>CM077208.1:14692692-16080192 GCA_039654625.1 Rhinogobio ventralis | reverse complement strand
AATAGTAATTATTATAATTAAAAAGCTGCTTGACATTGGCTCTGACATTATATAAATACTAAATATTAAATACACTAATCAAAACTGTTACTCACTACTGAAATTTTCATTCCATAGCTGCAAAAAAAAAAAAAAAAAAACACTCTATAGGTCACAGATCAACCAATGCACATGGACAACTCTAGAAACAATCATATTCCATGTTCTCACAAATACAAGAACACACATGACTAAGATAGGGGAAGGCTCACATAAAGAGATTGTTCTGAATAAGACTTTATCAGGGACATGAGCCATACAGAGAATATTGTTGTGCATGTAAATGTCGGTGGTGGTACGAACAGTGTGGAAGTCTTAGACAGATTTAATATTTGGCAAGGAAGCCTTTGAATCCCCGCCTGGAAGCCAGGCTTACACAGTGCTCAGAAAGGGATGAGAGCCAAGATTTAATTCAACATGTCCCCCTTTCCTTCCTTCTGGGTTTCCTTGCCTTGCCTCTAAGGTGGGATGATATATCTTACACACTGCTTCAAAGCTTTTGTAGAGACGCAATTCTCTGGATGGTGGTACAGCTTGATTTTTCCATTTGAAAGAGAGAAGTGTTCTCATTTCTGTGTTGAAAGTGATGGCTCGGAAGGATGCAGAATGCTTTTTCATTACCTGCCAGGTGCAGCGGAGTCGAGTTGCGTCCCTGTGTGTCTCTGCAGTTGATGTTCTCCAAGCTGCACAGTTTCTGGACCCGAGCCAGGCAGCCTTTTTTGGCGGCATCCAAAAGCGCTGCATCTCCTCTCAGCAAGTCCTGGATATCTGTGTCTCCCTCCTTCACCATGTCCAATGGAGTGTTTCCATCCCGATTCTTCTTGGTGGGGTCTGCTCCATGCTGAAGGAGATAAAGACATTGAGCACAAATACACACAGAAGCCCAAAGGCTGACTTAGCACAGTTTAAAAAAGGACACAAGATTTTTGTATTTTTGTATATATATATATATACACACACACACACACACACACACACACACACACACACACACTGTATATATATATAAAAAATACCGCCTTGTAGTAACAACGGTGTCGGCTTGTATTGTTCCTCAGTGCAAGAATTCAAAGGTTAAACGTTTAAGGTCCGTTCACACTAAGAACGATAACTACAAAGATATAGTTCTAAAAAGCAGGGTCCACACCACAGCTATAACGATAACGATATAGAGGAAAGATAGCATTAGGATCACTTTCAGAACGATTTCTTCCAGCTGTTTAACGATAAAACATTGACAGCCATTCAGAATCCATTTGAATTTAGGGGTTTGCGCATTAAAAATGGCAGCACTGAAGCCAGATCACTTTCACTTGCGTCTTCAGTAAACTTTGTCAATTGTACGCTTGCCAGTTTGGACATTCAGGTGATTTTAGACTATCGGATGTGTATCATTATACTGAGCTACTGCGCTGATGCATTGTGACACAAACACGCATACAGAGCATATAATACAGCCCTATTTTGAAATTACAGTGAAAAAGACTAGGTGTTTTTATTTCTCTATATTGACTACCTCAGCTAAATTCAGCTAGATTAGATCGATTACCCTAGCTAGATTTACTCGAAACATAGCATGCTGAGGACATCTGCTGGTTAAAGCCGTGTAAACGCAACAAGAACAGCAAAAACATGTTCAATGACGTTGTACAGTGTGCGCAAGCTTAGAATAAACAGACCGCTATCGTTCGGTGGTTTGGACGCAAATATAGTTATCGTTATCTTTATAGTTATCGTTCTTAAATGGGACTTTAGTGTGAGCGAGTTACTTTCAGTTTCAAGTGAAGAATACAGCACGTTGTATGCAATGGCTAAAGGCTGCAAATAATCATAAATATGGAGAGAATGCCACAACGGAAAATCTGAAAAACCTGTGTTTGTATCAACATTTCAAACTGGATGACAATGAACAATGACCACAGTGTTTTAAGCCAAATGAAGGGGGAAAAAACTGATAGAAACTGCCATTCCGTCAGTTCCACCCAACCCCTTGAAGCAAAACGCTGTTGCATACAGGTAAGAAAGCTGTTGCCATAGTGTTCCATTTTTACCATAATGCGGTTTAAATGATAAACCTCTGTTGATCCGACTGTCCATGAGCGGGGATACAAAAACGCACAATCTGTAATTTTTTAACAAAAGTCCTGGAGCTTTCAAAAGTCCGCCAGATGACGAAAAAAGGTGACTTTTGCTGACAAATAAATGTGAATTTTTAGGTTCTGGTAACACAGAGAACAAGTAAACATTATTAATTTACATATGCTACCGACATTGTAAGTTTGTAACAATACAAAGCGGGTTGAAAATCTGCAGTTACACTTTAAGTAAAGCCGTTTGATCACATTACATCTTTAGGCTACAAGTACTGAATTTAATTGTTAGAGTCCATTCATATTTAGTTGCCAGTACAGTTTACAACAAAAGATCAAAGATCATTTCTCAATCGAATCAATTTCGAATCAGCATCAAATGTAATCTAAGAGTTTGTGATCTCTAGATCTCTATTCAATCAATCAATTAATCATCTAAATTCATTTTACAACTTCTCTTACAAATTTAAATTCAGTGAACATGAAATGTAAAAATATTTTCTGCAGCTTCAGTCTCAGCAGTTCCACTATACGAAAAAAAAGTGATGTTTGAAGGCTAATGTGCATATTCCTTACAAATCTAAAGCTGAACCTCTGACGGTAACCAAAGGTGCGATAAAAGCAGACAGCGTCTGCTCATCAACAATAATTCTGAAGCCCCTGCAGCGGTTCACACTGCATTAAAAAACTTTACAGAGTGATAAAAACCATTAACAACTCCAGGCTGTCAGACGTCTAGAGAAAGAGATCTCACTTGAATTAACAAGTATGCCAAGTGACATGAAAAGGTCAGTGCTGAGCCAGCAGGAGTAGTGATGACAGTACCTTCAGAAGCAGTTTGCAGATCTCGTATTTGCCCTTGGCCGCGGCCTCGTGCAGCGGGGTGAACTTCCAAAGGTCTGCCACGTTGACCGACGCTCCGTGTCTGACCAGCAGCTCTGCCACTTCGTAATGGCCGTACGAGCAGGCATTATGCAGCGGCACCAAACCTCTGCCAGCAGACAGGGAAGTTGAGAGAGAAATAGTGACAAGAAGATTATAGTTTATCTCCTAGTGCTGTTAACGCATAACGTGCAACAAACCAATCGGAGTCACATCTCCCATTCCCTTTAAAAGCCAGTTAAGCTTGCACCATGGCGGATTCGCTATTTACATGGCGGAATTTGCGAGTGGAAAGGCTGAATCCTTATATTTTTAATATTTAAAAATGTTTGTGTGCTGCTGTGTGTGTAATAAGCAGAGTGTATGTGTTTTGTGAACCTGCCTATAAGCGCATATTACTAACGTGCCCTTTAAATAAAACAAAAATACTGCACTATTGACTTTAGATCAGGTTTTTTGTTGGTCCATTTCAATTGCCTTAAAATAGCAACGCCCCAACAATGCACCCATTTGTCACCACCTAGTGGCATAACTATGTAATGATACAATCGTTATTTGAAGCGCCAAGTTACTTTCAAAATGTGATTTGCTCTATTGTGATTGCTTCCGTAGACATCAGTGTTTATATCCGAACTATAAACTTTTATCCCAGTACTTCTGTGATAATATTATTATCTGTAACAAATAATAATAGGCCTATTGTGTGGTTGAAAAGACTGTTTGTGAAGTGGTTTCATACCTATACATGACATCTGCTATCTCTGGCACAGTGGCAGTGCAAATGCATATTTGAATATTTAGGTGTTATATTGTCAGAGCTTTAATAGACACTAGAGAATCATTGTCATTTAGGAATGAGAACGCAATCTTTTAACAATTAATCAAGCAGCTCTACACTGATTGCTAATGATGTTTACTCCACAACGGAGGGAGAGTTTCTGATAAAGAACTGCAGGAAGTCTTACCCTTTGTCTTTGGCGTGGACATCAGCGCCGTGGTGCAGAAGGTACTCAACCACGGCCACACGATTGTAGCCAGCGGCAAAGTGGAGCGGCGTGGAGTGACGACCTTCCAGGTCTCGACAGTTCACATTCTGAGGGGAGCAAAGTTGCTGTACAAGACAAAACAAATAGCATTAAACTGAAGGCAAATTGATGAGTGATGAGCACTTAAATACATCCAAGAATTAATTTCATTTGATCTGCTTTTATAGGGTTGCAGGCCAGAATTATGGCAAGCATCAGTAGAGATTCTGATTAATTGCCTGACAAAAGTCTAATTGGTGCTCTGATCTAATTACTTTATGCATAATGAGGCTTTAAGATAATGAGGATCTGATTGCATCAAAGGCATCCATCCATACAGACATTTTTATCATCCGTTTCTAAATCACTATCTTCAGGCTTACATTACCAATCAAAAGTTTGAGGTTAGAAAGCTTTTGATCGAAAGTCTTATGCTAAAATTATTGAAATTTGTTTTGTAAACAAATATATTACAAATACATTAACAATTATTTATCATTTTAATTACATTAATTTCAATTAATAATGATTTGGCAATATCAGTAATATATTAATATACATACCACCGTTCAAAAGTTTGGTAAGGGTAAAAATTGGTAATTGGTAATGAGGCCTCTTATTTGAACAAACCGTAAAATCAGTAATACTGTGAAATTTTTTTTCTCCTGTGATGGCAAAGTTGAGTCATTACTTCAAGTTCAAAGTTCAAAGCATTTATCACGGTTCATTAACATTTTAAGTGCCTTTACTGTCATTTTTGATCAATTTAATGCATCCTTGCTGAATAAAAGGATTGTTTACTTTAAAAAAAAATCTTTGAACGTTAGTGTATAGCATTTAAAAAATAAATCCAAACTTAGACTGAAGCATATGTAACAAGATGCTGCATTTGTGCATATGCTGGCTCAGCATTTTCCCCCTAACACACACACACACACACACACACACACACACACACACAGTCGAATGTGAGGTCTTCTTACATCTACCCTGTTTCAAGGTCATGAGTACAGAACAAAATACATTTAAGAGCTGCAAGCTATGTCCTTGAAAAGTTTAATTGTCTGGGATAAAGAAACTAAACCCATTCAGGGTTTTATTCCAGACAAAAGCCTATTAAAAAAATTCAATATCCATAACTGCAGATATATTTTCATCCCCATGTAACCTGGGGCTACTTCGTAGGACTATATTAATGAAAACAGTTGTAAAGGTTATTACAAAGTATCTCAAACAAATTATCAAAGTTTTTCACAAAACAAGTGAAAATGACAGCTCAAATTTCTCTTTTTAGAGTTATATCCCATAAGGATTCATGTTATATCTTGGCTCTGACATATTTTAAGTTTCCCCACCTCCAAACCCCTTTTTAACCCTTGACTCTTAGACAACTAGTCGGCCATCTTGCCTATCTCCATTTAAAGGGGTCATGAACTGGCTTTTTAAATTTTTTTATACTGTTGTCTGAGGTCAACTTATGATGTTCACGTGGTTTTTACATTCAAAAACATCATAATTAATAAGTAATAGGCTATTTTCTACCCTGGTTTTGAGCCTAGCTTTTGGAATGCTCGGTTTTTATGGGCGTGCCGCACTGATGACTTGGAAGTAAACATTCGCAGATCGATCGTTTGCTGAGCCAGCTGTTGTTTGACTAACAAGGAAGTTTTCAGCTCTGAAACTTGCAGGATATTGTTATATTACGATGACCTTTTATATATCAAAAGCTCAAGGGAAAATTGATTTCTCAATTCATGACCCCTTTAAAACCAAATTAAGGCATCTCTCACCTTCACAGTGTCCAAGTCTCCTGCTTTTGCTGCTTCTAAGAGTCTATAATCCACATCTGAATTTCTCACTGGAATGTTTTCTAACAGACACAAGCATAAATTAACATAAATTCCATAACTGTTAATGCATAAGAATACAGAACATCAAAGCCCAAATAAACAATCCCAAACCCCAGATTCAGTCTGTACCGTTTAGGATCTGCTGTACAGCTTCATTGCCCATCTGTGCAGCTGTAAAGCCCTGCAGAGAGACGATGGCGGGGTCGGCTCCATAACTCAACAGCAGCCTGCACGTCTGCAAGTGTCCAGCTAGAGCCGCCCGGTGCAACGCAGTCTGACCCAGTGTGTCAACAGCATTCATCTATAAAAAAAACCCCCAAAAAGGATGGAAAGGAAGTGAGTAGCCTGGAATCTCTTCCTCCTTCTCACTGATCAGTGAAGTGCACATCTGAATGCAGCCCACAGAGCAAGACTGAGCTGTAAGTAAACTTGGCCTCTTTTGAAATGAACACAAATATGAATTAATCAGACAAGCCCCTGGGAAACTTCTATGCTCCTTCAAAGCCTATCAACACTGCACAGTGAAGAAAGAAAGGGACCTACCGCGCAATTGTGCGCGTGTACTGTGTGCGGTTTAGCATATGGCACGATTACAGTTCATTATTCTGTCTCAAACTTGTTATTTTTGAAAACTCAAAATCATGCTTTACTGGAAGTGCAAATTGTAGATAATGCATTCCTCTATATCAAACACACACTGGCTTTGCTCACACTGGAACCAATTCTGATTTGTTTATAAAATAAATGTTTGACCAATAGTAAATGCATAATGCTAATTTTGAGATAAAACAGAAAATGAAATAGCATTGGTTTGCTGGAAAGCTTACATCAGAGTGTAAAAATTTGGTTGCATGACTTCATATATCCTTGCATTTTTTCTCTATATTTCAAATCAAAGATTAGTTCAAATCATATTTACTTCTGTTAAAAATTTGCTCTTTCCATCAAAAAAGGTGTTTTATTGCATTTTTGGATGAAACCGTTCCACGACTAAATGTTGGTGCATTACTACTATACACTCACCTAAAGGATTATTAGGAACACCATACTAATACTGTGTTTGACCCCCTTTCGCCTTCAGAACTGCCTTAATTCTACGTGGCATTGATTCAACAAGGTGCTGAAAGCATTCTTTAGAAATGTTGGCCCATATTGATAGGATAGCATCTTGCAGTTGATGGAGATTTGTGGGGTGCACATCCAGGGCACGAAGCTCCCGTTCCACCACATCCCAAAGATGCTCTATTGGGTTGAGATCTGGTGACTGTGGGGGCCATTTTAGTACAGTGAACTCATTGTCATGTTCAAGAAACCAATTTGAAATGATTCAAGCTTTGTGACATGGTGCATTATCCTGCTGGAAGTAGCCATCAGAGGATGGGTACATGGTGGTCATAAAGGGATGGACATGGTCAGAAACAATGCTCAGGTTGGCCGTGGCATTTAAACGATGCCCAATTGGCACTAAGGGGCCTAAAGTGTGCCAAGAAAACATCCCCCACACAATTACACCACCACCACCAGCCTGCACAGTGGTAACAAGGCATGATGGATCCATGTTCTCATTCTGTTTACGCCAAATTCTGACTCTACCATCTGAATGTCTCAACAGAAATCGAGACTCATCAGACCAGGCAACATTTTTCCAGTCTTTAACTGTCCAATTTTGGTGAGCTCATGCAAATTGTAGCCTCTTTTTCCTATTTGTAGTGGAGATGAGTGGTACCCGGTGGGGTCTTCTGCTGTTGTAGCCCATCCGCCTCAAGGTTGTAACGAGTGGTTATTTCAGTCAAAGTTGCTCTTCTATCAGCTTGAATCAGTCGGCCCATTCTCCTCTGACCTCTAGCATCAACAAGGCATTTTCGCCCACAGGACTGCCGAATACTGGATGTTTTTCCCTTTTCACGCCATTCTTTGTAAACTCTAGAAATGGTTGTGCGTGAAAATCCCAGTAACTGAGCAGATTGTGAAATACTCCGACCGGCCCGTCTGGCACCAACAACCATGCCACGCTCAAAATTGCTTAAATCACCTTTCTTTCCCATTCTGACATTCAGTTTGGAGTTCAGGAGATTGTCTTGACCAGGACCACACCCCTAAATGCATTGAAGCAACTGCCATGTGATTGGTTGATTAGATAATTGCATTAATGAGAAATTGAACAGGTGTTCCTAATAATCCTTTAGGTGAGTGTATATACCATTGAGTGTGACATTACATAGTTGCAAATGATAAAAAAGGCAACACTTTACAGTAGGGTTACATTAGTTAGGTTAATTAATTAACTAATGCATTAACAAATATTAACTAACAATGAGCGATACATTTGTTTCAGTACTTATTAATGTAAACAATTAATAAAAATACAACTGTTCATTGTCTGTTCATGTTAGTCCATGTTCATTAACTAATGTTAACAGATACAACTTTTGATTTTAATCATGTATATGTAAGTAAATTATGAGATTAACATTAACTGCGATTAATACATGCTTTAGAAATTGTTCATTGTTTGTTCATGTTAACTAATGTAAGTGTTACTAAAACATTAAATCCAATATGACTGATTGACAAACTTAAATAGCACATACACTACTATTCAAAAATGTGGGGTCAGTAAGCTTTTACATTAAATTAGTACTTTTATTGAGCATTAATAAATGCATCAAATTAATCAAATCTATTTCAAATGCTGTAAATGCTGCTTTTGAAATGTTCTATTCTTCGAAGAACCCCGAAAAAATGTAGCATGATTTCCACACAAATATTAAGCAGTAGAACTGTTTTTTAACATTGATAATGAGAAGGAATGTTTCTTTAGCAGCAAATCAGCATATTAGATTGATTACTGAAGGATCAAGTGACACTGAAGACTGGAGTAATGATGCTGAAAATTCTGCTTTGCCATCACAGGAATAAATCAAATTTTGAAATATATTAAAAAAGAAAACAGTATTCTTGATCAAATAAAAGCCTTGGTGAGCACAAGAGACTGAAAAGTACAAGATAAATTTTACCCAAACTGTGGAATAGTAGTTTACAAAGGAGATGGATTTTCTGGATTTTCATGTGAACTTTAGGCTGTCCAAAACTACAAACTACTGAACAGATTTCGGTATATGCCAAAAACATACACTATATTGCCAAAAGTATTGGGACACCCCTCCAAAATCATTGAATTCAGGTGTTCCAATCACTTCCATGGCCACAGGTGTAAAAAAAAAAATACCAAGCACCTGGGCATGCAGACTGCTTCTACAAACAATTGTTAAAGAAAGGGTTGCTCTCAGGAGCTCAGTGAATTCAAGCATGATAACGTGATAGGTTGCTACCTGTGCAATAAGTCCATTCATGAAATTTCCTCACTACTAAAAATTCCACGGTCAACTGTTAGGGGTATTATAACAAAGTGGAAGCAATTAAGGACAACAGCAACTCAGCCACGAAGTGGTAGAACACATAAAATCACAGAGCGGGGTCAGCGCATGCTGAGTTAATAGCTACAAACCTTCAAACTTTGTGTGGCCTTCAGATTAGCTCAAGAACAGTGCGTAGAGAACTTCATGGAATGGGTTTCCATGGCCGAGCAGCTGCATCCAAGCCTTACATCACCAAGTGCAAAGCAAAGCATCGGATGCAGTGGTGTAAAGCGAGTTTGGTGTGGAGGAACTTGACTAGCCTGCACAGAGTCCTGACCTCAACCCGATAGAACACCTTTGGCATGAATTAGAGTGGAGACTGCGAGCCAGGCCTTCTCTTCCAACATCAGTGCCTGACCTCACAAATGCGCTTCCAGAAGAATGGTCAAAAATTCCCATAAACACACTCCTAAACCTTGTGGAAAGCCTTCCCAGAAGAGTTGAAGCTGTTATAGCTGCAAAGGGTGGGCCAACTCCATATTAAAACCTACACATTAACAATGGGATGTCATTCAAGTTCATGTGCGGGCAGGGGTCCCAAAACTTTTGGCAATACAGTGTACTTTCCTGCCTGTTTGAACAAAGCCATAATATCAATATAGATCTTCAGCAGCTTCCATCGTCAGCTGATTTCTCAGTAACTTTGTTTACTTTAGACAGCTTTATTCTTCATGCTTCCTGCTCTTCTTATTAACACAATGCTTCTGCACCATCTGTTTACTGGTTCACAAATGGTCTGTAAACACACACTTGGTACAATAGCCTCTTGTCTTTGAACCTCCAGCCTGACTAATTATCCAGTCCATTAATGTCACTTAAGCCTCGCCACTGAAGTTTGGCAGCAAACTGGGTCGCAACACCAGTTAACGATCGGATGCTTTTCCGAGGGGTCGTATTGAAACAGATGGATGTTGATGATTGAATGATGGAATTCGGGTTATGGAGGGTCAGCCTCCATTTATTTATCATGCAAGAGAGCTGGGATGCGAGCAAAAGGGAGGCTTTGAAAATCAAGCTGCTCCAGGCAGCATAAAAGAGCCACACAGCATCAATGAAGAGGACCTCTGGATAATACAACCTTGAGTGAAAGTAGGACACGCAAGTTTGATGAACGGGGAGCCCCTTTAGATACACTCTCAGCTCGAACAAAGACGGCAGACTGTGGATGAGATTATTTACAGGAGTATCGGCTCCCCTGGTCTCTCCGCTGAAGAATAGCTGATCAGCCCTGATGCTCTCAGCCAAGGCAGTAGCTGAATGCCTGATCAGTTAGTCGATGCTTATCTGATTTGGCTCTCTGAAAGAGCTCCATTGATTTGGAAGTCTTTTACCCCTCTCTGCTCTGGAGAGGTAATGACATGACTGATGTAGCTTGTAAATGTCCTCCAGTTTCTCTGACACAGTCCAGCTGTGAGACCGAGGCAGCAGGCTGTTTACCTATTCAGTTTCACTGGAAAACTGGTACAATCTTCTAATGTGCAAGATTGCCCTTTAAAAAAAAAAAAAATGACAAAAGCAGAACTGGCTCACCACAGACAGTTTAAAACACCAGAGGATGAACAACTTACTATGAGGTTTAAGTTCTACACAGCATGTTTTTGCATCCAACAAAATGGTAGCGATGGGAATCAAACAATTGTGGTTTTGATTCTAAAACCTTTTTTTTTTTTCAAGTAATAAAAAAATGTTGCAAAAAAATTGCAATTTATATATATGGAATGTATAGAAAAGTATCTTATGCTCACAAAAGCTGCATTCATTTTATAAATACAGAAAAATATTATTCAAATTTAAAATCTACTTTAATATTTTTTTTAAATGTAATTTATTCCTGTGATGGCAAAGCTGAATTTTCAGCATCATTACTCCAGTCTTTTCAGTGTCACATGATCCTTCAGAAATCAATCTAATATGCTGATTTGCTGCTCAAGAAACATTTCTTACTATCAGTTGAAAACAGCTGTGATGCTTAATATTTTTGTGATGCTTTTTTTCCAGGATTCTTTGATGAATAGAACATCCAAAAGAACAGCATTTACTTGAAATAGAAATCTTTTGTAACATCATAAATGTCTATACTGTCACTTTTGATCAATTTAATGCACCTTTGCTGTTTTTTTGTTTTTTTTTAAACATACTGACCCCAAACGTTTTAACGGTATATTTTAATGTATATTTGGAATGTGGAATTTCCTCAGCAGCCTGTTCAGCATTCATTTCAGACTTCAAGAAAATAACAAATCAGAAACAAAATAGTTTTAGGCAAAATGAGCACTCAAAAGAGCTTATAACTTCATGTCTTTACTATCTCTTTTAAACCTATAGTTTGGATTTAGTTTGTCTGCGAGGAATGTAAATGTGCCAGGCGTGCGGAAGAATGTAAAAGAAACTTTATGCACAGAAGCGGCATATTATTAATCATGGGAAACAATAAATCATGCTACTGATTTTAATTGTTCATTCTTGTGCACAGCAAACAAAAAAAATATGAACCAATTGCCAATTTGCGCTGATGTGTATATTGCATAATTTATGCATTTTTAAGCCGTTTCATCTGCATTGGTGAAAAAAATACCAAAATAACTTCATAAAATTCAAGTGATTTCAATATTAAAGACAATAAATAAACAAACAAGTTCTGATTCAGAAATAGTTCTTGATTTCCAACACTAGTGATCAGATTTCAAATAATAGATCAAGTATCTTTGTGAACAAAGTGATGAATGTTTGGCAGTTAATTAGGAAGATGTTAGCATATAAACACTTCCATACTGATGATGAGCTCTTCCATCTTAAAGCCAATTATCTTATCCACTGATAAGCAGGCAAATTACTCTGACAAAAAAAAGAAGTGCAGTGTTAGCAAAGCTCATTCTTCATTCCTCTCCTCATGCAGCAAGAACGTGATGACTCAACTGCACACAAAGGTAGATGTGACAAAAATGCTGCTCCACTGAACTGATTTTTCTCAGGCTGAGAACAGAAACAAAAAAGATGCTGTGGTTCTGTAGAGGAGCCATATTCTACACTTTTATAGTGGTTTTTTTTTCACTATCAATGTCAGTCAACCTGCAATTTTTTTTGGTGAACTATCCCTTTAAGGCAGACTGTAATACTGATGGTGAAGCGAGGTGTCAGGTGTGTAAATGTGTGTGTGTGTGTGTCTCGCAGCTCTGTAGGCACTCAAGAGCACATGCAGGGATGTGGCGCCTGCTGATGCAGGACCAGCTGTATACCTTCGCCCCGTGTTTCTGCAGAACCTCCATGATGTCGTTGTGCGCCCGTTCTGCTGCCACATGGAGAGGTGTCATGAAGCTGCACAGGGGACGAGGAGACAAACAGAGAAGAACATGAGAAAGACGGACATTAGCATCAGTCTTCAACACATGACAGGCACATTCACTCACTCTTTGTTCTTCTCATTCACATTGGCTCCTTTCCGTAGCAGCAGTTCAGTGACCTGTTTTCGTTTTGGGTGAGGCGATGCGACTGCACAGTGCTGAAACACAGGATAGAAGCCTTGTAAGTGTCACAGAAGTACTACCAAAAACGCAAATTTGGTAACTTTTATAGGGCTTTTTGTCTTTTTTAATCTTGGACACCATTTTGGTAACCATTCACTTTTATTGCATGAAGCAGAGCAGTGTGAACATCCTGACTGAATAGGTCCTGCAGTGGTTTAAGGAACAAAAAAAGCAAATGATATAAGTTTGGAATGACATGAAAGTGAATACATTTTTGGGTGAACTATCGCTTTAACATCTGCTTTTAACCTGATCTCTCGGCTGGAGTTATTCAAAAGTGAATGAGGAGGGGCTCACCAGTGCCGTCTCATGCGTCTGTGGGTGCTTGAAGTTAATGATCTCCAAAGCTAGGGTCTTCTTCACCTTGGTCATGTCTGCTTCCCTTGCCGCCTGAAGGAGAGAGTGGCCCTTAAACTCGTCTGCACCGGAGGAAAAAAGAAAACGTAGAGAGGTGATGCAAGACGCTCTGACAGAAGCTGGTGGTAGACATAATTCATCAAGACAAAGCGTGAAAGAAAGTAATTGAAGCTTCACAGCTACAATGCAATCTGGCTTTACTGCAGCAAAAATATGAGTTAGGATTTCTAAAATGTATGACTGAATCTTGACCTGATCAAATTAATTTTGTGCATTCAATTTATTATGCTTCTGCTCATGAGAACTACAAAGAGGGAACATTATTCCATCTACACAAGTGTCGTTTTATTGAATATGAGCACGGCTAGGATTCGGCCACAGGTAAAATCACAGTTATTTAGCAAAACATTGCAAATGCAACATTTAGATTACCTTTGTAATCAACAGTTAATCTTAAAATAAATATCCATTTTCATACTGTACATAATAATGTTATAATCTGCAAAGACCTGCAAAGTCTGGGGGCATCGTCCCCCAGGAGAAATCTTTTGTGATTCTAACAGCTCACTAGCGAGTTTTTGAACACTGAATGGCTTTTCTGAGGTAAATATGATGTTATATGACACTGTTTACAAGCTGTTTTATTGACGCCTTTTCACGGTTGAAACACTGATTGAACGATTACGAGAAACATAATTAATTTTAGTAAGTTGTACTGTATCTTTCAAAAAATCGTGGCAGCAAGAGAGACATCTATGGTCTTACTCCAGTCTAGGGGATATTAGCCCATTTTCGATTCTTGTGAGGTTTATTGTGCTTGCAATTTCAATTTGTAAATTGTTAAAACAATTATATATATATATTTTGCAATGATTTATACTGATTTACACAAAATAGCATAAATGTAAAGTAAGTTTTTGATTGATTCAGTTCTGTTTTAAAAAATCATTAGTTGTTTACTTTGGGGCCACTTACACAACACCATTTTCAACAAAAACAGAAAACTTGCAATGCGTTCCGGCCACTCATCCACACGGTAACAGCGCCCGGCGGCAAGAGAACGCAAACCTTAAAACAGGTTTTGAAATTTTCCATAAGAAATCGAAGCATCAAGCTTTGCATATCGGCAAAAATCGCAAAAAGATACATGAGGATGAAGAGTATAGACCGTAATATTTAGCTGGTGTTCTAAGTATTAGCAAAGATCACCGCTCGGCCAATCAATAATGAGGACCATATTATAAAAATTCTATATTATTATCATAAATATTATATCATTATACATTTATATAATATTTTCAATTGCCAGACACTATCAAAAGTGACTTACGAAGGAGTAACACAAGAGTTTGCATGCTAAAATACTTACAGCACAGGCTCAAACTCAACAAATTCCACATAAAGGAAAATCTTTACACAGCAAATTGTGTAAAGTTTAAGTCAGAACTACATCACTCTACCCCACACTGGGAGAAACCAGATGGAGAATTCACAGGCAAAATAAATAAGAACGTTGCCTGCCAACCTCATCAGCACACTGGAACTCAGCCTCTACTGTGCTTGAATAATGCAGAACGAGAATATTGTGTTTAAAGGCGGCTTTCTCAAAACCTTGATGTGTCTGTCTCAATGCCGGCGAGGATGTGGCAGGAACAATCAGAGCCGAGCTGCATCTAACTCACTCACATTTGCAATGTGAACAAGTGGGATGAGTTTTGTGGGCTCTGATGCCACTTATGCCGAGCAATGTTGAAAGACCCCAGTCTGTTGTCTTTACTTCACGGCATGCTTAAGCAATAAGGAATAAGGCTGTTTTATAAAAGCTGTAAGTAGAGCTGCACGATTCTGGATAAATTGAGATCACGATTTCAAATAGAAGTAAAAAATTTCAGTTGATGAAAACGATACATTTTCCATTTTAGTTTTGGTAAACAATAACAACATTGATTTACATACATTTATATGGTTGAAACGTTGGCAAGTTTTTTTTTTTGATAATTTAATTGATATTTAATTTATACTTTTATTCAGCAAGGACACAATACATTTGTCAAAAAGACATTTACGAAGTTACAAAAGATAATGGCCATGTCCGCTTAAAAATGCTGCCTACGGAGGATGTATTCCAAGGTAGGAAGGCATAAAAGAATGTCCGCGTTAGCTTAACTTCCTGTCTCCCGTGATATCTTCATTTGATCAATTTTTGAAGAAGTATCCTTGCTGCCTTTAATATTTCACAATCCTCCCTTTGCATACCATTCTGTGACAGTTAAGTCGTGTGTAGTCAGGCCGAGGCTTTTTTTCCAGTCACCAAGAGTTGAAGAATATTCAACTTTGGGTAAAATACAGTGCTCATCACTGTTACTTTTTACCCAGCCATCCAATCACAGTGGAGAAGGGGCGGGACAAATACAACACAAAACAACCACCACATCCTGCTTGTAAAACAGTAACAAACTATTTAAAAATCAGATACTAGTAACAGTTCCACAGATATTGCGTATCATAGCTCATATAGCATCTCAACTAAAAAAAAAATGCTGTGCCGCTGAATCGCTCTCAAGCGCCCGCAGCAAGCCGTTTTCAGCTGGTTAAAAACACTTTGGTGAACGCATGGCCTTAAAAGGTTTGTTTACCAAAAAATGACATTTCTGTCATTAATTACTCACCCTCATGTCATTCCAAACCCATAAGACCTTCGTTCATCTTCAGAACACAAATTAAGATATTTTTGATGAAACCTGAGAGCTTTGTGACCTCCCTATAGACAGCAACGTCATAACCAATTTCAAGGCCCAACAATTTCTTCTCTTGCAGTGTTCTATGTCAGAACGCCGGCTCAGTATTGGCCAACACTGTACACGTGAGCACCACGACGCAGGAGCTGACCAATAATGAGGCGCCATTCTGCTGTAGAACCCAGAAGCGCACGTGAACACTGTAGGAGACTGACAGGCAAGAGAAGAAATTGTTGGGCCTTGAAATTGGTTATGATGTTGCTGTCTATAGGGAGGTCACAAAGCTCTCAGGTTTCATCAAAAATATCTTAATTTGTGTTCTGAAGATGAATGAAGGTCTTATGGGTTTGGAATGACATGAGGGTGAGTAATTAATGACAGAATTTTCATTTTTGGGTGAATTAACCCTTTAAGCTAAAAAAATAAAAATGGTGTCTGAAAGTTGACCAACGCTTTCCACTTTTGATGTCATTTCAAGTGAGAAATTAGTATTGTAGTAATTAAATATTCGCTTGGTTATCACCAAAGCTCGCTTTATTTTGTTATAGATCATTAAAGGAACACGCCGACTTTTTGGGACTTTAGCTTATTCACCGTATCCCCCAGAGTAAGATAAATCCATACATACCATTTTTATCTCTGTGCGTGCCATAACTCTGTCTGACGCACCCACCACTAGCCTAGCTTAGCACAAAGACTGGAGGTAAACGGCTCCATCTAGCCTACTGCTCAATAAGTGACAAAATAACGCCAACATTTTCCTATTTACATGTTGTGATGTGTATAGTTACATCGTGTACTAAGACCGACGGAAAATGAAAAGTTGCAATTTTCGATATGGCTAGGGACTATACTCTCATTCCTGCGTAATAATCCAGGAACTTTGCTGCCATACCATGGGTGCAGCAGGCACAATGATAATACGCAGCGCATGAAAATAGTCCCCAGCATGCTCTCTGTGCAAGCAGGTTGTCACGGTGGTTATGTTGATGGAAGTTAGTCTATTTTCAGGCGCTGCGTAATATCATTGCGCCACTGCACCCATGGTACGACAGCAAAGTTCCTGGATTATTACGCAGGAATAAAAGTACAGTCCCTAGCCATATCGGTCTAAAAAAATTGCAACTTCTCATTTTCCGTCGGTCTTAGTACACAATGTAACTATACACATCACAACATGTAAATA
Source organism: Rhinogobio ventralis (assembly GCA_039654625.1). Taxonomy (NCBI): domain Eukaryota; kingdom Metazoa; phylum Chordata; class Actinopteri; order Cypriniformes; family Gobionidae; genus Rhinogobio; species Rhinogobio ventralis. The sequence continues at coordinate 16,063,082 of CM077208.1, read as the reverse complement.
GGAAAATGTTGGCGTTATTTTGTCACTTATTGAGCAGTAGGCTAGCTGGAGCCGTTTACCTCCAGTCTTTGTGCTAAGCTAGGCTAGCGGTGGGTGCGTCAAACAGAGTTATGGCACGCACGGAGATAAAAATGGTATGTATAAACTTATCTAACTCTGGGGGATACGGTGAATAAGCTAAAGTCCCAAAAAGTCGGCGTGTTCCTTTAACCCATTTAACCCTGCCTCAGAAGTCAGTGTGGTACCTTTGTGCACAAATGCTGCATGCAAAGATTTATTAAAATAGAAAGCAGGTCACAGTTAATTTTTAGAATAAATGCAGCTATGGTGAACCGAGAATCTTCTCAAAACAAAACATTTTTACTGATCCCAAACATTTGTGGGGTCAGTTTAATTAAAAGAAAAGATAAACTTACATGTGAGCCTCTCTTTGAGTTCTGGGGTGGGGGCCATGTCCACTGCGCTCTTCCCATGGCAGTTGACCAGCGTTGGGTCTGCTCCATGACTCAGCAATAGGGAACAAACCTCCACGCGATTCTTGGAGGCAGCCTCGTGCAAAGGGGTGAACTGCCAGAGGTCCATGGCATTGACGCATGCCCCATGCTACAGAAAAACATTTATGGTGAGATCACACTGAAAGGATGGCGCCATCTAAGAGGCCTTAGATTCATTTTCAAATACGTTGAGAACATTATGCGGTTCCACTTGAGCAGTTAGAGCCGTTTTAGCATAGATTATGAATTTCTATCTATTAGGGAGCATTCTATGCCCCAGAAGCAGAGTTAATAGCACTGAGGGAAAAAGAACATCGAACACATTATTTTTAGAAAATGGCAGTTTTCCAGGAGGGAAACTTGCACTCAGAGGCAGGGGATAAACAGTACAAAACTATTAAAGGCATAGTTCACACAGATCTTTGCCATACAATGAAAGTAACTGGCTTCTGGGACCCAATTAAAACACAAACATCAATCTGTTTTGATTGGCCATATTTAAATAGAGGTGAATATGAATGAGATTTGAGATCACTGGAGAAGGTTATCACAAAAATGCATTGGGTGGCTTCAGAAGTCATTTCTTGTCATTTTTGGAGCTTGACAGCCTCTGGTCACCATCCACTTTCGCTGTATGGAAAGAACTCTGCTAAATTTCTCCTTTTGTGTTTCATGACGTGAGGATCAGTAAATCTTTTTTGGGTGAATTATCCCTTTAAAACACTTCTTGAGCTGATAGATTTTTCTTGAACTGCAAATGAGAGGAGTGAAACAAAAGCTCTTGAGGAACTCAGAAACACTGAGATAACATCAGGTGTTCATTACAATGCATCCGTGTAAAATAAAAGGATTCTTAATAGTTGGCACAATGTAAGGCACATTTAATCTAATATAATGATTGAGGGGGCTTAAGGAGATCTGGGGAGCTACTGATATTGTGATAAGCTCTCCTGAGGCTGAGAATACTCTGCTCTGCTTTGTATCAAACTCCAAACATTGTTCTAGAGACAGATTGGCTGCTCCGCAGGACTCAGTTGGCACAGCAAGGATGGGAGAACACACCATGAGCATAGTGTTCCATATAACAGCTTTGTAAATAAAGGAAGCTGGACGTAAAGGCCATACTCTGTGGAGCTTCTGGCTCAAGGGAGAGTTTGTGTTTGCACTGAGACAAACTGAACTTTGACGAGACATGCAGAATGAAGCTGCATGTGCAGAAATGAAGGACATTTATTGAAGATGTCATTTTCTTATTGGGCTGGAAGACAAAGTAAACTAAGCCAGGGTTATAAATATTAACAAAAAAACTCAAAAACGTTTTTTTGTTAACTGAAAAAAAAAAAGCTGGAATAAAATAAAATATAAGATGAAAAATGTCAACTAAATTAAAAGTAGAAATGTTGAAATAAGTGTAAGTTGAAGCACTAAAATTACTAACTAGAAATAAATTAAAACTAAAACAAATAAAAAATACATTAAACCTAAATAGTAATTTTTAACAAAAAAAATAAACAAAAGCACATAACAAAATTAATAAAAGCTCATTTAAAATACAATTAAAGTATTAAAGTATATAAATAGTGCTAAATGTGATGCCGAAAACACATGTAGCATGGAAAAATTACATTCCATGCAAGGACGATATACTGAGGCTGGGACTATTCATTGCGACAAGACAGAATCCACCGACAGTTACAACTAGTTAGGACAAAAACTCAGATTAACAGGTTGCTTCATTGCGTTGTGCCTCGTTAGTACATGCTGCTCAAGTATGGAACAGTGCTGTTGTTTGTCTTCCATACAGGTCACACTCAAATATACAGCTCAGGAAAAATTAAGAGAGGTCACAAAGCTCTCAGGTTTCATCAAAAATATCTTAATTTGTGTTCTGAAGATGAATGAAGGTCTTATGGGTTTGGAATGCACCCATGGTACACGATGTAACTATACACATCACATCATGTTAATAGGAAAATGTTGGCGTTATTTTGTCACTTATTGAGCAGTAGGCTAGCTGGAGCCGTTTACCTCCAGTCTTTGTGCTAAGCTAGGCTAGCGGTGGGTGCATCAGAGTTATGGCACGCACGGAGATAAAAATGGTATGTATAAACTTATCTAACTCTGGGGGATACGGTGAATAAGCTAAAGTCCCAAAAAGTCGGCATGTTCCTTTAAGCCATTATGTTGCCTCAGAAGTCAGTTTTATGTGGTACCTTTGTGCACAAATGCTGCCTGCAAAGATTTATTAAAATAGAAAGCAGGTCACAGTTAATTTTTAGTATAATGCTATTTTAGTATTCATTGCATTGTGCCTCGTTAGTACATGCTGCTCAAGTATGGAACAGTGCTGTTGTTTGTCTTCCATACAGGTCACACTCAAATATACAGCTCTGGAAAAAATTAAGAGACCACTTAACATTGAGAAATCAATGTTAAGTGGTCTCTTAATTTTTTCCAGAGCTGTATATGGATAGATACTCATTCGGGTTTTTGTCCTTACCTTCAGCAGTAGCTCTGTAACCTCATAGTGTCCATACGAACAGGCGTTGTGTAGAGGAACAAGACCACTGAGGATTGTAAGAACAGAAAAAACACACCAAAAAAAAAAAAAAAATCCATTATGCACACAAAGAAAGGCTAATGAACTAAAGCTTTTAACAGAGTGAAAAAAAATAGCAAAAAAGCTCCATATTTATGGATATAGAATGGATATGGAAACAGAAACCATCATTATTTAAATGTGTAAAAAAAACAAAAAAAAAAACAAAAAAAAAAACAGGAAAGTAAGGGGTAAAAAATGGAGACATAAGCAGACCTACCCTTTATCTTTAGCGTGAACATCAGCGCCATGTTGCAGGAGAAGTTGAACTATTCGAACTCTGTTGTATCCAGCTGCCAGATGCAATGGAGTGGACTACAGGAGAGAAAAGAGGAAATGGAATTATGACAAAATTGTCAGATATACCAATCAAAAGTTTAGGGTCAGGATGATTTTCTTAAGAAATGAATACTTTGATTCAGCAAGGGCACATTAAACTGACAGTAAAGAAAGTGACAGTAAAGGCATGTGTGTTATAAAAGATTTCCATTTCAAATAAACACTGTTCTTTTGAACTTGCTATTCAAGAACATTTTTTATCAGTTTCCACAAAAAAATTAAACAGCACAACTGGTGTCAACATTGACAATAAGATAAAAATAATTTTTTCTTGAGCCCTAAATCAGCATATTAGAATGATTTTTGAAGGATCACATGACACTGAAGACTGGAACTTTGCCATCACAGGAAGAAACTACACTTTAAAATATATTCAAATAGATAAAAAAAAAAAAAATTGTAGAGTTTTTAGAATATTACAGTTTTGCTGTATGATCAAATAAAATGCAGCCTTGGTGACCATGAGACATCTATTAAAAACATTAAAAGAATATATTACTGACCCCAAACCTTTGAACAGTAGTGTATACAAACCCAACAAAGGGATGACAAAAAAGCCCTCTGTAAAAAAACCTTACTATTCTTTATGCCTCTTTAAAAAGTATTATTAGCGTAGGCTTTTTTTTCTGAAATCGGGAGGGAAAGGGAGGTCTTGGTTGGTTGAACATGTTAGGAAATAAGCCCATACTTGGGTTCCTCTCCTTTAGAAAGAGCTGGGCTCATGACTGAATTTTGCCATAAGGACGTCACACTTCATTACAGGTCTGTGGCTTGTAAACCCACCTGACAATCCAACCCTGTACTACTGAGATTGATATAGACTGAGTATCAAAAATACAGTCTAACATAATAATAATTAAGGTATTCAACACCATATATTCAGTGTACCGTAGCACACAGCAGGATGTAACAACAGTTCCCACAGCACAGTGTGATCGTTGCAATATCTTACATCACGTGTATACTGATGATTGTTTTACGATCGGAATTTATTACAAGAGCTAATTAAAGACAGTGGCTGATATTTGAGTCAAGCAAACAAAAAAAGAAATAAGAAGAGAACTTAAAATTAAGTTCAATTAAAAGGCAGCCTGATGGCACAAATATTAAACATTAGTTCAAATGACACTCCTTACTTTCAGGCATCAAGTAATTCATGCATTTGGCATTCAAGAACAAAAACAAAAAGAAAATCGACAAGACATTTGAAAACAAACAAAATGAGAAACAGGTGGCACAAACAAATTCAAATCCCCATTTAAGTCTCCAATGAAATGCGACAAGGCACACGGTCGTAAACCATCACAGCAATGTATTGATGCGAGCAAAGCACAATGCGCAAACTCCATGTGTTCCCGCACCGCCTCCCACGGTAAGCATGGATCATTCACTATACAACTGAAAACACACAAAACAATGAAAAATCAATCTAGATGAAATTGGAAAACTTTGAATTGTGCCCTTCAATTGCAAAATAATGATAACAACAATATGCAGTGACAGGCTCTCAAAAGCATGCACACCAGGGTGTTGGAGTTTGTTAAAGACAAGTAAAAAAAAAAAAGAGTGAAAGTGTGATTGGGGGGGTGGAAAGCTATTGCGGTACAGGAGGTATATTAAAGCTCACTTATCGAGCAGATAGTACACTAAGCCTCCTCTTTAGGACAGAGGTTTCACCCCCGTGTGTTCCCCTCTAACACCTTCACCCCAATCCATTGCATTCACAAAGCTGCAGTGTGTGATTAAAGAACCAAAATGGCCACAATGTGACAATCAAAGAGATGAATAGAAATTTAAAAATAATAAAACCAACAGAGAATAAAATGAGTGCAATCAGGCTCAGTACTTTTATAAAATAAAAAATAAACTTACCAGCATTTTTTGAGATGTCGACTGATAGACATGTTGCCAGAATGACAAATGAAATTAAAAAAAGAACAAAAACAAACAAAAACAAATAATGACATAATGATAGCATTATGTAATTCTGGCACATCCTGTAACAATTCCTTATCTTTTGTACTGTAACTTTACTTGGGACATTGGTACAAGCTCAATGTAACAAATCGCAGCACTCGCATTGTGACAGACTGAAATGGCATGATTTCAACACAAAGAGGATATGAGAACAGAGCAAGGAGTCCATCATTCTTTTTACTCTTGAGGGAGTTTGGGCTGACTTGACAGAAGAGTTGGTACTGATTCAATGGCACTCAACCAAAAATCATTTCAGGCGGCTGTGACCGAGAGAATGCACATGTACTTCTGGTTTATATGATTCATCCTATTGCAGAACACTGGTCTGCTGATGCTAGCGTTGGGCTGATCGACGATGCTATCGTCCATCGCCGATGGCTGACAGACATCACGATGTTGAGCCGGCATTGTGATTTCCCCGCAAATAATGAAGTTGTTCCCCATCACAATACAAATTACATTCAAACCAGTTCAATGAACACAATTTAAACATTAAAGAATTTATTGCGCAAAAAACACCAAACAAATTATAGGCTACTAGATGTTTTACATAAACTAAACCAAGGATATTTAAATGGTGGCATGTTTTCTGTGGCACCATTTTCCTGTTTCAAGTTGAAGTGAGCAGAGCGTCAAAACAGCGGTGTGGATCACACCACAAGCACTCAGGATCGTTTGTGGTAACATTTCAGTGCTCCATCCTCTAGTAGTTTTAGCTTAAGCAAAATGAGCTTCATTCAAGCACTTTCAGCTCCGTGCGCATTCTCTCTTTCTCCTTAACTTTATTAGTAATCATGTGTAGAGTGCATGCTAGCTAACGTTTCTATTCCTAGCAGATAACCATTAAGAATTGTATTATCTATCTGTTAACCACAGCAACACTTCTGTAAACAAAAAACACTTAAGTCCTAATAAGAGCATTTGCCTAATGCCTAAAATGTTCATTTGACTCATTTTAAATAATGATAAATGTGAACGCTCATCCATTTCGTTGTCATTTCATTATTTTCAACAGTAACAGTAAATCTAAAAAGATGGCCCAAGACTGACCCTTGGGAACACCTTGTTATTTTACATAGTGGGAAATATTAATTTGAGAATATTATGAGCAACCTGAATCTTGCATATGTAACGAGTCAAGAGGCTGGATCACCATGGTGACACAGTCATACAGTAGCCATGGCTACACTCAATGACTTTGGCCCCTCCTGCCAATCTGTCCACCCTACAGAAAGCAAACAAGGCTAACAGGAAAAACACATCCTGCAGAAAACACATACGCTCTCTTGTGCTCTAAGCAAAATAAAAAGTAAAAGAGAAAATATAATGGCAGCTTAACCATAGACTATTAAATCTGCTTCTTGCACAGATCCTCCATCAATTTCTTTAAGAGCCCGACACACCAACAGAATTGCCGTCTCACTTGAGAGCTGTTCCTATTGAATCACTTAAGATGAATGTGTTGCCTAAAGATGTACAGCTGGAAATATTACCCCCTGCATACTCCAAATTGCAACATCCTGGCATGGTTTAAAATGAGCAGAATATTAAAATGCACTTTTGCTTTGTTTTAGGGATACAGAATTGGCAAATAATGAAACTTTTGAGCATCCTCGCGCATTTGGCTCCGTCACATAACGGCTTTCTGGTACTGGCAGAAAAATCAGACAGGTGAACTAGAGCGGAGATCCGTGTCCATTCAGATGGCTTCTAACAGAAAGCGTCAGTAAAGCTATTTGGCAGGGTTGACCTTTTGCCAGCAGACCCTGAAGCATGACAGTGAGACTGGCAGTGCAGGTCAAATGAGAGTGTTTTTGGGTTATTCTGCTCATTCAAACATAGGCTGCCAATAAGACACAACACTGTACACTGAAGCCAACCTCTGCTGCAAAAACTCATGTAATGTTATTTAAAAATAAATAATAAAATGATAAAGTTGTGTCTGCATATTTAGCTGGGGTTGAAGAAAGTATTTTAAGTAATATACACAAATTCACACTTCAATTTAAGGTGGGGCAAGCATTTGTGATAAAGAGAGAAAGAGTGTGAACTTGTGAGAAAATACAAGCAGAACAAATTAAAATCTCTGGAAAGGATTAAAGAGATTGTGAAATGGTTCTCTCAGATGAAATCTGTGTTGCTGGTCCTGTAATCAACGTGAGAAAGTCTGAGCACAAATCTAAAAAATGACCAAAGCAGGCACCTAAAATCCAATTTTCAAGTTTTTAATGCCTAATGTTGTATGTCTCCGCTTATATACAACCAAATAAATAGTATTTCAAAAATAGGGAGACAACAGAGGTTGAGAAATAATTAATTAAATTAATATTATATATAAGAAACTATTACTTTTATTTGGCAAGGATACATTAATACATTAAGACTTTTACACTGTTACAAAAGATTTCAAATAAATGTCAAATAAATGTTCATATGTTCATCTTTTCATACAAAAATCCTAAAAAAACATATCAGGTTTCCACAAAAAATTATTTAATCATTTTCAATAATTTTTAACATCGGTAATAATATGAAATGTTTCTTGAGCACCAATTAGCGTATTAGAACGATGCTGAAAATTCAGCTTTGACATAGTATGTTATCACATTGTAAAAGATATTAAAATAATAATAAAAAAAACTGTTATTTTGAATTGCGATAGTATTTTAATCAAATAAATGCAGCTTTAGTATGTAAAAGATACTTAAATTATATACACATACATACATGCATATAAATTCACACACACAGACACACACAGGTAAATCGGTCTTGTATGCAGCTAAACAGTCTACCCTATATCAGACATCCCTTAAATATTAGGAGTATTCATTTTACCTAATTTTAATGCTTAGAAAACAACTCCCCTAATGTTTTTCCTCAGAGTAGACATATCCCTTTGTCCAAGTCTTCCCCATGTCTTTCCATGGAGGACTGGTGACCTGTATCCATGCCAACGGTGAGTGCTTCTCCATAGCTGTTGCCATGACTGCGGTACATGCTATAACTAGCATGAAATCTGCACGAATGAAGCCTTTGCCTGGCTAAGTAACCCTTTAGTGCAACTTTGTTAGTGCTGATTTATTAATGAGAGTGTAAAAAAAGTAGTAGAGGGTCTCTTTCGTCCCTGTGCAAGTCTGAAGTAAACACCAGGTCCAGAGAGAGGTGTCTTACTAGCTGGAAGCAAACAGCAGGAAGGGGCTACCGAGCACACTAATGCAAGCTACACGCTGGCAGGATCAATAAGACATTACCCCTTCTCCCAGGTCTGCAAAACTGGAAAAATACAGCTTGCAGACTCCTATTGGGGCTTCTTACTGCATATTGGGTTCTTTAATAAAGGGCCCAAAGGGGGCAACGCCTGGTTCCTCCGTCCTAATCACAACACTCACCCCCCTCACCTCAGTAGGCTTTAACGACCAGTGCATCAATGGGATGCTATTTCAAATCATGTGCCGTCAAGGGCTCAAGTTTTCCCAGGAGTCTATTGCTGGAAAGCAGAGACAAATAGTCATGTGTGATAATTAACTGCAATAAAATCTGTGTGTGAGAGAGAACGAGACCGAGCAAAAAGATAAAGGCAGACGGGAAACACTACAAGCGCTACTACACATATGCAGCTGCTCTGTTTCTTCCATCCACCTACGTTTCTACGGGGGCGCATCTTTGTGAAATGAGGGCCAGGAACAGACGCTTGGATAGACAAAATATTTTGTTAATCCTCAGAAATATGGAAATGAAACACAAAAGTTGCAACTGAATTAATATATTCTCACTAGCAACCATTGCACAGATTGCACGGCGCTTGTTTTATCTCAGCCAGCGCAGCGAGGCTGCCTCAACTTGATACTTTATCAAAGACGGCAAAGCACATTCTGCCTTGTTCGTTTCACAGTCTAAAGGGGGGATAAAACAAAACAGCACTTCAGGTGACAGCAAGCTTCATGTGAAGTGCAAAGTAAAGACAACACTGAGACATTTGTGCATACACTATATAATACAGTAGCTTAGAATTTTTGCATGCATATTTACACTACTGTTCAAAGGTTTGGGGTCAGTAGTTTGGGATCTATTCATCAAAGAATCCTGAAAAAAATTTTATCACGGTTTCCAAAAAAAAAAAAAAAAAAAAAAAATCAACATTAAGAAATGTGTCTTGTGCACCAAATCAGCATATTACAATGATTTCTGATGAATCACATTACACTGGAGTAATGGCTGCTGAAATTTCAGCTTTGCAACGTGCGCTTTGTAAACACAGGGGTGGTACTTCCGCCTATGTCTAGCGTGACCTTTCCGACGTGACTGCGCAATAAGTGGTGTGTCGCAGAGCAGCGCAAGATGAGCAATTTAGGTTAAAAAGTATATAAATGTTTTTTTTTTTTTTTAGAAAATGACAGATGGTTTCGCTAGATAAGACCCTATTCCTTGTCTGGGATCGTGCAGAGCCCTTTGATGCCCTTCGAAGCCCTTTGAAACTGCATTGCATTTGGACCTTCAACATTTTGGTTGCCATTGAAGTCCATTATATGGAGAAAAATCCTGAAATGTTTTCCTCAAAAAACTTAATTTCTTTTCCACTGAAGAAAGAAAGACATGAACATCTTGGATGGCATGGGGGTGAGTAAATAATAAGGAAATTTTCATTTTGAAATGTGAACTAATCCTTTAAGGGTTTTCTGTTTCGAGTTGAAGGAGGTGTCATGTACAGTAAACGGCCCCTAAATTATTAACTAATGATTTTTACAATGGAAATGAATCAACACTGAACTTACTTAAACTTGACAATGACTTTCTTCTAGAGCTGCTGCACAGCCAAAACAATCTTTGATGCATTATTTTCAATCTGTATTATAAAAAGCGCTATATAAATAAAGGTGACTTTACTTTACTATTGTAGGGTTTCAATGATGAGCTGGGACTTTGATATCTATCAGCATCCCATCGCACATAAATTCACTTGTTATTCATTGTGCTGTGAATCTCCTACCTCTGTGATTTTGCAAATAGACTGTGCTTTTGCAAACCAAAGCCTACCAACAACAGAGCAAGAAAGCTGTCTTGAGGAACGCTGGATCCAGAGCACTGAGACTTGGTGCAAAGCAAATCTGTCTGTGCTTATTCCTTCCCAAGCCTTTTACCACATAATTTTCCTCTAGTACACATAATCTTTAAGCTAAAGCCTGCAATATGTTAAGGCAAATGTTATCACACAATATAAACAGCTCTGTTTCACAATCCTTCCCAGAGTAATGATAAGGAATTCAATGGGACAGTGGCTTCCAATGTGCTGATATAGACGAGAATGTATTCATCATACGTTCTTAAAGCTATTTATTGTGACGTTTGGCTAAAAGACATCAAAAGCTAAAAGATAATTGATTATGAAATATGGTTGGCTTGTTAATGAATAAAAAAAAAATTATCACCATTTACTCATGTCTTTCTTCTGTGGAATAAAGATTTTTTTTGTCCACACAATGAATGGGGTTGAAAACACACCGGACCCCATTAAATTGATTTCTTTCTTTTTTTTTTTTTTTTCTTTTCAGTTATTCAGGTTGGAAAGACATGAGAGAGTAAAGAATGAAAGTTTTCATTTTCAGTTGAACTATCCTTTAAATGAATTTTTTTTTAATTATATGGGTCATTTGGGGAAAGAAGTTCAGATAAATACAAAATAACAACAGCACAAGTAAGGAAGCTCAGTGCTCAAGTTTAGTATTGTGGTTAAAGGTTCAGACAGGTTAAGTGGAACTGATGACAGTGTATATTTAAAATAAGACAGAGCCCAGCTAAAACCTAATCTGAGAAAAAAAATCAGCAGCGAGAAAAGTAAAAGCGTGAAAAGAAAAAGAAAGTCAATTGTTCACCATGGAACAACTGTGACATGATTGATGGGATCTGCGGTAGGCGTACAGTAAGTGATTGTTTTTCCCTGAGCCCCTGTAGAAGGCATCTTGATAATGTGCTCCAGTGTGCTGTGTTAATAACGTCCTGCACTTCAGAGAGCTCCATAATTTTCAAACCTGGACCGTGGCAAATCACACACTCTGGAGTACGCTTTCTATTCCCTCTCTCTCTTACTCACTCACACACACACACACGTTTGTTTTCCTATCTAAGTGAGGACATTCCATAGGCATAATGGTTTTTATACTGTACATTTTATCCCAGCTACACTACCCCTTTTAATAAAAAATGGTTTAGTATGTTTTTTAAAGCTATTTTAAATGAGGACATATGAAATGTCCTCATATTTCATGTTTACATTGTAATTAAACAAATGTGTCCTCATAAATCACAAAAACAAACACACACACACACACACACACACACACACACACACACACACGCAAGGCTTTCAATCCATGTTCGGAGTTATCCTCTAAAAGCTAGCATGGCACTGATAAATTCTTTTCCACTTAAAGAGTGAGGGCAAGTCATTCATCTCTGCTTTGATTTTACACCGATTTCAAAGGTCAAAGGAGAACACAAGCAAATTAAAGAAAGCAAGCAGGTAACAGAGCTAATCAAGTCCATTTTTCCAACTGACATCGCATAGATACTAAAGGTTTGGTGTAGAACCAAACTAAACTGACCATTTAGCTCAGACAGGGAATCTGGAGTTTTAACCACTTTAGTTTGTGGTTATTGTGAATGCAAATCGAGACAAGAACCTCTAACTGCAGGCTTAAATGTATCAAGTGTGAACAACACAACATAAATTCTACTAAATATCCCACTATCAGTTCAGAGTCTATGTAGCTTACTCACTTGATAGTTTTGCTAAAAGGGTTGTTTATCCAAAAAATTTTTGTTATCTAGTCATAGTTGTCTTTTGACCTTACAATGAAAGTCAAGAGGCTCCAACATGGTTATGGGCCTCACTGACTTTGACTGCATGGACAAAAACAGTTCTTGAAAATATCTTCTTTTGTGTTCCAAATTATGACATTTGGGTGAACTATCCCTTTAAAAATGACCCAAACTTGGTCTGTACGGTCTGTTGTATTACATTATATACATCTATAGTACCCCAGGAAGCTGTGAATTGCTGTACAACAAAACAGTCAGCAATTCACTTCTTGTTTGGAAAAGTGAAGTGATTCACACTTCATTCCAGACACCCCTATTTTCAAAGCTGAATTCTAAGAATTACAAAATACTTTGCGGAATATCAAATGTACTTTCACTCTTCCTAAAATCAGTGTGAAACCAGTTCAGTTTGTGGCTTAAGTCAACAAAAAAGCTTTAAAGTGCCCCTAATATTGTTTTTGTTTTTTTTCCGAATACTCCCTTTCATGCAGTGTGTAATATAGCTGTTTGCGAATGTAAACGTTCTGCAAAGTTGTAAAGTTGAAAGTGCACGATAAATAAAGTTATTGTCTCCCAAAAGAAATAATCGACTCTGAACTGCCTATACGAGTTGTCTGTAATTCGAATCCCACTGTGTGACAGTTCTACGTCACTAGAAAATGTATTTGCATAATGCCCGCCTTTGTTGTACGTTGACCCACCCTCAAACACGTCATTGTACTGACGACTGCTTCTCAAATCTCGCAGTTCAACGCAGGATTTGCAAAACGCTTGCTCTTGAAAGATGGGTCAGTACTCAGTTTATTTGGACCAGCTTGCTCCACAGATACACAACCTGTAAGTATAGAAATATACACACTGGTTTGTTGATGGACATACTCTTGTTAATGCTGATGATGAGGAATTACAGTTGAAACATCTCACAATGTACCTCAAAATGAGTAGTGTATCACTGAGAAATGTCACGCTCGCGCTCGGATTGATATGGTAAAATCGCCGTCATCGTTATGGTCTTTAGTGTGTACAATCGCTGAGCTTTAGGAAGCCTCCTGATGGAGCTGAAGATCAGTTATGGTAATGGGCATTTAGCTTCTGAAACACATGCTGTACGTGGAAGACCAATCGTAACAGATTGGGCCATCTGGCCAATCAGAGCAGAGTAGCTCGTGGAAAAGAGGGATTAAGAGAGACTGAATCACCCGATGAGTCGCTTGAGTATCGCTGAAAAATGTGGTGATGTGCAATGTATTTTATGAGAAAATGAAAGTGTTTTTTGACCTTTGATGCATGTAAACGTAGGAGTCTTTAAAATAGCATAATATGAATTTCATCAATTCAAACAAATTACAGCAAATATTCACTTCAAAATGTGCCACAGGGTCTTGATTTTTCAATTTTATTTGAGCAGTCATTCTGCTAAATGTGTGAATGTTCTCTCACATTTTGATGAAAGGCCTGTCAACTCTTAGTGCCCTTGTCATGAATAAGTGCCACCACAAAGAGGATTTTTTAGCAAAGATGGAGCTCAGCTTTTAGTGTGCCCTTAAACATATCATGATGAGCAGTGTCTCTGTCTTCAATGACAACCTCTTCTCCAGACAGGAGACTAATGACTCTGCTTTTTCCATTGTTCAGACAGCTACAACTATGGTGAAGCACTCCTTCCCTTCACACATTGACACTCCCTCTCTGTCTCCCCAGGCCAAACCACTGCTGCCTTAAGTGACTTAACCCCCTTTAACAGCCCAGTAAATGAGCCTTTTAAAGAAGCCACAAGACACCAACCATCTCTGCGCCCTCAAGTCACCCTGGTTGGTCGATAGCATCGCTAACTTCTGGAGGTGATAAGGAGATTATACGTGTCCCTGAAGTGGGATGAGATGTGCTTCCATGCCTGACCCACCATCAGACGCCTCTGGGGGAATCCCACACTGTCCCTGTTAATGGCGTGACTTCTAATGGATGCAAATGACATCTTTGGCTGCGGAGAGCAGCTGATCCATGGGGATCGGACCTCTTCATCAGTGCCCCTTGTCAGCGTAGTGTCTGATCTTGACAGGGAGCTGTTCTGGGCCCTGCCACGCTGTGTGAGAGATGCTTGCAGCGTTGAGAGGTTCAAGACTAATGATGAGAGTCTCAAAGTGTGATAGACAAATCAGAAGGGCTCACACTGTCTCCTGGTTTCAATAGGCCAAGTGTTTAATCACATATCCAGTTAACCATCAGCTACTGACTCTTGCACCTGCTGTCTGCAGTAATTTTTCTTCAGCATACAGGGCTTAAAAGTACAATGAGTCTTTAGGACACCAATTTTTCAATTGAATTTTACTAAATACTAGTCTCTAGTAAGACTGGTGGTCACTGTTTCCATACTCAATACTTTGATTCGCAGGACAGTCACTTTTCTTCCCTCAAGTCATCATGGCTCTGCAGGGCATTGACTCCTCACAGGTTGTAGTAAATTGCAATATAAAAGTGCCAACCACGTGCCGGCTCCTCACATGCAGGCAAGAAAGAGGCAGGCAGAGGCCCAACCTGAATACAAAGCAGTTCAAGGGGGTACATTTAACACGCAAACGCTTCACTGAGCAGGAGCTCCTCCAGGGTCACAGCTGCCATGAAATGCTGAGACAACACGGCCACCCAGAAAATTTGACAGAGGAAAATAAAATGCTGTGTTACAAGATGTAGATATCTGAGGGAGTATTAAAAATACCAAAAGAAAATGCTAATATGAAAAAATATCTTTTAAAATGTGTAACAAACAAACATTTCACAAAGAGGAAGATATTAGGGCAAGTACGTGTCGTAGTGCAGAGGACTTCTCCAGAGAGCTACCATGTGCCACAAAGAAAAACAAAGGTATATTTCACCTAAAAATAAAAACTGTCATTTACTCACCTTTGTCGTTTAAACCTACAGGATATAATTTTCTCTCACTGTGGTACAGAAAAGGATATACATGAAGGAAGACATATAGTGCACTAAATACTGTATGGACTACAGTACTTACATGCATGGTGGCAAAATTTGTATTGTTGTATTTGTATTGTATTTGTATTGAAACAATACTTCTGAAAAGAATGAAAGAATACGCTGTGAGACGCGGCATTCTGGGTGCACGCTTTGAATGTATTTTGCTGCGCACACAAAACTGATCACATAGCACGTGAGTACCAAACTAAGAGACATGGGTACTTGCGCGTCTAAGTGCGCTTGAATATTTAAATTGGCAAGGCTTACAAATGATCAACTTCCGTGAAGATGCAGTACTGGCCCAATCAGGAAAGTGACAGTTCCGTAAACTGGGCCCGGGCCATCGGGCAGTCCTTATTGCCGAGCCCTGTGGTGCTTTTTTTTAAAAATTACCTTCCATTTTTATTGTATGGAAAAAAGCCGCTAGGATATTCTGCAAAATCGTCGCTGTCAGGCCCACATAGCTACATAAAACGTTATAACCTGTAAATTGAAGAAAACAATGCAATGCACATGCTGCTTCAGATTATATTTTGTTCTAATGGTGGACAAAAGTCAGCTGGTCCGAAAATCTCTGAAATCCGGGTCAAAAATTGTGCAACTTTGAGCTGGATTATGGTCAAATATTATTAATGTAAGGAAACATGCAGGTGTCTGACCATATATAAAGCCACAATATCAACTTTGACAACACAGTGTTTAATTATTTAAAAAAAAAAAATTCTGAAAAGTAGCCTTTTTGGAGATACAAAGTTTCTACCCAACAGTGATGATATAAGGCATAATATGGGTTTTGCATCACATTAGGTTTGTAGATGACAATTTTAATTTTTGATTGAACTGTCCCTTTAAATATATTACCAATATTTAATTTAATATTTACACATTATTTACAGATTACCGTGAGATTAATAAAATGTCTAACACAAGCAAGCCACTGATGCACTGCTGTGGATTAATGCAATAACACCAAAATTAATAAGATTAATTACATTAATTAAAATTCATTATTTTAATCTGTTGAAAGCTCTAATTTAAATAAACAATAAATAATAAATGAGCAAAAGAGACACTTGAGAGTGGATTGTGGCAGTAAATCTAACTCCACGCTTGATGATTTGCTGTTTTGAGAGACCCATTTAATCTGCAATGAATTGAAGAACAGAACTGTCAAGACCTTCACCTCCTACGCAACAAGACGACATTGTGGAAAAACTGAAAATAGAATACTCTGAAGAAATCTGCACATAGTAAGTAGAGACGAGTAGTAAACATATCCAGAAAAATAAAGAGTACAGTTTTAAAAATAAGCCTTATTTTATATGGTCTGAATTACACTCAACAAACCAACAAAGATTAAACAAAAAATGCAGAAAAGAGACAATACAACATTAAACCGATGACAGTTCTTATAAAAGGTTTCAAATAGAATGACTACACTGTAAAAAAAAAATATATATATATATATTTTTCAAAATTTAATGGGAATACGTTTTACAAGAAAATACAATTTCAGTTTTTCTACTTCAAAATGTCACGTTTAATTCAATTTGTTTATTTGCAATTATGAATTTTATTATCAATTTCTCATCAATTACTAGGGCTAATTTTTTTTTGTGTATAGACTGACATCCCCTCTGGACAGCTGACTAGTCAGACTGCAACTAAATCTCACTGATATGAGGGTGGCTTTCACATTTGCAAAAATCATTGATTTTGCGATGATCTTGATTCAGTGTAGCACAGTGAGCACATGGCACTGCATATATTTAGCAGTGCAAAAGAAATCACAGCGCATGAGACAGCCCTTCAAATAAGAAAACAGGAAACCCTAATTTTCACAGCATGGGACCAGAGATGAGCTTTCAATATATCACTGTTGGTACAACTCTGAAGCTTCTAAAATTGGTCAACATCAAAACACTAACAACAGCAATGCATGAGAAAGATGAATGCGAGGTAATTTGCAGGATGCTGAGAGAAATGTCAGTCTGAGTGGCTAAGGCTGGAATGAGATTGAACCAGTGGAGAGGCTAGCATGCTCCCCCATCATCACCTCTCATTAGGATGGATGTTAGAAATGGTAGAAGTCTCTAGGTTCATGCTGTTATACTTAATAGATGTGGTAGAATAACCAAGCACAGCCCATTACAATTCAGTTTCAGATTTGCCTGTTAAGTTCTACTTTATACTAGGGATGTGCACAACGACTAATTTATAAATGTTTAAAAAGAAATTTTGCAATCGACTATAGCCGACTAGTCTAAACCTCTCCCTCCGTCCCCAGAGACCGTCTGTATATGTGATCCATTTGAAATAGACTACTTAATCTATGACCAGTCAAATCCCACAACGAATGCCGCTAAAAATAGGTCAGATACATGTGATGTGCTTGCCTTGCATTATCATTGTATATTAAACTTAAGCGTTCACTTAAGCAACGTAGACATATTTATTCAAATCAACGGAATTAATAGGCAGCGCAGGACCAATAAATTCAAACCTAATAGCCTATTATAAACAGATAAAAACACGTAAGTCAGCACGTTAAGGTATTGTTGTTCGTTACCACTTGCGTGTCTGGGTTTTAACGCACTTCTGAATATATGCTAGTTTGACATGACATTGAAGAAAACGGAAACGTTTTGTGTAGGCTTTCAAAATAGTCCACTTTTCGAGTGGAAATTTCTCTGAACCCGCCGTGAGCGCCACAGAGAAAACCAACGTATGCAAAATCTGAGTTAAAATAAAAAGATTTGGTGTTTTCTGTTCCAGATATACACTTTTAAAAAATGGTAACACTTTAGTATGGGGAACACATTCACTATTAACTATGACTTTTGCCTCAATTACTTTTGCCCTTAATTTGCTGCTTATTAATAGCTAGTAAGGTAGCTTTTGTAGCATTTAAGTTTAGTTTATTGGGCAGGAATAAGGGATGTAGAATAAGGTCATTAATAGGGACTTTAAGCAACAGCTACTGATGGAATGGCAAAGGTGACTGGAAGTAAACAGTTCTTTGGCTACTGCTGTAGCCAAAGAACGCAAAAATCACTAAGCAACAATAAAGAGGACAGCATAATGGATCATTTAATCATTTAACAAAATACAAAAAAAAATTGTCATTTAAAAAAAAATACAAATTAATGGGTGCTTTTGGCATTAAATTATATACGGATTATTAAATCAAATTGCCACATAACTATAAAATATAACATTTACTTATCTAATCTGTCACGTATTAACAACTACGGCAAATCAGCTAATTTCCCGTGGTAGACCGTTGCTTTAGAACATCACGAAGTAGCAGTTAAAGTCGTGCATGCGCAAAGAACACCAGAACGCCGTTGCCGTTTCATCAGCAGCGGTTGTCCCTAATATGTGCTATATAAGTACTAATATAAAGCTAATATCCTAGTAATATGCATGATAATAAGCAACTAGTTAATACAGGGAGTGCAGAATTATTAGGCAAGTTGTATTTTTGAGGATTAATTTTATTATTGAACAACAACCATGTTCTCAATGAACACAAAAAACTCATTAATATCAAAGCTGAATATTTTTGTATCAATATTTTAAGTAGTTTTTAGTTTTAGCTATTTTAGGGGGATATCTGTGTGTGCAGGTGACTATTACTGTGCATAATTATTAGGCAACTTAACAAAAAACAAATTTATACCCATTTCAATTATTTATTTTTACCAGTGAAACCAATATAACATCTCAACATTCACAAATATACATTTCTGACATTCAAAAACCAAACAAAAACAAATCAGTGACCAATATAGCCACCTTTCTTTGCAAGGACACTCAAAAGCCTGCCATCCATGGATTCTGTCAGTGTTTTGATCTGTTCACCATCAACATTGCGTGCAGCAGCAACCACAGCCTCCCAGACACTGTTCAGAGAGGTGTACTGTTTTCCCTCCTTGTAAATCGCACATTTGATGATGGACCACAGGTTCTCAATGGGGTTCAGATCAGGTGAACAAGGAGGCCATATCATTAGATTTTCTTCTTTTATACCCTTTCTTGCCAGCCACGCTGTGGAGTACTTGGACGCGTGTGATGGAGCATTGTCCTGCATGAAAATCATGTTTTTCTTGAAGGATGCAGACTTCTTCCTGTACCACTGCCTGAAGAAGGTGTCTTCCAGAAACTGGCAGTAGGACTGGGAGTTGAGCTTGACTCCATCCTCAACCCGAAAAGGCCCCACAAGCTCATCTTTGATGATACCAGCCCAAACCAGTACTCCACCTCCACCTTGCTGGCGTCTGAGTCGGACTGGAGCTCTCTGCCCTTTACCAATCCAGCCACGGGCCCATCCATCTGGCCCATCAAGACTCACTCTCATTTCATCAGTCCATAAAACCTTAGAAAAATCAGTCTTGAGATATTTCTTGGCCCAGTCTTGACGTTTCAGCTTGTGTGTCTTGTTCAGTGGTGGTCGACTTTCTGCCTTTCTTACCTTGGCCATGTCTCTGAGTATTGCACACCTTGTGCTTTTGGGCACTCCAGTGATGTTGCAGCTCTGAAATATGGCCAAACTGGTGGCAAGTGGCATCTTGGCAGCTGCACGCTTGACTTTTCTCAGTTCACGGGCAGTTATTTTGCGCCTTGGTTTTTCCACACGCTTCTTGCGACCCTGTTGACTATTTTGAATGAAACGCTTGATTGTTCGATTCTGCACTCCCTGTAGTGAGAATTGGACCCTAAAATAAAGTGTTACCTAAAAAATAATATATTAATTTTAAAATGTAACATTAACATGATGGAATTTAAATGAAAGCTTTGTAAAAAAAAATAAATAAAATGAATAGGATATCGTCTAATCAAATAGTCTTGCACATCCCTACTTTATACTTAAGGATATTAAATTTTGGTATCAATATGCATTTGGGAATGTGAATGGGAACAAAACATGAGAGCTGTACATATTTACTTGAGAAATATTTTAACGCCATATGTATTTAATGTATTTATATTTATATGTAATAACTTCAATCAGTGCATTTTTTATAATCATTATTGAACATTGTTGTGGTCTTAAAATTGGTATTTTGAGAAAATCTATTTTTTTACCTACTAATAAAATGTTGCTGTCGTGACAACCTTAATTCCATACAATACAAAATGTGTGTGCTTTCTACTAGGGAACATGGAAAGGGAAAAACACAAAAACTAAATCAATATTATTTTATGAATGATGTGTCCTTTACAATCTAAAATCCACAGAGAGGTGAAGTGTGTGGAAAACAGCAAGCAATAAATTGAGAGCCCAAGGCCATCTGTTACAGGATCCAGGGCTGAGAGTGTGATGGCCACTGAGGCAAACATATAATTACGAAATGAAAAGTGGTTCACTTGTAAATGGAGAGCGGGTGAAAGTGAGTCACGCCACTACCAGCAATACAAAGTTGCTCGTATTTAGCAACAGAGTAGAGTGGAAGATATAATGTTGAATGGAGATATCTTGGCTAATTAAAGCTCAGCGGGAAGGAAGTCTACAGTATTCTTATGCTCAAGTCAGAATATCAAAGCATTGTGCATGACAGACAAGTTTGTAACGGACAATATGCTGCAGCAGACCTGGTGGACCTCCCTCACGAGCATATGGCGTTTTCGCTTACAGACAACACAAGAGCCATGTTTCTATCCTCAGTAAAAGCAAAAAAATTAATCCAACCTAAAGTTAAATAGTGTTATCAAAACATGTTAAAGTAGAGCTCTCATCGCTGAGTTTTTAGTTTCACTTTCTGCAGTGAATAACTGACTGGGATTTGAGACACAAAATCAAGTAAATTATTTTTTAAATATATTATTTATATTTATATTAAAATATATTATTATTATATATTATTAATAATTTAAAATACAAATCATTTGTCCTGGTGCTGGGACTGTCACAGACCACAACGAAAGTGTTATAAGGGAACACCAACAAGCGACGTACCTGGCTGGGATTGTTCAATGTTTACTCTTCAGTGGTGTGCACTCGAAAGGGGAGTTTATTTGTTTATCTTAACATTCTGATCGCATGTGCATTATGAGCAGGCCTATTTGCAGCGCATTTTTGTATTTGCATGTGTTGAGAGTATTTGCAGTGCGGTTTTGTATTTGCATGTGTTGTGGACCTTTGCAGCGCGTATTTGTATTTGCATGTGTTGTGAGTATCTGCACTGCGGTTTTGTATTTGCACATGTTGTGAGTATTAGCAGCGAGTTGCTGTATTTGCACGTGTTGTGAGTATTTGCAGCACATTGCTGTATTTGCACGTGTTGTGAGTATTTGCAGCGCGTTGTGAGTATTTGCACGTGTTGTGAGTATTTGCATCGCGTTGCTGTATTTGCATGTGTTGTGAGTATTTGCAGCGAGTTTCTGTATTTGCACGTGTTGTGAGTATTTGCAGCGCGTTGCTGTATTTGTACGTGTTGTGAGTATTATGTAGCGTGTTGCGAAATTTTGCAGCGCATGTGTTGTCAAACTGATGAAGATGTTATCTTTATTTGCTGGTGTTTTTTCTATTTGCATGTGTTTTCTTCAGTTGCAGCGTGTTGAGCTCTCTCGGCCACCGTACTTATTCCTCATCTGGGATCGTTTTGAGCCCTTTGAAGCTGCATTGAAACTGCAATTTGGACCTTCAATCTGTTGTTCCCCACTGAAGTCCACTATATGGAGAAAAATACCGGAATGTTTGCCTCAAAAACCTTAATTTCTTTTCGACTCAAGAAAGACATATAACATCTTGGATGACGTGGGGGTGAGTAAATTATCAGGAAATTTTCATTCTGAAGTGAACTACTCCTTTAAAATAGGACATATGACAAAATAATCTGTATTGAGATATATTTTTTGACATATATCAACATGGCTTAATGCATGTAAAGTACACTGAAAGGGGCGAAAAATAAACAGGGACAATGACTATATGCTAAAATATGAAGTTGTTGTGAAGAGCTTCAAATTAACCTAATCACAACACCCTTAGCTGAAACATATGAAGTATTTGCTGATCGAAAACAGTGATGCAAACCAAACCGTGAGAAATTTGAAGTGATACACCCCCAGTTATTACAGAAGATAAGAGTATAACCAACAAAACACTGTTTGGCGCACTGATGTGTGGACAGAAGACTAAGGAAGTGCTTTTCTGTCTGAGCACAGAATACATAATTCAACCATATGGAGGTTTGGCGGTGGTCCAGCCGAAATCTGCTCAGTGTTACAGGATGGGGGTGTTTTGTGGAGGAAGGCTCGGTCTCTAAACAGCTCTGGCGGTCGCTGTAAGTCAAATCACTTTTCATGGTTGAGACTAGAGTATCAGGTGAATGAAACTGCCTATGAAATTAAAGGGACAGAGCTCTAAATAACACACTTTCGAGAATCTCTCAAGGTCTTTCTCTTCACTGTATAGCAGAGAAGATGATAAATAATAAAACGTGGTAACTAGACAATAGGGAAAACTCTGTCAAAGTATATAACAAAGTATTTAGGCTTTGCCAACCAACTCTATTTTTCCTGTGGTGTCTTTCTATATCAAATAGCACAGCGAGTGCACCAAAGGGTTGCATTCAGATGCAAAGAAAGCAACAAAAGGCAGGAGAGTGGCATCTTCATGATTCAGGAAGAAGCTGCTATTGACATTAACTTAAACTAATCATCATACAGCCATAAAGCTGCATGGGAGAGCAAAACAGCCAACTAAAGCAGATGGACCATGGACCATTTTTTTTATTATTATTATTAAGACCAAAAGAGCTAAAGATTGTCCCGGGTATTATGCACACGCCAGCTCTTTGTGTTTGAATACGTATTATCATGGTGATTGTAAAATTCTTCCACATCATGAAACAAAATCTATTAAATTCGAAATACAATGCCAAACTATCCTCTGAGTGGGTTGAGTCCTTTGAGATTCATTCAAGAGGGTACAGATCAGATGCATCTAAACACTATAATCCCTTTACTAATGACGGCATCTCGCATAGAAACACTCTCTCAAATAACTAAGAGCATCAGACTTTGTTAGAGGTCTGCTAACACAAGACAGGCGAGATATGGGCCCTTGGGTCGATAAAAGCCAATCTCAGGTACATCCTCAGTGAGCCTTTACTCCACTCACCACCTGTTTTAAGATGAATAGAGACCTTGTAAAACAAGTCCAGGGATGAATTTCAATCTAAGGAGTTAAAAAAAAAATAGAGGAGACTTAGCGCAGTGTGAAATGGCCGACGTTCTGATAAAAAAAAAAAAATTATAATTATGTTGCGACATAAATTTTGCAAAATAAATGGCAGTAAGCAGCAGTGGGATATCGGTTTTAAAATGTGCAAAGTGCTGTCCTGCATTAAAATGTTCACGAGTCAAGCGCTGTCTGGACATCTATTGCATTCTTTACAAGATAACTGGAAAAAAGTAATCTCGATTAAGATGTTCATACACACAGAACGTGGTAATAAAACACAACATATACTGCCATATACCACTGTAACTGTAGTTGGTCTATTTAGAATTATGCTTGAAATATATTGTATTATTTTTAAGCATTGCAAAAAAGCAGTAGCACTGATGTAAAATAAATATCATATGCCATATGTTGATGCTTTAAAGGAGTAGTGCCTGACATACAAAAGGAAGTCCATACGGAAATTTCTTTTAAAGTATTTAATAAAATAAAATAATTTGGTTAATCCTGACTAGCACTGAGAAAAACAAAAACTGGCAAATCACCATAGCACCCTTCAGAATGCGTTGAATTAGGAGAATCATTATGTAATAAAGCACCAATCTTTGTTAAACAGTTTTCAGAAATCATGTCACAGACAGTGCATATGAGCTGAGAGTGTATGTCTGCAGTCAGACTTTTCTAAAAATGTTTACCAAAGCAGGGGGGGGGGGGAACATTTTGGGTAGCACGCTTGGGAAATCAGTCAATATTCAATAAATATGCATGAGGACTACATGCAAAACCGGCTGAGAGTAATTCCTCTAAATCAAGCCCTTGATCTCACTGAGAGATTAGGACACTTCTGCAACCATTTCACTGCTCCTATCTTGTCCTCAGTGACAAATACTGATGGAGAAGTCATTGTACACTGTCTAGCATGTGCTGCTGACGAAATTCATACAAGTATTGTTTAAAATAAATATAAATCAGATTAAAAAAAATAGACATATCTACAAAAAAACCTCATGTTAAACACAAAGAGTGAATTGTAGGCTAGTACACTCTTGCAAGTAAACTGCAGTATATCTTCGTAAAAACCTGAGGGTTTGCTTTAATCTTGGAACCAAATGCAAGCAGTATTTCTTTGAACCTAAAACTCTCTGATAAGTTCAAATGTTGAGCCCTGAATTTCATGCACAACAACAACAGCAAAAAGTATTCTAATTAAATGGCAGTTCCACATAAATTACTTGAGTTATGTACTTAATTAAATGTGAACCAATTAAATATGAGTGATGCTTCTTAGCTTCAGCTTTAAACTCAATCCTCCACATTCACTTTTATTTTTAATTTGATGATGACAGTGGCATATATTAAACTTATTTTCAACTGCAAAATCAGCTCAATGAAGACAAGAGTAAAATGAAAAATTCTGCATTTTTTTTTTTTTTTTTTTTTTTTTTACAATGAAGCTTAGTCATGGAAGACATCATATTTAATGAAATATTAAAATGAAGGCAATGTCTCACCAGTCAACGTGAAATAATTGTTTTGGTTGGAACAATAATTTCCAATAGGACGGAAGCAGTGCTACTGTCCCTAGTGAAAATACAACCAAATTTAAAAACTATTTTGTTAACGGAAATAAAACATAGTATAATATACTATTATAACCCTGGGCACTAGTTGACACAGTAGGGGAATTAACCGACTTTCCTGATGACTGAAATCAGCCAAAAAGAAGCTTTTTTCCCCATTCATGTAAAATGAAATACTACCATCTACCTTGACTCAGTTTTGGAAGTTTGTCAGAAGGAGAATATTAATAGTCCTATGAAGTATTCACAAATAGTGGTCAAATGTTAATGGTGCAGTGAATGTTCTTACCTTACGGCCATCGCTGGCGTGGCAGTTGACGTTTAACGGCGTAAGCAGGGCCATGAGCTTCTCTTCATTTCCGCTCCTGAAGCAAAGCAGCAGTTTTTAAAGAACAATGGGGAACAGTAAAAAGGAACAAGCTAACAGTGAATTTCACAGGGAAGATAAGGAGTGAAGGGGTAAAGGAGAGATGGGGGAATAAAATTCATAATCAAGAAGGCAGGAGCATGTAAGATGAACAGCATTTATTGGTGATTTACTTTATGGAACATAAAGAAGAAACAGTGTACCTTCAATATAAATGTATATTTTACACATGCATAGGAGTGGCACTTGCAGATATCCTATATAAAGTTCCTGCTGTAACTGGAGTGAGCCGTAACCTGGAGCTCCAGCAAGCGGCTTGGAGGGGTTTGACACATCAGCACCTGTCAATGACTTTTTTATGTTACGCCAGCACCCCGAGCGACACAGGATTTGACAGATTTGACAGGTTTGCCATGGCTAAGGCCAAAACCGCATGCCATCTGTGGCTAGAGATGGGCCTGATCCCACTTTAATCAAAAGGTGGACAATGGCAAGGAGCCATATTAGCTAGGGGTGCTCTGATCCGCCTTTTTCGCCTTCAATACAGATTCTGATCACTGATTCAGAGACTGGGATGATTCTTTTGTGCAAGGCATCAGGGTTGACAAACATTACTTTCCTAACTTTGTAAAACAATAACAAACAGTCACAAATGTAGTGAATTATTTATCAAATAATTGTGCACCATTGCAACAACTGTACCAATAAACCAACAGCTTCACTAGTAGACATTCAAAATAAACAGAATGTCACTTCATTCATGAGTCTTTATGACTATGTCATGTATGACTCATACATTCATGAAAAACAAGTAAATATATTTATATATACAAATTTACACTATAAAATAAAACATTTATTTTAAATTTATAGCACAGCTTTTTAATGAGGCAGCAACATATGATAGATAGGACAAAACAAGAAAGGTTATTAACAATTGCACAAAAGTATTATATGAAAGGCTTCAATACAGAGCGTCACAAAGCGCTTATGTGCATCCCGCGCGCAGAATGATGCGCTTGAAGCAACATGGAGTCACAGCGCGCAGCGGCAGCACTTCGCATTGAAAAGTTCAAAGCACAAAGGGAAGAGACATTGATGCGCAGTGTAATATATCTATGCAATAGTTTATTGAGCCTTTTCTTTTCACAGTTTCAACTTTCAGTTACAGTGCGCGTGAAGAACAATTCATAGTGCTCTCTAATATGATTTAGAAACCGCAATAAACTTCAGCAAGATAAAATCCTTTTATGCAAAACCATAGACCTTTATCTACAGATCAAATATAATAATAGAAACATTGAATCATCTTGGAGAGTGTTGATTGTCGGAACCGAACGCAACACGCAGATTGAATGCTGAATGGAGAATGACTGACAGCAACAGCGAAAGAGAAGTTTACATGAACTTGAATTTAACGACTTAAATATTCCTCTGTACCTCATATTAAACTATTGTAAAGCTTCAGAAAACTTGGAATATAGAGCACGGAAACTTTATGGTGCTTTTTAATGTATTAATGTCCCGTCTGAACGATACCCTATCTGGCAAAAGTGGAAGTATCGGAGCTGGTACCCAATCTGAGTATCGGATCAGCACATCCCAATGCTCCTGTGCTGGAACATATATCGACATATGAGTGTTCCATCTTTGGAAATGGTCAGGGTCTTGCAGGCATGCAAAAACTATTCTATGACAATAGCAGACTTCAGTCGACTCTTTCCAGAAAACCTGACATACAGGAGCTTTCCTGCAGGTCAAGCCTTGCCAGAACCTTGCATAAACAGTAGAGTTTGTTCCTCCACCTTCCTTCTCTGGTATCCTCCTACCAGTAACAACAGATAACTGGCATCAGTGAGCAGCAACATAAGTTCCTTCATTTAAATGCACACTCCACCACCGACATGGAAAAATAGGGCTGGGTGGGAGATTACAACTGGGAAGAGAGGCTGAGGAATGGAAAGGTGTCATCAATCTTCTTGATGCGTTTGCAGATGCATCCTGGTCTTCGGGAGATTACTACTAAGAAGAGTGCAGGCCATAAGTCAAACCCGACTTTCTTGCAAATTGTTTGTCCTTTTATCTGCTTCACCCATCTTCCATTCTGCAAGTTTCTACAAACGATTCTCAATTTATAGGGTTACCCGTGCCATCTTTGTGGGGGAGGGGCGTCAGAGATCCAGTTAATTCCACCCCCTGTGATCATGTGTTCCTAACAATCTTTCTTCCTAACGTTGGAGAGAATTACAAGGCCTTTGTAGTTTCTTTCTCTCTTGATCATTAAAACAACAAGAGTCCTGATTTGTATCCATGCTGCGGGCTGCGCCTGAAGGCAGGGGTATAAAAAGGGGGGTAAAGCCAATGGAGATGTAGACCACAGTATGAAAGGAACATCTTTTCTCTGTGGCAAAGGTGGTGACTGCTGGGATTGCCGACATGTCACATGTTTCAAAAGGCTTGTTTCTCCATGGCTAGGTGTCCTATAGTGACAATCAGGTGTTTGGTGAAATGGAGTTTCTCCAGACAACAGGTAGTATGTGAAGTTGTGTCTCTTTCGCATCCTCCTCTGGTTTCACCTGCAGCACTCGGAAACCAATTAAAACCGAATTCGCCACATGGAATACAGCATTCTGCCCAGCATGCAGCTAAATGGAAACTCTTGGGCTGTCCTCTGTGCAGGAAGTGGGCTCCTCCAGGCCATCACATGTACGTATGAAAATGCATGCATTGAGTCAGACATTCCCGGCCCTAGCGGCACCTTCTCCGACACATGCCTTAATTCATATCCATGTGCACAGACAAAAGAAAAACAGTGTCTATGGAAACAGCAGGGGAGGGAGGAAGAGAACAGAACCATGGGAGAGTGGGAAATGAGATGAGGAAAGGTTGAGAAGGCATGTACTCACCTCGCAGCTTCCAAGAGTTCGTCCTTCTTGTATTCACCTAAGTGATTACAAAAAATCATGGTGTCAGAGGCAAACAGGATGAAGGACGTACAGCAGCAGCAAGAAGCCAGAGTAACTAAGGAGCAGCGGACCGCCGGCAGCCCCACACAGACACACTCAAACACACACAGGCATCAGTGCACCAACGCTGCCTTGCTTTTCTCTCGTTCTCTGCCTGTCTCTCTCTTCTGGTGGTGGCGTCGCCGAGCGCCAACCCCTCTCGCCTGATGAAACCGTGACGTTGAGCAGATTGTGGACGCGGCATCGGCAGTGTCTAGGATACGGCGGACGAACTGACGCATATCCCCGCTCACTCCACAATTTAAATGGCTCTCTTTCTCAGGCAGACAGACAGCACACACACATATATACAAACACACACAACCCTCCCCTTGTATACAGTAAGCCCGATACTTCCCCTCCACTGTCAATTTTATGTTTGTATAGGAGGAGCCGTTGCCGTGATAACACAAGATAAGAGAAAGGGGGGGAAATATGTAATAAACAAATGCCACCCACCCCGCTCTCTCCCCCCCTTCCCACAATACCCAGCCTCTCAGCCAATCAGAGAGACACAACTAATTCAGCTGTGATTCCTCCCCACCCCCACATGTGCTTGCTCGCGCACTCTCTACCGAGGCTTGTGGAGACAAGAGAAGTGAGGAATAAGGGGGGGAGGATACAAAAAGACAGGGCAAAAGAAGGAGGGAGCGGAAAAAGCAGCAGAAAGGCATGTAAAAATGTTGTGGAGAGATTGATATCATGACATATGGGCTGCATGCAGGGGGGTGTTTGGACAACAAAATGACTAAAACCAAAAGCATCGAGTAGGGCTTGTTTAGTGTGTTGTGGCAGTCGCATACAAACGGGAAGGATGGTAATAAAGCAGAAAAAAGCATGTCTGGAAGACTCGTGCTCGGCAGGCCATCGTTTGCATTTTCTCACCGAGAGGGCAGCCAACCTCCAAGCCTGACGTCCCCCCTATTGAGAGATCCTAATGGAGCGCAGTGCACAAAATACAAAAACAAACATACATAGAGTCTAAAATTATGATTTTGCCAATGGTAGGCAATAAATATTCGTACTATCCATTAAACTGTATTTTGCATAGTTTTTATAAGCAATATATATTTCTGTCCACGTAGTGGAACTATTAAGTGTTTCCCTTGTATATTAATGACAAACGGATTTGTCGGCATTTTGACCATGGATCCTGCTCACACACAACCTCTAAACTAAAAAAAATTGTTTTTCAATTTATAGATTATACACTGTCACTCTGTAAAACTGCAGCGAACACACAATGGTACATTAGGTTTTTGTTCCTCGTTTTTGTGACTAAACGAGAAATATTCCACACAGATGTGACACAACAAAGAACATTTGGAGAAAAATAGTAAAGAAATAGAAAGAAAAAAAAAAAAAACCTGGTATGAACAAGCCATGTCAAATGTTTTCTTTAGTAGACTCTATGCCATTTATTTGGACCACCGGTAACATTTAACAACAAGATTCAATTGAATTGTTAATTAATAATAATTAATGCATTAACTAATGAACAACACCTTTAAAGTATTTATTATGTTAAATGTTATTTTTCCACATATAATAATACATTTCAAGTTAAATTTATATTAGCAATAATCAATAGTATAACTTACTATTAACCTATGGAGATTTATGGAGATTGTTAATTGTTAGTTCACAATATCTAATGTACTAAAGGGTTAGTTCACCCAAAAATGAAAATTCTGCCATTAATTACTCACCCTCATGTTGTTCCAAACCCGTAAGACCTTTGTTCTTTGGAACACAAATGATGGTCAAGAAAAGTAGTAAAGACATCGTTAAAATACTAAATATTCCATGTAACTACAGTGGTTAACCCCTAATTTTATGAAGCGATGAGAATACTTTTTGTGCACAGCCCCCAACCCCCCACCAAAAAAACGACTTTATTCCAAAATTTCTTTCTCGTCTGTGTCATTCTCCTACGCTGTTGATGTAGTAAATACAGTGCAGCGCTACTGGGTTCTTCGTCAGAACGCCGGCTTACCATTAGCCAACGCTGTTCACGTGAGCACCACAAGCTCAAAAGTTTTTTTTTTTAATAAAGTCATTATTTTAGTTAGATTTTTGCGCACAGAAATATTTGTGTTGCTTCATAAAATTAAGGCTGATCCACTGGTGTCACATGGACGACTTTAACGATGTCTTTACTACCTTTCTGGACCTTGGAAGTTGCAATGACATTGATGCCTAGGTCAGAGAGCTCTCAGATTTCATCAAAAATATATTCATTTGTGTTCTGAAGATGAACGAAGGTCTTACGGGTTTGGAATGACGAGGGTAAGTAATCACTTTTGGGTGAACTAACCCTTTACCTAATTTTAACAAATAGAACAATTGAAACCAGCAAGGAGCAGATTATCATTTTAATAGGCTGACTTAGACCTTGCAATATTCCATTTCCTATTAAAATGATCAATCACTGTCAGGCAACATTTATTTATTCAAAAAAATTGCAAAGTGGGGGGCAGGGACCCGACCCAAGAGGCATAGCGTCCTGAAGTGGGGTCTGAGTGCGCATGCAGCACCTACCTGCCCCCACGGTTGGACAGAGAGTATGAGAGAAGGCATGGTAACGTTCTCAAGCCATACGCTGCGGTCCGTTGGTGACTGAAGGAGGGGCAGAGAGTGGCAAGGCTTTGTAGCGTCACACAGTCTACCTTACCTCCTTCCTCAGTGGGTAACAAGAGTGGCGAGGCATAGCGTTGCGCACTGCCGTACTCGCACCGCTGAACTAAAAAAAAATGTTTTTCAATTTATAGATTATACAGTCACTCTGTAAAACTGCAGCGAACACACAATGGTACATTAGGATTTTGTTCCTCGTTTTTGTGACTAAATGAGGAATATTCCACACAGATGTGACGCAACAAAGAACATTTGGAGAAAAATAGTAAAGAAATAGAAAAAAATTCTGGTATGAACAAGCCATGTCAAATGTTTTCTTTAGTAGACTCTATGCCATTTATTTGGACCACCGGTAACATTTAACACCAAGGTTAAATTTAACATTTGGTGTTTGGCAAGTGTTAATTCTGGACCCCGTCTAGTAGTCACCCCAGTAAAAGAGTATTGAAGGCCCTCTTGGTGTATGACTGTTGATTGGCACAAATCAATCACTAACCCAGAGATAGACTAAACGACCTGAGTTATAGAGCGTGTTTAATGGATATCATAAATTTCACTGTGTTACAATCTAAAGCACGGCATGAGAGATGGAGACAACAATGCTTGACGATGGTAAAATGATCTGAGAGTCAAATCTTGTCACGTCCTGGTCTGGTACTGAGTTTTTCTTGCTTAGTCAGTATTAAACCACTGAACGTCCCCGGGACAAATCACCTTCAGAGCGCTAAATGACATTATTGACAGGAAGGAGAGCTTTAAGAAAAAAAGAGAGAGAAAGAGAGAGAGAGAGAGAAAAGAAAACACCACAGATGGTGAGGCAAAAATATCACGACTTCAGAGACTATTAACGAGCTGCCTGCCAAGTTTAGCAATCTTTCATAACAGCATCAGAGAGACTATTAGTCTAGTCGTACTGTTGCAGTCGGATGTCAGATGCTCTATCTGCATGAAAGGGATGCATATTTACCCAAAATCTAAAAGGAAAAATGTAACAATTAAAAAAATTATCTAAATTGATTCATACATTATTCTGAAATACATGCGAGTAGTGCAAAACTCACTGGCATGACATTGAAATGGGACTGACATTCTCAGTAGGGTGTCCCGAGTTGTTTCTAGGATGCAGCTGGGCAGTTGCTAAAGTCAAAGTAGCCCACCCTCTATGACCTCTCTATAATGCCTCCAAGATATTCTGACTTCTAGATATATGTGAGGCCCATTTCGAATGAGAAGAGTGGAGATTTTTCTAGACTACTCTCATTTCTATAGGGACATACTTTAAAATACAGAATATTTTTTTTATACATTTATTCAGCAGGAATGTAATAAATTCAAAGTGTCAGTAAAGAAGTTTACATATTTAAAAACATATATTTCCAATAAATGAAAATCCTGATTACAGTTCACAAAAATATTAAATAGCAGGACTGTCTTCAAAATGTATTATTATAATAGGAAATGTTTCTTGTGTACCAAATACCAAATCAGCATATTAGAATAATTTCTGAAGGATCATTTGACACTTAAGAGTAACTAATACTAAAAATTTAGTTTTGCCACCCCAGGAATAAATTACATTTTAAATGTATTAAAATAGAAAACAATTATTTTAACCCCTGAATGCATACCCCTTTAACCCCTGGCATATTTAAAGTGTTTTTTGTTGTCGTTGTTGTTGTGACATACACAAAGGTAAAGCCTCATAACTCCAAAACTATAGCAAGGAGAGTCCTTTGTTTGGTATAAAACTTTTTATATTTTTAGAAAATCTCATTACATTTGGACACTCTCATGCTGAGAAACTGCTGATAAAAAGACAAAAAAGTTTGCTCAAGGGAAATTTTACATATCTTTCTTTTTTGACATGCAATAACTCAGGAAGGAAATAAGGTAGAAGGACAATTCTTTTTTGGTGAAGTTCCCCAACATGTGAGCTCCATCTGAATCTGTTTTGTGGTGATGGCATAAAATAATCAAAAGTTACAGCATTTCAAACCAAGGTACAATTTTTGTTTAGCCCTTGACACCCGGAAAGCATTTTTAAATTTGTTGTTTTCTGAGTGACATACACAATATCTTTAGATCAGAGTGATATTGTTGTTTGGGTTCATTTTTGAGAATCTGCTGTAAACAATGATATGCCATTTTCCACGATCTGAGCATGTTTAAGGAAGTTACAAGCGCTCAAATTTTGTCAAAACCCCAAACAATTATGCTTGTTGTAGTCTACTCCATGAGACCTTTCAAATGACATATGACACATGACTATCTGAGCTATATGATGCTTTTGACACATTGCAGTACATAGCACAAAAAAAAAAAAGTTGTGAACTAATTATTTATCAGCAAATAACTCAGCACTATTTAGGAGTTAATCAAATTACATGTATTGTAAAATTTAGACTCCAAGCTTTCAAATAACACATATTTTGTGTTGATTAAGGCAGTATTTTTGAAAAATATGATTATTAATTTTTTCGTGGCTAGGTGGCGCCTGCTGGTTGTAGACTCCGGTTTAGAGGGACTACTCAGCACTCATTAAGAGAGTCTAAAATGGTTATATACATTAATAAGCTGGGTCTCAAAGCTTTTGGGTTTAAGGGGTTAAATAGTCATAATATTAACAAAATATTACTGTTTTTACTGTATTTTTTTAATAAAAAAATGCTGCCTTGGTGAGACTTTTCAAAAACATTTTTAAAAATCTCACAGACCCCAAACTTCTGAATGGTAGTGTAAGTAGCATTTTATATGGAGGACGTGCATGTGATGATAAAGTCATGAAGTATCAACCTAATACGTAACATTAAATGTATAGTTTAACTACAAACTGCAAATAAATTACTTACTTTAAAAAAAAAATCCAAATAAAATCCAATAATTAAAAAAATAAAAATAGCTGCGATGACAAACAGAATATGGTTCATGTAAAATTCATTGAAAGATTTATCTGTTGCTGTTTTTTTTATCTCTACCAGTCTATCCCTTTAGGATGTGCACAAATGATCATTTCCTCCCTCTTCAAACACCACCACTGAAGCAAGGCCTAATCGCCTCTCCAACTGAACTGTGAATACATCAGTTGCTTGAATTTCAGTATATTTTTTGTGTGGGTGGGTATGAGAGCAACAAACATGCGCAGCCTGAGGACAAATGACCTGCCTTTGATTTTCGGGCCGACATACTGATAAAGTGCACTTGGCAAACTGATAGAGTGCACTTCAGTCTCTTGCTGTGAAGAGAGTTGTTTGTGTGGTGCACGACTGAGTGAGGAAAGGTTAGGGGGAACTGGCATGTGTGGTCAGAGCGACTGGACCCCTGCCTAGCTGGCTCAAAGAAAGAGGATTTAACAGGACAGGTAGGTGGTGTTGCATCGAAAAGGTGTTCTCCACATAATCCTAGGGCTCCTTAACAGGCACACTTTTGCTCAGATATGATGGGAAACGAAGGGCAAATCCTGTTTGCCGCAGCACACAATTTTCTTTCTGGATCCAAAATAAACATTGGGAGATTAGCTTAATTTCCTCTTCCCACACCGAGTTTGTCAGCACACGTGTTTTGTAACACTGAGGAGTCTTAAAACCTAATTTTTCATTTTATATGCAAAAAAGCACCCCACTTCATGTCTTTAAGACATGTATAGCATCTGTCTATATGACACTTTGCAACAAGATTAAGTCTAGATGTCCAATATTCAGTTATCTAAAATGCAACCACATTTAAGAAAAATTTGCAACCATAAATATGAGCTAAATTCATTTCTGCTGCATCAATCCATGAAATTAATTCCACCCACTTAATTATTCAAAGGCAACACTGAACGAGCCACTGAACTATCCAACACATTTGTATAAACATTGTCAGACAAAGATGCGGCTGTGATATAAAATAATTTCCCTTCAAAGTTTTTTTCCTGCTCAAAATTTGCATTGCATTGATTTTCTCTCTCCATTCATCTCATTCTAACAAGCTTTTGAGCTGTAAAAAAAATTGGTGAAATTAACATATTTGTACAAAGTAGCTGATATGCAGCAGGAAAGGCCTTATGAGTAACGTTTGTGGCACTCTGCAACCTATTAAAGGGCTTAATGCTTCATTTCAACTGAAGGGAAAGAGGGAAGAAGAGAGAGACTGCAAAAAGATATCTTACCAAACACAATTAACTAAATAAATCTCCTTTATAACCAACATAAACTAAATATATAGCCATAATATGAGTCCCATGAGTGTCTACACTGTATGGCGTGATAAGCAGACACAACTTCGCATTAACCAGCAAACTCCTTCATTCTTCCCATTAACTGGCAAATGCGCAGCTCAGTCCCAAAGCTGATTGAGAAAATAAACCATATTGAGAGGAGCTGCAATGCTCACCTTTGTTAATATAACTCATGAGTCACAATTCTAGGCAAGAGAGAGCCAAGTACACTACCACACAGCTGAAAGCAAAAGACTGATGATGCTTCTGACAAGACCTGCAACTCAAATTATTGCTTTGTGGGCTGCAATTTATATAAACACGGTGAAAAAAACCCATTCGGTTTTGGATCAGTGACTCCAAATGGAAAGTTCTTGGGACTAGGCATTAAAAGATCAGAGCCCTGAGACATGGTCACAGTTTACTGACTGCGAAGTGGATCCCTTCTGCCAAACGGAGAGCTGGGAATTGGAACCTAAGCCACGGAAAACAATCCAGCTGAGCCCTTGCCTCTCCTCTGGCTACACCGAAGAATTTAGCTGTCAATCAAAACCTTGGCATACCCTGAATGAGCCATTAAAGAGAAAATTTTTATAGGGTTTGAGCCTTAAGGTATCGCTCCCATTCAGTCAGGACATCAATTTCACGTCCTAAATACCAGGAAAACATGATTAAATATAACCATAATTCAAAATATTGCTTCTACGGTAGCCTATGGCTTTCTAAAGTAAATAAGCAGCAGAGAAGCTAATAAGCTAACCGCAGAAAGTGTGTTTCTCAGACATCAAGAGCCCTAAAGGATTCTATTGGGAGATGCACAGCTTGGATAGAATCTTAAATCGTTTTTCCCCCATATTGGGATATCAGTTGTTACCTGTGTGGATTGCCAAGCAATATATGTCGATGTTGTTTGATGCACAGCAACTGAGGTGTTCTGAAGTCCAATTAGGGCAAGTCAGTTTACTTGGGGGGCCAGCTTGGAAACACCCCAGTCTATGGTTGCATCCGAAATCGAATACTCTCGACTGGGTACTTATTTTGAATAAGTACTTACTTTGTGAGTGCTAAGAAAGGTTGTTCTATATAGTATGAATGTGTAGAGTATTAATGTTATCTGGACGCACTATATTCGCCATGTTGCCCTTATCACGTGACCTACCAGTGTCAGTTGCGTCACGTCATGTGGCCTCATGGGATAGTAAAGTGTCCATCATATGCACACTTCAGAATCTCACCAGAAGTAGTAGGTGATCTGGGAACTTTCTGCCAACTCTTTTATGGGTACTGTGAATTCAGACATACTTCTTTTTATCACATACTGTTTTTTGCCTATAGTAGGGAAGTATGCGATTTCGGATGCAGTCTATGTCGAATAAATGCTCTTTTGAACTTTCCATTCATCAAGAATCCTGATAAAAAGTATCACGGTTTCCTCTAAATTATTAAGCAGCACAACAGTTTTCAACACTGATAATGAATGATTTCTCAAGGATCATGTGACTCTGAAGACTGGAGTTATGACTGGGGCTGAACGATTTTGGAAAATAATCTAACTGCGATTTATTTTTACCAATATTGCAATTGCGATTGCGATTTAATATGCAATTATTTGTAAGCTCTTTATCTTCTGTATTATTCAACAAAGATGAGCAATAAATCATTGTATAGTAATGGTGGGAATCTTTAGGCACCTCACGATTTGATTCCGATATTGGGAGTCACGATCCAAAACAATTATTGAACTTTTTATTATTAATTAATATTTTTTATTATTATTAGTTATGTAATTATAAGTACTTTTAAAAAATAAATGACAAAATAATTAAAATTAAATTGCATGTTAAGAATTTTAAATATATAAACTAAAAACAAACGCTAGTAAATAATAAAGAGGAAATAAAAACATATAACAAGTAATGAACAAAGAGTGCTTTCAGAATTTAAGAGTATCTGAAGGTTTTCCATTCGAGAGCTGAGTGATTTTTCTCTTTCTCAGCTTTACTGTTGCTTGATTATTAATGACATCATCATAGACAGCAGGAGATCTGCATTCACACTAATGCACATATCTCTTTTGAAATATTAGATACGGTATGTCCTGTCTGTTTAATTCCTTAAGACATTACTGACTGCGTTTACATTAATTAGCCTATGCATCATAAAAGCATTTTGAGACGCACACATGCGCAGGCACTCTTCACAAAAGCGCGGCACGAGCATTTGAAACCGAAAGCCTTCTGTCAGAGAGTTTCCTATTTTTAATATACAAGTACACTGCATTCCAAACGACATAAATTAAGCCTTCCTAGAGCATTTGTAAGGAAAATACAGGCGGGTGAGAACAAACACTGTAAGTGTACATCAAGTAAAGCACACGTTTATCGCAGCGCATAGCCTATATCCTGAGCAATGAAGCCCGCGAATGTCATTGTAAGTTGCTTCAACCTTTCCGAACTTTATGAAATATTTGTTTGATTTGAGTGGTGCGTGTGTGTGTGTGTGAGAGAGAGAGGAAATGGAAGCAAGCAGAATATGGGTGTTTCTAAAACACACGCAGCGCCATTGCGCACCTGCAGTTAAAATCTAAGCTCGTCGATCCAGAATCATTGGAGAGAGAATCTTTTCTCTTACCGCTATTGTGTAGTATGACCAACACAATATTAGATCGATTAAACAAAACATTTTCTTTCCTGTAGGCCAGGCTTATGATATGTGTAACGTGCCAAGTTGATGATTCTTTCTGCAGACTGCTTTACTCTCTCGTCACGTGACCAGAGTATAATCGCAGCCTTTGCGGTTATAAAATCGTGTTTTATCATATATCACGATATTATCGCAAATGCAATTAATCGTTCAGCCCTAGACTGCTGAAAATTCAGCTCTGCAATCACAGGAACAAATTACATTTTAAAATATTAGAAAAGTTATTTTAAATTGTAATATTTTAAAATATCACAGTTTTTACCGTATTTTGGATCAAATAAATGCAGCCTTGGTGAGCATAATAAACTTTTTTCAAAAACATAAAAAAAAATTGTACCTAAAATTAAATGATTTTAACACAATGTTTAATCTAAATTCACTGCAAATGTTCAACACTAGAATATGTGCATTATGCATTATACATCGACAAGGCTGGTGGTAGATTTTGGAACGGGCACAAGGGAGAGCTAACATGGCTGTTAATTAGACTATATTGCTCTATCACTGCTGGTTACCCACCGCAGGAACTGCCATTTCACAGCAAGACAACAATTAGAGATAGCAGTCTACCCAGGCAAAAAAACAACAAAAAAAAAACCTCTAGATCCAACTTTATGATTATGCCATTGCATCACTGCCAAAGACTCAACCTGGCCAATCATAAGAATGTAAACCTCTCCAGAGATCATCAAACAACAGAGTAAATCAGGACGTGCTGCGACCCCCACTCTTCTCCAGTTGTTTTATCCTGCAACTGGAGAGTTGGATAACTAAGCTCATTATTTCTGTTTCTCTTCTCCCCATGTCTTCTGTATTTCTACAATTTTATTACAGGCAGTCCAGACAGTCGCTCAGCCATGTGTAAAACCAGGCAATTACAGCTCGGTGATAATAGCAACCAAGGGCAACAGATAGCCTGGGAAGATGAATCACTTTCTTCTCCGTCATTGAAGAAGAGAACATCAGCTAGACCAATTGGCAAGATGTCTGATCTCCCAATGATTTTCATTGTCAGGCTTTCTGTGCCATTATCAGTGTGGGCTGATTTGTCATTTCAGGAAAGACGCTGCAAAAAAGTGTTTATGCCACAAAATAAAGGGAAAGGTGACAGCCAATGGTGCAGAACGGAATTTGCATGTTCTCATGGTAACCCTCCTGAGAAATGCTCTGATGGATAAAGACAAATGAAAACTTGGGAGGGAGGATCTCAGGGTTGAGAGAATTCATCAGGGAGCCGATCGAAAGGCAGCACACCACGGTAATCAATGAGCTGTCAGAGATGGAGGGCAGGCTTGTCACAGTTGAGAACAAAGTGATGGTACTCTTGCTGGGCCATGAGCTTCTAACAGTACGTGAAAATGGGTGGCCCTTAAAATATATCCAATTGGAAAGCCCATTAGCCAGTTTATTTACAGGCCCTATCAAATGACACCTTCACATAGAGGTAAACTATTGAACTATGGCCAAAACATATTAGGAATGCTACTTTTGTTTAGTTTTTTTGTGGGCTTTAAAAGGTATTGTTGAAGAGACACAAGTGCTTTACATGATGAACAGATTTCTTTATTATATAATATAAAGGCCTTTATTATTTATACATAGCGCTCATCAAATATGGTAACATGAAAGCTTAAATGTGTTTGCTTGTCAAGACAATCAAGATTTAATTTATTGATTTTGATGAGCTCTATCTATGTCTTTAGGAATAAAAGTCTAAATTAAATCTGTTCATCATAAAAAAGCAATCATGTCTCTTCAAAACTCTTGGATTAAAACACTAAATTCATATGAATTACTTTTATGATGTCTTTACAAATGTGGACTTTCATTGGTTGGACAGTTTGGTTGGATGGTTCATACGTGTTACGAAGATAAACAAAATACTTATTTTTGGAGGTTTGGAGTAGGGGTGGGCGATCTTCCCAAAATTTCATATCAAGATCTTATAACAAACAATCACAATCTGAATCGCAATCTTCCCAATTTTGAGATGTACTATTGAGAATATCCAGACCGAGACAAGCCTGAAACCCCAAATATACTTTGCACGCCTATGTTCTGCTCTGTCTCGCAGCGCTCACACAACATAGAAAGCGTGTAGGCATCAGTCTATTTCGCAGTTTAATGCGATTTTAATAACTCTTTTTAAAATAAAGCATGTCCCTGAAGAAGAATGCATTTTACAACAGTCACGTTACATGATTTGACTGATTTGGACGTTAAAGGGATAGTTCACCCAAAAATGAAAATTCTGTCATCATTTAGTCACACACAAGCTGTTCCAAAACTGTATACATTTCTTTGTTTTGCTGAACACAAAGGAAGATATTTGGAAGAATGTTTGTAACCAAGCAGATCTCGGCAGCCATTGACTACCATAGTGGGGGAAAAAATACAATGTTAGTCAATGGCTGCTGAGATCTGCTTGGTTACAAACATTCTTCCAAATATCTTCCTTTGTGTTCAGCAAAACAATAAAAACATTTATACAGTTTTGGAACAGCTTGTGTGTGACTAAATGATGACAGAATTTTCATTTTAAATGAAACACCGCTTTAAAATAAGGAAAGGCATGAGGCACGATGATAATTTTATCTTGATTAACACGTTTTCATAATCGTTGGAAGCCAGAATCGAAACAAACAACATTTTGATTCATCGCACAGCCCTACTGCTGTTAAATTATTTTTCAAATGCGTCACCGTGCATGAAAGACATATGATATAGCGCTTTTCCACTGCATAGGAACACTTGGTACAGCTCAGTACGGTACGGCTCGGCTTAGTTCGCTAGTCGCTTCGCTTTTCCACTGCGTGGTACGACTCGGCTCGCTTTGGTTTTCACTGCAGTTAGCACTGCTTTAAAGTGGGTGGGATTATAGAATGATCGGTGTAATTGTGCCGTCTCTACTTCTCAGCATGTGAATGTTTTTAACTACAAGACGAATAAGTTTGTTTCGAAGGAGACTCATGGCAGCAAAACAAAATACTGCTAAAAACAAGAGTCTTAGGCACTTGTACAACAAAGCGAAGATTATTTGCTCGATGGAGCACAAGGGTAAACTAATCTTTTATTTAGCAATGTGTTTAGGTCTCAATCACTATATCACTGTCACAAAAGCATATAATGGTAGTGACAATTCTCTCTTAACAATCAGTTATCTGATTGTCGTCACTTTTTAGTATCGGTACAGCACGCTTGGAACCTCAACCGAGGTGGAACTATTTAAAGAAAACCGTACCGTGGAAAAGCACCAAAAAGTGAGCCGTACCATGAAGTGGAAACTCACAAAAGCGAGCTGTACCGAACTGTACCATTCAGTGGAAAAGCGACTATGGATGGCTCGATACCACAATTTTGATTTCAGTACGGTACCACAATCTAATACAGAATTACCGATATTAAATCGATACCACACAGGGTCTGATTTTGGCGCGGGTATTGCGCATAGTTTTACTCGTTCTCGCAAGTTTTGGGTTTATAAAGTGGGAAATTACCACACGTTTATTAGTAAATTAAATCAACAAAGATTATCACATCAAATCAGTCATTTTAAAACTTTCTTGTGAGAAGAAATTTCCGCAATACTGCGTGTCTCCCTTCTCTATCGCTCAAAATGAGCAAATTGCTTCTGGTTTCAAAAGACATCGCACCTAAACTAAAGCAATCTGCATGCTCCGATTCAACATTTTCACCTTCGTTTTGAGACGGCTAACGGAAATCACTTGCCCACGTATTTTTAAACCTGGCAAATTTGAACATTCAAGCGATTTTATAGCATTTCGTAATACACTCACCTAAAGGATTATTAGGAACACCTGTTCAATTTCTCATTAATGCAATTATCTAATCAACCAATCGCAGTTGCTTCAATGCATTTAGGGGTGTGGTCCTGGTCAAGACAATCTCCTGAACTCCAAACTGAATGTCAGAATGGGAAAGAAAGGGGATTTAAACAATTTTGAGCGTGGCATGGTTGTTGGTGCCAGACGGGCCGGTCTGAGTATTTCACAATCTGCTCAGTTACTGGGATTTTCACGCACAACCATTTCTAGAGTTTACAAAGAATGGTGTGAAAAGGGAAAAACATCCAGTATGCGGCAGTCCTGTGGGCGAAAATGCCTTGTTGATGCTAGAGATCAGAGGAGAATGGGGCGACTGATTCAAGCTAATAGAAGAGCAACTTTGACTGAAATAACCACTCGTTACAACCGAGGTATGCAGCAAAGCATTTGTGAAGCCACAACACGCACAACCTTGAGGCGGATTGGCTACAACAGCAGAAGACCCCCACGGGTACCACTCATCTCCACTACAAATAGGAAAGAGAGGCTACAATTTGCACGAGCTCACCAAAATTGGACAGTTGAAGACTGGAAAAATGTTGCCTGGTCTGATGAGTCTCGATTTCTGTTGAGACATTCAGATGGTAGAGTCAGAATTTGGCGTAAACAGAATGAGAACATGGATCCATCATGCCTTGTTACCACTGTGCAGGCTGGTGGTGGTGGTGTAATGGTGTGGGGGATGTTTTCTTGGCACACTTTAGGCCCCTTAGTGCCAATTGGGCATCGTTTAAATGCCACGGCCTACCTGAGCATTGTTTCTGACCATGTCCGTCCCTTTATGACCACCATGTACCCATCCTCTGATGGCTACTTCCAGCAGGATAATGCACCATGTCACAAAGCTCGAATCATTTCAAATTGGTTTCTTGAACATGACAATGAGTTCACTGCACTAAAATGGCCCCCACAGTCACCAGATCTCAACCCAATAAAGCATCTTTGGGATGTGGTGGAACGGGAGCTTCGTGCCCTGGATGTGCATCCCACAAATCTCCATCAACTGCAAGAAGCTATCCTATCAATATGGGCCAAAATTTCTAAAGAATGCTTTCAGCACCTTGTTGAATCAATGTCACGTAGAATTAAGGCAGTTCTGAAGGCGAAAGGGGGTCAAACACAGTATTAGTATGGTGTTCCTAATAATCCTTTAGGTGAGTGTACGTGGGATGGGAGCTCTTTGAGAGTTTT
Organism: Rhinogobio ventralis; assembly: GCA_039654625.1. Lineage (NCBI taxonomy): Eukaryota > Metazoa > Chordata > Actinopteri > Cypriniformes > Gobionidae > Rhinogobio > Rhinogobio ventralis. The sequence continues at coordinate 16,020,161 of CM077208.1, read as the reverse complement.
CTTTGCGCTCATACCAACAACGCACACACAAGGCTGCATTCCAAATTAAGTTTCCTTAAACAGTCAAATACACAAAATTATGTAAAAATGTCCGTCTTTAGTGAGTATTCACATAAACACAGTCGGTTATGTGTAAATAGTGCAATAGTAGGATGAATACAGGTAAAGTGGGACACTTTCTGATAATTTACTTTCTGCATAATTTTTTATTATGATCCAAATGTCTCAGCCCCTCATATGATACTATTTTAAATAGCTTAAGAGCTCTACTATACTATACAGAATAAAAAAGAAAGAAACATTAAACACAGGATGGATGACTCTTCCTCAAACACACATTGACCCCAAACCACATTTTTCCAGACGCTACTGTCAAACTGGGACACCTTTATTGGCAAACTGGGACACTCAACTCAAACACATTAAATTATTAATCAAGTGTAGGCCTAATGAATTAAATACACTATAACAATATAAACAACAATATAACAATATGAACAAACAAAAACAACAATAAACATCATTTTAAGGGACAGAAGTTTCACCCCCTCCCTCCCTCTTGCTTTTGCATTGGGTTTAATTTATTTCATATACATTTACATTTAAAAAAGAGGAACCTTCATGAACATAGCTTCTTATAGGCTAATTCATTTCACACAGGCTAAATTTCATTTCTGCTTTTTGTACGGTAGGTTAGTCTACGCGTCAATACAGCCAGTGCAAGTGAATGCCTCCCCCACAATTAGCATCGCGATTAGCATTAGCATTGCTTAATATAATCAGTTGAGTCAGTCTTTGTTGAAATATCTAGCTAGCTAACTAAATTTATGAGGGGTATATAAAAAGGAAACTTAATTTCCCCATTAGAATAATTTAAATGGCTGTCCCAGTTTGCCAGCAATACCCTGTCCCAGTTTAACAATACGCTATTGGCAAACTGGGACAGTGTCAAAATTGCATATAAAAAAAACTAGATGATTAATATTAAATGTGATTTATTTATTTTTTTATTCACAATACAATCTTTTTATAACATTATTCACCTCAGAATGCTGTCATTTTACTTACCATCGCGATTCACTGCAAGGTTGTTGAATATGGTAAGCCACACCCCCCGGAAGTGATGTCATAGCCACAGAGCCTATTTTTTTTTTTATCACATACTTCCTTATGATAAGCTTAGTGTTGATTTTTATTAATGGAAGCATATACATGTAAATAGAGAAATTATAAAGCTTAACTGTCCCACTTACCCATTGTCCCACTTTACCTGTATTCACCCTATGCGTGCAAATATTATGAGATCTAAACGTCATTGGTAGAAACGAACGCTGGAGATTTCGTGATATTTAAACTATTCGATCTTATGTATGTATGCGCGTTGATCAGTGTTAAAAGAAAATAAATGTCTAAATTAGATGGTTTGAATGATGGAGTCACCTGTCAATCTCTTAATGTCTTGCTCAAGTCAGATGATGGATGCTTGGCTAGGTTTGATGGTTCTTCATCAGTTTTATAAGCAAACGTGTCCGTTTCAAATTTCACTTCTACTCCTCTCTTTATTAATTAGTTTTGGGCATGTTGAGTGAGATTCAACTGAGATTCGCCACCTAGCGGGGAACTTCGGAACAGCAGCATATACCGAAATATGCAAAATCATGATATCGTACCGTTTTAAATAAAATATATACCGGTAATTTATTTATAGTACCGGTATACCATGCATCCCTAATAGAGACGCATGATATAATTTGTCCAGTCAGCACAGTCATCTAGAAGGCAGTCATTGCTGTATTCTAACATAATTACAAGGACATAAAAGATCACAATCTCTAAGATTCACTCGTGGATGTCTTCAAGATCGATCACGATATAAAATCATCAGATCATGTTGGAGCAACATGAGGATGAGTAAATGACAGCAAGGCTGCACAATAAACACTTCAGTGCACAACAGCACAACCTGAATAATCTACATATTGGATTTTATGCATTTCTGGTTCTGAAACCCCGTTAAACCACATGAAAGTGGGTTGAATATCAAATATCTTTTTTTTTTACAATGATCATTGGATGTGGAAGTTTCCTGGTGCCCTACACCGTCACAGATGTATCTGCTCCACTTCTGGTGTGTAATATACTTTCGCTGTGGGCATGCAAAAGGGATTATGTTCCTGCCGCAATAAGAGGTTTATCCTCCTCATACTGGGTATAAGAAAGGACTTACTGAAAAACCCACCAAATGAGGAATAAAGCATTAGGAGAGGGCGGAAGGAAGGTGCAGAAAATCTTTCTTAATAAAATGGGTCATTAAAAAAACATCACACCAATACTTTGACGTCGTCATTGCATTTCAATGGATTTCCATGAACAAATGCGCCAATGATACTTCAAAGATCATTTGTCAGAGACGCTCTGAAAGACAAAGTGAGCTATGACCTTTTCAGTTTAAACCCCTCTGCTGCCAATTCCATTCAGATCTGACTCTCTCAGATTTTCTCTTCGTTTGCGCAGCCCCCGCTTCTTCTGACGGGTTTTAGCTTGTTTACTGCTGACTGCTTTGTGTGCCGGTGTACGAAGGCGATCTGGCCCTGACACCGCAGGCATCCTGAGCTGTGGGCACAGAGGGCCTATTTAACATTTCTGGCTTTAGGGAGCCTCCCTGCATAACCCCAGATCAACTATATGCACCACGCCGCTTGCTAATCTGTTCGTTGCTCCTCAGAACTGTCAGGGAAGCCAACAGCACCTGCCCGGAAACAGGCAGCTTTCCCAGAACAACCAATACGTGTCCGGCACCCTCAAATACGCTGTGGCTCCTGCCGCAGACTCTGTGTATGTGAGTGTCTGAGGCGAGCATGAGCTGAAAAGACTGAACCAGCACCTCCCTCTGGGAGCTAATCATAATAACAATGTGAACACTTACTGGGCTATGACTTCTTTAAGAGATGCCATTTGTATGCAGGGCTACAGACATCTCATTTAAGGCTTTGCATTTAAGGCATAAATTGTTGATTTACACACAAGCAAGGTGGCGAATTACGGTCTAAACATCTGTGTCGTCATTCTATCAGTAGCCACTAGTTTGACACCTTCCTAATAGATAGTACTGAAAAAAATGGAAGACTAATGAAAGCAAACTGATGGAGTGGCATGCACCGAGTCTGACGGCAGGAACCAGCAGGATACAATTTGTGTGCATGTTTTCTAAGCCTTTTATATTGTCTGCCCGATATTTGTCCAAAAGCTCACGCTGAGACTTACCCACAGGGGGGCAGTGTGAGTCCCACGGCACACGTCTCTGCCACACTAATGCTCTTTAAATCTCTGATTTTACATAGACACAAGCAGGTAAGAACACACAGCATTCCCACTGGTTCCTTCTGTAAACACCACAAGAACCTGATTTCAGATCACTGGGTAATTAGCTGCTTTGCCGCTAGAACTTGGAAAGGCTTTCAAATGAAAATCAAAGTCTGTGTATCATCACAGTCTGACATTAAACTTTGTTTTCCTTATGTAAGATAAGAAATACTGCAGTATATAGGTTACGGTAATGTGAACTGGCAGTCTGGGCTCTTTACGTTAATGATATCCTCGCGATCTATAACTGACCTTGGCTAATCTGGACATCAAATGACATCTGCGCTACACAAGCATGTACTGTCAGGATCAATAAGACTTTGCACGTATATAAGCCTAAACTGTGCTAATCTAGCAGGAATCAGCAAGAAGAGGAAGATAAAAGACTGCAGTACAAGAAATCCAGGTATAGAACCAAATTTGAAATGCGGAAAATAGGAGTGGAAATCGTTAGGCACGTTAAGATATGTCCATTTTTCCAGCAAAAGCAGAGGTGGTTCTGCATAAAATCTGCACTGAAATACTATATGTCTAGGGGTGGAATGGTTCAAATTACTCACGGTTCGGTTTGTATCACGGTTTTAGGGTCACGGTTTCGGTATGTGCTATGTTCAGGGAATTTAGGTCATTTGTCAAATAAAAATAAACAAAATAAGAATAATCAAACTACAAGCAACAGCACAAATACATACAATAGATGAATATAAGATAAACAGTGCTTTTCAGGTATCTAACAGTAGTTTTCAGGTACAGAAAAGCAATCAAATATAAAATAACATTGCATATTATAATCTTCACTGTATAAATTAAATAAAGATGAATCATTATTGAAATTACAAAAGTTATTCAGTCAAGAGCAGCGAGTGATTTCTTTGTCATTTGTTGTTTGATTAACATTAAAAACACAGACAGCAAGAAAAGGCTTCTTTCGCTTTAAGAAATAATGCTAGGAAAGAGTACATACTGTTACACATGAACACGTGTCTTTCTCTGCGGTTTACGTTCACTTAAGACATAACCTACTATGTTTGCTATTACTCACCAAGACGGGCATGTTGACATTTTTTGTGTGAATTTGTCCGTTCAAGCACAAGACTTGAAAGAGAATGACATGCCGTGTGTGAGCTTCAGATGAGTGCCCACCGCAAACACACACACACATCTTCTCTCAGTGTGTGTGAGTCTTCTTTCGTGTCTTGCTCTTGAATGTTTAAATCGGCAAGGCTTAAATGAGTTTAGTTTAAACACAACGTGTGGTGTTCAGGTCTCGCCTGCGCTCGCACGCTATCAACACCCAGGCGATGACGCCGTATATGATTGAGTGAGTCATGTTCGAGCAGACGGCACTCGCATACAAGAGTGACTGTTTTGTCCACGCTTTTTAATCATCACTGTTGTAATGTATTGGGAAGCCAGAATGTGTATCCATCGACAAAAACATACATTAGCCGAACTCTGTCTGTTTTACATGTTGTTATTTTCAAGAAACCATATTATAGATGCGTCGTCAGATTTGAGATGAACCGCGGTGCAAGTGCGTGCCGAACCGTACGGATCGATTTTTTTTTACAGATACACGTTCCACCACCCCTAGTCGGCACTGACTTACCGTTTTTATTAAAACTACCAAATTTCAAGCATGTGTTACATGAAGGTCAAATTAAAACTCTCATACCATGCCTTCATTGTTCCTTTTTACTCAATATTTGTATGCGTGTATGTATAGACTGATTATTGTGCAGTGTCCCAGATTAAGATTGAATCTTCAACTATGAAAAAAGTTAATCACAAAAATATGAATCACTAAAAATTTATGCTACGAAAAGTGATTTTTTTTTATGTGATCAATGTTTTATGCAAACATAAATCAAGTTGTAATTCTCAAATTATGCTTAATGTGCAAAGACATAATGTGTCTATATTTAGGATACATAAGATCAGTCAGCGACTTTTTTTTATGTTTCAAACATAATTTCCACCATTCTCATTTCAATCACAGAATATACAAATAAACATTAAATACTATGAATAATTAGACATTTTATGTAATAATGATCATGAGATCATATATAGTTTATACTGTTTTCTATTTTAATATATTTTAAAATGTAATTTACTTGTGATGACAAAACATTTTTATTGTTATCAATGATGAAAACAGTTGTGAGTGTAATATTTTAATGCATCTGTATAAGTATTAATTTCTTTAAAACTTACTCCAAACTCCAAACTTTTGAACAGTATTGTATCACTGTTCAGCACTACTAACAAATGAATCCAAACTATTCAGTGTGTGAAAAGTATGTTTAAAGAATTAGGAGTCTAAAAATTTCACAGGTCCAAAAGTGTTTAAAGTTAAGAAAATTACCTTTCATGTAGTGTGTAACATAGTTAAGTGAATGAAAATATCCTGCAAAGTTTTAAATCTGAAAGTGCACCGTATATAAAGTTATTGTCTCTCAAAAGTAAGAGTCAATTAAACAAATAGTTTTTTAAACGATTCGCAAGCCGTTTCGTTGTGACATCAAGACGAAACATTAGCATATTGCCTGTCCACTTATTGCGCGCGCATTGTGTTTCAAATAGAGTGGTGCAGGTATAACGTCACTTTGTAGGCCAACCGGCAGTTCACATCACACTGGTTCCCTCGAGAAAAACCCAACAGGATTTTCCCATAGGCTTTTGGATTATCGCAAAAAATAAGCTCTGTGATCAACAAAAGTTTATGATACTTGCACATTTTGTCCATCAAGATAATTATCACAGAACACAACTTTTATTAATTTTGAAGCCTAAATGCAGCCGCCAGAAGTGAAAGGCTAAAGGGAGGCTATAAACGAACTACACCACGGTCCCGCGATTTCAACATCACCATCACTGAGCTTGACAACTCTTTCAGTTTTTGTTTTAAAACATTTTCCCAGAAAGTTTGAGTTAGACTAGTTTATAATCACAATTATGAGCATAATGAGGCTGCAAAAGCAGACTGAGCTTGGCTGTTTGACGTGATGACATTTAATCTCCTCGACAGCCTCTGTAGTCCCATTTAGCCACTGGTTAGCAACTGCCTTTTTCAAGACACGTAACAGCTTAAAAAAAAAAATCACGAGTGGAGTAATAATGATGTATTTTATGTCATAGAATAAAACGTGAAAGTGTCTTGAGCTTGTGTCCACCACAGACCTTATTAGTGGGGAGTGGATCAGTGAACGAGAGGGTAGCGTAATTTTACCAGCGTTACTCAGCACGGCTATCGCACACCATGTTACAGCACAGTTGGGATAGTGCAAACAGAAACAAGTATACTATAAAATAGAAATGTAATGCCCGCGCGTTATTGTCCACGCGACTTTACGTTGCTAGCATGAGCGGTACATGAGTGGAGCATTTGCATGGACCTTGAGCAACCGAGCTCCACACATGCATAGAGCAGAGTATTGAGCGGAGCATCACACCGTGCAGTGATGACGGCTAGAGAGAGAGTGAAACCTGAGCACTAAACAATGAGGGGCGGCATACATTTTCGGCTGCTTTTCTCTTTCTGTGAAATTTCGGTGCATCCCTAATAATAACCTAGCATCACATTGTTGAATTTGCATATTTAGATCAATTGAGTGGATTAACTCTTCTCCAACTCCTTGCAGAAAAGATGTCGTTGCAGTGTTCTTTCAGACTTCTGCTAGAAATATAAAGACAGACAATGAACAAATCTTTGCCTGCTTGACGATAAAATCTTAATAGGAAGAGGAAAATTGCAACTCAGAGACTCATCTCACACCAGTCTGGCCCAGTAGGACAGGGGCTGATGACACTGATTTAACAGCCCAGTGTCCAGTGAAGAGGATTGATCAGCTTCATACGCCCACAAGCAAGCTCTGACCATTAAGCGAAGTAATTAATTGAAGTTAATGTTGCCTCAGATATCCCTCTTTATAAAATGGCTCTGTGAACTCCCATTATCGAAGCTCGCCTGGGTGCTTTATCAGCAAAAATTAATGAGTTTTTCTGTTTTTTTCCCTAAAGAGAGCCACAGGAAATGTGTTTTTATCAAAGAAAATCTAACAGCTGTAAAACACTAGAGGACATTTTTTTTTAATAAATGGAGCTGGGAGAGTATATTTAGACATGATCCGTGTAGAAGATAATTGAGACAGCAGTGATTGAGCAGCAAAAACATCATGCTAAACACTACAGACATGCATTCTCTCGTTACATCCATGTTTTTGTCAGATGCTTTTATCCAAAGCGTCTTACAGTGCATTCAAAGTATACATTTTAATAGTAGATGTGGTTCCGTTGTGGTTTTGCTTTTAGCTAAGATCCTCACTAGAGTTTGAATAAAATTCAGATCAATGATACTTTAAAATGTTCAGGTCTTTGCACGAAGCATCTAAGCATAATGCTTGGGAGGTGGCTGTAAGCTGCATACAAAACAAGGTCTTTGCATTGCAAGAGCACTGAAGGGAAACAAGGTATACAAGAAAATAATAAATTACATTTGGATTTCAGTCTATGTGAGGAGCTTAGTGGCTGGGCTTCTGGGTGCTCTGTATACTGCAGACAGGAGTGGATAATTCAGGAGAGCATTAATTATTCAGAGATAAACAGACTCCCTTGATCTGAAGCTCCACAGGTGGGCTAAAAAAAGATCTCACACTGGTCCTACAGCTCATGGGTAAAAACGGCCTCAGATCAATGAGATATGTCTCAGTCTGAGAAACACACCAAATTCCCAAGTTACAAACATTTCAGGTGAAGGAACTTCCTCAGTTATGGGTCTAAATCACCAGAGCCTAGGGTTCCAGTTCAACTATTCAGAACCATCTGTTAACGGAAATAAATGAAATTTACATTATCAGTCTGTGAAGGTGAATTCTTCTGCCAATATAGATGAAACATACACTGAACAAAATTATAAGCGCAGCACTTTTGTTTTTGCCCCCATTTTTCATGAGCTGAACTCACTTTTTCTATGTACACAAAAGGCCTATTTCTCTCAAATATTGTTCACAAATCTGTCTAAATCGGTGTTAGTGAGCACTTCTCCTTTGCCAAGATAATCCATCCACCTCACAGGTGTGGCATATCAAGATGCTGATTAAACAGCATGATTAATGCACAGGTGTGCCTTTGGCTGGCCACAATAAAAGGCCACTCTAAAATGTGCAGTTTTATCACACAGCACAATGCCACAGATGTCGCAAGTTTTGAGGGAGCGTGCAATTGGAATGCTGACTGCAGGAATGTCCACCAGAGCTGTTGCCTGTGAATTGAATATTCATTTCTCTACCATAAGCCGTCTCCAAAGGCGTTTCACAGAATTTGGCAATACATCCAACCAGCCTCACAACGTGTAACCACACCAGCCCAGGACCTCCCACATCCAGCATCTTCACCTCCAAGATCGTCTGAGACCAGCCACCCGGACAACTGCTGCAACAATTGGTTTGCATAACCAAAGAATTTCTGCACAAACTGTCAAAAACCGTCTCAGGGAAGCTCATCTGCATGTTTGTCGTCCTCATCGGGATCTCGACCTGACTGCAGTTTGTCGCCGTAACCGACTTGAGTGGGCAAATGCTTACATTCGATGGCGTCTGGCACTTTGGAGAGGTGTTCTATTCACAGATGAATTTCCGGTTTTCACTGTACAAGGCAGATGGCAGACAGCGTGTATGGCGTTGTGTGGGTGAGCGGTTTGCTGATGTCAACGTTGTGGATCGAGTGGCCCATGGTGGCAGTGGGGTTATGGTATGGGCAGGCGTATGTTATGGACAACGAACACAGGTGCATTTTATTGATGGCATTTTGAATGCACAAAGATACCGTGATGAGATACTGAGGCCAATTGTTGTGCCATTCATCCACGACCATCACCTCATGTTGCAGCATGATAATGCACAGCCCAATGTTGCAAGGATCTGTACACAATTCCTGGACGCTGAAAACATCCCAGTTCTTGCATGGCCAGCATACTCACCGGACATGTCACCCATTGAGCATGTTTGGGATGCTCTGGATCAGCGTATACGACAGCGTGTTCCAGTTCCTGCCAATATCCAGCAACTTCGCACAGCCATTGAAGAGGAGTGGACCAACATTCCACAAGCCACAATCAACAACCTGATCAACTCTATGCAAAGGAGATATGTTGCACTGCGTGAGGCAAATGGTGGTCACACCAGATACTGACTGGTTTTCGGTTTTCCAATTAAACACACCTGAACCAGCTGATCAAGGTCTTACTGGGCATACTAGAAACTTCCAGGCAGGTGTGTTGTGGCAAGTTGGAGCTAAACTGTAGGACAGTGGCCCGTAGGACCGAGTTTGGATGCCTCTGGCGTAGAGGCTAATGATTTACAGTTCTTAATATGCTGTAACCAAACACAACCTGAAAGGTCTTTGCGTCAGATGTACACGGGGGATAAAAGGGATTATCTGACCCACCAAGCAGGGCACAGGCTATGGATCAATTGCTAGATCTAATTGACTGGGAAGAGACTGACTGCCTGCAACCAAAAAGTAAATCTTATAAATAAAACTGCAGCCAGTTTTATTTTCCTGCTTAAATCCTGGTGAGGGAGAGGCAAGATATTATGCTGAATAGATTAAGCAAACAACCCCTCTTTTACTCTGGTGCTAAGAGCACTTCAAGATGTTTGCGCTACAGATTTTTTGTGTTGCAATGCATCACAGGGCTCTTAAAACAGCTTGAGAAATTTTCAATTCATATTGGGAACGCTCATAATAACATGATAGCAAAGGCAAAAGCCCAAAAACTCAAAGTCTAGAAAAAAAGGGCAGCAATATATACAAGAAAAACAATCAAACAGGATTTACCTTGGATTTAGAAATGGAATTGAAGAGAGCTGGATGGAACTGAAAGCACATTGGTGAGAAAATAAACATAGGGATTTGTTCTGTTTGCTCTTGAAAAGCAAATAAATACCTGATGTTCTTGCACATTTCATGTTACCTAGTGGTAAAGTTGGGAGATATAACCCAAAATAGCATTTTAAAAAAAATCACAATATAGTTATTTAGCTGGAAATGTATTAGATTTTACATAATCAGGTGGTAATGCCTATTTTTTGCGGCTGCATCTCAATTCGATTATTTTGGAACCTGGAGGCAAACCAAAAGGTTTATTTTATATAACGTGTTAAAAACAGAAGACAGAAAACAATACATTTGAAAAATGTTTGATTTAATTTTCGTTAAATAAAAAAGGCATTTCTGCGACTGCAATGTGCCATCGTCATACCACCCAGCTATACCTGGTGATCATCACCTGAGAGCAGTGAACCACAGATGATGTCCTGACAAGCTGTAAAAATGGCTGAGGCTGTTTACGTGACGCCAAGCAGCAGTTCAGACCCAGCCATCTGTCCTTTCCAAGTGAAGACCAGGCTGGACGTCAAGACATCATGCAAAGAACCAGAAGGTTCTCAAAGACAAAATAAAGCAGTGGTGCAGAACTATGCTGATTTCTGCTTTATTGTGTTCTGCATTTGTACTCCAGATCCTGAGTAATGAGCAGTCAAGCTGTCTGCTGTGAGATAGGTGGACGGATAATTATGTGACAGTGCATCTATCCCTCTGTTGTACAGGGAGGGGAATTGACTTGAAATACTTCTGGGAAGCTGACAAATCCTGCAGTGTGACATATACAACAGCATTTTGTAATTATATCATGCAGCCTTCATGGCCTCCTATTATTTAAAAACGTACATAAAAAATTGTCACACTACAGTACTATTTAAATTAACAGGTAAAAGGTAAAAGGTGTTTAAAAACTTGAGGAAGAAAAAATAAAGACGAGCCTCAGAATCCAAGATCCAAGCCTTTTCCCTGTATCTATATTATTTTTACCCAAAGTTTTCATGTTTATATCTTTCTACACTGCTGTTCAAAAGTTTGAGGTCAGTAAGATTTGTTTTTCTATAGAGATACTTTTATTAAGCAAAAATGTATTAAAATGATTAAAAGAAAGACATAGTTACAAAAGTGTGTTAATGTTATTCATCAAATAATCACGGTTTTCACAAAAATATTAAGCAGCACAACTGTTTTACATTAATAAACATTAATAAAAATAAGAAATGTTTTTGAGCACCAAATCAGCAATAGAATGATTTCTGAAGGATCATGTGACACTGAAGACTGTAATGATGCTGAAAAATATACAGGAATAAATGGAAAAATGGAAAAGTGTTAAAATGGAAAACACGTATTTTAAATTGTAAATAATAAAATTAAATAATATTTCACAATATTACTGTTTTTCTTGTATTTTTGATCAAATAAACAAAGCCATAAATCTTACCAACTCCAAACTCTTGAACGGTAGTGTAAATTCAGAAATCAATTAAAATAAGAAGAAGAAGAAGAATAAACCTAATAAAAATGACAATAACAAAAGACAAAATGACAATGATCAACAACCATCTTGATAAATCTCTGAATAACTGAACTAAAGAAATGGTACAACAACAAAATACCGGCGGAGACCGCAACAACACTACACGAACGCATTGGCAAGCTTTTCCAGGTCGGTCCGTTTACCTTGGGTTGTTTCGCCATGTGTATAGTTTAAATGCAGATATTAGATATGGGCCACTTTTAAAAAGATGATGTAAACTGGTCATCAAGAAAATCATATATAGTCAACTAATCAGAATTGGCAATCAATACCTGCAGTGTAAATGCAGCAGATTCTAGAGAGAAAGCAGTCAGCCAGGAGGAGAACATAGATCCACAGCTGCATCCAGGGCTGGAGTGGGGCCCATTTTCAGCCTGGGATTTTATTGCCCATGACCAGCCCCCAAAAGACCACATCCCACCACCCGCTTTTTTGTCATATGTTTCAACAGGAATATACAGATAAATAACGTACTACAATTTTTTAAACAAACATTCTACAATTAAATTTATTAAATACAAATTTAAAAAGTCAAATAAATTAAAATGAATATCAGACAGCAGTATATGGATTAGACTGTGTGTGCTCATCTATAAAATGTCATGTTACACCACTGTATAACAACTTTGATATTGTCTTGATGGGATATGGGTCTTGATCGTCTCAGATTCACTCTTTCTCTCTGGATATGAGCGTGTGTGAGAGAGAGAGCATGTGCATTATCTGCCAATTTGAGAAGTTGACACTTTTTAATGCATAGCATAAACTCATGTGTGATTACTTACTTCAATTATCAGTCAGTCACACAAATGTAACATGCATTTCCTGCGTGTGTGTAAAATATAGAGAGAAAGCGGGGGAGGGGAAGAAGTTATGAGGCTCGCCTTACTGTGCGCGTAATATTTACATATGCCATGTAATAATATTTATGAACTCTACAAAGAGCTGTGCACACGCATGCGACTGGATCTCGGGTCTATGAACATCGCTTGCACACATCTTCACTGCTACTAGAACCGCCTGCGATTGCTGCGTGTGTCTCTCATTCAAAATTAACTAGACTTGCACTTTCCGCGTCCCGTGTGAAACTGCCTTTGTATCGAAATGGTACTACCGGCCCACCAGGAATTCTCCCGATTCTCCCGATGGCCACTCCGGGCCTGGTCACATCAATAACTGATCTGAGACTATCGACACTTCATTAAACTTGCTATAATAAGATTTAACCTCACTTTCTTGAAGGTCAGAGGCATTAGTTTGATCCCTTGAGGATTTAAGCGGACTACATTTGCACAACTGATTCTGTGTAATCCTATAGACTATGACAGCTGGAAAACTAGTGATTTTTTAAAAGATAAATCTAAAACAAGTGGGGCATTATGATACAATAAAAAGAGACAACAGTTGGATCTGTCATAGCTTAGGCATGCTAATTTATTTAAATGTATGCATACCCACATATTCACCTAGAGTAAAACACGTGACAACAAAATCTCTGCGGTCATTCAAATTAGACTGAAAAATATGCAATATTGGTTGGTTTAAACTCAATTGGGAAAGAAATTGGCAAGGATATCAAATGAATTATTTTTCTATTGGATTAAGAAAGTAAACAAGTAAAAAATACGTTGTGCAGCAAGCAAATATCTTACTCCTTCCTTAGTCCAAAAATACTGAAAATGACACACAAGGGAGTAGGTCTGGGTTTTCCGGCTATGTTTATGCTGGGTTTTAAGATCGTCTAGGGCATGGGTGCGCGGCTATAAGACGAATCTTCTCCCACTCAGTTGAAAAACATTAACTTTAAAAGCAGACTGTGAATGTAATTTTGAAGATTTCAAAAGGAAAATGTTTTCCATTCTTTTTCTATTTGGTATGATGAAAGTCTACATGGATATTCAAAGCACTGGGTGAGTTAGAAAGTGTCTTCATTGGGGTTAAAAAAAAATGACATCAACAGTTCTGTGGTAGAAAAAATATCCTAAACTAAATTTAGCTCAATAATTCATCACTTAAGGAAATGCCACACTTGAAGTTTGCATCAACAAACTTCAAACATCAACCCCCCCCAGAGGAAACATCATCCACGACCATCAGTGACTTTGTATTACCCTTGACATTTTCCATTTTAGACTCTATAGTTTTCAGAGTAATATGACCAACATAAATCCATCTTAGATGGAAAGGAACAGACACAGGAAAAAAGACTCCACAACAGTGAGCAATATAAAAGCTCAGAGGTTCTAGTCCCTGAGAAAGCATGTGAGAAATAATAGTTAAAAGGGCTCTATTTGAAGCCATGCAGTAGTCCACTACCTTAACAATTCAGGTCTAGATCTCATAAGAACATTTACTCTGATTTCTTGTACTGTTTTTGTGCTGGAGGGTATTCATACTTCAAACATCTTTCCATTACACACATAAATGTCAGAGTCGTCATTCAGACGCCTCACCCTGGGATTCACTCTTTAAGGACAAGGGTTTTTTTTTTGTCTGTGAAATTGAACTTGTATTTAACTTTATTTTTATCATGAGAAGTGGGCCCTAATGAATAGCACTTCTTGAAAGTCTATCAAGCAAAACTAAATGAAGCGTTCTGTTTAACATGGCAAAAGGATGATACGCCAGCGGCTATTTGATTGTTCCATTCTGAAGTGTTATGAACTAATCTCTGCAAAACAAACAAGCCGAACAAATTGGATTCATAAAGCCAGAGAAATTTACTCACATCTGATTACAATACAACACCAGGGACGAGGTGAACTCTGACATTTGAGAATGGCCAAACAACACTGATTTAGTTAACAACTGCAATCTCATGTGTTAATTTCAGATTCACCTTAACCAGGTCTATAAATCATAAAGCTCACATCTAAACTACATTTAATCACTATCTGGAAGTCACTCAAAAAACAATGGTGGAGAACGCGGGCAACTTTCCTAAACATTACTTTGATACCACTTAAGACAGTAGTGTTCTGCAAGGAATATTTTCAGTACTGCACTGGCACTTTTTGTGCAATTCTTGCACTTTTTGTTTTACACTAGCCATCAGAAACCACACTCTCATAAAATCCTCAGCTAAAGTGTGCAGTTCACAAATACATGATAAAATTAGACATTCACATACAAAATTAAGCTAATAACTTCCCTATCTGAACCATCATTGTTCTAGCAAGAATAAAATGACTCATCATTCATAGAAAACTATTAGCCTTTAAATAAATTAAAAAAGATAATTGCAAAAACACAAATGAATCAATGTGGAACACAGCGTGCAGTAATTCATCATTTCACAAAATGCTACAGTGCAAGTGTGTCTAATGCAACTTAAAGGAACATTTTGTCTTTGTAAGGACATCATACAATGGCAGAGGCATTACCACATGTTCAAAGTCAAGCTCAAGGTCCTTCAAAATCTGTCATTCCATAGAGGCAATGGCTCCACATGGGTGTTATTTATGTGTCAAATACAGGCATGAATCAAACTGTCTACTCTGGTGTTCGCAGAAAGCCAGCATTTTCAACCAGGGATCTGTGAAGACATATGAAGCAATGAATATTGATGACATTTCTAACTATCTGAATGAACATTAACTAATAATCTTCATTACATAACATAATCATTGTAATGGCCCTAATAAAAGTCATTAGGTTTCACTAAGAAAATCTAGCTTTTGGTCTATAAGTCTTAAGACATTATACTTCAATATATAGCTATGCATAGGATATATGCAATTAATTGATTACAAAAGTTAAAACAGCAATATTGTGAAATATTATAATTAAAAAAATGTAAAATGTAATTTACTTGTGATGACGAAGCTGAATTTCAGCATCATTACTCCAGTCTTCAGTGTCACATGATCCTTCAGAAAGCATTTGAATATGCTGATTTGGTGCTTAAAACATTTCTTATTATCATCAATGTTGGAAACGGTTGTGCTGCTTAATATTTTGGTGGAAACGGTGATAAAAAAATTTTTTTAATGAATAAAAAGTTCAAAAGAACAGCATTTATTTGAAATAGAAATCTAAAACATTATAAATTACTTGATCACTTTTGATTAATTTAAAGCATCCTTGCTTATTCCAAACTTTTGTTGAATCAAGCACTCTCTTTTTAATTAATTACTATTTTTTTCTTTTATCAAATCACACTCCTAAAATCTGAAGAATACGATGAAATTTCAATATGGGAAGGGTGGGATGGGAAAAATCTTGTTATTTCAGTGTTTTGAGAATCTGTGTGATGCTCCTGTTAGTGTGTGTTTTGTCATGTCTGACATTACCCAGACCCATAACACAAGACCAAAGCCAAGACGTTCACACCAAATAATCCCTTTCCTCATAAATAATAATAAAAAACTAAATCATAACTATATTGTTTACAAAGCACCCCTTTGGTGACTGCGCAATAACTTTTGCCATAATACAAACAACTCCACAAAACTGATATATCCTAAAAACAATGGATGTACAAAATAAGTAGGCTACAGTTTGTGCCGTCTTTCAAAAATTCCTTGCAATAAACAACAAAAACACTTGGCTTAATCGTGCAAAAATCTATTTTAAATTACACTCAACTGTTTATTGGAAAGCATCCATCCAACAAAAAAAACAAACAGGATGCTCTATCAAATTAAGCAGCTGATAAGCAGCTTCACAGCACCAAACTCTTTCCAAAAGTGCAATAAATAGCGTGCAGCTGAACTGACCTAGACATGTTAATATGCGCGATCATTAAGCTGTAACAACAAGGCGGACCTGATGACCCAGAGGTTTATTCTGAAGCTGTTTGAAGAAAATGTAGCTATGCTTACAGATGGTTGGATGGCATTAGACCTCTCACGTATCACCTTTTGGCAGCCGTGTGCAAAACGGCACATTCGTGATGTAATTTGTGCAAGCAACATTCAAATTATCCAAACTAAAGTCAGAGGAGAGAAACTCGCCTCGGGCAAATAAACAACACCGTGAATAACTCGGTTCACGTTGCTCAGCTTCTAAGTGAATACTTCAGTTAGTAATTATGGGTTAGGTTGCAAAACTAAAAATTAAAAAGCTATAAGTTGTGTAGTCTGGTATGATATAGCTAACCAACCAGGATTAAGAATGAAATGAATGCTGCTATTTAATATTTCTAGACAGGAGACAGGAGGCTCGACAGGCAGGGTCAGGTAGTTGGGTAGGAAAAAAGTGGATCTATAACAATTATCTGAAATACTCCAGAGACTGAAGCTCTGCATTCTGCTCTATTTATACTCACAAAACCAAACACATCACCTCTGTCACTCACACCAGGAGCTGCCATTTATACCGTATCACCTTATTTCTGATTTGTTAGACTGAGAAGTGGATAGAAAAACAGATTTTCATATGATATGATATACATATAATTTCTAATGGTTGCCGCAGTTGCTCTGCATTTTGAGTAGATCTATAAGATATAAGAGTAGTTCTATAAGATATAATATAATACGCATCTCTCCTATCAATAAATAAATGTGCTCAATCATTTTTGAGACCTGAGAAATGACCCAATTCATTTGATTTTGCATCTGATGTAAATCAACAATTTCAGTTTACATAACGTGAGAAATGATCAACATCGTTATGCGGCCATCTGTTGTATCAATGAAGTCTAATGTCTGTTAATAAAGCTTATATTGATTTCAGAAAGAGAATCGTTTTATAACGCATCCCTTTTCTGTGGTTAGACTGTGTGTTTGTGTGAGAGATGAAGAGTGAAACTTTACTATTATAAAACTTGGCAGCAAAATGTATTGTCAGTTCTGAGAATTACCCCGCTGACGAAAGGCTTTCTACATCCCTTGTGTAACTGATGTATTTACCAAACAGGAAATGATGCAACTAAGTGTAAACACAATTGAAATGCGTCTAAGAGGACCATGTAATAAATCAGTACAGCCTGATTATACACAAATCTCTGCCCCTCAAACAATACAAAGATCATGGCCAAGTGATGTGACTAGTATGTTATAAAATTTAGTTTAATTTAGATTTTACCAAGTAATGGTACATATATTTCCACAGCTATCAGGAGGTCAAAACTGCTTCACTATTTGGCATGAAAAACATGGCATACTGAAAAAATACGACTTTAAAATACAAAGAATGTGTCACAAAATGTAACATATTTCTTTGACTGAAATCACAGTAAACAATAATGGCAACCGAACAGCAATAGCAGCAAATTAAATGTAATGTTTAAATCAAAATAAAATGCTGTTTCACTACAACACAAGGAAGAATAATGTATTTATATGCACTAATACAACAACATAGCAACATATAAACATAACATAGCTATAGGCTATTTTAGTTCCCCTCACTCTACAACAAATCCTTTAAATTTAATGGTATTCAGAACAGAACAAAAATGAAAAATAAAAGCTCTAAAATCCAAAACTAATTAATTTAAAGCAAAACTGAAACAGAAACTTGCCTTGGGCTCACATAGCCTACCTCTCTCATTCGGTACAAATTCAAATTCAAGAAAGTGTGTACTTTCGCGTCTAATTGCACTTGAATATTTCAGTTGGCAATACTTAAAAACACGCAAATTATCAACGTTCGTGAAGATGCAAGTGACAGTTCCGTCTACTGTCCCCAGCATTGTTTACACTAGCACCGGGCCATCGGGCAGTGCTTATTGTTGAGCCCATGTGTGAATCCATGTTCATGTTGTTTATGCTGCTATGTGCGCATTTAAAACGAAACCCCTTGAAAACAAATTGTTATTTTTAATGGGTCACAGACAATTATCCATTCGATCCATTTAATTTCATTCTAATTTAATATAATCTTGTCGGATGACGGTTAATGACTGGTCAACAAGCTTTGGTTGTTGGTTAGGGGGGAAAAAAAATATTATCATCCCTACTGTGCACTTTGTTTTATGATCTGTCCTGACAGTATCTATTTTTTATTTCATGATTGAATAAATAGGATAAGTTAATATTACCAACTGTTTCTTTGCATTTATTTTGGATTTATTGTCAGTACTGGGCTCACAGTTTGCATGGGCAACTGTGTGTGTGGATATGTTTGTCCACCACGACTGAAGACCATTTTTGACCCAGGAAAAGCTCTGAAATTGAGAGAACACCAATCTGAAAAACCTCTGTGTTTGTAGTCAACATTTCAAACTGGGTGAAAAAACTGAAAGCGGTTTCCATAACGCTCCATTTTTACCATAATGCTGTTTGAAGTGTAGACAATTTTCAGTGATAAACCTACTCTTACAATAACTGTTTTGTTAACTCTGTGTCGATCCGATGGTCTGTGGGCGGGAAAACAAAAATGCGGAAGTATAATCTGTAGTTTTCATAAAAGCCCTCAAGTTATCAAAAGTCTGGTGGATTACGTGACAAATAAATGGAAATTTTTTCGGTCCATGTATCAAGAAGAATGAGTAATCATTGTTCATTTACATATACTACCAACATTGTAACAATACAAAGCAGGTTGAAAATCACCAAGGTTACACTTTAATGGCCAAACAGTGCATTAAAATCCTCACAATGTAGCTTAACTTTAAAATCATTCTAAATATATTCATAATATTCAATAGTCGCTTATCCCTACTACAGAGAGAGCACGCAGGCAGAGAAGCGCTCAAGGACAACAACATTCTCACTTTACACAAACACACCTAACGTGAAGATACAGATGCATAACAATGCTGCTCCATTTCAAAGCTGTGTAGACATAGTATCAGAGTATCAGACAGGGACAAACTGTAGACATTCAAAGACAAAAACACTGATAAAAGAAAGAAAAAGAGAGACAGAAAGACTGGGAATGGAGAACATGAGGTTGCTGCACTCACCGGTGAGAACAGCTTTAGCGGACGGGTCAGCCAGGTCCAGGGCAGACTTGCCGTCGGTGTTGCGGATGTTGGGATCGGCGCCGTGCTGGAGCAGAACTGTGCAGGGAAAACACAAGCAGTATCGTAACTCAGGCAGACAGAGGCTGCTGCTGGGGCCGCTCGTACCGCTGACTGGGAGCGCTTGCCTCGGCATGGTGCAGACATAAACACACATCGCGCACCAGCGCACCAGGAGCAGCAGCGAAAACAGCCCGCACGGAAAAACACACACTGCAGTGAGACGGGGGGAAAAAGCCCATGTTACTGAGAGAGAGTCCGACTCCAGGCATGTGACAGGAACTCGGGTATGAGAGTGGAATATCAAAGCATGTCTTTCGATCCGCTCCACGGCCCCCTGAGAGAAAGAAACAGAGGCGACGAGAGCCGTTCGCCGGCACTCTGCTATTGATACCCAAGTAACACAGAGCACCTAGAGCGAGTAGCGTCTATCAACTGTCTCCAATCCTCTTCTCTCTCTCTCTCTCTCTCTCTCTCTCTCTCTCTCTACAACAACATACGTGTGTACTAACGTACGCATCCCCTCCCTCTGCCCACCCTCTCCAATTCACTACCCTCCTCAGTAACACTTCCACACATCTCGTGCTCCCTACAATTCATCACACAGATCTGTGGCATCAGAGAGGAATTACACAGAATACTTCGTAAAAATGGCCATTTCCATTGCTTCAAATCATAGGGAATGTCCAAGAGCTTGGTACTAATGATTTTAAAATCAACTAATTGACTAATCAGTCTTCAAGAAGACTTGCATTATTAGGCTGATTTGGGTTCACCTGGATCAAATTATTTATTTGTGCAGGGACAATTTACTGTACTTTGACGCATTTCTTTTACATAAAACTTGTTTTTGCATTCCAAAACCATTATCTTAAGTGAAGAGCTCACTCAAAATTCTGTCATCATTTGCATCACCCTCGTGTTGTTATAAACCTGTATGACTGACTGACTTCTGCGAAACACAAAAGATGATATTTTGAATAATGTTGGTAACCAAACCGTTTTGGCGACCAATTAGTGACTTCCATTGCATGAAGAAAACCCTACATTGAATAATATTTCTCTCTTTTTGTGTGTGTGTTAACAGAGGAAATAAAGTCATACAAGTTTGTAATGACATGAGGGTGCATAAATGAAGACAGAATCTTAATTTTTGGGTGAACTATCCATTTAAAAGCCCAACACGGCAGGAGGGCAGGCCGGTATGGCCAAAAAAATACAGAGATATGGTATCTCTCAGTATTTTCTACTTTTTTCTATTTGGATTTAAAAAAATGTTTTTTTATTATTTCACATCCTGCCCAATGTTGTCCTACAATGTTCATATTGAAGGTTAAGAAAACAAATATAGTGACCATGTAGGCTATGCCATATGTTATATGCATTCTAACATTGTAACAACATTACAATCCAAAAACAAGTTAAATTAACTAAACTAAAAATGAAAATAAATAAAAACAAAAGCACAGACTAAATGTTAAGTGGTAAGAGAAATGCACATTCACTCATCTGAGCTTAGTAATTCTTTCAGCCTACATTTGATTACCCCATAATCATAGTTACTGCTATCATAAAAATATACTTACTTGTAGGTTTAAAATTCTACATATAGCACATTTAATGTCCAACAGCAAATATTTTAGCAAAATGTAGCTATATTTTAGTGCTCCTATTCTATTGCGCTTCGTCTGTTTGGCAGCAGCGTTCATTCACTGAGGTCTGTGAAGTTTAACAAAGACTTGCTTGCATAAGGCTCCACTCCTGACAGCACAATAGAAATTTTTCTTTAACTTTCTAATAACATTTACAGATGGAGAATATACCTGTGAAATGTAAGATATGTACTGAGGTAAACACCACATCTCAAACGTATTAAATAGCGCAAGTATCTGTCAGCACATGTAGTCTATCTGTCAGAGCATCTGACAGGGCAAGCCGCTTTAATCTATACACATTTACTATACAGACAGGGCAGGACAAATCAATCAGCTCTTCCCCTTTTTTAGATTAGCCAATAGCGTTTAGTTTATATCACAGCTCGACCAGAGCCGAGTAAGCTGCAATTTCCTCCTAACCTCTAACCGTTTCTCCTTTTAATATCCTCCATTATCGCTTTAAAATATAGCATTCTGTGCAGAATTCAAATGGCTACGATATGTTTTGTGGTCTGCGCATAAGATCCGCTCTGTGCTATCGTGTCTCTGGACCGGAACAGACTGTGTGCGAGCTGCGGAGGTTCGCTTGACATAAACGCGAAACCAGACTTAATTCGCCTCAATGGAAAGCATATTTACACTGTCTGAATTGTTCCCTATCCCCTATAATAATGCACTACACTCACCTAAAGGATTATTAGGAACACCTGTTCAATTTCTCATTAATGCAATTATCTAATCAACCAATCACATGGCAGTTGCTTCAATGCATTTAGGGGTGTGGTCCTGGTCAAGACAATCTCCTGAACTCCAAACTGAATGTCAGAATGGGAAAGAAAGGTGATTTAAGCAATTTTGAGCGTGGCATGGTTGTTGGTGCCAGACGGGCCGGTCTGAGTATTTCACAATCTGCTCAGTTACTGGGATTTTCACGCACAACCATTTCTAGAGTTTACAAAGAATGGTGTGAAAAGGGAAAAACATCCAGTATGCGGCAGTCCTGTGGGCCAAAATGCCTTGTTGATGCTAGAGGTCAGAGGAGAATGGGCCGACTGATTCAAGCTGATAGAAGAGCAACTTTGACTGAAATAACCACTCGTTACAACCGAGGTATGCAGCAAAGCATTTGTGAAGCCACAACACGCACAACCTTGAGGCGGATGGGCTACAACAGCAGAAGACCCCACCGGGTACCACTCATCTCCACTACAAATAGGAAAAAGAGGCTACAATTTGCACGAGCTCACCAAAATTGGACAGTTGAAGACTGGAAAAATGTTGCCTGGTCTGATGAGTCTCGATTTCTGTTGAGACATTCAGATGGTAGAGTCAGAATTTGGCGTAAACAGAATGAGAACATGGATCCATCATGCCTTGTTACCACTGTGCAGGCTGCTGGTGGTGGTGTAATGGTGTGGGGGATGTTTTCTTGGCACACTTTAGGCCCCTTAGTGCCAATTGGGCATCGTTTAAATGCCACGGCCTACCTGAGCATTGTTTCTGACCATGTCCATCCCTTTATGACCACCATGTACCCATCCTCTGATGGCTACTTCCAGCAGGATAATGCACCATGTCACAAAGCTCGATTCATTTCAAATTGGTTTCTTGAACATGACAATGAGTTCACTGTACTAAAATGGCCCCCACAGTCACCAGATCTCAACCCAATAGAGCATCTTTGGGATGTGGTGGAATGGGAGCTTCGTGCCCTGGATGTGCATCCCACAAATCTCCATCAACTGCAAGATGCTATCCTATCAATATGGGCCAACATTTCTAAAGAAAGCTTTCAGCACCTTGTTGAATCAATGCCACGTAGAATTAAGGCAGTTCTGAAGGCGAAAGGGGGTCAAACACAGTATTAGTATGGTGTTCCTAATAATCCTTTAGGTGAGTGTATATGCCATTCACCACGTAGAAAATAGTAAATGTGTG
Source organism: Rhinogobio ventralis (assembly GCA_039654625.1). Lineage (NCBI taxonomy): Eukaryota > Metazoa > Chordata > Actinopteri > Cypriniformes > Gobionidae > Rhinogobio > Rhinogobio ventralis. The sequence continues at coordinate 15,996,871 of CM077208.1, read as the reverse complement.
AACAAGAGACCAATTTCAGCCGCATCTTCAGCATCTATTTATAACGCAGGGGGTGGGACGCTTTAGATTCTAGAGAGCATTTGATTGGACAGAAAATCCGATGAGAAGCTGAAGTGCAGAGTGAAATCACTGATCCATATTGGCAGAAGTGAGAGACGGTTTTGAATGCTTATATCTTCTAAATACAAATTTTGTCATTGTTTTGGAGCACACTAGCTTATAGATACAGTAAGGCTAACATATTCATTCTAAAAGCCAAAAAACGTAAAATTTGATTTTGACTTTAATATAAAGCACATATCATGATTAGGACAAATTGGATTATGTACTTTGCGAGCACTCTGTGTTTTTCACTATTTTTCAGATGCGCTCAACTACTCCCTCTTTCTATATCATTTATAAAAAATATACTGAACAAACTCAATATATAGCCCAGCCCTGATACATTGTAAAATAAGTTAGTTGACCTCATTAATCAATGTCTTGGTTGTTGTACAATTTTTCAACCATCATGGTCTATCTTCTCTGAAAAATCTAATAACTGCAAGCTAATTACAGCACAGCCACTAAAAACATTAAACTATTTTTTTTTTTTTAAAGGGAGGGGGGTTTGACCACGCTAATCAATTTGATCTTTGCCACCAGAGTAGACAATTTCTTAGAGCAGTTTCCACACTTCGGCTAAAAATTGTGATGTATCATTTTATGATGTATCATTATCATCAAAATGTGTTTTCAAAAATGATAATATGAAATGTTTCTTGAGCACTAAATATCAGCATATTAGAAAGATTTCTGAAGGATCGAGTGACATTGAAGACTAGAGTAATGATGCTGAAAATTCAGCTTTACTATCCCAGGATTAAATCATTTTAAAACAAAGCAGTTATTTTAAATTGTAATAATATTTAACAACAATACTGTTTTATATATATTTTTTTAAATCTTACCGACCTCAACAGTAGGTATTGTTGATGACCATTATGTTGGGACTAGGCATGTGACTATCCAATTTTCATGTTGCGATTAATTGCTGAAGCTTTTATCACAGTATACGGTATTATCATGATATTGAAATAAGTTGCAAAAAAAGTCATACTATAACAGGTTTAATAACTAAAAAGAACTGAACATTTAAATACAATAAAGCAATACACATAAATGTATAAAGTAAACAAATGTTTCAAGCAGATTAAAGTGCAAAAGAATTATAAAGAACAATAGGTAACACTTTACAATAAGGTCTCATTAGTTAACGTTAGTTAATGCTTTGACATTAACAAAGAGCAAATAGCTACATTTGTTACAAAGTTATTATTCTTTGATAACGTCAATTAAAAAAATACAACTGTTAATGTTAGCTCAGGTCCATTAAATAATACAGTTACAACTTTTGATTTTAATGTGTTATTAAATGTTGAAATTTACATTTAACTAAGATTCATAAATGCTTTAGAAGTATTTTTCATTGTCAGTTTGTTAACTAATGAATAAACTAATAAAATAATGGAGCCTTATTGTAAAGTGTGTGACTGAACAATAAAGAATCAGAACATATTCAAACAATATCTAGGGCATGTAGTCCAGATTAAAATATAAAATGTTTAAGTTTGAAAATAAATAGCCTTAAGTCTTTAAGTATTAAGTATTTGGTGATGTGATGAGCACAGTAGCGAATACAGAAAACTGAATGGCTGTTTGAAACATTTAAATACATTTAAATAGCGCGAGTCTTTTGTTTACGAGGTTTCCGGGGAAACGGCTGCATTTCTGCTGTTCCATCAGCGGCATCTGCTGTCAGAGAGTATGAATGTGCACTTTCATTCAGCGTGTCTCCTTCACTCGTTCATGCGCTGCTCATGCGCGTTGGGTTTGTTTAGTGCGCCTGCCTCTTTGATGCAGCATACAGCGGTGTTGTATTTTAAACGGTAGATGGGTATTCTTAAAATGCATTCTAAAAATCGGAAAATAATTCGTAATAAATAATTATTCACGGTATTTTGAAGCGACCACGATAACAATATCATACATGTTCATTATCGTGATATATCATATTACCGTTTACTGGCACATGTCTAGTTGGGATCGACTAAAGCATATGCTTTACAAGAAAGCTGTTCTTAAAACACTACAGTGTCAAATCTTTAAAGCCTGTGAAAGAAACAAGTAAAGGAATTCTGGCAAAGAAGCTTGTAACTAAAAAAAGAAGAGCAATCTTGTGTTGCGCGGGCATGATTGTATTGCTATTGCTATGCCGGTGACTCATAGGTCATCCATTTCTCATCAGAAAAACACAGTTTTGACAAGCATTAAACCAGTGTGAAATACACCACTGCATCAAGGGAGGACTCGGGGTTTGATGCGGAAAAATACGGGATGAGGAAAAAGGTTTAGCTAAGTGGGAAGATACAGCTACCATCAGCCCTCTCAGTCAAATTAATATGCACTAAAGGCCCCACAGAGACCACATTTGCATACACTGGTGTCATGAAAGCACTTGAGCGGTCGGCTGCCGTGGGGCAGGTGGGGACAGAGGGTTGAAAGTGTCGGCGTGATGCGTTGGCGTGATTAAAATTCGATGGCGTGCTTATGACAGCTTGCCTATCCATCAGACGACAGGCATCGAGGGGACGTTTCGGTAACCTCGCTCTGCAGGCGGTCCCCCTCCCTATGAGACGCATCTACGTTGTTGGCATGCTTATACATACTGGAGGGTCAATAACACAATGCTTTTTTTTTTGGTCTGGATAGATTCATTTGGCGGCATATAGTATTTTAATCAAGTTAAATTGTCATGTTGTGCAACTAATGCTTCATGACTTAAAATGTAATTTGGTGCGACTCCCAAAAACATATTGATATTTATATGGTATAAAAAAAAATTTGTACAAGGAAAGGAGATGTGCTGAATGAAAATGCACTTTCACTCACAAATGGCAAATGGCACTGATGGAACAGTAGAAATGCAGCCGCTATCCTGGCAACCCTGTAAACAAAGCAGCTGCACTACTTTCTGTTTCTTAACAGTATGACATTGTTGAATAAAGTCGTTATTTTTGTTTGTTTTTTTGCGCACAAAAAGTATTCCTGTTGCTTCATGACATTAAGGTTGAACCACTGTAGTCACATGGACTATTTTAACAATGTCTTTACTATGTTTCTGGGCCTTGAAAGTAGATGTTATGTTGCTGTCTATGTAGGGTCAGAAATCTCTCAGATTTCATCAAAAACATCTTCATTTGTGTTCCAAAGATGAACGAAGGTCTAACGGGTTTGGAAAAGGGGTGGGCATTTTTGCCTATTTCTCATTTCAACATTGATAGGTCTTAAAAAACGAGTACTCGAGTGGGCAGGGCGGGGCGGGCGTGAGCGAGGGGGGGGTAGGAACATGTCCGTCATGGAGATATGAAAATATTTTTACGAAAATTTATGTTGACGAATACAAACATGACATGAAAACATGTCTATGAAAACATGAACATATGACTAGAAAAAATAACTGCTAGATTATGATGCAATGTTTTTGAAAAAGAAACATCTAAAAACAAAATGACCGTCTCAAATAACCCAGTCAATAATATCTGGCATTGCATTTGAGCTGAAACTGTGAATAAACACCACCTTGCAGACCTTTGCTAGTGGGTTAATAAACTCAACCAAACGCATCCTATATTAGATTAATCCGATATATGGGTCAATGACGTGGCACCTAAATTTTCTGTCCGATTGCATTTTTTTTTCAGTTAAAAACTGGTTTAAATGCATAAAAAGACACCATATATATGTAGTACCTCTCCCATGTATGTACTAACTTTAATTTTTCAAAAAACATTAGTTATTTGTAATTTTTCTGTTATTTAAAGTGTCAAAATATCATGTGGTGCGACGGTCCGGCCATAACTTCTGTTTTGGAAACATCTTTGAAATCACTCTGAATTTATTCAAATTTATTTTCTATACTATTTGGCATGATTTCCAAAGTGTTTTGTAATCCTGCACAAAATTGCAAAGCATTTGTTTTTTTATTTCTTTCATAATATACAAACAAACATTGTCCAAGGATGTCCATCAAGAAACTACCAAGTTTTGGACTTTATGTTGAATTCCATTCAGAGACAGGAAGTTGCATCATATACCAATTTGCCAAGGACCCATTGAAGCAGCAAGCAGGTTTCTAACTCTCTTTCAAATTTGGAAAAAAAATAACCTTTTTAATGGCTGGTATGTAGTTACCACATTTGGATATCATGTTGTGCGACCTCAAAAAAACAATGAATATCAAGTTACTTCTACAAATATATATTTTTATTATAAATTTCATAGTGACCTTTTGTAGGAATCTAGCTTGTTTTGTTTAGGTGGCCAATTCTATGCCTGTAATATTTGAGTGAATTTAAAAATATCATGTGGTGCGACCAAATATCATGTGGTGCGACCACTGCAGAGTGTTTTCCATTATAGATATATGTCCTAGATTGGCAGTTTTTGTGCTTTTATATTCAATTGATGGTTTATATACATAAAGTACTTTATTTTAGTATTATTTGGAAAAGATTTTTATCCAATTTGGGTAATTTGCAAACATTTCAGACAGTTTATTTTTAATCTGTGTACACTGAGAACAAATACAAAAAAAAATTACTTTAGTAATTATGCATTTATTAGTAATGACTTATTTATTTATAACTATTTACGTCTATTTTACCAGTGCCACTGCCAAGCACAGAAAAAAACACTTGTAGGCAGAGCCATCCTTTGGCTTTTGGCTTGCTCAGTTGGGGACACTAAACATTTAACTATATTACTTTCTATTAAATTCTGTTGCATTATTTTCCTGTTACCATTGTGAAGCTGCTTTGAAACAATCTGCATTGTAAAAAGCGCTATATAAATAAAGGTGACTTGACTGCAGCATGTTAACTCTGACCCTGCAGCAAGAGCAGAGTATCCTGCCAGGAGAAGAGAAAGGTGTGTTAAAATTTTTGTTAAATTGAAACTATAAATAAAGCAACACGAAGTTTCTTTTGTGTGTTTTTCTTTACTTGGTGGAAATATTTTTTTTCGTTAACATGATCATCTGCTGTCATCTATCATTGGTCCAAAGTAAACCCGAGCCAACCTCCCGCTACTCTAAATTGAGCAGCCAAGATTGGGCAAAATTCAGAAATAACTGGGTTTAAAGAAATGCCTGCAGTTAACACCATGTGCCACACTTCCACACAGACGTTACAAATACCCATCAGCAGCATGATGATTGTCAAGTTTAATTAAATGTTTGCTCACAACAAGGCCACAATGTGACCCTGGACCACAAAACCAGTCATAAGGGTAAAAAGTTATACATCTAAAAGCTGTCTCAATAAGCTTTCCATTGATGTATGGTTTGTTAGGATAGGACAATATTTGGCCGAGATACAACTATTTGAAAATCTGGAATCTGAGGATGCAAAAAAAAAAATTTATATTGAGAAAATCACCTTTAAAGTTGTCCAAATGAAGTCCTTATCAATGCATATTACGAATAAGATTACATGTTTGATATACTTACGGTGGGAAATGTACAAAATGGAACATGATTTTTACTTAATATCCTAATGATTTTTGGCATTAAAAGAAAAATGGATAATTTTGACCCATACAATGTATTGTTGGCTATTGCCAAAAATATACCCGTAAGACTTATGACTGGTTTTGTGCTCCAGGGTCACATATGTGCATTTACTTAAAACTGTTCATGACACGCCATGATTATACATGGTTCTGATCAAAATTAAATTTAAAAAAATTTTTTCCATCATCTCCGTTGTCAAGTTAAATTAAATGTTGCACTTGTTTGCAATTAGATTTTTATAAATAAAAAAATATATAAAATGTTTGCTTGTTCATAAAAAGAATTCTGTGAAATTAATAAAATATGGTTTAAATCTATTTTTGTACGAAATGTATTGTTTATTGATCTCTTTAAATAGATTTTTAATAATATTTGAGATCTTCATGTCATGTGGTGCGACCAATAATAGCAATAACTGTATTAAACAGGTAAAAGGTGCTGAAACAGGGCTAAAACAGGAATCACTGATACAGAATGCTTAAGTGAATGGTATTTAAAAAAAAAAAATTATCAGTTTTATGCAGTTTACAAGAAAAATAAGTCTGTTAACTACATTTAAGAAGGCAACTCTCAAATCAAAAATGTGAGATCATCTTTTGCAAAAACTCAAAAGAAATGCAAATACTTTGTTTTTAAACCCTCTAATTACTGAGAACTTGTAAAAAACTAACTTAAGCATGTTAAGGAAACAAACTAATTTTAAGATAAATCACGGTCACACTACATGACATTTTTATGGCTTTTTTAAGACATTTTCGGGCATCTTTAAAAGCTGCGCCATTGTCTGCATTCACCCGCATAAGAAGAAGCGCTTTAATTTCCCTATCTGTTCAATTTGACAACATATTTTGACATCTGAGTGACAGGCATAATGGATGATCAAACAGAACGTGTGTTTGCTCTTAAAAACACGACACTCGTGTAATAGTATCAACTGCAGAGCCGCAGCGCTGATGAATGGAAAAGAAGGATGGGTTGAGCGCCACTCGTTGAAAAAGCTGACTTCATACGTGAATATACCGGTAATCTTCATTCTGCGTTCACACAGCGAACATAACCGGTAATTTACTTCCCTTACTGGTAAATTGCCGGAAACCAATTTACTGGTATTTTTGAAAAGGTCCTGTTCACACATGATCTGTTACTGGTAATTCACCAGTAAAGACTGTGTGAAAGGGGCTATGAAAACATTTCATTATTATTCTTATTATTCATTATTACACTTTACAATAAGGTTCCATTAGTTAATTCATTAGTTAAACTAACAATGAAAAATACTTCTTAAGCATTTATTAATCTTAGTTAATCAACATTTAGTGATACATTATTAAAACCAAAACATGAACTAACAAATGTTCATTTGTATTTTTTAGCTAACACTATTAAAGAATAATAACTTCTGTAACAAATGTAACTATTGCTCATTGTTAATGTTAGTTAAAGCATTAATTAACGCTAACTATTGAGACTTTATTAAGTGTTACCTATTGTTCTTTATAATTCTTTTGCACTTTAATCTTTTTTAAACATTTGTTTACTTTATACATTTTTTGTGTATCGTTTTATTGTATTTAAATGTTCAGTACTTTTTGTTATGAGGAAAAAGTTATTAAACATGTTATAGTATGACAATACTTTTTTGCAACTTATTTTTAATATCATGATAATACTGTATACCGTGATAAAAGCTTCAGCAATTATCACAAAATGAAAATTTGATACGTTACATCTCTAATCACGGACAATCTTACATGTCACTGACCCTGAAATAAACAAGCAAAAACGCATGCTCAGAATACAAAGGAAAGGGCCAATGAACCAACAGCATTAAAACAGATGCCGAGACCTACAGTTGGTCATAAGGACCTTCTGAACAAACAACAGCCGCCGCGTGTGCAGTAATTGGTGGTTGGAGTGTGATCAGCAGAGTAGGGTAATTATGACCAAACACTGAGAGGGCTGATTAACAGAGCTTCAGAGAGAACATGGGTGCTTGGGTTAATGCATAAGCATGTACAAATCCCCGCTGTTCTAACAGGATTCAGAGAGGCTCGGATACACACATATCAGACACAGCCATCTCTGCAATCTGCGTTCATTAGATTTATCAACATACTTAGACAACAGTGAAAATGCCCATTAGTGCCAAGTGAAATCATTAGCAATTTGATAAACCCAAATGGGAATGGAAGAAACGACTTGCAGGGCTCGCAAACACGCACACGGGCATGCACACATATTATCCGGGATTGAAGGTGTGCGCTAGGGATGTTCATGATTGATCGATTTATTGATTATTAATTTTATCCCTAGCGTGCACAATAATAGTTAACTGCATTGGAAAATAGGAGCGGACAGCTACAGCTCAAGGCTATAATAGTGTGGAGTTTAAACTTTTTCACTGAGTAGAAAAGTCAGGAACCAGGTGGAAAGGTAAAAAAAAATAAAAATCTACATGCTGTCGGCCATTACCGTCATCCATCTTTGAAGCAAGGAATGACGACACGACCTCTAATTTCAAACTGCCCCCCTGCAGCTTTGGGCTGATGGGCACAAAAATTAATGAGAGGAGACGAGCAGCAATCCTAATTAGCAGAGGGGATGCGAATTATTTATTCATTATGAACAAAGGGCAGAGGTGACGACACTTGTTGAGTGCAGAAAGGATGAAGATCTGTTAGGAAAATAGCTTGTATTCATGAAATCTAAATGCACTAAATAATCTATGCACTGGGTGCTGAAAAAAAAAATAGTGAGACGCATGGACAAAGATGCCCATCTAGTGCATGTTTATATAAAAAACATTAAAAAAGCGGTGCAGTGGAATGCAAAAACATGACGTGTGTTAACTAGCCTTTACGTAGTGATAAAATATAATCAAGGCCAAAACTAGCAGTCTGGAATTAAACATATTTTCTAGTTAAGGCATGTTCAAACATCATAGTAATGCTAAATGTTTCTTTTGGTCTTTTAGTTACCGGCTCTATCTAAAACCAACCAAGCCTGAGGATTAAAAACAATAAGGGCGTCAACCAGAGACAACGGCAACAATCAAGACATTGAACGGAGGTTGCCTAGGCTAGTACACAATAAAACAATGAGCAAAAACAAACCAGCTGCTTTACCTGCAACAGCATATCACTACAATTTGAACTTTTTTACTTCTAAGGCTTATCTTGCGGAATGTTGCGATCAATAAATATTGAATCTGAAATATCTCAAGGATAGAAGTTTTATTTCCAGCATGGGCTACTCCTGAGTCTCGATCCTAACCTGATCTACAAATATAAGAAGTCTACTTGTACATGGAATGACTCCAAAATATTTTTTCCTAATGAACAAGTACAAACATAAAAGGCAGAGAACATCTACTTCAATCTTTTCAGATTGAGAGATGTGAAATTACATACGTGTCCTCAGGCCTCTGAATTCTCCCCGAGATTGCACAGATAATTCTTATCACAAAGTTTTTAAATTGGAATTTCTCCCATTTAATTGGATTATGCTAAAAATGTAGCAAGTGGGCACTCTGGATAAGACACTCTGCCATGAGCTCTAGACCACTTTTGGAACAAAATCGGAGAAAACATAACTACAATACAATTTAAAATACCCTTTTCATTTTAGAAACAAACTCAAGACACAAATCCACAGCCTATTCACTTAAAACAAAGACTGGGAAGCAAGCAGATTATTCCATGATCTGCCCATTGTGATGCAGGAAACAGAAAACTAAAATGTTGAACGACATTCTATCGTCACAATGTTGGCCCTCTGCACCCCTCAGATGCAATGTTAAATTTCTCATGAATACCAAGCAGTAAAGATCTGATTAATGACTGAGCGCTGTGTAATAGCGTCAGTCACCGCGGCTAATCAAGAAGAATGCCACATGATTAACCCTTATTGAGAACTGTTCCTCAGGCAAAACACAGGAAAAATTAAAGTCATACATCTTCAGAATTCACTAAGGCAAGATCATTCCATTCGTCTCCTCAATCTACAGAGCTAACATGTCCTCCAACTGAAACCAAACCACCACACTCTACTTGTGAAACACGTTTAAGGTTGCACAATGCAACTTTTTGGACAATATACACTTTTAAAATAAAGGTTACAAAATGGGGTTTTCACAGCACTGCCGTAGGAAAACCATTTTTGGTTTTCCAAAGAACCTTTCAGTGAACAGTTCTTAAAAGTACCTTTTTTTTCTTTGTGTGAAGAACATTTTAAAAATCGAAAAAACCTTTGTCCACTATAAAGAACCTTTTGTGCAATGGAAAGATTCCATAGATGTTAAAGGTTCTGCCAAAAACTTATGGATTCACGATATTGGATTTTTTTTTATCCGACATGCTGATATTTTTCAACTCCTATTTTGCCCGATAGCCAATGCCGATATATTTTCCTTGGAAACACCAAGTTTCTCCTGTGCCGGGATTATAAACAAATTATGTTTCATTTTGGTTAGTTTTGAGCAAAAATTTACTTTATTAAAACATTATTATAGTTCTTTTTATAATGACAGAACATTGAAAGCTTTTAAACAAACAATAATACAATCAATCACTGCTTTTTTTTCAGACAGATGCAGTTGTAACCTTAACTTTTTTGCTGTGAAAATTAATTGAATGGATTCAAGTTAATTTCATAGTCTGTTTGAAACAATATATTACACATTAATGAATAAAACTGTATATATAAAAAGTGTCACGTTTGTGATTTGTATTCATCATGTAAACCAGGGGTTCTCAACCCTGGTCCTCGAGGGCCACTGTCCTGTAGAGTTTAGCTCCAACCTTGATCAAACTCACCTGCCTGTAGCTTTTTAGTAATCCCGAAGAGCTTGATTAACTGGTTCAGGTGTGCTTGATTAGGGTTGGAGCTAAACTCTGCAGGACAGTGGCCCTCCAGGACCAGGGTTGAGAATGCCTGATGTAAACTATAGCTTCTGACCTTTAAATCATATCAGATTTGTGATTTTATGACATCAACTGCCGCTTTATTTATTCAGAAACACAAGTATCTTAATGGTATTTGTGTATTATACTTTCATTTTATTTGTCTAACAAGTGGTCCTACAGCACCTCCTAAAAAAATAAACCTCCTTAATGGCAGGCATTAGGACCCAGGGGAGGCTGTTGCAGCTGCTGCTGCTTGATGGTGACTCTATTGCGCCCCGGACGCACCATCATGTACTCGCATTCTTAAAGGGCCGACGCTATGTTTTGTTTTGCTCTATCCTCTGCGCTTCTGCGTTCGTCAATACACATGCGTCAAGGGTTCAAGGGTCAAGGGTTACTCTTTCGCCATAAATCGATGCGTACGGCAATTTGACGGAAGTTAAGTATTTTAGTCTATAAAGTTTTAAATATGGATATTTTTCTTACACAAACGCGCCACTTCACTTAGGGCATTTATTAACCCCCCGGAGCCGTGTCGAGCAGTTATATGTTGGATAGATGCACTTTTATGGACTTCAAAACAGAACTACCCTTAAATTGGCATTATAAAGCTTGGATTAGCCAGGACTTTTTTAATACAACTGCCCTGCCTGTCTCTTCCCCTCCTAAAACTGACTGATATAGTTTTTCCATTTTCGTCAGTGAAGAAAGTAAACGGGTAACTGACATTTATATGTTTTATGAATCATTTTCTTAGACACTGTAATTTACTGAAGGCTACTAGGAAAGCTACGTAACTAAGTTTATTAAATTAATTCACAATATGCACACATTCATTACTAATCTTATGTCCAATACAGGCTGAAAAAAAGCTGAGCTTTTTTAATTTACTGAAGACTACAAATGGAATTATATTAATTTACAATATGTACACATTCATTATTAATCTTATGCCTAATCTGATGAAAACGGCTTTGTTAATATTTCTTGTTCGTTAATTACATTATGAATCACATAGGCCTATTTTCAATTAAAAAAAAGTTTATTCATTTGCCTGAATATTTTTGTCATTTGTTTAACATTTCTGACTTAAAGAAGCAGCTGTCAAATATGAAATGTTTAGTTTAGCTACTTACATTTCTCGCACTTGACTCGCGCTGTTTTTCTCTCACACATGCACGCAAAAAGAGAGAGTCTTAAATACCATGCAGACATGTAAACGATATTCTTTGTTGTATTTTTCTGTCAAAACAATGGAGTTCATTTGGAATTATTCAGCGTTCAAGAACAAGCAGAAGATATGCTGGTTTCTCCGGTAGTGGGCGGGACTAATGCGCAAACGGCAATCTCATTGGCTGATGCTCATCTATTACCTTCACTGTTTTGATTTCAGCAAATCAGTTCGAGCGAACGTAGACACCCAGCAGCTCATCAATCCTTAGTGCGTTGTATATTATTATTAGCAGTATAATTAGTAGTATTATTATCTTATTAATAATTACTATTATCTATTACTATTATAATTTTTTACAGAAATACTTAATGACCAACAATATTTTAAGCACCACCACCAGTCCTAAGTTCAGTTAAAATATCAAATATGCATTCATACGTGTGTGTGTGTGTGTGTGTATATGTGTGTGTATATGTATATGTGTGTGTATATGTATATGTATGTATATATATATATATATATATATATATATATATATATTAGGGCTGTCAAACGATTAATCTCGATATATAATATAGATGTAGATCTCGATATAGATGTATAGATGTATATAAATATAAAAAACATTACTTAAATATATACATGCATGTGTGCGTATTTATATACACATAATAATTATACACAGTACACACACATATATTATGTAAACAAACTTATTTTTGGATGCGGTTAATCGCGATTAATCGATTTGACAGCACTAATATAAATAAAATAGTACATCAGTCTGGCAAGTAAACTATTTAATTCTAAATTTACTAGGCAATGGCGATTCTATTGCCAAGGTATGCGTAGAGGGATATAGCGGTACGCAAGAAAAAGTGCAGGTAGGCTTAAGAGTAAAATGTAGAAGTGCTGGTGAGTACCGCCCCACTTCGAGCACTGCTTGAGGGTGAGTAAATCATGGGCTAATTTTCATTTTTGGGTGAACTAACCCTTTAAGCCAGGGACATACCAAGCCAACGTCAGGCCAGCATTGGCCGACTTAGTTTTTTCAGTGTGTTCCACACCGTTGGCTCTAGTCGAATGCCGTGGGGTTTCTTTGGCCAATGCAACATAGATTTGGCGTCGGCTGTCGGTAAGAGAGAGAACTCTGATTTTCAGCTTAGCGAACGAGTCAGTCACGAGAATAAGAGCAAAAGTGATGAAAGCGAGCAAGTAAGTCACTACTGCTGTTATAATTTTACGCCATCTTACCTAAGCAACACTGCGCAAATATTTTCATAATAACATGAGCGGAGTGGAATAAAGAACATGATCAGCATGATTGACATTCAAAACGGTAAGCAAGCGCTGCTTTGTTTATGGTTTGTATACCTGCAGTCTTAGTTTCGCTTTCCATTTTTGAATGACAAATATATCTGCTTAACAGTAGACAATTATCTCCTTTACACGGCGGCGCAGAACGCGCATGCTAGTTGGCAGTCGCCTGTAGTCCTTTTGGTGTGTTCGGGTGCTGTTTTTTTTCCCAGACGCTGGTGATATGAGGCTTTCATCAGCGCTAGTTCTTTGAAGTCGGTCTGGTATGTCCCTACCTTTAAATCCAGCACAGCGATCCAAAACAGTGAATCTAAATAACCATTCAGGCAAAAGTTTGCTTCGAGAATGATGACACTACAGACTTGGTCATATCGTTAGCACTCCTTGAGCACATGTGAGTTACTGCAGATGCATAATCAACCGATATGGAAAAATTATGCTGATATGCCTTGGCGATATGATAACGTGTTGATATGCGCCTGCAATAACTCACGTGTGCAAGGAGTGCTATAGCGATAAGATCATGTCAGCAGTGTGGTCATTCTTGAAGTAAACTTGTATGTCAACAAGCAAATACATTGCATGTATGGTGATTTATATTTACAGTTTTTAAAATGCGGTCTTGAATTTGTGAATGCGCGTACAGAAGGACGACCGTCAACAGTGACTCCCCACTCTCTAATGCGTGCAGGCACAGCAGGCTCCACAGCAGCAGAAGCCTAAATGACCATTTTTGATGTTATCGATCCGATAAGAAAATTTGACCAATATATTCAAGCCGATAGATAATGGATTGTTTCCTTCAGCTGAGACACTTTAGACGAGCTGTCCGCCATGATGGGTTTGAACTGCTTGAAATATGATTGGAATCACTTCGAAAAGGAAAATGCAGTTATGTGCAACATGTGCAGCGCAAGTCTAGCATATAAACTGCATAAAATTACACTGTAAAAGAACGTTGTGTTTCAGCACGTTTGTTGAGGGAAGGGGCGCGTCCACGGAGTTGCACTTTCATGACAAGCACAGTCAAGTTCGCTTGTGCATTCGCAGCCTTTTGTGCCATTGTAAATTGTAATATATTTATTCTGTGTAGATAATCTCATATGCGTTTGGTTGAGTTAATTAACGACGCAGTAAAGCGCTTTATTGTACTGGTCTTTAGCTTCAGCGCGCGCATTTCAAACAGAAATGCACAGCATTAATAACTACTGGGACTGTCATATACATAACACTGTAATGAGAACATTTTTGTAATAAAACGTTGTGAATTATTATCTGGGTTTAGTTGTTGTGTTTCAGCGCGCTGTTGTGGGAAGAGAGCGCCCACAACGCATTCTGACCAACACAGTCAAGTTCGCTTGTGCATTCGCGTCATTTTAAGCATATATAAGTCGTAAAATTAAGTTTATGTAGTATAAACAGGGGAAGAGCGCATCCACAGGAGTTATAGGCCTCCTGTCTACGTGACTTAGTTCACCTGTGCGTGATTTTGTGCAAATATAAGTTGTAATATTATATTTATTTTGTATAAATATCTGAGTGTTCTCATATATAATGCATTTAGTTGTTAATTAACCTTCTAAGCGCTTCAGTTTACGGTTGTTCATTCTCTTCAGCGCGCGCTCTTAAACAGCAGCGTTATTTGATAGACTAATAGACTAATATTAAAGATGTTTACTATTACTGTAAAACTTTTTTTTCTTCAAAAACAATGAAGCGTTATTATTAATAACTAGCACTTTTATTGTTCTCGTACTATTTTCATCAACAATATGATTTGATTAAAACAATTTCCTTATTGTCCGTGCGGAGGCTATTTCATGCATGGCACATGCATTTTGATTCTTTATATGCGGCCTAAGTAATGCTGTCCAATGACTTGTTTGCATTATTTAGGTATTTTATTTAAATTTTTTGTTAGGCAATATAATTGTTGGTAACATTTTACAAATAATGTCTCATTTGTTAATGCATTAACACGAACAAACAGAGAGCAATAACCTTTGTTAATGTTAGTAATAAAATGTTTGTTTATTAACAGTCCATTCACAATGCATTACCTAATGTTAACACACACAACTTTGGATCTAAAAAATGTTGAGATTAACATGAACTAAGATGAATAAATCCTGTAGAAGTATTGTTCATTCATTGTTCGTTAACTAATGCTAACAAAAATTAAACCTTATTGTAAAGTGTTACCATTTTTTTAATAAAGTAAGTTGGCCATAGGAGTGTACAAATAATTTGAAAAGTTAAGGAATCTTACACTGGTTCAAATAGGCTACTGTACTGTATAGGTTTGATTCATGTTGAAGTGTTTGGGGCATGGCTTTTAATTGTGAGCCTTAACAAACAATCAGGCTCTTAAAGTTTATTAAAAGTTGTATTTAGATTCATCGGCCAATATATCGGTTATCGGCTTTCAAATATAAAGAATTATCGGTTATCGGTATCAGCCAAAATGCTCATATCGGTGCATCCCTATGGCGCGCCGATAATATTGTGCATCCCTATTTTATACGCAACCTTTATTTTTAACAGTGCAACATCACCTTAATCAATATAAAAGTGACACAAGAAGAGGTACTTACCAATGCATACGTCAATTTTACCCTTAATGGCAGCTTCATGGAGCGGAGTGTAATTCCAGTTGTCTCTGGAGTTGGAATCGGCTCCCTGACAAAGCAGCAAACTGACCACCTCAGCATGACCGAAGGAACATGCGTTGTGCAGCGGGATCAAACCTCCGTCGTCTCGCGCATGTACGTTCGCCCCTGTCTGCAGGAGATGCTCCACAACGTCTTTCCTTCCAAAACCTGAGAGACAAACATATCAGTTAATCAAGTTCTTTTATCTCTACAATGTTTACAACATGCATATCAGTTATGCCTACCAAGAAAAGCCTGTTTCAACAGGAAAACATCAACTTTATTTTGGTTTGGCATGTTAAGACTGAGAATACTACAGGATAGAAATAAACCTTTCTTGCAATAGACCATAATGACGATTAAAATGTGTCTACAAGGATTATTCAATCATTTTGAGTAAATAAATGCAATATAAGCACCTTAAAGAGGCAGATTCCCTTAATAATATACCTGTCCCCACAAGAAATTCATTTGTGCACATATAGAGGAAACACATTCCGGAAATAACACTATTTAAGTCCTGGTGTCTCATGTATAACACTTTCAGTAGATTTCAACCTAAAAGTGTGCTTACGCACAAAAGTTAATAATCACAAAGACCATGCATACGCCAGAACCTGCGTAAAATTCCCTTCATAAAATTCAGTCAGCAGAAGATTGTGTGTACATGCATCTCCACCCTGTCTCCATATATGGAGCTTACAATGCCTAGTTTATAATGTCATCTGCATATCATTTACATGCATATTCCCCATCCATGTGATACCATATTTAACATACACAACATTGTGAAATGTGAAATACGGACTATGTGCTGTCACATTACATTGCTAAAAATCTTTCAGTATCCTTGCCTCATTTTAGAATAAATAAATCAAAATTGTATAAAATACATTTCAGATAAAGTTTTCAGAGAACAGTTATTCTCAATCTTTTCCACTGGCCAAAAAATATTCTTAACTGCTTTAAGCAAATCAAATGCACTTTTGCCTATAAGGTAAACATATTTTAGGATGTTTATATATTTGTAATGGAAACAGCTATGCTTTATTTTTTGCAGTGTAAATAATTGACTCAGCGTGTAACTGAAAAAAAAAGAAGAAAAAAAATTAAAAACCTGCATATCTTACAGTTTCCTTCAAATTCTATCCTTCAAATGCAATGGGATTTTTCATAATATTGGTAAGACCATGAAAATGGTTATTATTAGGCTACTTTGTGTCTGTGCACGGCACCAACAGCACACTTGCGTGCAACAGAGGTTGTACAGAATTGCGTCATCGGACCGTTCGATCACAGAGCGAGTCCTTCGGTGTCTGTCATTACCGTCTATGTTGCTAAGCCATCTGCTTGACGAAGTAAGTGCTAGAAATATTTTCTCAAAACTTATGAGTTCTGCTATTTAGAACTATTTCAAGCAGAATTATCATGAGTCAAGCAATCCTCTCTGCTGTAGTTAAAACATTAAAACACAGCATGCCATAGGAAAAGTGTTCAAAAGCAGCACATCCACTACAAATATTTCTATTTAAATTAATGTTGTAACTTCTGGATAATGATTTCATGAAATTTCAGTGCTTAACTCCATTAACGAGAGTGGTATATTTAATCTAAATGTGATATCAGATGTAAAAGAGTTTAAATTCCGTTTAATGCGTCCACTCCAGTACAAAAAGAGTGTGTGAGAAAAAGGGTGTCAGAATTGTACCTTTATGGGTACAACAGCTTGTCACTGGGGCAGTACCCTCAAAAGAACATATCTGTACCTTTTTTTACTCCTAAAAGGTGCATATTAGTACCCTAGAGTACAAATACGGGTACCTTAAGGTATTATGAACCTTTTTTGTGGTAAAAAATTTACAAATATGTCCTTTTAAGGGTACTGCCCAAGTGACAAGCTGTTGTACCCCTAAAGGTACAATTCTGACACCCTATTTTTATTATCCTGATATGTGCACGGAAAATTGCGTACGCACATATCAAAAGAAGATATCCAGCCATTTGTGATTACTGGATAAGGATTTTTTTTAATCATTCTGTAAAGACTGCACTCACAAACAGCAATTTCAAACTGAGCATAAAATAAAGAATGAATATGTATATAGAAATTTTCATTATGTTTCAAAATTGTATTAATTAGATAAACAGTTTTAAAATGCACTTATATTTACAACACTGAATAATGTTGATATAATTACGTGTCAATTACATGCATATTATCAGCATTTTCCCGAAATAAACTACAATAATAATAATAATGTTTCTAAGGAAACAAAAACTAATACATTTATGTTTAAAATGATTTAACGTTAGCAGCTCTGGAAATGTACAAGTAACACCTCGAGGGTCCGGTTTCAATCTATCGTAGCCTACTATAATGTGAATCAAAGTGAACTTTAATTTTGGACATTGGAGGACAAATCGTAACTTTATTACGACGTTTTAAAGATCATCTCCCGATGTACTACGGTTTATTCAGTCTGTATGTTGAACTTTATTCACTTTTTAGGCCAGCGAAAGTGAATAAACAAACACGAGCAGACAGATATAGCTCCTAGAGTGGTTAACTTTCTACTAGATGTTAAATGATTGCCCTTTTGGCCAACTTGGCCAAAAAAAAAAACTCTACCTTATTCCCCGTGTCCCCGTTTGCTTTACTGTTTATTTAGCGAGCTAAACCTTCTACGTTACCTAGCTGCTTTCTAGGTCGATATTGATCGCAAACATTATTATATTTGTATTTACCTGCAGCGAAGTGAAGCGGAGTGGACTTGCGCCCAGCCATGTCCTTAGCGTTTACATTGACCGTATCCACCAGCCTCTTCACCCGAGACACGTCCCCATTTCTGCAGGCCTCAAACAGCTCCCTGAAAGCCCCACTCGTCCCGCAGCCGCTGCCTCCAGGACTGCCACTACCGGAGTCGGGAGTGGAGCCCGCACTACTGCCCCCGCCGGTGGTAGACGAGCTAGTGCTGCTCGAGCTAGAGCTGCTGCTGCTGGTGCTGAGGAGCGGAGCAGGGATTTCAGCAGTGATCTCCGGTTCCCTGATGCTCTCTGGCTCCCCACCAACTGCAGAGCAGCCGGTGTCGGTGGGTGATTCCAGAGGCGTGAGGGGACTGGAGTCGGGTCTTGGTGGGGAGGATAAGTTTTGTTGTTGTTGTTGCTGCTGCTGCTGGGAAGTGCGACGAGACGTCGCCATTTTCGCACACAATTCCCCCTCTGGCAGCGAACAGTCGGGGAGAACTTCCGGGAAGTGTCAGAATAAAACTTCCGCTTTCAAATGATCAAAACGGACAAATGCATTTTTTGAGCTGCGTGACTTAACATGGTTAACACAGTTTCCTCCAAAATAGATCAGGAGTGGCTTGGTATCATAAAAAAAATGAAACAAATAAAGATTTAGACAGAAATATTTTGTGCAGAATACATTTAAAATAAATGATAAACAAAGCTCTGCAGAGTGGAATAAAAATACACTGCTATGTAAGGAAATCTATAATATTTAGCTGGTCTCCAAAGTTCCTTAACCCCTCTATAACCAGTTGTCTAACCAGACAGAGCAGCTAAAACCAGCAAACCATCACAATATATATATATATATATATATATATATATATATATATATATATATATATATATAGGGATTCCAGCAGGGATTAGTGCATTATATATTGGGTTTCGACTTGTGTGTAAAATAAGATCTATGGTTAACATTGTCCTAGCCAAGCGGATGTTGAAGGACTGCAAAAGTTGTACAATTCGTCAAGCACATAAGCTGTTTGTCTTTTAACAGATCAACATACTTCTGTTTACTATATTAAATCCAAAGACATGGCTCAAAGTCTGTCTTGGGTGTATTAACATCTGTTGACCCTCATTGGGCAACTCAACCATCACTGATCCAATATTGACTAAACAAAACAGCAGATTCCCCTTCTGTAACTCTCTTAACTGTAGGTGTAAGCTAGTGAAAGTGGTGACCTCGCTGTTGCACCCTTGGATGAGAGTTCTTTTTCTCAGCTGTTTGGAAGTATTTGGTTGCCCAAGCTGAAACACTAGCCCTGGATGAACATTTGAAGTCCCTTGTGCTTAAGTAGGCCTATTTTGCTTGTTTGATGCCTGTTACATAATGACAATATTTCCGTGAGAATCATGGAACTCTTATCACACACACAGTCCCACTTTACTGTTTACAAAGCGATTTGATTTTCTCCTCATGTTCAAGAGAGCGTCAAAATATCTATATGCACAGTCTGGTCCAAAAGACCAAACTGAGAACATCTGAGAATTTTAAATCTAATTTAAACCTGGAAATAAACATAAAGTGTAGAGTTTTGAAAAATAAAAAAGAAACACACATTCATACTATGTAGAACATACTTTTTAAACAGTCATAATTAGGCTCTATTTATTAAAAACTCAAGGGTTTTCGTTTTTTTACTCAAGGGTTTTTTTAAGTTCAAATTTTCCTTAAATTGTTATGCTGATAGAATCATGCATTAAAAATGAATTAAATTGTTTTAAAATATTATTTTAAATATAAAATGCTGTTACAGGAATGCATTATGTGCTCTGGAAGTTCTACAGCTGCTCCCTTTCTGTCCACCTAATGGAGTTTGCCACCCTGTTCTGGCAGTCACAGAGATTTATAAATGACCTCCTGTTGCCACAAATTCTGAAGTGCCGTTTTGCATAGGTGTCATATCAGCTGTCAATTAAGTGTCCTGCATGTGCACATGTTTAAAAATACTTTTTCAAACACAAAACTACTTTTTCCAGCTGTTTGAATTTAAATCATTGTCAAAATGTTAAAACCATTTCTGTGTTTTTGTGAGAAAGAAATATATTGGGATGCATAATCACAAATATATTTTCTTTCAGACAGTTTGTTTTATTATGATCAAACATACTCCACAAAAAGCAGCATGACTTCAATTTGAACTCTTTTTGTCACCTTTAGATGTCCTATTGATTCAGAATGAACAAGAACAGCCGTTCTCCTGTTAACCTTCTCTACAGTCTGTTTTAGTTCACTATTTCACAACCCATGTGCCGTGTCTCATTTTCTGCTGATTGTGCTTGTTTTTCTCCTATGTTACAATGTTGGGTTTCTTTTATCTGGATTTATGTATGGATTTTCGGCACTATTTGTGCATCAGATGTGGCAACAAGATAAGGTATACCACCAATGTCTCCGTGAAACTATGGATAATTCTGACAATTGCTTAAAAGCTTTTAATTACCAGTAAATATTTAAAATTGGTGGTATATTTCAAAACTCATGCTACTTTAAATATTTTTTTTTAAAGGTGAGAATACAGGCAAAATATAGTTTTTTCATACACACTTATCAATTTTGAGATTTTGCACTTTTTTTTCGGACTGGTGAAAAGAAAAAGGTTATCTTTTATAGCACTTTATCTATTTTCATCTGTAGATTTCAATTACAGTACAAATATTTAAAGGCCATTGTCTCAAAATTCGTTTTTTCTCATGCACTTCTCCACTTCAGTAGCACTTACATACACCAAACTTTAGTTTTTATTCATATCTATATTCTGAAGGTTTTTACAGAGGAGTTTGTTCATATAAAATTGCCTGATTTTACACAACATTTTAATGGTGTGAAAAAATTCTGGCTGCTGACAGTATTTTCTGGTTTAACCCCCCCTGTAAAAACCTTTGAAATATGTAAAAAAAAAAAAATGGAACAAGAAATGTATGACAATTACGGCATATTTAATTAAATAATGCCTCATTTGCATATTTAAACATAAAAATTCTGAAAACTTGTAATACAATTTTTTGTTGTTGAAATTCTTAACATGGGGAAGTATGGCGATATCTAGTAGTTATTTTTTACCCTATTCACCTGGGGTTTCTTGCCTCAAATATTGGATTTTCTATGTGAAATTTTCCCATTTTATTATCAATTACATATAAAAATATTAAATACTAAGAAATAATGGAGTCTTAACTGAGTCCACTAATTAGCCTCAAATGTACAAAGATAAAAAAGATACGAAACTACATCCGCCATGTTGTTACTGTCACGTTACCTACCAGCATCAGTTACCTCGCTTCGTTGCCATTCATAAATCCTCTCCTGTGGCCTCATTGGATAGTAAAGTGTCCATCGAATGCACACTTCAGAATCTTGGTGGAAGTAGTAGGTCATCCGGGTACTCTTTGCCTGTTTTTCGAATTCCATGTATTTGGACATTTGACGTACTGTTTTTCACATACAATATACAGGTCTAGTCACTGTTGACTGGACTAAATGATCCACATGGCTCATTGGGAGAATAGAAAGTATGTTTGAACAAAAACATTGCTTAATAGGGGTGATGCACATAATTATGCACATTATCAAAAATACTAAATAGGCTAGTGATGTTAATAGGAAATCGGGTACACTAATTACTGCCAAAATCAGTCAGATTCTGTTTCACTGTTGACCAACTTGGTCATTGTGTATTTTTTCTTTCCAGGCTTTGCATGTTGCTTTGACTTCACCTACATGTGACTGGCATGTTAGACACTAGTTTTAGATTGATTTATGCAAGTGAATGCCAGAAACAACTAGACAAAACCTTGGGTGTGGAAAAGAAATCAGTTACACAAGCAATTGTCCTTGAGACAGCAGCCTTCCTTTGCTTTAAAGCTCTACAATAATCTCTAGAATAGCTAAACAAGACGAGAAAAAACAAGATCTACATTGGTCATGTAGTGCATATATTTGTAACAGTGGGGCCTCCATACATGGCCTACTGACCCCCAGTCCTTTCAGTCACGTGACGTGCCATTGATCAGCATGGGGTGCGTGCATGCCCCTGTAGCCTGCGATGATTGGTCCAAATAGGTAGTTCACGTGAACACGGACTGATCGTCGGCAAAAAAAAAATGTAATTTTGGTGCCGGTAAAGCTCAAAAGCTCAGAACACAGCAGCACGAGCTAATTACTTTCGTATGCTAAATCTGTGTTCACTTACACAAGACGCAGACACTGGGTTTGTGGAAGAAGTTCGACCCAATTCAAATGTCGTAACACAGGTATGCATTACATTATGTTCACAGATTGCTTCTTTGTGATGCATTTAAAGCGCACGCGAGGAATTACAAATTCATGCAGTTGATTCGTGTTCCAGCATGCAGGTTTTTTTTTTTTAATCTGAGGGAGGAAACTTTTATTAAACACGTTCGTGTTCACTACAAACCAGGAAGAGCATACACGCAAAACAACAGAGGACGTAAGGCGTAATGCTTTACAAATATGTGAAATAGGAAGACTATTTTACATAACACTGGAATTAAAAACAAAACAAAAACGATTCAGACAGGAGGGGTAACGGTATGATAGGGTGATGGTATGTTGGACCCGGACGAAAGTTGCTACTGCAAATGAGCTCCAACAGGTGTGAAACCGTTTGTTTCTAAGTTGATTGCTTTGCCTATTATTTCAATGCACCATTTTCTGCTTTAAACCAAGTTTATCGCGCGCTTTACCCAGACAGTGCGGAACAGTGTTTCATTGTTCATAACCTTATATGGATACAGTCTAGTAGGTGAGACCTGGGAGTTTTGTAACACTTTTTTAATGCAATATTTGTCGCAAAAAAAGGCTATTTTAACTTCCGCCTAATGCCGCTTGCCTTCTCAAAATATAACATGTTTTAGCGCGTAAGAGGTAGCGATTGAGACATATTTATTGTGGTAATAATTTTTTGTTAAATTAAGTAGCTTAAAATAATTAAAATTGTAAACGTATAGGAGACACAGCAATTAAAGTCAGAAACAACTATAGAAATATACAAAACAGCCTAACAAATTTTAACCATACAGTGTACAATGGGTTAGTTATTCTCAATTGTAGCAACTATAGATTGCAGTGTATACAGCCATGATATTTAGTTTTTCATCATGTTAATGAAAAACTTGTGAATGTTTTCCTGTAAATACTTAATATTTTTGAACCATCTACTGTCACCCCAGGAGATGGCTGCTCATTTATAATAGTGATTTATGTAGGCTAACTCATTTTTCAACACTCATTAGTGACCCTTAGATAATATATTTTCAGAAAATTAAGCATTTTGTTGTAAACATCAATTTGAATTGAATTTTGAATTAAATGTATTATAAATTATGAACACCAGAGGGTGCTCAATATCCTCTTGTAGTTCAAGTCCATGTACCCTCTCAGGCCTCCAGATAAGATAAACTTGTTTGACCCATTTTCTGTAATCTTTTGCATAATGTTTAATTATTTCATTCTGGGTCTATATTAAGCTGTGCACGCTGTGTGCATAATGTTTCATTTATATCATACTGAGTTTGTATTAAGGACTTCATGCTGTGCTACATTAAAGTGTGCAATTTAAATGCTTCACGTATTGAAAAATATCAGGTTTCAACCAACTTTCACAGACCTGGATAGACTTTTCTCACTCTATTGATGTGGTTATTAATACACGTTTCTGTGTTTTCAGTGCATGTGGCTGCCCTTCCAACGAATCCACCATGCCAATCGAACTGGCCATGCCGATTTATCTGTCAAATGAAGAGTACTTGAATCCAAGGGCATGTCTACACCAGTGTCCAAGTAACAATCTTAGTTTTAGCTCTTCTAGGGAGCAATCAGAGTTTAATGGCATCAGCGCATCTTTGGCAAAACCTAGAAGGGCCAAAAAACAAGTGTCTTTTGCTGATCACAAGGGCCTCGCCCTGACAATGGTGAAGATCTTTTCTGAATTTGATGACCCCATTGACATCCCAACCAACATTGAGCAGTTTTTTAGCGCTTCTCTGACTCTATCAGAAAGGAAGGACAAGTTAACCCTTGACTTTGACCAGCCGTCTGCAGATTACTTTAAGTTTCGTCAGCGTATAGAGAATTATCACGTTTGCCTTGAACACTGCATGCTTAAGGAAAAATCTATAGCGGGGACGGTCAAAGTTAAAAACCTTTCCTTTGAGAAGTCTGTTAAGCTTCGCATTACCTTTGACACTTGGAAGAGCCACACAGACATAAATTGCCAGTACGTAAAGGACACTTACACCGGCTCAAACCGCGACACCTTTTCGTTCGAAGCTAGTTTGCCTGATCAGGTGCCCCCACATGAACATATTGAGTTTGCCATTTGCTATGAGGTCAATGGCGTCACGCTCTGGGATAACAACCAAGGACAGAATTACAGAATCATTCAGTCAGCGCTGAAGAAGAGTTCAAATGACTCAAGCCATGGCCATCAGCAATATGGCGTGACTGATTGGGACATTCATTTTGACCGTTTTGGCAGCCCCAGATGCTCTCAGGGAATCTTTCCCAATTGGCCAAGCTATGCTGGATATGAAGACATCGGTCCTTATTACTAAGAATCTACTTTTGGGGCAGTTTATCCTGTACACATCCATCAGACATTGTGATAAAAGCCTCTTTAAAATGCTACTTTAAAACATAACAACTTGCTGTTCTTTGGCCTCTAGTTCAAGTGCTTGTCATTTTGTAAAGCCCTGAGGACACTTGAGATATTTATCAGTAATAATAGATTACGTGGTCCAAAAATACAAGTGTTGTTTTTTTGTTTTTGTTTTTTTTTAAATACTGTTCATGGTGCAATACGAATGTAATAATGAGGATAAGTTTCTGTTTATTTTCCAATGCCTGTCAGTTGCATTGATGCTAGTTTCTGTGCAGGGTTGTGTAAGTGTTCTTGTGGTTGATTTTGGGTTTGTACGGATTTGCATGGACCTTTGTAAGATAATACAATGTTAATTAAATTAAGAATCTGCAGGCCAGGATATATGCTAACTGTAAGTCATCAAAGTTTTGATGACAGGTTTCCTGATTATTTCTTTGAGAGAGACAATCGTCAGCATGATTTATTTATTTATTTTTTTGAGCTAAGAGCAAAAAAAAAGTGTTTTTCCCAGAAATATGAAATCAGAGATGGACTAGATATACACATGTATGCAAATCCTGTCATATGTTATTTTGTTCTTTCCTGAACAGCTAATTTTTAATGTATAACTCTAAGCGTGTTGGTATTTCTGTATTTTAATTGACTATGACTTATTCTCACTGTAATTGCTTGCACAACAGGATTATCATGTTTGTGATGGAAGTTAATGTATATAGTATTTTTTTCTTGGTAATGTATGCACTTTATTTTGTTGCAGTGTTTAATTTCTTGTCACCCATTTTAAATTGCATTGTTTGAATGTGAATACAAGTTTGTCAGAACCACTTTAAAGACGTAAAAAAGTTCTCAGTGGTATTAGGTATGTTCATTATGTGCATTTTAATGCAATGTTTTAAATGTTCATAGTCACTTAAAAACTTCAAATAAAGTATTTGCATATGAAAGCAACTTCTCTGACTTGTCCTCCCTGTAGAAGTAGGACGACATGATACTAGTTGTGAAAAGATGTTTATCATGACCTGTAATGTCATGTCAATACATATTGGTAAATGTATTTTTCATGCTTGAATTCCTAAAGTAGGCTAATGCACTGTTGGTTATTTTAAAAAGTATAAAGCGTTAGCATTACCAAGGAACCTGGAAACATTGGAACAAATTTAGTTTAGTCTCTGCATATTAACCTCTGATGTTACACAGAAAAATGACTGTTACGCAAAAATTACAGTTTTAATTTTTGAAATTATCTGAGGGGATTTATATTTAATTTTGTTGCATAACACGTAAGCATACAGAAACTATTACCATGAATAAATCGTTTTGACAAAAATAAAAAGTTTGAGAAGGGGCTTTTATTTTACAATTCCTTGACTTTTCAATGACGGCTTCCTGTGCGCGCTGTGACGTCAGTTGCCTGGCTCACATTTAAGACACTGTAGCTAAGCGTGGAAGTTTAGTTCTTCGCCTACAGGGGCTAATTTTAAGTAAATTGTATACAAAATAAACTTCCGACACTGAGACAAGCATTTAGGGTTGTATAATTTCGCACGGAGCGGATTAGGTTAAAAGTGACAGCGAGCGTGAACGCGCGAAACCAGATGTGTGTTTCAGTGTTTCTGAAAGGAACTATACTGTCAAAACTGATGGAGTCGCCGAAAGAGACCTTTCAACCTGCAAATAACACTTCAACGTCCGGGGGAGATCAGAAGGAGCAATGCTGTTCTAATGTGAGTATCTAAACACTGACAGGTTAGTTTTAGCGACTTCCAGTATCATGTCAAATTAATATCAGTAATATGGTTGTGTTTGTGCTGTGGCAGATTGCTAAATAATGAAAGAGATCCGTTATTTTTGTGTTTGATGATATTTTTAGGGTGGGGTTTAATAGTTTTTCAATTACTAAACATTTATATTACAGGTCAAATACTTACTTGGTAAATAAATTACTAAATTGTTTTGAAATGAAGCAGTAACATATTTCTCCCACCTAGATTATGGCTGTGAAACTGAAGAGTGTCAGTTTATGTTAGACTCATATTTAGTAGAAATATGTATTTCATTGCTATGTTGCATTTCCTTGTCTCACATTTAGGCTTCCTGTGAAAAAAATCAGGAGGAGCAGGAGCCTTCATCCCCAAAACAGGGAGATTTCAGTGATCCGGTATATAAAGAGATTGCAATGGCAAACGGCGCCATCAACAGAATGAACAGAGATGAGCTGCGTGCGAAATGTGTTGAGCTGAAGCTTGACACACGGTATTGAGAACTTTTAGGTTTTTAAGGTTATTTAAAGGGATAGTTAACCCAAAAATGACTCACCCTCATGTCGTTCCAGAACCGTAAGACCTTCGTTCATCTTCGGGACACAAATTAAGATATTTTTGATGAAATCTGAGAGCTCTCTGACCCCTCCATAGACAGCTATTTAAATTACCACTTTCAAGGCCCAGAAAGGTAGTAAAGAGATCGTTAAAATAGTCCATGTGACTCCAGTGGTTTAAACTTAATTTTATGAATCGGCAAGAATACTTTTTGTGCACAAAAAACAAACAAAAATAACGACTTTGTATTTACTACTTCAACAGCGTAGGAGACTGACACAGACGTGAAAAAATTGTTGAATAAAGTCGTTATTTTTGTTTGTTTTTTGCGCACAAAAAGTATTCTTGCCGATTCATAAAATTAAGGTTGAACCACTGGAGTCACATGGACTATGGAGGGGTCAGAGAGCTCTCCCGATTTCATCTAATATTTCTTCATTTGTGCTCCGAAGATGCGGGTTTGAAACCACATGAGGGGGAGTAATTAATGACAGAATTTTAATATTTGGGTGAACTAACCCTTTAACCTGCTATTTACTTCAAATTCACTCGTACTATTCATTTCTTTATGGTCTTTTCAGTGGTGTTAAGGATGTCCTGAAGAAGCGCCTCAAAAGTTACTACAAAAGGCAAAAACTGTTGCATTCAGCTGCTGCAAATGGGAAAAGTGATTACTTTGACTACATCTGTGTGGTGGATTTTGAAGCAACATGTGAAGAGAATAACCCACCTGACTACTTCCATGAAATCATCGAGTTCCCAATTGTTTTGATCGACACGCGCACCTTGGAGATTGTGAGTTGGTGAGGGAACAGTCTGGCATACGTGTGCTTCATTCTTGCCAGGCAAACATGATACCACACAGTGTGTTTAGTGAAATGTTTTAGGATTGATTTACTAGTTAATGTTTGTAATCACATTACTGTCATTGCAGGTAGACTCATTTCAGGAGTATGTGAAGCCAGAAGTGAAGCCGCAGCTCTCAGAGTTTTGTGTGAAACTTACCGGAATTACACAGGCAAGATTTAACAAACTGCTTAACAATTTAAGTAATATACAACACCATTAAAAAGTTTATGGTCAGTGTGAAAGAAATAGTTTTATTCAGTAATGATGCATAATCGAAAGTGACAGTTAAGATGTTTATAAAAGATTTATATTTCAAAAAAAGACATCATCATCATCATTTTTCCATGAAAATCTTAAGCAGCACAACTGATTTCAACATTTAAAATGAAGGATTGTTTGTGACTGGAGTAATGATGCTAAAAAGTATCAAATTACATTTTAAAATGTAATTCTATTTCATGATATCACTGCTTTTACTTTATTCTTGATCAAATAAATGCAGCCTTGCTGAGAAAGAGACTTTCAAAAACATTTAGAAGATTGTGCTGACCACAAACTGGTTCTGTCTAATATTGAATGTAAGGCAATTGCTCAAACTTAAATATTTGATTCTTAACTTTTTTTTTTCTTCTCCAGAAAATGGTGGATGAGGCGAAAACATTCAATGAAGTTCTAAATCGAGCAGTTTCTTGGCTACAGGAAAAAGAACTTGGAACTAAGTACAAATATACATTTTTGACGGATGGGTAAGGATGAAACAGACATTTTAAGCAAGACTTCAATAACATTCAATGTGGAGAGCAGGGGCAGTTCTAGGATTTCATCCTCAGGGGACTTTTCGCCCTGAGAATGTGTAGCAAAAGACCAAGTGGTGCCTCTTTGTAAACTGCCACAATTATATTACTATATAATAAGTCAAAAGTAGCCTACCAGTACTTAAATTGGTACCAAGTCAATACAAATTTTTTACTTATTAATTTTAATATTTAAATGTATTTATTAAAATTGTATTAATATAATGATACCAGTCTTTCTTCAGTACAGTTCAAATTCGTAGGATACTGTTCATCAAACAGAAAATTGTCGTCATATCATTATTATAAGTATAACTGTTAACTAGCTAAAAAACAATAATATTGACTCAACACTAAGGATTTTTTCTATAGGCCTGGTCAGACATGGTCAGATATTTACTTGCCCTGCCAAAACATTCACTGGTTTCATTGTTTTTGACCTAACCTTAACCATACCTTAAACTTAACCATACCATAACCATTTTAGATACCTGTGAAATATCACATTCTAGATTCCAAATTACGATCACAGCAAAAACAAGTCTACTTGCATAACTAATATACATTTCAAACATTAGACAAGTAAACAATCAATAATAAAATAAGAACAAATAAGCAAATAATACAAGAGAACAAAGATACAAATGAAATAAACAGTACTTTATAGTGCTTATGAAAATTACTAAATGAAGTAAATATACATAGATACATGTTATTTAGTTAAGAGCAGCGATTTATCTTTTTCTTTTGTTGTTTGATTAACATTATTAACATAGGAAACAGAAGTTATATGATTATGAAGACATAATGCACGGATCTGTTACATTGACACATCCGATATTTTCTTAACTGTTTACCTTCACTAAGACATAACCGACATGTTTACATGGGTACTCGTCAAGATGGGCATGTTGACATAATTGTGTGTATTTGATCAAGAAGACGTGAAAGAGAACTCAAATCGGTACTCGCATGCTGTCTGAGAGGTGGCTTTCTGTGCAAGATTCAGTTCTCTTTTGTGGCGTCTTGCGCTTGAATGGGTTAAAATCACTTGAGTGTTTGAACTGACAAGACTTAAAAACGTGAATATTATAAACTTTCTTGAGGAAACAGCACTGGCCCTGATCGTTCAGAGAGGTGATTATAGGGGGGGCTGAGACGACAGACAGGTGGGCTGAAACCTAAAAAGGTTCTAGAATCGCCCCTGGTGCAGAGCAAAATATATTGTACAGTGTCTTGTCTGTGTAGGTCATGGGACATGGGAAAATTTCTTCGTACCCAATGCAAACTGAGTCATATCAGATACCCCCAGTTTGCCAGAAAATGGATCAATATCAGAAAGTCTTATGGAAACTTTTATAAGGTTTGTTTTCATGTTCATTTTCCTCATGATTCCTTACACAGTCATAGAATCTAAATTACAATAGTCATTACAATCTAAATTGTAAATAACAAGTTGGCTTTGGAGTATTACATTCAGAGGTTTTCATGAGTCTCATCCTGTCTCTCTCAGGTTCCTCGTAATCAGACGAAACTAATCTGCATGCTGGAGAATCTTGGCATGCAGTATGACGGACGTCCCCACTGTGGTCTAGATGACTCCTGCAACATTGCCAGAATTGCCATCCACATGCTGAAGGACGGCTGTCAGCTGCGGGTGAACGAGTGCTTGCATCAAGGAGAACCACGGAGTGTGCCCATCTCTGCCCCTATTGAAGGAGCCCCAGTGCCTCAAATGCCCAAGAAAAGAGACTAAAAAGACTCTTTCCCAAAACTAACATTGCCTAATGTGGACAAATATAAAAACCTGTCTTGGTGTGAACATTAGGTAATTGGGACAAACAATTACCTAATAGTTTTTTCTTAAACACACCTAACTGTGTTTTCTTAAATTGTTCAGATAAAGTGTGGGATTTCTTTGCTGCAAAAGCTTACATCATAGCAGATCAGTGGGGTGAGGCTGTGCTTCACCTTTACAGCAAATTGGGTTTTTGTTTTTTGAAACTTGCTTCTGAGGAACTGAAACAGAAGCTGCAGGCAAACGGTTTTTTTAAAGCCTGATGGATGATTAATAGTTGTACATTGCTTGTTGCACATTGGTTGAAAAACTGAAAAGCTCCATTTGTATTCTATTGCCAATAAACATTTTTTTATGATGCCACTTTACAATATTATTATGAAAAGAGGTCATTTATACAGTATTCTGTTTTAGCCCTGTTTGCCTGAGATCTGATTCACAAGTGTACTACATTGTTGTTGATTAACCTTATAGTCTACTCAAAGTTTAGATATGTTGTGGTTATGCAACAGTGATTTGGCCACACAAAGTTCACCCAGTTTCTGGCCACCATATCTAATGTTTTAATTAGTGCATGTATTTTAATGTAATTGGTCTCATTATAATGGCAGAAAACGTGTTAATATTTTTGTTGATTTGATTTCTTAGATACACATTGTAATTTATCAAAATCAATGCATTTGCGCACCATATCCGGTAGATGGCGACAAAAACATTTCTCTGATCGCAAGCAGCACAGCGCCCAACATCATTAAAGTCAACAAGGTCTAGGTGGGCTTATTTGCATTATTATGGCTTGAGTTTCTTCTAGTCCATTATATTATTTTGTTATTCTTTCCAGTGTGCTAGTAGACTAGAGTTCCATTCATATCTTAGGCAAACAGGATCCAGATGCACCTCTTCATATGATATGTTTTAGAAGCAAGCTATTATTTACACTGTGTGGCGCACGGTCTTAAACATGACGGGATCTAATGACAGTTAAACCAAAACGACCGAAACGAAATTACCTTTATACCCCTTCTTTACAACTTATTATCAAAACCGCTGTTAATACGCGACGCGTCCTTCTTCACCACCCAGACCAAT
Organism: Rhinogobio ventralis; assembly: GCA_039654625.1. NCBI lineage: Eukaryota > Metazoa > Chordata > Actinopteri > Cypriniformes > Gobionidae > Rhinogobio > Rhinogobio ventralis. The sequence goes on along the minus strand of CM077208.1, from coordinate 15,964,944 downwards.
CAAAGCCTTTGTTTATGCGAGCGTCGCGTCGCAGGCGCGTACAGAAGGTGGGGCTCTGACGCAGTGCTACTCCTGTGTGAGCATTCACTGCTGGCTGCATGCGCAGAGAATAGGCGGAGACACAGGGAAAGACCACAGCAACCACCACTGCCCTTCTTTCATTCTAACTCACTGGATATGTCTTAGCTTTTTCTCTCTCATGTGATATCAAAGGACGCGCTGGCGGAACCGCCAGCCGCACGAACTAGATTAATTATTAGTGACGTTTGATGCGCGCGTGTGGTTTTTATCCTGTGATCGATGGCGCAGATAAAGAGGATGCGTGAAAGAACGCAGCCCAGCCCTGTTTTCTTGAATGCGATTGAACGGAACCACATATTTTCGGATGAAGATGAAATCGGCATGGTCTAAATGTTGGTTTCATCTGGATTGTTGTGCAGAGAACCCAAATCGATGAAGCAAGTGAAAGCGGCACCATGCTGCCTAGGTGATTGATCACTGTGCCCAATGAAAACAAGGAGGAGCACAGCTTCGATACGATGGCTGAGGAGAATAACCTGAAGACGGCTAAATTATGGAGGGATGCTGCTTTGCGCTCCAGGAAGCTGAGGAGCAATCTGCGACAGCTGACTCTCAGCACCAAAAACAGCCAGAAAATTACATTACCCGAGGACATAAAGGAGATTGAGGTCCTCAATCTGGGCAACAACTCCCTTCAAGAGCTTCCAGAGGGACTGGGCTCAACTCTGACCAGGCTTCGCATCCTTGTCCTTCGCAGGAACAAGTTTGCCACTGTTCCTTCTGCAGTATTTCAACTTAGTCAGCTGGTTGAGTTAGATATCAGTCACAACTGCTTGAATCACTTTTCAGAAGATATTGATCTTCTCAAGGGGCTTAAAAAGTTGTGCATCAGTCATAACAAAATCCAATACCTGCCATCTCAGATTGGGACATTGCAAAGTCTGGAGGAGCTTGACATCAGCTTCAATGAGCTGCATGATTTCCCTAGGTCCTTTTCACAGCTCAGGAAGCTCCGAACACTTGATGTGGATCATAACAAGCTGCAGCGTTTCCCCTCTGAAATCCTTGCCCTCTGTGATCTGGAGGAGCTTGACTGCTCTGGGAATAAACTAGAGGGTCTTCCTGGTAACATCATGATGCTCAAATCCATTAAAATTTTGTGGCTCAGCAGCACCCACCTCTCATCCTTGCCTGAAACATTTTGTGAGCTGCAGAACTTGGAGAGCCTGATGCTCGATAATAATTTCCTTACAAATCTGCCGCAATCATTTGGTAAAATGCAGACGCTGAAAATGCTCAATCTCTCCTCAAATTTATTTGAAGATTTTCCTCAGGTTATAATCAAACTTGCCAGTTTGGAGGAGTTGTATTTAAGCCGGAACAAACTGACGTTCCTCCCTGAGGAGGTAGGACAGCTGTGCAATCTTGCTAATCTGTGGTTGGACAATAATAGCATAACATTTCTCCCAGACTCTATTGTAGAGCTCGGGAAATTGGAGGAGCTGGTTTTACAGGGTAACCAAATCGCCATACTCCCAGACAATTTTGGAAAACTTGCCAAAGTCAACATTTGGAAGGTGAAGGATAATCCTCTCATTCAGCCTCCATATGAAGTGTGCATGAAGGGGATCCCGTACATAGCTGCCTATCAGAAGGAGCTTGCACACTCCCAACCTGCTGTAAAACCCAGACTTAAACTGGTTTTGATGGGCCAGAGAAATGCAGGGAAAACCACACTCAGGCAGTGCATCATCAACAAACCGTCAGACGCCAAGATGGCGATTGGATGTAGGGGTATTGATGTGACGAACTGGATAGCGGATGCAGAACGCAGTCTTACGTTCATTGTATATGATTTATCCGGTAAGCAGAACTATGATCTTATCAAACCCTTTTTCCTCTCTCCCGGAGCTCTTTATGTTTTGGTGGTCAATCTGAAATTATATACATCAAAGAGCTTCTACTCCCATGTTGGTGGTTTCCTCCACCTGCTCAGTGCCAAGGTGCCACATGCAGTTGTGTGCATCGTAGGAACCCACAGTGATTTGTGTGAAGAGGTCGAGGTTGAAGAAAAGTGCCTGGATATTCACAGACAGATTTCACTCCAGGAAAAAACGGACACTGAATGCTTACATGTGCTTGCCCTGCAGGTTGACGAAGCACTTGAGCAAGGTTACGATGTTCGGACTTCTAGTCCCCATGTTCTCTTTTACGGGGTCACAGATAAAAACTTGAGACGTAAAAAGTCCCAGTTGCAATATATGCTCAACAATCGACTCCAAATCCTTTCTCCGGTGATATGTGTCAGCTGCGTGGCGGTACAAAGAAACATCCAGCATTTGAAAGAGAAGCTCATGTCTGTCGCCGATCACAGGGAGATTTTCCCCAATCTTCACAGAGTTCTGCCAAAGTCATGGCAGATGCTTGAGGAACTGCATTTTAAGCCACAGGATTTATGGCTCTCCTGGTGGGATTCGGCCCGGTTGGGCCTTCAGGCTGGGCTGACTGAGGACCGCCTGCAAAGCGCACTCTCTTACCTGCATGAGAGTGGTAAACTTTTGTATTTTGAAGACAGCATGACGTTAAAAGAATACGTCTTCCACAATCTACCCCGGTTTATCGCCATCTTGAATGTGTTTTTCCAGAGGGACCTCGCTGCAATGCTTCAAAAACTACAGGATGAAGGCAATGATGGAGATAAAGCCAGTTCTATGCAGATGCATGGTCACGTGGAGGGTTTTCTGTTGCATGGCCTGCTGCCGTCAAATATCATTCGCTTGCTGCTTAAACCTCTGGTACAGACCCAGCAGGACTTGCACCTGATCATGGAACTGCTGGAAAAGATGGGCGTCTGCTACTGTGTCAACAAACCTCGCAGCAAGCCGCTAAATGGGGCCACCGTCTGGTATAAGTTTCCCAGTCAAGTCAGCAACGAGGAGCCCCATCTTGAGGCCTCAGCCAGTGGGGGCTCATCGATCCCTGGTCAGTTCTTCTCGGTCGAGCAGCTGCAGATTGAATACAGATTTCCTTTCCTCACCCCTCTTGGACTTTTTGCACGGTATAGTGTGCAAATCAACAGCCACGTGGTGCAACGGTCCGATGGAAAGCATCACATCTTTGCCTATCGAGGTAAAGTGCCTGTGACAGTGAGTTACCGGCCTTCTCGGAGCAGATTGCAGCCTGAGATCCTCTCCATTTCCAGCCATGCATCCTTGCCAAATATCTGGACAGCTTGGCAAGCCATTATTCCCCTAGTGGAAGAGTTAAACGTTCTTCTGCAGGAATGGCCTGGCCTTCACTACTCTGTGCATGTCCTGTGTTCCAAGTGCCTGAAGAGAGGGTCTCCCTATCCACATTCCTTTCCAGGTTAGTGTTTTGCTATTTTCTTCATGATTGTGTTTGATGTCATGTGTTTGTGGCCATCATTTGTTCTTGCCAACATATATTTGCATTTTGCATTGATTTTATGCTATTAAAGGGATAGTATACCCTTTCATTTCAAATCTGTATGACTTACTTTCTTCTGCAGAACACAAAATATATTTTGAAGAATGTTTTAATTGTTTTTGCTCATACAATTAAAGTCAGTAGGATCCAAAACAATTTTGAACCCCTTTCACTTTTATTGTATTGATAAAAAAATCACAGAGACATTTTTAATGTTATCTTTTGTGTGCCACAGAATAAAGAAATGCATACAGGTTTCAAATGACATGGCGGTGAGTAAATGATGACAGAATGTTTTTTGTTTTTTTTAAATGTAAACTATCGCTTATATATAATTTTGAATAGGATGTTTATGATGGAAAACAATTTAACCAGATGCATTCATTCATTTACGTTTATGGTTAGAGACATATATTGCCACTGATATGCAGTCATGAATCTCTCAGGCATGTATATCAGAGCAAATAAAGAGTAAAATTAATTCTTCAGTGATGAATAAGGTAATCTTTGCAGTGCTGTCACTATGGAGGCGTTTGTCTGGGTTTATTGCCAAGTAAACACTGATACAATAAAGGATGAATCAGCATGAAATGAAGTCATTTTAGGATGGATCTAGGCTAAACAAAGAATGAGACTGGCTGGCCATGACGAGAGGGATGGGTGGGGGGAGTCTCGATGGGTTTGAAGCCACACCTAGAAACACAAATTAGCTTGAGCTGTCTGCCATGCTGCTGTGCTACACAGACTAGCACATCCACAGCAGTAGCCATGGTAACATCAGATGCCTTCTTCATGGGATGCAGATTAGGTGCAGCAGTCACTGGCATATATAGTAACCTAAATACTAGGTCATAAATAAGAATGCTTTTTAATTGATTTGTGTTAAGATGTTAATATAATACACATTTCTTTTCTTGGAGGTGCTGTTCTTGTATTCTGTAATTTTGCACCCTCTTAGACTAGGTTAGGTTCACCAAGGCCCTGTTGTCTTCTGACAGAGTTAATTTATGAAGACGTCCCACACACCTCCTTAGTTTCTAAAAGAGTACAATGTGGGTGTGAATTCTTTTTACTGGCAAACTATGTAGTTGTTCTTAGCTTTAAGGATCTCACTGAGTGATATTTATGTATGTTGTAATTTGTTGTGTTTATATCCAGTCAGTGTTGAAACAGGCACATTTTGAGTGTTATTTTAAAGATAGAATGGTTGGCTTATGTAAGAGACATACCTCACTGAACACACCATGCCCATTTTTGTAAAAATACAGTCAAAGACAGCATTTACTCAAGCTTATGTAATGAGGCCCAGCTTCAAATGTTATTACATGCTAATTGTTTCACACGTCCTGGAGAGGAAATATGTTTTACTATGACAGAGTACAATAGCCCCATAACGTTTTTGGTCACTTAACATGTCTGAATGTCATTGGATTAAATAAACTCTAAACAAATCTAACCAATTGGAACTTTTTTTTTTTTTTAAAGAAATGAGGCTAAACCTTTTATCAGAACTAATTCCACATTTCTCAACCAATGTTTCTAGTCTACCTTTGCTTTTACATTTTTATTTAGTATATAGTATATTTCAGTATATCTTTCTTTGATAATTGAAGACCTAACAGACACATTTTTTGTAAAATGTTTTGTGCTATATTTCTTTAAAATAAAATGTTTTTAAAATGATCAATGCACGCAGATGGTAGTATGTTTTCATTGTTTTCATTATTGATGCATACAATGCCTGTCATTTGTGCATTACACAGTGTGTATTCCCAAAAGACCAAAGTTATAATTTAATGATGCAAATTGCTATTTTTTTTTTCTCCAATGTGATTCTTTTCCCAAGTGTTAATGTTTTACATTCTGTAGAATAAACCAGACGCCATGGCTCATTAAGTTTACAGTTATGTTTTAATGTTCAAATGGCAAATTTTGTTTAAATAGCTGGACAGGATGTCCTCTTAGACTTGGCAGCTCAGTTTCCTGAAGTCTCACAGTTCTTTCCCTGCTGTCACATGATGAGACAGGATCAGGTGGGGCAATTCCTGACTCACATTAGTTCTTAACAGCATTTCAAAAGATGTAAGGGTCTGTGCCATGGCAAAGAGTAAAGACCTGTTTGGCCTGCTTTATGAGTGAATTAGCTTTTAAATACCCATTATTATCCAAGGTTGGATTAGTTGAGTTTATTAATGATAATAGATATTGACTGAAGCTGTATTTGTGGTAGGTGCAGATCTGTTTCTTTGTTTTACCATATACAGGTTTCCTGACCCAAGTAAAAACAGAACCAGTTTAGCAGCAAGGTTTTTTGATCCTACCAAATTTAGCCATGATATTTTTGGCCCACTTGCATGTTGATTTAGTGTTGAAGCTCTCTGAAACACTAAACACGGTGTGATGGTCACAGAATGTTCTCCTTTACTTAGCTGTACTGGGACCCCTAAACCACTTGCTTTTAGATTTATATAAATCTCCCACAGCAGAACAGTGTTTTCAGATAATAAAGTCCTACTGAGTATTTTATGCCTTTTAGCACCATTTAGCATAGTTTATATTTCATTAAGCTCCATCCATCCATCCATCCATCCATCCATCCATCCAATGTCATCCATCCATCCATCCATCCATCCATCCATCCATCGCTTTTCTTATTTAAAATGACAAAACATTTTAACACCCTTGCATCAAATGCAATTCTGCGTTCTGTTTGTAGGAGCTTGTCTGGGTGTATTATGTTATGTGAATCTGTTTAACATTTAAAACAACAGTCTGGAAAGAAAAGCTGGTGAACGTGTTTTGCAGGTGATGTGAACTTGTTGATTTGAACATGCACCTGTTCTTTTTCCTCCTTAGATCTTAAATCCGTATTTAGTGATGCAGAAGTTTGCACATTTGGATACAACTATTAATATAACAACCTTTTTTTTAAATGTGTAACTGATAACCAATTGCCTATTAATACAAGCAGGTTCTTAAAGTAGATTTGTCCTTCACATCCTTTTAAGCGCAAAGAATGGCAGTAAATTACTTTTGACAGTTGGCTTTTATGGCCTGTTACATCCATTTGGCATCTTCAGACAGGGTTTGAACAAAAGAGAAAAGCTGGTATAACCTGTTTGTCAATGAATCCAGATGGTCAAAATTGAGATGGCAGTAGGTACAGTAGCTTGTCTGACCCATTTAGAAACTCAGTCAACTGATATTTAGTCTTTTGGCTCTTGGACTGGGTGTTAGAAATAAGAGCCCTCTCGTTGTACCCTGAGCTAAATTCAGTCACATCAGAGCTGGCCGAAGCACCTGCACTGTCAGCGCACTGTACTTAAATTGTCAAATTTGCCTGTATCGATTGCCATTAATGTATGTATATGACCATATGTTGTGTTGTTGTGCAGTGTGTCACTGGTGCCAGAAAGTGATCCTGCCATCAAGTCTTTTTAGCAGCTTTTCTTAGCATGCATTGCCTATCACCTTGTCAACTCACCCAAGCTTTTTGGGAACCTTTTGAGATATATTGAACGCCACTGTTCATGGCCGTTGACAGACTAATGCATAGGGCAGTTTAAATGAAAGGGTTTTCAATATTGTTTGAGTTATGTGGAATATTTCACTCTCCCAGATTTAATGCATTTGGTGGTTGGAATATGAAGAGCACGGATATTAAAATTCTGTTTAATACAATGATAAACCGATAATTGGCTGATTTTATACATTATTAAGAATGTATAAATGTATACTATTTTATCTAACTGGTTAATATAACAACATTAATAAAACACTAAAATCTGTTGTTTTAAATGCTACAAGTGAATTTAGGCATCACAACATTATAATGAACAGTATGATAAAATGAATATTAATTTAATAAAATAAAAAAAATACTTGTAATTTCAACATTTACTAATACATTTATTAAAATCAAAAGTTGTAATATTATTTAATGGACCTAAAAATTAACAGTTGTATTTGTATTAACTAAAGTAAACAAAGACTTAATAAATACTGTAACAAATTTATGGCATTGCTAGTTGATGTTAGTTAATGCATTAATTAACGTTAACTAATGGACCTTATTGTAAAGTGTTACCTACTAACTTTTTAGATATCACTTTTAGATATAACCTTTTTATTGTACAATTTAGATACATTTAGATAAATCAGTTTTTAAGATTTGCTAAAGATTGTTTAACAGTGTCATTTAAATTATTAGTGTTTTACTTTTTAAATATAACTTTTTATATGACCTTATTGTAAAGTGTTACCTACTAACTTTTTAGATGTTTGATGTTTATAACTTTAGATATAATATTTTTTGTTGTAATTAAGAACAAAATTACAAAAATAAATCTAAGATTTGCTAAATCTTATATTTTTCAGTTATTAGTGTTTTAAAGATTAACCTTTAACATTTTAGATATAACTTTAGTCTTTATTGTAAATAAGAACTAAGATTTGCTCAAGAGAACAGTAATTCAATTCTCGTGTTTTAAAGATTAACTTTTTTGTAGACTTAACTTTTAATGTTTCTATTGTAAATAAGAACTAAATTTTGAGGGCCTTTGTTCATTTGTTCAATTCAAGATGATATATACCCATATGTGACCCTGGACCACAAAACCAGTCATAAGTCGCACGGGTATATTTGTGGTAATAGCCAACAATACACTGTATGGGTCAAAATGATCGTGTTTAAAAAAAAAAAAAAAAAAAAATGTTAATGCCAAAAATCATTAGGATATTAAGTAAAGGTCATGTTCCATGAAGATAATTTGTACATTTCCTACCGTAAATATATAAAAAAATTATTATTATTAGTAATATGCGTTGCTAAGGACTTCATTTGTACAACTTTAAAGGCGATTTTCTCAATATTTAGATTTTTTTGCACCCTCAGATTCTAGATATTCAAATAGTTGTCTCGCCCAAATATTGTCCTATCCTAACAAACCATACATTAATGGAAAGCTTATTTATTAAATCTCAGTTTAAAAAAATTTACCCTTATGACTGGTTTTGTGGTCCAGGGTCACACATGTTTTTTTCCCCCTTTACATTAGCTCTCTGCTTTCAGACATTTATGATGTAGTTAACTCTAATGCTTTCCCTGTCGGCTTGGGTATGTAGGGTCAATTTGATTCCTCTGAGAGATGCCCTCCGGTAATCTCCTTAATGGATTTGACAGGATTACCCCGTGAGTGAAAGGGAACCTTAAGGACTGGCAATTAAGTCAAGGCTGAACTGTAACAACTAATTGTCATACCATTGTCTTTAGTGATGCAGAGTCATCAGTGAGTTTATTTGGCATATTGCCTTTTTAAGGAACTACCCTCAGGATGAGAGCTGATGAGAGATTTACCTCGCTGGTGTAACAATAAGCATGTCAGAACCTGTACCAAGATAAAACATTATGGCTTTAGAACAAGAAGGAATAATGTATGTACATGCAGTAATGTTTTATGATCCAGATGTTGCAGTTTGAATGTGTGTGGTGTGATCACTCAGAGTCAACAGGAGTTTTGTATGTTTGCAAGTATTTCCGATATATAAAAACCTGCTTCCCTCTATTCTTGCACTGGACCTCCGGAAATTCTGCTTGGGAAAACATTCCGCTGTTGGAATTCTGGGAAATTATGCTAATTTTGAGATTCGTAATGGTCAGCTGCGGTGCTTTCTTTGGGTTTCCTTGATTTTGATCTGCTCTCATTGGATCATGATGACTTTGGCTGTATCACAAAGACAGTTATCTCTCGCCATTGTGATTATGGCCAGTGATCACCGGATGTGTGGAGGACTGTGTGTAAAACACTGCATTTTAAGCATGTTTGAATCATTATTATACAACTTTTCATTGTTCTATGTATTCCTTGTATTTAGGACACAGCTCACAGGCGGGAAAGATGGCTATTATTTCTAAAAACGGAACAGGAAACCTTGGGATTGTTCTGCAGTAATTGGCTCAAATGTCTTTCTCACATGAGAGTGGAAGTGATATGTCTTGCATTGCACGTCTGTGCTAATGATCTCTCATGTCTGTTTCATGGCTATTCTGTAATTTTGTTTTAAAAAAAGGGTTACGACAATTCCAGACAGCCATTCTTGCTCATGAAGAGTGTGTAAACTCTTACCCCATCTGTATGATTTCATGTTTGTTTTGCATGTTTCAACCTGAAACCTTGTATTCCCGAGCACTGAAAATAATCTGATGCTGTCAATCCTGTTATGTCACTACGTTCCCTCGAGGTCTACATTGTTAGCCTGCAGAATTATCCATGTGACCTGTGCAAGGTTGGATGGGTAGAAGGGTTTGTAATGCATGTGCCGTCTTTTTTAATGTTGTCATCACATGAGTCACATCAGCAGATTCATCCACGGCAGACATCAGGGTTGAGAGATGGGAATTAAATCTGATGCTGAAACGTTTCAGTGCCCCGAATATTAGGAAATATGAAGAATATTGGTGCTTTTGCTTGATATATTTAAGGAGGGCCGGGTTTTATGTAGATTCTAAGTCTCCTTCTTGAATAATTAAATTGTTAGTGATTGTACCTCAGGAAACACACTGGGATAATACTTTGACACGAGTAAATGTAATTACTTTAAAATGGCTTAATGTAATCTTAATATGAAGTAGATTAATGTATTTATTTGAATAACTTTGTTATTTAATTAGTCATTATGTAAGCTACTATATTAAGTGAATATCTGTAACTTAAACCATTAGAGTTAATAAAGCATATTATTTCTAGTAACTTATTTAGATTGAGTTCTGCTTAATATGACAAGTTTTTGAGTTCACATCACAAATATTTAAATTGAATTAACTTTTTTTAAATTAAGTAAAATGAACTTATTTCATTTAGTGAATTTCACTGTTAGGTTTTACAGTGCATAAATATTATTAGAACTTTACATTCAGGACATTGTCTAATAAACCAAGTCAGGCAAGAAAGTATCATTAGCATTAGAGAGGTTCACACTGTGTAAGCAGGATTAGATAGCAGCAATCACCTGGTCCTGTTTCCATCTCTGTTTCCGTGCTGTATCTGCTCTTTGCTAGTCATATGTTTACATGTTTCTTTTAGCCTCAGCTTATTTTAGCCCTGATCTTATCTCTGCCTGTAGGCCTCATCAGATTCTGCTCTGACTCTGCTGAAATAGCACTGCAACTTGCATACTTCACCATGGAATATAAGTGTGTACTAGTCAAAAAACAGCATTTATTTTGACTCCAGTCTTATTGATTTGTGTAATTGTGCGTAGCTGGAGAACATGAATTAGTTTCTCACGTGGCATTAATGTAGCACGCTTCATTTGTTGATTGCATAACTTCTGTACTGCCAGCTGCAGTGTGTTGTAAGTGGATGGATCTGTCCATATGGATGAAGTGCTCCAGCCATGACCTTTTGGCAGTAAAAGCAGTTTACACTTCCTCCAAAGGGAGAAATGCTGCTATTCCTGGAAACCAGTGTTTGAGGCTGCTCTGTGGCCAAGAAAAGTCTTGTGCGACTTGAGAATTTCAGGTTAGGACAAGCGCTACATTCTCATAGATACTGAGAGAATGTTTCCGTCTGTTTGGGTGGAATAATTGATGCCGTGTTTATAAATATGTTTAATCATTTTGCATCACTGAGTACTGGGTTAAATTTATGAACGCACTAGTCTGACCGATTTTTTTATCGGCCGATATGAGCCTGTCGCAGATATATCGGCATCGGCATATATGCCACAGATATACCACCGATATGAACACGTGCCCAAGCATGCCCATGCGTCTCGCAGCGCGTGAATATTGTCGAGTATTATCGTAAACATAGTCGGTTATGGCGTGAACATAAACATGTAATCTGAAACTTGCCAGTCACCGCCAGCGTTTTTGGTCATTTTCACAAGTTTCATGGCCCACAGGATATCTTGTGTGAATATCTGAACATGCAATATATCAAATATTTTTTATCAACACTTGAATGTGGGTAAGTTTCACGAAAAAAAAGCAACATTTTGAGCAAAAAGCTGAGAAAATTGCGTTTTTGTCAAAGACTACATACATATGGGATTCAGAACGATGATCAAAACACAGATGGAGTCCATCAACACCCCCAAAGCTTCACAGTCCTATAGCTAGACATTTCATTAACTTAACAATAACTTTAGGCAGTTTTGATTTTGGTGATCGCGTTATTTTACATATGCATCTGCTCATATGAGATAGCTTGTTTCTGCTTTTTCGCCTGTGTTTTGATCAGGAGATTCTGTACTCGCTCAGGAGATGCTTAATAGCGCCCCCTACCGTATAACAGTGAAAACATGGAAAGCAGTAAAGCGTTTTCTACGGAGCCCCGCACATTTAAATTGTGCGCACGATTTACTAATTCGTTTCCTCGATTTATAAATCATGCGCACAATTTACTATTTTGTTCCCTCGATTTGCTATATCATGCGGACGATTTACTACTACGTTCCCTCGACTTGCTAAACCATCCACACGATTTACTCATTTGTTCCCTCGATTTATAGATTGTGTGCACGATTTAGCAAATCGCGGGAACGAATTAGTAAATCGTGCGCATGATTTAGCCTACTATTTTTTCCCCTGCATGTCATGTGCGGGGCTCCGTAGTTTTCTCATAAAAGACGAGATAACAAAAGACAGAAAAAAAAATCACTCACTGCTCTTTAATAAGGGTTAATCTATATATATATATATATATATATATATATATATATATATATATATATATATATATATATATATATATATATATATATATATATATATACATACACTCACCTAAAGGATTATTAGGAACACCTGTTCAATTTCTCATTAATGCAATTATCTAATCAACCAATCACATGGCAGTTGCTTCAATGCATTTAGGGGTGTGGTCCTGGTCAAGACAATCTCCTGAACTCCAAACTGAATGTCAGAATGGGAAAGAAAGGTGATTTAAGCAATTTTGAGCGTGGCATGGTTGTTGGTGCCAGACGGGCCGGTCTGAGTATTTCACAATCTGCTCAGTTACTGGGATTTTCACGCACAACCATTTCTAGAGTTTACAAAGAATGGTGTGAAAAGGGAAAAACATCCAGTATGCGGCAGTCCTGTGGGCGAAAATGCCTTGTTGATGCTAGAGGTCAGAGGAGAATGGGCCGACTGATTCAAGCTGATAGAAGAGCAACTTTGACTGAAATAACCACTCGTTACATCCAAGGTATGCAGCAAAGCATTTGTGAAGCCACAACACGCACAACCTTGAGGCGGATGGGCTACAACAGTAGAAGACCCCACCGGGTACCACTCATCTCCACTACAAATAGGAAAAAGAGGCTATAACTTGCACGAGCTCACCAAAATTGGACAGTTGAAGACTGGAAAAATGTTGCCTGGTCTGATGAGTCTCGATTTCTGTTGAGACATTCAGATAGTAGAGTCAGAATTTGGCGTAAACAGAATGAGAACATGGATCCATCATGCCTTGTTACCACTGTGCAGGCTGGTGGTGGTGGTGTAATGGTGTGGGGGATGTTTTCTTGGCACACTTTAGGCCCCTTAGTGCCAATTGGACATCGTTTAAATGCCACGGCCTACCTGAGCATTGTTTCTGACCATGTCCATCCCTTTATGACCACCATGTACCCATCCTCTGATGGCTACTTCCAGCAGGATAATGCACCATGTCACAAAGCTCGAATCATTTCAAATTGGTTTCTTGAACATGACAATGAGTTCACTGTACTAAAATGGCCCCCACAGTCACCAGATCTCAACCCAATAGAGCATATTTGGGATGTGGTGGAACGGGAGCTTCGTGCCCTGGATGTGCATCCCACAAATCTCCATCAACTGCAAGAAGCTATCCTATCAATATGGGCCAACATTTCTAAAGAATGCTTTCAGCACCTTGTTGAATCAATGCCACGTAGAATTAAGGCAGTTCTGAAGGCGAAAGGGGGTCAAACACAGTATTAGTATGGTGTTCCTAATAATCCTTTAGGTGAGTGTGTATATATGTGTATATATATATATATATATATATATATAATACAGTACCAGTCAAAAGTTTGGACACATCAATGGGAAAGTGTACTGTACTATAATATACACGTAAATAATATCGGCCGATATATCGATATCTGACTCTTTTTTTTTTTTACTCCCTAATATCTGTATCGGTCCCCAAAAACCCATATTGGTTGGGCTCTAGAACACCGCATGAGTGTGTTCTGCATACATAATTACTCATGCGCTGTGAAGTAAACCTGAGACAAACAAAAGATTTGCCCTAAAAAATAACTGAACAAATAATTTATACTTTTATTTGGCTGAGACTCTGTCTTCCAGAATGGTGTTGATTTTTTTTCTATTCTGAGTGATTTTAATGGAGTCAGATGTGGGAAAGGGGATGTTTGAATTTATTTGTCAGTAAATAAATTAAATGCATATAAAAGTAATTTGCATTATTTATTTTAAAAAAAGCAACTCAGTTATTTTAGTGTAAGTTCAGAATGTAAATAAATTAAATGAACATTGTTCAAAAGTTTGGGTAGTAAGTCAGATATTTTATTTATTTTGTAATAAATTAATACTTTTATTCAGCAAAGATGTATTAAATTTCTATTAAATGCTGTCGCTTTGAATTTTCCTTTTTTTTGGATCAAAGATTCATGAAAAAAAGTATCATGGTTTTCACAAAAATGTTTTCAACATTGATTTCTGAAGGATCATGTGACTGGATTAATGGCTGCTAAAAATTCAGCTTATGGTGTAATTATGGTGTAATTCAAGTAGTAATTAAATAAAAAGTAACTGAAGATTTATTTGAAAATAATAGACTGTATTATGGTGTAAATTCAAAAAGTAAAAAATCTTTACATTTTAAATAGTTAAAGATGACAAAAAATAATAAATGACAAAAGACAAAATAAATGTTTTGGGCTGTGATTTGTCATTTTAGTTCTCCTCCTTGCTGCTGCCATTAAATTTAGAGATCTCTGGTTCTCTCTTTCTGTGGGCTTCCTGCATCTCTAAAATCAATACAAATTCAACTGAGCATAATTGGCATAACGTGTCAGCCTAAGCTAGCGCATACTGATGGTGGCTTGGTGGATGGCCATGATCCATGTCGGCAGTGATCTCATTACAGACCAGATGTGAACATCTGTCTCGAGCTGGTCAGATGACAGAACAAGCTTATAGCAGCCTTTTTGCTGTTTAAGTACTACATAAAGATAGATAGCAATACTAGCTAGATTGAAGTGATTTTATTATTTTTTTCTCAATTTTTACTCATTTGATAATAATGTTCTTCAGCTGTCTTGAATACTAGGTACTTCTCATATAAGTTCTACTGTCACTGCTTTGAAAAGTGTCATTAAGACACTGTGGCAGACTGCTTGACCTTTAAACAGGCCTCTTTGCTCTGCGCAGTAGATATAATTGGATGTTAGCTCTCTTATGGTGTTTAATGGATATCCACTCTTAGTCAAAGCTGAGAGTTATAAGTAAATCTCTAGTTTAGCAGGTTCTACTGGATCGTGTTTGAATACCAGATTGACATTATGGGCAATTGTGTGTTTGTATAAAATGATATATTCCACTTTATTTTTGAGTTGTCTGTGAAGTATTTCAGTTATTGTGGTATAGTCTATTTGGGATCCTTAACGGCACCAGTGTTCTTTTAGCATTATTTATATACTATTATAGTATTTATTAATTGGAATTTGCTTTTATTTTTATTTGAATTACATGTCACTCAGACGGTCTAATCTTTTTAAAGTAGGCACTGAGACTACAAGCTGTCAAGACTAGAACACACAGCACTAGTAATCTAGACAAAGTGTTGATGAATAAACTGGGCACAATCTAGTTCTGTTTAATCATCTTAGTCTGCCCTGATGTTTGATTAGCATATTGTTTGACATTGTGTTACTTTTAGATGGACGTCTCTGTGGGTTCACAAATAGCAAACGAACGATAAGAGAGGAATTAGAAACATCTGGAATGAGATTAAAAAGACACCAGAATCAGATTTGTGTTTGAAGAAAAGAATAGATGAACTGTGCTCAAGAAAAGTTTACAAATTCCTTAGTACTAAATTGGATCTGTGAATAATCAGTTGTGTGGTTAATCAGATTTTGGTAGAGTTACTCAGAGAGAGCGACATATATTTGTCATGGTCAGTTCCCCTGTCTGATGGAGCTGATTTTGAGTCATTTTTTGAGTCAAACTGAGGTCGCATTGCAAAACATATGACCTGAATCAGATTTAGTACCACATATGGAAGTGGCCCAAATCAGATTCCATGTGGTTTATGCTGTTCACACTATACATTTTTTATATACACTCATTGGCACCCCTGGTAAATATGATCAAAGATGGCTGTAAAATAAATCTGCATCGTTTATCTTTTTTATCTTTTATTAAGAAAATTTACAAAAATCGAACCTTTCATTGAGGTAAAATAATTGAAAGTGGGGGTAAATCACATTATGAAATAAATGCTTTTCTCCAAAACACGTTGGCCATAATTATTGGCACCCTTTTATTAAATACTTTTTGCAACTTCCTTTTGCCAAGAGTCTTCTCCTATAATGCCTGATGAGTTTGGAGAAAACCTGACAAGAGATCAGAGACCATTCCTCCATACAGAATCTCTCCAGATCCTTCAGATTCCCAGCTCTTCTCTTCAGATTCTGCCAACTCATTTTCTATAGGGTTCAGGTCAGGGGACTGGGATGGCCATGGCAGAAGCTTCATTTTGTGCTCAGTGATACATTTGTGTGTTGATTTTAATGTTTGTTTTGGATAGTTGGAAGATCCAACCACAGCCCATTATAAGATTTCTAGCAGAGGCCATCAGGTTTAGATTTTTTTTTTTCTGTTGGTATTTGCTAGAATCCATGATACCATTTATCTGAACAAGATGTCCAGGACCTCCAGCAAAAAAATAGGCCCACAAAATTAAAGATCCAGCAGTATATTTAACCGTGGACATATTTAACCCGTAAGACCCTGTTTGCACCAAACCCATCTGGTTGTTTTGCGGCCAAAAAGCTATTTTTATAGTTTCATCTGACCACAGAACCAGGTCCTTTTTGAAGTTCCAGTCGTGTCTGACAACTGAATATGCTGGAGTTTGTTTTTGGATGAGCAAAAAGGATTTTTCTTTAATCCCTCCCAAACAACATGTGGTGATGTAGGGGTTGTTTGATTTAAAAAAAAAATTAAAAAAAAATTTCTGACCCCAAGACTGAACTAATCTCTGCGATTCTCCATCTGTGATCCTTGGAGAGTCTTTGGCCACTAAAACTTTCCTCCTCGCCATGCATTAAGACAATAGACACACGTCCTCTTCCAGGCAGATTCGTAACATCTTTATGTGATTGGAACTTCTTATTATTTTCCCTGATGGTGGAAATGGGAATTTTCGATGCTTAAGCTATTTTCTTACAGCCACTTTCTATTTTGTGAATCTCAACAATCTTTTGCTGCACATCAGAACTATATTCTTTGGTTTTACCCATTGTGATGAATGATTAAGGGAATTTGGCCTTTGTGTTTCCTCATATTTATACTCCTGTGGAATAAGACTTCATAGCTAGACAATTTCATGTTCCTAGTCACCCTGGTGTGCTAAAAAATTTAAATATTAATGGGAATATACTTCAGAGATATTTTACTCATAAAAATTCTAGAGGTGCCAATAATTGTGGCCAACGTGTTTTGGAGAAAAACATTTATTTCATAATGTAATTTTCCCCCGACTTTCCATTCTTTTACTTCAATGAAAGGTTCGATTTTTGTGAATTTTTTGAATGATAGATCAAAAAGATAAACATTGCAGGTTTATTTTTACAGCCATCTTTGATCATATTTACCAGGGGTGCCTAATATATATATATATATATATATATATATATATATAAAACATCGGATTTTGGGTCACTTTTGCCTGGAGTCTAAACGTAGCCTTTGTGTTTGAAATGACATGAAGGTTGAACTATTCCTTTAATTGTTTTTGTTTTTTAAGTCAGAAATGTGTATACCCTATATAGTTAATGATTGTGTCTAATTGGTTACGTCTTCTTCATGGTCATGAGCAGAACTTTGATTTTCAGGGGCTCTTCAGTGACAGATTTCTTAAAGCATTGAGCATGTGTTTAAAAGGGATTCACTTCTAACCTCAGCCGTTTGGCTTTTTCAGCAGAGCAGACAGCTGCATGGAAATCTCATCAGGACACACGGCACTGACTGAGACATCTGAAGCCATACGGCTGTTAAGCTCTGGCCACGTGCCGATGAATGCATGCACGTGTGACGCGTTTGTGTACATCAATGTGTATTTTATTACTGTAGTATAGACTTATAGAAGGTTGGATGTGGAGGGGAAATGAAGATTCACTTTCACTGACTCAGTATCCAGTTATTATCATTCTTTTTAGACAAAATACACTTTCTGTGTAAAATAGGCTCATCAAGAGATTAGCATTTAATTTTTTTGAAAAAGAGATATTTACATTTTTTTTCATGGTAATGGCAGCAGTTATTTATCAAATGATGAAAAGCATTATAACCATGCATATATCAATATATTCAAAACCACTGCTATCATCAGCGGACACAATTCATCCTAGAGTATTCAGCAAAAAGTAATGTGCGGGACTTGATTCATTTTGATTTTATGTTCTTAAAAGGGTCATTACATGGATATTTTTATTATTTTAATATGTCCCATGAGGTTCACTCATAATGTTAAAATAATTTTTACATTTTATTTTTTTATATATGTACAGAAAAACTATTGTTTTCCATGGGCGGCTTGTCAGTAAATGGCCATTGGCTAACGTCATTGTATAGGAAACAGTATCAAGGCTCACTCACTATTGTGCGTGAGTAAGTGTTTTGAAAACATTCCATATAAAACCGTCATTTAAAAAAACTGACAAAGCATTATGGTATAGCTGCT
The DNA here is from genome assembly GCA_039654625.1 of Rhinogobio ventralis. Classification (NCBI taxonomy): domain Eukaryota; kingdom Metazoa; phylum Chordata; class Actinopteri; order Cypriniformes; family Gobionidae; genus Rhinogobio; species Rhinogobio ventralis. Next base: position 15,946,510 of record CM077208.1, on the reverse strand, counting down.
GTCAGATCCAATACAGCTGGCTGCTTCATCTTTAAACAAAAGTTTCTTTGCGAACTCTCCATTTACACTGTACCTCGTTTACCAAACAAAATGCTCCAAACAAACAGAATCATCTGATGCGTTTCGGGACGCCATTTAAATAAACCATCCACATTGGTTTCCATTTCCAGTACTCTACCACAGCGCAAACTACTAGGCTTACCAAAAAGGGAAAACATTATTAAAGGCAAGTGAACAAACAGTAAACAGAACAAATACACCAATTACGAGCATAGATAAATACAATATATCCAAGTTACAAATGAAGTAAAGTCTAACTGTAGTATTCATTTCAGTTACAGAAATGTAATTAAATGTAAAATAACACTGTTCACTGAATAAATGTAATATGGATTAATCTTTGTTAAAGCGGTGTTTTATTGTTTGATTAACATTAATGACAGACAACAGCAGGTATTTATAGGCTGCTGTCACTTTAAAACATGGATCCAATATGGTGATACACATCCGATTTCTTTCTCAACTCTTTCACTTAAGATATAAGGACTGTGTTTATGAGAATACTTGCCAAGACGGGTATTTTGACATAATTTGTGTTTGTGTCCATCCAAGTGCATGGGGACGAGGAATCAATTCAGAGTTTGAGCGCTCCCTGAAACGCGCTCTTTCTCTGCGTCTGCATTGGGTGTGTGCAGCTGTGCGCACAGATAGCAGTGCGTGACTACCGAATTCAGTTCTCCTTTGCCTCTTCTAGCGCTGAAATGGTTTAAAATCTATTGAGTGTGTGAACTAGCAAGACAACGTGCAAATGATAACCTTTCACACTATTGCGGTTAAATTTGCAATTGATCTGTGAATCACATGCGTGCCGAACTGTACGGATCAACAACAACCTGTTTAACCCCTACTGGGATCCTTCTGAAGTCTGTACAGAGATGCAAATTAGCTGTTTAAACTGGACGCGCCAAAGCCAACGTTCTTTCACTCTTCCATTTGTCCTGTTGTCGACAGACTCAAGTGCATGGAGTTTGTCAGAAAATGAACTCGCATCTACTCTATCTAATGTAGACAGCGTCAGTGAGGGGTTATATTTGCTTTTAACGCGATGCAACACTCACATCCAGTGTAGGCAAATGTTAGCCGTTAAGTGACTTGACTCCTGTGGACGGGGCCTATGGTGCAGTGTTGTATAACTAGTCGTTGTTGTCTAGCTCTGGAGGCAGTCATATGCAAATGATTTTGTGCATGTGGTATCACAGGTCACGCAATGTCACAATGAGCTGTTTTTTTGGAGCTTGGTTAAATAAATGCTTTATTCGTAATGACGAGGACGTTTTAAGCTATGAAACTTGCAGGATGTTTTAAAGGTTCAAAGACCTCTTAGACCCCTTTAAGCATCACTTAAGTCTATTTCTGTGTCAGCATAAGCTGTGTGTATACGTGTGTACGTGCGTGTGCATGGGGATGACCCTGATTCACTCTCTGACGTGTTGTGCTTTATCACTCAGACCGATAATCCTCCGTCCGAGTCGCCGGCCTTGAGTGGCTGCTCACGTCTCATCCTGCTGTTCATGCTGCAGTCTTGTCTGATCACTGTTTACCATCCGCCACACTGAGCTAGAGGTCAAACAGTGAGAAATGAGTGATGCATACCAATATATGTGGTGCAGAAAGACAGTTGCAGCACATTGTCAGTTTTCCCTTGTTTTTAAACCCACTGAGCAATTTTGAGCATCAAACATAGGTTCAAAAATTCACTAATAATTACAGTGTGGTTTTGTTCGGTTTTGTTGTGAATGATTCAATAAATCAAGCTGAACTTCTGCATGACAAGCGCTATGTCAGCTACACGCTGTTAATTCCGGAGGCAGTTTATTTTGGCAGTACCTTTGTGAATCCACATCCTCTGGACACTCGGGAAAAAGATTAAGCATTCCAGGATGTCTTTGACCCAGATTTCAAACTTCACAAAGGGCTGTAGAGCGAGCCACAGCATGAATGCGTTAAAGATAAAACTGCTTTGGAAAAAATCTGGAATGCGACTGGAGGGCTAGACAAGCTTTTGTCTTCTGTATGTGTGTTTTGTGTTTGGAATGTGTCTTATTCAAGATGTAACAGACACAGAGCTCATTGGACGCTTTGGTCTTAATAAAAGTAGTGGCATTATTTAATTTAGTAAGGGATGCATGATATCAGACCATACTATATTGGCATTTAATATTATACACAAATTTTTATAGGGCCATAATTTACTTTCTGCAGAGTCAATAGCTACAGACTTTGTGTGGCCTTCAGATTAGCTCAAGAACAGTGCGTAGAGAGCTTCATGGTTTCCATGGCCGAGCAGCTGCATCCAAGCCTTACATCACCAAGTGCAACGCAAAGCGTCGGATGCAGTGGTGTAAAGCACGCCGCCACTGGACTCTAGAGCAGTGGAGACGTGTTCTCTGGAGTGACGAATCACACTTCTCTGTCTGGCAATCCGATGGACGAGTCTGGGTTTGGTGGTTGCCAGGAGAACAGTAATTGCCTGACTGCATTGTGCCAAGTGTAAAATTTGGTGGAGGGGGATTATGGTATGGGGTTGTTTTTCAGGGTTTGGGCTTGGCCCCTTCCTGTTCCAACATGACTGCGCACCAGTGCACAAAGCAAGGTCCATAAAGACATGGATGAGCGAGTTTGGTGTGGAGGAACTTGACTGGCCTGCACAGAGTCCTTACCTCAACCCAATAGAACATCTTTGGGATGAATTTGAGTAGAGACTGCGAGACAGGCCTTCTTGTCCAATATCAGTGCCTGACCTCACAAATGCGCTTCTAGAAGAATGGTCAAAAATTCCCAAAAACACACTCCTAAACCTTGTGGAAAGCCTTCCCAGAAGAGTTGAAACTGTTATAGCTGCAAAGGGTGGGCCAAATCCATATTAAACCCTACGGATTAAGAATGGGATGTCATTAAAGTTCATGTGCATGTCAATGCAGGCGTCCCAAAACTTTTGGCAATATAGTATAGTAGTATGTGTTTGTGTGTATATACAGGTGCTGGTCATATAATTAGAATATCATCAAAAAGTTGATTTATTTCACTAATTCCATTCAAAAAGTGAAACTTATATATTATATTATATAACTTATATAGTATATTATATTCATTCATTACACACAGACTGATATATTTCAAATGTTTATTTCTTTTAATTTTGATGATTATAACTGACAACTAAGGAAAATCCCAAATTCAGTATCTCAGAAAATTAGAATATTGTGAAAAGGTTCAATATTGAAGACACCTGGTGCCACACTCTAATCAGCTAATTAACTCAAAACACCTGCAAAGGCCTTTAAATGGTCTCTCAGTCTAGTTCTGTAGGCTACACAATCATGGGGAAGACGGCTGACTTGACAGTTGTCCAAAAGACGACCATTGACACCTTGCACAAGGAGGGCAAGACACAAAAGGTCATTGCAAAAGAGGCTGGCTGTTCACAGAGCTCTGTGTCCAAGCACATTAATAGAGAGGCGAAGGGAAGGAAAAGATGTGGTAGAAAAAAGTGTACAAGCAATGGGGATAACCGCACCCTGGAGAGGATTGTGAAACAAAACCCATTCAAAAATGTGGGGGAGATTCACAAAGAGTGGACTGCAGCTGGAGTCAGTGCTTCAAGAACCACTACGCACCGACGTATGCAAGATATGGGTTTCAGCTGTCGCATTCCTTGTGTCAAGCCACTCGTGAACAACAGACAGTGTCGGAAGCGTCTCGCCTGGGCTAAAGACAAAAAGGACTGGACTGCTGCTGAGTGGTCCAAAGTTATGTTCTCTGATGAAAGTAAATTTTGCATTTCCTTTGGAAATCAGGGTCCCAGAGTCTGGGGGAAGAGAGGAGAGGCACACAATCCACGTTGCTTGAGGTCCAGTGTAAAGTTTCCACAGTCAGTGATGGTTTGGGGTGCCGTGTCATCTGCTGGTGTTGGTCCTCTGTGTTTTCTAAGGTCCAAGGTCAACGCAGCCGTATACCAGGAAGTTTTAGAGCACTTCATGCTTCCTGCTGCAAACCAACTTTATGGAGATGCAGATTTCATTTTCCAACAGGACTTGGCACCTGCACACAGTGCCAAAGCAACCAGTACCTGGTTTAAGGACCATGGTATCCCTGTTCTTAATTGGCCAGCAAACTCGCCTGACCTTAACCCTATAGAAAATCTATGGGGTATTGTGAAGAGGAAGATGCAATTATGCCAGACCCAACAATGCAGAAGAGCTGAAGGCCACTATCAGAGCAACCTGGGCTCTCGTAACACCTGAGCAGTGCCACAGACTGATCGACTCCATGCCACGCCGCATTGCTGCAGTAATTCAGGCAAAAGGAGCCCCAACTAAGTATTGAGTGCTGTACATGCTCATACTTTTCATGTTCATACTTTTCAGTTGGCCAAGATTTCTAAAAATCCTTTCTTTGTATTGGTCTTAAGTAATATTCTAATTTTCTGAGATACTGAATTTAGGATTTTCCTTAGTTGTCAGTTATAATCATCAAAATTAAAAGAAATAAACATTTGAAATATATCAGTCTGTGTGTAATGAATTAATATAATATACAAGTTTCACTTTTTGAATGGAATTAGTGAAATCAACTTTTTGATGATATTCTAATTATATGACCAGCACCTGTATTTCACCTACTTTTATGTTTAGATTACTCTTGCCATCATCTAACACTCACTTAAAATTTTTATATTATTATTATTATTTTTTTAAATCATCATGAAATCAAATGCTGGTATGTCTGAAAATCGCCTTTATTTTATGTCGTATATTGTTTTAGTTATTGAGAGTTAGTTAGTGTATAGCTGATTGTTGGTGGAAAATTTAGTTCTCAGAAAACAGAAGATGATGAATGTGCCATTGGAATGCAAGATCTTAAGTATGAGCAATAGACTGTAGGAGTGAAGTGGAAGCTAGACATGCCACGACTGAGTGTAGCAACAGTGGGCTTTGTTATGGAGATGTGTCTCATTGTTTCATTCTCTTTGCTGCTTCCTGTCCCAGCGAGTACAGGATGTTTAAACTGCAGTGTGCCCTTACAGAAGTGTTTATAGATTCAGGGTTTGGAGATTTATTGTGTAGGTAACTAATTCTCTCTAGGTTCAAGTTTTTGTCCTCCCTGCCTCCAGGTGCGGGGCAGGTTTACCTGTGTGAATTGTGTGTAAAAAGATTAGGCCTCAATAATGAAAAGGACTTCATTATTGAAAAGCTGTGGCCTTTCTCAAGGTGTTGGGTGGCAGTGTTTCACCTGTTAGTTTACAGCAGAGGTATGTGTTTGTATTCTATTGATAGTTGACAGTAAAGAACAAATAAGTAGTGACAAGGAAATGCGTTTTAAGAAACTGTAACGTAATTTACTCCTGAATTTTCAACAGCCATTACTCCAGTCTTCAGTGTCATGTGATCCATCAGAAATCATTCTAATATGCTGATTTTGTGTTTTTGTGCTAATTCTGAGCACTATCAGTGTTGAAAACGCTTGTGCTGCTTAATATTTTTGTGGAAGCTGTTATATGTTATTTCAGGATTCTTCAATCAATAGAAAGTTCAAAAGAACAGCATTTATTTGAAATTATAAATGTCTTTGCTGATCTATTTGGTACATCCTTGCTGAATAAAAAATAAAAAATCGTATTGACACTAAAATCATATATATATATACACTCACCTAAAGGATTATTAGGAACACCATACTAATACTGTGTTTGACCCCCTTTCGCCTTCAGAACTGCCTTAATTCTACGTGGCATTGATTCAACAAGGTGCTGAAAGCATTCTTTAGAAATGTTGGCCCATATTGATAGGATAGCATCTTGCAGTTGATAAGGTTTGTGGGATGCACATCCAGGGCACGAAGCTCCCGTTCCACCACATCCCAAAGATGCTCTATTGGGTTGAGATCTGGTGACTGTGGGGGCCATTTTAGTACAGTGAACTCATTGTCATGTTCAAGAAACCAATTTGAAATGATTGGAGCTTTGTGACATGGTGCATTATCCTGCTGGAAGTAGCCATCAGAGGATGGGTACATGGTGGTCATAAAGGGATGGACATGGTCAGAAACAATGCTCAGGTAGGCCATGGCATTTAAACGATGCCCAATTGGCACTAAGGGGCCTAAAGTGTGCCAAGAAAACATCCCCCACACCATTACACCACCACCAGCAGCCTGCACAGTGGTAACAAGGCATGATGGATCCATGTTCTCATTCTGTTTACGCCAAATTCTGACTCTACCATCTGAATGTCTCAACAGAAATCGAGACTCATCAGACCAGGCAACATTTTTCCAGTCTTCAACTGTCCAATTTTGGTGAGCTCGTGCAAATTGTAGCCTCTTTTTCCTATTTGTAGTGGAGATGAGTGGTACCCGGTGGGGTCTTCTGCTGTTGTAGCCCATCCGCCTCAAGGTTGTGCGTGTTGTGGCTTCACAAATGCTTTGCTGCATACCTCGGTTGTAACGAGTGGTTATTTCAGTCAAAGTTGCTCTTCTATCAGCTTGAATCAGTCGGCCCATTCTCCTCTGACCTCTAGCATCAACAAGGCATTTTCGCCCACAGGACTGCCGCATACTGGATGTTTTTCCCTTTTCACACCATTCTTTGTAAACTCTAGAAATGGTTGTGCGTGAAAATCCCAGTAACTGAGCAGATTGTGAAATACTCAGACCGGCCCGTCTGGCACCAACAACCATGCCACGCTCAAAATTCACTGTATCGTATTTCATGCGTGTCATTCTCTCTCAAGCAGTAAAAGTAGAATCAATCCATTCACTGTCATTCTGCACACTGGCTCTCATTAATAAGTAATAATTGTGGACTGAAGCGAGTCAACTGACCTGACCTTCACATCACAACATTGTCACCTCGGATGTTTGGACTTTGAATTTCTTTCAAACCCGCAAAGTTGATTCTCAGACTTCAAATAGCTAACCAGATACATGACCTGTAAACCATGTTTAGAAAGCTTCAAATCTCTAAGGGGAGTCGAATGGTTCATGGGGGTGGGGGGACCTTTATTTTCCCCCAGGCTTCCTTAGGTAAACCCCTACAGTGCAGTTATACGGCCAACAGTCTCTACCCCCAAGACCACTGATCTACCTGTTTTCATTACTTATTAACTCTTTCCATTGAAAAGAGGAACTTCTGCTGATTATTTAGAGACGTTTTAAACCATTTTATGTATGTATATTGTGTGCTGCTGACATGCACAATAGAGGTAAGAACGAGATAATATTCTCAAGCATAAAATATTCTCATATTTATTTCGTTTTGCATTTGCAGGCCATTTTACTGCACAATTTGATGTATTTCCTGCTGTATGAGAAAAATTGAGGGTGTTTGTTTATTGATTGGATCATTTAGCTGATTTATAAGGAGACGGATTTGTGCTACGATGGGAATGTTTTTTATATTTATTTATATATTTATATTGAAAAAATTTAATGTACATTTATAACACTATACTTTGTGTTTTATTACCTTGGCATTAAATTACAGAAACCTGGTTATCGCTGCGGTGTATTTCTAATACAACAGCCAAGGAATTAAGCAAATTTGACTTCTTTTTAAATGTTTTCCCTCTTTTAGAAAGTTATTTTCTCTTTTGCTATTGGGGCAAATGTAAATGCAAAAATCATAATTGTTGTAGTTTCCATACATCACCTATAGTTTAACTATGATGAATTCAGCTTCTGAGAACCCTGGGTTTATGATGTTATGCTTCCTGTCTTTCACAGAAAGTGAATAATATAAAAAATTTAACATGATCCAGTCCATTTTATTGTGGCCTGAAAACATTTGAATGCATCAAATGAGGTATCAAAGGTATTTACATGAAATATTAGACAAACTTTTTTTTTTTTGTGAACAATTTGCATTAGGAAAATTCTTGATTTAAGAAACATTGATTTCTTGATTATTCAATTTCTTGTTGAATAAAAAGTATTCTGCATCTTTTTTTTCTCTCTCTATGAGTGGACCGCTACAATGAGACTGTCTGCAGAAGTCATTGTTCTTCGCACAGGCCTTGATGGCACATCATAGTTCATTGCTATTGTGATTTATCCATAAACCCGCTAGCCATTCTTGCTTACTGGGGATTGTTGTATGGTGGTATTGACTTGAAGCTTTTGCTGGGGAGTGCAGTTTACCTTTTAAGGACCTGATAATGCACCTCAGAGAGCAAGAACAAAAAGTATGTGATGCAGAAATGGAGAGTCTGGCAGAGGAACAAACAGACCTGAGTGCAATAACGCACCTGGAAATGTTATTCAGGGCAAAAGTCAAGAAAGAAAGCAGTTTAAGTTTTGATGCCAGAAATGACTGCGTTCCAACACATATTAGCAGCACTATGACCCAGACTAGAGGAGGAGCAAGTAATAATAATAACTAGTGCATGAATCAGCAAGAACACTCACCTTTGATTTCCTTAAAGGGACTGCTGACTAATTTCCTAATCACTGTCTACTGTGAATACATGTATAATCAGCATTAACTGTTTGTTAATCTCACACAACTCTTTTTAGCTGTTGAACTTGCTTTGGCCTCTTTCAGCTGAGTGACTAAGTTCAGTCTAGTGGAATTCCTCCTTTATTTAGAACGAAGGAGAGCAGAAAATCAATAGGCCTAATGGCGTAAGTGGTGTACCAGTCAGGCCACTGTGCTGAGGGCCATGATGTGCACAGTTATTTTAAGTGTACATAACTAGGAGTTTTCACAGGAAAGTTTCATATTTGTCTAATCTTTTTAGCTAATTGCACATTACTTGTCAGGAAGCTGCATCGTTAAATAGCTTCATGGCATAATTTGCTTGCCTGTTGGTGTGGGAGAGGTTTTGCTGCAGAGCCTTGGAGATATGTAGTTTAAGCAAGCCAATCTGTGTTTTTCTATTGTTAAAACCAGATCAAACCTGATGTTATTAGAACATATCTTGGCAATATTAATGGCATTATTATATCATTAATACAGATCAGATTATTTATAGTTCTACTGTGGGGTTGATACTGTATACAAGCTGTGCTCAGGTCACAAATAAAGGAATCTATATTGCCTCCAAAAACTCTTAAAGGGATGGTTCATCCTAAAATTAAAATTAAGTCATAATTTACTTAACAACAATGTTGTTCTAATGCCGTATGCCATTCTATCTTTTATGGATGACAAAATGAGAATTTTTATGCTTTTTTTTTATCACAGCTTTTTTCTGGGTGAGACGGAGTGAACTGCTTGAGTTTGAGTTTATTTGATATAAAAAGTAGCAATATAACTGCATTACAACTTCTTTGTCAAGGATAACACAACATTTCATTGACTCTTTAAAATCAAGGACCACAATGAAAATAAGTTACTCTCATGACGACCACAATCGTGTCGTGATGAGAGTAACTTATTTTCATTGTGGTCCTTGATTTTTGATTTTTTTGTTGGCATGCATCTCCTCACTAATTAACCAATTCATGCACAAAAAACAATAACTTAAAAAAAACATCCATTCTTTTAAGACATCCTATCTAAAACCAACACTATTCTTTATCTGCTAATAGTCTCATGAACATTTTTCATCAAACCCTATCATATAGCTACCCCCAGAACACACACACAAGTGTTACATGGGATGATTCTGTGGAGGTTTTGCATCTTTTTTAAAAAGCTTGATACTGGTCGAAATTCACTGCCGTTATATGGACGAGTGTTTTTTTTAAAAAGAAGATTTTTTAAATTCTCCTTTTGTGGTCCATAAAAGAAAGAATGGCATACGGCATTAGAACAACACCAGGGTGAGTAAATTATGACTTTTAGGGTGAAGTATCCCTCCAAGTAATGCCTTAAAATTTATGAATTTCAATGCATTAAATATAAAATTGCCTATCATATTAAGCAGCACTTGTGTTGGTGAATTGGAGGGAAATGCTTCATACTTCCACTAAAAAACACTTTGGGTTAAGTTGGTTAAAATATTGCGACAACATCTCTTTTCTGATGTTGTGTGGATCGGTGCGAGGATGGGACAATAATTCCTACCCTCAATTAGCAAATAACATTGATCCAAGATCCAATAAATTCCCAAAGGACAAAACCAAGTCCCATCCTGCTTTTTTTTTTTTTTTTTTTTTCCCTCAGTCGAGAACTTGCTGCACTCATTATGACTGTACGACCATGTATCTATGTCACAATAGAGAAGAAAAGATGATCACATTTTCCACTTCATGCCTACTTTAAGTGTCTGAATACATTTTGGGGCCACTGTATGTACAGCATTTTCAAATCCCTTTTAAACATTTGGTCACAAGTAACATCACTCCCATTTCCAGTATATAAAAATCATTTTAATTTGAGAGATTACCATGTTGCCATTACATAAAAAGATGTTCAAAATAAGTTTTTTTTTCTTTTATCTTAATTGGTATCCAAATCTTTTTAAAAATGAAAATGAGATGCACTGAGATCTGATGAAATGAACATTTTGGCTTCTTTTTCGGAATTCAAAGTCACATGGAAGCACTGTACAGATGACTGTGGTCTATAATCTCTTGGATTGACACATGATGTAATGCTTTGTCGTCTTGCGGTTGGTCGGATCCCCCTTAAGTACTCAAAGTGTGCCCATTAGCTTACTGACTTGCTGACTAGCACACTGGAATCCTTCATTACAGTCTCTATTTATAGACCTAGATGACTCTCCTATCAATTCAGGCTTCTTAGGCTGAACTTAATGCACTTGTTTTTGTGCCGTAGACATTAAAAGACGTTGAACCTCAAAACCCACCAGGTTTTGCTTTCTGAAGACAAGCTGACATAATCCACTTCATAATCATAAAGGCGTACAGATGCTCTTCTAAAGTATTATGGGAACTAGTATTGGTTCTTCAGCGGATCAATGAGTTTTAAATGATAAATAAAATAAGCTTTAATATCTTTAGTCCTTCCTGTAAGCCATTGTGTTTTTGCAGGGCGATTCACTGGGCACAGTAAGAGTTCTTACTCGTGCTCAGAAAAAAGCTTGTTAAACAGCGCCACCTTGTGGTATAGATTTAAAAGACGCTCCTTTAGAACAGCCTTTTAGAAAATGTTAAATAACTTGGATATTTCGAAGAAATATAAATTAAATTGGGAAAAAATAATACTTAATATGACGATGTAAACAATGTGTCATAAACAGGGCTAAATTGGTCTCAAATGTGACAAACAATAAATGTGTGGCAGTATAGCCTTTGGCAATAGTTTTTTGTCATCTCCTTGGAGTGTGCAACTTTTGCTGAATTCGGAACCACATACTAACATACTACTATTACTATTTTTGCCATAGAAAGATGGTAAGAGTAAGTAGTAAGAGTAGTGTGCTAGTATGCAGTTCCGAATTCAGCAATTTTTCACTGAGAGCAGCAGAGTTTCATCAGCCTTGATTCCGGAAGTATTTTTCCCTATCATTTTTCCAATAGGAATGTAAAAAAGTGTTAGTTAAAGAATTATAAGCTATGAACCAGACCGACCAGTTATAAGGTGAATCACAACATTACAAACGTTGATTTAGCCAAAAAAAGTATTTTAAAATCGGACAAAAAGACAAACGGGTGCCATTTTAATGAGGGAAAGAACTACAATCCCATAAAGCATTGTGAATGACAATCAAATAAAAAAAGTATGGATATAACTATTGATTTAAATGTTATGTAGTGAACAGTATACATAATACAGATGCATGCAATTTTACAATATTTGAGTAGTTTGGAGTGGGCAGGAACTTCAGATTCCTTGATTGGTGCAGAATCATGGGTAATGTCGTTTTTCCACCAGAAATTCCATTGTTATAACTCGCAGTAGGTCTTTTAAAGGCTTATTATATCGTCAAAAAAAAACAATTCTCTTATATACTCTTATGAACTGGTTCTTTTTAATGTGCCAGTTAAAAAGATTTGTGGAACAGCCTTGAGCTCCCTTTCGAGGTAGCATTTTGAATCAGACTCACTCAGTCAGTGAATCGTTCAGAACCGAGTTCACAAATGAATCCCTCACAGAGTCATTTTTGATTGTTTGATTTGAAATGAACAATGAACTGTTACTGTGGAGTAGTCATTAGGCCTGTCAGACTTACATTAGCATTATTTATCAAGTGTTTTTTTAATCTGGGAACTAGTAATTTTTTTATATTATGTGTATATTATATGTCAAAATCGCAGATTGTGTAAATCAGTGTGAATTAAACAAAATCTATTTTATCTTTTTGTTGGCATTTTATAGGTGAGTTGTTAAGTCAGCCCCGACCTGAGGGACTTACTGAGATCATCTGCCCCAAGAACGGCTCGGAGCGGGTCAATGTGGCGCTAGTTTACCCTCCAACCCCGACTGTGGTTAGCCCCAGTCATAAATGACATTGACTTCACCTGCACTTACCTGCCTGTGAATGGCTTCCACAGACTGCTGCACCTCTTTCCCCTACATCTTATATGCACACACACACAGAAGTATACGTGTTTGTGCGTGCAAAAGCGTACACCCCTTTCCTGTTGCCTCTACCTTTCATTCCTCATCTGAGGGAGATGATGGACCACTGGATACCCCACAAGTGCATAAAAGGTTTATAACGTAAGCTTGTCATGGGTAGGTCGTCATATCATGACATATATACAGGTATAATATTTTTAAGCTATATATAAAATGAATCATATTTTGGATCTCCGTCTTTTTTCTCATTTTAGTCATGTTCTCTTCTTTTTCAGGTGTTCAGCTCCGACTGCCAACACATGATGAACTGAGAGTATTAGAAACTTTTGCACTGATATCCTGTTTTTGTCTATGTACACCTAAAGCATTTTCAATCACCCTGAGCCTTCCTTGACGCTTTGAGCTTTCCAGTTCAATCTGAGATGAGCCGTTCCTCTGCAAGTTCTTGGACATTCCCAGTTGTTGCATCTCTTGGACTGAACCCACATCTTGTGCTGCTGCTGGTGGTTCAACTGACAGAATATGGAAGAGAATGGACTTGTTTCCCCTCAGACATAAGACAGACATTGATTAGCAAGGTTAGATATTAGATTGATGCTTTAAGTGATATTGTACTTTAAATGCATGCATTTGAAATGCTAAAAAGGATTATAAAATAACATATAAATGCACTAGCGCAAGCCTCTTGAGAGGTTTAGTTGTATTGAGAAGAAAGAAAGAATTGTTGGGCATAAAACTTCAGGATCTATTTATTGGTTTTCTGCTCACATACACATTGCTAATTTTTGGTGGAGAAGATGAGACATTTCAAATGATTTTAGTGATGTGTGCAGCCAAAGATGTAAAAATGTTTCCCTGAACCACTGACACAAAAGCATCTATCTATCTATCTATCTATCTATCTATCTATCTATCTATCTATCTATCTATCTATCTATCTATCTATCTATCTATCTATCTATCTATCTATCTGTCTATCTGTCTATCTGTTCATCCGTCTATCTATCTGACTTTCTTTCTATACATGCATGTATTCCCACATACACTTCAGTGCTTATACATATAAGCATACTCCATAGCATGAGGATATTATTTTAAGCAAGTATCAGCCATCTGAAAGATTTTCATGATTGTCACATTGTTTCTTGCATGTTCAAACTTTCCTATAAAATGCATTTTTGGATGCATATGACCAGAAATACTGATGTACAGTCACAGATGTACAGAAACGGTACAAGTACAATTCAGCCAAGGATGTCTTTTCACTCTTGAGGAATATTGTGTAAGCATATCTGCTTAACTGTAAGGTTATTTGGTATATATTTAATTCACTGATTGTGCTCCTTAAAAGCAGTGTCTGAATCATATTGTACATATTTCTCTAAAAAGTACACATTGTCTAGAACAAAGAAGCAAGACGTTTTTATAAGAATTCATACTTAGAAACTACTGTGTATTGTTTTAATGTTTGTTTTTTTTTTTTGTTTGGAGAGGGGAGAATTTGCAATATGTGTAATGTTTTGTGAACAGTTTAAACTTTTGTACGTAATATTTTATTTTTGTAAGCTAATAAGCTGTCACCAGTATCCCACATTATTTACTGTGCATTGTGCATGGCTACTGTGCTCAATGTAAAAGCCACAAACTGTTTTCTAAATTATATTAAAAAAAACATTCTTTCTCATTGTAGGACCACAAAAACACCAAATATAAAGGCTGGTTTCCACATGGTTGTACTGTTGTTGTTTTCTTGTTACTGCATGAACTGCATGAGAACAGTGACCAAGGAAAAACTATTGGTTTGTTTGAAGAAAATACTGTTGTTGCCTTCTGGAATCACAAAGTAAATCAAAGTTAATTTACTATATCAACACTTAGTTTGAAAACAAGCAGCTTTGTCATAATTACTGTAGAAATATTTGACAAAACCTCTTAGCCAATATAACCATCTTTCTAAGCTGGTGTCATCTTTTGCCCTTGTCTGTCTCAGAAATCTATGCACTCGTGCCTTAACTCCCGAGTTCCAGTGCCCGAGTCTTTCTCACCATCAGCCCCTCTAACTGAATATGTTTTTAATTGTGCTGTCAATCGATTAAAACAACAACTAACTAACCTTTTATATTGTAATATAATATAAACCTTAATTTTGTAACCTTAATTTTATGAAGCGACAAGAATACTCTCCTACGCTGTTTACATTGCAGTGCAGCTCCCGCGCATGCGTCGTGGTGCTCACGTGAACAGCATCGGCTGCCGTGGAACTGGAAAGCCCTGCACTGTTTACACTACATCAACAGTGTAGGAGACTGACACAGGCTAGAACTAAATTGTTGAATAAAGTCATTATTTTTGTTTGTTTTTGCGCACAAAAAGTATTCTCGTCGCTTCATAAAATTAAGGTTGAACCACTGGAGTCACATGGACTATTTTAACATGGACTGTTTTTAATACCTTTCTGGACCTTGAAAGTGTTAATTAAATAGCTGTCTATGGAGGGGTCAGAGAGCTCTCGGATTTCATCAAAAACATCTTAATTTGTTTTCCGAAGATAAACGAAGGTCCTACGGGTTTGTAATGACATGAGGGTGAGTAATTAATGACAGAATTTTTATTTTGGGGTGATCTATCCCTTTAAGATCTCCTCAGATCAGCACTCTGATGCTCTCACACATCTCATTTTCTCCCATTTCTCCCAACTCATTTAATACTGCTCTTGTGATAGTACTAGATAAAACGGGCATTTTGGAATAATTCTGTATGTTATTGTTCGTTAAAGCGCGAAAGAGAACTGATTTTGGCCTTTTATACAGTCTCTGACTCCAGACAGGACATTCACAGCCAGTGCGTTCTCGTTTGTCTTATCGTGCTTGAATGGTTTAAAAGCATTTGAATGAATAATAGCGTGATCATATAATGTAAGGCTAGCCAAAGGATGACAGAAATCGTTAATTAAATAATTTTTAAATGCGTTAACTGAAAAAAATAATTGCATGCGTTAACTGCAAATTTTGACAGGCCTTTTATTATTATTATTATTATTATTATTATTATTATTATTATTATTATGCTCCTGTCCTATTTTTCTGTAACCCTTGTGTGGGGAGGACGCCTACATTTTAGTCGGCTGACGTTTAAAGTAAATATATAATGGCAAAGTAAAACAGAAAACCAGAAAGGTAGCCACCATCCCGCCACATGAAAACATAAAGTCCAGTTGTCTCTCGTTCCCTCTCTCTTCTCCACTGTTGTCACTCCAGAAAATGCGGGAGTTTACCCCCGTAACGCAGTTTTTACAGGGGGACTGTTTTGGCCTAGGTTGGGCTATTTTTGATTGGCAATTGGGCGGGTTTTGTTGTGGAGACCTGGCAAACTCTAGAATGGAGTGGCATTTGAAAGGTGAGGCATTCAACATAAAAAGTCATTTTTGAGTCACGTTTTTCTGTTCTAACTTCTACATAAATCATGTGGACATAGATGTAATAATTAAATCAATGCAATTAACGTGGTCAATTTAAAATTGAAGCAAATGTATACATTTATTAGCATGTGATGAAAACAGTTCAGTCTTTTGCTGTGTAATATTTACAAAAACTGCAACTATATGAGAAAATTAAGACCAGTTACAAAATACTGCCTTTCACTCAGCAACATAATTACAGTGATGATTTATTAATGTGTCTTAGAACTCATGACAGGAAAAAGAAAGTGAAAGTCTCTGGGGAACTGTCTCTATTTTTGGTGGCCAATCTGGACAAGAAGCCATTTATTTTCACCGAGGCAAGGTAACTATGGCACTGTTTATTTCAACAGAATAAGTAACTCCAAATGCTTGTGTCCATATAATAAATACACTCAACATCAACGATTAAGATGACAAATAGGGCCAGAAATAATGAGCTGCACCAGAAGATGAGATGATGATGGCGTGAGATCTTCAGTCGTTGTCATAGATACAGTCTGTAAAGACATTGTTTTTTGAAGATGTGAATGAGCTTATCTCTTTAATTAATATTGTCTGCATTCTGATCTTAAATGACATCACATTTTGCAGTAGAAGAACTGCGTTTTTTATTTTCATGTTCAGGTGCATGTTTTTGCTACGTACCATCTCCAATGTCATCATAGACCTCCTCACTGTGTAAACAAAATGTCAAATTTTAGTTTTGCGAGTTCACACATTGACGAAACTGTTACAAAATAACTTTGAGAAAACATAACTTACTCTGGTTGGATGTTGCTAGCTGAGACATATCCAACTAAAAGTAAAGTTTACAATGTCATTATTACCATTACATTGTCATTATTACCATTGCCAAGTCTCATTTGGATTCACAATTAATGTCACTTACATTTTCCCTCCTTGTTCCTACAGATGAATTTGTCAGGGTCAGGTTTGCTGATGACGTCCACAGTCTCCCCAGCCTGTACAGCCAGGTCTTTCCCACTGCCCTTCTTACTGGTGGCAATTGTTGCTTGATAAAGTACCTGAATCTCACCATCGTACTGGTAAAGTAAATACCAAATTGTTTGCTTATTATTTATTAATTAAATGAAGAAAGCACTCTATGTGAACTTAGCATTATGTTTAATTGGCCACATTGTCATACAGTATGTCCAAAGTTGAGGCATCTCATATGCACCTTAAACTTCTTTCTGAATTCCTTTTCATCTTTCTCAAACTTCTTTTGCTTTTTTGGGTCCTCATGCACTTTGGTCGCCTTAGATTTCATTTGAGGAAGGCTGCAAATGCAAAACATTATCATCAAGACAGACCAATTTAAATATGCTAACAGAGCTAGGTAGTAACTGATTACATGTAATCTGGATTACGTAATCAGAATCCAAAAATGAAATACTTGTAATTAGATTATATTACATTTTAAAATACTCCTAATCAGGAGAATTTTTTATTGATTACATGATTACATGTTATTCTCACAATGGCAGTCAAATATTCATAATTCAGTGATTCTCTCTACTACTTCTTTTTTTATCTTTTCAATTTTCCTTTCTAAAAACGCCTACTGCTTGTACGTTCAGAAGGTCTTCCACTAGTCATGTGACTCACTGAAAACTGAGACCCACACAGCAATTGATTACTAGATTTACAGAAATCATTTCCCTTTTAACAAGTCCAAACAGAGTAATAATTCAAATAATAATTAATGTGTGTGCATATCTAATCAACTCCTGATTCACACATTAATTATTATTTAAATTATCACTCTGTTTCAGTGAGTTATTTAACCATGTCTTTGGAAGGCTTTTGTCTTTCAAACAAAAAAAAAATCACAAATTCACATCCTTTCATATTTACATGCAATGCAGAGATTCCCCAACTTTTTTGTCAGCTGAAATTTCTTTGACCTAATATATTTACTTGAAGTACCCCCCTGAGATTTTAATTTGTAAGTTAGGTCAATAATAAAATGAAGTCAATAGAAGTCACGGTTCTCTGATGACATGTAGGCAAACAAATAAAAAATTGTTTTACTCTTTTTAGTATTGTTTTATTTGTATTGTTTTTATTTTTAAATGATTTATTTATTTAATTACTTGATAGCTTTTCATTAAACTCAGGAACCCCTGCAGTTCCATCATGAACCCCAGTCTGGGAAACCCTGACGTAATGTAATATTTAATGCACTTCATGTTGTTGATAACAAAGAATGGAATATATTTTCTTTCTCTTTGTATTTTTATATCAATATGATAGAAGATTATCCTGTTCAAATCAATGTGATAAACAAGTTAGGTCAAAAGTAATCTAAAAGTAGTCAGATTATATTACCTTAAATATGTCATGTAATGGATTACGTTACTAACTACAATTTTTGTCATACAAAGTGATTGCAACGTTACTGATTACAAATTACAAGTAATCTACCCAGCTCTGTATGCTAATATATAGTAGTATGTTTTAAGAGTTTAATTCTGTATATTGCATCATATTTTTTTACAACATTAATGACAAAGCATTTAAGGTAACATCTGTTTACCTGCCAGGAGATGGAGCGGAAGGGAATGAATCAACATCATCGTATATGTCTTGGGAAATGTCTGTGAAGACATTTGAAGATGATACATAGAGTTGGTTTCACAGTTAGTTACTTTGAAAGTGTTATATAGGGCTAAAAAGATTTTTACCTTTATTTCCTTCAGGTGTAAATTGTGGAGGTGGAGGAATGCTGCAAAATAAGTATATACATATTTGATTCATTTTATAGGCAAAAGCCAATTAACAGACTTAATTTGGAGATAAAAAAAATTCTGTAAATAAAAGCAAAATCAAGGGAGGTTGAAGTCTTAGGAATAGGACACAGCATTAGTGAATCATCCATAGTAATGCTATGGTTAGAAAAGAAAAAGCATTATTAACAGGAGGCTCAGAAGAATTTCCTTGAAGGTGCTATTTGGTGTTTTTGCACAGATTGGGTTGATTGTGAAAGGAACAATGAATCAGTTTGCTTTGTTAGAGAAAATGGATACAATTGCATATGCAATTGTGATTGGTAAGGATTTAAAATGTTGAAAAGTAACATTGACTGATTCCATCTTACTAATGTAAAAATTACTCATTATTGTGGACTTGGCTTTTTCTCCGGTCCACCGAACTTTTGAGCATGTCCAAGAAGTAGCGTGGTTTCAAGAGAGACCTGGGATCACCACTGCTATGGTTTTAGGGGAATGTAGTGTAAGTCCCAGGAATATAGGCACACACATATAAACAAAGTATGGAAACCTTATATTATATTACATTAAATTACATTAAATTACATTATATATATATATATATATATATATATATTTATATATATTGCTCTTACCTGATTGGATTGGAATCAGGTATATCATCATACACATCATCATCTGGTGGTGGAGGTAAAACAACTATAAACAGCAGAGGGCAGACTTGTTTAAGTATCACCCCTCAAACTTTAATTATTACAGTTACAGCTAATACTTAAAGTATTAAACTTAGACCTTACAGTCAATTAGTCCGAAAAAAAATATTAGTTATTTTAAAACTTACCCCGCTGCCCATTCATATTCCTGAAATATGAAAGAGAAATATAAATTCTCATATAAATGTATTTTCTGTGTAAGTTCTAAATAAACTTTCTTGATTGTCTCTAGACTGGACTAGATACTAGAGAAGTGTTTCATGGGGCATCAAGTAAATGGCCAGGTCCAGATCAAATCTGCTTTTTCACATCTTTTCCTATTAATTATTAGGGAAAATCTGTAGAATTTGTCAGGATGGATTTAAATGTGTTAAAATGAACTTTTGTTTGTAAGTGTTACAGATTCTTACCCTTGATCGTCCATAGATTCCACGTCATCGTACACCTCGTCATTTTCCGAGTTATGAGGAAAAGACAGGCCTTGGTTCTTCAAGACGCTGAAGTCGATCTCAACCATTTCTGTTTTAACATAGCCGACTGAAATATAGATAAATAACTACATATGTGTCTTTTCTTTGTGAAGTTTTGTCAAAGTGCTCATGTGGGGTGATCAATGACCAGTTCACATCAACAAACTTAGTGTGTGAATTCTTACATGATCCATCTTGACTCCGGCCCAGCCATTTGCCCTCTGGGTTGTCAGTGATTCGAATAATATCAACTGACTCGCCCTTCTTTATGGAGAGGTCATGTTTCCCACCTTTGCAGTCAGCTTTAGCTTTCACTTGATGAATAACCTGCAGGGGTGGTGTTATCTGTGGAAAGAGACAAACCAGACAAAAAATTCTTTATAATCATGATCCAGTAAAGTAAATCTCAATAACTAGTTGGTATTCAATTCTAAATATATGCTTTGTTTTTGTTTTTTCATTCCAGCTTACTTTAAACTTCTTAATTGCATCTTTCTCTTTTTTCTCACGGTCTCTCTGAATTTTAAGTTCTTTGTCTTGCTTCTTTTGAGGTTGACTTGCCTCTGCAGCAGCCCTGTGGTATAGCAGACCATAAACCATTTATTAGCCAAAAACACAAGTAAACACTATAGAACATGGCAAAGCAGCAAAAACTGCCCATATTACAATTTCATTCTGTTCCAGGTGGCTACGGTAACAGCTGTGTATCACCGACAGCAATAGAGCTTAAAACATCTTACCGACTATCATCAAGATCCACATATATCTCACCATCACTTCCACTTCCCTGAAAGAGGTAAGACATGAGACACTGCACCACAAACTTTCAGTGTACCGTCCAGGTATCTGTATGCCCTAACTAAGATTCTTACCTCAATTTTCTGGCCTGTAGTGAAAAAATGTGCAAAGATATTGTAAATATATTGTATTGTACTATTAATTATATAGTTTTGTAAGTAAATATTTATATTATAATATGTAGTTTTTAAGATGCATTAAATTGATCAAAAGTGACAGTAAAGACATTTACAATGTTACGAAATATTTCTATTTCAAATGCAGTTTAGAACTGTTAAGAACTTTATCAAAAAATCCTGAAAAAAGTATCATGGTTTCCACAAAAATATTAAACCTCATAACTGTTTTTAGCATTGATAATAATATGAAATGTATATAGGGATAAATAACATTTGGAAATATATATTAAAAAATGTAAAATATAAAGAAAAGAGTACTGTTTCCACTGTATTTTTGATCAAATGAATGCAGCCTTGTTGAGCACAAGAGACTACTTTAAAAAACATTCCTAAAAATATGTCTGTATACATACAGTATTCACACACACACACACATACTTTAGACCAGGTTTTTATTTGGTCAATTGGGCAGTCATTTTCAGTTGCCTCAAAATACAGACGCTATTGAACACACCTCGTTTTCAGACCAACAGATGGGCACGAGTGTATTTGCTATTTAAACAAAGTGGCGCTGGACTTAAAAATGATAACTGTGTCGGGCTGAAACTAGCAAAAACACCTGTGTCGCACCTGGCGTCACATTGCGCTGGGTGTATTTATATACACACACAGACATACACACACTAGCTATTGGCTCTAAAATGACTCCCATTTAATTACGTAAAGGTAGGTCTTACCCCCAGACACTCTCAAGCTCTCCACATCGTCATAATTCTCATCTTGAACTCTGCAGACAAAAATAAGGTTGTGAATTATCATCACATTCACAAAGAAATTGTCATTACTTGAATAATTCAGTCACAGTACTAAGAGTAGCATTTCTGTGGTACTCACAAAGGTCCTGAAGGTCGTGGGGGTAGGCTGGGAGGTAAGGGTTGAGAGGGCAGTGGTGGAGGTGCTTGGCTACTGGGGTGAGAGGCGGGTGGAGGAGGGGGGGCTACATTCTTTGGTCCAGGACCTGCAAGAAATAGTTAACCTTATGACCTGCTTTTATCTTTTAAATGAACAGTTTACCCAAAATGTCAATTCTGTCATGATTTACTCACCCTCATGACTTTTCTTACCTGTATGACTTTCTTTGTTTTGCAGAACTCAAAAGGTTCACTGATTTACATTGTAAAAAAACAGAAAAAAACTAAAAGAAATATATCTACTTTGGTGTTCCACAAAAGAAAGAAAGTCGAGCAGGTTTGGATCAACAGGACAAATTATTTTTTATTTTTGGGTGAACTATCCCTTTAAAACATGACTAACAATCAATCTAACAGTTTTTCAAGAGAAGAATAATTAAAGTTTTAACCATTGTAAAATAATCAGATCTTTTCATATGGTGATAAGAGCAAAACCTAGTCATATACTGGATCTCACCATTAACACAAGTTGAAAATGAAAGCTATCTCTAAAACTATGTTCCCATTTTAAACTAGCTTCCCTGTTTGTTTTTTCACTGACTTCAGCTCTCAAGTGAAAAGAGAAACTCAAACGAGGAAGTTAGCTCAGAGCATGCAGGAAATCTTGAATTTCCAATATGTTGTTATTGCTCTCTGATACAAGATGCACCTAAATATTCGTTTCATGATAGCACCTCTGATACCGATTCACATGTTGTGCTATAATAGTGTTTTGAAGAGTAAAGACAAGTATGTTGCACTGTGTCAAAGTGCATAAATCAGCAGCATTTAACCTTTCGATATAGTCATGTGATGTTCCTCATTTGGACATATATTACTGACTAAGATATGGATTTACACATAGTTTCTCATTTTTATTACTTTATTGTGCTTATTTTATTGTGCATGCTTGTTAACGGTCTCAGAGGAAAGCAGAGCAGTCACAAGTAAAACCACGGAAACCACTTTGGCCCAAAGTCTACTCTATGGTGCTTATGAGCTTTGCATACAAAGTCTTTGTGGCTTTGATATGACTGGTGAAGTGCTTATTGCCTATTGTTTTGTTACCTCAGGTTCTTCTGTACAGAAAGCATGTGCAGTTTGTTCCAGACGGGCTGTACTCACTGTCTGTTGTAGCCTCGGAGCCCTTCTTGAACTTCTCAAGGTTGACATTGGGCGGTCTATTGGGTTTGGCAGGGGCGCTGCCCAGGGCATAGCTATTGGTTAAAGGTTTCTTCTTGGGGGCTGAAGGATCATCGTTCACTGTTTGTACAGGAGGTCCGGATGGTTTTCTTGGGAAGTTGGGTTTATGAGGCGCTACAGGCTTTGAGACTGACTCATTGGCACTTGGTATTTTTGCACCATCTTTAACACCTTCCTCTGGTTTGTTGAAGCTATTTTTAATACGGAAACTTGATGGTTTCATTTGAGATACTGTGGAGGGTCTTGCGGCAGGCTCCATAGTGCTACTTTCCTCGGGTTGCTGGCGTAACATAGCCATGGTGCTTTTCGGTTTGGGTGCTGATGGCATTTTTGGAGGGGTGGGATTAGAGCTAGAGCTATTGTCTTCAGCTTTTGTGACATCTTTGACCCAGGGGGGTTTTGCCGTTGGAGCCAGTGGCTTTGGACTTATCACTTTTGAATCATTCACCATAATGCTTGAAGGTTTCTGTAGTGGTACCTTTGGGAATGGGACCTTTGACGTCTCAGAATCCTGGCAAGAGTCTGATGGTTTAGGTTTAACAGGAACTTTAAAGTTGACTCTGTTGTTCTCTTGTGTGTTTTCAAACCTAGTGCCAAAAGCTTTAAGCTTCTGAGGATCATGCGTGTCTGGAGCACTTCTAGCTGTGTTGACTGTGCTCTTTACAAAGTTTGGTTTGGGGGCAGTTGAGGTAGTAGTAGCTCCACCGGACAGGCTGGTTTCGAGAACAGGCTTCTTAGCAGGCACCACTGGGCCTGAAGACAAGGTGGGCTGGACAGGTGGTTTTGGACGAACACCTGGAGTCCCTTCCGTAGATGCACCTCCTGCTTGGAAACGAGCCATGATAGCTTTTACGTCCGACTTATTGTCCTGCAAGCATAGATTGAAAGTCAAAGTTTAAGGAACAGAGCCAAACCTAGGTAGAGTGCACACATCTGTATTTGTGCACTTGTCCTTTTGTTTAAGCTTTTTATCTGTGTGTGATTTACTATACATCATAGTTTACATTACATTTAAATGTATGCATTTTATGACTCTTTTATTCAAAGGGACTTGCATTACGGTAAGCATTTTTTTCGGTTCATGCATTTCCTGTTAATCATCAAACCCATTACTACGCATTGCTAACTCTATAAAAAGTATTGTTTTGCAAAGTGTACCACCATAAGCAATAGACCCCTTTCCTAGGCCAAAAATATATTTTGTCATGCAGTTTTCTTGTCTTGACCAAAACTAGTATGCATAGCAGCGTGTCGCTCAATTGCAATTGCATGGTTCAGTTGGGTAACACTCTTTCATGGTTTTCCTTCCCATAGGCCTTTACAACTCATAACCAAGACAGACTGCATGACTACGATAAAGGAATATGCTAAGAGTTAATTTGGCATGCAGATACACAGTCTTCAATATATTTAATAAAAGCCTCTAAAAGTAAATGAAAGAAACATGTATCATAACTCTTTATTCTTTTAT
The DNA here is from genome assembly GCA_039654625.1 of Rhinogobio ventralis. Classification (NCBI taxonomy): domain Eukaryota; kingdom Metazoa; phylum Chordata; class Actinopteri; order Cypriniformes; family Gobionidae; genus Rhinogobio; species Rhinogobio ventralis. The sequence goes on along the minus strand of CM077208.1, from coordinate 15,922,107 downwards.
CTTGCTAATATTGCTAATACAGACATTTTGTTGTATAATTTAAAGTAATTTATGTACAAACGAAAAAAACCAATACAATATAAACATTTATATATATATACACTCACCTAAAAGATTATTAGGAACACCATACTAATACTGTGTTTGACCCCCTTTCACCTTCAGAACTGCCTTAATTCTACGTGGCATTGATTCAACAAGGTGCTGAAAGCATTCTTTAGAAATGTTGGCCCATATTGATAGGATAGCATCTTGCAGTTGATGGAGATTTTTGGGATGCACATCCAGGGCACGAAGCTCCCGTTCCACCACATCCCAAAGATGCTCTATTGGGTTGAGATCTGGTGACTGTGGGGGCCATTTTAGTACAGTAAACTCATTGTCATGTTCAAGAAACCAATTTGAAATTATTCGAGCTTTGTGACATGGTGCATTATCCTGCTGGAAGTAGCCATCAGAGGATGGGTACATGGTGGTCATAAAGGGATGGACATGGTCAGAAACAATGCTCAGGTAGGCTGTGGCATTTAAACGATGCCCAATTGGCACTAAAGGGCCTAAAGTGTGCCAAGAAAACATCCCCCACACCATTACACCACCACCACCAGCCTGCACAGTGGTAACAAGGCATGATGGATCCATGTTCTCATTCTGTTTACGCCAAATTCTGACTCTACCATCTGAATGTCTCAACAGAAATCGAGACTCATCAGACCAGGCAACATTTTTCCAGTCTTCAACTGTCCAATTTTGGTGAGCTCATGCAAATTGTAGCCTCTTTTTCCTATTTGTAGTGGAGATGAGTGGTACCCGGTGGGGTCTTCTGCTGTTGTAGCCCATCCGCCTCAAGGTTGTGCGTGTTGTGGCTTCACAAATGCTTTGCTGCATACCTCGGTTGTAACAAGTGGTTATTTCAGTCAAAGTTGCTCTTCTATCAGCTTGAATTAGTCGGCCCATTCTCCTCTGACCTCTAGCATCAACAAGGCATTTTCGCCCACAGGACTGCCGCATACTGGATGTTTTTCCCTTTTCACACCATTCTTTGTAAACTCTAGAAATGGTTGTGCGTGAAAATCCCAGTAACTGAGCAGATTGTGAAATACTCAGACCGGCCCATCTGGCACCAACAACCATGCCACGCTCAAAATTGCTTAAATCACCTTTCTTTCCCATTCTGACATTCAGTTTGGAGTTCAGGAGATTGTCTTGACCAGGACCACACCCCTAAATGCATTGAAGCAACTGCCATGTGATTGGTTGATTAGATAATTGCATTAATGAGAAATTGAACAGGTGTTCCTAATAATCCTTTAGGTGAGTGTATCAATATATCATTCATTCAGTTTCATGCAATTTGAATAATACTATTAAGAAACACTACAAACTTGACATCAAAGCAGTATTAAATACTAAAACTCCTACTTTTAATGTCTGTCCTACTTGAATGTGTATCCTATATACATTTTTGAATTGGTGTTAGGGTTATATTAAGTATATTTTGTTCTTATGTTGTAGTCTAAAACAGCTGCTTTTTGTTTTGTCCATAAAAGTGTTCTGTACAAAGATTTATCAGAATTATACTCAATACCTTAAATTAACCACCTGAACAGTCTGTCTAATAAATTGAGTATAGAACACATAGACAGCAGAGAGATTTTAAGTCACAATGCAAATTAAAAATACCTATACAAACATCTTTACCTCTGATCTGGGGTCTTCGCTACAATTTAGCATAGTTGATATTTCCATCAGAGCTGTTTTTAGTCAACTGCACTGAACCTGAGAATGTCTGAGATCACACAGGAACTGAGAGCATTTATCATACCAAACTAGCAGGAAGTCACTACACTCACTACTACAGTACTCATATACAGACAAATAAACAGAAAATACTTTTTTCTAACAGTATATGTCTAATTTGTGATAGATGTACAAAGGTCACAGTAAAAAGCGTTACTTTAGGTAAATATAACCATGAAATAGCATTAGTTTTTAAAGCCAGTTTGTCAGTTGCCTGTCATTCAAATCTTGCGCAATTGGATGCAAATCTCATTCTGGGAAAAAAAATTCATTTATGTGTCCATGATGTATCCCCAATGTGCAACCGAGCTGATTTACCCGGATATCTCAAAGGTGTGGGCTACACACCTTTGTTTTCACGCAAAAATGATGCTGTAGCCTTTTGTGTTAACGTGTCTAGCGATGCAATGGCGTATATGAGAGACTCTGGGCAATGTGTGACGCACCCTTGGTAACAAGCATTTGAATCAGGACAGACCTCTCACCAGGAAGAGCTGATAAGCTCCGGACAAGTTTCTAATGTGACTGGCCTGACCCAGAGGTACACACTGTGCTGTTGACTCGCTGAGCGAAAAAAGAGAAACTGTTCGACACAGGAACTAACATTGGCCAACCAATTACAATATCACTACACTCTTGACAAACAACAGCAACGTAGACATTTTTTAAACCACATACAGTACTTTATATGGAAATTTTAGGCCATGTCTTTGTATTTGTGTAAAAATATCCTGATAAATTTACGGTTGTTTTTGGTATTACAGGTTCCTGTATATTTTTCAGTAGAAAACCACATGATGAATCAGATTTAATCATAAGTTGTCTGTCCATAAAACATGGTTCTTGTCAAAGAAATTAGGTGCTTCAATCGTAACGCTGCAAAAAAGTTAACCAGGGGGACCCGAAACCTCAACGGCAAAGTAAATAATGCAATAAACATTAATTAAATAACACAAAATGTAACACAGAACATCCTAATGTATATTACTAACAAAAAAAGACAAAAAACTATTTAAAGAAAATAAATAATCGTGTGATATGCCATACAGAGACTTCTGGGAATGTCCTTTTACTGTTTTTCACTGTGAATTATACAGTAACTGTACAGTATAGTTTTAACTTGCTAAAACTTTACATTTGACCATATTTTACAGTAAAATTACATTATAATATGATGTTCAAAAAGTATACCATGTATGGTTGGCCTTGCTATATGGTAAGCAGGGTTGCCAGGACTGTGCAACAAAAGTAGCCCATTGGCCAGTCAAAAGATTTTTCTTCACGGGCGACTGAATTCTCCACTGAATTTGTACGTCTGGGTGGTGTTGGAGCGTATTTTTATAAAAATGTATCTGCGGCAACAAGTAAAGCAAAAGTAGCCCAATTCTGCAGACTTGGTAACACTGATGGTAAGGTAACTTACATGTAACCAATTATCAGGTTTTAGCATTTTACATTTTTACACTGACCAAGTTGCATTTATTTTAAAGAGACATAGCACACGCAAATGTATTAGGTTTTAAAGAGTAAAACAATAGATAAACTTAAAAATGAAGACAAAATTTACAGGTGTGGTGACATTAGACTTTGCTCCATTCACATGCATGAAAAAGTGGGACAGTGGGAAGTTCATGTTTGGTGAACTCTGACCTAAAAATTAATATAGTAATGGGTTGGCTACTTATCTAATAATAAAAAACTCTCAACTTTGAAAGTTCCAGGGTTTGTAGTTTTGTGATAGTGGATTTGTGTATAAATTATTATATATTATTTATCATTTATTTTATTTTTTATTGCTTATAATTTTATTTATTTTATAAGTTGGCCATATTCATTGTTATGGTGTTTCTGATTAATTTGCTGTTGAGCTTGTTAGACACCAGCATACTATCTGCTGGGGACCAAATAGGCTTAAAATGTATAATTTCTGGGTAATTTCTGTGTAAATTTGCATGCTTAAATTATAAAGTGACCGCTAACTTTCTATCACTTTTCTTGATCTGATGAACTACACCTGTATTTACTCTCCTAGGACACTTGCACCAAACAACCTTGAGACATTGTTTGTTTGCAGATGCCTCTTGGATTGATCGTTTGTTATCTAATACAATATGATCATACAAACAGCATGTCTGTGTAATCTCAGACATGGCCTTAGGTTCAGCGCAAAAGCTCTCATGAAAAAATCAGTTGTGAGGAAGTAAAGACCCAGAGTCCGAGGTAAATGCAATTAATTTGTGTCAAAATAAGTACAGTATGTTTAAGGGTTTAAGGGTAATCTTGAATTATTAATATACATTATACAATATTGAATTATTGCTAAATAATTTTTCTCTTTATTCAAATAGCAAAATGAATATCATAATCTTATTACAACAGCTACAGTAAGTCTAAAACAAATAACCTCAAATGTAACCTAAGCAAAGAGATTTTATTCACGTTATTCCAGCATTCAGTCAAAAATGAGTCCTAATGGCTAAAAAGATAAATACAGAATACATTTTTATTTATTTATGGCCATAACTATAACAACAGCTGTACTGTTGAAGGCTCCCGACATGCAAAGCAGCCTCACAAAAAGTCCATAGTTCTGTTCTTTGGATGGATGATTGGTGTAATGTGTGTTTTGAATATGAGGCCTTGCGTGTGTTAACACGTGCTTAACAAAGAACCAATGGATGGTCTGTGTGTGTATTTCTCTAATGGTTATAGAGTACCTTATTGACCATGAGAAAGGTGATTTGGGAGATCCCACAGTGTGACTGTGATGCAGTCTGAAACAGGTGTCCTACTGTAGTTTCACCTTGATAATGTGGTATTATTGAGCTGAAGCAGAATGGGTTGCTGTGACCACAAAGAGCAGAACCAGATATAAATTTAAACCGGTTTTGTCTATGGTTCAAAAGAGCGGTTAATTGACTGTAAGGTACATTTAGCTACAAAACCAGATGGTAGAAGAATTCAAGAGAAACTCAAGTGTGTTCAGACGAAGAGGAACTAAGTTGTGTTGGTGAAGCAAAAACTGGCCATACATTACACAATCTGTTTTTACACAAAAACGCATGATAAAATCCCCTAAACATTCCCTAGATTAACTTTTTTTAAATGTGAAAAATGTGAAGTTGCTGTAAAATGTAGTTAACAAACGCAACATGTAATTTCAAATCTGTTTAGTTTAGTTTTTTTACTGATGTCCAACAAACAAAGCCTATAATAAAGGAAATTGCACGCACATACAGAACCAATAGAAATATTTTAAGTAAAAAGTAACATAACGAGTTAATAAGTAGACAAACAGTATCAGATAAACATAGTGTGCTAGAAGAAACTCCTGCACCATCACAAGTTCACCATCTGATTTCATACAATTAGTTTCTCTGAATTAATTTCTCTAAAAACTGTCATAAAGTTACATGCTGGCCATTAGAATATGACAATTAAAGGATGAAACCAGAAAGAACACTTACCATGGTGGTAGAGCCCAAAAAAAAAAATCCTCACCCAGATCCTCTTATGGACTGGTAGCTCACAACCAGACTAATGAATGTGTTTCTGTTTGCTTCAGTTTATTTGTGACTGTAAATGCCTGCCCACTACTGGCTACTTCCCCTATCTGGGAGCCTGCTGCACTGTCATCACAGGAAGCCCTATCGCTCTCCTCATCAAATCTATTTGCCTATCCCATACAACACAATTGTTCTCTTTCTATACTCTCATATGCTTCCCTGCTGTGGATGATCGAATACTATAAAAACACTCAAGCATGTTGATTTATTTATTTATTTATTTGCTTATTTTAACTGTCTTTGTTGACAGGAGTAATATTCACTTTTTTTTTCCGTGTGTTAGTGATTTTTCGACACCATCACAGGAATACATTACATTTTGAAGTATGTTTAAATAGAAAAGTTATTTTAAATTGTAATATTTCACAATATTGCTGTTTTACTGTATTTTTAATCAAATAAATGCCGCCTTGGTGAGCATAAGAAACTTTTTGCATAAAAAAAAAGTAACTCATTAAAGACACTTTTCTCCAGCTTAGGAAAATAGCCTTTAATATAAAAAGCTTAAAAAAAAAAAAAAAACTATACTAAGCATAGTGAAAGGTGTCAGGAAGTGAAATTTACAGGACACCGCAACAACAGGTAAGATGAATGTATGAATTTCATACAAGACCTGTTTATTATAGAGGTAAAATTTTGCATCACATGATATGGGGATGACAAATGTACATATGCATGCCGTGTTCATTATATGCATGTCCAATGTCTTTTTTTGGATGACTTTTAGTCCTCAGATCTGTGGTACAAATAGCTGTCCTCTGTCTCTTCTGTGTAACCATGGTAAGTACCAGTATTCTCATCTGGACAGTGAATTCCAAGTGTTTGCTGCAGTTTCTGTTCCTGTTGGCGCAATTCCATAGAGTCCACAAGGTCGTAGATGCTTCCCAAAGACCACATTGGAGATGGGAACCAGGCCTTTACGTCCCCGTCCTTACCCACCACCAGCATGCTGAAGTAGTCCCTGTTTATCTTTAACTGATTTCTGAGACCCTCCACCACATTCTGCGTGAGCGTCTCTTTCTCAGGTTGGCTTTTTCCTGTAGGGCATGATCAATATTCCATCCTCATTGCATAATATTTCATATCAAAGCTTTATGTATTACTTGCATGAAATAAGAATGAGTTTTATGATCTCACCATTCAGTGGAAAAAACTCCACTGTTCCTGAAGCTGTCGATCCAGTTCCCACAATCTTCAACAAGGCAAAATGTCGGATACCTGTCCATGTGGATTACATTTTAATAGGTTGCCAAACATATAGTGAATCAATCATTTTTAAAGAAATATCCACACTAGAAAGAGCTCAGAAAACATGATGCATACCCATTGGACACTCCTGTCCACTGAGTGCCTGAAGCTGCTGATGGAATGAGTAGTCATCTACACTGGGTGCAGAGATGATTAGAAGTCGTCGTTTGGCCATAAACCTGAAAATTCACATATGATAATCAGAATAATTAGAAAGATTAGTAATCAGTTCAAAGCAGGATGAAACTCATTGTGTTTACCTCAGAAGTGAATTCTCCTGATTGTTTGTTTCGTCTTTAGAACAGAGTGATGGAGCTTTTTGCTCCTCTTCCTCAGATTGACGTGAAGGAAAGCTGTCAATGTAATCCAGTAAATCGGAAGGAGCTGTTGGCTTGCTGAAAACCCTGTTAAGCTACAAACCACAAGAAGTATGCCTTTGATTCAGTAGTCATTCAGTCACTGTGAATTAGGAGAAAATAAATTGTTCTTACGTTCGGCCTCAGGTCATAGTCAGTCAACACCATTGAGAAGTTTTTGGAGTCCAGCCCATATTCTCTGCGGATCTCGCTGATTAACTCAGAGTTTCTGAACTTTTCTGGCAAGGATGCTCTTGGTGCCTCAGAGGCTGTTTCAAAAAGAGCATTGTGCATTTTACATTTCTGTCAAAATTGTGTTTTGCAGTAAGCGCAAGAGAAATTCAAAAGCTTTAGGGTTGGGTTAAAATACAGATTTTCTGATTAATTGGGATCTGGATAGCAAATCGACTATACATCCTATAAATGATTTTACATTTTACACTTATTTCAATAAGTGGATGAAAACAGAGACATTTTACTTATACATATTACAAACATACTTTTATATAGTTGTGAATGTGAGTTTTCAGTCTGTAAAATAATGTCAAAATGTATTTTGAGTTGGAAAAAATGTGATCAGTTCGATTCAAAAACAAATAAATGGCACTTATGAGCCAGATTTTTAAGTGAAACAAAAACGTACAGAGAGACCAGTTTGATTCACACAAAATTACTCTTTTGAGCTGCTTCTTTTAAAGGGATAGTTCACCCAAAAATTTTCATTACCCCATGATTTACTCACCCTCAAGCCATCCTAGGTGTACATGACTTTCTTATTTCAGATGAATTCAATTTAGTTATATTGAAAAATGTCCTGGTTCTTCCAAGGTTTATAATGGCAGTGAGGCCTTCTGAAGTGAAGCGATGTGCTTGTGTAAGAAAAATATCCATATTTAAAACTTAATAAATTAAAACAACTCTCTTTTCCGACAGATGGCCGTATGCATCGATTTACTGCAAAAGAGTAACTTGTGACCCGACGCATGATGTATTGACGAATGCGGAAACACAGAGGATAGAGCAAAACAAAACACCAGTCACAAATTCTAAACAAGTCTAAAACAAGAATTTTTAAAAAGTAATGTCGGAGGATTTCGATATAAGAGAAGAGGAGCTTGAGTTTGTTGCCCAGCACTATTAGTTTGAACCGCGAGAGGCGTCAAAGCTTACGCTACTCCTACATTGCGTCAGGGGTTACTCTTTTGGCTTAAGTCGACTTGCGTAGGCCGTCTGACGGAAGATAGTTATTTTAGTTTATAAAGTTTTAAATATGAAGTAGGCCCTTATTAACCCCCTGGAGTCAAATGGATTACTTTTATGATGGATGGAAGTGTTTTTTTGGACTTCAAAATCAGGGCTGTCATTTACTACCATTATAAAGCTTGGAAGAGCAATGATATTTTTTAATATAACTTCGATTGTGTTCGTCTGAAAGTAGATAGTCATATACACCTCAGATCTCTGATTGAGTAAATCATGGGATCATTTAAATTTTTGGGTGAACTATCCCTTTAAGTAAATCAAAAACATGCAGTGTGACAAGTGTGGTTCAATTTACGAACAAATTACTCTTTTGAACCGTTTGTTTAAAGTGAATGAAAAACATACAGCGTGACCTGTGTAGCCTGATTCCTGAAACAAATGACTTGGCTCTTTTTAGTGAATCAAAAATATAGAGTACGACAAGTGTAGTTCGATTCTCAAACAAAGGATTCTTCTGTACAAATCTGTATATTCTTTATCTTCATGTAGTTTGATTCTCAAACGAACGACTCTTCAGTCTGTACAATCTTTATCTTCATAAGCATTTTCACAAGTAGTTTACTAATGTCAGTGTTTACACAGTTGAATTACCTTGGTAGTGTTGGATGTGTAGCGTAAGACTACGATCTGAACCCATGATGGACAGCACTGAGACCTTTCTTTGGGAAAACTCACAGCTACGTAGCTCATTATCATCTCTCTGTTTGATATACTGACTTGAGACATCACTTGGGGAGGAAATCACCTGTGCCACAAACAAACCTCATCATAATCGGATACACCCTTCCATGGAGAGCTGCAAATATGCATGCATTTTGAATCAAGAACTTACAAGAAGTCTTCTTCTCCCTTTGAGGTTTTGCATGAATTCTTTAAGAGCTGCCTTTTCCTTATCATCTGCTTCTCGTTGCGACTTCCTCCTCCCTCCTTTTCCCTTTTTCTTCTTGCCATCCTTTCCTTTGCCTTTCTTTTTAGAGGTTGAATGGTCAACGGTTTGTTCTCCTTTGAAATCCTCATTGAGGGTGTCAAAATTAGATTTTGTACTAGCATGTGTTCTTTCTGCTTCTGAAGGTTTTTTCACTTCTGTTACTGGCTCTCTGTTTCTGTCACTATCTGGAGTTTTCTTTTGGTCGCCGTGCTTCAGTCTCTCATTTCCATTAGATGCAGATTCTGAACCTGCTTTAGTTGATGGTTTGCCATTTCCTGAGCCGCCCGTCGGTTTACGGATGACGAATCGCGAGCGTCCGTTCAAAATATCTCGGACTTTGTTTCTTAATGTTGCCTTTTTGTCTAGATGTATCTTCTGTGTAAGGATGGACGTGGTATTCATTTGCCTCTGTGGGCTGAAGGTCCTACGCTTGCTGGAACCCTGTTTCTTCATCACTAACCTCTTCTTTGTGATCTTGCATTTAACTGGTAAGCCCTTTCTGGCGACTCTCTCTAACTTTCGCACAGGCAGCTGATCGATGACCTCAAGGACGGCCTCAACACGAACCGGGTAAGGAAATCTCTCACTAACCCTCATGTTCTTCTTCAGAATCAACATGGAGAAAGTATGTTCCTCCAACTCAAGGTAATGGAGAAGTTTGCTCACCATTTCAGAGTCCATGACCTCCACAGTGGCTTCTCCGTGCAAGGTTGTGCGTTGGATTTTGCCTTCCATCATTGCATTCTGAATAATAGTGACGACGAGCGTGTCTCTTTCTGCCAAGCGACAGTTTAGTCCCTCAGACTCTTGAATCTGTTTCTCCATCATACGCAGATAGTTGTCACCATGCGATGGCGCGGTGATCACCCACAGCCGGTGTTTCCCGGAAAAATCAGCCAAGAAGTCTGACTCTGTTGGACTTTCGCGAGCCCCATCTGACCCAACGTCCTCCTTGGGAGTTTTCGCTTGGTGTTTTTTCTTGCCTGCTTTTGCAGAAAGCACCGGGCTGTTGATCCAGTGTGCCAACAGGACCAGGAGGATCCACAGACGAGACATATCAAGACTTCACACTCTCCACTAACCAACAGAGTGAGGAGGCAGAGAGAGAAATAACAGCTTCTGGTTCACATTAGGGATCGACCTTGTTACAGGAAACTCCTGGAATTTTTAAGCTTCAAAGCAACGCTGAGCTATGAGGCATGCGGAGCAGATTCTTGTGCTTCATAACTTTGTGTCTGCATGGAGGATGAGCTTTTGTAGGAGAAGAATGAAAGGGCAGGATGAAACCCAACCCCTTTACAACTTCAATGTGATCTTGATCTTAGTTGTCAACACCTAATTTGCTTTAGATTATTATAGACAATAATTGGATTATATCTTGACAATTTTAGTATGTGTTCTAAAAGTCAATGTTGAAATTTAAATAAGAATAACAGACATTTTTCATTTATTCACAAAGGCAAACCAGTCATTGTTGTCTCAGCACACTCGCAATCCATGCATCTGCAAAACAGACATCAAAACTATGATGATTAGTACCAGAACTCCAATAATCTAGCCTGCAAAACTATACTTGTTTATATCAGACTAAATTGTCAAAAAAAATTTAGACATGAAACTACAAGATTGTTTCCTACTCCAAATAACTTTCTGTGACACACTTTGAATACACTGTGATTAGAAAAAAAAAAACATAGCCAACACACATGATATTATCAACTAAATAAAATAAAGGGTTAAATAAAACTTGCATTTTTAGATAGAAACTGTAGATGGCAAAGTTATGGTATTAAATGTGATCCATAGATCCACTGTGAAATAAAAAATGTTAAACATGTTCTTCCTTAAAACAACCTTTTTTTCATACACATTATAACATGTACATTACAAGAGGTCTATAAATAAGGTGTGGGAAAGTATTATTTTATCAATGCATTGGATTTTAATTTGTCATAGTGCAAAGCTAAAACTTTTTTCCAGGTGTGGGAAGAATTGTGAGAAGTGTCTAGCAATCTGGGAGAAGAGTTAATGGTTAACAGTCATGGTACACAGACATTCCACAAATGGATTGTTGAACAGAAACATATGAGAGACGGGAAAACAACAGTATAGAAGGAAATGGTATGTTTAATGCAAACATATACATCAGTGTTATTTGTTCAATCGTTTCAATTTACTACTAGCCAAGTGTTAACTACCTTGAGGTCCACTCACTAATCAATTACTCTGAATGTTTTTTTCAAGGGACCAAGAAACCAAGAAATTGTCATAGGCTAAAACACACTAAAGGTCAAAAATTGTGATGTTTAGGGGTTTTATATGGCCTGAAAGTGCTTAGAACAGCTGTAAAATCGTAATTGCACTGTGCACATTGCAGAAAAAAAATCAAGAACCTAGTTATCTGAGGCACCTTTCTCACTGGATTGTCAGTTGCATTCAACGTTGAAGTATTTCCCTTGTCTACTACCGCCCCCTGCTGGAGATGTATATGTGTCGATATGCGTATCTTCCATATACAGGTGCTGGTCATATAATTAGAATATCATCAAAAAGTTGATTTATTTCACTAATTCCATTCAAAAAGTGAAACTTGTATATTATATTCATTCATTCCACACAGACTGATATATTTCAAATGTTTATTTCTTTTAATTTTGATGATTATAACTGACAACTAAGGAAAATCCCAAATTCAATATCTCAGAAAATTTGAATATTACTTAAGACCAATACAAAGAAAGGATTTTTAGAAATCTTGGCCAACTGAAAAGTATGAACATGAAAAGTATGAGCATGTACAGCACTCAATACTTAGTTGGGGCTCCTTTTGCCTGAATTACTGCAGCAATGCGGCGTGGCATGGAGTCGATCAGTCTGTGGCACTGCTCAGGTGTTATGAGAGCCCAGGTTGCTCTGATAGTGGCCTTCAGCTCTTCTGCATTGTTGGGTCTGGCATAAATCGCATCTTCCTCTTCACAATACCCCATAGATTTTCTATGGGGTTAAGGTCAGGCGAGTTTGCTGGCCAATTAAGAACAGGAATACCATGGTCCTTAAACCAGGTATTGGTTGCTTTGGCACTGTGTGCAGGTGCCAAGTCCTGTTGGAAAATGAAATCAGCATCTCCATAAAGTTGGTTTGCAGCAGGAAGCATGAAGTGCTCTAAAACTTCCTGGTATACGGCTGCGTTGACCTTGGACCTCAGAAAACACAGTGGACCAACACCAGCAGATGACATGGCACCCCAAACCATCACTGACTGTGGAAACTTTACACTGGACCTCAAGCAACGTGGATTGTGTGCCTCTCCTCTCTTCCTCCAGACTCTGGGACCCTGATTTCCAAAGGAAATGCAAAATTTACTTTCATCAGAGAACATAACTTTGGACCACTCAGCAGCAGTCCAGTCCTTTTTGTCTTTAGCCCAGGTGAGACGCTTCTGACGCTGTCTGTTGTTCAAGAGTGGCTTGACACAAGGAATGCGACAGCTGAAACCCATGTCTTGCATACGTCTGTGCGTAGTGGTTCTTGAAGCACTGACTCCAGCTGCAGTCCACTCTTTGTGAATCTCCCCCACATTTTTGAATGGGTTTTGTTTCACAATCCTCTCCAGGGTGCGATTATCCCTATTGCTTGTACACTTTTTTTCTACCACGTCTTTTCCTTCCCTTCGCCTCTCTATTAATGTGCTTGGACACAGAGCTCTGTGAACAGCCAGCCTCTTTTGCAGTGACCTTCTGTGTCTTGCCCTCCTTGTGCAAGGTGTCAATGGTCGTCTTTTGGACAACTGTCAAGTCAGCAGTCTTCCCCATGATTGTGTAGCCTACAGAACTAGACTGAGAGACCATTTAAAGGCCTTTGCAGGTGTTTTGAGTTAATTAGCTGATTAGAGTGTGGCACCAGGTGTCTTCAATATTGAACCTTTTCACAATATTCAAATTTTCTGAGATACTGAATTTGGGATTTTCCTTAGTGGTCAGTTATAATCATCAAAATTAAAAGAAATAAACATTTGAAATATATCAGTCTGTGTGTAATGAATGAATATAATATACAAGTTTCACTTTTTGAATGGAATTAGTGAAAACAAATAAACCATTTGATGATATTCTAATTATATGACCAGCACCTGTACATATCCATCAAAGATTTTGGTTAAATATTACTATTAAAATAGAACATGTAAATAAAGAGCATGAATGTATTTCTATAAATAAATATTACAAATTTAATATAAAAAACCCTAGATTTAGTTTTCCATTGTTATCTACTGATGAGAATGTATTTGTATTTATATATTTATTTTACCACTTCCATTTTTACTCTGTCATGTCTTTTATTTTTGTTGTTATTATTATTTTTATTATTACTTATTTATACCTGAATTATCATAAATTATAAATAAATCATAAGCAAACAAACAAAAACTCTGGGTCACAACTGGCACTTACTTGTCTCACTATCACTAAAATTGGCCGTAATCTTAAATAAATATATTTTTTTAATACACATGTTTGAAGGAGATATTATTTTATTTTTTATGGGTGTTTACGGTACATACAATAACAGTGCTAACTGAAATCTTGGTGGTGGTTACCATGGTATACAACTTCCATTACAACATAATTTATCCCAAATATTAATCTCCCATAAGACAAAAGCAACACAATTTGATGTCACACTGACAAACTTTTTTTGCGTGTGCTAATATTCTGTTCGAAATCTTTTTTTTTATGCCTAAAACATACTTAATGATCTTAAACTAGTCTGTGTTGAATGAATCTTGTTAACAAACGCCCACAGCACATGACTGATTTACATATGTTGATGGGCAGTCGAATGGAAGGCCAGAAACTGTTCAGATAGAGGTGAGCGCGAGTGCTTCCGGGTGGCGGTTGTAAACTGCGCGTCCCCGCAATTCAAAGGTCGCTCATTGATGCTCTTTCTCCTCTCGGTGAGAATTTCAATTGTTCATTATCGATCCCCGCCACGTTGTCAATTGATCGTAAGAAATGCATTAGGGCATGCATTGCTTTGATCTCTTAATGCAAACGACAGCATGTAGTTTTTGCTTTCTGCTTAGCCATCAAGCTAGTGTGTGTTACTAAAATGAAAGATGGGGAAATGAGCGCTTGTGCCCGCCTTCTGTCGATCCAGAAAAAAATGCTAACTCTTGCTTTTGAATTAATGCTGCATAACAGATTTTAGCGAATAGGGCTGCGCTTGAGTTTGATATGAATGAAAATACGTCAATGCGTTTATAAATACATGCGGCAATTATGCGTGCCTTGTGTCATTGAGTTGTTTGAATGAATGACTTTTGCATTGTCCAATAACAAACTATAGACACGAAGACGAACACCGTTATTTTGGCACTACTCGTTTTCTCCTCATCGTATATGTTGAATATTGTAATTTTCCAAACATTGTAGTTTATAAATTAAAGTTAGTAAATGTTGCCCCACATCTGATAGAGACTTGTGTCACTTGTCTGGTCCGGTGACGTGGTGCTGGAATTGGATTGAAGTTGGCACCATAATCCAATAGTCTGTCTGCACACGTTTATGGGTGATTTTGATTGTTTCTCACGCCCTCATACACGCTGCACTGCTTTTATGTGTGGGATGCCTGTATATTTAAAAAAAAGTTGTATAAGTGGAAACTCTATTTCTGGTACATTCCATGAATACACTACGCTGTGTGTGTCCTTGTCTTTTTAAGCACAGATCCTTTATTTATTTTGTTGTGAGACCTATTAGATATGTTCCATAAAGTATTTGTTGAACTTAAAATTGACTTCGCATGAAAAGTAGCTAGTTTTAAATGCAGCAAATATCTGTATAACCCTTCAAAGTTGTGATGACCTGTTTGACCTGACCACATTCAGTATCTAACATTTAAAATCGTACAATGTCATCTTTGTGATGTTTAGAAAATGAATTAATGAATGTTCAATATTACAACATTGATCAAACAATTACAAAACAACATGCAAGTTATTTTTTATTATAAAGTTTTCCTTAATTGTTCTTTTCGTATATGTATCTCCTGCTGGATCAGAATATATGCAGGCAGTGTTTATGGTGTCATAGACCTGCTGTCTGTAAGCTGCTACTGTGTGACCTGCACTGGCCCACAGAGACAAACCCTTATTACTGCCACATGAGACAGTCCTTACCTAAACAAATACACTTCACTACACATTACAGTGTTTGCTTCTGCGTGCCCTTGACTGTTTTACCCTGTGGATTAATTGGACGGTTTTGTGTTTCTACAAATAGACTTGCAAAGAGGCATGAAGTTGTTTAGAGACTGGAGATATGGTGGAGAAAAAAAATCCTCTCGCTCTCAAATCCTTCTCCTCTCCCTCTCATTCATAAATGTAATATAAGTGTGTGGTACCGTTCAAAAGTTCAGTGTCGGAAAACTTTTCTCACAAAGGCTGCATTTATTTGATAAATACAATTAAACAATAATATTGTGAAATATTATTACAATAACTTTTATTATTAGTAAAGTCAAGTCGCCTTCATTTATATAGCACTTTTTACAATAAAGATTGTTTCAAAGCAGCTTTACAGTGATAATAGGAAATTAATGGAAGAGAGATTGTTTTGGCGGTACAGCAGCTTTAGAAAAAAGTTATTGTCCAGCTAATGTAAGTTTTCGATTGATTCTATTAAAATAACTGTTTTCTATTTTAAATATTAAAATGTAATTTATGCCTGTGATGGCAAAGCTGAATTACTCAAGTCCAGTCTTTTTGTTGCATTATAAATGTCTTTACTGTCACTTTTGACCAGTTTAATGCAATTAATTTCTTTATAAAAAAGCCTTTTGAACAGTATTGAATATAATTTTTTGAGCCCTTTATTTCCTTTAAAGAATGTAATGTTCTTTAGTGTTTGTAAGATATGTACTTTATAAATGTGTGGACATAGTGACCACTTGTGTGAACCGTGAGCATATGTGTGTCACCTTGGAGGTGGGTAAACAGCTGAGCTGCTGTTACTGGGGCAGAGTGGAGCATTGTGGGATAGGTCATCAGGCTCACTTTTTTTCCTCCCTCTTTCTCTCTCTCCCTCACATGTAGGAGGAGGGTCATTCCAACTGCACAGCTCCTCCTTGTGTCTCCGATGGCGAGCCTTCTGCGTGTGGTAGCCACCAGCTGTTCCAGCCCCCTGTTCTCCGGGCTGGCCTGTGCTAAGCTACAGACTGTGCGGACAGTGAAGACACCATGTGTGCGGTTCTTTAGGACCCATCAAGCCCTCTCTCGCCTTGCAAGTCCAGGTAACGTTACTGGAATATTAAATTGTGATAAAACATGCTCCGTTTCAGACATTCAATTTTAGTAACCAGGTAGCTGAGGTCCTTAAATCATGTTTGATTGAGATATTTTTTCCCTCAGTATACATTAATGAATGAGTTGATTGAAAGACCTTGAATACTAAACATCATTTGTTTTACCTCAGCAGATTTTGTTTTAAAGTATGACAAAAGCAAATGAGACATTCCCAAACTTTTTACCCTCATACTACAATTTCTCTAGCAGTCCATGTGTACGTATCCAATGACTCTCAAGGTCACGGTGTCCCTGCCCTGCTTGTTCTGCCACTATTACCTGTTGAAGGTCCCAGGATATTAATGAGTATAATGTAAGTGACCCGTGTAGCATGCTGGCTGTTTGGATACAGCGTGTGTTTGAGGCAGACTTTTTTTAAAAGGTAGAAGAATGGGAATGACAGCTGGGGCAGGTTATTTCTGGCACTGTATCAGCTGAGGAACCAGGACTTGTGCAGGAGAATGTCTGCTGGGAAAAGAAGCACATGTCTATGGTGACTACCAGCAGTCAGTGTGGTTATAAGAAGTTTGTGGGCCTCAGATATTCACTTGGTTTCCATTTACATCTGGAAATGCTAAAAAGTGACTTACAAACTACTTACAAATTATTTTATTTATAGTACTATGTCGATGATGATTGAAGTTCTTTAAAAGTCTCTATTCTAAACAAGATTACATTTATTTGATCAAAATACAGTAAAAACAGTAATATTGTGAAATATTACAAATGCAATTTATTCATGTGATGGCAAACCTGAGTTTTCAGCAGTCATTACTCCAGTCTTCAGTCACATGATCCTTCAGAAATCATTGATTTGCTGCTTAAACATTTCTTATTTTTATCAGCATTGAAAAGAACAGAATTTATTTAAAAATAGAAATCTTTTGTTACATTATAAATGTCTTTACTGTCACTTTTGACCAGTTTAATGCACTCTAAGTTTTTTCTTTCTTTCTTTTTTTTCTTTTTTCCTTTCCCTTTTTTTCCCCCTTAAATCTTGCTGACCAAAAAACGTTTGAACAATAGTGTGTAATTTTATGTTCTGTATAAAGTATGTGTAATTGTCCTGACTAGTTAGATTTGGCACTGGCATTATGCTCATGTCACACAATGGTTACCTATTCAATTCAACAAAAAAAAGA
Organism: Rhinogobio ventralis; assembly: GCA_039654625.1. Classification (NCBI taxonomy): domain Eukaryota; kingdom Metazoa; phylum Chordata; class Actinopteri; order Cypriniformes; family Gobionidae; genus Rhinogobio; species Rhinogobio ventralis. The sequence goes on along the minus strand of CM077208.1, from coordinate 15,904,462 downwards.
GTTTCCCTTGAATATGCCGTCAAGTAGAGCTGCTCTAAAGGCCCGGGTATACTTCATTAACAGTGCGCGAAATCACGCTAGAAACACAGGTTTCCAAGGCAGCAAAACAATGATGACAGTCAACAACTGTCATTTTTGTAATAATAAATGCCACTTGGTTTGTTGTTTGATATCTAATGCAGTGACAGTCATACATTATACATATGCTAAAGTGTCCAAATACTTTGAGTTGTCTTTACTGTCTATGCCCCAGTTTAACCACCAGGCAGCTCAACTCTGTGATTCACGTGAACTCATGTTGTTGTTATCTATAGATCAGGCCTGTGGTGGAATTTTCCACAAGCGACCTCCTGCTACCAGTAGTAGGACATGACTTGGATGACTTCTTGATGCATATTCAGCCTGTCTAGACCACATGTTGTTTGCACATCTTTTACAGACCAAAACTCATAAAACGAAGCTGTGCATAAAAATTCAACTTGATTTACTTCATTACACATGCCAAAACCCAGGTATGCTCTGTTTTACAGCTTGAGTTCTCAGTTTTATTTTTGAAAATATGACTGCAGAATTGGAGCTGTTGCAAAGTCATAAGGTCTTGCCTTACTGTAAAAATGCATGCAGCTGTAAAACCACAAGTCTCAGAGTCCGCATGGACCTCCAGTCCATCACAAAGGTCTCAAAGGTTTTACACATGTTTTTTTTTTTTTACCACCCTTTATAAACTGCTTCACCAGTTGTATGTCTGCTTCCGTATATGGTGCTTATCTTTATTGTACAGCTTTACTCTTTGACTTCAAAACAGAGTCTGAAGAGTTAGAAATGGTTTTGAGAGATTATATTGGCGATGAGAGTAAAGTGAGATTACAGTTGTTCACATTTCACTTTGTTGGGTTCTCTAAAATTATAGTTTGTCTGAGGTCTGACACAAACTTCATGTAGCTTCATGTAGATAAAAAGAGAACATTTAAATATTGGTATATGATTTAAAGTTTGTTGTACTTTTAGTGTGTATATAATATTATTATTATTATTATTAAATTACTTTAGATGTATTTTAAATACAAATAATACAATTAAAAAATATATATTACATTACAATACAACTACTATAATAAAACCTTTTTTTTTTTTATAAAAAAAAAAATAAAAGTTTTTTTTTTACGTAGTAATTGCATTTATAAATACACTGTAAAAATTCTCTAGTGCTACTGGTGCAGGGCCTGTTGAACTTTTGCATTTTGCATGCGCACTTAAAAATATGTTCCTCTCCAGGCTCTGCTTGATTCTGTAATTCTCTATTATTTCCTGCAGGCATTCCATACAAACAGTTGACCGTTGGCGTTCCCAAGGAAATCTTTCAGAATGAGCGTCGAGTGGCTATCTCTCCAGCTGGAGTGGAAGCTCTCATCAAGCAGGGCTTTAATGTGGTGGTGGAGTCTGGTGCTGGGGAATCTGCCAAGTTCTCCGATGACATGTATACAAAGGCAGGAGCCACCATCAGGGACATCAAAGATGTCTTTTCATCAGATGTTCTGCTTAAGGTACTGTTAGATGCCTTAAATTATTCATCTTACCTTCACTTAACCGAGTCTTCATTAACACTCAAGCCTTGTTTATACTTTCACCTGTCTGTGAGCCTCCGCTGACTGCGTGGGCACCTCCCCAAACAGACGTTTATGATGATTGGCCTTTTACATTAAACATTTTCATTTTCATGGACATTTTTATTAAACAGACCTTTATTTTCATTAAAAAGGCTTACTTCTGCTGTTGTAGGCTCATTTTGTAAATTTAAGCAATTAATTTGGACAGGTGTAAACTGGGTGCCGGTACAGACGTATCTGCCCAACCAGAGTTGCCTCGAAGTCTTGCATCTTCGGAAGATGAGCCGCGCACAAGTTACAAAAAATGGCTTGCGAAATGGGGTCTTGCGGCTCAACGATCCACCTCACTGATGTCATTTTTGCCATTCGGACTCATGCAGATGTGGCGAGTATAAACCAGGCTTCATTCTCTCCACCTTTTTTCCACAGGTGCGTGCCCCGATGTTGAACTCGGCTCTGGGAGTTCATGAAGCCGACCTCATGAGTGAAGGTTCCACCCTCGTCAGTTTCATCTATCCCGCTCAGAACCCTGAGCTGATGGACTTGTTGTCCCAGCGCAAAGCCACCGTCCTGGCCATGGACCAGGTGCCCCGTGTTACTATTGCTCAGGGTTATGACGCCCTCAGCTCCATGGCCAACATTGCTGGGTAAGGCCATCTAAAACAAAACAAAAAAGACAAAAGACTAGCTGCCTAATTTGTATAATGATGGAAAGCATTTTGTATTTGCATGAATGTTTTAATTTCAGTAATTGACAGCTTTCAGTTAATGCAGTTAAAAAAAAAAGTATGATAATAAATGTCGGAGCCAATAGCCTCATGGACAGTGCTCTGACATATAGTGCATCTGTGCCTCCGGTGACCTGAGTTCGGTTCCCAGCTTGAGGTCCTTTGACAATTTTGTTTTCCTCTCTCCACCCTATGTTTTCCTGTCTATCCTGTATACTGTTGTATCAATAAAGGCATAAAAATGGCAAAAATGTAACTAAAAAAATTAGGGATGCACCGAAAAGAAAATTCTGGATGCACTTGGCCGAAAACCAAAATTTATTCATTTCTTATTTTATATTAGTTTTTTTTTTGTATAATTGTATTATATATTTTTTTAATTAATTTCAATAATTTACAATACAAGCAAATAAAATAAAATAACCACGCCTATAGTCCTACAAGACTATTATTACTAGAGCATGTGAGCAGAGCGTAGCGTGGAGTGGATCAGTGAAAGAGAGGGTAGTGTCATTTTGCCAGTGTTGCCCAGCATGGCGATTGGTTAAACCACACCATGTTACAGCACAGTACTATTGCAAACAGAAACAAGTCTCCGTTGAGTGTGAGTGATGCATGAATAGAGTGTTTGCTTGGGCCATGGGCGACTGAGCAGAGAGCACACACACACAGAGTGGAACATTGAGCAAAGCAAACTGGGTGCCAGTATAGAATTGCGGTGCGTTTTCAATTCATTCCTATGGAAGTTGAGCAAACACTCACTGTTAGGCTTACCTGCTCGGTCAGAATCGTTTTGAAGTTGTGCATCTTCGGAAGCGGTGCCGCTCGCAGTTACAAAAAATGCTGCGCAAGATTAAAACAGAGGGGCGAGGCAGCATATATTTTTGGCCTTTTTTCTCTTTCAACCAAAAATGTTGGTCAATTGAGATGTTGGGATATATTGCTTCTATAACATGTTTTATTTCAAAAAAGTGAAAAGAAAACATCCAAAATTTTATTACTTCATTTTGTGTCTGTAATTTCCATTACAAAACATATCTTAAAAAGGCCATTTTCTCAAAATGCTTTTTTTTTTTTTTTCTCATGCACTAAGCCAGAAATCTCCACTTCAGTAGCACTTACAAACAACAAACTTTGCCGTTTTATTCCTGTATATTTTCTAAAGGGATTTACAGAGAGGTTTGTTCATTTAACATTCGCTTGATTTATTTATAACATTTTATTCTTAAAAAACATTTTATTTTTCTGATTTATGGAGTGTTAAAATAATTTTAAAATCATCTTCTAATATATCAACAAAAATGAAACCCATTTTGAACCTGGCTTTATAGAGTGTTAAGATTACTGTTCTGGAATTTTTTTGCAAATTAGTAAATTTTTAATTAGATAATGCCTCATTTGTATATTGAGGTATAACATGGCAGGAAACCTGTAATACAAAATTAACTGAGGAAGTATGGTGATATCTACTAATTTTTATCCTGTTCAACTGAGGTGTTTTGCCTTTTTTTTTTTTTTTTTTTTAAATCTTGATTTCTGCTTCATCCATGACTGATGTGCTTCTTTTTTCTTTCTTTTTTTGGGGCAGCTATAAAGCCGTGGTCCTGGCAGCCAACAACTTTGGCCGCTTCTTCACTGGTCAGATCACAGCCGCAGGGAAGGTTCCTCCTGCTAAGGTAATCGCTGAGTGCTTATTTTGAGTTGCTTGATTCACTGCTGTACATTTCTCCCATTAGTTCTTGTATGAAGATATTAGCACTGTTCATACTTTCCCAAATTAGATTTTTCTGTTTATTTCAGAGTCTTTCAGAATTTTACAAAAAGGATGTTCTTATTGGCAGGTGTTGATCATTGGAGGTGGAGTGGCTGGGTTGGCTTCTGCTGGCTCTGCCCGTGCTATGGGTGCCATTGTCAGGGGATTTGACACCAGGTAAAAATTCCTAAAACTTAGTTACTTAAATTTAAATTGGTCAAACTTATACTTTTATTCGGCAAAGATCCATTAAATTGATCTAAATTGACGGTTGCAAAAGATTTCTATTTCAAATGCTGTTCTTTTGTACTTTATATTCATCAAAGAATCCTGAAAAAAATGATCACCGTTTCCAATAAAATATCAAGCCGCACAACTGTTTTCAACAAGTGTTTCTTAAGCACCAAATCAGCATATTAGAATGATTTCTGAAGGATCATGTGACACTGAAGACTAGAGTAATGATGCTTAAAATTCAGCTTTGCCATCAGAGAAATAAATTATATTTTAAAATATATTAAAATAGAAAACTTACTTTAAGATATTTTATGCATAAGCATGCACAGTCATCCATCAAACACTAGATGGTGCTATAATATTATTTTAAGTTTACCACAAAAACAGCTTGTTAAATTTGAATTATAACAGATCCTGTGGATAATTTGCTCTTTTCAGTCTACTTTGACCCTAATGATTATTGCTTGTAACAAAATTTGTGTACCCCCCCATCATTTTTAATTTAATTTTATTTTTTACATCTGTCTGATGCTGTTATTTTCGTTTTTGTCAGTTTATAAATTTGAGTTGAGTCCTCGTTCTGCTCTAGTTTGGATTTATGGATTTTTTGTTTTTTTTTGTTTTTCACTTTCCCCCAAAAAAAACATAAGGTCTTGTGCAAGAAAACAGTGATGTCACTGGCACTGCTAATCCTGCTAAAAAGATTTGAAATGTATATATTTTAAAAAGATTTATTTTACTTAATTTGACTGATCTTACAGCTTTAGAGCCAAGCTCCAGTAAACACGTCATCAGAGAAAAGAGCTGTGAAAGGGAGGGCAAGTCATTTTAATTTGAAAGATTATGAGGGCACATTAATTAAAAAATATTGATGTGCATGAATAAAACCATTTATAATTAAGTCTGTGATACTGCATAAAAAAATAAGAATAGTCCATTTCTATTTCACGGTGACTTTAAACTGTCTGCTTGACTGATTCCACCAAGTTCCATCAGCTTCAGTTCCAGCAAGTCTCCTCTCGGTGGCAGTGTTGTTTTAGTCATGGAGTCTTGTTGTTGTCTTCCAGAGCGGCAGCACTGGAGCAGTTTAAGTCCCTGGGTGCTGAGCCCTTAGAGGTGGATGTGAAGGAGTCAGGAGATGGCCAGGGCGGTTACGCTAAAGAGATGTCCAAGGAGTTCATCGAGGCAGAGATGAAGCTATTTGCCAAGCAGTGTTTGGATGTTGACATCATTATTACTACCGCGCTTATCCCCGGTACGCACACCTGCAACATTTACTCCCTTCTCCTCTCTTCTTTTTCCATCACATGCCCTTTATGGCATGTACACTTGCAGATAATAAGTGTTTGCTCGTGCTCGTATTTTTCCATCATTTGACTTTAAAAGGAATAGTTCATCCAGAATTTTTTTTTATATACAAACCCTGTGAAACTTTACGTGAAACGCACAAATCTTCATACCGGTTTTTACATGCATAGATTTTTTTGTTGTCATAATGATCACAGTCTATCAAGCTCCAAAAGCCTAAAAAGCTGCATAAAATAGTCCATATGACTATATATTTGCTTCTGAAGCTGTATTAAAGCTTTTAAGTCAATTTTAAGCCAGTGTTTACTAATTTCCTTTGCTGTACACTCAAAAAATGTTTTTTTCTTTATCAATGTCTAACCTGCATTGTAGGTACTACAGTTGATTTGAGAGCTACAGTTTTGACTTGAGGTGAAGGTTATCATTGCATAATGACTTAAATTAAATCTATTATATTTTTTTGAGAAACTCAGAATATAGGGCACAAATCTTTTGGACTATTATGTTACATTTATATTGCGTTCCATATTGAAGCTTTTGTGTCCCTGTCACAATGAGCTCCTCATTCTGTGGGGGGGGGAAAAAATCTTAAATTTCTTTCTTTTTTTTTTCTTTTTTTGCGGTTCATGGAAAAAATGACATGAGGGTGGGTAGATAATGTCAAATTTTAAGTTTTCATATGAACTATTCCTTTAACTGTGATCCTGGCTTATCTCAAGATCCTTAAGTTAATACTCATGACTCTCATTGGCATTTGAAAAGAGAAACGGATTAATAGCTAATTATGTACAGCAAAATTACCAATTTAACAGCTCTGCAGATGTGCTTTGTGTTCATTTGAAGCATGTGTTGTCCTAATCTCCATGACTAAATGCTAATAAAAAAATCATAACAGAAAATGTTTACAAAGTGTCATAAGAGTTGCTTTGGGTCGCTCTTGCTTTAGGTTGGCAGAGAGTTGTCTTTCCCCTCTGTGTTGCTTGTTCAGTACCGCTGGCACTCAAAGTCAGTTCCTGTGACTTTTGCATGCTCATGCACACCCCTGGTGTCACTCCAATGTTATTTTATTTCCATCCCTGAAGCTATGGAGCCAACGGTTGGACCTTTAGAACTTAATTCCTAAACAAACGGCATACCTGGCAGTTTTTAGCACGCTCCGATTGGTAAAACGCATGCAGTCTGTTCCACTATTATCGGAATAGTGTTTTTCTTTTAAAACCAACAAGCCGCAAAGCAGCTTATCAGTATATTAGGTTGCACGGATAAAATGCACATCAGAGGAGTCTTATTAAATGCATATCAGTCATGGTTTTGGTTTACTAGTCTCACTGTGCTGAAATTATTATGCAGGTCGGAAGGCCCCTGTGCTGATTACTAAGGAAATGGTGGAGACCATGAAAGACGGTTCAGTGGTGGTGGATCTGGCCGCAGAGGCTGGGGGCAACATCGAGACCACGATTCCAGGAGAACTGTCTGTTCACAAAGTGAGTACACTACAACTGCAGCTTACATATAAGGATGCATTCAATTTATCAGTAAAAACTTTTACGATGTTACAAAAGATTTCTCTTTCAAATAAATGTAAATGTTGTCTTTTGAAATTTGTTTAAAAAAAAATCTGAACAAAATGTATCATGGTTTCCACAAACATATTAAGCAACACAACTCTGTTTTCAACATTGATAATAATAAATTTTTCTTGAGCATCTGCATATTACAATTGGTTTCTGAAGGATCACACTGAAGACTGGAGTAAAGGTGCGTTCACGCCATGTCGTAATTACGACATTCCAAACGTCCTCCTAGAACTGGTAATTACAACTTGTAAAAGGGAATTTGCAGAGAGCTTCAAAAAAATCACCATTTAGGTGTTGCTAGTGTTGTCTTAAGCCCTATTCGGACGGGATTAGTTTTAAAAGGGTAGATGGAGTAGTGTAATTTTTACCTCAGGACGTCTGTAATATTAATGGCCAATTTGCACAGGATAAGAAATCTCAGTAAAACTAGCAGAAGTCGGAGGGGTAACTCGGTTTACGCACCGCCATCACCTCCCTGACGTCATATGCGCATTACACTGCTTCCTGATATCACGTGCGCACAGAGGTGTCGCAATAGGTCAGGCAAGACAGGCTCTTGCCTGGGGCCCCGCATTTTGAGGAAAATGGTAATAAACAATTAGAAATGGTAATATAAACATGCAGTGACATCTCTGCATCCCCCTTAGTGGGGCCACCCTCTCTCATTGCGCTGGTAATGCTTTTGCCACCTCGCCTCGACCGCCACCTTCAAACTGTAGAAAATGCATGATTTGATTTAAGCATAAAAAGAACTTATCTGTCTGGCTTGGCTGTTCGCTCTTATGTTAACCTAGATAAATATGCACTATTATTAGGCACATATCCAAGAGTTTGTGTGGAGTGTGGAAGCTGAAGTACAGCGCGCTGTACATGACATGAAGGCGCCGGCGCGATCACTGGCATTTTTTCCTGACAGCGAAAACAACTTAAAATACTCCATAATTTATGGTCATACAAATAAGAGTAATACATTATTTATTTGTATTTGTGTAAACTCACAATAACATCAAATAGTTGTGCTTTTGTAAAATAAAGAAAACAAACAAGACACGCGCTTTCTTTCGTCCTATAGTCTGCAGCGCATCTCATAAATGAGCTGAAACTAAGCGTATCAGGCTACTTGCCTCACATATATGATCAATATATCTAGCCTATAGAAAGCTTGAAGTGTCTACTTTTAAACAACCAGAGAATATTTGTTTTCGATTTGAATTTATGTAATCCGTATGAAAAGTGAATTTTTCTCTAAAGGTGCGTCCACTATGCTGCGGAGAGGCAGCGTCGTCAGCTTCATCTTTGCAGCCGACACTGACTCAGAAAATACTAGTTTAATAATAAATAAAATGTCTCCTTGTTATTTTTTTGACACATTTATAATCATTTTACCGGTGTTTCACACAAGCTTTATGCGTGCGCGCCGCTTCCATGCACCCAGTAGCCTATATATTTAAGCGGCCTAATTAAATTAGCCCAATATAAATGTGCGATTACTCTACTAATTGCTTAAGTGAATGACTAGTCCACTAGAAAAATCTTTAGTTGGGGGCAGCCCTAATCAATACATTTACCTAATTGACATTATTTAATTAGTAGGTTAATTAGTATATCCAGCTCTTATACATTAAATTAGTTAAGTTAACATAATTAGGCTAGTTGATAAACTAATAAAGTATAGAAATATATGGTTATCATTTTAATTTAATCTTTATGTAGGAGAATTGCTTGTTCCTGTCACCACCACACAAAGCACTGTTTTTAAGGTAACAATTGGTTATAAATATGAAGATTGTACTGTATTTTAAAGATATTGTATCTTTTTATAAAGATAAAGATTGACATTTTGTTAAACAAAAAGCACTTTAATGTTATAAAAATTAAACAATTTATGTTCTGTTAGATGTGTTTTGAAAATTATATCTCTAGAAAACGAAGATATATGAACAGAATTTTTTAATAGGGCCTTATTGATTAATTTTGCCTGGGGCCCCCACTCAATGTTGGTTCGCCTCATTAACATACATATAACCTATAAAACACTTAGGTCCAGTCGAACTATTTATTAATTAAATACTGATTGGATTCTGTTGGTAATAGGCACTTACCTAAAGCCAAAATAAGTTTTGTGCCTCTAACAAGTGCTTTCGACCTTCTTTTTTTATCTGAATGGTGTGCGGAAAACACTTGGTGCCAGATTTACCAACAGCGCAAACCCTCTTTTGGCGTTAAACTACTGTGAAAAATTAGCGGTGAAAAGGCATGGACAGGTATTTTTGCGGCTGACCTTATTGCATATACATTTTGTAGGAGTTTCCCTTTCAGATGCAAAATTTATAGGAGGAGAGTATTTAAATTAATCACGCAAGGTGATTTACTAAGGTTTTAGCTTATCAATTTACTAGTGTTTCTGCCATTATTTACCGCCCAAAAAAAGCATGTCTTAAATCAGATGCTAACGGGTAGATTGCATTGGTCATTATGGAAATGATGCGGCTGCATCTGTGTTCTTTAATTTGTGTCAGTAGATCACACGCAGAACTATCCACTCCCATCTGCGCTTTTTTTGTTTTTTGGAATTGTGCTCACGCTAATTGCCCTGTTTAGTAAATGTGGCCCATGAGGTTTGCCACAGACATATCCCACTGCCTAGAATGCAACTGAATGCTTCAAGCGCCTCCATACTTAAACTGCTGAAAACTACTTGTAAACAGGAAATGACAGAATATTTACATATTTGTTTGACTTATTTTATAAAATGTGCTTGTGTACTTTTCTACAGGGTGTGATCCATGTTGGCTATACTGATCTTCCCAGTCGCCTCCCGACTCAGGCCAGCACATTATACTCTAACAACATCATCAAACTCATCCGTGCCATCAGCCCGGACAAGGAAGCTTTTTACTTTGACGTCAAAAACGACTTTGATTATGGCACAATGGACCATGTCATCCGAGGTTCAATAGTCATGAAGGCAGGTTAAAAAGGTTTTTTTTTTCTACAATGTTCTTAGCTACAGAAGGACAGATAAACCCTTTATTTTGTGTTGCATGCTAAACAACTGTCCCAGGGCAAAAGTTTATTTTCCGAATTTGTGGGTTGAGGAAAAAATATCAGCACTTAAAGTGAATTACATAATTAACAATAATTAACCTTATTGTAAAGTGTATTAAAGGAATAGTTCAGCCAAAAAAGAAAATGATTCCATAATTTACCCACACTCAAGTCATCCTAGGTGTATATAACTTTCCTCTTTCATTCAAACACAATTGGAGCTATATGAAATAATACCCTGGCTCTTCCCAGCCTTATAATGGCATTAAATAGCTTTTGTTTAAATGCATTTTTTTTTTTTTAAGTACTATAAAAATGTTTTCTAAAAAAAATATTTTTTTGAACCTCCAAAAATGGCATCCATCCATCGTAATAGTAATCCATATAGCTGAAATGAAAAATACTTCTAAAGCATTTGTCTTAGTAAATGTTGAAATTAACAATCAACTAATACATTAGTAAAATCAAAAGTTGTATCTGTTAATATTATTTAATGGACCTGAGCAAATGTGAACTAACAATGAACAGTTGTATTATCATAACCTTAACATTTAACAAGAATGACACTTGCAAGACACTTGTTAAAATATTTATTAATCTTTGTTAATGTTAGTTATGGAACCATATTGTAAATTACCATAATGAGAATAATAATAATATCAATTTTGTATGTAGGTCATGTATGTAATGTAAAGGGGATTTTGTACATTCACTCTCCATGGATACACTAAGGTTTAACAAACACAAAAATGTGGTCGGCACAAGGTGACATTTTATCCAATCTGACCATTGACCTAAAATGAGTTTGACACCACTGAGCTTAAGGATGTGAAGTTTAAAATTTATGACTCCATATCACTCTGGCACTCATTTAGCTTTTAAAGAGTTGAGTGGTGGTGTTTTTTTTAATTCTGGCTTTCACTCTGTCTGTCTGCAGGATGGAAAAGTGCTTTTCCCTGCACCACAACCTAACAAAATCCCAGTGGCAGCGCCTACAAAACAAAAGTCTGTCCAGGAGCTGGAGAAGGAAAAGGCAGCTGCCGTCTCGCCCTTCAGAGCCACCCTCAACACGGCTGGGCTTTACACCGGAGGTAAATCACAGTCCAGCTGCCCTCTCTGCCTCCCTCTTCCCACCGGATCTCTGCGGGTCCCCCGGGGGTTAATATGAAAGCGGCACCCCGTGTATTTTAAGAGGAAGAGACCGCTGCATTGGTGGTCTCTGACACTGTTAATAAGGCTGAGGTGTACGTTTAAAACGCCCTCACTTTATTGCCTTTGAGATTAATCAAATTTTTATTTTCTTCCTATCTACTTTATCTAGTTTAGCAATCTGCATTGCTCAGAAATTCCAAAAATAGCAGCTCCCCTGTTTGCCCGCTTTGTCCTAAGATGTGATTAGACTCCAAAGCCCTTCTAAACCAAACGGCGCACAAATGAATTCTATTGGTTGCAGACGCTGAGGAACACTTGTGAGAGGAGAGGCAACGTTGGCTTCACATCAAAGCACTCACTTCCTCACTCAGACAAGCCACAAATACAACTTGCACGTAAATAAACACCGACTGATAAACAAACATGCAAATGAGATCTTCCTGCCCTTTCATGGTTTGCTGTATCTGTATGAACTTAGGTACAGGGAATCCTGACTTGCTCGGAAGGTCAAATTCACTGCCTTTTGAAATTGTGATTGGTCACCTAATTGCGGCACAAGCTGTTTTGTTTTCCACATCACCTTAGCCCGTTCTGGCATCTGAATGCCAGGAAACTGGGATGATAAAATGGTGGGGTTGTTGGTCCTTCCCTTCTGCTGTGTATGTCTTTCAAGGTGAAGGTTTTCTTACCCACGTGGCCAATGGCTATATATATTTTTAAAAAATTGAACGAATGCTCTCCGCATATAGTTATACGTTCAACAAATGCTTTCGCTTCAAATCCGCTATATCTCAGCGTAAGCCCATTCAGAAATACCGGTTCATTGGCAGAAACCTCTAAACGCCACTTCTCTTTGCCAGCAAAAGCCTTCAAGTTCAAAGAACCAATCAGAAGATGCGACTCAAATCAAATGATTTCAAGATGATCCGGCTTTCAATTGTCAAGCTCAATAACTGACTAATAACCTTTTCATTGCCATCAAAGTGAAATTACTGAACCTAAACATAAAAATGTCAGACAGACTTAAAGGTTTTTGCATCTGATATTATTGTATACCAGTGTAATTATTTTATTTTACTATATATTTATTTATGCATGTACGTACTTATTTGTTTTATAAAACTATGAATGCTTATATATATTTATTAACTTACAATATTAGAGTCGAGGTGTCAAGTGTACATGACCCACTGCTGTTTTGAGAAGATTATGGGATGTATAAACAGGACACATTGTTGCTGGCACTCAGCTTATTTGTCCGTTGAATAGTCAAGCATGCAAAATGACGAAAACATACTCCTCACTGAAAAACAAAATGCTTTACATGTCTTATACAGGTCTGGCTTCAGCGATCGGTCTTGGGCTGGTAGCTCCCAATGCTGCTTTCACTCAGATGGTTACAACCTTTGGTCTGGCAGGAATCGTGGGATACCACACTGTATGGGGCGTTACTCCTGCTCTTCACTCCCCACTTATGTCTGTTACAAATGCCATTTCTGGTAAGTTAGTAAATAAAGCATTTATTTATACATGCATAGTTTTAGTAATTGTTAAATGAAATGTTTTACCCTTTGCCATATATACCCATGTATTTTTTTTAATATTATGTGTATATTTAAAAAAAATATTATAATTTGGTTGTGAAATGGTCTGAGGCAATTTGAAATTTCTCTCAAGCACAGGTCATCAAAGCGTTCCATTTTCCTCATCTGAGTTTGCCCTTTAGCTATTAGGTGCTCTCAAGTGGGTGTGAATTACCTACTTGATTTAATGGGAAGAAAATGTCACCTAATTTATTTTTTTTTACCCTTAAGTTAGCTGTCTGTGATGGACAGACATAGCCCACCCGTCAGGTGGCGAATTCGGCTCTTCATTAGTCTAGACACGAGTGCCCAGGGTTCAGCAGTCCTCAGAGGGCCGCGTTATCATCATCAGCCAGGCAGATCAAGGATGCTTCTGTGCTTCGTTAAGCTTTTATTCATTTTTCTCAGCAGGCTGAGAAACCAGGAAACGATTAATTGTTTTTAACAAGTCCTTGGTGGTCTATATTAAAGAGTCCTTTATGTCAAGAAAGCAATAAACTTCACATCGAGAGTGTGGGGAATCATCTGAAGCAATTAGTTGCCTTCGACCTGCTGCACACTTCCTGTGAATTAGTTTATTAGTCTTGCAGAGACTTTTCTTTGTCTTATTTGCGTATGAGGTGTTACATATTTGACACTTACTGGTCTGTGTCTTTCACAGACCTGGAAAGGTGAGCGAGTTGGAATTTGCTTATTCCAGTGCCAAAAGTAATGAAGCTTTCACAAAAGTGACCGAGACGTTAAGCCACTAATGTGGAATTTCTCATTCTCATTGAAAGTGTGGGAGAACTTTTCCAAAAGCATAAAGTTACTCTTTTGCTTCTGGTGGAGTAGAGTTCCTCTCTCGTTCTTTAATCTACCTGAAACTGGTGAATCAGAATGACTCCACATCTGTTTGAACCGCCTGATCCAAGGAATCTTTTCGGAGGAACGTAGTCTATTAGATATTGGTTTTGGGTCCATTTTGCTGATGTGACCTAGCGGTTGTGTCATTCGCTTAAAATGACCCTCCTTTCCAAATACCTCATCGTTTTATCCTCCATGATCACAGAAAGTCGGAAATATTATCCAGCCATCAGTACAACAGCAATCCGTTTGTGGATTTCAAGCAGGCTCCGGCATCTTTCATTTTCATCCAAGAGTTTTATTTTACAGATATCCAGACCTCTGTATGTCTGGGTGCGTGTGTGGCGGTTCGTGCCTGTGTAAGTTTACAAATCGTCTGTTGCGTTTCCTGCAGTGTTGTGGTAGCGTGCTCTTGGCCTGCAAGCTGGTCTGTGATCAATTGTTACTTCAGAATTACAAAGTGAGAGGAAATGCTTACCAACAGTTACACACTTCATTGACTTAAGATAGCGCTAACCAACAGGGCCACCTCAGGTTTGGTCAGTCGATTCGATGCCGCAGAAGCATTTGAAAACGATTAAAGAGGTGATGGTTATCAGATTTCCCTCTGGGATGCCAGTGTTGTCCTCGTTAATTCCCGGTCAAAGTGAGTTACAAACGGCTTGTTTTGAGTGCTGTGCCAGTGTCAAGCGTATGATGTAAGACCTGATTGGAAAATGACTCGGACAGTTGTCTTGTTTATTTCACTTTAAATAATCACAATTTAGAAGCAAATCTGGAAAATTGTCATTAATTAGTCAGCATAGATGCCTCCAAAGATCTCTGTTGACTCATAGCCATTCAATGTTAGTGACGTATTCTGATGGCAGGCTAGTTTTTGCAATAAATGTGTAACTAATTTCATTTTAGTGAAGTAGCTAGCTATTATCAGCGCCCCAAAAAAATGGTTTTGTTTATTTTTTTTCTTTAATCCATTTCTTTATTTTAGCCTTTCAAAATGAGTGGAATTAGTGTTGCAATCCACATGTTGCTAATAGTTCATTAGTGTAGTAGCTGTAATTATTCAAAAACTTTTTTAAACGGTTTGTTTGTGAAAAATAGCATGGATGCTGTGTGTTTTTAGGTTTGACTGCTGTTGGTGGCCTCTCCCTCATGGGTGGTGGATATCTCCCTAGCTGCACGGCCGAGACCCTGGCCGTTCTGGCTGCTTTCATCTCCTCTGTCAACATTGCTGGTGAGTGCACCGAACAGACGATCCCATACCTGCCAACAGCAAAAGGAAAGATAAAACATTGCTAAAATGTCAGAGGCTGAAAGTCGAGTAAGATTACAGATGCGAGCAGGTGCGGGCTCTGTACTTGGGCCGCCCGCTGCCCTCTGGCTGCCCTGCATCTTGTGTTCGTGAGAATAGTGGCGTATTCCGTTCCTTCCAGGTGGAATAGTTTAGTCCGTCAAACCTCACACCTGAAGCAGGAAATGTCAGCACGGCAGTTTTGCTTCAAAGAGCCTCGGCCATGTCATAAATCAGGCTCTGCTCAAAACCAACCAATAGGGCCATTAAGGAGGAAAAGGGGAAAATGGCCTGAAGTGGGCAGGTGGCCAAAATGCCATCCTGTATCCAGTGACCCCTTCATCCTGAGTCTTGGTACAGTGGGCCAAAACGCCAGTCCAGGTCAGAGGGTGTGTTAGTGATTTAATGGCATGCTACTAGGCTTTTACAGACATTTTTCATCATGCTACAATAACAACTTTTTGATATGTGTTCCAGCGCATAAAGTGTCTGAATTTATATATTTATCTTCTCAGAAGGCAGGTGTTTAATTTCAGTTGAAAGATGTTTTTTGTTATTTCCATTCCTCATACATGATATTTCGTCCCGCAGTCCCATTACCCATAAACCTTTGGAAGTTAGAAATATGGACATTCTAGTCGCTTTTTCCTATCCTTTTTTCAACCGTTTTTATTGTTACAAGTGCATGCAGGGAAAAAATAACAATTGCCCTTTCCAATTTAATTTCAATAAAAGACAAGGAATTTATGGTGAACCTGCTCCATTAATGACAGGAATGAAAACATATTTTATTCTTTGGCCCCGGCTGTAATGTCTGGATATCCTTCACATTTAATTGTGGGAAAACTGAATGTTCTTTTTAATGCTGTATACATTGTGTTCAACCGTCTGAGTGGATTTACTTTTTAAATATTTTACCGGGATCCTCAGAGGAACGGGTCACTAAGGTTTGAGTGAAACTGGATATCCGTCTGAGTTTAAAATGAAAAGCTTTGGTTTGGTAATCGTCCTAGTAAGTTGCTTTGCTAGGGCAGCGTAAGCCAGGAAAATGAATGTAAATGCAATCACATGGCAGTTTAAAAATACTTCACTAATGAGCAGCAGATGAGTGACTCCCGTCATTCTTTGTGGCATCCTTCTGCAACTAAATTGGAACATTTTACACTTGACTTGACATTTTAAAAAAGTAATAATGTGATGTTTTATATTATTCATATATATGCACATGCTTGATTTCAACAAGATTGTGTACTATGTATATACTGTGTTCATACTATCTGTTTGTTTGATCAGGTGGTTTCTTGGTTACTCAGAGGATGTTGGACATGTTCAAGCGGCCCACTGATCCCCCAGAGTACAAATACTTGTATCTTCTTCCTTCTGGTTTGTTTGTTGGAGGTTATGGGGTGGCTCTTCAATGCGGCTACAATATTGAACAGGTAAGGACTGCATTACTTATAGTTAACTCAAACTCTTCAAATTATGCAGCTTGTTGAGATACTTGGGTTTAGTGTTGGCCGATATGCTCCATATTCATATCGTCAGCCTGTGAGTTTGGTGATGTACAATATTATCAGGTTATTTCCTCGGTTGTGAGGAAAAAACATAGCCTAATCATTTGTGTATCTGACTATATCTGAATATTCCATTTATGTCTGTTGTGTTAAATAAAGTGAAAGTATTTTAACATGTCAGTGGTAAATTTACGGACACACATTATCCTCTCATAGCATTTTTACTGTACTTCTGCACGAGATGAGAACACATTTTTATAATTTCTTGGGTCAAGAAAGAGTTAGAGTTTGTGACATATTTCCTCCTCCCCAGCTACTGTGAAAAGCTTGCTCTGTCTGAATGTGCTTAAATGCACAATAAGGACACTTTCCTGTCATATAGCCTACCACAAACGCGCACTTCAATAAGCCCAAAGAACGCAGGTTAATGTGTTTACCTGCCAGGAGAAATCGGGGTAAGGAGCAAAACTATTGTCGATCGGTTTATGCTAAGCCGTTTATGACTACTCCGATAAAGAAAAACGGGTTAACGCATTTACGGCTTAAGTATCATCGGGTTAAGAACGTGCATGTAAACGTGCTCACGTACTCCATGAAAGTGAAAGCAAACTGACCAAACCTTGGCATCTGTCACTGCCTTCCTTCTCTCAGAGACAACGATTAATCTACCTCAACATAAGCTGATAACGGTAGCCTATATCTTAATTTACTGGCTTAATATTTCTTGTGGACCATACATTAAAAATGAGAAGAATCAATATTTGTCGCAAGTGTGATTGTGAATCAGAAATGTTGCCAACTGACAGAAGTTTAAGTACTAAAAAGTAAAACCGAAAATAAAAAATAAATTAAAGCTAAATAGAAATTTGACAAAAACGCATAACAAAATTGCTAAAACTTATACTGAATTAGCTTTTATTTTTATAGTTTTATATTTTAAAATTTTTGTTTATTTATAAATACTATAATAGTATTAAAATGGTACTAAAATAACAATGTCTGCTCTTCATTCAACCAAAGTTGCATAAAATGTTCAATTACATTTGAAATGAAGCTAAAATAAAAAGTGAACTGAAAAAAGTACTTGAATGACTACAACTAAAGGTAATTAAAGCTAAATAGAAATATGCTAAACAACATGCTAAATTTCCACTAGGAACACCACAGCAACTTTCTGGCTACCATGTATAACAACTTAATATAGCAAAAATCTAGTTATGTGCTGTAGAAATGGATTCTGGAGGATATGTGAACCTTCTTGTGTGCAGATGATGTACTTGGGCTCCGGCTTGTGCTGTGTGGGGGCTCTGGCGGGTCTTTCCACCCAGTCCACGTCCCGTCTCGGTAACACCCTGGGCATGATCGGAGTGGCTGGTGGCATTGCTGCTACTTTCGGAGCGCTGAAACCTTCCCCTGAGCTCATGGCACAAATGAGTGCGGCCATGGCAGTGGGTGGCACTGCTGGTGAGTATGTGTGTGTGCTTGTGTCTGTGTGCATTTCTTCTTTAGTCAGCAGCCTTTGAACCTAGTGTGTGTGTAAGTAAATTGGAAGTGACCTTGTGATTTTCCCCGCAACCCCAGGTAATGGTCATCAGGTCGTGTGAGTCACACAGCGCGGTATCGCTCTTTGTAGCGAGTCATGTCTAATCTAAATTGCTAATTATTCCTGGAAACCTGCTGGAACGTAGTTTAAACCGTCCCGACCAGCCCCAGCTCAAACCAGAAGTCTGCTTGATTCCAGATGCTTCCACCCTTAGGTCTCAGCCCGCCCAAAACATGCCCTCTACACTCCCTTCCCCCAACTTGCACTCCAGATTCACATCTACACACACACACACACACACAGCTTCATCGGATGTGACCCGCTTACCAGCAGGCCTGAATTCCCCTTTCTTGTTTGCTCCACCTTTGCAGGTTTGACCATCGCTAAGAAGATCCAGATCTCAGACCTGCCGCAGCTCGTCGCCGCTTTCCACAGTCTGGTGGGTCTGGCGGCCGTGCTCACCTGCGTGGCCGAGTACATGGTGGAGTACCCCCACTTTGCAACCGACCCTGCAGCCAACTTCACCAAGATTGTGGCCTACCTGGGGACCTATATTGGAGGAGTCACCTTCAGTGGATCTCTGGTGGCTTATGGCAAACTTCAAGGTCCTGCTTGTTTGGTTATATAATAAAATTTAAAGGGATAGTTCACCCAAAAGTGACCAATTTTGCCATCATTCAATCACCCTCATGGCCTTCCAAACCGGAATGACTTTCTTCTGTGGAACACAAAAAAACTGTTCATACAGTAAATGTCAATGGGGCCCAGTCAATAAAAAAAAAAGAAAAAAGTATCATCTTTTATGTTCCACAGAAGAAAGTAAGTTATTCATAAATTCTCATTTGTGGGTGAACTGTTCAGCGTCCGTTTTAACCGGTCCTAATATATTATTTGTTATTATCATTATAAAGAAAAAAAGTGTCAAATTGAAACACATCAGTATTTAAGAGAACTTTTATTATAATTTTATTTGACAGTACTGTAAAAATACAGTACTAATGTTTATTGCCTTCTCATTTACTTCATTTTCAAAGCTTAAACCATCAAGCCTTTATTTTGGAGGAAAACCACAGGAGACAACAGTCAACAAATAAGCACTTCTCAATACCTACGTACCTTCCCAAATGCACATTATAAGCAAACCAAAGTCACAGCAAACGTGTTTGTGTGTAGCAGCATTTTCTGCAAACCAAGCCACTCTGAGACAATGAAAACACTGGATCATGAGCTGCTCACGTATAAAAGAACACCGTGTGAAGCTTCACTCTTAAACATGCTGCTTCATTGTCAGAGCCATTGTGATTTGATAATTGCACTAAACTATATAGAAATTCCGTTTTATTTGAATTAATCATGCAATCCTAGTATAAATCACAATGTCATGGGTCTAAGTCCTCATTGTCTGGTGCGGCTTTGTTTAACTTACCATCTCACCGGTGCCACACATGCCTCATGTTTAAAGCTTGGCCAGGCGGAACCTCTCAAAATTTGGCACTAATTAGTCCCTCCGCCCCCCCAGTCATTTTCCACTTGTCCCTCAAAGCTGGGACGCATTATATTCAGAAGCTTTCCCATTCCTCCACCACTACCACCACTCTAAAGCCTGCAGGCTTGCACTGATAAAACAGATTAGAAGTCTCATTTTTATCCTTGAGTTTTTCTTTCAGTGTAAAAGGGGGTAGAATGCTGTACATAATCACCCAATCCAACTGTATTGCTAACTTGTTACGTGTGTAACTGATTCAGTAATTTGGTCATTGTAATTGATTCGGCTCCTACTGAGTTTTTCCTGCATTTACATACTTTGTCTTGCGCTGATGATATGTCTTGAACATTATAGTTTACAGAGCTCTAGCAGATGCTTAAAGTGCACTTTAACAACCTGACATGCGGTTGTGTACCTTTGTTTAAAGCACATCTCAAACAAGCTTATTTTTCTAAGAACTTCTCCTCCTATTTTCCTTTTACTTATCACGCTCCCGAACAGCACATGGTGTCCAGCGTACATGCTAACCCTTTTTGCTAAGACTCAAATTGTTTTGCTCTTCTCACTTCACTTCCTCCTCATTCAGGTGTTCTGAACTCAGCTCCCCTTATGCTTCCTGGTCGTCATGCTCTGAACGCCACCCTCATGGCTGCCAGTGTGGGCGGCATGATTCCATACATGCTTGATCCCAGCTACACCACTGGCCTGACCTGCCTGGGCTCTGTGTCTGCACTCTCTGCCATCATGGTAAGGGATTCACAGTTTTCTAAAATCTTTTTGCCAGGTTGTCTTTTATACAATTGTCTTTTTATAGAATTTGAGTGTTGCTAGGCGGTTCAGCTGTGGGTGTTTTGGGTTGTTTGGGTTTTGTCTTGTTTTTTGTAAATGACAGTTTAAAAGCATAATAAGCATAAAAAGCATAATAAATATATAAAATGTACACAAAAGTGCTTACAGTCTTTACTCTAAATTCACTAAACAACAGAAAATATGCACTGTACATTGACCAGACTGTCGGTTTTGAAAGACACTAGGGGGAATTCTGCAAATCAGTCTGTTAAAATGCCCAAATATGACTGATCTATTAGCCAATATATTGGCCTTCTGCTGGCTTAAGTAGGCACAGTCATTTATAAAATTGCTCATTTGGTTGTTCTTGATGTGATTTGGAGGGATGTAGAAATTAAGATTGAGTGAGGTCATAAAATTATTGTGCAACTACACTATGTACAACTTATGTTCAGCGCTTCAGAACGGGGGGCTGTACGTAACCCTCTCAGCTCATGAAACCCATCTCCCTTTGGCTATAGTTTTATTTATTTATTTGATATAATCCATAAGAGCACACCACCATATGATGACAGCTAAAAGTAAACCACAATCATGAAGTGCTCCCTGAGTCTCAGTAAACATTGGCGTCATGGGGCTTTCATCATTTGTCAATAATCAGGAAGCTGACATTTTTATACAGCTCATTTTACCTCCATAAAGATAAACAATCACCTGCAGTATGGTGTCTGGCTCTTTTTACAGCGACATTTTTCAAGTCTCCATCTTTTCTTGCTTGTTTGAATGTATTTTTTACATGATGTGTGGTAGCTGGTTTTGTTCAAGCCTGTTCCCTGAGGAAAGTACATTGTTTGATAATACAGGAATGATATCATGGACAAGGAAAATTAATACTGTGTTTTGACAAACACCTAATGCCTTAATCGAAGCCCATTGCAACCAAACCTGTGTGAAATATGTAGCTCTGGCGTGATCTATATCACCTTTCCTATTTGCATCATCACCCAGTGTGTAAATGAACAGACTTGTTTTATAAAAACGAACCGCGTGTACAATGCTCATACCTCGGGCTTGTGGTTTTTCTTTTGGTGGACTTCCTTTTTGTTTAAACTATGGAATCGAGTTACTGTTGTGCTTTGCTCACTTGTCATCGCTGTAACCTTTGATCTCCACCCTTTTTCCTCTCAGTGACCCCTCTTTTATTTTTCTTTGTAGGGCCTGACCCTGACAGCCGCCATTGGAGGGGCCGACATGCCCGTGGTGATCACAGTGCTAAACAGCTATTCAGGCTGGGCCCTGTGCGCTGAAGGCTTCCTGCTCAACAACAACTTGCTGACCATTGTGGGTGCCCTCATTGGCTCTTCTGGAGCCATCCTCTCCTACATCATGTGTGTGGTAAGTTCACAGTCACAGTTCAATCCATGATTGATTTTGTTCACACCTCTTTTATGAAGTAGTTTGTTGCTTTAATGAGATTTTCTGAATGAACAACGTGGTTATTATTTGTGGAAAGTGACAGTGGCAATGTTTTGTAAAAAAAAAAGTTTATATAAATGTTTAAATATTTATAGATCTATTAGTTATATATTTTAATATAAATATATTATACGTTTACTAGTTTGGGGTAAGTAAGAGAATTATAATTTTTTTGTATAAGTCTCTCATACTCACCAAGGCTGCATTTTATTTGATCAAAACAGAAAAATTACTAAAATTACTACAATTTAAAACTGGTGGCCACTTCCAGTCCTGGAGGGCCACTGTCCTGCAGAGTTTAGCTCCAATCCTGATTTAAAATAACTGATGATAACAGCTGAATTTTCAGCATCATTACTCCAGTCTTCAGTGTCATATGATCATTGAGAAGTAGTGCTGTCAAACGATTAATCGCATCCAAAATAAGTTTGTGTGTGTACTGTGTATAATTATGTATATATGCACACACATGCATGTATATATTTAATTTTTTTATATATAATGCAAATATTTCTTAAATGTATGTGTGTGTATTTAATTATACACATTACACACACATATTATGCAAACACAAATGTGCTGATTTGGTGCTCAAGTAACATTTATTGTTGTTACTGTTATGTTGTTAACAGTTTCCACAAAAATATTAAGCAGTTCAACTAATACTTTTTTTTTTCAGGATTCTTTTGAATAGAAAGTAAAAAAGAACATTTATTAATATGAATAACTAGTAACAAAATGAATGTATTTGCTGTCGCTTTTGATCAATTTAATGCATCCTTGTTTAAAGGGAAAGTTCACCCAAAAATGAAAATTGTCATTTACTCCCCCTATGTTGTTCTAAACCTATATGAGTTTCTTTCTTCTGTTGAACACAAAATAAGATATTTTAAAGAATGTAACCAGACAGTTGATGGTAGCCAGTGACTTCCATAGTATAGATTTTTTTTTCCTACTGTGGAAGTCAATGGCTAAGAAAGAAACTCATACAGGTTTGGAACAACATGAGGGGTTAGGAAATGATGACAATTAAAATTTTTGGTGAACTATCCCTTTAGAAAAAACACCTACATCAATTTTAAACAGCGGTGTATAATAATATTTAGGTCAGATTGGAGCCCAGGTGCCTTTGGCAAAAACAAATACCTATTGAATTTATTGTTTACTTGATTTTTGGTTGTTTCTAATTGTAACATTATGGTTTCCGTTTTGGTTATGACAAAAAAATGAGCAAATATTCTACTTAGACCTGATCAGCGAATCAGTTCATCACACAGACTTGTCAATGTTAAAAGGTTATCCACAAAATGATTTAGCATGACCTAATTCATATTAGGTTTTAAAACACATTTGCAAGTCTAAAAACCTTGATGTCAAAGACTGGATGTTCCTGTTATAATGACTCCCATGGTTTGAACCTCTGTGGGTTGAGACGCAGTCTTCATACTCTGCAATCTGATTTCCAGTCTCTGGGTGTCTTTTCCTCGCTAGGCGATGAACCGCTCCCTGGCAAATGTTATTCTGGGTGGTTATGGCACCTCATCCACCGGCACAGGCAAGC
The DNA here is from genome assembly GCA_039654625.1 of Rhinogobio ventralis. Taxonomy (NCBI): domain Eukaryota; kingdom Metazoa; phylum Chordata; class Actinopteri; order Cypriniformes; family Gobionidae; genus Rhinogobio; species Rhinogobio ventralis. Next base: position 15,880,963 of record CM077208.1, on the reverse strand, counting down.
CCATGGAGATCACAGGTACCCACACGGAGGTCAACGTGGAGCAGACCGTGGAGATGATCAAGGAGGCTCATAATATCATCATTGTTCCAGGTAATGGAGGCCCTTTGTAGCCTTGCACATCTGAAACTTCTTGGTTTAAACTGGATCTGGAGTGTCCCGTCAATGACTTCAAACGATCCTTTATGTTATGTCTGTTAAAGCAACCTTGGTTCACCTCCATTACATCACTGGTAATTTTCTGACCCCTCCTGTGCGGGATAAACCCCCTAGAGTATGCCCTGAGGCATGCTGGGGCATGTTCTGAGTCTTGAATTCTCACTTGTTTTTTTTTGGGGGGGGGGAGCCCTAGACACATTCGTGTGCAGTTTTTATCTGTCTGTTTGGGTTCGACTCTTGTGTGTTTTGTGGACCGGCGTGGTTGGCCATTGTTCATGTGAGCCGAGCTGTGGTGGGTGATGTCAGGTTTATCTCTTATGGCATGTTTCTTTTGCCCAGCTAGAGCTGAATGATCGAGCAAGACGTGTCAGACGAACTTTAACTGTGTTTACCTTTGATACAAGTTCAGTTGGCAAATAAGTTGGACTCGTATATCTGAAGTGAATATTTTTCTGTGGCTGGTTCCTTAGCAGGGGCCTCCGTAATGGCCTCCAGCAACGGCAGCGGCTCTCACGCTGCTTTGTTCTCCGCGACAGACTGTTTTATAGTCGCGCTTTATGGTCCGACAGCAGGTCGAGAAGATCAAGACCTTGGAGGCGACAGGACAGTGGAAAAGAAGACCGATTAGATGTGGGAATATGAACAGAAAGAAAAGGAGAAATGATAATAAACAGCGCAGTCCAGAGTAAACAAGACTGCAGGGCCAAGCAAAACAGAGACAGCCCCTTTTATTTAAAACAAATGGCCGTCCAACAGGCTCTGAGGCATCCAAATTTTTCCCTCTTGACCGTTGCCTGTTTAGCCACTGCCAAGATGTCTGAGAGAGCCCTGTGCTTACGGACAGCACAGGCCATGTTGGTATGAGCCACGATGGGATGTAATCAAGGTTGTAGGTTCAAACCCTACTAATTATGTTTTTTTTTGTTTGTTTGTTTTGCTAGGGCATTGGCCAGGACTCCAGATTTTTAATAAATGCTCATTTATTTTTCTGACACGTTTATAAAAAAAAAAAAAAAAAAAAAACAAAACACTTTATTGGTTTTTTTTTTTGGAAAAATATGACACTCAAAGCAAAACACAACTGTTTTGTTAATAATTTTCCACACAATTCTAACTGATGCTTCCAAGACTATAAAAAGTGATTCTGGTCAGCTAGATAATGTTAACTTTTAAAACCAAAATGTTTAAATATGGTAACTACACTACTCTCTTGCTCTGGCCCTGGACGATCGGAACAATCTTATTATTGAACCCTGCTAAATAACATATAATTGAACCCACTTAAGTTTTCTCCCCTCATTCACCACTAAATCCATCCATCAGCCATCATTGCGTTCTTCATTGCGGGCGGGGGGGGGGTATTTTGAATGGGGTTCCCTTCAATGCTCAGTGCTTACACCGAGTAAGCAATGGCCTTGTTTCCATTTCCACATTTTTGTATAATTTAAGTAGTCATAGTCACTTTTGGTGATTTGACAGCTGTGAAAACATTTAAGACTTTTCTGTTTAAGCTTGAAGTTTGCCAACCATGGCTGTTTTCCTAGGATTAAATGTCTTTTATTTATTAAAAAAAAAGAGCTGCAAAAAATCATTAGGAGTGAGGAGGGTTAGTCAACACGCACCGTGACATGCTTGTTTAAATGGGAGGATTTGAAGGTTGTTGTGACGGGCCCATCAGAAGTTGTCAGCTGTAACTGAGGCTTTAAACTGACTGACGTGTGAAATTTATATTCGTTTTCTTCACTATAGTGTTAAATTGTTTATTGATGAAAGATTGAGAAGTCTTTTTAAATTGTTGCACAGTGCACGTTGCTCTTTTTGGTCCCAGTTAAACTTTTCTGTGCTGCTTTCAAAGTGCACCAAAAGTGTAAAAATAAATATTTTTGTGAAATATTATGAATTCTGGTGCTGTAGATTCATTAAAGATGTATTTCAACGTGACGCAATTTTCTCTTCTTTTCTGTTTGTTTATGATCCTGCAGGTCATTTCAAGTTTTAATTACTTTTATCTGTGAATTGTAAATGAGTGGGAGCAGGTCACTTGTTTGCTTTACTTTCAAAACAGGTTTGTCCTATTGTTTATAAGTTGAGATTATTTATTATGGTTAAATCAATTCACATGACATTGTGAAAAAGATGAGGTATGATGATTACTAAAAGTATATGAATGGTTAGTAGGGATCATGCAGAGTTCATTAGAGTTTTCCAATGGGAGCTTCTAAGCTTCAAGTAATAGTAGCAGCTGTTTTTTGCATGTCTGTGTTTAGTTGTGTTCCTTATTTAATTTCTGGGTCTTTTACTTCAGGTTATGGTCTGTGTGCAGCGAAAGCTCAGTATCCTATTGCTGATCTTGTCAAGTCAATGACTGAGCAGAACAAGAAAGTCAGGTAAGAAACATTCAATGATTTGACACCATGATTAAGCCACGTGTGCACCACAAGATTTGTGATACCAGGAGAAAGCTATCCATTAACATTTCCCATTGATCTCAGTGGTGGCTGGACACCCCTTATTAGTAAATAATGTCCTATGAATTATTGAACTGGGATGACACTTGGAATCTTTCCTTTCTTTGTCCAAATCCTCACTCTCCCAGTCTTTAAAACTTTGCTTTACCTCTAATCCATAATACATGTTATCCATAAATGATTTTAAAATAATAAATAATAATAATAGTAATAGTAATTTATTTATTTATTGTTTTTCTTTTAATTAAACCTCCTGTTGACTGGTGATGGAGGTATCAGTCTGGCCAGTGATGTTTTTCAATCATATAGATGTATAGATCTACAGTATAGATATATTTATATTTGAGTTTTAGTTTCTCTGAGGGGGTCTGAGTCTTGTCAGTACGGCTGGGTGAGTGTTTAAATGGCTCACTAGTTGCAGGTCAGTCTGCTAAACCTCTGAATGGCAGCCTTCTCTCGCTTTTTCTCTGCATGTCGGACTCCTCCATTTCAAAGAGTGCTTTTGAATATCGTCATTCAGTTGCTCTATTGTCTGGGGCTTTTGTTGCCTCTCCAGTGTATGTGTAATGCCCTGTGATCTGAGAGCGCAGTGTACCCCAGGCCTCCCAGTGCTGTGAAAGAGCCGGTGAAGAGCAGAGCGATAGGTGTGGGCTACGCAATACTTTCCACAGTCCCAATGACGCCTCTCAGGTTGCAGGGCGTGGAAGGACTGAGCCTGACCCTAGAGATGCTTCAACAACCATGCACTTTCAATATTTCTCATCAATGTGACAAGAACATGCAACATAATGTAAAAGTTTCTCTTGTTGAGACTCTGGATGGTGGCTTTTTTTTTATTTTTAAGATGGAACTGTAAAGAAGTGTGTTTGGTGGGATAGGGGAAAAAACCGAGCCAGATTCGAACTGTGGTTGGCCACACATAAGTACCACCAAGGTGGTCTGTAATACCTGGAGTGAGCTGTCCATTAGCTTTCCTTTTGTTTTCAATGGTCAAGTCACAATTTTAAGACTCATACCATAATAATAAAAGTTTGCTATTTATATTTTATATTTTAAGGTGAGGTATGTACTTAAAAATTATGGTACATCCTTTAAAGTACATTTCTCTTAACCCAGTTTATTGTCCATTCACTATTATTAGTAAGACATTTATGGGTTATCTCTCCCAAAAGTGTGTGTGTGTATATATATATATATATATATATATGTATATATGTATATATGTATGTGTATATATATGTATGTATATGTATGTCGACGTTTAAATAACCTTTTAAGTCCACTTTGCACATTAAATAGAATGAAACCCACCCCTCAACTGAGCATGTCAGATAAGAGAGACATACAAAATGTACAGAGCGAATAGGCACGAGGACTGGATTTGGGAACTCTTGCCATGTAGCATCATCATGAACCCGTTCAGGAAGACAAACGGACCAGTTTTGCGCCCAAGACTCATCGATGCACAAGGGCAACAAAGCCTATCCCGTCTAGTTTGAGCCAACAGAAGGTCTACTGTGGCAGAAGTCACACACAATTTTAATTATTATTTTGGGAAGAATGTGTTAACACACAGTGCGTCGCACTCTGCTGCGTAGCCACAGACCGATCAGAGTGCCTATGATAACCCCTGTCCATCGTTGAAGTGCTTACAATGGGCAGACGAGTGTCTGAATTGGACCTTGGAGCCTTAGAAGAAAGTTGCCTGGTCCTCTAGTCCCATTTTCGTTTAAATCACATGAACGCAGTACGCGTTGTGTACGTTATTATGTGTACGCAGTTTACATGAGGAAGTAATGGGACCAGGATGCACTGTGGGACGACGACCAGCTGGTGGAGGGAGTGTGATGCTCTGGGCAATGTTCTGCTAGGAAACCCTGGGTCCAGTCATTCATGTGGATGTAAATTTGGCATATCCCCCCTACCTAAATATTGTTGCAGACAAGGTACAGCCCTTCATGACAATGGTGTTCCCTGGTGGAAGTGGCCACTTCGAACAGGATAAAGCACCTTGCCACACTGCACACATTGTTCAGGTATGATTTGAGGAACATGATGATGAATTCACGGTGTTGCCCTGGCCTCCAAATTTTCTGTGGGATGTGCTTAATTAATAAATTCAATCCACAACGGCACAACCTTGCAACCTACAAAACGTTGCTGCTAATGTCTTGATGCCAGATACCACAGGACAACTTCATGGAGTCAATTCATTGGCAAATCGGTGCCGTTTTGGCAGCACGTTGGCTCATATATATTTATTTATATGTGTGTTTTGGTTCTTTTGCTGTTGTGGGCTATAAGATCCTTTTTAAAATAACTCCAATAATTTGGTAAAGTGATATGTTTATCAAACCAATCAGAATCAAGCATACAGTCCCGTAGTATATGATATAATGACACACATATTGAACTGTAGCTCTCATATGGACAACACGCGTTCAAGATCTGGCTTTTTTTTTCTCTCTTTATCTTTTCCTGTCCTCTCTATTCTCCATAAAAGTAGAGATGTGGCCAATACTTTATACATGGGCATCTGATATGAATGTACTCTTTGCATGGATACAGCTGACCACTGTGGCTTTTTTCTTTTCTTCTTTTTTCTCTCCCCTCTCACTAGATGGTGTCAATGCTTTTGTTGCCCTTTTCCCACTAGATAGTGGTTGTCAGCACTAGTCTGGGTTCACCACAATTTTGGCAGTCAAAGGAGCCAATTTACAGCATCATCTGTGACTTAAAGGTTCCCTCAGCATTTTTCATGAAGGGACTCACACACAAACACTTTTTAATCAGTTCCAGAATGTCATGGTGTGCTGCCAACCCGTCTTGTACACTTAAAAGATTAAGTACTGGTCAGCAACTTGGTCACAAAGTGGTCAGCTTTGCGTGTTTTGCTTAAAAGCGCATTGCCGTTGATGTACCCTACATCAGATTATCATTCCCTGCCACTTTATCGTGAGTTTCAGTACCATTTCCCATAATGCAGTTTGTGGGGTACTTAAACGGTCATTTCATTCTGATGCCACCTTGTCAGATCTGTCACACATGCTAGATTCCTGTTTTCTCTCTCTAGAGCTGCGGGCACTGTGTGATTGTGGAGGAGAGATGCAGACCGGAAGCTTGTGTAATTTTCGTTCATTTGTTTGATCTGAGAGCCCAACAGCTGCTGCCAATTAGAGCATTTGCAGTTGATTAGAAGGGGAGATGGGTGGCCAAATAGTGGACAGATTAGGTAGCGCACCCACCGCTCTCCCCCTCGCGTTCTTCAGGATAATTGGCTATGGGTGTTGCCCTGTTGAGAGGACTGTGGGCAGAACTGACACTGTGTAAACTGTCTCCTTATCATTTCCATTATGTTTCTGTCTGTCTGTCCATAAAGATCATTACATTTGTTTTTGCTGCAGTGTAGAGTTGGAAAGATTTGGTTGAAAGGAGTCACAAGTTTGGGTAGGAAAGCACAGCTAAATTTCCTTTGGGCTGCAAGCTATCGCAGTTATTTTTTAGAGCGCGTGTTGGTTCAGCTTGGTGAAACGCAGTGTGATGGTGATGAGAATAGCAGGACGATCGGGCTGGTTTGGATGGGATAGCTGAGCTTGGACTCATTGCCTGCCCAGACTGTTTTGCGCGCACACTGCAGCTGCAGCTTATGTAAGCCAGCGTCAGAGCTGACTGACAAACCCCATGTCTCGAAAGTTTTGAGGCCTGTCCACTAAAGTATATTTCTGTTTGGTTTATTATTGAACTTTTTTTTTTTTTTTTTTTTTTTTTTTTTTTCCTCCCTTTCCTCATTTCCTATTTGATAAATAAGCTTACTTGAAGGAAACTGATGAACAGATGTCGTATTTGATGGAAAGCAACTGCAAGAATGATGTGGTCTTTGTTTTGCAAGTGTTTTGACATCTTCATCTGAACGAGTCCACTTTTTCAGTAACGGTTAATGACATTTTCTCCAAGGAGGTAGTGCTGTCTTAATTTCGGAGAGAAAATAATTGACAATAGTGTAAAATAAAACTAATATGAGGTCAAAAGTGGTGTAAATATGTTGCGCAAATTGGCCTGAATGCTCTGGACATGGACTAATTACAAAGTAAACAACTCAGACATGTTAATTCGAACAAGATCAGAAGTGAAGTGAGCTAGTTTTAGTGACTGCTCTGGTCAGGTAAATTGGTTAAAGGTGCACATTCATGCTTGCATTCATTACACTTGTGATGTTTTCCGAGAACTTGCCTAATTCTACCATTTAGTTCTTTAATGGAATCAGTGTGGCTGTTTTCAATTATAATTATTTTAAACAAATGTAATTATTTTAGAAATATAATTTTCTGAGCTGCCTTTTATGTTTTAAATGGTCAGTTACTTTTTATTTTAATTAAAAACAGCCACACAGATTAAAATATTCAATACATTTTACATGTATAAAGTTAATTTTTATACAGAGATTTTTTTTAAATTTCAAATTTCTTGGGTCTGGAGGTTAATCAGTTTATTACTTGGGTACTATACCTATGCTGTCCAAAGCTGTTTGGATAAAGTCCCTATTATTTCTTTTGAAAACAGTGAAAAGGTTATTTAAAAAAAATTTGTTTTGAGGTAACTTTGCTTTGTTGAAAATAAACATATGCCTTTAACCAATAAGAAACCAATACTACAATTTTCATATGTAACTGCTGTGTAAACATCAAATAGAAATGGAACACAAAATTACATCAGTTAAAAAAGCAGGAACATCACTTCCTGTGTCCTAAGCCTGTTGGCTGTTATCTGTTTTTACAGTGAAGTTGTAAAGCTGGCCACGTTCCCTGAGGGTCCACTCGTCTTCCTCAAGCCATTTCCCCTGAGCTCATGCTCTTTACTACCTGGCATTAAAAAGATACCTTCAGCAACTGCTTATTTCCTTCTGTTAACCTCTTGCAAACAGCCTGACCCCAAAGCACTTCTACTTAACTGTGTTCAAAGACTAATGCTCCAACTGTATGAAAAGTCATCCTGACCTGCACTGCCGGAAAGTGCTTTATTTATATGCCATATGTGTGTCAGGCGATCCAATAGGTCACGTGATCTGTATTGTTTTCAGGTTTGGAATCCACCCTGTGGCTGGTCGTATGCCGGGCCAGCTGAATGTACTGCTGGCTGAAGCTGGTGTGCCATATGATGTTGTGCTTGAGATGGACGAAATCAATGACGACTTCCCTGGTATGATATCTGTTTTTGGCTTTTTTTTTTACCATCATCTTTTGAGATGTAAAATCCATAATCTTGCTTTCTATTATCTGTCTATTTCTCAGAAACTGATCTGGTTCTGGTAATTGGAGCCAATGACACGGTTAACTCAGCAGCCCAGGAGGACCCCAACTCGATCATTGCTGGCATGCCTGTTTTGGAGGTCTGGAAGTCCAAGCAGGTGAGCATATTATTAGTTGTTAAAATCTGGCAGCCTTTAAATATAATTATAGCCTTATAAATTCACCTTTTTTAGCTGATTTCATACTATAGTTAAAAAGCTTGGGGATGAAAGAAATGAATACTTTTATTCAGCAAGAGCGCATTAAATTGTTCAAAAGTAACAGTAACGCCATTTATAATGTGACAAAAGATTTATTTTTAAATAAATGCTGTTCTTTTGAACTTTCTATTTATCAAATTCCTGACAAAAATTCTATCAGTTTCTACATGAATATTAAACGGCAACAGCTGGTTTCAACACAAATAATAATTTGAAATGTTTCTTGATCACCAAATTCAAATTTTAGAATGATTTCTGAAGGATCATGTGATTAATGAATGATGCTGAAAATTCAGCTTTACCATCACAGGAATAAATTACATTTAAAAATATATTAAAACTGTTATTTTAAATTATAATATTTTACTAAATCTTACTGTATTTGATCAAATAAATGCAGCCTTGGTGATCATAAGAGACTTCTTTAAAAACTTTAAATAATGGTAGGGTACATGATATACTTCATACTCCATATGTATCAGGCTTTACTTTTATGGCCTAGCTGGAATAAAAGCCATGATGGCAAGAATTGCCCTCCAGGTTTTGTAATACAGACCATCCCTGATTCTCCCACCCAGAGCGATATGAAAATCTCCATCCTATCCCCACAGCTGGTTCCCACTGTAACTGTTCTACAGTCCAGGTGTATCTCCAGCAAGACAAGCCTCACGCTGCTTTCATTAGCGCTGACTCGCTCATTCTGGAATGATGACATTTCAGAGCATCCGTCCGATACTTTCCCTAAAATGCAGGGCTGGTGTGCCTCACCACATGACAGGCCCGTTGTGGCCAGACCTTCTCTGGGGAAATCACTTGGAGTACTGGGGCTTGACGTTTGCAAATGTGCAAATACGTAGACCTTCTCCCACGAGTAATTCTGTGTAGCTTGTTAACCTGTTCCATAATTCCATATGGAATTTACAAACACTAGAGCTTTGCACCAAAGCCTTCCTTATTTGTAGCATCTTGGATGTGTAGCCAAGTCTCAACGAGGGCACTCGACCAACTTAGAACCAAGTGACGCTCTTGATGACATGATAGCGCAGCAGAATCTGAAGTTTCCCTGTCGATTTTGTTATCCTCAATCTCGTGCAACATCCACCCCTGCTGATTGCTCCCAGCCTTGTTAGAGACCTTCATGTGTAACCTCATTCCCAAATGAAACCAGCTGCCCTATGAATAATTTAACAAAAGGATGTTGTCCTGTCCTGGGGGATGCTGAGCCTGGGTAAAGTGGTCACATGACTCTTTGAGAAGAGGGGCTGGGTTTGTTTGAACGCCATTCCAATCACCTGCCTGGCATCGAACATCTGCAGTGCTTTTGAGGGACAGATGATGATATTAAAAGGATCCGCCTGCTGATTTTGAAGTCTCAAGATGAGGGTCAATTCGTTCCAAATATCTTTCAGTGTATTGAATAACACTAAAGCTAGACCAGCGGCAAGGGCTCTCCTCTCTGGTTTTACTTATTCAATTACCAAGTGTTCCTCCTTCCCAAACAGATGCTCCCAATCAAAGCACTACTCTCAACGATTTTCCCAGAAACTGCTCAGCCTAAAAACTGGTGTTTGAGACACTAATGACTCTTAATTTTGCAAATGGCAGATACTTAAATAGCCATTACATGTTGGAAGCTTAGGCTCTTTTTGCGCCTTCTTGTACAAATCCTAAAGCCATTCTCTGCCACTTCACGTACAGGTGCATGCAATGTTTTTACAGATATAATGAATAATTGTATTAGCTGCCTCAACGCTAATACTCGTGGAAAATGCCATTTGATTAATCTTAAAGTCAACATACAGGATTTAATTTACTGTGAATTTTCCAGCTTATTCCATGAAGTACTGTCATTTGTTCCCCGATAAGACAAAATGCATCAACCTCTATTTTCATCCCTCCAGGTCATCGTGATGAAAAGATCTCTGGGAGTTGGCTATGCCGCTGTGGACAACCCTATCTTCTACAAACCAAACACATCCATGCTTTTGGGAGATGCCAAGAAGACTTGTGATGCTCTGTCTGCCAAGGTCCGCGAGGGTTAGAGAGGAAAGGGAAGATCTGACCTTGCTTTGCACCAGATGAGTCACAGAGATGAGGAGATCGAACAAACCCAATAAACCCTTAGATATAAATTAGCATTAATAGGATCAAGCTCTTAATGACACTCTTTGCCCATAAACTGTAGATATATGTAGTTTATTCAGTATTTACTGAAACTTCTGTTTATTTTTCTTTTCATTAAATGTCTTTTTTTTTCTCCCATTTAAGTTTTAAAGGGAAAAAAGCATTGCAGCATTACATTAATTAGCATTAATAAATAAAGCCAATCAGTTCTCATCTGGATTTCTATGCATTATAGTTAAATTTTTATATAGCATAGCAATAGTTTTTTTTGTTAGTTAGCATACATGCTACATACATGCATTCACTAATTTGTTTGAAAGTCATAGACAACTCCAAACTGTATGCTTTTTTCCCTTTTTCTTACTTAATTGTTTATTTCTTGTGAACTTACCATGTGCATTAAGTGACCAGCTGGTGGTATATGGTGTTTTTCTAAGCAAGGAATCAACCTTTTTAGATGCAGCTTCAGAGGGCCATTTTCCAGCACAAGGCTTTGAAGGATCGCTGCTGAGAGTAAAGTCCTAGCTAATATCACTAAAGATTTACACACAGAATCCCAAACACCTGTGGCTCCTCCATAAGATGATTTGTATTCCCCAACCGTTCTTAATTCAAGTAAATGTCACTGTAGCAGTGATGTTAGTATGAGTATTTACTTTATATCTGCCCTGTTGTGCTCCCAAATTTGTTCCCAGCAGTAATCCTCTGCAGTATTTGACAGGGATTTGAACAGATGTACTGTACTTTACCCACTGGGACCTAATGGAATAGATCGTATAAGATACAAGAACCAAGACAAACCATTACAACGACCCTACCTCTCCACAGTTTCAACTCGACCAAAACAATCCCTCACCTCCCCGATCTGACACTCCTCCGCTAATGTTCACCTCTAGCTAGGCTGCATTGGGCACATAGTTTGTTCCTCGATGTAGATTTTGTGGCTGTAGGAAGGTACATCATTCTTTGCAAATAAGCTGCAACTTAGATGCTGAATATCATCTGATTCAGGAATGTTTTAATATGTGAAAAGTAAAGTAAGGGAGTCAATTGCTGCAAGGGAAAGGAAGTATTTATCGAACATCGTTTGGGTTAATACAGAGGTATGCATTCCCTCCCGCTTCAGGGTATGTTTGTGTAGACAGGCTCTTGCGTAGAAACAATTCTTTGATAATTCTGCTTTGATGCAATACATGGGAGGGAAGAGGGTGAGTCTTCAAATGTTTCATTGTGCCATGGTGAGGAATTAATGTCATACTGTGAAATGTTTTTTCTCTCTTCACTGTATCACAGAACATCCCTCTTAATAAACATCCTGATAAGAGAACCAGTGGCACGAACGATCATTCATTTCTCAATATCGCATGTCTTCAATGTTGCGGGCACCACAATGCCTAGATTGGGCTGTTGAAGAAGCCACTTGCATCTTCTGATGAGTGAATATCTGCACACAAGTGACAATGATTACCCATTGTCAGTTTCGTGGTTACCTGAGGTTTTTCCTCCCGTTTATGTCTAGAGTTAAGGGTGGAGATGTTTGCTCTGATATCAAGTCCATGTGGGTTCTTTCACCTTTGCAACAAGTGGCACTCACGCACCTTCTCCCAATCTCTCTTAAGAGGTGAGGTATTGTTAGGAAAGTGCTTCAAAGAGTTATAAAAGGCTTAAAACAAGCTTTTATTCGTTTATTTTGAGTCACGGTATGGGACATTTGTGACGTAGGGGGCAAAACACATTCCAGCCAATCCTAGTTCATTCACTTTTATTTTGGTTCTCCATGTCTGGTCCATCTATCAGTTTTTCAGCATTTTATGTGCTTTTATATCTTGTAATTCCAGCCCTTCCAATGTCCTAGAGGGTCTTGTAGATGTTTGTGGCTACGCTAATAGGTTTTGCAGAGAAGTTCTGGCCTGATGTTTCTCCTCACTCGTTCTCTGCAACATTCTGAAAGCAGTTTAAATGGGCCTTCATGACTGTTTCATTACCCTACAAGTTATCTCCACTGCTGAAAGTGTTGAACAACACCAGATGAAATATGATTGTAGCTTGCTAGGCACACTGTGTTCCTTAACCGCAAATGTGAAAAATGACTGTGTGGTTTGTCTTAGTGATGTCAAAGGATGTGGCTTGTTTTCCCCTGCTGGACTGTTACTCAATCTACATTCCTGGAGATCATCATTGATGCTCCTTTCCATGAACCTACATCTCTATTGCAGATCGAGTCAGATCCAGTTCCGTCACATTAGTGTGTTCACACTAGACTTTGTGCTCCATTTACTCCCATTTGGTATGCACTGGATTCATATACGTACAATGTTTGGTGACCTGCATATTTGTAGATCCTCCAAAAATTGACACCAAAAAAATAATCAATTTTCAATGTAAGTCTATGGGGTTTTTATTTGCCTGTGAAGTTCACCCAAAGATTATCCCATAATTTACTCACCCTCAAGCCATCCTTGGTGTATATGACGTTCTTCTTTAAGACGAATGCAATCAGAGTTGTATTAAAAAATGTCCTGGCTCTTTCAAGCTTTATAATGGCAGTCCAAAATTTGACCAAAAAAGTACATCCATCCATTATGAAAGTTATAAAGGCCTTCGGAAGCGAATCTGTTTTCTTAAGAAAAAGATCCATATTTAACGTTATAAAGTAAAATACCTAGCTACCGGCGGACCGCCTTCCATATTCAACTTACAAAGAAAGTGTAACGCCTCTCGCAGTTCAAAAAGCTTATGCTACGTCCGACGTCATCATCACGCCAGTTATGTTTTTAACGCTACGTCCGACGTCATAGTTACGGCAGTTACGCTTTTTCTGTAAGTTGAATACAGAAGGCGGTCTGCCGGAAGCTAGATATGTTACTGTATAACGTGTTAAATATGGATATTTTTCTTACAAAAACCAATTGAGTTGCTTCAGAAGGCTTTTATTAACCCCCTGGAGCCGTGTGGATTACTTTTAGAATGGCTGGACTGCCATTATAATGTTTTTTTTTTTTTTTTTATAATTACATTTTTAAAAATAAGCCACATAATTTAGGGTGTTGTTCATATACGGGCTGATACTTGTTCCAAACTTTAGCCTAAAATATGAGCAACTAGTGACACTTGTCTTGGCAAGAACGCATTACTAAAAACATCTTAAGTTTGTATGGTGGCATATTTTCTTAATCTCCAAAGGAAGCTGTGACTGCAGATAAAAGGGATGTCTAACAGTTGATCATCTCTCTATATGTCCTGAATCTTGCCCACCTGTTCCACCTGTTCAGCGCTTTTAACAGTTTAAGTACACAGAGCACCAGATGCAGCGCATGCAAATCCCTTTTATCATTCGGCCGGCTGAACATTACTCTGATTTAAAACACAGGGGATGGCTGTGCACAAACAGTATCTCAAGTCCTCTTCTAAGCTGCTGCACAGATGCTCTTAAAAGCATTCGTCCAAACCATATCACTCTTAAAATAAAGATAAATGTTGACAAGGTACAACCCTCGTCGTACCATATCCTGGCTATTAGTCCTGACATTTAAGAAAAACAAACAGTTCAAGTGTCCTTTTAAGATACTTTTATTGTCTAAATTCCCTGAATGTGAAGCTTTGGTTAAAATGGAGCGGTTAATGTCAAAGATGTAGAGCTTTTTTTATTATTCTTTTGAGGTTTCGCAGAGGAGTTCTGGCCTGCTGTACAGAGGGAGCTTTTAGTAAACAGCGCACATGGTTTGGCAGCGCTGTTATCAGCAATAGGGTGTATGTGAGTTTGTATATTAGAAGTGGAGAGGATATTACATGTTACTATGCATGCATGTTGTCTAATAGCAGGTCGTCATTTAATACTAGACCGTTTTATTGATGTAAACGCTTTGTACTTATCCCATACTGTATGTATATTAACTAAAGAAAACAAATGCAAAGGTGCTATAAGGACAGTCTCTTTGAACTAACCCACTTCAGTGGTGCTGTTGAATTTCATCCCTCAGGCTATGTTGAAAATCTGGGAGTCTAAGTGTATTTTGAGTTTTAAGATTTTGAACATTTTTTTAACAAAAATGTAATGTAAAATATGAAATATTGAAGATTCTGTACTATTTCTAGGTCACTAATCAAATAAGCAAAATTCTAACGCTGTTTAAATGAATTCCTTTAAACAAAAGGTCATTGAAGCTCAAGATGCTCTTTAATTGGATCATCTAAAATAATTCTGGATCACATGACCATCAGGTTTTATACAAACTTGTGGAGTTCATACACGGGGCAATCTTGCAGCTTGAAAAGGGGGCAAACCAAATATAAATTCATGTAGAATTTTTTATTTATTTTTTAAAACAGTAATATTGTGAAAAAGTACAAATTCAAATAGATAATCATTAAGAATGTAATTTATGGCAAAGCTGAATTTTCAGCATTATTACGTCTTCAGTGTCACATGATCCAAATTATTCTAATATGCTGATTTTTTTTCAACATTTTTGCGGAAGCTGTGATATATATTTCTTTAGGATTTTTTTTTTGAGGAATAGGAAGTTCAAAAGAACAGCATTTATTTGAAATAGATTTTTTTTGTGTATAAAATATAAAAGTCTGTTGCTCTTGATCAATTCATGCTTCCTTGCTGAATAAAAGTAGTCATTTCTTAAAAACAAAAAAAACTAACTGACCCCAAACTTTTAAACGGTAGTGTATATAGCTATGTTTATGTTGCTACATATAGCCGGATGTTCACAGCTGAAGTGTTTTGTTGTTTGTAAAGTTTGGATCAGGACTTACAATGTCAAGACTCAAAATCTCCTGGTCTTGAAAGTGTGCCATGGACAAAATATTTACACCAGTATGGTTAGGGTTGTTTTAAACTTGGAGCCACATTGTGATGTTAGTACAAAGAGCATCCCTGACTGACCTTCACACAAACCTCTGACACGTCTATGCTGCTTTACCATAAAAGTTTTTTCTTTCTCGTGATGAGTAGCATGATAATGTCACTGAATTTACAATCTCACTTTTGTGAGAACAGGCAAGCTAAGTCTTCACCAGTAGGCAGTGCTGTTTCTGAGCTGTAACTTACTCCTCAGATGACTTTTTCATTGACACTGTCTTTTACCTCTTTACATGCTTTTGCTATTAGTAATAAGATCAAGAAGATCAGATTGCTGCATTTTAAAGGGGTCATGAACTGGCTTATTAATTTTTTATACTGTTGTCTGAGGTCAACTGTCGTTCGTGTGGTTTTTACATTCAAAAACATCATAATGAATAAGTAATAGGCTAATTTCTACCCTGGTTTTGAGCCTCTCTCATGGAATGCTCGGATTTTATGGGCGTGCTGCATTGAAGACTTGGAAGTAAGCGCCCAGTGCTATGATTGGATACCAGTTTTGCATATTATAATGAGCTTCAGCTCCCCCGTCAGTACACGTGAGGAATTGTTTTGAAAACGTGTGGAAGAACGGCAACCGGAATGATTCGCCCACGGGGCTTGCAAAATGATTTATCTCTCATCCACCCGCAATTAATTGGAATGTTATTTTTTATTACTTGGCCAGCCCGATCGGTGGAAATAACCGCGAACCACATCACTAACACAGACACACACACACACACACACACACACACAACCCAAGTACATGCATCAGCAAAACTTTATTGCAGACAAACCAGCATGTTCAAAACTTCCACGATTGCATTTCCTTCAAATATCAAGTCAAAAGAGTGAACAACACACATCAAGAAAGTAATGTTATTTGACTATTTAAGATAGCCCGTCGGGCAGGCCGGTAAAACATTTTGGTAGCCCGACTGGAAAACACATTAGCCCCGGGATGTCGGGCTTTGCGAGCCCTGGCCCACACATGTTCAAGTCTGATCCCGAATCGCAGGACAATGAGCCAGCAACACCTCAAATACAAAGGATCCTCCAGCCTGTGACAGCGTGGTAAGTTATGTTTAGTTAGACACGTACACATAACCAGTAGATATCAAACAATCTCTAATGCAATACTATCACATAAAAAAAATTTTTACTCCCATAAGTGTGTTGCACCATTTCTGTCAGATCCAGAAGGCACAGCATAATTTTTTTTTTTTTATCTCATTCTGTCTGCAAATCCAGTCTCTTGTTTACAAACGAATCCACAGTGAAATGAAGCGAACAAACACGCAATGTCTTACCCACATGAGCTGGATTTTAATTAAAAATAAAGTTCAACCATGCATGGCTTATATTGGAATCTGAAGGAAGCTTATGCGGCATGTTTATTGTTTGGAAGTTGGATCCAGTTAAGCTCCACGTAGGCCTATATTATTTTTCTATAACATGTCAAGCGCGAGTCGGTGGGTGGGGCTACAGAATTAGGCGTTCGTCTTCTTCGGTTAAGGTGGGGTTTCACTGCACTCTGACGTCACAGGGAAGAACATTCGCAGATCAATCGTTTGCTGAGCCAGCTGTCAATAAAAGCTTTTATTTGACTAACAAGGAAGTTTTCAGCTCTGAAACTTACAGGATATTCTTATATTATGATGACCTTTTATATCAAAAGCTCAAGGGAAAGTTGATTGCTCAATTCATGACCCCTTTAACTGCATTATTTTTTTTGACATCCAAGTGTCAAAAAGAGATTTCAGTGTTCGATCCCTGTTGAAAAAAGGTTTCTAACCAGCCTGAGCTCATTTGCTTGTATTATCTTGTCTCCCTGGCTGGTCTGTTGGCTGTTTTTAGAAGCGGAAGTCGTCATAGTTGGGTAAAGTTCTATAGCAGTGAATGGGAGTCGACAGCAAATATAATTTTTGTATTTGCATTTGTTTGTAATAGCGTTTTCACTATTTTCCAAGAGAGACTGATTAGTCAGAAGAGAGAAAGATGGCAAATTCCCATCACTCCCTTAGCTGTTGTATTAGAAACCCCCTTGCAGCAGCGTTAATTCGTTTTTGTCATGTACTACTTAAGTAATACAAAACAAAGTATATTTTTATAAATGTATATACATTTTTTACTAGATTTGTGATGTTGATATCTGTGGAAACGAGTCATCACAGTCCGTGAAAAGGGCCACACCATCTTAACAACTGTACGTTTAAGGCGCTATAACACAGACTCTAAATAAAGCCATTCTCTACAAGCTGTGAAGAAACTCTCAGTTTATCTTGACCACATCTGGAACAAGATGCTATCACAATACTAATGTCATGACATTCCTACAATTCACCATTGTTATTTCGGTTCATCTAGTCTTTGAGGCAACAAAACAAGCTTGCCAATTCCCGAAAAGATCCATTAATCCTTAATACACTTTTCGTATGAGTTGTTTTACGGAGTCTGGAGCTGGTTCAAACAGCTGTGTGGTTAGCTACGGCCCGTGTAAAACACCCTGGCCAGCATCGATCAACTCCTCACTACTGTACAGATCCAAAAATACAGGCCTGTATGTAAGAAAAAAGAAGCATCTTATGTTTCCTCACATCTCAGGCACACTTCAAAAAAGCCTTCAAATGCTGGGATGCAAAGTTGTCTTCATGAATTGCCCTATTTGTTTCTCTCATGATGTACATTAGCATCTTGACTTCAACACAAAACAGAGGGGTTTAACCATTGTCGAAAAACATGGATGGGTGGGTTCGTTCTGTCAACACAGACATGGTTGGATTGTATCATTGACAGTGTATATAACGCAGCAGATTTAAAGTCCTATGCCTGAGTCCAATTAGATTTTGAAGTCAAATATTGAATCTACAGTGACCAGGTTTATGTACACAGTTGAAGTACACAGAAACATATTTAAGGGTCCACTATAACCATGACTCCTGCTATTCAGGAGCAATCTATCACGGCAAGAAAAACTAAAAAGTAACTTGTTATAAATGCATCATATCATATCTGCTAAAAAAACTGCCTGGTCTTAGTTGGTTTAAGATCCCATGCCCTGGTCCTGTGTAGGTTAGGTTTAGATGTTGAAATATATAATTGTATGACTTTATATGATTTTTTTTGTATAGTAGAGTCTCCAGCTAAATCCAGAGAAACTCAATAGGTAACATATCATATTATATTATACATCTTATCTCTATATCTTTTGTTATTATTGACATTCCTGAATGTTCGCTAGTTGCACATTGTGAGACATGAATTATGATGGACATTCCTTGACAATGTGCTCATTGTGAAAATCAGTTGAAATGCTGGTCTTGTGGTTTAAAGAGTTGTGAAGTGTTTAGCTCTTTCCAGTCAATGCCATCACTCAACACTGTCCCTCAGCAACATCTCCACAGTCCTTATCTCATTCCGTGACATGGCAGCCACTTTGGATTGTCAGACGAGGTGCCTCTTATCTGCCGAGTTCAGAAGATTTCCGTGAGAATCCCTCAAGAAATGCCTTAAAAGAAGCCTTGGAATGGAGTCGAAATCCCACAGGATTTATCTGCCAGAGGTATCCTGTATCTGGGAGGCCTGGAGAGCACCCTTTGTGTCTGTTCTTCAGGTATGTATGTGTGTGTGCGTCTGTGAGAGACGGTGGATTTGAAGAGTAAACTGGAACAGATAATGTAACTTCCATTCCATCTTGCTGTTGGTGAGAGATTTGAACACAAACAACAAATACACAATCTTTCTTGTTTTTCCTTCTGTTACATCTGGGAAATCTAGCATAAACTTTTCTAGCTTGTCCAAGTTGGTTTTTAAGTGCTTCAGGCTGGTTATTGTTTGGTCCAAGGTAACCATTAACTGGACCAAACTGGTTTACACTGGTTATTAATTGGTCCAAACTGACCATTAGCTGACTTTTAAGTGGTCCAAAGAGATAATTAGCTGGTTTAAGCAGGTTATTAGTTGGTCCAAGATAGTTATTAGATGGTCCAAGCTGTGTGTAAGTGGTGTAAGCAAATTATTAGCTGGCAAAACAGCCACTATGTTGCAAAAATCAGCTTGACCAGCTAATGACCAAACTGAACCATTTAATAACCATTTTAGACACGCTAATGACCAAAATGAACAGATTAATCACCATTTTTAAACCGCTAAGGACCAAATTGAACCAGTTAATAACCATTTAGTACCAGCTAATGACTAGCCCTAACCAGCTACAGTCCCAGTTTTCCCCCACTCTACCCTACTAGCTAATGACCAGCCCTGACCAGCTAAGGACCCAAATGAACGAGTTAACCATTAAACAGCTAATGACCTAATTGAACAAGGTAATGACCAGTTAGATCAAGGTAATAACCAACTGGACTAGCTAATAACCAGCTTGGACCAGTTAATGACCAGTTTGTACAAACTTAGGTAACACTTTATTTCGATTGTGCACTTTAGGCATGCTACTAACTATAAGTAACTTTGCAACTACATGTCAACTAACTCATTAGAGTATTAGTAGACTGTCTGCTTAATATCTGCTAACACTTTATTGTGATCTCCCAACAGACATTCTACTCACTATAAGTAACTTTGCAACTACATGCCAATTTATTATACTAACCCAAACACCAACCTAACATTCAACTGATACTTAAATGAGAGTTAGTTGACATGTAGTTGCAAAGTTACTTATAGTTAGTAGAATGTCTAAAGAGGACCATTGAAATAAAGTGTAACCCAAACGTATGTCAAGTTTCACCAGCTAATGACCAAATTGAACAAGTTAATAACTGTGGACCCGCTAATGAGAAGCTTGAGCCAGTTAATGACCAAATCTGACCAGGAAGTAATCATCTTGAACCAACTACCAGCTCAACCCTGATTTTTCCAGCAGGCAGGTAGATGGGGGTCTTAGAGCCTGGCAATCATACAGGCTGGAGTAAAGGTGATGGCAGAACAAATGGCAGAGTGAGCAGACTCTTTGGAATCAGGTATCAAGAGGATAACCACCGCCGCGTCAAAGGGAGCAACCGCTGGCCGAGACAAAAGAACGACTGACACCAGAAAAGAGGGATGGGGTTTCAGAGCCTGGTCATGAAAAGGAAAACATCATTCTCTATCTGATTTGTTCACAGGCAGTGAAAGAACTCAGCCCCCTTATGCGGGTCATGGTGCAACACCACTAAAGGAATTTCCACTGATGGTATTCTCTGAAACAGCCACTATAGTGAGTGATTGGATCCATTTGTGTCGCTTTTAATTGAAAGGGACGTTTTTTTTTGATAAGTCAAGGGTCAAGGATGAATCAGTAAGGGTGGCTGCTAAAAACAAAAACAAAAACAACACGCGCTTTTATCGCAGCTTAGCCGCATTTGTATTTGAGGGTGGCTGAAGCGGCCCAGAGGCAAACTTGGAATCACGGCGGGCTTGTGTTGCCCTCATCACGCATGCCTTTTGTGTGCGGGGAGGTTATCTGTCGGCCTCTTTCAGAGTGGGGGACAGACAATAGGCTTTCGTGCCATGAGAAGAGGATTCTGGGTCCCTCCCTGAGCATGCAAGGCTTGGTTCATGAACACAGCACAAAGGAATGAGATCTCCACCTCATCCAAGACTGGATTAACATAGACACACATATACACAACACATATGCACGGCAGTGGGAATCATAATAGGTCTAATTTGTTTGTTTATGATGCTCTGTTGCAAATGGCTGATTGTAACCACAACACAAGAGCTAATCAGATACTTTCTGCTGAAAGTCATGCCATACCAGCATTTAAGGCTAAAATATGATTCGAAAATAGAATTATGCAGTTTTGAGTGCTAATCTAAAAGGAGAATATGTGTATATGGATGTAATGCATCCATCTTCGTTTAGAGAAACTAAATCAGAGAGCCAACTTCTCAACCTTCTGTTAGTAGGAAACATTTAAATGACTACAATTATGCGCTTGCCAATCAAAACCTTCACTAACTATGTGCTGAGAAATGATGACTCACTGAACATTTGTCAGAGAGAGATTTACATTTTGGCCCGAGGCTTCTACGGTTTGCTTCGGATGGTCCAAGCAAAAGCTCCCTTGAATTTTTAAGATTGAATTGCATTTAGAACATTTGTCTTGGCTGCCCACCTTCAAAAATAAATAGAAAAACACAACTCCAAAACCCCCGGCCTGTGCTTTATCACTCATGAGCCTCGGCTGTCCATCAGTTGGTGTGTTTTACATTCACTTGAAAAGCATGTCAGATGTTTGCGTGTCATAGCTAGGCGTCTCGTTAAGTTATCGACCGGTCTCAAGGCTGGAGGGGGATTCTCTCAATTTGCCCAGTGACCGCTGGAACAACAGTGAAAATCTAATTTGGATATTTGAGAGAACGCTATACCCTTCCCATACTGCAACTCCAAATGCCAAGAACGTGGAGCCAGACCCTCAAAACAATTAATTACGGGTCATAACCCGAGAGGGTCGGCATTCCTGACGGCTGGAGACAGTGTTAGATATTCCTCAGCTGTGCTGTGGGAGGGGACTGCGGGGAGCAAGAATCCATTCCAACATCAAGAATCGCTAAAAACATCATGCATTTCATACAAAAAACGATCTGTCTATGATCTTGCCTAAATCAGACCGACTGACAGATTATACAGTTTGGAATTCGTATTTATAGGCACTGAGTCAAATCAAACATCAGTGGCCAAAAACACTGAAGATTTATGTTTGCCACTTGTCCCAAAAATTTATTTAAACGTCAGTTTTCTCAAAGTGCAGATGTTTTCGTTTCTAATCCGCCCATTTCTTCTTTTTTTAACAGTATAGCAGATTACTAAACAAACTCTCATTTCATAGGAAATACAGCGGTTTAAGGGTTTGTGGCCTAATCTTGTCAGTCGTAAGTAGCTAAACACCGAATGACTGATTAATGTGATCTGTTTAATATATAAGAGCCTCATTGTAACCCCAAATGAGGCTATTACTTAAACGACTTGATTCGCTCACTAATTGTGTCAGTGTCTTGGAATCCTGTGCTGATCTAAAATTTCTGTTTGATTAATCTCTGAATCATATGTGTGTAACATGAGCAGAAATACCAGCACCAATCACAATCAATCACACAAACATAATTTGAATCAATCAAACACAAATGTTGCATAATTAGTTTCACGTTTCCAATCAAAGCTAATCGTTCAAGCTGTTTTCCTCACATGCAACAGAGTACGCCGCAACATCTGAGGCGTCATTGCAGTATGAAATATGCAGATGCTCCAGAGACTAACTAAACCACTTTTTAAACATGTTTAATGTATTGTATCATTAGAATATGTTTGTGCAGCCCCTCTGTACTGTTACAGATGATATGAATATTACTCACAAGCCTAATTTCTGTCATGCAACACAATAGACATATCAAAAGAAAGTGCAAGTTAGTATTTCAACATGTGGTGCTCTTAAGGTCTTCTCCCATAGGTGCAGGTAATGACCAGGACTTTGAAATTGATCTCATCTCTCATCAAGTGGTGCAACATTAAGGATTTTATCCGGGCAAATGGGTAATTTATCAAGAGTGTCATTAAGATAGGCTAAAGTGAAATACGAATGAGGCATTTGCTCTTAGGGGAAATAATACAATAATAAAAGGTAAAAAGTGAGGATGAAAACGGATATGCTGCATCAGTCATGTGCTGGCACTTCTGCGTATTTTAGTCTCTGATTTGTATTATAGGCCTACAACGACATTATTAAAAGAATCATGACCTTAGGTAATAGACAAGACAGATTACTTCGCTTCATTCCAAATCACCACCCTTCCTATACTCATTTTCTCGTTCTTCCTTCAGTTTAACTATCTTACTCATTGTGTTGACCAAATAAGGGCAGCTCATATCTTGAACTGACCTCAGCCCTGATCCTGTTTTGAAATGCAATCCAAGTCTATGAGGCGATGATTAGCAGTGCAGGTAACATAAATGGATCTAAAGGTTCAGATTGAATAACGACTAAAATTTAACTCCAGGTTGCTGTAATCAGATTGGTATGAAATGTTTGTGTATCGGTGCTTCAGAACCCATATTATGTTTATACTTTTACACTTGCACATACTTATATACAAGTTTGTTTGTGTTAGTATACGGATGTTATCGTTTCTGAATGTTAAAAACTTTTCCTGCAACATACGCCTTTACGTTCTTTTAAAATAGGATAAATTAATAGAACCAGGTGACAATTCTATTTACATATTGGGCTACAAATTTTCTTGAATGCATTTCATTATGTAACCCAAATATACAGTCTTGCTCAAATGTTTACACACCCCTTGCAGAATTTGAAAAGTTTAACAAAATAAGAGGGATCATACAAAATGCATGTTATTTTTTTATTTATTACTGTCCTGAATAAGACATTTTAAATAAAAGATGTTTACATAAAACATCTGAATTTATAAAATAACCCTGTTCAAAAGTTTATGAACCCTTGATTCTTAATACTGTCTGTCGTTACCTGGATGATCCACGGCAGTTTTTTTGTTTTCTGACGGTTGTTCTTGAAGATCAAGGTAAATTGTACTTAATTTGTCTTCTGGGAAACATGTAAGTATCTTCTGTTGTATAAGAAAAATAAGAAAACTTTGGACATCTTCATCCCCAGCTCTTAATGTATCAGTGAATGTTTGAACTTTTTTAATAGTTGTGTTTGAGTTCCCTCAATTGTCCTCAGTGTGAAAAGATGGATCTCAAAATCAGTCACTGCTGGACTTCAAATATGCAAAAGATGCTGGAAAACTGAAGAATTTGCAGGACCTGGAGGATTTTTCTGAAGAACGTTGGGCAGTTTAACTGCTCAGGACAAACAAGGGACTCAAGAACAACCATCACAAAAGAGGATCATCCAGGTAACAACACACACTATTAAGAATCAAGGGTATGTAAACTTTTGAATGGGGTCCAATAAATTCAGCAATTTTTTTGTCTTTTGGATTATATGTAAACATAGAAATAACATGCATTTTGTATGATCCCTCTTATTTTGTTAAAATTATTCACATTTTCACAGATTCTGCAAGGGTTGTGTAAACTTTTGAGCAAGACTGAATGCATGTTGTTGAGTCTGAGTAATAAAACGTTCTGCTTTTTATGAGCTCCTCAATTTTTCTTTTTTTCGGGAAATGCACTTCTTTTGCATCTTAAAGGTCACAACAGGAAAACGTAAAAGCTGCCATTTCCAAACATGGTTAAGCAATACGTATTCCTGTGACACAGCAAAGCCAAATTCTAAAACAGACAAAATTTAAGTTCAAACTCCAACAAGCAGCCCACAGATAGACGAAAGAACCATCAAATAAACTTAACATTCCGATAATTGTTTATATGTCAGAGGTCTCGAGGGTGAGTCATAGGATGATGGCGAATGTACAGCAGGAGTAGAACACTACTGTGTTTACACGTCTGGCCTCTTTGGGCCCAAACTTGTGGCTGTCTGCTACTGCTCAAGGTCTTCGGCAGATAAAAGATACATTTGAGATGCATTAGAGGTTCATTAAGACACCACACCAGTGTTATGGGGATTACCAGCTTAGTGTCATTGTTGACACAGCCTGCTGGACTACTTATGTGACGGGTGAGTGCTGGTCACTGTTAACACTATTAGTATAATACTTAATGTGTAGACAGGTTTGGGTCATTCGATCAGATATCATACATCATGGGTGTAGATTTGGGTCGGGGCACCCCATCTTTTTTTTCTTCTTCTTTTTTTTAGTGTGTAAATTAGGCATTGTCCGCTGAAGGTGATTGTCTTCTGAACATATGAGATTGTAATTGCTCATTGCTTGGTATAGACCAGTGCAAGGTTTCTGAAATAAACATAATATACATTAAATCAATAACTAAGTCACTCAAATATATAAATACACATTGATAAATACACACATAAATGAACAATTGAACTAAAAAAAATTGAGCTAATCAGTTACATCCATTTTTTAAGTTTAAGTTAAAGTTTAAGTAAGCAGAACTTGCAGATTTTAATTTTTACTCATACATTTTAATTGCTCTTAACTTGAAATATTTGAGTAAGCTAATTAATACACATATCTCAATTTAAAAAGTTTTAATAGTAGACACTTGGCTAGCTTTAACTAGCTAATTCTACCTTGCTAATTGGTAACACAATGCTTTGATAGCATTAGCATAGCATAGCACTTGCTGAATGAGTACAGCAACATAACAAAACATGAAACACTATACTAAATCTCCCACTTAACATTAATCTTGGACAAAACATTATATAACACTTAATTTTGTGTGTCATGGCAAAGCATGCTGTGAAATAGAAATCCCAGCCCACTTTCAGTTAAATTTAAGTTTGTCTAAATTAAAAGAAAAGTGTTCCGAAAACTCAAAACAATGAAACAATTCAGATTACTTAAAATCTGTCAGTTCTGTAAAATCAAAAGAAAAAAGACGGTTCTAAATACTCATAAAAGTTTATTTGATTGAACTAATTTGTTTAATTTGAGTTGGCTCTAGTCAAACCAATTCATTATTTTGAGCATTAGGGTTTACAGTGCAGCTATGCATGCTTGTAGTTTGTACACAAACTCTTAGTATTACTAACATGTGCATGTTACAATCAAACAGCATGAAACAGAAGCCGCAACAGTCTTTTCTTCCCTATTGTGATGTATATCCAAGTGAAATTGTTTCTCGAAAAAGAAAAAAAATTTAGGGAGGGATTTGATTTTGTACAAAGTGAAAAGTGTCCATTTTGAATTCATGGTGACTTATTGAGTTATTTCACATTACCTGCAAATCTGCAAATCTGCAAAAGTGCAAAGTAAAACCAAACTCTTCCTTTCATACGCCGTCCACATGCTAACATAAACATCCTGACATCTCTAAATAAAACAGAAAATGATCATAGCACTACTCCTGTTCAACAGTTGTGCTGTTCTTAAAGCATCGGAAATAACCAGGATGATCATGGTTACACGATAAGCCCCTACTGGTAGATTCTGTAACTACATCATTTGGTCCAAAAAGCATATTTCTCCACTGACAGCACTTGAGTGTGTATATGATTATGAAATATATTATTGCAAGTAACATGCAGAATATATTGCTAATAATAATTCATTACTGTGCAGTAAATGTGTTACCCATGTCAGTATGATGTTTTTGACGATTAGTCATTTACAGCTTAGCTAAATGACTCACAAATAATTGTGACCAGATTTGATTGCCAATGTGAAGTGAAGATGGCATATTTCAAATCACATACTTCATGGGCTGGGCGTCATGTGCCAGACAAGTTCTAATGCTAACCCTAAATTGGTGTTTAAAGTTTGTAAAGTGCTTACAGTTTTGTGGCTAAATATCTTAATATCCATGCGTCTGGAAAAGCGATTTCTCACTTGAGTAATGAAGAGAGGAAAAGCTAGGATGAGTCATGGGGAAAGGCTCTAATGAGAGAGGGCTTGATGGATTCACCTTCGGGATTATGCTTTCTCTTCACCAGGTTGCCTGAGACCTTTCACATTTCCCAAGTTTGAGAGTCTGTGGAAAAAATGTCCTGCATGTTAACATTCTCAGAT
This sequence comes from Rhinogobio ventralis, assembly GCA_039654625.1. Classification (NCBI taxonomy): domain Eukaryota; kingdom Metazoa; phylum Chordata; class Actinopteri; order Cypriniformes; family Gobionidae; genus Rhinogobio; species Rhinogobio ventralis. Next base: position 15,854,280 of record CM077208.1, on the reverse strand, counting down.
TCATCCTGTGCTTGCTGGTTCTCAGAGCTCTGAGCCTATTATAAATATTTAAGGGAAACTGTTGACATGAAGATAACACTGACAAATTGAGTTAACATTTCAGCAATAGATTACTACTCGTGTGGGGGAAGAAAGAGTATAAAATGCATAACAAGTCCACGTTAGCCGCTAGATCATGCTTAGTTTACGTTTTTATCTATGCTGTTTGTTATATGGATAGATTAATCATATAATATGATATCAAAGGTTTTGGAAGATATAAAACGAGAAGCAATGAGGCTTTTAAAAGGTTCTGAGGACATCAGAGTGTTTAAGACAGCATGAAGAGCTTACAGCACAATCACACTGGATCATCCCATCAGTGATGTTTACAGCGCTCTAGCACTGAGAGAATGGATGAAGAGTCTCCAGTAAGCCATGCACTGATGTATAGACCACATCAGGTCAGCAGTTAGCTTGCTGGTGTCCTGCACCTATTTATTATTCTTTTGCGAGGGGGCATCATTGGGTGTCCTGGTTCACTTAAAGGTGCACTGTGTAAATTTTAGCGCCATCTAGCGGTGAGGTTGTGAATTGCAATCACCCACCGCTCACCCCTACCTTTCGAGGCACATAGAGAAGCTACGGTGGCTGACACAAGACAAAAATGTCGTCGTCTGAGAGAGCAGAGAGTGACTAGCGCTCTGTAGAGCAGTTTGTCCGTTTAGTTCTATTGTAGAAACATGACTGCGCAAAATGGCGATTTCACTGTAAGGGGACCCGCGGTATATGTAGATAGAAATGGCTCATTCCAAGGTAATAGAAACATAACGGTACATTGTGTAAGGTCTTTATACACCACTGAAAACATAGTTATGTATATTATATTGCATTTCTGTCAATAGATCCTCATAAATACTACACACTGCACCTTTAAGGCTGAAATATATGCGCACTAGTCATCATACACAACTTTGTGAATGAAAAAACAAAACAAAAACACGCAGAAACATGCCTTGTTGCTAGAAGATGCATTTTGATATTCTCCGACTAGACGAAATCACAGTCTGAAGCAATAAAATAAAATCTGTTAAACGTTCAGTGTGTAGTAACGCTTTTTGACTTTCTCAGTTTGTGTAAATCCACTTGTGGTTCAGAGTATTTATTTTTCCTCACATTAATTTCACACATGTCTAGTACAATTATGTGGTTTTGTGTCATTAATACAGTGTATACTTTTTTCTTGATTTACCCCGAAAGAATGGAAGTGAAATGTGACAACATGCCCCATAGGTGGGGTACATTGTAACACGTAAGGGTCACATTGTAACATGAGCATATGACAGCTTAAAATGGTATCTGATATAATCAAAAAAATATACAAGACAAACTAAAATATTTTGTCAATAAAATACAATTATAAATTTTGTCATATAAAATAATGGTATTTTTTAATCATTAAAAATAAACAAATTTTTGAGTTTGATAACAAACACACCACAAAACACAGCTATACAGCATAGTTCAAAACATAATAATAATTCATAATTATTCACCTTTTTCTCATGGTTTCTCAAAAGAATTAATAAAAGTATAGAATATAATAGCGTAGTTCTAATGGAGCTCATTGTAACGTGTTACAACATACCCCACAAGCGAAACTGGGATTTAACCCCGGCTCGTGTCTTCTGCTGGTTAGATCAACATTAAAGAACTTTCTCAACTGTTAAATAACAGATATAAGATTAAAATAATATCAGATTTGTCTTATTTAAAATAAACACAAAAAATAGAGATGAAAAATTAACTTAAGAAATTTACTTTTGCTATGGTTAAATAAATGTTTAGTGATATCTTCCAAAGATATTTGGAAAGATATGAATTTTGGTGCACTTTTTTCTCTATATACTGTTGATATGACAACTAGTAAATACACTAAGTTTTGCAATTCACAACCTCACCGCTAGATGCCACTAAAAATCACACACTGCACCTTTAACTTAGTCTGGATATGAATTTCAGCAACTACCATCAACTGAAGCAAAAATCTGAGCAAAAGTCTTGTAGTGTATTCTATAGCCTTTAGTGATCTATTTGAGAAAAAAAACTTAGTTCAATCTAGAGATGCACAACTTAGAGTTTAATGGATCAGTATATTCACCGATCAGGCATAACATTATGACCACCTTCCTAATATTTTGTTGGTCCCACTTTTGCTGCCAAAACAGCCCTGACACCTGAAGGTGTGCTGTGGTATCTGGCACCAAGATGTTAGCAGCAGATCCTTTAAGTCCTGTAAGTTGCGAGGTGGGGCATCCATGGATCGGACTTGTTTGTTCAGCACATCCCACAGATGCTCGATTGGATTGAGATCTGGGGAATTTGGAAAGCAGTGGAAACGCGGGTAACAGAAACCAGTGCTATTTTCATTTCTCTCATATCACTCACTCTCTTGTTTCAAACAAATGCAACTGAAACATTCCTTTGTCTCAATTATCGATTGTAGTGAAAATCAACTCACAGGGCATCATTAATATTACTGAATAAAAGTGATGTTAGGCAGATTGTTTTGTACATTAATGTACAAAGTTAATAATGGACAATTTTTTCTTAGTGTAAATTTAATGTAGTACATCTTGTAATGCAAGAAATACCCAGACCTTAACCCTAACATTTAGTGGTAAATCAGATTTTCAGTGCAAGGGCCCTGAATGGTAGATTTGAATAGTAATGGTCTATCAATTTTGTTATAAATCTAGATAGCTTTCCTCACGCTCCAACTTATCAAAAACTGAGAAAATAAAGGCACATTTTAAACTGCCAGAAATTGCACGACACGCCTTTTTGTCAACAAATTCCATGAACTTAGTTCTTCCAAACTGTGTCACTCATACATTTCACAGACCCAGTGATATGGCGTATTAATGGGTGTTTATCCCTGTGATGGATGGCATTGGTGTATTACACAGGAAAGGCTGCAGTGAGATCATTGCTCTCTGAGTTTGTGAGCGGTTATGTCGATACAGAGAGTGAACGCAGACCAGCTCAACCACAATGCTGATGTTGATATGATTTTGGTCTCCCCAATAATGTTTGTTTTAACTGATCATGCTACCTGCTGAAGTAACCATTGCAACTGCATACAGGTACTTGTCATGCCTAGTATGCAGTATTTTTTTGTAGGCCTATATAATATATTGAATAAAATGTACTAAGATGGAAATGATATTAGTTAGTTTTCCTTTATCACAATACATTAATTGGACAAATGGGTAAATTGTAAATAATTTCACTATTTTGATTTGACTGGATGTTGCTGTTTTTGCCACGTCCTCAATTTCTAACATGAACACAGCAATTTATTAAGAAATATTCCAGACATATTCATTTTTTCCCTTTCTCTAATCAGTGTGTTTCAAAACATGTTTTCCTGGAAATATTGTTTTAGTCCAAAATTATAATTTTTTTCCCCAACATTCTCAGTATCACTTTTCATCCCGTCTTTTGCAATATCCCTTTAACAAAAGCCAGTTCCTTAATGGCATCATCCTCTAGGAAGTGACATCACTTTGGTGGGAAAACAACACAACAAACATAAGTGAGTATTAGCAGTTTTCTGTTATTTTTATTTGACGTTTTTGGTAGTAGCTGTTTTGTTTCGCTGTAAAGCATTTCATGTGTTTGTTAAAATTCTAGAAATCAGTCTGATAATATCCAAATTTCAAAAATGTTTGGAAAAAATATCAAACTTTAGTTTGGCACCCTTTAAGCTAACTCTCAGTCTGGCTGTTTATGTCCATCCTGTTTGGAATCCTGTTTATTTTAGGGTTAGTTCACCCAAAAATGAAAATTCTGTCATCATTTACTCGCCCTCTAGTTGTTCCGAACCTTTATACATTTCTTTGTTTTGCTGAACACAAAGGAAGATATTTTGAAGAAAGTTGGTAACCAGGTCGCTTTGGGGCACCATTGACTTCCATAGTAGGAAAAAAAAAAGTCAATGGTGCCCCAGAACTATTCAGTTTCCCACATTCTCCAAAATATCTTCCTATGTGTTCAGTAGAACAAAGAAATATATACAGATTTAGAACAACCTGAGGGTGAGTAAATGATGACAGAATTTTCATTTTTGTGTGAACTGTCCCTTTAACTTCTTATAACTTAAAAAGTTATCATTAATAAAGATAAAGTGCCCAAGCTTGACTAGAGTCTGGTAAACCTTTTTATACAAATCATTTTTTTTAAGGACACACTATAGAATTCTGGGCTATCTTTTAACACCACTGGTTTAAAGATAAAATTTATGACATACAGTGCATCCAGAAAATATTCACAGTGCTTCACTTTTTCCATATTTTGTTATGTTACAGCCTTATTCCAAAATTGATTAAATTCATTGTTTTCCTCAAAATTTTACAAACAAAACCCCATAATGACAACGTGAAAGAAGTTTGTTTGAAATCTTTGCAAATGTATTATTTATTAATAAAAATAGAATTACATTTATTAATAAAAAATGACATACGACCATAAGTATTCACAGCCTTTGCCATGACACTCAAAATTGAGCTCAGGTGCATCCTGTTTCCACTGGTCATCCTTGAGATGTTTCTACAACTTGATTGGAGTCCACCTGTGGTAAATTCAGTTGATTGGACATGATTTGGAAAGGCACACACCTGTCTATATAAGGTCCCACAGTTAACAGTGCATGTCAGAGCACAAACCAAGCCATGAAGTCCAAGGAATTGTCTGTAGACCTCCGAGACAGGATTGTATCGAGGCACAGATCTGGGGAAGGGTACAGAAAAATTTCTGCAGCATTGAAGGTCCCAATGAGCACAGTGGCCTCCATCATCTGTAAATGGAAGACGTTTGGAACCACCAGGACTCTTCCTAGAGCTGGCCGCCCGGCCAAACTGAGTGATCGGGGGAGAAGGGCCTTAGTCAGGGATGTGACCAAGAACTTGATGGTCACTCTGACAGAGCTCCAGCATTTCTCTGTGGAGAGAGGAGAACCTGCAGCATCTGCTGCACTCCACTGATCAGGCCTGTATGGTAGAGACAGCCCGCCTGGAGTTTGCCAAAAGGCACCTGAAGGACTCTCAGACCATGAGAAACAAAATTCTCTGGTCTGATGAAACAAAGATTGAACTCTTTGGCCTGAATGGCAAGTGTCATGTCTGGAGGAAACCAGGCACCGCTCATCACCTGGCCAATACCATCCCTACAGTGAAGCATGGTGGTGGCAGCATCATGCTGTGGGGATGTTTTTCAGCGGCAGGAACTGGGAGACTAGTCAGGATCGAGGAAAAGATGAATGCAGCAATGTACAGAGACATCCTTGATGAAAACCTGCTCCAGCGCACTCTGGACCTCAGACTGGTGCGAAGGTTTATCTTCCAACAGGACCAGGACCCTAAGCACACAGCCAAAATAACAAAGAAGTGGCTACGGGACAACTCTGTGAATGCCCTTGAGTGGCCCAGCCAGAGCCCAGACTTAAACCCGATTGAACATCTCTGGAGAGATCTGAAAATGGCTGTGCACCGACGGTCCCCATCCAACCTGATGGAGCTTGAGAGGTCCTGCAAAGAAGAATGGGAGAAACTGCCCAAAAATTGGTGTGCCAAGCTTGTAGCATCATACTCAAAAAGACTGTAATTGGTGCCAAAGGTGCTTCAACAAAGTATTGAGCAAAGGTTCGTTTTTTATTTTTAATACATTTGCAAAGATTTCAAACAAACTTCTTTCACATTGTCATTATGGGGTATTGTTTGTTGAATTTTGAGTTAAACAATGAATTTAATCAATTTTGGAATAAGGCTGTAACATAACAATATTTGGAAAAAGTGAAGCGCTGTGAATACTTTCCGGATGCACTGTGAACACTCAAGGACGAATGACAGCTTAAAATTTCCCACCATATCAAATCCGACAGCTCTGCATTTAAATCACTACTGTTGGCTTACTGTGACTCTGGGTAAAATGAGAATATGGTTTTAATCACAGTCTTTGGCTTGATAATGGTGTTTTGTTTATTTACAACAAAAATAAATGTGAAATCCTCTAGACTATAAAGTTTGTCCATCCTAACTGGTTTTGATATAAGCCTAAGATATTGCTTGTCATTATTGTATATGACCAGCAATGTTTCCATTGTATGATGTCAAAAAAATGTTGTTTCCTTTTCTGGAATTGTATTGACATACCTCAGATCTATTTCAAAGGAATTGCTTTGGTTGAAAAGACTGGTCTAAAGTGGCAGAAGTGAAAAATATAACAAACTGCTTAAAAATGCTGAGTAACAACTTATGTGGTGTGCATGAGACTAGGCCCATTTTCAATTGCAAAAGTTTGTTTTGGTGGCACTTTGTAGTCTAAATGTTGGTTTATTCAGTGGTGTGTGAGTGTGCTGAGAGGGCACTGCCAGTTCTGCCTCACCCAAACAAGTGGCAGTTTGAACTGTGAATTAATTTATGTGCAATTAAATTTAAAGGGCCGGAACCAAAAAGGGAACAGATTGAGACCCCAGAGCAGTGAAAACACAGGAAAATGTGCACAAGAGGCACAACGCTCAGGAGTGACATCACAAGAAGATTAATAGTACGTTTTATTGACGCCCCCTTTTTCCCGTAAAAACTCTAAAGACGTAACGAATAGGAAACACTGTCACAATATCTGAAACTTTCAGATGATGACAGCAATGAGATTATCATGAAACAGCTGTTATCTTAGATGTTAACTTCGTTTCACAAACAAATGTTTTTTTTTTCTTTCCCTCTTGGAACATTTTATTGCTCAGAGTTTGTTCTTTCGTAGTTCAGGAATCTTAACTGAGTACAATTCCTTAGTAATTATTAATAAATTATTCCTTTACGACATATAAATGGAAGCAAATGAGATAAATAGTTTGACATACAAAATATACACAGATCAGGCATAACATTATGAACTAATATTGTGTTAGTCCCACTTCTGCTGCCAAAACAGCCCTGACCCGTCAAGGCATGGACTCCACTAGACCCCTGAAGATGTGCTGCGGGATCTGGCACCAAGATGTTAGCAGCAGATCCTTTAAGTCCTGTAAACTGTGAGGTAGGGCCTCCATGGATTGGACTTGTTTGTTCAGCACATCCTACAGATGCTCGATTGGATTGAGGAATTTGGAGATCAATTCAACACCTCAAACTCGTTGTGCTCCTCAAGCCATTCCTTTTTGCTTTGTGACAGGGCGCATTATCCTGCTGAAAGAGGCCACAGCCACCAGGGAATACCGTTTCCATGAAAGGATGTACATGGTCTGCAACAATGCTTAGGTAGGAGTTACATGTCAAAGTAACATCCACATGGATGGCAGGACCCAAGGTTTCCCAGCAGTGCCGTGATGTAGAGATAATCAGTGTTATTCACTTCACCGGTCATAATGTTATGCTGATCGGTGTACATAATTATACTTATTTTGTGTAGCTCAGTTCTTGCCATGAAAATAGGCTTTGCTCCTGAAATGGCGTTAAAATCTATAGTCCTACTATAACTGTACACAGCAGATAAAGTGACACCAATAACCTTTCCTAATCGGAGAGGACTTTACATTCATTTTTTTCTGCATGCTTAACAAACTTTTGTAAAACTTTCTGTACTTTCCCACTATTAATTATGATGGATGATGGGTAGAAAAGTCCAGAAACCAATATCAAACTTTGCTGGCAAATGATCAGGTGTCCTGTGATGTCATTGCTGCTTTTTCTTTTTGAATTAAGTGCATTAAAGATGTATGCTGCTATATGCCAGTTCCAGAACTTGTTGTGCAGGATCTTTTGGCATTATCCCACCCCACTAATCTTTATATTACAGACTGTATGGGTGGGGGCCCATCCATAAAAAAATTGAAGAATTCAAGCTAGGTAAGAGATTTTATTTGCATTTATGGTCTTATTATACTGTTAAGATGAATTCAAAAGATTTGCGGCACTGTTTTTATTGTTCAGCACAAAAGATTAAGATCTAGCAGTTTCTGGGTGAAATTAGCATTGTTTGTTACAGCTGTTATTAATTTAACTGCAGCGCATGTAAGTGAGTCAAACAATTGCTCAATGTATTGTCAGAAGTGGCAGCGAATAGGATTCCAGTAATGCAGAAAAAAAGGGAGAATCCCTTTTTGGCCGTTTTTTTAAACTAAGTCTCAAAGGACAGGAATCTCGTAGTCGGTGCTCCTTTGCAGAGCGTTTACAGTGAGACTGAGAAAGCAGCTGTCAATTTCAGCCTGTGCTCTGTGCCATATGTGTGTCTAAGCGTGTGTTGGTGTCCTGGTGCCTGGTCAAGGTATAATAAGTAAGTCAGAAAGACACAGCTGCTGACCAGATGATTGGGGCCACCTGCTTTCTTCATCATTTACACGTTCCACAAATGTACAAACAACAGCAAATTAAAGTCTAGAAGCCTTGAATCTGTCTGTCTGTTTTCTGCACAGATTTCAATATGACTATGATTCAATAAAGCGTGTTTGTGTTTTTATGTGCAGTTTGATGTGGTTGTATATCCATCCATCCATTGACTTTAATTCAATCCATCCATCCATCCATCCATCCATCCATTGACTTTAATTCAATCCATCCATCCATTGACTTTAATTCAATCCTTAGTATCATCCATCCATCCATCCATCCATCCATCCATCGACTTTAATTCAATCCATCCATCCATCCATTCATCCACTTTAATTCAATCCATCCACCCATCCACCCATCCACTTTAATTCAACCCTTCCATCCATCGACTTTAATTCAATCCATCCATCCATCCATCCATCCATCGACTTTAATTCAATCCATCGTTCCATCCATCCGTCCATCCATCCATCCATCCATCGACTTTAATTCAATCCATCGTTCCATCCATCCAACGACTTTAATTCAATCCATCGTTCCATCCATCCGTCCATCCATCCAGCCATTTTGATTCAAACCCCGAATTTGTGTTCGAAGCTTGACCCTTTAAAAAGAATAATTTGATCGTTAATCTTAAGTTTAGGTTAAATGACCACAGTTAATTGTATTAAATTGTATCATATCAAATATACTTTTTACTGTATTATTATAGTTATTATTTTGAATGTAAAAATAAAAAACACAAACGAAACCATAAAACATACAAATAAATGATAATATCAAATTATAGGCTAGCATTGGTTGCTTGTTGATAGTTGCATGTGTGCGTTAATGCATAAACCCATTAAAATTATAATACAATAGAATAGAATAGAATAGAATTATTTATATTATAATTTGTTATATTATATTTCACAGGGTATTCCGCCATCTTAAGTGAGATTCCAATCCAAAGGGAGCGAACATGTTCAGTTCGAAGGGTACTGCGAACGGCGTATGGAAGAAGGGAACATAGATACATCACTTCACAGGAAGTGGAGAGTGAAAATCACCCGACTGTCATTGCGCGTCGCATCACCAGTCTGAACTAACGATGGAGCAGAGCCGTTGGAAAAGTTTTTGAAAGGCTCTGCGATGGAGTTTACATATGCATTCATAGTTATTATTATACAAACTAGAGTATTTATGAATGGTTATGGCAATGGCTGTTGTATTCGCATATTCTATTGTATGAATATGTAAACAAATTAAAAGTGTTGAAGTAGCTGTGGTGCTGTCATTTTTTTAGGCCTACCTCAGGAATGTTTACTATGCTGCACGTGGGAAAGAAAGCGCACGAGATGAGACTGCTACAATTATTAAGGCCTTAAAAACACATTAAAACATAGTTAACCAAATCAAAATGTATTTTCATATTGAGCTGTTCATATTCAAAATCATATTGATTTTCATATTCAGCATCAAATCTGTTAATAGTCAATTAAATATACAAATATAGGCCTACGTAAATTAATAAAAATAATAGACTAATACAATGTTTTGAATATGGCTATTATATATGTTTTTATATGTTTTTAAATTTGAAAGTAAAGTAAATTACAATATTAATGTATGTTATATCATAATCTGTGCGACCCCGTCGTTGCCTTTCTTTGAAGTTGCAGGGCGTTCCAAATAAGCGATTATTGTCAGCGAAGTCCACTTCAACAGATATACCGTGCTCAGGGAGTAGGGAGCAGTGAACACTGCATAGGGACCCTGTCGAATGGAATGCACCTAATGACTAGCAAAGACCAACTAAAAGGCACAAGCTTAAATACACAGAGAAATCAATGATAATTAAAGACAGGTGTAACTAATGACAGTAACTATAAAAACTAAGGCTGAATCCGAAATCGCCCCCTACACCCTCAATCACTATTCCCTACTTTAGTCCACTAATACAGTTCACTTGAAGGAGTGAATGAAAACAAATGAGCGAATTCAGACAGCTGCTGTGTGTAGCCCTACATTGGCTGTACACTCGTTATTGCGGTGCATTGTGGGATAGAATGAGTGCAACAACGTCCACTATGGTTTCGGACACCACTACAAATGGCTGTCCCCTCAAATAGTGCCCTATTTAAGGGTATAGGGGGCGATTTCGGATTCAGCCTAATAGGACAACAGGGAGAGAACACGGAAACAATGAGAACAGAGATTGCACTTCAACATAAAATCCATACAAAACAAAATACAGAGAATCGGGCTTGTGACAATATTATAACCTATTATATTATATTATATTATATTATATGAACCTTCCCCATTTCAGATGGCCACCACATGCCCATGTTACATATTTGGTCAATAAAAGAAAGAAGAAAGTTTTTTTGAAACTCACATTCCTCTTGTCCCTTTTCATTTTGATTTGATTTCAAATCTTTTTCTTTTTCTTTTTTATAGACTATGCTGAGGGAGCAGGTTATGACCTGGTTCCAGGTGGGAGGCAGTGGCCAATTTTAGAGGACCAAAGCGAACAGAGGGATAAATTAAGGCTAAGGATTTGGCTAATTTCTCCCCGCCTTATTGGAGACAGAAATCAAAACAAATTTGGGATATAATCTGAGCTCCTGCTTCATTTTCCTTTGGTCCAGGTAATTACTGAACGTGCCATGGTGCTCTCATTACTAGGCAACCAATTCCAAGTCCCCCCCTGCCTTGAACATTCCAGCCAAATTACACCTCCCACGTGAGCAGGCAATCAGCCGCCCAGGGCCAAACTCTCATGTTTGTAATAATATTCTAATAACCAGTTACTGGCCGTTTGGAGAGTGCCCTACTCCTACAAGTCACCATAATTAGGAATCCTAATGAGAGGAAAGCTGGACCACCACGCCATACCCCCCTTCGCTTGGCGGGAAAAGGCCACAACTCATTGCCCACAGTATCTGCACGTCTGAACCTCTCAAAGTGTTTGTAAGTCATGTCTCCTCTTCTCGGCTGATTTCTGTCAGTTGTGCCCCTGAGGTTACTGGAATGGAAGCAGCATTGTGAGAATTCCATTGTATGTGGTTGACATTGGCTCATTTAGCTTTTCTTGCTTAACTTTTATATCCCACCCCACATTTGAATACCTGTATGAAATTACAAGATTATGTGGGAGAAAGGAATGGAAAAGGTGTACTAAAACAATTTTTTGCGGTTTAACACCATCATGATATTGGCACTAAATGCTTAATCTGTGTTTTTATTTTATTATCATTAGTTTTTCTAGGTGCAATGGATCCCAACTGCTTTCCATTTCTAGGAATGTTTAGACCATTATAAAAGCTCATTGTGTGAAAAGTACCTTATACTCAACATATCACTCACTTGGATTGTTTTTGATACTCATTCTTTGAGAAGAATTTGATTTTTTTCTTCTTTATGTTTTTGGCCCTTTCTGTGGAGATGCTGTTTTAGCGCTGACTTTTGTTCTCTGTTGGTTATGCTACTCATTTGTGGTGAAACTGGTAAATTCAGCCTTGTGGGAGGCCATTTTTCTCATTCCTCCTCAAAAACTGCTGCTATGACTATGACTCTGGCACAAAATATGTTCACGTTAGATTTTACAAAAGTTATTCTGTAAGGTTGTCAAAGATTCTAGTATTCTGGTTTTATTGAATCATTTTTGTTTTTGTTTTGTGTATGTATCCTTTGCCTTTTGTGCCACTGAAAGTAAACCATGCTCAAATAAAAGTTATTATAATGAATTAATCACAAATGTACTTATCAAAATTTTATATTATGAAAGAAGTCTCTTATGGTCACCAAGGCTTCATTTATTTAATTAACTACAGTAACAACAGTAATATTGTGAAATATTATTACAATTTAGAATATCTATTTTCTATTTGAATATATTTTAAAATGTAATTTATTCCTGTGATGTCAAAGCTGAATTTTCAGCATCATTACTACGGTCTTCAGTGTCACATGATCCTATGCTGATTTGGTGTTCAAGAAACATGTTTGTTTTTGTGGAAAAAATTTATTTGAAATATAGCAAAGTCTTTAGTAATATATGGTCTTTATATCTTTAGATTACTTTTGATAAATTTAATGCATCCTTGCTGAATTTCAATAAATGTAAAAGAAATTTAAAATAGGATTGCCCCCAGATGCTACTGTGGTTAGTTTGATATTCCTTGGTTTAATTTTGATACTGTTAATAATATGTGATAATAATACATTTTTGTTTATGTGCCCAAATTGTATCTTTTTTGGAGAAACCGTTTGGCTTTTTTTTTCTTTTCTTTTTTTGCATGGTCCAGTTAACCTTTAGATGATGTAACTTCACCATTTTGTGAGCTCCTTTTTTTTATTACATAAATCACAAATATTATGTTAGATTATTGTAGATGTTTCGTCGGTGACCTTTTTTTTGAGAGATCTACATGAAATAGACTTTTATTTTCCCTGTCTCCTGCCTTTGATGTCACAGCTCAGTATAGTTGCTAGTGAAGTGTTTGGGACTACACCCATTACTAGCAGGTGCATAAAATCAAGAATACACCCATGTAATCTCCTTAGTGTCCTTATAGTCTCCCTAGTTTGTCCTTTTTGTTCTACAAACTTCTGGCTGTGTAGTATATTTCTGATTCATTACAACACACTTGCTACAATATTTCGACTTGGTTGCCAACTAAGATAGGAGGAGGCCAGTTAGCAGAAAATGCCTGTCACTGGCAATACAAAAACACACACACACACATCATTCTCCTTGGCCCTTTCCATCTCACATTTTCCTCTCCTGCATTGGTAATTAGTTATTCTATTTTGAGTGAAAAGGCTATGCTCCCTAACATGTGTCTTGAATTGATAGTTTTGCCCCATTTCCTTTTTGAGAACGAGGTCCTCCCAGAGTCGCCCTGTGGCAGTGTAGGTGGCCGGGGTTAAGCATAGAACTAGTAAGGAGGGGGTTTACTAAGATTCTCTGTCTGAGGCCCATTGCAATATGAGGCCCAAGACAAGGAGAAGATCAGGAGGCTGAGAGGGTGAGGTCAATCATGAGCTATTTCAAGAAACAAAACAACAAAAAGGAGATGCTTGCATGATGTACTGATCTGTTTTCTACTGATCTACACATGTACGTGTTAGGTGGCCTATGATGGCTGTGTACTTTATTAAAGACGTATTGTGTGGCTATTATTGCATAATATTGTTTAATGATTTTAAACTGAATCACACTATTTGGATACCGCAAACAGGCCGTCCCTTAAGGCGAGTGGTAAATTCTCACCTGCCATATTAACAATGTGTGTGTTACTTCAGCACTCTGTTACTAAGAGAAAGCATAAGAAAACATTAAACCAGACCTCTTTTTTTCTCCTTTCACTCTCTTATTCTGAGATTAAATTTGGCCTTACATGCTGTAAACTGTACAACAGTTACGGTCTTTGAATCTGATTATTGAAGCAGCATTCTGCTTGTCTGTGTTTCCGTGTTCCAGACAGTCAGTGCACTATTGGTGTATTGGTGGATTTTTAGTGACTCATTCTGCTAGAGGTTACATTGTAGGTGGCGACTGTCATGAATGAATGAATGACAAATGGCCATCTTAACAAATCATTGAATAATTAATTTGCTGAATCATTCAAAATGCTGATTCATTCAGGAACAAAGCAAGTTATTGACTGCATCCGAAAAGGCATACATTCCTACTGTATAGTACAGTAGGTGAAAAACAATTTGCGAAAAGAGTAGCCTACTGTGTACTTGTGAAGTAATTGCTTATTGAAAAGAAGTACCTAGCTACTCAGAGAGTATGCGATTTTGATATAGCCACTGTCCTTATGAGCGAGTCATTGAATTATTAACCTAACCAAATTCAGGAATAAAGCAGTGAGCCATTGAATCAATTAATTAAATGCGTGAAGACGCACGGTTTTGTTTGGAGCTATTAATGTTGGTGGAGCAAAGCAGACAAAGTAACTGGCGTAATTCGGTCTAAAAAGTAGTTACTCAACTTCTTGTTTACTGAACAATTGTATGCCACAGTTTCTCATTAGGAGCTGCTGATTTTATTAATAATCAAAATGCACATGTTTTGTGCTAATGCCCATCTGTCAGTGCAGTAATAGTGTTGTTTATGCACCTTATGCCTAAAGCACCTGGCATTAAAGGGAAAATGCGTGTAAATCACTCATCATGTGAGGCCAGCTATACTGCAGTATTAACCTGTCCCACATCCCGATGTGTCTGCACTGGAGACCCACGCGCTCATGCGACCGATGTAGCTTACAAAGCTGTACCTAACCTCACTGTGTATACAAATTAGAGGGTGTTTGTTTGCTTGTATAGACATAAAACCTGTACTTTGGTCACAGTTGGTGAAGTATAGTGGTTTTAAGTTAGAGGAGCCCATGATGGGACTCAGTAAGTCAATCTACATTAGAGGTACATTATAGGGAACCTGCTCCGAGCAGAGATGACCAGCTTCCACCAGCATTTCTCCCTGTATAATGCGAAGCAGCTGTGACTCTCCTTGCGTGATACACCGAGCCACCAATTAATGGGGGGGAGGACATGTTGACCTACAAAACAGAGGAGCACAACAAACCCTGTAACTACAAACAGGTTTGCCTTGAGAAACGGTCCTCTCCAGGGAAAGGGGTGAGAGTGAGTGAAAGAAGAACTGAGGAACGGTGACCCTTGTTCTATCACAAAGCTCATGCCATGTGCACATAATCCACTTACCTTTTAAAGAGGTATTTTTGTTTCTCTGCGGTTAGACTGCAGAGTTCTTCTTTTCACATAGTTTTCACATAGCCAATTTAACATTTCCCCCCCCCCCTCGCTGACTTGAATTTCAATCTCGCAAAGATGTCAAAAAGGTATGCGTAAAAGCCATCCAATTGGTAATATTGTAGACATGTAAGGCTGCTAATGTGAGAACCAGAGCCAGCACCTGAAAAGATGGTTTAATTCAGCATACTTGACCCCTCGGGTGTTTCTGGGGGAGAATTTAAGAATCTTTCTTAGGATGAAAGCCAGGGTTGGAAAGACATTCTACAAGCTTGTGAAACATCAAACTAAATTCAGTTTTATTCATATGTTTTATGCTTATCTATTTAATGTTCAGCACATTATTTTGCTTTCCCCTGTCCATTATGTACTATATATACACTATATTGCCAAAAGTATTGGAACACCCCCTCCAAATCCTTGAATTCAGGTGTTCCAATCACTTCCATGGCCAAAGGTGTAAATCAAGCACCTGGGCATGCAGACTGCTTCTACAAACAATTGTGAAAGAATGGGTTGCTCTCAGGAGCTCAGTGAATTCAAGCGTGATACCGTGATAGGTTGCTACCTGTGCAATAAGTCCATTCGTGAAATTTCCTCACTACTAAATATTCTATGATCAACTGTTAGGGGTATTATAACAAAGTGGAAGCAATTGAGAACAACAGCAACTCGGCCATGAAATGCTGAGGCGCACAGTGTACAGAAGTCACCAGCTTTCTGCAGTCAACAGCTACAGACCTCCAAACCAACAGGTTCTCACTCCCAACTCGTCACATATTGACGCTTGGTCAGGACCCCTTGGCATCACTTTTTAACGCCCTTTAGCGTCATTTTCCGATGTGCAGAGTGCTCCATTGATTTCAGTTGTTTGCCCAATGCGTCACATCAAGACGCATTTAATTCTTTGCATTTGTAAAAGTAGACATGATTTTATGAATATTTATAGGCTACTTTTACATTTTGGAGCAACTAACCCCACTCCTACCCTAAACCTACCCAATTCTAAACAATATAAAACACGTAACAGGCAAATAAATGTACAGTCACAGGTATTTATTGCAAAAACTGACCAAAAACAGTATAAAAGTATTAACTCATGTTGCATTCCAAGTCTTCTGAAGTCATACGATATCTTTATGTGAAGAACAGAGTTGATCTTAATGTTTTAATCGCTGAAATGACGATCCCGCCTCTCCGTGAATGCACACAGTCATATCTCATTCAAAAGATACACACGACTCTTTAGCATGACGCGATCTGTCACGAGACACACAAGAGCCAATGACATTTAACAATGAAAGCTGACGTAATGACGCAATTGGTCACGAGACATACGAGAGCCAATGCAATTTCACCATCAAAGCTGATGTAACGTTTCTTTGGAGGAATTTTTTGAGTTCATTGTGTTCATTATCTCCGGCGGATGGAGACACTGATTGCTTTTGGGGATTGTCTTCATATATATATTTTTCGTTATATCCTGTTTTTTATATCATATAACACATAAATGGGTAGTTTTAGGGATGGGATGGGGTTGGGTTGGGTTATATGTTCAAATGTGTCTAAATAGCGTAAATAAAAAAATATAAATGTAAATAAAAGTAACGTTATGCTGGCTGATTAAATTGAGAATCATACTCCAACATGTCATAATGGGAAAATCATAACCCAATATATAATTTCATCATGGCGATAACATTCCCATGCCGAACATGTCTGTGTATGATGCCAAAGGTTTCTCATTGAAATTAGTGGATCACCCTACGCATCGGAAAATTATGCTAAAGGGGTACCTTGTTCGTTAAAAAGTGACGCAGAGGGGTCCTGACCAAGCGTCAATATGTGACGAGTTGGGAGTGAGAACTTGTTGTCTAAACGTGTGGCCTTCAGATTAGCTCAAGAACAGTGCGTAGAGAGCTTCATGGAATGGGTTTCCATGGCCGAGCAGCTGCATCCAAGCCTTACATCACCAAGTGCAATGCAAAGCACCGGATGCAGTGGTGTAAAGCACGCCGCCACTGGACTCTAGAGCAGTGAAGACATGTTCTCTGGGGTGACGAATCACACTTCTCTGTCTGGCAATCCGATGGACAAATCTGGGTTTGGCGGTTGCCAGGAGAACAGCACTTGCCTGACTACATTGTGCCAAGTGTAAAGTTTGGTGGAGGGGGGATTATGGTGTGGGGTTGTTTTTCAGGGGTTGGGCTTGGCCCCTTAGTTCCAGGGAAAGGAATTCTTAATGCTTCAGCATACCAAGACATTTTAGACCATTTCATGCTCCCAACTTTGTGGGAGCAGTTTGGGGATGGCCCCTTCCTGTTCCACCTGTGCACAAAGTAAGGTCCATAAAGACATGGATGAGCAAGTTTGGTGTGGAGGAACTTGACTGGCCTGCACAGAGTCCTGACCTCAACCCGATAGAACACCTTTGGGATGAATTAGAGCGGAGACTGCGAGCCAGGCCTTCTCGTCCAACATCAGTGCCTGACCTCACAAATGTGCTTTTAGAAGAATGGTCAAAAATTCCCATAAACACACTCCTAAACCTTGTGAAAAGCCTTCCCAGAAGAGTTGAAGCTGTTATAGCTGCAAAGGGTGGGCCAACTCCATATTAAACCCTACGGATTAATAATTGGATGTCATTAAAGTTCATGTTCATGTAAAGGCATGCATCCAAAAACTTTTGGCAATATAGTGTATATAGTGATAAAGAAATCATATATAGCCTAATATATTGTGATAAATAGAAAAAATAAATGTTCAGTAAATGAGTCGGATGTTGATTCAGTAACCACTTTTATTACTAATTGATAATATATTGGGAACCAGACTACACTGTTCAGACTAAACATTTTTTATTCACTAAAAAGTTTGTTTGTGATCTGGAATACTCCATGTTGTTTTTTAGTGCAACCCACGAGGACAACTCAATAGAAAGACATTTTTTTCCATTCATTCTTTTTTCATTTCATCACATTCGATGCAGACTGCAATCGCACATTTGCAACTCATAAAATATGATTCAGCAGAGCGAGAGCAGTGCCAAAAGGAAACACTTATGCTTTGGTCAACTTTCTTTTGCTTTATAAATAAACTGACATTAACACATACATTTACATTGATCCTTTTTATTAGTTTTTATTAGTTTATAATTTGCCAGATTTTTATTTTGAAGATGCCATGCAGATAGTAATGCATAGTTTTATGTTTCTGTTTAATATAAATAAAATTCAGTTTTCATAAAAGGTCACAAGAATAAGCATAGGTTTACTTGGCGTATTCCCGCTTGTAAATGACACTTTCATTTATAAGTGGGAGTTGAAACACGTCCTATAAACAAACCCTCTTCTGAAAACACACTTAACCTGACCCGGGACATTATGGCTGAGTTCCACACCTCCCCAGCCAGTTCACAGTTCAGCTCAGCTCAATGTTGACTTCCCCTTTCATTCTGTCAGTTTCTAGTTAAACTCTTCCAGCCATGTGGATTCTTGTGGCATTGTAGGTTTACCTAGGGAATGGATACAGACCAGAAGCACCACTGTGCTGGCATTTATGATCTGGCATTAAAGGCACATCCTGACTTTATCTTCTGCATGTCCTGGTCTGGGAGACTCATCAAGAAATAAGCCTTTAGGCCGCTGATAAAACATCTAATGAAGGCAGTGGTTTGGTGGTCTGTCATTCATGCGGACACACATGATTTCATTGTCAGATGGCTGTCACTCTTGCCAGGCTTTTCCACAACATCTGCAGATTGTTTTAAATGAAGTTCTAGACTTTTTTAGTGCATGTGGTAAAAAATATTATCATTGAAACATTTTTGATGACTCATGATCTGTTTTATGGATGAATAAAATGCCATAATGATGATGATGAATTTTGTATAGTTTATTCTCTGTATTTAGTTAATTATTTATTATAATAATGATAATTATAAGTTACGTTAAGTTATATAAAATGTAAAAATAATGTTATATTAACACCTCATATATAATATAATATATAAATATTCTCTATTTAATAAAAATATTATTATTTAGTAAATTTTAGGTTATCTATAGGTGCCAGTTCATGTGAACTTTTCAAATTATTTTTCATCATGTTATATATGGTGCATTGTTCACTCCAAAAACAGATTTACCCCTAAAACTTGAGTCATCAAAATGTTTCAAAAACTTGCATAACTTACTGTAACTTATAATTAATAATAGTTACTAATAGCTAACCCATGCATTATGTAATACTCTTCTCTCAGCACATTAATATTGCAGTAATTGTGTAGAACTAGACTGAAGTTGTTATTGGCTGTTTTCAATTCTTTCTTTCTCATTATATTATTTCATCTCTTCACAGAATGCCAGGGAATTTAGGGAACAAGAGATCCGGAGTTGCTGCAGTTCAGATAACCCACTGCCTGAGGACCTGTGGGGGGACTGTGAGTATTGCTTTTGGGTCAGTGGTAAATGGGGGTTGACAGCCGACTCAGTATGCCACAGGTTATAGCCGGGGCAGATGGGAAAACCGGTGGAATCTAACCTCATTTGCCACATGCCAGTCTCTATACAGCCCATTTGCTAGACGATACATATGATTTCTTAGTCTGGGGCAAGATGTCATTACCGGTGAGGCCCTCAAGTGTATATATTAGAGATGTCAATGTTTTCCTGTGGAGAAAATTATACTGAACTTTATTATACTGGTGCTAAGAATGGTTAGGACTCATTTGTGTTTGCGTTGGTGATATGCAAATTGGCATCTTTTCAAAATCAATTAGTCTGTGGGCTGCCTAACCATTATTTTCAACTTATAGCCTCATTGAAAAAATGTGCATCTACTTTAAAAAACGTACCTAAACACTGCAGTTTCCATCTGAAATGACCACTGGTTGCAGTAAAACAATAACAACCTTAGTTTTCACACAAATTATGATTACAGGCACAGATTATCAATGAATAAAAATGTATTTCACACAGTTCCTTGCACAATACTGTTATGTTTCCAAGAGCCTGGGTTAAATGTATTTCCAGGAAACTCTAAACATTTGTTTAGTTGTTTACCTAAGATAATTTTTTTTGTGCAACAGAAGTTAGGGATTTGGAATGTGTTACACAATTGTATGCAACAACTAAAGATTTCCATCTAGTATTTACAGCTGTCAGCATACATATTGAAGCACTGGCATTAAAAAACATCAAAACTAAGAAAGAAAAAACCTAGATTAACCTCACTTCAACAACAACATCATCAACCGTGTCCCTAGTTTGTGCCGGTTAGTAGGTAATTCTGCCCCTTAAATGGACAAACATAAGCAAATTATGTCCTCTTAATTTCAACCTGTAGGGCCATAGTTGCAAACAACACCATGACAAACACCCTGGAGATGTAATTCTTCCGTGACTGAAACTCACAAGGAAACTACAGAGTAGGCACTCTTGCTAATTAAATGACATGGCACCCAGCTTCTGTTCCCTTCGTATTGAAGGCTTGGGAGTCTGGTCAGACGTTCCCCCTTTCCCGTTCCCCCTGGTTTCCTCTCTTGTTTGATGTCAGACCCTCCACAGTTATTTAGCTCTTTAAAAGAAGGGTTGAGGACACTGGCTTTTAAGCCTTGCTGGCCAAGGTAAACTTAATTTGTATTGTGTACATATGGTTAAAAGTGCCTTTCTTGTAAAAACCAAGCGTGATGCCGTGGGCCAATAGGAGCATGTGTAAATGAGAACAGCGCACTAAGACATTGTGTGATGAAGCGTCGCAGCCCTGCTGAGCCCCAGCTGGAGAGCTCTTATCAAGGCCCAAATGAGTGGAGGTGAGAAAAGACAGACCAACAGAGCTCGCAGGTCCACATTTCACAAGGAGAGGGGAAGAGATGAGGGAGGGGAGGTCGTCTGCTATAGAAGACGGTTTTAAAGTTTGTGAAAGAACAAAAGTTTGTTGACAATAGTGCTGGGGAACATTACATTTTAAAGTAATGTGTTACAATATTGAGTAACCCCTTATAAAAATAAATGTATGTCTTATGTAAAAAGTAACACATAAAGTTGCTTTTGTGTTGCTTTTTCTCACCATCAGCTGACAGAAGGTAGTAAATCCATGTGACCAACTTGGACGTATTGCGTCAGAACGGGGGAAACTTTCACCTTTACACAAAATTCCTGATTAAATGACATTGTTGTCATTTACAACAATAAATGTAACTGCACCTTGAGACTCTTTCTCCTCCAGAATTGAAGCACTATGGCTTACAAGTGCTATTCTTTGCTGTGGACAAGTGTTTGTCGGCTAATATAGATAACATGCAGTAACATGTCTCAATTTTTTCCAGATTTTTTTAATGTGATGTAATTTATACAGGAATCACAGTTGTAGAAATTGTAGTTAATTTAACAATTTAGACCATTTTGTGATATTATACTGCACTTTTTTTTGTTCTATGAAAAACCTGTATGTAATCATATTTTTTTATGTGGCATTTGTAGTGTGCTACCCCCAAGACTGGTTGACAAAGAACAAAAAGATAAAATCCACTTCCTGGTGCATTAAATCAACAAATGCAGTCTAGTGAGATCAGGGCCAAATTTATGATCAGACATTAAAGTGGGCAATCTGATTTAAAGTTTTGATAAATATATCACATATCAGGGCAGGAAAGAGACTTACTTTATTATAATCAATGCCTACAGGTAATAATGCAAAACACTACATTTGTGATTGAGATACAAGTTGTGCATGATTAGTTCTGTATGCTGCACGTTTGATGTCACCTGTGTTAAAATATGGCAGAACATTTGTTACGGTATATGTTTAATGAAAGACACATGATGGATGTGATTGGCCTAAACTGTACAGTATGGACGGCTGGAGGGTCTAAAATATTTAGGCTTAAAAGTACAGGACGACACATTGCTCTGATAATCTAAGAAAAAGAAAAAGAAAAAAAGACTAAAATTCTGAGACATATGGGATTTGTTACCTTGGCCAGACGGTTAGTTTTTAAAATGCTTGTTGCAATGACTTGTGTCCTGCATGAGAGGCACCATAAAAAAATGGAAGAAGGATATTGGAAAGAAACCAGAGGAGAAGAGATAAGGAAATTGAACCCAACGAGAGAGACCTGAGCAGGCTTAGCGCTCTTTTCCTCTGTCTCATGTCACTTGTTTTCTTTCAAAACAAACCCATGTTGCAGGCTAGTCTTTAGGAGGCTTTTATGAAACTGTCCTTTCTCCCACCCTACTGACGGACAGGAACAACATAATGTTTTTACAGTAAGTTTTAATGGGTTGATTTTACAGCGTCATTGCTGTGCATCAAAATGTTGAAACAATAAAGTAAGCTGTGTCATTCGGCCCACCCTTTTAAGCTTCTAGACAAGAGAGAGTAATAGCTTGCAGTTGCTTGTAAGAGATCAATACGTGCCACTTGAAATATGGCTCCCACAGAATGACCACACAAAACGAATGCTACTACTAGTGAATGACTGAGGGAGTGACACTGCGGTTAGGAACTTTTATACAAGGGAAGTAAGGCCTTTGTGGAAATTTAGTTCTAATTTTTCTGCAGTAGGAGGGCATAAACCTATGACAAATAAAAAGTAAACCTTAATGTAGGGTTATGCAGTGTATGTTTCTCAATTATGTGGTACACTTGTAGTGTGCTCTACAAAAGTGTGCCTCTTTTATTTAGTAGTAGTATACTATGGTTAAAATAATAATATTATACTGAACAATACATTGATCTGGCATGAAAATTTCTCAATTTCTATTTTTTACTTTAACTACTTTACAGTATAAGTAGTTTGTAGCTTGGTAAGCTACAGTTTTAAACTAATCAAACTTGAAGGTATTCTTATGAATAAAGTTACACTACATGCTACTACATTAAGCAACTACATTAAACCTATTTAAAGTGGCAATTGATTTTAATATATTGTCAATATAAAATGTTAAGCATTATAATGTTTAATGTGGTATGTTATAAGGCAATATTTTTATATTCCAATAAATAATATATAAACATCAAATTATGTAAATTATAATTTAATCAGTATTTCTCTGACTGGGTTTTTTGAACGAATGAATGAATGAATGAGCTGGTTTATTGACAAACTGTCCGAAGGAACATATGAGAGACCTTGCGTTTGATCATCTCACAAGGCTTTAAAGGCGCATGTGCAATACAATGTGATGGAAATAAAAAAAAGATTTCGCTACTTGGAAAAAGCTTATCATGTAAACAAAAAAAATGCAGCTAATGGCACACTACTGAAAAATTCAGTTAAGTAGAATCTCCCAAGTACTAGGTTTAACCTATTGATTCTTTCTTTATTAATCTTGAAAAAAGGGGAAAAAATTAAATATAAGACTAAATGCAATTTAGTTTTGAGCACTCAGTCCTTTTAGCTATTATCTAGACTTGTGATGGCTGAAATTGGGGACAAAGGGCCAGAGGATGTTTATTGCTTGCATATGTGGGAAGCATGTGTTTTACATTTTCTAAAAAGGCTTTTAAAATGTGTACTTTCTGGGTAATTTTACCACTAAAGTGTCTCAGGACAAGAGGATGAAGAAGTCTGACACATTTTGTATGTTTTGGATGTGCAGCTGGTTGTGCGATTGCTTTATTAATTATAAAATCTCACACCGAAGTCAGCATAAAAAAAATGCCATAATATTATATTAAAAGCATCATACATGTCATATGTGGTATGTAATGTGCAACCATTCCTCAAAACTGAGCACAGACTTTATGTATACATGTGTTACAGAATGAATGTGAAATTTGTGTATAGCCATATAAAATAGCAAGGCAGCACCTGCTGTTTTGTTTTTCTTCTTTGAAATTTATATTTAAATGTAAGAGAGACTGATCTGCGCTATTTAAATCTGATTTTGAACGGGTTATGAATGCTTTTCTGAGTGCATGTTTGATCTTCCCACACATCAGACATAGATGAAAAATTCACATAGTGTTCCAGCAGCATTAATGGACCTCATCATTTCTCAGCCCTTAAAAGATGTTGCCAAATACTAGCAAAAACCACTTTTTTCATTTTTCTTCACAGTTTTCATAATTTCAATAGGTTCAGCCTCAACTGTTGGACATTCAACATATGGTGCAGATTTTTAGGCGTTTGGCAGTCACGCCACCTAAAATGAAAATGAAATATTAACCCTGTACTTGCCATGCTTTAGCCGAGCTGCAATTCCAAGGAAATCAAGCGAAGCGCCCAGTTTGGAGGGCCTGCTTTATTTGTCAGTAAACACATCAGAGCGTTTGATATTTCATTTTGCAGGATTGGGATGTTGCGCTGTCACGCTATACGGGACTGTGCGAGTCCAACTGATATTGTTGAACTATCACACATTAACCCGCTAAATTGACTGTGACATTTCAAAACCATGATTATTAGCATTTGGTTTGTAGTCTAAGGGGGGGCATGTCTTATTCATACATCTCTGGAAAGACTCCAGGGTTAAGTTCAAATTACATGAAGCTCTGTTCAATATCCGCCTCAGTGGGCAGACTGATAGAACATCAGGATTTGTGAATAAAAGTCACGGTGACAGAAGTTTTATTGTAACAGGAGGACTGGGGTTCCACTGAAACACGAGGTTAAACACACTTTATCACTGAAATTCTCCATAAAAAGTATCTGCGATGTCTTACATTTTGCGGTCTAAAGACAATACGCTTGCCCCCGAATACCAAAGATGAGTGACTGATCCAACAAAAGTAAAGAATTCATATTCTTTTCCATTCTTTTTTCATCACTCGTGGTATTCCTAACAACTCCAACTATCCTCTATCCCTAAAAAAATGTTCATTTTACACACCACAAACTTTCTTTCGACATCCACTCTTGTTGATTCCTTTGAAATTCTGCCACTAACACCACGAATAGTCGATCATAAGGGAGGACAGGTGTTGAAACGCTCCAAAAGGCGTCAGTCTCTGATTTTATATAAACAAAAACAAAAAAGTCTTCCACACTGTAAGAAGTAAGGTAAGACATGTGTCATTTTGAGAGGAACCAGACTTGTTTTTCTGTCCAATAAGCAGGTGATAAAGGGGAAGTTTCATGTCAAGGCCAGATGTCCAGCGCTAGCGTTAGATAATGACGCAATGCGGCCTTGAAGACGAGAGCTCCCAGACCTCTCACCGCTGAGAGTCCTCCAAAGCTTGCAGGCAGAATCCCTGAGGTTTCTCATCACAGACACACACACCATGTGTGACAACACGCCAGCCCACCCAGATATTACCCACAGGAAAACAAAATAATGCATGTGGATGGAATGCTGTGGGCGGAGCGCTGAAAAAAGTTTGGATACGGCAAATAGCTACGCAAGGTATCAAGTTCTATTTTCTTTTTCAGCAAAACCCAATCAAACCGAGCAAATTGCAAGGAAAATGTGTTATATCTTAACTTTCCTTGAACAAACTTAAAAAAAGCGTTTGTGTCAAAACACCACTGATCTGTTTGTGTTCCTTCTGTCTGTTCGGTTAAACACTTCTTGACTTGTTTGATCCAATAGCATGTTTTTGGATGCCTTCAGATGGTGATGGAGAGGAACGTGCAGGTGTGTCCAGGGTTTCTACGAACTATCTCGCCTCACACATTTTATGCATTATTTCTCACCACGAATGGAAAGGGTTTATGATCCTGACATAATTTCATGCAGCGGGTGAAGAACTTGCCGTCATTATCAAAATCATCAGTTCGTCTGCATCTGTGAGGCTGTTTACTGTGAAGGCCTTGATTTGGTAACTTTGTCAAGACTGACGCAAATGCTTCATTTGGTAAAGTATTCTCTATCTTAGCGAAAAGGGGTTTAATTGCTGTTCAGTGAGGCAAAGACATTTCTGTGTTCATTTTGTTAAATGTATCATGCAGTGTGCTCATTGTTTCTGCTTAAATGAATACATGATGTTAGCTAACTGCATCTGCATCTTAGAACTGTACATTTCTGCATAATGGACATTACTATAACACAGTCTTACAGATTACTGTAACATAATTTTCTGTAAAGCTGCTTGGAAACGATATACAAATAAATGTTAATTGAATTCAATGTGTGTTATGCAACTGTTCTTGATATAACCCTTTGAATCAGAATGTGCTGACTATCTTTAAGGACGGTTGGATACATTTCTATTCAGAAATCTTGCAATTGGTCAACAATCCTTGAATGTCTAGTCTTTGGTCTACTGTACATACTGTAGCTGTCAATTCAAATCAGCCCAACTTTCCATAAAGACTAAACCAGAGCTGTCCGTGGTTCTGAAGCGACTGTTGATTATACAGTGGCAAAGTTTGATGACTCCAGATTTAAAGGTCATTGAACAGTTTTGCTTAATTCTCTTTAGGACACAAATTTAGAAGGGATGAAATTGAAACACAAGATTCGTTTTTGCATTTTATGCTTTAGAACAATGCAATTATACTTAAAGAAAAATATGGAGAGAAAAAAACAAACTTTTTATGAGGAAATGGTCAATGTGTACTTACAACCACTAAGCCTCAGTCACTATAAAACCTCTAAAGCAGACCCTTAAAACAGATCGCAGTTGTCTTTAATCAAGCTCATTTGCTGTTCTAGAAAACAATGTTATTGGATAAAATGCATTAATGTGGTTGGCGGACCGAATAAACACCAACTTTATTAGCAGCATGTTTGCCAAACCCAAGTTACAACCTCACATGAACATTACACATGCTTTAGTTTGGGCAAGACAAGATCTGTGAAAGATCTTGAACTATCTTGCCATCTCAATTGGATACTTTCATGTTTTCAAATCACATTTGACAAGTAATGTTGGTTGTATCCCAGTACAGAAGAAAAAAGCAAGAAAAATACACAGCCGCTTTGGTTGTATTAACTTACATTCAAATGCAGAATATGGCTTCGTATTAATTTGTAAATTCAGTTCTCTGTTCTCCTGAAGGGTCGGAGTTGTCTGGAGTTGGCAGGCACTCGGTCTCTCTGTTTCTCTCACTCACTCGGGCTGAATTGATAAACACATGCTTCTTCTCAGCCAAAGCCAAGGCAAATGTTTGACACACCTGCTGAACAGAAATTGGAAACCTCGAGAGATCATAACAGATCCAAATCTCAGTCTGAACTGGCCTTGTGTTTAACACGTGCTGTAAGTGCAGTCTGAAAAGCCACTATATTTAGCACTTTCCCTCTTTTGTGTTAGCTGACATAAGGTTAGCGTGTTTCGGAGACCTGTTGATCACTAATGATAGGAGAGCACCTCTGTTACTGGAACTCCTTGGGCTTGGCTCAATGTCATCACATCTAGGTCCAAAAATACGCAGTGGTGCCGCTACCCTCGGGGCTGTTAAAATCAGCCCTGTCTATTGCTGCTCTCCAAGCAACCTTTCTGGAATGAAATATTCACAGCTGCTCCTGTGGTTTGGTCAACAAGCCACAGATTCCTTTGGGGAAAGAGTGAAGTTGTGAAGCTGTGAAGGTCACAATATATATTTCAGCTAAAACCAACAAATGGGAATTCCTTCAGCGCTGCACACTGAATATGTATGCATCTGAATCGGTTTCTCCCTGCCAGAGCCAAATGACTCTGTGGCTCTTTCATGAGTCAACAGGGGATTACAGACTTATACAACAGGCATTTATGTATCTTCCTTGTTTATTTCTTTATTGATATCTAAATGTAATTTGTTTGTTGGCTTGGTAGTCATCAGGAAAATCTCTTTTTCGGCTCTTTTTCATATTGATAGTTTGTTGATCATGCACCATTTACAAAAAGAATGGGAATGGGAAAAAAAATTAAAATAAGTTTCGGAAAAAAGAAACATGGATCCAGTACGAAATGAGGAGTTAATTTCAATACCAAATACATTTAAAATTAGGTGGCTTTTCACGGGTCTTTTTAAGGCCACATAAATGCATTCGAATAATTGATTCACTAAAAACAAACGAGTCACTCATTCAAGTCAAGCGGACTACACTGGTTCTGTTACCAATTCACTAAAAGAAACGACTCATTCTGGAATCAAACTATGTGCTGCTGTTTTGGACTCACAAAAAAGAGAGAGGAATATTGGACTAAACGATCATGTTGTCTGTCTCGCGCTATACCGTAGATTCATGTGCGGAGTTGCAGTGCCGTTGAATAACATAGCTAGCTACTTTAGTACGAAGCACCGTACTAAAAAATAGTTAACGAGCCGAACGTCATTCGACTCTGAAACCGGTTTTCGGTTCCAAGCCTTGGTCTTGAATCCATTTCAATGTAATTGTACATGAAAATATGTTTACGAACCACCTAAAAAGAACTTCTAAACAAACACATCAATACTCTGACTTGAAATCATGGAAACTGCCTGGGAAAGTCCATGAGTCAACGTCACTGTTCCCAAGTTGACGCAACAACGCAAGAGGGAATATGATAAAAGGTGAGACTTCAACTCAAAGCTTCTCAGTTTTAACTTACTAATTGCTGGAACTGCTCCGAAGGTTTGAGAGGGGGAGAAAGCTTTAGGCCTACGGTAAAGATAATTAGAATCAGCCCATAATCTACTGCCAATATTTACATACACACCACATGCCCTTCACTTCGAAACTTTTGAAGTGAGCAGGCTAGTAAAGCACAGTTTGATGATTGAAAGTTGTACTTAAAGTTGAAAATGAGGCAAAAGGGCATTGAGGGTGGATATAGATTTATATGTGGTTTTCGATAACAGCTGAAATATATAAACAAGTATGAATGTTTTCAATTCAGACTATTTGGGCACAAGTGAACTCAGCTTTAAAAGAATAAAAGTCCTTTCCATGACTGATACTAAGACAATATCTGTGGCATTGACTGAAGACAGCCTATGTGTTTTGAATTCTTGAATGCTTTTGGAGATGAGCTCATAGTTATCACTAGGATTTTTTTTAAACAGTCGGGTGTGGTTTCAATTATGGGATTGAGAAAATCAAAAAATGTATTAACCGAAAAACCTAAGTGCATGAAATAAATGATGTTTTACAGATGCATTTAAAATCCAAGAAGTGAATAAAAGAAGAAAATGAGCTTTTCTCAGCATCATGGACGCAACTTCTGCTAGGTAAAGAGAAATATATTTATTTATTCATGTGTAACCGATAGAATAGCTTTTTAAAAGAGGAGCATAAATGATAAAAAAATTTCCATTCCATGTTTTTTTGTCTTTGTTTTTCTTTAAATATTACATAAAATAAATAATTTATTCCAAAGCAGTCAGGTAAAGAATGGAGATATCAAATACAGTGGCTTTTGCATGTTAATAATATTAGAGTTCTTTACGCTATGGTGCTAGCTTGACTAAATTCTGATGGTAGGATGCGGGGTCTCCGTCTCGGCCTCTCAGTCTTGCACCTTGAGCAAGTGCTTCCAGTAAGTGTTTGCATAACTTTCAGTCCACTGAGTCACAGAGTTTGAGAGTCTGTTAGAGTGTTTCGTATGAGTTAGTACAGCATAAATAACTGCATCCAAAGGTCACACACACAAATACACACAAGCAATACACTCTGTGAAAGGTCTCTTCAGTTCATTCTGGGAGGTTGCAATGTTCGATTCCTCTCCATCGGTTTTGGTCCAACCTTTCCTTCGGTAGAAAAAGGTTTGGCATAAAAAATGTCACATATTTTCCCTGGTGCCAATAACTTAAAAAAATATGTGATAACAGTCTGACTCAGTGAAAAGGAGTTCTCTTAGTTCCTTTATATAGTGCCCTTTTCTCCAAACCGTTCCCTTTTATACTGTCGAAAAATTCCAAGTCTTTCCTCAGTGCAGTTTAATGTTCCCTTTGGTGGGGTTGTAGCTACACGATAGGAATGGGGAGAAAGTGTGTGGCTGTGTTTTTTCTCCGGGTCTTTTTGGCTCTCATTGGCTTCCCGTTGGCGCTCAAGCCCACGAACATGGGCTTCTTCTTGTTCCTCCACTCTGCCGAGGCGTAGGTGTTGTACCTGTTCTCCTCTATCCGCTCTATCAGCTTGCAGTCAATGCCGAAATCCCTCTGAAAGAAGAAGATGTGTGAGTGAGTGAGTGAGTTCTAGATACTGTCTTTGATATTGGTCATGTGGTAAATGTCTATTTGTCAGTTTGTTGATTGAATGCAAACCATATCAATACTATTGTCACCACTGTCAGAAAAAAAATACATGATATAAAATATTATATTTAATAAAATAAATATTATATTTTATATCATGTAATATAATTAATATAATATAATATATATTTTGGAATGGAATGAATATGAATCATAAGATAAACTGTATCCGCCACCATTTTCACATTCACTCATCTTAACATCATCAACAATATTTCTGCCACTACTTCCAGAAAAAATGCACCTCATAAAAAAATATTGTATTGGTGTTAATGTGTTATCTTATATACAAATTATTGTTATAATATTATCAATATAATATTGTCACACTGAAGTTATCAGCCTGCACATATTAATATCGAACAAATATTGTTTCAGAATGAATATGTATCATAAATATGACCTGTGTCAGCCACCAATTTGACCTTTAGTCATGGTAGCATCATCATGAGGATTATTTTCATTCCACATTTTATCCTTTTTCCGAAGCATAAATAGAATAAATGGTAGCATACGTCTATATATATTGATTGATATTTTCGCTCTGAGGACAACAGACCTGAGGCGTAGGCGATTACATCTTAGGACTTTCCCCTTCCTTTCAGTTGATTTCACTTTTGGGAAAACTATGGCACTATTTTTTCCTGTTTCAGGTAACATTTGCCATTCACGAGAGTGGATGAATGAAAGGCGATGGGGCTAGAGAGAACTTGGAACAAAGAGGGAGCAGGGGATTGTATGGCTGGATTGTGAATGGAGGAGAACGCATGCATGGAGCAGTATTGGAGGAAAGACTACAGTGTAAGGAAGAGGGCCTTCTCCGCTTACTTTTTCAAAGATAACAGAACTCTTTTGCTCAAGCCGACTTTTGCTGGGGGATTATTTACAGGCAATGGAGTGGAACTGTCCTTTAAAACAACCCCAGGCTTTTTAAGTGCCCCGAGACATGAGAAATAGAGCAGGCTCTCTGACATCAAAGCCTCTGAGAGGGACCTGAGGGCTGATGGATCTTTCTGGAAGCTTGTAAAGAGCTGAATTTCTATAAATAGTTTAGAAATTCTGAATGTTGTTTAAAAATTCCCGATAAGAAGGACGACTTCAGTTTGGATGGGATCGTGAGACGTTATCATTATTTGTTGTAGAGTCCAGTCATTAACTATAATTAAAAGAGAAATGAAGAGAAAATGATGCTCACCGCCCCGTAGACCACCCCTTTCTTGTTAATTGCAAGGTAGTAATTGCTTTGAATCCCCTTGATGGCAACGATGCCCACATCCACAGACTTGATTTCGAGTGTACCTACAAAACAAAAGTAAACATATCATTTACATAATGTCAACATGAAAGCATTGCAGTATTTTTAGAGTTTTGGAATTATGCGAATACTTATTTTACATTAAACAAGGTGCACCACCGGTATCACATGAAACATGTAATTGCATGACAACATAGAAAGAAGGAACATTTGTGCTTTGATAGAACAGGTAACAAACTATCAACATGTAAAAAGATAAAGGCATTACAGAAATGACCTCCTCAAACTTTACCCACAATCTACCCCAATGCTAGAATCAGAAATTCTCCATCTTCCCAGACAAAAAGGAGTACTTATCTTCAAAAGTGCTCCTGTATAAGCTGAAAAGTCATATTTTGCTGTCTTTGTTGTTATTGTTTTCAGAGCTGAAAGGCGTACTAGCAAAGGTTTGCAGCCATTAGTGATTCAAGTTGTGGTAACCATTACGGTTTTGCTTTTTAAAAGGCAATTATGTAAACACATAAAGCCATCACGCTTTAGATGGGATTAGTCCCAGACCAAAGCATGTCCTAGTAGCAAACAGGGCTATATGATCCTATGTTGTTTGTGAATGGGGTTAAAAGAGCTTTTGCCTGCAGCTTCTGGCTTTTGACGAACACGAGCAGTTCAGTTTACCTCGCTGCTTAAGTGAACTCAGTGCTTTTATCTGCAACTATTCAACAAGACATCAAAACTATAAAACCAAGCATCAAAAGCAACCAGAGAATAATTATATTTATTATAATAATGTAACAATTATGATAACATCTATAATAAGTATACAGTAATAAAGTACTTACAAATCATTTGCTAACTATTTGTTTGTAATTAATGCATAGTTTATATATTGTAGTCTCTACATTATTAATATATTAATAGGCTAAATACAAATAGTGAGTTCTTTATTCACTGTCACTGTAATGAACAAAATAATTATTTTTGTTTACTAACTTATTAACTAACTTAGCTTATATATAAAGAGTTAGATAAGGTTTTTTAATGCTTTGTTAACAACTTATTAACTTCATTGAAAATCATGGAATTAGGTCATAGAAAATCAGACAATTTCATTAGGTGCTTTATAACCTTTATTGTACATTAATTGCTTTAGTATTAAGCGTTCCTTAAAATGTTTACAAATACATTTAGCATATATATACTGTATATATATATAGTACTATCGATCGATTAAAAAAATAACTAGATTAATCACACATTTTTATGTGATTAATTGCAATTAAAAAGACTTTAAATATAAGTTGTAATATTTAAAGTTGTAATGTAATAATTTCAATGAATCTCCAAATTAATGTAGAAACAACATAAAGACAGTATATTTTAAATACTTGTTTAACAGCATCTTTTTATGAAGGCCAGTATCACTGATACTAATACAGTTACTGATGTCTCTATGAAATTGATAGTTTTTCCAATTATTAAGTATTACCACAATTATTTAAATTGTTTTATTTAATCTATTTCAAAAAGCCTAAACCAGTGTTATTTTAGTATTACTTGCATACTATTATAGTATTTATAGTATAGTAGTATTATAGCATGTTTAGTGTTATAGTATATGGAAATTTTAGCTTTAGTTTTTAAGTTTTCCATTTTAATTTTAGCTTACGTTTTAGTAATTTTATGTGCTTTAATATTTTTCTTTTAGCTTATTTTTCTTTTAAATTCAGCTTATTTTATTTCCTTAAGTTGGCAAGGCAACATTGTTTTTGATCTTTTTTATATATAATTTATATTTTATTTCCTCTTTATTTGAGTCAATCAAACAAGTTTTATTTTACTAAACCTGAAAAAACTGTGGTTTGTCGCTTTATACGTAAGTTAGACGTCCTATTGCAGCAAAAAGTCAGTTTATTGCATATCTACTTTCAGAACTATGTAAAACCCTCTGTATCTTGGATGGTTTGTAAATGCCTCACATTGACATCAGAGTTTTGTGACGCAGAGGGATTGAATCCACACCTGTGGATCAGGGACACAAGCGCTGCTACAACAGGAGGATTAAGTGGATCTGAAAGCAGTTCTTCCACATGGGCTCAGGTTGCAGTCACCAAGAGAAGATGTAAGTAGACCTCGTCTCCTATCCTCTCTCCTCCCTCGCCTCAGGTTCATGAACAAGAGCCACAGAATAAAAGGAGGGGGCTCAGAGATGGGATCACAGACTTGGTAGGATTAAGGGGGAATAATCCATGATCAAAGAGCAATAGAGTGGACAAAAGCAATGGAACGGCTGCCCAAAATGATACAAGCACATATAAATGTTGACGAAAAATCCCAAACATATATAAAACTAATCTATAATACGGACACATACAGTACATTTGTGTGTACACATGCAGACACAGACATCCCTATGTGAGTGATGTCATGTGTGCAAACAACATGTCATGTCTACAGTAAATTTGGTGGCAGCTCTTTAAAGCGTGCATTGTCAAAATAAAGCCTGAATCTTCTGGCAGAAAGCACCTGTTTGCTTTTGGCCATTTGATGTGGTTTGTCAAACCAAAACACGCAGATTTTTTTTAAATATATATATATATACGACTGCCTCACGAGTTCCAAGAGTGTTTCCCCTGTCTGCATTGAAGCTGAAATGCAGGTCTGCAACAAA
Source organism: Rhinogobio ventralis (assembly GCA_039654625.1). NCBI lineage: Eukaryota > Metazoa > Chordata > Actinopteri > Cypriniformes > Gobionidae > Rhinogobio > Rhinogobio ventralis. The sequence goes on along the minus strand of CM077208.1, from coordinate 15,820,114 downwards.
GGGCTGGATTTACAAAACCAAAACATCTCTGAGGCAGCTAAGCAACAGGTCTCGCTGCATGCTTTCTTCTTCCACACCATAAACATTTAAGATCTGCCTCTCTTTCATTTCAGATTTCTGCCAAAAACCAGTTATTTAATGTGAGATTTGACCTAAAAGTACAGAGAAACGTTTTAAGGCCAGTGTCTGAAGTGCAGTAAGCTCACAAGCACATATTATCTAATCAACATTTTTAAGACATTACCAAGAACAACAGCTGTGCGTGCAACAAGTCTGTTACAGTTTTATTTGGCTCATTAAAGTGTGTCTGTGCAGTCATGTAAGAGTTAAAACTCAGCAAACCTCTATAGCAGTGGTTCTCAAACTTAATCAGATGGTGGACCACTTTAACATTACTGGCAGACCACCTAACACCCCAAATCTGGGGGAAACTTCAAACTACTTAAAAACAATTACCTATACAGTTTTAAATGGCATACAAATTGTCCTAAAATAGCTTATTACTGATGACTATCAGTTACATTACCAAAGTAGCAGAAGTTTATTTATATTTATATTTTTAAATTATATTAAATATTACATATTTTTTTTAAGTCATGTCAATTATAAATATTTATTTATCATATTATCACCCAGCCAACTTGCCGGTTATTATTCTTTTTATTTATGTTTTATTCTTTTTATTTTTTATTCCAGCCAGTAAACTTGCCAGCCACTTGGAATCCCTCACACAGCACAGTTTGAGAACCGCTGCTCAACAGACAGCAATGCCTTGACTCATAAGAGCGTGATTACTATTAAACAGTTTTCCTGGCAAACCCAATGTTTTGTTACATCTATATCATGGCGCTCCGGTATTCTGACAAACATGATTTCACCGCCTGCATTATTCAAAGCACTAGCCAAGACATTCTCTTGAAAAAATGTGAGAGAATTTTCTTTTGCGGTGCAGCCTAATCCTCCAAGTATTCTTGTTGTACTCCCCGTTAGGGCTCAGATTACAAAGACTTAAAAGCCTCAGCGTTTTAACAAGCCTGGCCCCACCTTACTCATACCCGGCCATGTGTCTGTGACATTACACTGCCCGTGGCCCAACGGTGGTCCAGAGAGTACCACTCGTAGCCTAGCGTGATCTTCCCTCAGTAGACTTGGCTTCTGCCCCAGGCTCTGTAGGTGGCCACCCCCCTTCCAGTTTAATGGCGTTCAGTGTTTTCTTGGCAGGGTGACAGAACTCAGGTTATCGCATCTTGTGGTAATTACAAAAACCCTGCAGCCTCATATTTGTAGCCTCGTGCAACCTGTATCACTACCAAAGCCTGCGAGAGAGTGAAAGAGACCCCCATTCACTTCAAACATGTTTGAAAACAACAATTTTTATCAGGCAGAAGGACCTTTCCCTAGCAGCGCTCAGATTGTCAAAATAATAATCTTACTTACTCTTGGAAAACCCTCAACTGCTTGTCAGCCCTCCACACTGTTGTAAAGTCTGTATAAGTCAAGTCATATATTACTCCAAGGTGCTTAATTGTCCTGGGAACCTTAGACTGCCACGCCTCTGACATGCATGTCCTTTCAATTACCCCCCACCCTGTCTACAGGACCATAAAGGAAAAAGGGTCCCCATTAAAAGGCATCTTTGCAGCTGACCCGTCATTGGCTTCTGATGACAGTGACTTGCACCTTTGATCTGGGCTCTGTGGGCCCCTGGCTCCTGGGCTCGGGGAGATCAGTGGACGGGTCTGGGGGGCCGGTCTCATTAACCCACTCTCCTGGTTCTGCTGAAATAGAGTGACTTTGAATGAACTCAGGCTGGGAGGACTGTGAATGTGTTTGTATGCAGCCCTTTTGAAGATTTTACATTCTGATCTTACAGGAAAACATAACTATGTTACGAGATGGCGATTTCATATGAATTTGTATGGTGTGAATCGTACAAAAACATACAACCCTTAAACCCCACCCTTAAACATACCTGTCACTGGGATGTAAGCAGATCGTATGAAAAAGTATTAATGAGATTGTACAAATTCAAATCAATTAGCCACTAGTCACAAAAAGAAAATAATTACGAATTGCCATAAGATTTTGTTGGATTTTATCGCCTTAGCAAAGTGTGCTGGATTGGAGAAAGGCAACGTTTTTCATGCTAATAGCCACGAATCAGATCAGATCAGATGACAGTAACCTGATGTTTTTAAATCAGCCTTTCTGCAGTGCACAGGATAGTTTACAGAAAGCATATGTGGACTCGTGCAGACGTACCCAGAATAACAGCTCTACTTTTTGAGAGCTTAAAATCTTTGTGATGATTGATGATTTTATTTTCTTAATTTTTTCAGCACCTCATAAACAGGCTTTCATTGCTGATTTTCCTACTGAAACTTGCTAATAGAGAGCATTGCAAACTCTGTTCTCCCTCTCCAGTTCCGAGAACTCATAGCACATAACTCCACTTCACATCTGCCCCTAAATATCTCTCTTTAGGGCTCTAGATCCATATCTTGTGGCAAAAAATAATGACCAGCCTCCTAAACCAAGCACACGCTACAAGACTGAAGCAAAAAGGTAAGTCAAATGTTGTATTTTGGTTTAGAATTGTAATTGAAAGTCTGTTACGTTGCTCAGAAGAACCTGTGAATCTTTACATTTGCATAGGCAACCTTCTTGTAGTGTGTGCTTGGCCTAAAGAAAAACATAAAAGGAACACATGATTTAAGGCCAGTGACTTGCCCTACGGATTGTGTATTTGACTACATGATAACATTATGTTTCCCAGGGGCATAAGGTTTGATTGTGTATTTGGTCTGAGCTTAATACACAAGAAATAACTCTATTTCATGTTACGTAATGGGTCAGTAGTGACAGTAGTGAAAACAGTAGTGCTATTCTCCTGCTATAAATCTGCTAAAATGTGACTCATTGAAACAGCACATAAAGAAGAGAAAGTCAGAAAATGAGTACAATGAGTACTTTCTTCCAGTTGCATAGGCTCCATATACACAGTGCTCCTATATAATGGTTTTTTTTTTAGATTTATTTAAGAGAGGACTGGGATTACACAAATTTAGAGAAATGATGTATATTCAAATATAAATATATTCAAATATATATATTTTATATATCCAGTTTTGTGAACTGGAACAACTGATTAATTGAAAAGATCTGATTCAAAATATTACGATTCTGTCACCAAACCAGAAGAAACAGGTTTGGTGATAGAATTTTAATAAATGTATTGTGAATGATCCGTTTAAAACTCTTTTCACATATTCCAGGCCATCAGAGCATGTTAAGTATCATGTTTTTGTTTGACTAACTCTCCAGGCATTTGTTAACCACCCTGTAAACTGCTCAACTAATTTTTGATGACAGACAGATTTGTTCAATGTTTGCATTGCCAGGGAATGAAACCACTGAACCACTTTGCACGCTCACAAGCACATGAATCCATGCATGCACCATCCCCAAACATACACATAAGATAACCAAACACTCAGACGACCTTCTGTGGTGGCAAACAGATTCCATTCTCCTCCTAAATGCAGACACCCATCTTAATGAGGACCAAAGCAAGCCCATTCAAACTTCCTGCTCACTTCTTTGACTGGCCAGATGCATCTCTGCTCACACTGTCCCAGGTCTCACTTCAGTGCTTTGATGCCCCAACCACCTCCATCTGTTCAAGCACACATCGCTTAGGAATTCCCCTTGGAGCTTGTGAGAAGATCTGTTTGAGGAAAGCTTCACCCTGCTCTCAGCTATACATTTGTCCAGTATTGTAGCATGTCAAACACGTAACAGATGAAAGACAAAGTCCTGTTCCCTCAGCCTTTCCTGGTTAAAGGCTTGATCTTATAAAGAGACCAATGGGTATTTGTATAGTAGATATTTCAGTTATCAAGACTCCCTGTACCTGACTTAAAACGTATAACATCTCACTCTTACACCATGAATTGCTCAGTGATCAGTAGTATTGTACAGTGGTTGTTTCCTGAAAGTAAACAATTGCCGTCCCAGTGGGTAAATGTGCCTTTGGTCACTGTCTTTTTGGCAATCAGACAGACCATAGCAGAAAAGAGACAGTGGTGTTTCTCCCCAGCACACCAAATGGTGCTTTGCTTTAGGTAATGGGGTCAAAGGTTAGGCATACATCTGGTCTTCCACTCCTCCAGGTTAAACTTTCAGCTTGGGAAATGGATGCATTAACTAGATGAAGATGTTGAGCTGCTGCTACAGAATTTACACATACTGTGGGTTTAATGGACTCAAGTGTACTTTTGTCATTTTGAAAACATTCACTTTTATCTAAATTTACACAGTAAATGGCAAATAAATGTTCAATATCATAGACAAAAATACAGTAAAAACAGTGATATTGTAAAAATATTATTAGAATTTATAATAATTGTTTTCTATTTTAATATATTTTAAAATGTACAGTTTATTTCTGTGATGCAAAGCTGAATTTTGTGCATCATTACTCTGATGATCTATCAGAAATCATTCTAATATGCTGATTTGGTGCTCAAGAAACATATCATCAATGTTGAAAACAGTGTTGCTTAATATTTTTTTTCTTCTTAGATCTTGTAGAGATGTCTTGTAAAAACAGCTCTGTTATTTATGAATCAGAAAGGAGAAAGTATATGAGGACGTCAAGGTCAAAGAGAATGAAACACTTTGACACTAACCTTTTGCACATCAGCTCAATCCTCATAAGTCACTTTTATTACTTGTGTGGTTGGGATTTCCCACGGGAGCTATAAACGGGCACCGCAGAGAACCACAGAGAGCACATACACACTTCTGAAGAGTGCCAACCATGTGGCTGGGGCTGGCAACATGTCATTTAAATTCACACATTGCATATGTTCTTTTACACCAGTGAGTCATTTTACAGTTACATTTGAGCTATAAAGCAGGAGCTGACTGAATATACTGATGTTATGATGAACATGCAGTCATATAGATAATAAATCTCTGATCAAATATCGTATAAAAATGATCACTAACTAGTAAGAATGCACAATTAATCATTGTGTCAAAATGGAGTGGGTGAATGAAATCACAGTCAGTGTGTGCATGACTGCAATGGCAAAACCAATGCTTTTAAATTATTATATAGGCCTATAAGTAATAACAGCTACTAAGCGAGTGTAACTGGTCCTATTCACACCTGCTCCGAGCAGGATTCGAACCCGAGTCATGGGAAGCAGGCGTGCTAATAAGGGCGCTAAAGACTGCAACCTTTAGGAGTCAGGTTTTACTTGCACAGCTCTTTACTAGCTGGCCTCCTTTACATGAGGATACTTCAATTCTGATCATGGTGAAGGAATGATGCTGAACAAACATCACCGGATGCTCAAGAAAATGGTTCAGTACTAAAGTGTGTAATTTAGCTTTTTTGTAGTTGGAATTTGCTGGACGAAAATAATAAATAAGAGATTTAATTCAGGGGCCTTATTTATAAAATGTTGTGTAGAAACCATTATACATTTGATCTAAGATCATTTGTCAAATGTGCATATGTATGATACAGAGAAAAATAAATCTGTACGCCTCTCTTCCAGATGTGAAATCTATTTCTGCATTATAGGCCATTTTATAGCCGAAATAATGTATGGAACCAAAGTATGCATACTAAATTGAACTTTAATGCTGTGTAATTATGCTAAAAGGGTTTTATTATTATTATTGCTGCTTAGATTTCCAAATACCTGCAGTACTCTGACTCTGCCACAGAGAGATTTTATAAATCTGAACATTGGCATGGATTCTAGCATACACACACTCTAAGATCATACGCACATTTTATAAATGAGGCCCATGGTGTATAGCAGAACAGAAATGAAATAAAAACATTAATAAGTATTTAAATGTAAGTTTTTTCTTAATACAAATAAATAATAGCAATTACATTATTAAGGGACATAATCAAGTTATTTAAAGGGGTCATGAATTGAGAAATCAACTTCCCCTTGAGCTTTTGATATATAAAAGGTCATTGTAATATAAGAATATCCTGCAAGTTTCAGAGCTGAAAACTTCCTTCTTAGTCAAAGAAAGGTTTTTTTGCCAGCTGGCTCAGCAAACGAGAGATCTGCGAATTTGCTTCCCTGTGACGTCAGAGAGCAGTGAAACGCTGCCTCAACAGAAGAAGAACGCCTAATTCTGTAGCCTCGCCCACCAACTCGCACATGACATGTAATAGATAAATAACATAGACCTACATGGAGTTTAACCGAATCGAACTTCCAAGCAATAAACATGCCGTTGAAGATTACAAAATAGTGTGCAGTGCCTGGTTGTGGAAGAACACAGTCGTTGCATAAGTTTCCTTCAGATTCCAAAATTAGGAATGTGGTTGAACTTTATTTTTAAATGAAGATCCAGCTCACGTGGGTAAGACATTGCACGTTTAATAGCTTCACTTCACAACAGATTCGTTTGAAAACAAGAGACTGGATTTGCAGACAGAATGAGATTAAAAAAACTATGGTGTGCCTTCTATATTGGATCCAACAGGAATGATGCAACACACTTATTGTGAGTAAATGTTTTTTATATGTGATAGTATTGCATTGTTATAGATCGTTTGGTATCTCTCTACTGATTATGTGTACGTCTAAACTAAACAATTAACGATAACTTACCACGCTGTCACAGGCTGGAGGATCCTTTGTATTTGAGGTGTTGTTGGCTCATTGTCCTGCGATTCGGGATCAGACTTGAACATGTATGGGCCAGGGCTCATAAAGCCCGACATCCTGGGGCTGATATGTTTTCCAGTCGGGCTACCAAAATGTATCCCCGGCCTGCCCGACGGGCTATCTTAAATAGTGAAATAACATTCCTTTCTTGATGTGCGTTGTTCACTCTCTTGACTTAATATTTGAAGGAAAAATACAAATCGCAGAAGTTTTGAACATGCTGGTTTGTCTGCAGTGAAGTTTTGCTGATGCACATACATGGGTTGTGTGTGTGTGTGTGTGTGTGTGTGAGAGTGATGCATGGTTCGCGGTTATATCCACTGATCGGGCTGGCCAAGTAATAAAAAAAACATTCCAATTAATTGAAGGTGGATGAGAGATAAATCATTTTGCAAGCTCTGTGGGCGAATCATTCCGGTTGCTGTTGTTCCACATTTTCAAAACAATTCCCATATGTACTGACGGAGTCTACGCTCATTATAATTTGCAAAAACTGCTATCCAATCATAGCCCATAAAAACCGAGCATTCCATGAGAGAGGCTCAAAACCAGGGTAGAAAATAGCCTATTACTTATTCATTATGATGTTTTTGAATGTAAAAACCACACAAACGTCATAAGTTGAACTCAGACAACAGTATAAAAATAAAAAAAGCCAGTTCATGACCCCTTTAAAATTTTTGCCCGATTAACTCTTAACCCCGCCAGCGTTTAAAAAAAGCATTTTTGATCTCCACAAAATTTTCATGGCCCCCAGAATATATTGTATGAATATCTGAGCATGCAATATATCAAAAGAAAGAACAGAGCCTCTGCATTTAAACAAAACAAAAAAGAACGTTGAAATGAAATGAAATTAATGAAATAAAATGAATTACATTTTTTGAACTATTAAAAAAAAAAAGAAACAAACTAATATACATAAAAAATAAAAATAATATTTGACATAATACTTAACCCGTTTGAAAAAAAAGAGTATGCAGAAGCCCTAGGCTTATCTGGTTATCTTTCTTCTAGCTGTTCTTCTAACATTTTGAACAAAAATCGAAAAAAAAAAAAAAATTCAAACACTACAATGCCCATAAGCAATGCTTTTATTGCTTGTTTCTGTGTTCCTTTTTTGTCTGTATTTTGATCCGGAGTTTCTCTACTCTTTTAGAAGATGTGTAATAGCTCTTCTACCGCATAATAGTGAAAACACAGAAAGCCGGAAAATTCAGTCAATGGCAGGGAAGCGTTGTCTCATAAATGATGGAACATTCTGTCAATGACAGGGAAAAAGTTAACTAGCATGAACTGATGGTTTTCAATTTGTTCCAGCAGACTTGCTGAGAGTGGCTTGCAGTTATCTTGTTACTGTTCCTGATGAAGCATTTAACGTCACACCAGCCTCACTGAGAGGCCCTCTGAACCATAACAACAATGCAGCAGGCCAGTCAGTGTCCCTGCACTCTAGTTTCTGAGAAACACTTGGCAGAATATGCTTATTCATCCTTCCCTCTCATTAAAACGACAAAACAGCTCTTATATGAGGTAAACAGACAGAAGCTGATGGAACGTAGGGGGAAAGACAAGTTATGAGCAATAACTATCATTTAGCAAACAAGTCATTTCATCCAGTAAGAGGTTTGTTTGCTATACAGTTGTTAAGGTTCAACCAAATGCATACAAAGCAGCTTAACACCTGAAATAAAACTAGCAATTTATATAAATGTTCTCTCATGAAGAAAAACAAGTCTAAAAACCTTCAAGAGTAGCACTCTGAGCACAGCTAATGGAGTTTGGCCTGGAAACACCTCATTAGACCAGCAATAATCTGTATTCTTAATTGAGCCCTATTAGATTAAACTGACCCCAAATGAAGTGAGCGATGTATAATGACCGCTGGCCTGACCCTTGTTTGATCTGCTGCCCAAGAGCTGACATGATGATTGGAAAGACCCCTGCACTTTAGACCTTATGATTCAACCAGTAGTTGAACTCTGATTGGACACATCCCCTCAATCAAAGCTGTCAAGGCCTAATGATCCTCATTAACAATTTCCTCCGGCCATGCCAATGCTGCTGAACGACAACACCAGAGGTTTTGCACTCGTGTTGATACTGACGTTTTCTTCAGCACGAGGACCGTGTGATAAACACAAAACAATTGCACAGAGGAAAGAGAGGGCAAACAAGATCAAAACAGGAAAAGAAAGATTAAACTTGGGCCGGTCCGTGTGAGAGCTTTTGCATCACAGTGAGCTTGTTGTTAGGCTCGCTCAATACACCGAGGACAGCTCCGAGTTCCAGCACGGGGTGCCGTTTCCAAAAATGTCTTGGGGGAGACACAATGTGACAAAAGTGATACTGAGCTGATGGATTCTGAAAGAAAATCAAACAATATGGGTGGGATAGGATTTCAAGCTGCACATAGACAGGTCTTTTGTGGACTTGAAAACTAAAGAAGGCTGGACTTGAGAACCTCAAACATGGACAAAGAGACTCTCTGACTGGGAGTTTGAATCTGGGAAATGTAACAATCTATCATACTTAGGCTCTCTGCAAATATTTTTCCACATCAAATATGCAAAACAAATATTGGCCCTCTCATAAAATCCGGGCTTTTGATTTACTGCGAGTGTTTATGGTGGTGTAAATGTAAATGTCACATCAAGATGTGACATTTTATATGTGCACTGCTGGTAAATAGACTATATTAATGTCTCATTAAAACGGCAGAGTTTGGTAAACAAAATATGCCATTTCTTATACTTATATTCTGTAACTCTGGCTGAAGTTATGCTCATGCAGAAAAATGACTGACCTTCAGTTCATTCGACTATTAATTTCAGCAGAATGCAAAGTGTGCTTTTCATAAACATTGAATGTGTGTGTGTATATATATATATATATATATATATATATATATATAATTTTTTTTTTTTTTTTTTTTTTTAAACGAGTTTGACAGGCATAGAAATATTGTGCACAGCCTTTTCCCTCTTCATAAAGTTCAGCTGTATTCAAACACCGGGCCATCAAACACAAAGATTATTGTCGACATGACGTCAGACTATATACAATAACATGCCATGCTGTTCATGGGAATATTCTTTTTGTTAACCCGAGAGAAATATTACACCGCAAAGGGACTGGTTCCTTTTAAAATGCCAGTGGCTCCAACTGGAGTAAAATCATTTGAGGATGTTTTGATGTTTCAAGTGCATGATGATACATAACATAGCAAGCCACTCATTTCTGGCCTTTTTTACGGGCATTTGCGGCAACAACAATGGTCTCTGATTACAGAATAAATCAAGCAAACATGCCTGTTGTAAATGCTGCACACTAACATTGCACTGTGCCGCTGTTTTAAAGCAAGGGACATAGGGAACACTGCTGCTACCTTGTGGGCACCAGAGGGCCTTCGAATGCAATTATAGCGTCCGCAAAAAAGCACAGGGAAAGCAAAGGGATGGCAGAGGCCAAATCTGTTTTGGAGAAATGATCCATTCACCAACAAGTGGTTCCCCTTTGCAAAGCCTCCCGCAGACATTCCAGGCCATATCCACACTTCAGATATATCAGCACTGAAACGAGATGAGAAATCCCGACCAGTGCATCTGGCCGGAACATTATTACCAGTATGCTTCATGCCTAAGGGCCATTGTGGGAGCTAACAAGGACAGTGCAATTTTCACATGTGGTAAGCCAGTGGCGGGAATTTTTGTAAAGAGATCACTGTCATAGGATTAGTGTGTATATATATATATATATATATATATATATATATATATATTATATTCAATAAATTAATTAAAATAAATAGCTGGCACTCATATATTCATTCATTCATTTATTAAATTTTTTTTACATGCATTAAAAATCATAATTATGATAACATTTACCATCTACAACACTGGACATCTAACACTGTCCAGCTTTCTGGACAAACTCTTTGATGGTAGTTGAAAGCTTTCCAAAACTCTTCAAGCATGGGCTTGGATTTATTAAGAGACTTTCTGTGCAACACATTTAAGAGGCATTTCGGGCTAATTGAAATACCCACAGCCATGTCTTGTGGAGTTCCAGCACACCCTTGTCTAAAAAAGCCAAGCAGCACGCACATGGGACCCATATGTCAAAGCTTTTTTTATTAGTGGCAATGTGTGCGCAAACTACTAACGAAAAAGTGCAGAGGGAGTTTTCGGAGTGTGGTGACCAGGTGCTTCGAGCTCCTCGCCTGGACGTGCCACAAACAGTAAAATCAAGATGAAATTCTTCTGATTATTTAAAGATTATTTATGATTGAATGTGATGACACTTTCAACACAGAAATAAAGTGTAAAACCGCCTGACATATGCTTTAAATAAATAAATTCTTGAAAGTAAGCCATTTATTGCAGCAAAAAGGGAGTTACGGGAGCACTAATAAAGATAACTGATGTACTACGTGATGTTCGGGGGTAACTTCCAACATATTGTGTATTTTACAGAAAAAAGGCTCCCCTGGTATTATAAAATTGGTTCCAGGAAACCTGCTATGAATAAATCTGCGCACTAAAACCTAAGGACCAACATTAGGGCTGACTACCTCTGAAGCCCAACTCCACGCACAGCAGCTTGTGCCCACCAACATCAAGTAAGGTTTATATTATGTGCTGGATGTTTGACTCCGAAATCAAAGGAGACAGGAAATAAGCAGTGCCATTTCTTCTATGGGACCCACATGTGAAAAGAAAGAGAGAACGGGCATTACTTACTGTATGGATCATCCTTGCTTTTGGTGCCATTGACTTTTCCGTTCTTATCGATCCTGAGAAAGAACTTCTGATAGGAGAAGAGTTTCCTTCTGCGCACATCCCCCGTGAGGTGGTTGTAGCTGCGCACATGCCGCCCCACCACAGCAGACGACGAGAAGTTGGCGCCCCTCGGGGCGCGTACGGCCCTGTGGGAGTCATGGCAGGCCACAGGCAGAGCCGAACACAGGAGCAGGAGCAGCAGCGGCAGGGAAAGGCAGGACAGACGGAACCAGGCTGAGGCACCCTTAGTCACTTTCCATTTGCACATTGTCCTGGAGCTCGGAAGACTGGGAAGAGCCTCACAGAAAGGTACATGCTGAAGAGCTGGACGGGAGAAAGGGTGATACCAGGAGGTGAAGCCCCGTGAAGCGTCCGTGGCGGTCGCGTCTGCTTGTGCTGCTCAGGCTGGATCCAGTTCCCCTCGTGTCCAGAAGGAATGTGTCAACATCCATAACTCAAAACACCTCCGTGGGGAACCGCTTCACCTCCTCCTGCTCTCCCACGTACAATCCACTGAAGAACCCCTGTAGGATGGGGGAAAACAAGGACAGCAAGAGACAAGGAAAATGTTCTGGAGAACGGCAAAATGACCCGAATGCAACAGGGCAGCGAATCTGTTCTTGATGAAACGAGAGGAATCCACAGTAGGAAAAAAAGTGTAATCCCTGCTGTGTCCAGCTCTCTCAATGTCCCTCTGATTTAGAGTGTGCTTCCTTTCTGCTCACCACTGAAGTGCTGAGAGGATCCTGAGGTGGAGCAGACTGAGCTCTGACACTCCTCTCACCTTATTTATTTGGTTCAGGGCCCCAGATGTAATCTCTTTAGCTAATAGGGAGCCTGAAAGCAGTCGGCTTTGAAGATCCACGTGTGCGCGTGCATGTTTTGCTTGCATGTGTGCGTCAGAATGAGAGGCGACGAGGGGCATTTTTCCTCGCCCCTCTCCTATCTGTCTCACTTTCTTTCTCCCAATTGCCTCACCCACTCTCAGTGTCTCCCTCTCTCTCACTGCCACTCCCACCCTGTTCCCTCCCATCTGGGCTGGGAGCCCCATGCGTCGGCCCGTACAGGTCTCCTCCGGCTAACTGCTGCAGCCCCCCCCATGGCATGTGAGCCTTATCAGAGACACCTGGAGCTGATTGCTGCTTTTCCCCTCATTTACCGCCATCCTCATCAGTCTTCTGTCCTATGTTAGAAAAGAAAAAAAACAACTCGGATGTACCTGCACTGTTTGTACCTTGAATACACTTCTGGAATAAGTTTATAGTAGCGATAGCCATTAAAATACATTTAAATACATTTAAAGGGTATTCTTACAATACAAAATGAGACATCAATGCTGTTGTGGGACAGAACTCATCCTGAGAAAAAATCTTTGTTTCAAATCTGGTTTGTGTGTTGTTTCATTTCCTTTTCATATTGTCAAACAGAATCCATATCTCCGCTTATTTTCCTCATGCTTGACATCCCTCTGTTTTTTAGTGGAAAAACCGAGCCAGATTCAACTTCGGCCAAGTAAATATAATTTATATCATGGGCACATCTTCAGTCCTAAATTCCAACCTGTAATGCAGCTGAGAGCCAAGTCAGTTAGTACTTTAACTAAACAAGGTGTGAGAAGCTCTTTAAGGGATTAAGTGACTGCTTTAGACATTTCTGTGAGGGGGTGTCCTGATGGAAAAGCTTATTAATTGAAATTCTCATGTTGCATAATCATTTCACCTTCATGCCAGACTTATCTTGCACCAAAAGATCTGTTGGAGTCGCAAAGGAGCGAGGAAGTCAGCCACTAACCGGGGGAGACGCTTGCTCATTACGGGTGGGGGGAAGGGCTGCAAAAGAAGAGGGAAAAGAAACATGTGTTAGTACAACTAAACGGTGCCTAGTGCATTTGAATGGATTCATAAAACAGTATGATTTGCTGTCAATATAATGCCAAGAAGTCTAGGTCCCATTGTGTTCAGAGAAGCAGATATACCTTTGCCAATTTCAGTCATGGTTTTCTTAGTAGGGCATAAATGTTTTGCAAAACGTTGCTCTGCAAATCATTGTCATCATTTTCTAAAGCACAAAGTTCAATGTACTATTTCTTGCATTCTTATCTGCATATTGTCATCAGAATGGCAAAGATGTGGGGCGCTGTTCTTGTTCTTGGGTCTGGAGTTAAAACAAATCTTTACTGGCACTGGGTCCCTCTAGTGAGACAAACTTTAACAACAGGAGAAAACCCCAAACCCTAGACTAATCCTTTCAAAAGCTCATGTTTGAGGATGAATGGCTGTTTTCAATCGAAGGTGTCTTTCTTCTTCCCGTAACCCTCAAGAGCTCCATCTACCTATTACTTGACTAACCCGGTGCCCGGGGTCCTCAGAAGTGTTGGTTCAGCACTTAATCTCACATCTCCCTGCAAACACCTTGGTCTTATCACACACTTCCTCTGTCAGACATTTCCTGCCAACACTAGGGACAAGGAACCAATCAGAAGAATGGGAACTCAGAGAACTCTGATTATTGCGACACACTCAATAGATTTTTAAAGAGGAACTGAATGTTCTTCTGGTTTCTAGTGAATATTGGACCACCATGGACTAGCCGATAGAAGATAAAAGTGCACGGGTGACTTTTGACCAATTTTAATATTTGCTGATTAACCCGTTAAAAGGGTTTGAGTACTTTTAATTTTTCACAGTCATCATCATCATTATTTGCTGTTACCCCAAAATGACGTTTTAATGTTTTTTTCTTCAGAATAATGCTTTTATTTTCCGTTTTACAGTTAAGTATCTTTACATTGCCTATTTAGAGTATAATTTAATAAATTAAATCATGTTCAATAATCATGTTTAGCAGTGCTTTTTACAAGATTTAACCTATTTGAAAATATAGGGTTAACAACATATATTTTTATATGCAAATTTACATTTAACAGAAATAAAAGAGAGAGAACATCCGTAACACTTGATAAATCCTAGATAATTCACAACAACTGTAAGTACAGTTCGAAAGCTTTTCCAAAAAATGGGTACGATTACTTTTGCATGTTGTCTGCTTTAGTGCACTTTAATGGCTATCCCATGAATATTTCACTTATTTTGGTTGCCAAACTTAAAAAATGCTGATAAAAAAATTCTGCTGACCAAGTTTCCCTTTTCTTGTCCTCTCTAAAAATAATCATTATCATATTAAAGTAGAGACTCCAGGGTACAGACTGCCATTTACGCAGATAACCTATCTATGGAGGGATTTGTGAAAGGAGCGAATATGAGACCGCCAGAGGATTTTTCCCAGCCAGCCTCTGCCACTGAATGTCCTGCAGTGTTTCTCATTGTTTGCTGCCTCATAAGAGATAGCCAAGAGAGCCTGAGAAAACTAAAAAACAGCACTATTTAACGGAATTCAATCTGTCCCAATAGATTTGAATCGCTAACTTACATGTCTGAGTGTAGATTCTATCTGGCTAATGAGGGGCCTGAATCCTTCTCTGTTACTTCAAAGGGGGTGAAATTCTACCTTTCTTGCAGCGAGGACCTTTGCCTGGGCTCTCTCTCTCAGGTGTGTCACTGTGCAAGCTAAAAGAGAGGGTTTCAGGCAGCGAATTTCCAAAGGACTGTTTGTTCCTAAGTTCTATGTTGAAAGCTAAATATGGGTAAATATACTGGCCAGTTTCAAAGCCTACATTTATCTTGCTCTCATTTAATCCAAGATTTTCTTAATGATTAATTTACAAGCCAACCACAATATTTAAGAGGAAACTCCAATACCATTCCTGCATTTCTATGCAGGAATGGCATTGGGCCCCTAAGCTTAGTACCAATAAGCTAATACAGTATCTTGCTTCTAAACAGTACGTACTATAAAAATTCATTATTTGTGCAACGCAGTTCATGTAATTCACATCTGCCACAAGTGACACTACAATGTGAACTGTTTGACACCTCTGACAACCTTCATTGTGAGAGTAGTTTGCCCTAATTTTCTAACCGTTTCACACTTTCCTAACAAAAAGCTCTTCAAGAGTTCTTTTGCATGCTATGCCAAATAATCCATATCAGTAATGTGCAGCAGGTTTGATTAACTGAGTTTGTAAGATTTATTATTCTTAACAGTATACAATTAGTTTCACATAATACATTAATCTGAATCTCAGAATTGGTATAATTTCCCACCAAAAATACCCAGGTCAGTGACCGTTAAAGTTGCTGCAAAGGCTATAACAGGGCGGATCTAGACAAACCCTTAATTGTCATTGTGCTTATATGTGTGTGACATTGACCTCTGGGCATTTGAACCTGTGACCCATCACAATCTCCAAGCTCATTCAATAGCACTAAGTGATCAGCACCTCCAAGACAAAGACTCCAGCTGCCTGGTGTTGAAATATGCATTAGGTAAGTATTCACTAATGGTAAATAATACATTGGTTAGATTAGTTCTAGTTTCAGGGAAAGCGAAGCAGAATGAATAAATGATAACACAATCTATCTGGATCTCTCAAGCGGCAGCTCATGGGTCCTCAACTCGGGACAATGCAATGTTTAAGAAAATGCCACACTGAGGAAACACGTAACATTTGTGATTAGTACATAAAAGAAACACGGGAACAGTTTTGTTCAACTAGCTCAATCAGATCATACAAAACATATTTCCATAAAGTGTAAAGAAATATTAACTAACTTAGGTAATAAAGATTGAAGTGATAATATTTCTTGAAAAACAAAGTTATACTTTCATAAAGCCCTCCGGGGGTTTTTCATAGAGAAATGATTCTTTTAGTTGGCCTCAGGTGTCAGCAGGGCGTTTTATCAGGTGTTTTAACTCTCAGTGAAAGATATGAAGTGTAAGGAGAGGAAGTGAGGAAATGAGGCCCAGGTGGCTTTAAGTGGGAGGAGACTGGAGATGAAAATATTCCCAGGCCCTTTAGGACAAAGCAATCTCCCTCCAGTCAAACCTAAATGAGACTGATAAACTTAATAGAGTGTATAAGTGAATTTAGATTCTTTATCTTCTTTTATTTAGATTATTTTGCTTCTAGCACGTAAAGCCAATGTAAGAAGTTAAAAAAAATATTTATAATATTCTGTTAGGAGTTGTAGGAGGACGGTAAGCAAACTACAGTCATCCAGGGGTCACAAAAAGTAGAGCCAAGTAATGACACGGGCGGCTAATCGACAGGATGACACCAGAAGTACCTTTGCCCTCCCTAAGCAGGAGGTGGAGGTTGAATGTCACACTTGAACTGGAGTCAGTGTGTGCAGGATCACTCTATCAATGACTGCCTCAGGTTACTGAGCGTTACTACAGACAGAAACATATGTTCTACCCCTTGTACTAAACCAAACACAAAAAAACTTAAAGTTTAACTTGTGCATCAGGTGTTCAAAATGAATTACTAATGAAAATATTTATTAATATGAATAAATATCAAAATATGTATTAAGTAAAAACTTTTTATTATATTTATTTTTTATAATTCAATAAATAAATATATATTATTATATTTATTATTATAGTTGTTATTATTATTACTGTTTTAAATTAAAAATTAATTATAATACCAGATTATAAAGAATAAAACTAAAATCAAAATGATCACAACAGAGCACTATTAGTATAGTCAGTAAGCAGCTCCACAAGGACAGATTGAAGAACATGGAGTCAATGCTATCCATATGTAGTCTCAGATAAACAGAAAAAAGAAAAAAAAAATCAGACTGTCCCCATTAGTAGGGACCAGAGCAGCTGCAAGAGACACTGTTGGTCAGTTTGCTTTCACATCATGGTGTCAGTCATCTAAGAAAATAAAGCAATTGAGATGTAAATGTAATAAAGTTCACACTGCAGTTCTCTTTCCTGTTCAGCTTGTTATTCTAACTATCTGTAAATGTCAAAAATATAAACAATGTATATAGATGAGGATGAGGGTTCCCTCTTTTTCCTAAAACAAATCATTCCCAGAAGCTTTGATTAAACCATTTCAACAAACATTGTAATAAATTTACTCTCTGTACAATAATCAAACTATCTTTTCACAGTTTGCAGCTACTATAGCTTAATTGAATAAGAACTGCAACTAGACATGGCTATGAGTTTAGTTTGCAGGGACATGGGTTTAATTTCAAGAAACACACCTAAATGTCTACCTTGAATGCACTTTAAGTTACATTTTAATCTTGACATTTTCAAGCAGTAACAGTTGCCATAACATGACCTAAAAACATTATGATCCCCTGACTCGCTCACTCCAAAAGCACCTGATGAAACCACATATGAAATATCAGACATTCCACTGTTTTCATACCAGACATGTCCAACGAACATATCCCGTCCAGTGCACATATTGCTCTGTGTGTGTGTATATATATATATATATATTCTGTTTTCCCCCCTTAATATATCAAAGTGTGCCTTCCATCTGTTGCTCCAATTTGAACTCTCAACCCCTCTTGTTCAGCAATTACATTGCAATGATGTGAAGCGAACAGATCACATGTCTCTCAATAGTTTCTGTGCCCATTAAGGCAAAAAGAAAGAGAAAGATGCTCTGGAACACTGTAATCATGCAGAGAGCACAACAGAGGGAAAACGTGCGTCCAGTTTACCCTGCGGCTGCAGTGAAATGCAATACTGTATATTCTGTTACAATGGCATTCTTTTTTCAATTACTCTTAAATGCTGAGTCCAGGTGACTGTGGTTCGGAGTATGTGTGCCTGTGTCATTATGGT
Source organism: Rhinogobio ventralis (assembly GCA_039654625.1). NCBI lineage: Eukaryota > Metazoa > Chordata > Actinopteri > Cypriniformes > Gobionidae > Rhinogobio > Rhinogobio ventralis. Next base: position 15,801,900 of record CM077208.1, on the reverse strand, counting down.
TAACTAAAACATAAATATTAGATGAAAAAGTTAAACTTAAAAAACAAAAAATAGAAATGTTGCCTTGGCAACTAACTGAAATAAAATGCTTTTAAAGTACTAAAATTAACTGGAACAAAAATTAAATCTAGAATTAAAAAAATTAAACTAAAATTAAAAAGCACATAATTACAAAAACTAAACTGAAATTAAAATGATTTTAATAAAAGCCAATTTAAAATATTAGTAAATGCAATAGCATTATATAAGTAATACTAAAATACAAATTATTATTATTATTATTATTAATTAGAGAATTATTGCTTATATATCAGAAATCTGGTAACAAAGCAAAACGAGACCTTCCACGACTTATCTATGAAAGCATGTAGACTGATTTGTAGGACTCGAGTCATTTTTGGAGGGAAAATGGAAAGTATGTGACACTTACGAGCCTATGAAATGAATGCTTATACAATGTTCAGGATAACACAGAAAGAGCCATTCTGTACTGCAATGTCAATGTGTCATGCAAAGAACAGGGATTAATTCAAACTATAGTCTCATATATAGCCAGAGATCTAGTTTGTAGTCTCAAACACCTTATAATCAAACATGTGCTGTGTACTTTTAATTACCTCATTTGTCGACATGATGACGGTGAATTGCAGAGATCGTGCAAACATATCCACATCACTGTGATCAGATGCTTTCTAACCTGCTGTTTTCCCACAGTTGTCATTTTTGTGGTGTGTTTATTTTGTTATTGAGAGGAAAGTATGAGCACATATTTACTTATTCATAAACATCACTCTCAGCAGTGTGGATGGCGTCGGGATGTTCGTTATCAGTATATCGCCTCAAATTTATTTCCAACTTCTTTTTACTTACTTTACGGAAAAGTAAAGTAATGCCGTAAGTATTGAATCACGTTCAGTCTCTTGTACGTTACGTATGCAAGAGTGCGAGCACAAGCAATAAGTTGTTGACTGCAGTTCACTTAACGGCCACCGGTGTCTCTAATAACAAGCTAATTTTCTGAATTCTACATTTAGCCCCATAAAGGGCCCTATCATACACCCGGAGCAATGTGACGGCAGGCGCGACACAGACGTAAAAATGATAACTAGCACCATGTTGTTTAAATAGCAAATGCACTCGCGCCCATCTGTTTGCCCATACGCCGCTGGTCTGAAAACGAAGTGTGTTCAGGCGGATTATTGGCGCGTAGCTATTTTGAGGGAACTGAAAACGACTGCGCCATTGACCAACAAAAACCTGTTTTTTTTGTGTTATTTAAAGGGCGCATTAGTAATATGCACCTATAGGCGGGTGCACAGCGCGCATACACTCTGCTTATTACACACACAGGGACGCAGCAGCACACAAACATTTTTAAATATTAAAAATAAAAGGATTCCTCTCTGGAGAAGCATTCAGTCTCTCGGCTCACAAATTCTGCCATGTAAATAGCGAATCCGCCATAGTGCAATGGCAAAGGGAATGGGAGATAAGACTCTGATTGGTTTGTTGCACGTTACGCCCAAAACACACCCATTACTCATTAACTCATTAACCCTGCCAGTGTTTTAAAAAAAAGTTGCCAGCCACCACCAGGGTTTTTGATCATTTTCACAAAAATGTAATGGCCTATAGAATATTTTGTTGTATGAATATCTGAGCAATATATCAAAAGAAAGAGCAGAACTGTTTTATTCTAGCTTCATGCATTCCTTTTTTATCAACTTCACTTTTTAAACTTCACTTGTTTTTGCATGACATCCCACAATTTGTGTAAAAATATAGTGCTATAATGCTACAATTGTAAGAAAATGTTTAAAACTAAGCAGCTTAAATCAAGGAAGTTGAAGTTTACCATCAAAACAACTGCAGCATTGAAATGTGGCTTCAACATTTTCCAATCTGCTTGGACCTCAATTATTATCGCTTGCAGCTATATTTTGATATTGATTCAGACCATATACCACACATATCATCCACTAAAAATATCTTCTTGTGATGAGCGAGATAAGAAGAGGACAAGTTCTCCATATTGTGCAAAAATCCTTTGATGGTCATACGTATGCCACATGTCACTCTTCCATGAAATGAACCAAATGACACAAGCCACGCGGAGCTGAAGCTGAGAGGGGAACACGGGACGCTTCTATGAAACCATAATGAGCGTGGAGGAGACATCAACACGTGTTAATTACTAAAGCAAGTTCCTCATCTGTAATGTGGGAAGGGGGTTGATCCTGCCAAGCCACCAAAAAACAATAAACCCAAGTCGTAAAGTTAAAAAACTCCTCATTACGTTTGCATTATGCTGATAACTTCCTCACAACTCTAATTATGCAATGAGTCAAGTACATCTAATATCAGATGTTGTTCATGATGCTACACATCTATTGATTTCGATGAGTGATTGTGACAAAGCTGAAATCAAAAGATTGAGTCAAGAGATCTCCAGCTGTTTTCTCACCCAAAAACGTAGGCTACAAACCAGAGAGAGATGCCTGACAACACACTCACTATTCTGCTAATAAACTGTAATTAACCTGTTTGCTCATGTCTTGGTTTGGTCTGTCTTAGTCATATGCTCTCATCCAGGTAGTACAGTCTGAAATGAGCCTTTACTGGTCACCAGAATCAAAGAGTGCCTTGACTCTTAAAGAATGTGAACAAAGATGAAAGCAGCTGTAAAGTTTTATGATTCTCACCGAGTGCAGCACGATTCCAACACCACGTGACTCATACAGCCAATCTCTTACACATACATTTCAGATTTATACCTACAGTGTATAACAAGCTATAAAATAATATGTGAAATTAAATGACGAATTTACTCCGAAATGAAAATGCTGTCATCAATTACTCACGCCTCGCCTCAAGTTGTTCCAAACGTGTACGACTTTGTTCTTTCAAGAAACACAAAAGTTGAAATTCTGTCTGTTCACTGAAACTGCATGGAAAAGAGCATTCAGCTCTTTAACACTAGAACCGCCACCATGGCTGTTTTTCAAATGTACATAACAGATTTTCAATAAAACTAACATAACATTCGTTTAAAAAAACGGGGCATTTATAGCCTACCTATAAGCGCCAGCGGGTCAAATATACCCCTATGTAATTCCTTTATTTCCACGCTGTGTTTGAGCAACGTGTAGGCTTACTGTAGTAGACAGTCACACAACGCAGGTTCAGATGATGTTTTAGCCTATTTATAAATGTTCAAACTTTGGATTAATTAAAAATGTTTGTACTGCAACTTTTATCGCGTATTGTTTGCTACTGTGTTGCTATTAGTCTGTTTCCTGAAAAAGAATATTTCCGATCTATGATGTAATGAATCAAATCATTTTCATGATTACCCCAAGTTTATTGGTGTTGTTCTGATAAATGATATATAAATGATATAAATAAACAAATGAATAATTAATTAGGTTAAACTGTGCGTTTGAATTTGTCATCCTTTGTCATACATCCTATGCAGTGCGGTGCATTATTATTGCTCTTTATTGTCTATTTAGGGTATTTTAGTAATTTAATGACATTTTATTATAATATTACACCACCCAAATATGTATTTATTTGCTTCTAATTCTCGTTGTCATTGCAGGCTGATTTAGCCTATATTCACCAAAAGGTTATTAGTGTAGACTGCTTAAAATAGCATAAAACAACAGACAAAAACATAGTTGATAACTAAAAATAATCATCATGACTCTATATATTACTTTATGAAGACAGTGGCATAATACAGTGACATATTACGTTTTTTAGCCGTATCAAAACAGTAATCATCTGCATGGGTAAATTTTACCCGCTGGCGGTTTTAGGTATACAGCGACCCCTGGCGGTTCTAGTGTTAAAGTCTTCAAAATTTCTCATTTCTAGAAAGAAAATCATTCAGGTTCGGAATGATTCAGCAGAAGTGAAGAAAATCGTCTTGGGCATATTTCCAGGCTTCGGTCACACCATCAGTTTCAAAGTATTGTTCTGGATTCTTCTCATACCTGTTGTGTTTCTTTTACAGTGCATTCAGGAGATTTGCTTTTGGTTGTAAAAATAAAAACATACAGTACAGCAAAAATTCTCAATCAGCATTTTAACAATAGTTAGATCATGACGTTTTCCTTTAGATGCAAAATATTAATGAAACATTTTTGTAATGATAAAATATGTGGAAAAAATGTGCCATTATTCATCACTGCATAAAAACCATTAGTAGAGGATAGTGATGAAGTGAGACTAAGAAAGAAAAAAAAAATAGGCCAAGACCTGTACCAGCTTATCATAACCCATAGCAGAAAATCCCCTAAACATACCTGCTATATTGCCTACTTTTTCTATTTTAATAGGCTATGTCTAAAGTATTGCTGCACGAGTATTGTTGTGGTTTTCCAAAGTTACTAGCCACTCTGCATTTTCACTTGCCAAAATATTGTTGTTTGGGAAATGTGTTGTTGGCTATATGTAAATGAGAACTGTACACACCAACTCTACATGATCATGTCTACATGAAATTTACAACACGACATGCCATCAAATAGGTATATTTAGCTCTGATTTGGTTGTGTGCAGCTCCTAGGTAAAACAGTTGCTTGTCTGAAAAATATACGATTTTTTGGTGTAAATATAATTTATTATATTATATATAATATTTATTCTCAAGCAATATTCTCATCAGTGTTCTATCAGCTATGACATATTTAAATATAGCATATTTTGTGTATAAGCCCATACAGTAGCCTATAGTGAAATACATAGGCTATCCATATTTTCATGTGATTTTATTTTATTAAATATCAAAAATATTTAATACCTGACACCTAGATGAACACTTTAATGTTAGTTTTATGACTGTCATTCTCTTCAAATGCTATTGAAGTTAGAAACGTGTATGTCTTATGCAACTTTAGACACGTCCAACGTCAAGCCAAGGTTATGCCAATCACATCAGATGCGCTGTGGTTCTGCTGTGATTTTTTTTTAATAACTATTTTCGCTGCTGAACAAAACAGTCAATCACTGTATGATGAATGAATCTCCTACGTTCATCGCATATAGCTACATCTCTGCTTTGTTGTTTATGATGAGAGTGCAGATTTCAGTGAGAGGAGAGCGCGCTCTGAACAAAACTCCGGCGTTTCAGCGATGACTAATCTGAACGCCTCTGATTATTAGACATTGCAATCATAAGCTCAAAAGAATCGCGTGTAATTGGTTATAACGCGCAACGCGATTATAACAGATGCCTTTAGAGAAGACTAGCCTACAATAAAATTCAACCCGCCAAAGTGGCTAGTGGGAGTTACACTCCACAGCTGAAATCTACCCGCAAACGGCGGGGTGGCGGGTGTTGTTAATGTCAAGCGTTCAAAAGTTTGTGGTCAATAAGATGTTTTTGAAAGAAGTCTCTTATGCTCACCACGGCTGCATTAATCAAAAATACAGTACAAACAGTAATAATGTGAATCCATCCTTCCATCCATCTATAATGGCTTCACACACTGAGCAAACAATTGAGACAATGATACGCTGTTCTTTTGAAAACTAAAATATGTAGTAGCAGCTTAATAACTTAGGATTCTTTGATTAATAGAAAGTTCAAATGAAAATGGCTTATATATATAGGCTAGGCCCTATATATTCAAACACTGAGCTAATAAATGAGACAGTGGCCTGTCCCGATGACAATAAATGTTCACCCACTTGGAGTAACATGATCTAAAGCCATGGAAAAGGAACTGACAGTAAACTAGTATGTTATGACAAACTACATTAACAGCACACTTGTAAGAATCAGTAATCATAACTACAACCAGAGCTGGTTTCATACCTGTAAATAGCAAGAGTGCCAGCTCCGTTCACCTACACAGAAACCGTGAAGCACAGACCTCTATTTCTGGAAGAAAACTGCATTCTGGCTGTTGATAGAGGGGCTGCTGGTCTGTCTCAGACAGACAGGGCTGTTACTCATCCAGACAGGCCTCTACTCCTCTAGCTCTGTGAACATTACTCTAGAGAGGCTCCCTGAATCTCATCCCACCCCAGTGTTGACATTCTCTGCCTGGTACTGTCAAAAAAGAGCCTACAGCGTAACCAGCCACTCATATATACGCTGAAGTACAATGAACCACTGTCTATGAGAACTTCATGAGAGCATCAGGAGATAGAAGCTGCAGATAGATTTCCACAAACTGAAAGGTTCCTCTGACTCCCTTTCCTGACCCTCACCTCCTCACCATGCATTCGTTTTGGCACTTTACAATGCTTAGGGTTTATGGGTCCTGTGACCTGTGGCCATCAAGTCGATAAATCCCCACAGATTCTCTAGTGGGCGACCACACCAGTGTGTGTGTGTGGTTATCATTTAGTCATCTAGTCATCATTAACGTTTGTTAATAAAAATACAATTGTTTATTTTTTGTTCATGTTAGTTCGCTGTGCATTAACTAATGGTAACAGATACAACTTTTGATTTTAATAATGTAATAGTAAATGTTGCAATTAACATTAAGATTAATACATACTAACTACTAACAAAAATAATAACTAAAACTAAAGATAATTTTTTTTCTCATTAATTGAAATAAAGCATATATAAAATAAAATATAAACATTATATGAAAAACTCATAAGAAAATTAGAAATTAAAAAGTTGAAGTACTAAAATTATTCAAACTAAAACCAAAATAGAGCAACAAAATAATAATAAAAAAATGACAAAAGCGCATAACAAAATGACTCAAATAAAATTATATGAAATTAAAATATAAAAATAAAAGCTTATTCAAAATGAATAAATATTCTAATATATAATACTTAAATAAAAGTGGACCACATGTATAGTACTGTCTATATTATATAATTTTTTATTTTTTTGGTAGACTTTTTCATTTGCTTCGTTTGGTTCTACGTAAATATATTGTAAGACAGACAGACAGATAGATAACTGACCAGCAGATAATACAGTCTAACGTGATGACAGTAAAATTATTTACAAACCCCTGGACAGAGCTGAAAGTACAAAATTGCCCAAAGGTCCAAAAGCGTGAAAAGAGTGATAAACTGCCCGATTATCTTAAGAACTGACAGGCCGTTCACTAAAGGAAATTGGAACAAGATGAACAAAGCGTGGCATACTTACAGAGTGGAGAGACATTGTGCTATTTTAGAGCCATAAAGGTTGGATTTCATCAGTCTGGATGTGCTGTCAGAAAACATTAACTGAGCTTGTAAGAGAGATCATTCCAATAAATAACAGCTATAGTACAGACCCAGTAATCCCAGTGGACATTTGCATTACTGAATGAAGTTATCAGCTTCACTGTCAATCAGCTCTGTCATACTCTGTACTTTAATTTTTGTTATTTTTTTAGAAACATTAAGAATACAGTATACTGTATAAAAAAGAATTAATTTAAAGAATGGCAACTGTGGTTGCCAGAAAGCAACTCTAAAAAATAGGGTGGCCATATTTCAGGCATTGGGATAGTTTAGTTAATTAACCTATAATGTTACTAACCTAGAAGCCATAAAACAAGGCCACTTGATGACTTAAAGTTTTTCAAAACTAGCCTTTCCTTGACCTATGACTAATGAACGTAAATAGTTTATGTTACCCACACAATTACTAAACACCATCAGGGTAGCATGACATGACATTAAAATGACCTAATAAACATAAACATGAACTTAACAACATAAAATGTAACATACAGTAAACCACCACAATGTGCATAACTGATAGGGACAAACATGACATGCATTTATTTGAATAACAATTAAATGTGTTCTGTCACACAGGGACGTCTTTTGTCTGTTTTCACTGTAAATAAGAACATTTGTACATATATTAAGTGTTTTAAAATTATGCTTTTTGGAAATACATGTACTGCCTTGTTAAATACAATATATATTTTCATTCATAGATTTATACATATTACTTACAAAAAACGTTATTAGTAGTTCAAAAAGTACATGTATATAGTCCTTTGAAATCAAATGTAAGTTTGTAAGTTGTAAAATTTTTGCTACAAAAGGTAACAACTAATTAATGGGTTTTTAAATGTAGCATTATTCCATTCTTTTTCCATTACGATTACTAACATTTTACTACTTTTACACTGCTACAGTCTAGTTTTGAAAAACATCAAAATGAATTAAATCTGCTGAATAAATAAAAAGAAGAAAAAAATGGAACTTTTATAAATGTGCCTTAAAAAAAACATTACTGGTGTGGATCTTGAGTCCATCCATCCATCAGGATATATTAGTGCAAGTTGCTTTCAGTTAAAACAGCTCAAACATGCATTTTAGTATGGGACTAGGCTTAAGCCTTGTCTGTGAAACCGTGGGTAGATATCTGAACCAAGTAAACTTTGATACCCTTCTCTTAATGCTTCAAGGCTGCATGCCACATCCGTGACATCTTACTGTGAACAGACACCACAGAAGGTTATTTATTGGGCACTGATGATATCTTTATCTCCAACTTTCAAATACTTTTGAAGCATTATCTTCTTGCCCCCAGTAGTTTGGCCGTATACCCATTTACAATGACATAGTGGGCATGTTCTGCTTTGAAGTGTTCAGTCCGTATTCTTCCCTTTGGCTTATCTCACCTCCCATAACCTCCAATGAGACGTCAGTAGCACCCACTGCCATCCAGATCACTTCACTGCCACACTTCTTTAAGAAGGTAGTTAAATGTTTGAAAGTCAAAATTTTCCGTGGCTAGTGCGTTACCACGAGACTCTAATGCTGCGGAGTGGAAGGGTGTGAAATAAGAGTTAGAAGAGTCATCAGTATCAGTTTTCTGAGAGAGATATGTTGTCAGGTTAAGGTATAAGTCATGGATGAGGTCTGGGATCGCTCAAAAACATTCTTGTTTAATCCAAATTCTCTCTTTGTCAACTTGTCAACATGCTAGACGCCTCTAGACTTAAGCAAACAGACTTTGCAAATAAGATGGACAAACCTCACGGTGGAATTTAAGATGTCTAATAGTAAAATAAAACGTACAAATGACAAAAACACACATAGCAGTTGAAAGACATTAAGAAATGTCATTAAAACATCACCTTACATTTAGTCCTGTCTATCTTTGGTCCGTTTCTACCCAGACACCAGTGGGAGGTCTTCACCTCCCTGACGGATCCTAAGGTAAAGCCTGACCACTTGTAGGAAACTCCACCACAGGGCTCTCAAGTGTAATAAAGGCTCAGGATGATCCGTTTACATGAGCAGCTGTGTAAATGATGTCAAGACTTTCCAGGAAACCGCTCTGGGTTGTATTTGCAAAATATTCGACCTGATTCATCATTTACTAACGAGACTTGACGTTGCTTCACTTGATTTATCTTTGCACAAAAACATCCAGGGCCCACAGATTAGTCATCTTGCTTTGACTTCTCTTCTTCTTGAGTTTCTGCAACAGACATCACATCCAAGCTCCATTTCTGCTTGCGGTCTCAGCTGCACAAGATCTCAGACGTTAGAGGGTTTTTTGCGGTGTCTCGCATGTTCAATTATGAGCATGGTCCAATGGACCTGATAATTCCCTCTGTTTATTTCTCCTGTGTGGTATCATCTGCTCATGTTTAAATCACACTGGATATTTAAGACTTCACTTTTTTTCTCTATTTTGCTTGACCCTAAATGCATTTATTTGAAGCCTGCAACTATAACGGTGAGAACTGGGTTTATTTAACAGGCAATAAACAGGATTTTTAGTAAATTGTTTTTGTAAGAATGCACCTGCCAAGTAAATAAATGTAAAACCTTTATGTGTGAAAGAGGGACTCGTAAATCAAAGGTGAAAAGACTGCCAATGAAATTACTAATAACAACAGGCCAAATGTGATGGGAAATACAGTGTCAAATATTGCACTTCTGCCAGCCTGGTTTTTATATGGTGCAGTTATGTTGGTGCTCATGCAACAGACAGTTTTGAGTTCATTCATTTTATCTCAAATTTCTTAAGACAAATGAGGAAAAATAATTATATGTGGCAATCAACATGGTTCCACAAATACCATCAACAAACTTGTATTAAACCAGGAACATTCCTTAATACGTTAGCAGTGACATGAATAAATTACAAAGAATGTGTTATCTATTGTGTGCTCTTGTGAACACATCAGGGGTTCTTACCTGTCTTACAGTAAGCAGGATGTGGGATTTCCTACAAAAGTCAATGGCTGCTCATGAACACTCAGCAGCACCTGTGTGGAACAGTGTGGGAATAGACAATTTCATGTTTGGTAAAACAATAATTCAAAGCAACATAGGAACGATGCAGGGAAAAATAATGATTGGAAGTTTACAATTAGCATAAAGAAATTATACTTGTGGTACTGATCATGGGAAATCCTTTGTACTGACGTCTGATGTTCTTGCTTCTAAATGCTCTTTGGATAATTCTCAAATCGCAGACTTTTTCACTCAAATCTAATATTATTATATTAATATTATTAATATACCAAATAATATTAAATAAAATGATTTAACATAATAATAATGAATATATAATAATAATGTATCTTCACTGTCACCACCCATTGTATGAAATATTGTAAATAAAGTTAACAGAAAACGAATCAGCATTTACCAAAAATATAATAAAATAAGCTTTAAATAACATTAACAATTTTTATGTCCAAACAGAAAGACATTCATTTTTAAAAATATACCTCTTTTATAAGAGTTCACAGTTGTTCAACACACAGTCTACACACATTTTCTTATAAAAAGGAAACGTGTGAACACATACCACTTATTAACATGTTAAACAGACATCCAAATCAATTCATTGATACATTAAGCTCTTTTCAGTTTTGTGAGTATTCTTCAGTGAATCTCAGAATCAGTGACTGCCAATTCATAAATAACTGCTCAACTCCACTTTTCAGTACCTGCTGTACAATATTTCATCCTCAAATGACCACCACATCCCCTCCCTACATTCCCAGCGTCTTGCCCTTCTCCCATAATCATTCTTTCACTCTGAAGAGTCAATTTGGACCAACCTGCAATTAAAGTTACAAATGAGAGCTCCTAAATTCCAATCCTCTAAACGGATTAAAAATGATACTACTGCACCTGTTAATGATATTTGCTCTGGATCACTCCAGTGAGAGATAAAAGGCAGGCAAGACAAAGCAAACTGCAGCTGAAAGGGCTGAGATTCCAGATTCAAAATAACTCATTCACACTCACAAGAAACACATGGGCCTGGTGCAATGCGATGGATCCAGCCTTAGTTTGACTTCACAAAATAAAAACAAATACCCTTAAATAAGGCAAAATTTGCTAGCTCAAAAACAGGCCTTGACATTTGGAAAGACAGCAAATGTGTATCGGTTTGGTGACGTTGATGTTGAAAGTAGTAAATCATTTTTTTAATTGGCCATAAATAGCGTGAGTGAAATATTTGCAATATGTTGAGGAAAAATGAGTAATGCATACTATACAAATGTATAATGTTTATATAACATGTTTATTTTGGTATTTGCTATTATTTAAGGTCAGAGCGTTGCAGAGAGAAGGTTGCTGAAATACTTGCATACTAAAAAGCACCATTCATTTTTTCCCCTCTAATCATTGTCAGATCCTTGTCAAAGAGTCAAGAGCTCAAAGTCCTCAATTAATAAAAATTCAGATGTTGAAATAGTAGCAGTAAAAAATGACCAAGACTTGGCTGCTAGAGAAAAAAGCCTTGGGAGTAATAAGACTCAGCTATGATGTGGTGCTACGTGACAATTTGTAATCAATCTCTGAAGATCTGCCTCAGGAATATGAGCAGTTCCAAGAGATTTTATAACTAGACAAACATTTTCATCTTGACAAAATGAGATGAAGTCAGGGTTTTACAGCCCGCGCTTCATCGTACCCAAGAAAGGTGGTGGGTTATGACCAATCTTGGATCTGTGTTTCTTGAACTGGGCCTTTCACAAACTCGTGTTTAAGACGCTAACTCAGAAAAACATCCTCACTTGCGTTTGCCCCCAAGATTGGTTTGCAGCGATCAACCTGAAAGACACGTACTTCCATGTTTCGACTTCGTCTTGACAGACTATTCCTACGGTTTGCTTTTGAGGGTCGGCCATACCAGTACAGGGTCCACCCCTTTCGGGCTGTCCCTGTCTCCCTGCGTCTTTCCGAAGGTCGCAGAGGCTGCCCTTGCCCTGCTAAGGAAAGTGGGCATTCACATTCTCAACTATCTTGACTACCGGCTCATTCTCAAGATCAGTTGTACGAACACAAGGACCTGGTGCACTGACACCTCAGCCACCTATGGCTTTGGGTCAACTAGGAAAAGAGAAAACTGTCCCCTGAGTATCAGAGTATCTCTTTTCGCAGTATGGAGTTCGGTCAACATGGCGGCGCATCTCATGAACGAGTGTGCCTAGTCAGTGCTGAACTGCCTGAACTCATTTAGGAGCAGGACAGGGGTTCCACAGAAACAATTTCAGAGGCTCCTGGAGCATATGGTATCCACAGCAGTGTTCATGCTGCTCAGATTGATGCATATGAGACCGCTTCAGCACTGGCTACATGGCCGAGTCCGGAAATGAGCATGGCGCTCCAGCACACATCAGATGATCATCACACCAAGCTGTCGCTGCACTTTCAGCCTGCGGTCGGAGATGCCTCCAGAACAGGCTGGGGTGCTGTATGCAACGGGGATGCAGCCTGGACAGGACCTCGAATGCAGTGGCATATCAGTGTCTGCAGTGCTTGCGCCGGTTTCAACTGCTGCAGGAAAAACGCGCATTGGTCCGGAAGGACAACACTGCTACGGTGGTGTACATCAACCACCAGGGCAGTCTACATTCATGTCACAACTCGCCTGCCATCTCCTCCTCTGGAATCAGCAGCGGCTCAGGTCGCTCTGTGCCATTTACATTCTGGGCAACCTCAATCGTGTGGCCGATGTGCTCTCACGACAGCTCACGTCTTGATTGTTGCGCCTTACTGGCCCACCCGGACCTGGTTCTTGGACCTCATGCTCCTTGTTATATTCCCTCCCTGGCAGATTCCCCTGTGGAAGGACCTGCTTTCTTAGGGACAGGGCACCATTTTTGACACCTGTGTCCAGATCTCTGGAACCTTCATGTGCAGCAGTCATAAGTGGATGGTGGTAGACATTATCACTCAAGCCAGAGCTACATTATATTGCCAAAAGTATTGGGACACCCCTCCAAATCATTGAATTCAGGTGTTCCAATCACTTCCATGGCCACAGATGTATAAAATCAAGCATCTAGGACTGCAGACTGCTTCTACAAACATTTGTGAAAGAATGGTACGTCGCTGTGTCCCATTTGCGCCCTGCGCATCTACGTGGACCGCATGCAGAGCTTTAGGAGCTCAGAGCAGCTCTTTGTCTGCTTTAGAGGTCAGCAGAAGGGAAAGGCTTGGCCCACTGGATAGTGCCTTGGCGTACCAATCTCAAGGCATGCCGTACCCCTTCGGAGTTAGAGCTCACTCTACAAGCAGTGTAGCCTTTTGGGCGTTAGTGCACGGTGAATCTTTAGCAGACATCTGCAGAGCTGTGGGCTGTGTGACACCTTCGCAAGATTCTACAATATCCGGGTTGAGCCGGGGTACAAACAGGTAAAGTGTGGGAAGGCTTGCTTGGTGTCTCACTTGCAGCGCCATTCCCCTCCGACGGGGGGATATGAGCATCTCTACACTTTACAGGCAAGTTCCCCAGTTAGCAAACCCTGGATGGAGTTTCCTCCAAGCATCCTACGGCAGTCAGGCACGGCAGAGGAGTCCAACGCCAGGCCCAGTACTCGAGATGCATGCCCAGTCGGTCAGCTCCAGTACTGGGATAGATTCCCGTATGTTGCACCTTCCGTCCCAGCAGGTATTTTCATTGGCCCATTTTCTTACCCGAAGGTAATTAGGCTCCCAAGTGAGACCCCATAACGTGACGTAACGAAGATTACAAGAGTAACAAAGACTTCTGTGAACAGTAAACTCCACCTACTTTGATTTGATTGGCCATCTCAATCATTTTGACATCGAAGAGCACTGTTAGACTGCTGAGGCTAAACAGACAAAAAATGTGACTTTCAAACCTTTTTGTCATCCTAACAACATACAGAGCGCAATGTTCAAAATCATACACACGCACATGAGATGAAGACTTTGTTAATTTGGTCAGAGGAGAACTGGCCCCCTGACTAAGCCTGGTTTCTGGCAAGGTTTATTCTCCAGTTGTGGAGTTTTGGTTCCTTGCTATATATATATATATATATATATATATATATATATATATATATATTTATTTTTTTTAAGAAAAAAAGTGTCCATTTGTCCATACAATGAGTCAGTGGGGTCCAAAACAGCATTGTCCTAAAGAAGAAAGTAATACAGATTTGGAATGACATGAGGGTGAGTAAATGATCTCAGAATTGTCATGTTTGGATGAACTATCCCTTTAAAGCTATTTAATAAACCACATCTGGAGTAGTTGGAAATAAATCAATGGAGGCCATAATTTTGATATCACTGCTTAATCCAGTGAGGTTTCTTTAGTAAAATCTCCAATACTAGTCTCTTTAGTTTCATTATCCTCTGAGGGACTATTTGTAAGCCATTGAATCTACATCATCATTTTATAATACCATGAATAAACTTGCAGAGAACATCTAATCCCCACTGCAACACAGAACCAGCAAAGGAAGGAGGCTTGGTTGTTTGCCAGCCTCTGCAGAACAGACCTTGTAGCATTTTCTGCTGCAATAACTGAAACTGTACATTACCCTGAAATTAACAAACTGCTGCTAGCTCAAAACATTACTGTACTCTCTAGTACAACATGTGCAGACTGTAATTATTATCCATGCTACAGCAAACACACATTTTGGTTGCATTTAGGAAATGTTGCATTTAATTTTAAAAATGTTTTAGAAACCAGGTTTAAAAAAACAAACAAAAAAAAACAAAGTAAAACACTTGTATGTTTTTTAAGTGGGCCTATAAAAATGAAAATATCATGTTTAGCCTACTACAGAAACAAAACCAGACCAAAGTTTAACAGCTCCACATGATGAGCTAGTCTTGATTTGCTACGTTATGAAAAAGAGTATTTATAAAGTGAAAAAAAAAAAAAAAAAAAAAAAAAAAAAACTAGACTAAATACGGTTTACAATGTTGTTGTGTTTGTTGAGAAGCTGCTTATCTTGAAAACCATTGATTGATTTATGTGCAATGCAAGTCAACACCAACCATATTGTGCCATATTAGCCCATTTTACAGAACATACCAGCAGGGAGACAAATGTGGTTTCACAAAAAAGATGGACAAGAGGACAGTTGGCATATGGTGTCTGCTGTTCCTCCGCCCCAGACGGTTTGATCCACCACATGCCAATAATGCGGCGGACCCTCATGAGCCATTTCCTTCACATGTTGCTAACGGTTTTCCACCGACACGACTGGCCTTTTGAAGTCCCTTTTAAGAGCACAATTATTCCCCCTTCCAGACAGTACACTCACTTCTCACCTTTTTAATAAGCCACTCATAGACAAGTGTTTGCCTCTTTTACTCGCTCTCTCTTTCTTACTTATTTCCCTAGAAGCCTAAGTGCTCCCATAAATTCCCTGTCACTTGGCTGCAAACACGGTCGCCCCTCTCACCAGGTTGATTCTCCTGCTAGTTTTGAGTCATTGTGAAAAGGGGCCTCCACGCTTTGATTTTCAATGAGTCAGGTGTGACTGAATATAAAAGCAGCCATTAGAGGGAACGAGACTTCAGAGGCTCGAAAGTCCCTAAGCTGCATTAAGCTAATTCCTCAAGTTCATCGCGTTCGACGGTCTATTCAATAAAGAGAAGGACAGCAGATTTGGGAATGATGTCATTAATACTATGATCCTGTCTGTTTTGATATGCAATTACTACATCTGGTTCCATTTAGGCGTATCAGATTCTGGTGGCGATGCTGTCAAGGTTTGGAGAACGCATGTGGTCTTTCTTTCTGAAGGCAAAATGCATTGTCAACTTGATGCAATGTAATTCAAACTAGAGGCTAAAGTTTGTAAACTAAACTTTGATGTTGGCTCGAGAAGCCCGAACCTTGAGCCAGGACTCAAACTTGAGTCGCCTGAAGCACAGCTGCTGCAAATGTCAGAGTAGGGGCATAGTCAGAACTTTTTTCAGGGGTGGCCATGGTAAGACCCAGTGATTTCATTGGGGTAGCAAAAATGATAAATAAATGAAATACCTGCTTCTAGAGAACTTAATATGCACCTAACTGCGACCGTGAGTGGGATTAACACATAAACGGATTTCATGTAGCTAACTGCACCTCAACAAACATGGTCCCTCTGCAACATCCTACAGATTACTATTTAATAAGCCATTTTCTGCTCCTTGCGCTTAATGGTAAGTGAACATTGTTAGTCAAGATGAAACACACCTTAACTTTAACTATTACCAAAAAAAAGTGAAATCTTAGTAAATAAAACGTTTTCCCCCACCTGATTATTGTATCCTCTTGTGCAGGACTTAACAGCTAACACTATTGAAACTATTTTTACCACTCATTTTTTTACTATGGGCGGTACACATCAGGGTTATCACATTAGTTTTATTTTAGCTTTGTACTTTGGTTTTTAATTTCAGTTTATTTAAATGGTGTTTTTATTTTATCATGGTAAAAGCCTTGATATTGGTAAATGTGTATTTGACCAAGGTGGAATAAATGATTAAAAGACAAGCGTATCTAATATCTAACAAAACTATTTTAAACTAGAGAATAACTATTTTAAGTGTTTCTTTTGCATGGGCCTTTCTGTTATATATGCTTTTAAATGCATAAAATATCATTAAAACAATGTAGTGAATAGCATAATTTTCATTACACATGTAATACAGCATAAAATGGAACATCTAAAAAAAAAATTATACTTTTAATTCCAACTGTATGTTATCCTCTGAATATGATTTGAATGATTGAATATTTGATTTCAATGCTTTATCCTTAATGTAGCCTTAAGTACTGTTCTAAGTAGTATTGGTCAACAGCACCATCTAGCTGAAACAACAGTTACTTTGGTGTACTAGGGCCTTTAGCAAAGGTGGGATGCAGAGGGATTGTTCTTGAGCCCCTTTCCTGGGACGGGAAAATAATAATACAGCTTAAAATCTTAAAACTAATCTGTGTCCAACCAAGTAAAGCTACTGGTATGTCTGCTATGGCAGGCACTTCAGTGCTCTAATACTCTAATGTGGTGTCCATTTGTTTGAATTATATGGTATTGCCTAAGGAAAAAGCGATGAAGGAACATACCACAGGGTACAGTGGTGACATTACCCAGAATTCAGTTGGCATAACATCTAAGAACATTCTAATGCTGTGTGCTCAGAGTAAAATGGTCTATTGTCCCTGGATCGGCCTTCAGGCGCTGACAATTGCTCTCCTTGCCAAAATGGCATCTAAAAAACATTGACAGTGGCCTTTTTCACCAAAGCAGCAATTTCAAGAAACTACCAACAGGAAATGGAACTCACATGCTGGCCTGTGTTGTTCTTGTGTTTGTTTTCCCAGGGAGACCTTTGCAAAATAAAGGCATGTAAAATATGAAAATCCTCAATTCGTACAGTATTATTTTAACAGCTCAAGGACAAGTTTTCAAACTTTCTAAATATGACAGCAAGGCCATTACGTCAGCTTTTTTTGTCAGCATTAGCTAAAGCATTAACAATGAGCAATTAATTTTTGTATACATTTTTGTTAGTTAATGCAAATTATTGATTAATAAATGCTGTAGAAGTACTGTAACCCTGACTTCATTTTAGTTAATTATCTGTTAACAAAATCTTATTGTAAAGTGTTACCACAAAACTGCTATCTTGGTCTAAGAGCTAGTTAGAATTCATAGCAAGTTTGTTGATGACGCACAAGAAGCCCATGAGCATCAATGTACAATGTTTCAGCAGATTATAAAATAAAACCAAACCATAACAATAACAATAAAAACTCAATGCAGAATCACCATTTGCCAATAGAAGACAGGACTGTGCTTTTCCTGCCTCTGTGAATCTGTATTTCAAGCAGTATTCAGTTGTAGAATACAAACTAAGAATCATCAAGAATTCTTACATAAGCCTGGAACAATTATTTATGCTTTTTTTGGAACTTTTTTTGCTACATTGAAGACAAATAAGAACCAGTTCATGAGTTTAATTACTAAGCAAAATACTGACTCAATAACAAATACAATAGAAAAAACAAACAAAAACGGACTATGAACTGATCATGTAATACGACAGATAAGAGCTCAACGACAATATCATGGGTATTCAACAAGGCAGGGTTTTTTTTGCATGCAAACTCTTCACTTCAACAGAAATTGAGAGTATCAGGTACTTGTTGATAATTTTCTGATGTAATGGGGCTATAATCTATGACAAATGTGTTTTTGTATATTATGAAATCGTTTAGTAATGCAATGGCACTCTGCAAGCAACTGCAAGATTCTCAGGACAGTTAACGGAAAAACAGAGCAAAGATGGCAATTTCTAGGTAATGGACACTTAATACACGTCATACAATCTATGCTATATTTTCTATGAAAGCAATTACTCCTTATAAAAAGGTTTATATCTTATGCCTTCTTCAAATTACATTCAAAAAGCTACAAAATTATACTAAACCAGGTAATGAGCTAGGCTTTAGTGCATGGATAAAATAACATCTAAACCATGCTCTACAGGTTTCAAGTGCTACTGTATGTTTCTTAACACTTACAAAGCGTGTTTACTCTTTAGGTGTCAAAAAATCCTTCATACGGCCCGACTCCTAAAGTGTTTATTCTTTCACTGACAAACAAACTACCATCTCATCTTTTCCAAACCTTATTTGTTGTAAAAAACACAACTACACTGAAGTGCTAGGGCTAACTCACCCCTCTTTGTCACTGGAGCCTTTAATACATAACTAACTACAGTAATTGTTTAACGTGTGATGACTTCATTACTATTACAGACTACATATTTAGGATGTGCAGGCAAAGTCAACTGTAAGACTAAAATGTTTTAGCGCAGCAGGCTGGTTTGACCAAGCATAATGCAAAATAAATTTAGTGCAGCTTCAAATGTTATGGTCTCCAAAACACTACCATCGGCCTTAAAAATGAGCAGAGGCACATGGACACAACACATTTGGTGTCCTGGAAATGGCAGGTAAATGCTGGCATCAAAGAAAGACTGACTACTGAATGAAGAAAGTGCATTTGGCGGATGGGCATTTTGTAAAGCACATTCTGAAAAACTACTGAAAGGGGTCACAACGTCCTACAACACTGCGCCATTTCACTTTTCACAGCATGTAGATACTACCGGTGGCTGCAATTTATGAAAGACCACCCATTACAACTAAAAAAGAAAGAAAATACGGTTGTAAAAGGTGCATTGTTATGGACTGCTCTGCAGGCAAACATACTAGAACATACATTGTGCTTCGTTTTTGCATTCTACCTCAATGCAAACTGACAAAAAAAATTCGGATTACCTTGCAACAGGATCAAATACTGAACAAATTCTTTGACAATATACAAAAATAAAACTGTTTTCAAAATAGATTTCTGAAAAGCATGTAGATTGTGTTTTTGTCTGGCACTGCATGAGCTAAGTCATTGTGCACACATCAGTTGTTTTCCTCTTTTCGTAAATCGCTCAAGTTCGCTATACGTTTCCAAAATATCTCATTTGCAATGCTTGACTACATGTGTCATTCTGATTGATGGATCCTGGACTTTAGTTCTCAGATGAATTTCCTTTGATCAATGTTTTTTGGCATATCATGAACAATTGCAGTACTGGCTCCTTCACTTGGCCTCGGTTGGCATTTTGCACATTACAAGTATCTGTTTCAAAGCCTTTTGCACATCTTCATCCATCTGGCCCTGAAAGGAAAGGTTTCGGAGTTTAAAAGTTAAAAGTAAAAGTAAAACTGTGAGAATAAAAACCTGTACAAATTTAATAATAAGATAAAACAGTATATGGATGGGAATAAATGTAATATTATTAAATAAATAAATATAATATTGTTGTAATAGTGGTACTATGACATTGCAGTATCTTTAAAGGGATAGTTCACCCAAAAATGAAAATTACCCCATGATTTACTCACCCTTAAGCCATTCTAGGTGTATATGACTTTCCTCTTTCAGACGAATAAAATCAGAGATATATTAAATAATGTCCTGGCTCTTCCAAGCTTAATAATGGCAGTGAATAGAGGATGAGATTTTGAATCCCAAAAAAGTGCATCCATCCATCATAACAGTAATCCACATGAATCCATGTGGTTAATAAAGGCCTTCTGAAGCGAAGCGACGCATTTGTGTAAGAAAAATATCCATATTTAAAACGTTATAAACTAAAATAACTAGCTTCTCGGCAGACTTACGCCAAAAGAGTAACCTCTGACGCACTGTAGGAGCAGCAGAAGCTTTGACGCCTCTCCCGGTTCAAACAAATAGGGCTGGGCAAAAAACTCAAGCTCCTCTTCTCTTCTATCGAAATCCTCCAACAGTTTTGTTTTGCTCTATCCTCTGCGCCTCCGTGTTCTTCAATATGCCATGCTTCAGGTCAGGGGTTACTCTTTCACCGTAAATCGATGCGATGCGTATGGCCATCTGTCGGAAACTTTTTTTTTTTTTACAGTTTTAAATATGGATATTTTTCATAACCCTCCATAGCAGCGTGGATATCTTTTATGATGGGTGGATGCACTTTTTTGAGCTTCAAAATATCATCCTCTATTCACTGCCATTATAAAGCTTGGAAGAGCTATTAAACATTACATCATTTAATATATCTCCGAATGTATTTGTCATATACACCTAGGATGGCTTGAGGGTGAGTAGATCATAGGTTAATTTTCATTTTTAGGGTGAATTATCTTTTTAACATAGGAGGAAACATTAAAATGTTGATATATTATGTTTACACACTGGAATAAAAAACTGATCAGAAATCAATACGGACCTGGACAGCATAAAGAAGGTGCATCCGGTAGACTGAGACAATTTCATGATGACGTTTCTTGGACTCCTATTGCACAAATAAAGCAAATACTGTTATGTTTGGAAAGCTATTTTGAGTCCTAAAGTGAGTGTATGATGCATCTGTCATGCTCATACAAAACAGCAAACATAATTTTCTATGCTGCTATATATTACACACTATCGTTCAAAAGTTTGGGGCTAGAAATTAATAAAAATCTATACTTTTATTCAGCAAGGATGCATGATCTAAATTGATCAACAGTGACAATAAAAGACATTTATAATGTTACAAGATTCTATTTTACATAAATGCTGTTCTTTTAAACTTTCTATTCATCAAAGAATCCTGGAAAGGATTATGGTTCCCACGGAAATATTAAGCAGCACAACTGTTTTCAACATTGATAATAATAAGAAATGTTTCTTGAGCACCAAATCAAGAAACATGTTAGAAAGATTTTTGAAGGATCATGTGCTGAAAAATCATCTTTGCCATCACAAGAATAAATCACATTTTAAAATATATTAAAATAGAAATTGTTTTAAATTGTTATATTTTATAATATTACAGTTTTACTGTATTTTTGGTCAAATAACTGCAGCCTTGGTGAGCATGAAAAGCTACCGAACCCAAACTTCTGAACAGTTCATATGCTATCTTTCTTATAATGGAACTGAGCATTAGATGCCTAATTTATGGCAAAACAAGATTTGTAACATACAGCAAGCTGATATTGCAGTTGTTTGATCTGCTGTTGGAGCGAGTCCACCTGCTGGCTCTGTTGTCTCTTAGGGGTGCTAGTGGTGTACGACAGCTGTGAAAGGCTGTTCAGAGCATCCTTCAACTTCATGATTTCCTTTGAGAGCTCATCAATCTGTAGATAATAAACAAACATGACACATTAGGTGTTAATATGACACATCAATTTAGACAGAACTGTGTGTGGGAGAATCAGCACCTTTTTATTCTTCTCTCTCTCTGAGATCACATGGTTCTCAACCTGCTTCTTCATCTGGACAATGATATCCTGAGCCTCCTTGTACCTGGTATTCAATGCACTGCACTCTTGTTCCCTGCACACCACCAGCTCCTGTGCCACTTCTCTCTCATTCCTGCCATCCTTCACCTCCTGCCAAGCAGCAGTCACCTCCAGGGCCATCTCATCCTGTTTCCTGAGAGCATCCTTCAGTAGGTGGTTCAGGTGACTTATCTCACCCTCCAGTGTCTCCCTCATCTGCTCATATTCCAGTCGGGATAATGAATCATCTGGAGTTACATCTTTCTCAACTGTCAGTCTGTTCTGCAAAGCATCCACCTGCAAGGTCTTCTGGGCAAGCTGCTCTTTAAGATCTTCAACTTCCAACTCTAGGTTCTTGATAGCGTTCCCCAAGGATGCCACAACCTGGGTGTGGTCTGCAATGTCTACAGACGATTGAGCCTGGTTTTCAGCATCTTGTTTAACCTGGGCAATTTCTTTTAGCGCCGCTTGATGCTTAGCCTCAGTGTCCTTCAGAACGTTCTGCATGTCCTTGATCTTGAACGCCAGCTCTTGAATTCTCTGCTCATGCTCCTCCTTGGTGAAACAGACCACATCTGCCTTGTCCTTAGGCTCTGAAGCTTTGGCCTGCAGCTGGTTGCGGGCAGTGCTAAGCTCGCTTTTAGCCTCGCTGTACGACTTAGAGAGCTCCAAAAGCCGCCGCTGCAGCCCATCGATAATCTCGCCAAGCTCTGCCTTCATCTCCTCAAAGTCTTTGGCAGCAGCCTCCACCGGCACAGTGCCACGAAGGGCCTCCTGGAGCATCTTGATCTCTTCTTGAGACTCCTTGTACTTCTCAATCAACAGTGTCTTCTCCTGGTTGATGTTCTCCACCAAAACGCTGTAGGTGTTCTTCAGTTCTTGGCGCTCAACTTCGGATAGATGGACATTTTTGAGCTGAGCCTGAAGATCTCTTATCAAACAAGCATCTTGTTTTTGCTCCTCCTGCGACTTGGCCAACTTTCCCTTCAGATCTTTGACCTCCTGCTCCAGGCAGCTTTTCAAATACTGAAACTTCTGCACCACATTGTCCTCTTGTGGAGTCACAGAATCTCCCCTCAGCTGTAACTCTTGCCAAGCTTCTTGGTATTTTTGATTATCTTCACCCATGCTTTTAGATGCAACTTCAATTTTCTCAAAGTCAGTATTGAGTTTGGCCTGAAGGGAGCGGTTCTCCATTCTGGACTCTAGAAGTTTAGCCTGCAGATTCTCCAGCGCATCCCGTAGCAGTCCAATTTCTTTATCTGTACTCAACCTCCCATCCTCCTCCATCCCACGTTTGATTGAGGAACTGCTAATGTCCAGAACAGACATCTCCGAAAGATCCTCTTCGTCACCGGTGTGGATGTGCACGTCACTGGAGAGCTCAAAATCCGCACGGGTGGAGTGGTACGAGGCATTGGATTCGATGCTGTTTGGACGGGAATTTCCCTGGCCTTCCTCTCCTTGAGGAGCTGGACGTTTCTGGTTGGTGAGAAAAGATAAATGCTCTTGAAAATCAAGATAATGACTTGCAATGCACATTATTTCCAAATACTCTTTACCTAAAGTTCTGTGTGCAATTTCCGACTGCCAAAACGGATTTGTAAAAATTTCCAAACAGGTTTCCCAGTCTAACACTGTTTATCCAGACAGTTCTGCCCCAATTTATTTTATTTTTTTTCACAGTGAGTTACCTTTATTATTTGGGCAAGCTGCTGGTTTTCCAGGGAGAGAGAGGATATCTTTGCTTGCAGGGCTGCAATCAATGACAAATTTGCATTCCCAGACTGCTCCATCTGTTTCAAAATAGGAGGACATCAATAGATTATTTTACAATACCCATTTTATTGGACCTTAGACATCAAAATCTCACTTGAGACCAACAAACTGATTCCTTACGATCTATTACTACATTAAGAGAAATCCTGCAGGCCACCACAAAATTTCCCTAACATAAGAGGCTGTTTTGAAGAACATCATTACTGAACACAAAACACAGTGTGTCTTTGGGTGTTGAGGTTTTCAATGCTTGCTCAAGACTCTGTAAGTCACGTAAAAAAGATGAACGGTTTTGCATCACGAAATTTAAACACGATGCACAAACTTAAACAAAACTCATCTGCAAGTTCGAGGCCAAGACTGGTGGTGTGGATGAGAGGTCTGCTTTCGTGTCCCCTAAAGCAAGGTCCTTCACCTGGCCAGGGCCAGTAAAAATGCAGCTGTTAAAATGGGTTCCAGAGAGCAAAAGTGGCTGAAGATCAAAGCAGCTGCCACATGAAGGAATATTAAAGGGCTGTGCGGTACTCGCCTTGGGCTCAGTCTGCTCCACAATCTGCTTCAGATCTTCAATGGTCTCGAGCAGCATGCTCTTTTCCTCGTGCAATTTCTCGATCTCATCCTTTAGTACAGCACTCTTCAGCTCCTCCTCCTCAACAAACAGGAAGTGAAGAACGCCCAGTTAATCAGGTCATTAAATAACGAACAAAATATAATAGCAACATGCCTATGGATTAGCTATCTAACACAGGTGTTTTGTTTCACCACTGACAATATTTCAAAACCTAATATGCTGCTTATCTAGACAGCATTTTTGGGCATTATAGGCATGTTCAAATGTTAAGTATTTTTGAATGTTTGGTAAGCAGTGACTAAGCTTTGAGACAGCCAACAAGTATTGTAAAAAGTATTTTTTTTTTTTAAATAGTTACAAAAAAATGTGCGGGTATTTTTATTAATGTACATAACATTAAATAATTATATATTACAACAATAAACTTTTTTTAGTTACAAATATACTTTATACAAATATATAAATTATTATTTATTACAATCAATATTATAATAAATAAGAAATAAATTATTACAATCAATATTATAATAAATACTTTCTTTATACACAGATACTTTTTTTTAATATATATATATATATATCTTAACACTCTTTAAAATATTTTACCTTGAAATTGAATCTTTTGGATGAATCACTTTTGCTGGACAAAGGTGTATCAGTTGGAGTAAAATAAGGTGGTGAGATTATACCAGCTGACTGAAAAATAAGACAAAGGAAAGTGTAAAAGTGAGGCTAAGCTTAGAGACAGTAAGAGTCAATATAGATACAGAAAATGTTTTATCAGCTGAATATTCAGAAGTAATTACATAAAGAATTGCTTCTAAAGCTTTTAGAAAGTGCAGAGATTATTACCGATTACAGATTCAGCACTGTGTGCCTTTACCTGGATTGGGCTAATGGGAGGAGGAGGTGCTTTTCTCTTTTTGGGAGTGGAGCTTCTGTCCTCATTTAACTTTTGACCATGCTGAGATTGTGTAGCGTGATAAGGAGAGTGGCAAAGAGAGAGAGAGAGGAAGACGAAGTAAAGTGTTTAAGTGGTTAGTGAAATAAACACTGCACACTTAGTTTGGGAAAAGAAGACTATCACTACAGGGTGAGGCAAATGCCAGTGCAGGTTTCTAAAAGTGCATTGTAGGAATGTTTGTCAAATGTAAAAATAATGGAATATCCAATCAAAACTCCTGGCTTGAGGCTGACACTACTGTTCCTAGTGAACTAAGCATTCAGTTAAAATGTGAATTTGAATTGTCTATGGAGAAACTTTGCAGGTTCTGTCAATCAGAAAATGAGAAAAACCATCAAAGTCTGAGGGGATGAAAATGAATGAAATGAAAATGCTTACCTGAGGGGTTCTCGTCGAACTCTTATCTGCTCATGCAAAGATACAGGAGGGGAAAACATGGAGTGTGGTTATGAGGGGAAAATGAAAATGGCATGTCATTGCCTGGTGCTAACATTAGTTATGCTGTCTTAATCTTTCTTTTTTTCATTAATTCATCAAATATATCTGAGAAATTTTGCAAAAAATTGGATGTGTGAAAGCAAGAAGTTAAAAAAAATGCCACTAGATGGCAATGTTGAGCCAATAAGCTGTGAGCAACTTGAGGACAGAAAAGAAAACACAAGTTACTTTTAAAAGAATTTAACATTCAAGATGATGATACGCACACAAATAAAATCAAATGGTTTATTTTATTAAATGTCATTGGGGGAAAAAAAACCCCTGACATTTCGGCCCTCAGGCTTTCCTCACTGTACCCCGGTGTATATTTTACATTCAACAAAATCACAGCTGCACTGATGTGACATTCAGTACAACAGCACTCCAGCTTGTGTGAAATTGCTTAAGCAAACAACAGTTCTTGCAACAGCATGTGAAGAAATCTGTTAACGTTCTTCAGTTTTGAGTGGAAGATCATTTGGTTATTATAGAGCAGCAACACTTTACATTATAATACTCATATTACATGCTAGTAAAAGTAAAAGCAATAACTACGTGGAATTATAAGCAGCTCCAAAAAACGATCAGATGGCTTTATTAGTATTATTCAGCATTAGAATTAAAGGTGGGGTAAGTGCTTTCTGGTAACCGAAGTTGATTTCAAATCACCAAAACAAACACGCCCCTATTTTGATAGCACCGCCCCACACATAAGTAACCCAGGCAACAATTATGGCGGAATCTGCTGTGCCAGCCAGCCGAGGGTATGATGTCATCAATAAGTGAAAGAAATGTGTGTTACTATGGTAATCCAGGTCGAATGTTCAGTGAAAAAGTCATCCCTTACATCCCAAAAACACAAACACAGTTCTCATGAACTCGATAGCACAAGCACGACAGTCCAACTAACGAACATATTACAATTATGACAAGATTAGAGGGTTACATTGATCACTAAAAGAGGAACCAAAAGAAACAAACATATATTAGGAGTATATTATCTTACTTTTCGGACACACTTTGGGAATTGACGCTTGACACAGACAGTGGAGGAGGTTTAGACGCTCCAGGCTTATACGGTGTGGAAATGAATGGGTAATTATCATAGCTGAAGTGAACGACAATACGATCGCAAATGGACAAGCAAGCAAACATCACATGTGACATGAGCATATTCAAGCAAAAGCCAGCATATATTAGTTCTGTGAAACAAAACAAAATCAATGTTACTCGCCTATCGAGAAGAAATAAAGCAACCTCGGCCTTCGCTCCTTGAGTTCTCTCCAGCGCTGGAAAGCTGATCCGATATTTACACGGGTCCTACTTCTTAAGCCTTCTTTTGTTTCAAAGACATTTTGTTTTTTATCTGCCATCTCTCTCTTTCTGTCGTCGCTCGGCTAATGTCCGTCCTGTGTCGTATCTTTTGAATAATGACGTGCACTGAGCGTTCTCTTCTCCCTGTCATTAGTAGACGCGCCTCTTACTGCTGATTGGCTATAAGTTTGTTTTGGTACTCGGCCGAGAAACTTTTCTAAAGCAGTTTTGAAATACCACTTACCCCATCTTTAAAGTTGTCATGAAATGGATAGTTGTGTTAGTCTTTTATTCCCTATTGTGATGGGAATGTAGGGTTGATTAAACGCCAGTAAACACATTATTAGCGAAGAGAGGAGATGTCGTTGCAAGAGGGAGGGGAAGGTATTTTGATTAAAGATTATGAGGGCACATTAATAAAAAAAAAAAAAAATGATGTGCACAGATACAGTACTGTGCAAAAGTCTTAGGCTCGCTAGTATTTTTACACACAAAAAGTGGGTTTAAGCCAGTTATTTATATCTTTTGCTGTAGTGTGTCAGTAGGAAATATCAGTTTACATTTATAAATTAATTGCCATTCATTTTAATAATCCAGTGAGATTTTTGTATGCATAAAGAGTCTGACAATAGTCTCTATGCTCCACATGGAGATCTGATCTCATCTTCATTGAGTCTGTCTGTGATTACATGAAGAAACATAAAAAACTGAGATGGACTAAATCCAGACGAACTGTGGGAACGTCTCCAAGACACTTGAAGAAACCTTCCTGCAAAACTACATGAATAGGTGTAGGAATAGATGCAGGTGACAAAAGCCGTTTTAAACACAAAGGGTGGTCACCCCAAATATCGATTTGATTTAGTTAATAGAAGCTATTTATGTTATTATTTTTGACAGCATTCTCACTTTAAAGCATTCTGACAAGTGCCTAAACTTTTCACAGTACTGTAGTTTTGCAGGTAGGTTTCCTCAAGTGTCTCAGTTTTTTCTGTTTCTTCATGTAATCACAGACAGACTCGATGATGGTGAGATCAGATCATACCGGCTGCTATCAGACATCTTGTGCATAAAAAATAAAAAAATAAAAAAATAAAAAATAAAATAAAAATCTCACTGGATTATTACAATTAATTGCAAAATGAATGTTTGGAAATGTAAACTGATATTTCCTACTGACACACTACAGTAAAAGATATAAATAACTGGCTTAAAAACATTTTTCGTGTGAAAATACCAACGTGCCTGAGACTTTTGCACAGTACTGTATATTATTTATAGCAAATATGGCAATACTACTCCATAAAAAATAAGAAATATAAAATTTGATTTCATGGTGACAGGAATATACCTGTAAATTATGACCAATGGAATTTTAATCATAATCTGAAATGACAACTTTACAGCTAAATTGTGTAAATTGGCATCACACTGACATTCATTTTTAAATTACCTGACTCCGACTGCTGTCTGTGGAGGGCCGTGTTGAGAACGGTTCGGACCTCGCTGCTGCCTGACAGTTTAGCATAATGGAGCACGTCGTGGCCGAGTGAGTCCACCATGTGCAGGTCAGCTCCCCTCTGCACCAGCAGCTCGACAGCGGCTGGACAGCTGCTCTCACTGGCCAACATCACTGCGGTTCTGAACAGATTAATACTTTTATTTAGCAAGTACACATTAAATTGATCAAAAGTGACAGTAAAGACATTTATATTGTTACAAAAGATTTCTATTTCAAATAAAATAAAACAAATGCTGTTCTTTTGGACGTTCTATTCATCCTGAAAAAAATTTAAGTGTTTCGTGAGCACCAAATCAGCATATTAGAATGATTTGTAACATATTCGGAAAGACTGAAAGAAAATTCAGCTTTGACATCACATATTTGTTCATATACAGTATATTAAAATAGATATAATAATATTCCATAATATTACTATTTTTACTGTATTTTTCATCAAACAAAATCAGCCTTGGTGAGCATAAAAGACTATAAAAATCGTATGATCCCAAACTTTTGAACGGTAGTGTGTTCTGTCTTAAGATGGATTATGTTATGCACAGTTTAGTTGCTCTGTTAGCATCCCAATTTAGTTTATTTAGCTCACTTGACACTTCAGAATAGCAGGGCATAATGTTTAAATTGAAAAACTTTTCTTATCAGCAGTCTCAATATTATGACTGATGACCAGAAACAACATACCTGCCATTTTTGTCTCTAGCGTTGATGTCAGCACCCCAGTCCAATAAACTCCGGCAGACCTCTGTGTGTGCATGTCTAGCTGACAAAAGCAGGGGTGTCAAGCCGTCCTAAATGGAAAAAGAGCTTTAAGTCAACAACATTTTCCTTCAAATACCATTCTTTGCATGTTAAGAGGCTACGTTTTAGGAATAGTCAGTACATTAGACAGAACTGACACCAAACAGCGAGACAGTGAAGACACTGAATTATCATCAAAATGTAATATAGCTTCCGACAACTAATATTAACAGACGTAAAACCTGATGCATTAAACTCTACATGATATCAAAGTACATGAACTTTTCCCCCTTCCTTTCCAAATGTCTATGGGCAAACAATCCTCTTACTGAGCTCAATGCCTCCTGCCAGTGACCCCAGAGGTCACAGAGGGTTCTGCCAATTATTCCAGAGCGAGAGAATCTGACACCTCATCAAAAGGACATTTAGGGTGACGAGGCTGAATATGAGTTGCACCCTGAAAATTACACCATGACTTTGTACAGCACTGCACCAAAGCATTTAGGTTCTCAGTTAAAACTACTACAACAACAACAACAAAAAGAACCTGTGCATGCAAAACATTGTAAACTATACAGCAATGTTTTCAATTCTGCTGACGTTATGCTTTAAAGAAAAACATCCAAGAGAATTCATCTGTTTTTTGTTTTTTTTCAGGAAGCAAGAGGTGCAGATCTAGACTCTGTGGGAGCTCACAACATGGTGTGGTTATTCCTTGGGTGTGTGTGGTGTAAGGAAACTACGGTGACGCACATACATATTTTTTCCACTCAATTATGTCTCAATTATTATTACGAGATGTTATGTCGTAAAAATGACACTTTTTCTCGTAAAAATGAGATGTTGTCGTTAAAACGACATATATATTTTCTCCTAATAAGGACATGTGTTGTATAGTGATGTGTACAAAATATGCCTTTATCCAAATTAGAAAATTTATATAGCCTATGTGCCTTTGTCACACTTCCATGTTTGAAAAAGCAAAAGCAAGCTCAGTGTAAAATAGGCTATCTTCCGCTGCCTGTATCAGTGACAGTGCCCATAGCACCCATGATTAGCCTCAGTGGCGTAACTTTAACCTAGTAATGACGGACCCCGGTGCAGCCACAAATATCATAACTAACTATAGGCCTACTGTAATTAAGACATATATTCAAGAAATGTATTAAAAACAGAAAGACGCTATAGTTTCAGCCTTACTCAAAAGCTGTGGAAACAGGGCAGTGGGTTTGTTACGCACGTCAATCCATTTCAATGTTCTTTGTAAATATACAGGCAATTAGTTGATGAAACATTGATCAAAATTAAAATACAGGTTTATACAAAACGAAATTCACTTTAAAAAAAGACTGTCTACAAAACAAAACTCAATGAAGTGGTCAAAATTATGTCTGACCCCACTCCATGTCTCCCGACAAAGGCTACATCATAAGATGCGCAATATCTTAAACGTGCTTCTCACTTTTCATGTTCAACATAGATGAAATAAAAAATAATATCATAGGCTAATATTTAAACATAGCCTAACTATGAAACTAAACAGGCTACATTTTCTTTAACCCATGGCTGACGAAGGCGCCGGCGCGTTCTGATGGATTTTTTTCTTTATGACAGCGGAAACAACTCACAATACTCCGTCATTTTTAGCCATACAGATAAGTGCAAGACATAATTATAAACTATAAATTGTCTACTTTTATTTGTGTACACTCACAATAACAACAAAGGCCGTGGATTCAGGGAACAGAATGTTTTGCATGCACTTCAATTCAAACGCTGTATGTATTTTATTTATTAAACGCAAAGTTTTTAATTTCAAAAGCATTTCTAAATTCAGTTCATATTTCCAACAAACGAAATTCTAAGCCAAAATAACTAAGTGGTAAAAAAAACTTTGAGTTACCAACATGTAAATTCAAACTTTTCGCCATTCTCCCTCCCGCCCTACGCGGTGACTACAACCCAACAGGGGAGCAGTAATTAACTAAATATTCTAAATAAATATGCACATAGCCTAATAATAATAATAATAATAATATACAAATACACAACTTATAATAAATAAACTCATATGCTACAACACGTAGCCTATATAGACAAGCTACAATATCATAAAGACGGGGTAGGCCTAAGGGAAAAATCCAACCTTCACAGCCTATTCATCAAACTAAAAATGCAGTCAAGCAAATAGAAAAAGTTATTTGGCTCAATTTATATTGTCTGTTGTATACAATCGTGACTACCGCTCTACAGTGCAATGGTGTTATTCCAAACAGGTTTTTGCTCATGTGAATGCTGTTTTACGACTGGGACACGAGTCATACAAAGCATTGTTACCATAATAAATAGTTTAGCATCCAAGTGTTATAGAATATAGAAACATTTGGATTTGTGCAGAATGAGAGAGGAGCAACTCTGGTTTCAGTTTCGCTTTAAATAGGCTGGCCTAATTCGTTTAGGCTTTAAAATAAATATTGTTTAAAGGCTAATGAATGGCACTATAATTTGTTTGTTTTACATTTATATATTTCATACTTATGAATTTCGTTACATTTAAAGGATTTGTTGTGGAAATAGCCTAAAATACATGTTGATAATGTTTGTAAACATTTAGTTTTTACCAGTATTTTTTATAAAACGCGACTGACACACCAGTGCGATTTACCCGTTTTTTTTCTCTCAACAACTTAAGTCTTACCCAGTGCATACTCAGGTACGACCATGTGACAAAGGCACATAGGCTAGATAAATTCTCTAATGTGGATAAAGGCATATTTTGTACACATCACTATACAGCATGTGTCCTTATTAGGAGAAAATATGTCGTTTTAACGAGAAAAATGTGTCACTTTAACGACATCTCATTATTACGAGAAAAGATGTTGTTAAAACGACATCTCATTATTATGAGAAAAGATGTTGTTAAAACGACATAATATCTTGTTATTACGATATAATTGAGTGGAAAAATATAATATGTATGTGGCAGCAATGCGTCACCGTAAGGAAACAGAGACTTTGTTGATGCTAATTTATGGTACAGACACAACCATTTATGCATAAGACCTTAAAGCTTGTGCGTGTTTGTGGTATACAAAAAAAGGTTTAAATACCTCTTTAGTTGCTTTTCATTTTGCATCTTAACTGGCAAATGCTTAGTCATAGCAGTCCAGGGGATGATTTGAGCTCATATGGCATCAAGCAGAGAAAATGAAATGATTAAATACAATCCTATGTGCTGGCTTGTTTCTACCCAGGCATGCATTGAAGAGCCAGGACCAAATTAAACTTAACAAGCTAACATTTAAGACATCTGGAAGGTCAGCACTCAGCCCAACGGGTCAGGGAATGTTATAACTACAGTTTATACTAACAGGGACATCTGTATGCCCAATATTTGAGTGATAAAATAGAAAATAATTGCCTATTTTCTTTAGCCATTACACATCCCATCAAGCCGATTTTTTTTGTACATTCTGGGAGCGACCTTTAAGTTAATTGACATTTTCTAGGCAAATTGTAGTGAATACATAAAAGACTAATTTCACAAGGCCTTCAATTTGAGAACAATCATTTCTCTTCTTCACACAGCAAACCACATCAATCCCAATTAGTTATAACTGCATTCAGCACTGATACACACAACACAAGGCTGCTGTGGAGAAAGTTTGCTTACAACATATACCTCATTGGCATTTACAACTGTGCCAAATTTGCAATGGCTGAGTCACTGTAATAGAAACATTAGCATAATTGTAGCATAATTGATTGGTTTGTTTACATAACAAGAAACGTAAAACAGGTGTTGAGAAAGCCTGTAAATATCCGCAATATTCATTTCTTCCAGCTAGGAGATCTTAAGCTGTTGCAATCATAAAAGGAAATATGCAAAAACTTACAACCGCTTGTCACTTCGGCAATACCCTAAAAGAGATATTTTTGTACAATATTTACCCCTAAAAGTCTAATAGAAGTACCTTAAGGCTACATATCACTACTCTAGATATGGTACAAATTTGTTCCCTTAACCCTTAAACGCATACCTTGGGTCTTTAGTGACCCGGGACGTCATTCACTACCCTCCTCCTCATTCATTTTTTAAAGTTAGACATCAACCTTCTTAGTATTCCTCAATCAATTCATTATAAACTTTAAAATTATAAAGGAATGCCTGTTTTCCCATTCATTTTTTGTAAAACAACCCGAGGTGTGTAACAGTGCAAGTATATTTTAAACATAGCTGTAGGTGCTATTTACACTATGTGAAAATAGTGATATATTCTATTTACACCATGTAAAAGTAGCAGTTCTTTGCAATATGTGTAAATAGTAATTAAATGCTATTTATACTTTATTTTGGAAGATACATGTTATTTGCACCTCAGTATTGTTGTACAATTAATGGGATGCAATAATAACAGAGTTTAAATTATTATATTTATTAAAATGATTAAATGGATGCTGCCTTAATGGGAAAATAAAAGCCCTCCCTACACCTACCCCTAACCTTTCCCTAATAAATAATCTTATTATTATTAAACATTTTGTTAGGCACTTTATTTCCAAATTTTAGAACACGTTCTTCATTTTTATTGAAAGTAAATGCCTTTCCGATGTGATATACGATGGGAAAAGGGAGAAGAGCGAGCTCAGCAAAAGGTGGATTTGAACCCGGGTCGATCGTGTCAAAACCTAGTTCCATGAGCCTTATGCTCTACTGACTACGCCACTAAAGACATTGGAAAACATGCGTCTTTTTTAATCTTGTTGGGCAGAGATAGTATGAATAGCGCTAAACAACAAGGTTCGCTATTTTCACTGTAAATAGACACTCTGTATATTTTTTCTGCACAACAATAATTGAATCTTTGATGACTGAATAAGTGCAATTCACCTTTATTCCAAAAGGTGGAAATGTCTATACACAATGATGAAGTGACATTATACTCGTAGTTACCACAAGCAGAAAACAAAAGAATAGGAAGTATCATCAGCAAAACTTGAAATGGCTCAGCGATTTACTGCAGAGCAAGTACTGAACGCAATCAAATATTAGTGTCACTGTCACTTGATGGTGGATCTGGTGAAGAACAATCAAAATATTGATTTTGAAGATGTTGAGAATGATATTTTGGGAATAGGTTTGAGATGGCGAATATGACCCAGATGCTGAATGTACTGGGAAATGAGCTCTGACGAGGACAGTGATGATGGTATAAAATATCTGCTCAAACTGAACCCTTCCATGCTCCAAAAGGTAACAAAATGGGCTTCATTTTATTCTTCTGTAATTGTTATATCAGAATATCAGGAGAGTTTTATATTACCAAGACAGGTAGAGATCCATCTGTGTGTTAGATATAGATCTGGGTCACTACAGACCCGAATATGTAAAAATAATTGGTAAAACATTAATGTATTTAAGGGTTAAGGGTACTGCCCCAGTGACAAGTTGATTTCCCCTACAGGTAAATTTTTGTGCACATTTTGTCTGACAATGGTTAAACTTATTAAAGGGATAGTTCATTTTCTCTGTGAAACACAAAACAAGCAAGGCTATTTTTTTGTGTGTGCGTCAGGTCCTGTTAATTGAAGCCACATGAAAAACAGCCTTTAAAATGAAGTCAAATGGGTTTGCAATGACATGAGCAAGAGTAAATGACAACAGAACTGTCATTTTTGGTTGAACTGTCTTGTTATCCTGTATCCTAAATATATTTCTGAACTGTAAATTAAAAAACTGTGCACATACTGCATGTCATATGCTCCTGAGGGTATGAGCATCCCATATGCTGCAAGGGAAAATAAGAAGAAAAGTACCAGGTGTGAGTTTTCTTAATTAGACAGAGTGGCTTTTGCTAAGCTGTTGGTAGATTTTTCATCCATTTTCCAGCTCAAAGGCAAACTCCAAGATGGGTTTAAATTAAAAAAAGAAAAAAGGCACACATCACTGGACTCATTACTAACAGTCTACATTTTGAAAATTAGGCCCAGTGTTTTCTGAGTGGGCATCAAAGCTCAATTATTTGTGCTTGAGCCCAGAATGCTATTGGGACATTAGTTGGGCTACGCTTAATAATTTAGCAGAGAAAGCAGGTATTTCCACAATGTTCAAAGCAATGGGCTGAGTGGGCATAAATGTGCCAAGCTTGCCTCAGAGGATGACGACGGTGGATAATCAGTGACCGTAAGCAGAAGCAGCCTCTGATTCACATCTACTTTGACTCTCTCTCGTTCTCATTTCTGACTGCTGAAGCTCTTTAGTCATGGTTATCTAAATGAGAGAGTCACAGCTTGAGGGTTTATTGCCTCCCACACCGGCCTTCTGTCTCTGAGTAATATACAGCTTAAAAAGAGAAACAAATGGCTCATTTCATCTGAGCTGCATGCTGACATTATGACAATTGAGATGTGTCAATTAGAGAATAGGCACAATAGGCACATGGTAGACAAAGGCTGTTTATCTAGCAGATAAGCACAGTGGTTAAGTCAAAGTTTATGAAAAAGACATGCTTTTTATATATACGTAAAAGAGGTTTGGCAGCTTTTTATGCACAATGCAAAAATATGAAAATATGAATCTTGTTCTGCTACCTGCAAAAATGGACTTTAAAGGAAGTTATGCTTGATAACAAAAATAATTAGCCACAGCAGAACTGTTGTGCATCTTTAAATAACAAAGTAGGTACCGCAAGAGGTACCTGCTGTACTTTGATGTCATACACCGATCTGTCTGAGCAGCACCACTTCAAATCAGCATTTCTGAATGAATTTGCGTATTAAGCAAATCAATTGGGTGAACCAATGATTCAATCGGCCAGTCATAAAGAGAGCCATTTACTTAATTCCTGAATGAATCAGCCTTTTTGAAAGGATTGAATGAATGAATGACTCGATGACTTACTCATTTAACATTTACCACAACCTACTGGGAGTTTCTTAGATGAATTAATTGGCACATCATGTGATTAATTAGATTTTTAAAATATGTAATCGCTTGACAGCCCTACTTAATACAGGTTGATTAGCTATTGCCTCTTTCTTCCAGCGGTCTCCCCTGACAGAACACCTCAATTTGATGCATTATTAGCATGAAATATTTCTCTTGAGTTGCATCAGGGTCGTTCATCCTTCATCGCAGTCAGTCTAATCTCTGGGATAAAAGTGCTGTGGGTCTTAAAAGAAAACGCTACTATTAAAAAATAACTGTGAATAATTGTGGATTTATTTCTGAATTAGAACAGACACTACAGGGACAGCTCAATCCACCCAATGAATGTTGAATAAGAATGATTTGTTTGTTTACTTCTTAAAGATACCCAGATTATGCAGATGCATGTTAAAGAATTTCCAACACAGAGGAGTAAGTAAGGTCAGTGTGATGGGCAATGGATAAATACCTTGAGTTTTAGTAGTGTGATCGTTTACCGTCACAAAAACCTTTAACAAAATGATATACATAATTTTGGATGTACCAATATTTTTCTTGAGTTACCTAAAGTTGTTCAGCCTTTTAATTATTTAACACTATATCATATATATCATATATATCATATATATATCATATCATATCATATCATATATCATATCATATATATATATAACATTTATCTTTAGGATTATGGTTAAACATTAACATGAAGCTAGGCAGATGCTAACACTAACAAACCACATATTATGTATATAGACACACACATTCTTTCAGTTTCAATTTAATATGAGCCAATATATTAAATATTAATTAATATTTATAATGTATAAATCATTTTTAAAATATTATTTAACACTGATATTTTGTAATACAAACTCCCATAACATATTATTTTATGGTAATCTAAATGTTTATTATAGCAAAAGATGCCAGAGATATTTATAGTACACGGAGTTACGAAAGAAAAAAAAAATCCCTACTACCTGCAAGTACAGAATACAAGTTCTTTTTGTACTGCTAGTCAGTGCTCGTCATCAACCAGACAGAATCCATTTAAAAAAAGCACAGTGAGACTTTGAAGGAATAAAAGAAAACTCAATGTAGAAGAAAAAGTAAAAAACATCCTTGGACAGGCAATCTCCCAGTAACAGTGACCTCAAGTGTGCCATGGGGATTTTAATCAATGCAGCCGAACACGGATTTAAACCCACAGAGAACAGAGTCTTTGAGGAGTTGTGCTTGACAATGTGCATGTTTGAGGTAGACCACAGGCAGCTCTGAGATGCAGCAAAACACATGCAGAGAAATACAGAAAGACCATTTTCCCAGCAGTTAAGATAGCTCTGAAGACTCATACATACCAAGTCCTTAAGATTGCCGTGACACTTGTGCTCGCACAGAAGCTGAACTATCACAGTGTTTCCACTGGCAGCTATGGGACAGAGAAAGAGATCAGATAATAAGAAGCAGTTCTTTACCCCCACAGAGACACAAACATGGGTTTAACAGCATGCCAACAAACTCCTTAAAGAGTAATTAGTATGAACACTTCAAGCTTTCCCACAGAGACCAAAACTAGGCTTATAGTGTGTGACACCACCTATTCCCCAACAATTATTAGTGCCCCCTTTAAAAATCACACTGTTTCTCAACCAATCACAGCCATTATTTTCAAGCAGTGGACGGTCATAAATGCACTCTCTCTTCAGTTTATCTGCTTTGTAGTCTGTATGAAACCATGTTTTGCTTCTTGTTTTTCTCTGCAGGATAAATGGCATCCTGTTAGCGGACTTCTAACCTCCAGGTGGCTGAAAGCTCCTTACTCTTCGTGGCCGATCCCACCCCGGTTCAATCCCTCACAGCTGACAAAAAGGCTCAATTAACAGCCAACACACTGTCAGTTTTTCTTTACTATCTTCTACACAGACTGAAAAGGACAAGGTAGGTGTTTTTTATTTGCTAGGGAGCTATTTTTTTTAAAGTGTCTATCCACAAATAAAAACATGATTTTCTTTGGGTTTGCCCCCGCTGCCTGGCAATTTGGAACAAATGGTCCACAAGAACATGTCATTCTGTATTTGGGAGTGGAATAATGGTGCCGTGGGGTTAATGTTAAAAAACATTTGCGCCAACTTTTGTACCAAGACACCACTCTGAACAAACTGAGAACAAAATCAATAAACCAACAATAAATGAAAGTAAAACAAGACATACTGAAGATCAAGCCTGTTGCTTCTCTCTGAGTTGAGAAGTATTCAAGTAAACATAATAATCTTTAAAACAAGAAAAATTTGCACCTCACCTGCGTGATGAAGAGCCATCTTCCCTGAGCTGTCAGGTGCATCTACCACACACTTAGTCTGTAGAATGAAGAACATTAGATTATTGCTTCAAACACATAATCTAAAACCACCATGACATGTTCTACCCAGAAGGCACTGCTAGACACCAGTTACAACCTTTCAATCAAAACAGCTACACTTTCACCAAGCAGTTTTTCTTTTTGGTACGAGTTAATGATTTGTGCTCCTATCAAACATTTAGCAGCATGTCAGGCCAGTGTTCATGGATGAACAGGCACAAGGCATTTATTTGACAGGAATCATCCAAGGAGAGGCATGTAATATATTAAACCTGACTGCAGCAGCCAATCAGACTAAAAATGTGCCTAATGTGGATGTCCATTAAATATGATCACTGACTGCCAGCTATTAAGCCAGCTGTTACTAATATGTAAACGAGATTCCATATGTCCCTTTTAAATCCTTAAAGGGGTGGTTGATTGTGATTTCACTTTTTAAACTTTAGTTAGTGTGTAATGTTGCTGTTTGAGCATAAACAATATATGCAAAGTTACGATGCAAAAAGTTCAAAGCAAAGGGAGATATTTTCTTTTAAATAAATTGCTTTTTAAGGACTACAACAAACGGCTGGTAGGGACTACACAAGCTTCCTCCCGAGTTAGTGACATCACTAACCCATACATTTACATAAATCCTGCCCCCGGGAACACGCAACAAAGGGGGTGAGATTATCATGACAGAATATGCTAATTAATGACTTGAAGATAGTTAACTCCACATCAGCTACATAAATTCATCAACTAACCATTCAGGAACATCTTTTTGCATTCTACATGTTGTCACTTCTTCTTGAGTCTCTCCATCATTGTCCGACTCCGGTTTGAACATAAAAGGCTGAACAGTTTCATTGCCTGTCTACATGAGGTTATCAGAGCTGCTAACTGGAGTTCTTCAAACTCCGCCCCCAAGAGCAGGAGCTCATTTGCATTTAAAGGGACACACAATAACGGCACGTTGCTCACCCTCAAAAAGTGACAATTTTAACATGCTATAAAAAAATATCTGTGGGGTATTTTTAACTAAAACTTCACATACACACTTTGGGGACATCAGAGACTTATTTTCCATCTTGTAAAAAGGGTCAATCAACCACCCCTTTAAATAACTTGTCTTGTATGTCTAGACAAACTAATGACTTTTTTATCATTAGAAATTATCAGCCATTCAATAAGCAAGAAAATTAGCCTAGCAAGTATTTTCCTTTTCAGGGAACATTTCAGCAGAATCTCAAGGCACTGGGTACATTAGAGCATTTGTTATTTGGGAAGCCAGGCAAGGAGTTTGGTTTATAATTGCTGGATGAAACCAAATTACTACGGTCAGGCCCTTTTATTTGTGCAGCAGTTAATTTTTCTGTTTCACAGGATCTCCAGGGGAAAAAGGCTAATTAATTCAACACTGGCCTGGCTGTGTGAAGGGGAATATATTTGCAAGGCTTTCAACAGTGAAAAGACACCATTCGAAACTTCTCATTTTTCACTCGTAGAACACATTTAAGGTTGGTATAATTTTTTTAATGTTTTTGAAAGAAATGTCTTATGCTCATCTTATGCTGCATTTATTTGATCAAAAAAATACTGTACAGTAAAACTAAATAGTAAAAAGTAGTATTGTGAAATATTACTACAATTCAAAATAACTGTTTCCTATTTTAATATATTGTAAAATATAATTTTGCAAGTAGAATTTTCAGCATCATTACTCCAGTCTTCAGTGTCACGTGATCATTCAGAAATCATTCTAATATGCTGATTTGGTGCTCAACAAACATTTCTTATTATAATTTTTGTGAAAACCATGATATATATTTTTAGGATTTTTTTGATGAATAAGAAGTTCAAAAGAACAGCATTAATCTGAAATAGAAACCTTTAGTAATTTATTGTATATTATAAATGTCCTTGCTGTCACTTACAAATAAAATGATAAAGTAAAAAGAAAAATGTAACCCAAAATTTTTAACGGTAGCACGTTTAAGCATTTTAAACAGTGGAGAAATATGTTGGCCCCAAAATGTATCTAGACTCTTAAAAGATGTAAGATATGTAACATATATCCATATGTTTTTGGATTAAAATATCCCAAATGTTTCCAACAATTTTTAAATCCAGAGAAATCAGCTATTTTAGCCATTTTAACTTCCGTAGAAACCATGGAAACACCAAAGACGCTTTAATATATGATGTGTTTTAGCAAGACAGGTAAGCAACTGTTTGGATACTTTACTTGACAGAAAACTAATCCTTGTTATATAGTTCAACATGGTTAGTCTTATTGTTTTCTTGACTTACCGCGAGTAACATGTTTGTACCATGGCTCAGAGACAACAGTTTTTGTCAAGTGGCTAACAGCATTTTCTCCACCATACAATATTTTGAAATGAATTGCATTCCATTTAGCAACACAAGTCATCCAGCTTTTATTAATATTATATTCTAATATACACTCACCTAAAGGATTATTAGGAACACCATACTAATACTGTGTTTGACCCCCTTTCGCCTTCAGAACTGCCTTAATTCTACGTGGCATTGAAAAGCATTCTCTAGAAATGTTGGCCCATATTGATAGGATAGCATCTTGCAGTTGATGGAGATTTGTGGGATGCACATCCAGGGCACGAAGCTCCTGTTCCACCACATCCCAAAGATGCTCTATTGGGTTGAGATCTGGTGACTGTGGGGGCCATTTTAGTACAGTGAACTCATTGTCATGTTCAAGAAACCAATTTGAAATGATTTGAGCTTTGTGACATGGTGCATTATCCTGCTGGAAGTAGCCATCAGAGGATGGGTACATGGTGATTATAAAGGGATGGACATGGTCAGAAACAATGCTCAGGTAGGCCGTGGCATTTAAACGATGCCCAATTGGCACTAAGGGGCCTAAAGTGTGCCAAGAAAACATCCCCCACACCATTACACCACCACCACCAGCCTGCACAGTGGTAACAAGGCATGATGGATCCATGTTCTCATTCTGTTTACGCCAAATTCTGACTCTACCATCTGAATGTCTCAACAGAAATCGAGACTCATCAGACCAGGCAACATTTTTCCAGCCTTCAACTGTCCAATTTTGGTGAGCTTGTGCAAATTGTAGCCTCTTTTTCCTATTTGTAGTGGAGATGAGTGGTACCCGGTGGGGTCTTCTGCTGTTGTAGCCCATCCGCCTCAAGGTTGTGCGTGTTGTGGCTTCACAAATGCTTTGCTGCATACCTCGGTTGTAACGAGTGGTTATTTCAGTCAAAGTTGCTCTTCTATCAGCTTGAATCAGTCGGCCCATTCTCCTCTGACCTCTAGCATCAACAAGGCATTTACGCC
Source organism: Rhinogobio ventralis (assembly GCA_039654625.1). NCBI lineage: Eukaryota > Metazoa > Chordata > Actinopteri > Cypriniformes > Gobionidae > Rhinogobio > Rhinogobio ventralis. The sequence continues at coordinate 15,759,882 of CM077208.1, read as the reverse complement.
CACAGGACTGCCGCATACTGGATGTTTTTCCCTTTTCACACCATTCTTTGTAAACTCTAGAAATGGTTGTGTGTGAAAATCCCAGTAACTGAGCAGATTGTGAAATACTCAGACCGGCACCAACAACCATGCCACGCTCAAAATTGCTTAAATCACCTTTCTTTCCCATTCTGACATTCAGTTTGGAGTTCAGGAGATTGTCTTGACCAGGACCACACCCCTAAATGCATTGAAGAAACTGCCATGTGACTGGTTGATTAGATAATTGCATTAATGAGAAATTGAACAGGTGTTCCTAATAATCCTTTAGGTGAGTGTAGATCAAGCTTACTGCAATGTGCAACAAGTGTCTCGTACCAGTCACCGAGCGAATGCACAATTTATAACATAACTTTCAACACACTCAAATGTATTTTAATATGATTGTTTTGACCAAGTAAAACAGCACTGCGTTACCCCACAATTTTAATTAGTCAAATAAAGTGACCTGTATGAGTAGTAAATCAGCAGTTGTGGCTGTTTAATTATAATTAAATAAAATAATGTGATCAAACGTAACTAACAAAGATCAAGTTCAGGGAAGGAGGCGGATGTTAAATGTAACTTTAATCATAAAAACAACATTATTATTTAATCATTAACAACAAAGCAAAAGGAGTGGCAGCAGCCGACAGCAGAATATAAGCATTAAAACAGGGATGTAAAATGTCCCGGGCTCTTCATACCTGCTCTTCATACCCTGCTTCATACCACAGTAACGTTAATAAAAGATTAATACATTCGCTCACCCATGAACATGATTTCTGCCTGAGTCTTGTCGGATTGCTTTTCATCGGCTGTGGAGGGGAAGATGACAACTCCCATGATTCCACGCTCATTCACGGCATCATCAAGCTACGCCTTTGTTATTGCTTTGAAAAAGTGACCTCTAGCAGTGAAACTTGCATACGGTGCCTTTATGGTGTTTAAGATGTCATTGCATTAGATAAAAAAAAATTACTTTTAAAAGCCAGAATTAAAAGCCGTTTTTTAAACAATGCATAGCGCCACTTGGCCAGGTGTGCCAAAACACTTATTTATAAACTCACAAAATAATCAAAAAACGCAATAGCTATATGCCTCACATCGCTTGTGTAGTCCCATTCTCAGTAGTAATATTTCTAGAATTTTTTGTGAGGGTCCTGTAAAATACGATGATATGCTGCTCTAAAACCACAGACTTGCTGTTCAAAAGTAAGAAAAAGTATCTGAACACGTTTATGAATGCATCAATTAGATAAATAAAGGGGTATGTTTTTTTGTTTTTTTTAAAGACAAAAATCACACTTTTCACGCAAAACATTGACAAAAAAATTATCCAATTAAATGACATTCAAACATGTTTAAGTCTGTCTCACCATTTTCAAATCTTGGGGGAGATTTATCACATTTACTGTGCGAATACAATTTCTGGTGCAGTGTTAAACTGCTAATATTGAAGCCTCTTTTAGTGAACAGAGCTGACAGGCTCTGGATATTTCAGCTCTATTACTGTGCAGCTCTAGTAGAATCACATGGAGTGGCGAATGAGTCGGCCATGATGATAAAAGAGACGCTAAAGAAGGTGCTTCAGCAAACCGAGGGGAGTCTTCGAACATGCCAACCTGCCCACACACAGATCCAAACATGCAACACTCTCCAAGATCACAGAGGGAGGCCGTGGGATTTGCTAGTATACGAAACTGCAGTAACAAAATCTGCTCCCTTTGTTTAGTTGGCACACATAGCATGGCAACGGACATGGCTGTTGTTCCCATTAGCATTCGCTCCATCTGTGTGTACATCAAACTCTCAGTCTATAATACACAATCAAGTGAAATTATTACCTGAAGCAACTTTTTGGCACACTCAGGATGGTTGTTTTTGGCAGCAAGGTGTAAAGCAGTAAACCCTGATGTTAAAAGGAGAAAACAAGGCTTGTTATTTACATAGATTTATTCATTATGCATAACTGACGTAACATAAAAGTAATGCAAGAAAACATAACGATCTAGTTGTAACCAACCTGAAGCATCCTGCAGAGAAACATCAGCCCCGTGAGCCAGGATGACAGCAAGGCACTCAGCTTGGCCTTGTGTGGCTGCTACATGCAGACTGAGAAAGAAAGTGGGAAAAAAGTGTCATTAACACTTAATTTTAGTTACAGATTAGACATGTCACTCACATTTGGCCAGTTTTTATGCCATGTATAACTTGCCTGTAACCTACATGCAGTAAATAGAGGGCTCTTTAATTCAAAAGGTAGGTCAATGCCTGCATGCTCTGCATATATGCATGTCCTAAGGCAATTGTAAAGCACTCTATTGTGAATGAGTGACACTAAATCAATCCTTTTCATTCTGTGTAGCAAGTCGAGCACAAAACAGCAATTAACATTGTTGTCAAAATACACTAAGCTTTAGAATTGAAAATTCTCAAAACTTTTATTAGGACCCATGAACACACATATGCAAGGTCAGTGTTTTCAGAAATCATTCTATGCTGATCTGGAAACATTTCTTATATTTAAGTTTGATGAATGAAAAAAAAGCATTTATTTGTAATATGAATCTTTTGTAATAGTAAAAATGTCTTTAGTGTCACTTTTGATTTAGCGCTTTTGATTATTTTAATGCATCCTTGCTGAATAAAAGTTAAAGACCCCAAAATGTTGAAATGTAGTGTATGTTTTTATGCATATTTTGGAGATGTTATCTGCATCTTGGTGTTTGCATCCAATATTAACCCAAATTTAATAAAAGGAAAAATCCTAAAATTCACATTAAAATACATAGTTGGATACCCAGCTAATGAAGAATAAATATTCATGTTTTGGTGAACTATTCCTTTAAATCCTTTATCAGTCATGAAATCTCTGACATAAGGGCACAGAAAAATGAAGAAAAGTTTAAAACTTTCCTTGTGATTAAAAAGTTCATTGCTCTCTGTCATTTAATAAATAGCTTCCATTCAATCCCACTGGTTTGACATCTACCATCTCTACATTAATTGGCTCTTTAGAGGACAAACAAAAAAAACACAAATTAATCTATATGAAATTGATAACACCTTTCTGGAGGATAAGGATCAAGATGCATTAGGATCTCTCTTTTGGGCAGTAATAAAGCTAACAACTAAAGCTATGCAAGATGCCCTGATAATGACCTTGATGATTATGTCACTCATGACAGCTACATGGTTCTGACCTTTAAATGAACAAACCAAGAACTTTAAATGTTAAAACATGGCAATTTAAGCACAATATACATCATTCTAATGCTATTAAAGGTCAGTTCAGGAAAAACTTCACTGTTTTTGGTAGAATTAAAGCAACACACATAACATTGTTTTTTAATTGGTCTGAAACATTAAATATAAAGGGATAGTTAACACTAAAATTACAATTCTATTCCACAGAAGAAAGTAAGTCATCAACTATATGACTTTGTTCTCTGGAACACAAAAGATGATATTTTGAAGAAGTTTTGGTTACTATTGAAATAAAAAAAAGACATTTCTTCCCACAAAAGAAAGTCTTACAACATAAAATGATAAATAAATAAATTGATGACAGAACTATACCTTTATTATTTTATTTCTTTGAAAAATAAGAAAAACTTTATTGCTAAAGAAAGTTTTAAAATATAGGGAATTATGAATCCTTATCACTGGTGTCCTTAAATTTAATTAAATGTTAATTAAAAGTCAATTAAATGTTCAGTCACTCCGCATTCTCCACAAGATAGGGGCTGTAAACCTGAAAATTGGTAACACTTTACAATAAGGTTGTATTAGTTAACATTAGTTAATGCATTAGTTAACATGAACTAACCATAAACAACACCTCTGTTCAGCATTAGTTAATTTATTAATTAGTTAGAGCTAACGCATTTGCTGCAGCATATCTCCCATGTTTTTGTAATTAATATTATCAAGTGCTCTATTGCAGTCCTTTTCAAGGTAAATGGCATGGTCACGAGAGCATATTTTTACTAGGGATGCACAGATACCATTTTTTCAGAACCGATCCGATCCGATACCAAAAATTCGATACTGATACCAGTGCAGTTTTGTTTAAAAATTTGATGTAGAATTTCTATACCTCAGTGTGTTAAACTGATAATCACTCTTTTGTGTGTTAAACACAATCTACTAAATACAGACAACTACATTATAAAGAAAAATAACAAATTAACACTAGAACCGCCACGGGGTAAAATTTACCCATGGCTGTTTTTCAAATGTACATAACAGATTTTCAATAAAATATCCAAGTCTCCCAGTCATTGACTTTTACTAAAATTGTGTTATTTACAATCCCCTGTTGTTAAAAACTGTTTAGATAAAACCAGATTAAAAAACTGGGCATTTATACCAAAAAAATGCCAGCAGGTCAAATTTACCCGTATATAATTCCATTATTTTCCCGCTGTGTTTGAGAAATGTGTAGGCTTACTGTAGACAGTCAGACAATGCACATTCAAATTAAGATGTTTGAGCCTATTCATAAATGTTCAAACTTTGGATTAATTATTCATTTTTGTTTTGCAATGTTTATCATGTATTGTTTGCTACCGTTTTGCTATTTATTCAAGTCTGTCTGTTTCCTGAAAAATAATATTTCCGATCTATGATGTAATGAATAAAAACATTTTCATGATTACCTCAAGTTTATTGTAGTTGTTCTCTTATTCAAATTATAAATGATATAACTAAGATTAATAATTAATTAGGTGAAACTGTGAGTCTGAATTAGTCATTGCACGTCATACATCGTATGTCATCCTTTGTCATACATCCTATGCAGTGCGGTGCATTATTATTGCTCTTTATTGTCTATTTAGGGTATTTTAGTAATTTAAATAACATCTTAATATGTGGTTAATGACATTTTATTATAATATTACACTACCCAAATATGTATTTATTTCCTTCTAATTCTCGTTGTCATTGCAGGCTGATTTAGCCTATATTCACCAAATAGTGATTAGTGTAGCCTGCTTAAAATAGCATAAAACAACAGACAAAAACATAGTTGATGACTATAGACATTATTTTGTTTAGACAGTGGCATAATACAGTGACATATTAAGTTTTTAGCCGTATCAAAACAGTAATCATCTGCATGGGTAAATTTTACCCGCTGGCGGTTTTAGGTATACAGCGACCCCTGGCGGTTTTAGTGTTAAAAAATATATAAATCACAATCTATGACAAAAATACTACTATAAACTAGATGGTGGATAAACTAGATTAGTGGATAATTCAGCTGCAAAAGTTACTCTAGAAAAATCATGAGTGCACAATAATTGTATAAAATCTGGAAAAAAAAAAAGGAAAAAACACATTAAGTGGGGAACAAATAAAAGTGAAAAAGTGAAGCACTAAATCTAGTAAAATGTTACACATTGTTGTAAAATACATTCATGAAAAACAAGTAAATATATTTATACAAATAGGGCCTATATACTAAGAAATTAAAAGACATTTATTTAAAATGTACAGCGCAGCTTTTTAATGAGGCAGCAACATATTATAGATAGGGTAGAACAAGAAAGGCTATTAATAATCTTTCATTGCGCAAAAGTATTATAATACGAAAGGCTCCAATACAAAGCGTGTATGCAAAAACCCCCCCCAAAAAAACAAAGCACATATCCGCATCCCGTGCGCAGGATGATGCGCTTGAAGCAACATGGAGTCACAGCGAGCAGTGCTGTCTGCATTGAAAAGTTCAAAACACAAAGGGAAGATACACTCACCTAAAGGATTATTAGGAACACCTGTTCAATTTCTCATTAATGCAATTATCTAATCAACCAATCACATGGCAGTTGCTTCAATGCATTTAGGGGTGTGGTCCTGGTCAAGACAATCTCCTGAACTCCAAACTGAATGTCAGAATGGGAAAGAAAGGTGATTTAAGCAATTTTGAGCGTGGCATGGTTGTTGGTGCCAGACGGGCCGGTCTGAGTATTTCACAATCTGCTCAGTTACTGGGATTTTCACGCACAACCATTTCTAGAGTTTACAAAGAATGGTGTGAAAAGGGAAAAACATCCAGTATGCGGCAGTCCTGTGGGCAAAAATGCCTTGTTGATGCTAGAGGTCAAAGGAGAATGGGCCGACTGATTCAAGCTGATAGAAGAGCAACTTTGACTGAAATAACCACTCGTTACAACCGAGGTATGCAGCAAAGCATTTGTGAAGCCACAACACGCACAACCTTGAGGCGGATGGGCTACAACAGCAGAAGACCCCACCGGGTACCACTCATCTCCACTACAAATAGGAAAAAGAGGCTACAATTTGCACGAGCTCAACAAAATTGGACAGTTGAAGACTGGAAAAAATGTTGCCTGGTCTGATAAATCTCGATTTCTGCTGAGACATTCAGATGGTAGAGTCAGAATTTGGCGTAAACAGAATGAGAACATGGATCCATCATGCCTTGTTACCACTGTGCAGGCTGGTGGTGGTGGTGTAATGGTGTGGGGGATGTTTTCTTGGCACACTTTAGGCCCCTTAGTGCCAATTGGGCATCGTTTAAATGCCACGGCCTACCTGAGCATTGTTTCTGACCATGTCCATCCCTTTATGACCACCATGTACCCATCCTCTGATGGCTACTTCCAGCAGGATAATGCACCAATCTCCAATCATTTAAAATTGGTTTCTTGAACATGACAATGAGTTCACTGTACTAAAATGGCCCCCACAGTCACCAGATCTCAACCCAATAGAGCATCTTTGGGATGTGGATCCCACAAATCTCCATCAACTGCAAGATGCTATCCTATCAATATGGGCCAACATTTCTAAAGAATGCTTTCAGCACCTTGTTGAATCAATGCTACATAGAATTAAAGCAGTTCTGAAGGCGAAAGGGGGTCAAACACAGTTTTAGTATGGTGTTCCTAAAAATCCTTTAGGTGAGTGTATATTGATGCATAGTTTATCTATCTATCTATGCAATATTTTATTGAGCCTTTTCTTATAACAATTTAAAATTTCAGTTACCGTGCGTGTGAAGAACAATACAGTCTCTACTCAGGTGTTGTGATCTAACAGACACCCGATAGAAAGTAACACGATAGAAACAGCAATAAACTCCAGCAAGATAAAGTCATTTTATGTGAAATAGAGCATTATCTACAGATCAAGCATAATAACAGGAACACTGAATCATCTTGGTCGTAACCTAGCCCAGAAATTTAGACGCACCCTAGCGGCAGCAAATATAATTTGCAGCCAGGGTTGTCTAGCAACTCTCCGTTGGTTTGCGAGCTTGAAAAACCAAACTCTAGTCAGGCCAATCACATCGTGTATAGAGTCAGTGGGTGGGCTTAACATAATTACGGCAGAGTTGCGACGGTTCCGCGTGAATTCCCTGCTACCAAAGAACGGCACTGAAGTCATTCTTAAAAAAGGAAGATGTGTTCGGAGTTTTACCGACCGGATACGGCAAAAGTTTAATCTATCAACTAGCTCCGCTGGTGGGAAAACGCATGGGACTCAGCCACAACCCGCTTGTGATTGTTGTCTCACCACTGATAGCGCTCTGGTTGGTTGTAGCGCTATCCTATTGCATGTAGAGGGAATTTGAAAGACAACCGTTTATCTCGTCCCTCAGATTGCGCCCTGCCAATGGTGTGTTCCCAGACCCAAAATCTTGATGTGGGTCTGGCTTGTCAGGCTAGTCGTAACCGAAAGCGACACACAGTTTGAAAGCTGAATGGAGAATGACTGGCAGCTGCAGCAGAGGGAAGGATTAACATGAACTTGAATTTAATGACTTAAATATTCATCTGTACCTCACATTAAACTATGGAATGGCTTCAGAACACTATAGTGCACAAAGCATTGATGATGCTTTATAATATTTTTGTGCCTTTTGTGTGGCACTGGGCCTGGGGCTTAACAATAACACAGAATATTATACGCAGAGTATCGGATTTGGATCGGTCCTGTCTGACCCGATACGGCAAAAAATGGCGGTATCGGATTGGCGCATCCCTAATTTTTACCAAATCATTTTGGGTCTCATGTCCGACTGCATTATCAGGAAATTATATCTCCATGGCAACTGTGACGGTTTGGAACTGTGAAGGCTCTGTGTTCTACATGTGCCTCTCTGGCTCGTGAACCCTCTGGAGTGCAAGCACTCGAACACAATGAACTTCTCAAATAGGAAGATAAGGATTTATTGTGAGCCTATGAGAGTGCTTCAGCTCAAGCCGTCCTAACGCAGGACATTGGACACTCATTCAGGTCGGCAGTGTCTGAGTTCATTACTTACAGAGTGAAGAGAGCAAGCTCCTCTCTCTGCATTCACTGGAGCTCATTCATCCATCTCATCATTCATCACTCATCCATCTCTGCTGTGCTGCTAGGAATGTTGATACTTTCTTTATAGCTGATGTTTTTAAGTTTGCGTATGTGTTAATTATATTTAACTGCATCTAACTTGAGAGAGAGTATTCTTCTCATGCATTTCATGACACATTCTGTTAGAAAGTCTTTTACAGTCTAGGAAAATGTAAATAACTGAATAATTTGCAAATCACGCTGAGCTGAATTTTGCAAATCTTCCATACATTTGTTGTGCAGTTTGAACATTTAATTTTATATTCATTCAATCTAAGAACAGCAAGAAATCACAAGAAAATCCTAGCAAACATAACCAAAAGTTTTGGCAGTGACACAAATTTTGTTTATGTCACTGCCAATAAAGTATACTGCCGACACTGCCGGTATACAAAAAAAATGATAAGCATTTCATACGTTTGAAAGGCTTTTATTGGCAAAAACATTCAATATATGCAAAGAATTAATATTTACAGCGTTGATCTATCTTTTTCATGACCTCTGCAATTCGCTCTGGCATGCTGGATATCAGCTTCTGTGCCAAATCCTTACTGATGGTGATCCATTCTTGCCTTATTAGTTCTTACCTTTTGAGGATGGACCACAGGTTCTTTATGGGATTAAGATCCAGGGAGTTGCCTGGCCATGGATCCAAAATTTCAATGTAATGATCTCAGACTCAGAGCCACTTAATTATCACTCTTGCCTTGTGACATGGTGCTCCATCATGCTGGAAAATGCATGAATCATCACCAAATTGCTCCTCAATCGTTGGCAGAAGTTGCTCTAGCAAAATGTTTTGATACCATTCTTTATTCCTGGCCGTGTTTTTTGGGCAGAAGTGTGAGAAAGCTGGATGGTTTTAGGATGCTTTACTGTTGGCATGACACAGAACTCATCACTGATGGTAGCGTTCACCTTTTCTTCTCCGGACAATAGATTTTAATCTAGCAGTATAACAGTCAAATAACTTTGCACCAGTGTTCTGCGGTTTAATCCTTGTACTTCCTGCAGAATTTCAGTCTGTCCTTGATGTTTTTTTGTTTTTATTTAGAGAAATGGCCTCTTTGCTGCCCTTCTTGACACCAGACGGCTGTCCAAAAGTCTTCTACCACCTGCTGCCAATATTGAGCAAGATCGGCCCTGATGGTGACACGATTCAGTCCTGGCACTTGCTGGACACTCTGGGATATCTAAAGCCTTCTTCACTGGAGTTGAACCTCTCTTCTTGAAGTTCTTGACGATCCTGTAAATGGTCCTTTTAGATGCAATATTCTTTGCAGCAATTTCCTTGCATGTGAGGCCATTTTGATGCAAAGCGATGATTCTGCACATTTTTCTAACATTACATTTACATTTATTTGGAGGAAACCATTGCTAACACAGGCAGCACTTATCTCCTTTTAATCTAATCTAACCAGAATGATTGAATCATGACTAGTACTTGTTCACACCTTCCCATGTGCTGCTGATGACATAATTAGTGAAATGATGTTAGCTGGTCATTTTGTGCCAGGGCCAAATACAAATAATCTAGAAACAATGTGAATTAACACCACAACAACTGAAGCAGCAAAGTTTTCGAAACACCAATTTTATGTCACTGCCAAAACTTTTGGCCATGACTGTAGTTAAAATATTTTGTTAAGATAGAATACTGTCTAACACTTGATGGCTGCTCTGTCAAGTCCTCGTCGTCAGTTAGGAACCTGGGTGTGCTCTTTGATACCAATCTTTCATTTGAAAGCCACGTTTCTAGCATCTGTAAAACTGCATTGTTCCATCTTAAAAATATATCTAAATTACGGCACATGCTTTCAATGCAAAATGCTGAACAGTTAGTTCATGCGTTCATGACCTCAAGGCTTGATTATTGTAATGCTCTATTGGGTGGTTGCCCTGCTTGCTTAATAAATAAACTGCAGCTGGTCCAAAACGCAGCAGCTAGAGTTCTTACTAGAACCAGGAAGTATGACCATATTAGCCAGGTTCTGTCAACGCTGCATTGACTCCCTATTAAACATTGTATACATTTTTAAATCTTGCTTGTTACTTACAAAGCACTAAATGGCTCAGCTCCCCAGTACTTGAACGAGCTCTTAACGCATTATACTCCATATACTTCAGTTAAATGATTGTTAGGCTGCATTAACTATGTCTGCCGAAAGAAAGAGATTAATTAGCTTGATTGTCATCCTATCTTCACCCACATTTCATTACTAAACAATTAGTCATTAAATAATCTAGTTTTTTTTAAATTACCCCTTTTTATATCATGATTTGCTCCTCTTGTATGCATGACTATTTCTAACTCTTCTTAATGTGTAGCTACCTGAATTGACCTGTGCATTTTCTTTCTTTAATTTCTTTCTTTTTTTTGTATTTGTTTTTTTGCTAGTTGTTTTTGTTGTTGTTTAATATTATTATTTATATTATGTAAAAGTGATCCAACTATTTTTTATTTGTAATGTTGTAATATACTGGCATGATTTGTTACATCTCAAACAAAGTGTTCAAAAACTATGTCTGCTGGAACCAGGAACACTTCCCATAACACCTGATGTACTCGTTACATCATAAAAAGAATGGCATCTACGCTAATGTTAGTCTCTCTGTTTATCCCGAGGTTTACTGTAGTCTGCCGGATCCAGATCAGATGGTCGACCTGCTCCTAGACACGACCACAACACAGCCCTGAAGTGTCGGCAGAGACCGTGTCAACTAGACTCTCCCCTGTGAAGGCCTCCTTCCCCTCTGTACAGATAAAAACACATGCACACATACGTAGTCAAACGCGCTTACCTATAGGCTAAACACGTAATGCTTGCGTACAGCCCGTACGACTCGCTTTTTTGGGGGTTTGTGCGGGTTTCAAAACTATTTCAAACCTATTTCATGGTTTCGTTCTCCGGCCACCAGGTGCTGTTGCGGTGCAGATGGGGTCTGGAACGCATTGAGGGTTTTCTGTTTTAGTCAAGGATGGTGTTGTTTACATGGCGCCAAATTAAAACTAATCAGTTTTTACAACAGAAATTAATCAAATCAAAAACTTACTTTAGCTTTTCATCTAAAACAAAATTAATTTCCTATTATCACTGTAAAGCTGCTTTGAAGCAATCGGTGTTGTGAAAAGCGCTATATAAATGAAGGCAACTAGACTTAAGAAAATTCCTGTTATTCCTACAAACACTACAAATCTGTCCACGTCATTTCTAAACATGTATATTGTCCCCTGAAAATGTACACACAAGCATGTAATTACTCCGGTTCAGGCTCCAATAAAAAAAATTGTATTTACAGTATCTCTGCCAAGACATCAAAAACAAAGCATTCAAAGATCTTTGAACTAGTATAACATATATTTAAGTGTTCTTTATATCACTTCTAAAGCATAACACAAAGTTGCTAAATGAAAAAGTCAGAAAAGCTGTGCTCTCTCTTTACAGGTTTTACAGACATTGTTGGTTCAAATGTGCATCACACACCATTTTAAAACTGGATGACTAGCGTAAACAAATCAAGCATTCACATCTGAACATCTGTGTGCCTACTATGGTAAATAAGGGAAAATGAAGACTGATGTAAATGCAATGAAACAAAATGTTGATGAATGAAGGACTAAATTTGTTCAAGTGCGGTTTAGATTATAATTTCTACTGATAAATAAACACCCTGATGAATGGATGCTAAAAAAACCCACAACTCAAATCTCTCCGTCAGATGGAGTATAAACACCCACATCATGCAAACTATTTTTTATGCAAGTGGATAGCAGAAAACAGTCTAGAAAATCTATAGAAACACTTCTGAAGTCCCAATTAGAGCAGTCAACATCTAAATCAAATAGGAATGAGAGCAACTTCAGTTCCCAGTACTCACGCAGACTTGCCCTCGCTGTCAAGCTTGGTGGGACAGGCTCCTTTCTTCGACAGGAGGGAGGTGACTTTATCTGCCTCTCCATGCTCCACTGCACTGAGGAGACGCTCATCGTTCTTGTTCCATTCATGAGCCTATAAAGAAATTTAAAAACATTTAAAAGCACTGCAAAATCAGCTTGACAAAGACTATTGAATCTTTTGACAATATATTATATTATCTATGTAAAGGTTTAGGATGTTGAAAAAATCTAAACTGAAAAAAATATTTAAGACTCTTCACTATTTCTAGGTATAATAGATTTATAATTTATGGCACGCAGCGAATTTATTTTCACTTGATTGTGTTGGCGCAGTTTGCGTTGACACTACATGTGTACCGCGCTCAAGCCCAACTGAACCTCTTCCAAGCGGGCCAGAGGCAGCTAAACGAACCGCGCCCGGGGGTCACACTAGTCAAATGAACCAGACTTTGGGGGTCAAACGCGGTCGGGCACAATTCGCCAGTGTGAGTACACCCTGAGACATATAGAGACTTGTGATTGCTAATAATAATAATCATTTGTAGGGCTGGGTATTGACAGATATTATTTTACAAATTGGTTTGATTCCGATTCACATGCTTGATTTGACTGGATTAAATTCCCATATCAGGTACAGTACATGTCAGATTTTCTTAAGGAAAAAAATCCTTTCTAAAATGTAAACGATATAAGGAACCCTGTCAGTTGGTATTATATATTATAATAATATAATATTAACAGAGCCCAAATTCAAAAATTGCTTTATATTTTCATAAATATTTGTTCAACAGTCAAATAAAAACTGCTAAGAGAGGCAGTTAGAGCCTCAGCTAACTAACGAGCTGGACACTGAATGGTTTTCCTGAGGTAAATGTAGTATGATGACATATTGATATATTGTTTACAAGCGGTTTTATTGATGTCTTTCATTGGTTGAAACACTAAGTGATTACATGAAAAATAAACAGAGCAATTCCGATGGTGCTCGGGCCCTAATGACAGATTTTAAAAAGTTGTACTGTTTCTTTCAACATACCTTCTGATGTTTATTATTTCATGCTATAACTAGCAGTAAAGAGGAAGGGATGTACATTGGTCGATGTATGCTTTGTGCAGCCACTTCTACAGCAATCTGTCACACCACATTAAAGAGCGTCAACATGACAGTTACTGTTTGAATTTTGTGATCAAATTTACAGAATTTGAAAGCTGAGACTTTGTTTCTTATCAAAACTAACAAAGCACAAAGATTATTGCGATTACTGAACGAGAGGCATGCTACACAATGTTTAGTGCATTTTTGTTCACACATCAACAGAAAATAGCACAGACGAAAATAGTATTTTTGGGATTTAGGAAAATCATATAAAAAAAGATCTATTAAAATTGAGAAATTGATAGTGTCAGCCCAGCCCTAATGATTTGTAATGATAGGGGAAAAAATGTGAAGACATTCAAAAGACAACATTTTTTCTGGTGGTCTCAGACTTTTGGGCTCCACTGTATGGCTTTATGATAAAGACTTGAACTTTGACAGTAACAAGGGACTTACAATAACAAACAAAAATGTGTCTTTTACAGTCTTGTAACTGTGAAATGAAATGTCATTTTTTAAAAGGAGCAAATACTTTAAGTTCATGATTGAAGTCAAAGTTCAAGTTCAAGTGAGTTCAAGTCAAAAGTAAAGCAATCATATGAAACAATGGATGAAGTGGTCTAAATTTCACCTATAATTTAGAGTCATCTCAAGGGGAATGAAATGCCTGTGGCATGAATCACATTATTTCCCTCCGGTTTTTCTGAAACCTCTCAGACACCACAGAAACTGATTTCCTAACAAGGGCTTATTCACAGCGGAGATTCATATGCAGACAAATCTACTTAAAATGTGTCTTTGTAGCGGTGCATAACAGTGAAACAATGCCGATTGCTGAACATCAGAGCAACTGTTTGAAGGCCTCTTTGAAGTGATCAATGCAACAAGAAAACATTTTGAGAAGTCCACATATACTGAAATGTTGAAGAGTTCTGAACAAACCAAAATTAATTTGCTCTAAATGTAGTCTAGGCTCTAAACGTAGATCGCAGAGGTCAGCCGGCGAAACACAGAGGCCACTACTTAAGTCTGTCACTATTTTTAAAATGCAGTGTAATATTACACGAGCCACAGTAAACCCAGCACTATTCTGGGACCTGTTTGACTTTGGCCTACTCTCTGCAATCAGCTGAAGCTATTTAAAGTCAACTCATGAAACAAATGAACATCATTTGTAAAAGAAACAGACATTTGTAAAGAAACAGAGTCTGAATCAGCCTCCTGGCCTTCCCAGGGTGCTCAAACATCATTAACAATGATGTAATTCAGACAGTGGCGTAACTTTGTTTTAAAACAAAGGGGGGGGGGGGGGAGATGGGGTGTATGCTAATACAATGAAATATCAGAAGTATAATACTATAATACTGTATATACAATAATTGCTGAAAAAATAACAATGTCCAGAAACCAATTTCAATCAAACGTAAGTTTAAGATTCATCCTTCCATCTATTATAATACAAAATAATAAATTCATAGATCTGCCATTAATGTTTGTGTGCCCTAATGGTCTGGTGGTAAAACTTTTGTTAAGCATGTCAGAGGTTCTGTGTTGTAATCCGCCCTAGGATAGTTTTTTTCCCCCGTAGTGATTGTATATTACGAGCAGGGACACATTTGTGTGCATTTTGTTTTGTGATTTCACCGGAAAGAATAGATCGCCTCTTATTTAACACAAACAAATGAAATTAATATTCTGCTAGGCAACTGGAGATGTTTTATTTCAAGAGGTGGGGACAATATCGACCCTGGCAAAAAGTGGTGGGGACATGTCCCACCCGTACCACCCGCAAATTACGCCTATGACTTCGGAACACATTGACTGATACTACATTTCAAAACAGAAATCAATATGAGTCTATAATATTCTATATTATACATGTACATGTTGTACATGTTCTTTCTATTTTCTATCTAGTAAGAAAGGTAACAGCAAAACCAGAACAGAAACTCCAGATGAAAAGTGACTAACAAACAGCTTTTGACAATAAAGAAATAAATGTACAGTTAAAAAAAAAAATTGTACATGACACACAGCATCTATATTGCCACAGTTACTGGGTTCTGGTTCTGGTTACTGGGTTACTCAATGACATGCAAGAGTGTTTCCACAATAAAAACAAGGAAAATCTAGTTTTCTTAGAAATGTACTTTTTGTATTCATGTTGGTTTCAAATAGCGAACATTCTGGCTTCCCAATATGTTAAAAATATGCATTCAATAATAGAGGCTTTCGCACCGGGTAGACTAGGAACTAGGCATCAGGGTGGTTCCCCGAGAACTAAATGTTCCCCTAGGGTCATTTTCCTGGTTGCATTCGCACCACCAGTAGGAACTCTGAAATGACGTAAGCCATTTTTATTTTGACGGCGCTGAGAACACCAGAGTCTGAGCACAGAGCGCTCACATTCTCCATCTTGATTAGCTTAAAATCTTTTTAACAGTCCTGTCTAATATGTTATTAGGTAGAACTGTTATACAAAGAAAGTAGACATTATGTGAAAAAGTATTAGCGTTTGCCGTGTGGTTGATGTCCAATGTGACTAGCTGAGCAGAAATACATAATCATGTTTCACTTGCTGCCCTCAAAGTTGCGTTATATTGTCTCCTTAGCATAAGGGTTGAGAGGTCCATCTATTGCTGTTTTCCATGTTAGTTAGTTCATATAGGCTATGTGCACGGCTTTTTAAAAATGGCGGGTGCTATTTCGTGTGCATTTGACCAGTCAGCGTACACTTTTGTCACTGGTAGTTCCTATTGTGCTGGGTTAGACCCTACTCTGAAGTAGTCGGGATTCGCCTCTCACAACGTAACATGCTCTAAACGCACCTCTTAAGCATGCAGAATAATATAAGTGGATTTTTTTTTGTAATTGCGGCTTTGAACAATTACATAAATCATGGCATCCGTAATCGCGATTAGAAATTCGATTAATTGTGCAGCCCTAAGAGACAGCTTGAAAAAATCTAATCATAAATCATATATAATTATATTGTGGATTTATTTGGTTTCATGTCTTATCTGTCTCTTCCCTGTGCCTTTGTTAATTTTTATGCATGTCATAAAAAGCACGCCATCAATGACTGTTCATATTAGAGCTTATGGCACTGCTATTGAACAAAGTTTACAAAGAGTTAGTGCTGGGCACCATATGCATTTTAAAAATCTAACCCTATATAACTGCCAAAACCAGGGAGAAATGTTTCTAATAACAATGTCAATACATTTAAGAGCACTATAGTCTCTGAACAAACGACACACGTCAGTTTAACACAGAAAGAATAAAGGCATAGTTACTTTTTTACCCATTCTTCTCTGCATTTTCGGTCTACATCATTGTCTTCTGTGTATTAGAATAATCCATCGTGTCATAGCGTTCATGATCAGACATACGGCTGTATCAGTGTCCTTATCTGCACATATTTCATTTGAAGACGACGTGATTAAATATGTGCGCATACACGGTTCATGTTTAGAGCACTAGAGCATATGAAATATGTCCATAAAAACTTGAAACGCGCTTGCTCCAGTCTGTATCTGATCTATGATCCATGTGGTGAGTGTTTTTAAACTCATCGCGGCGCTCCGCGCAGAAACCACTCTGTCCTGTAATGTCTCGGGTGCATCTCAATCAGCTCCCTAGTTCAGTAGTCAGGGCACTGATCAGGGAGTCTGACTGATTCATTGACTGCTTCCCCGATCAGTACCCTGACTACTGAACTAGGGAGCTGATTGAGACGCACCCCTCAGCTGCTCTCACCACAGTGCAACAGTGAAACTGGACCCCTCTCAAGCAGTGTCGTGCTGCACCGCGTTTCGAACGTTGTTTAAGTGGCATACACCGGTATTGCGGTATAATAAAAAATTAATATCATAACAAAAATAAAAACCGGTATTCGGTATGAACCGGTATACCGCCCAGCACTACAAAGAGTAACTGTTTTGCCCACGTTTTTTTGATCACCACTGTTGTAACGTATTGGGAATCCGACAACAGAAACATACATTAGCCGAACTCTGTCTGTCTGTTGTTATTTTCAACAAACCATATTATAGATGCAGTCAGATTTGAGATGAACTGCGGTGCAAGTGCGTGGCGAAGCGTGGGTGGAAAAAGATGGTTCGTTTTTTTACGAAAACCGCTACACCCCTAATATTTATGTAAGAATCTTACTGAGATATTCTATAGAGACTACATGAATTGTATGTTTTGGATTAATATACTTAATCTGAGAACAAAACAGCTTCTGGAGCGAGAGAATAGAATGGTGCACAAAATTAAAAAATAAATAATCTAATGCTTGAACAGAATGCATAGCATGTAGTAGAATAAAACGTAGAATAAAAAAACTAAACACAAATAAAGCAGGAATGTTAGATGACATGATATTGCAAAGGACCAATATTGCAAAGGCCCACACAGAACAAACTGCCAGTCTAATGCCAGAACCAATGTGATAAATACGCTTTTAATCCGCTGTTAAGTGGGAAGGTTTTCCATCTATAAAAAGATGTGTAAATCTACACAAACTTCCAAAAGAAACTTTGAACATCTAGCAACAGCCTGGAGATCTCTTTTTTGTCATGGTGGGCCTTTGCAAAAACAGGAAACACTTAACATTATCTTAAAAGGGCCTGTTGGACTAAATAACCAGTGGAGAACAGGGACACATGGCACAAACATTACCTCCACCCATCGTTCAGTGTAAGCATTTAACTTTTATCTGATAAAAGGTCCTCTTCAGCTGTGCAATATTTAGAGCCAGAGGCAAGATAAGTGGTTCAGATCAAACGGTTTTCATGTTGAATTTGTGTTATCTGCTCATAAACATATGCAGTTAAGTAAGTAGGATAGAACATGGCAATTTCATTATTTAGACATTGAGAATCAATGTACGCAAGGCATATTTCTATAGCACTGTACAATCTCCTTGATTTTGAGTGTTCATACACTACCTCCCGAAAGTAAAATAAACAATAGATAGTTTTACTTTCTTTCCCATTGGCAAAACAATGTAGGCATGTGGCCAAGTTGTGACCCTTGTACTTGACATGTCATGCAGAATATTTTCAGCACACTGGGCACTAATGCTAAATCAAACTTGAGAGACTATACTTTGGTTTGCAAAAGAAGCGTAACAATGAGATAAACAGAAAACTGACCTGGTGGTAAATGGGTTCATACTGCCTGTACATAAGCCAAATGGATCAAATACTCATGTACCATGTCCATGTGAACTAGTCATTGACTTTTAAACTAATGGTTTCTCAAATTTGAAAGCGGCAGCAGAGCACCTTGAGAACAGGCTGGACTATGCCCTCTTATCAAACTTATCTCTGTTCAAGCCTGGCACTAGCCATGTTCTCTGTCTGAACGATTACACTGCTAAAATTTGGACATCTTCTCTTTCTAGGATTCCTGAGATAAGCTCAGAGCAGTTTAGTGAATGCTCGGAAAAGCACATTCCTGCGTGAGAATGTTTAAACCTTAGAATCACTCTCTCACGTATTATTATGGTTACATTATGGATAAATCATGATCCAAAAAAAGCTTCAATGTCCACAAATACTTTAAGTAAAAAGATCAAATCTGTAGCTTTAGCTAAATAAATGTCATGAAATATTTGCAGCGGTTTGTTGCACTTATCCCAGGCTTACTCACAATACACTACACTACCTTTCAAACATTTGGGGTCAGTACAAAGTCTTAAGATAAGAAGTCTCATATGCTCACCAAGGCTGCATTTATTTGATCAAAAAGACAGTAAACAGGGCACCAGACTAACATTTGAGAGCAGTAGCACCAGTGCCACTAAGTTCTACTGATTTGGTAGTGCAAGGGGAAAATGTAACAAAGTTTAAATCATGAAATGACTATTGTTTTGCATTAATAAGTGCCGTTTCAGCTGTAAGATTGATAAGGCACGTAGTTGTATGAGTATCTCTACCATCCCAGCTCATTTGCTCATAGTACCTCATTTTACCACCTGGCACTATTTTTTCTAATTTCTCCACACTTGATTTGATCTCTATGGGCAAAGAAGTTTCACTAATGAAGGCTACCACCTCCATAGTTGATCCGATACCAACTGGTTTGTTTAAAGCATGCTTTGCCTCTGTTAGCTCTGCTGTTTTGAGTATTTTAAATGACTCGCTGTGCTCTGGTGTGGTGCCAGCAGCTTTCAAAATTTCTGCTGTTACACCTGTACCTAAAAAGTTGATTTGGACAATTTCAATAATTACCATCCGATTTCTAATCTACCCTTCTTAGCTATAATTCTTGAGCGAACTGTGGCATCGCAATTGGTTACTCATCTTACATTAAACAATCTGTTTAAGCCCCTTCAATCTGGCTTTCGCAAATATCACAGCACCGAAACAGCATTAGTGAAAGTTAATAATGATCTGTTAATTGCTGCGGACTCTGACTGCCTGTCAATTTTGATTTTTCTTGACCTCAGTGCGGCTTTTGACACTGTCGATCATTCCCTTTTACTTTCTCGTATGGAATCTGTGTTTGGCATGTCGGAGACTGCATTAAACTGGTTTAAGTCTTACTTACCAGACCATAGGCAGTTTGTTGCCATGGGTGGACACAAGTCCAAAATTGGCTCAGTCAGATTTGGTGTTCCCCAGGGATCTACTCTGAGTCCTTTACTCTTTAGTATGCATATTTTCCCTCTTGGCAAACTCCTTAGAACTCTTGGACTCAAGTTTAATTTGTATGCAGATGACACCCAGATTTACATTCACTCAAAACCCGGTGATCATGTGGCTGTTGCTTTTCTGGAACACTGCATTTCTGAGATAAAAACATGGAAGTCTCACAATTTTCTTTGCCTTAACAGTGATAAGACAGAGGATATGCTTATTGGTTCAACCCATCAGGTGCATAAAGAGTTCTTGTACTCTGTCTTGGAGTTCCAAACAAAATTAAAAAACTTGGGGAGTGATTTTTGACGCTCACTTAACATTTGACCCTCATGTCCAGAACACTGTTAAAACGTTATTTTTTCATCTCAGAAATATTGCAAGATTGTGCTCCATGTCATTTTCTCTGGCAGAAAAATGTACTTTTAACCGTTTACACTTCAAGGCCGCTCCTCTGACTCTGGCCTTCTGACTATTCTCTCAACTCACTTAAACTATGGTTGACCAGGCTTTTTCTTCCCTTGCTCCACAACTCTGGAACTCTCTTCCGTATGAGATTAGACATGCAGAATCCATTAGTGTTTTTAAATCCCTTCTTAAAACTCACATTTTTAGACTTGCTTATATGTGATTTCATAGTTTTTTTTATATATATATATCTTGTATATGTTTGTAGTATTTTTAGTATATTGTTTTGATTTTTTATTTCTCTGTTTTTGTGCATCTCTTTTTTCTTTTACATTGTGTCCTTTTTGTAAAGCACTTTGAGAAGTAGCATTTAAAGGCGCTATATAAAATAGTTTTATTATTAGTTACTAATAATATTACATGTGTGTTTATTGAAAATTTAACAGTGAAACATTGAGCTTGAATTGATATGCAGATAAAATGAACTTAACAACAGTGCAAAAACAATTATACTCTTAATAAATGTACCATTGTTCTTCTACAGTATCATACTGAACTGACAGACTGCTTCAGTTATTATAAAAGGAGCGCTCTTTACTTGCTTTCTGTGTAATTCAGTCACAATGTGTGGGCAGTCGTGGACTAATGGTTAGAGAGTTGGACTTGTAACCCGAAGGCAGGAATTGTCGGTGGGGGGAGTGAATAACCAGTACCATGACTGAGGTGCAAGGTACCGAAAACCCAACTGCTCCCCGGGCACTGCAACAATATGGCTGCCCACTGCTCTAGGTGTGTGTGTTCACTACTGTGTGTGTGTATTATAAAATAACGTTTATTATTATTAGTTACTAATAAACGTTTTTTTTTTACTTTGAGCCATCCTACTTTTTTTTCCATATATTAGGGAGTTGAAATGGCTAAGTCAATAAGTGCTCCTCTTTGCCACCATCTATGGATTATAGTGGTAAATTCATGTTTTTTTTTTTTTAAATGTTTGCCACAAAGTGTTAGTTTTCCTACATATTTAAAATTTTAGTTTTACGAATCATCACATTAAAAATATCATTAAATTGGATAATATATAGAGGTTTGCTGGGAAAAGTGTTAAGCACTTGAAAGTAGAGCCCGACCGATATGGGTTTTTGGGGGCCGATACCGATATTGGGGAGTAAAAAAAAGTCTGATATCGATATATATCGGCCGATATTCTTTATGTCTATATTATAGTACAGTACCAGTCAAAAGTCTGGACACACTTTCCCACTGGTGTCTCCAAACTTTTGACTGGTACTGTATATATAATAGAGTATATACATAATATACATTGTACATAAATACAAAAGAACAAACATATAAATAAAAAACAGTTCTTTTTTCATGTAGGTCTTAACTAGATTTTCAGGTACAGAAATAGTAATCAAATGTCAAATATCACTTCATAATCTTCACTGTATAAATATAGATTAACCCTTTTTTGTCTTTTGTTATCTCGTCTTTTATAAGAAAACGCTTCACTGCCACTGATGAGATTTTTCCATGTTTTCACTGTTATACGGTAGGGGGCGCTATTACACATCTCTTGAACGAGTAGAAAATCTCCTCATTAAAACACAGGCGAAGAAGAGGCAGGAATGAGGGATCTCTTATAAGCAGATGGATATGAAAAATAACGCAATCATCAACATTAAACAGCATATAAATCAAAACTGCCTAAAGTTATTGAATGAAATGTCAACCCAGGACAAGCTATAGGACTGTGAAACTTTGGGGGTGTTGATGGACTCCATCTGTGTTTTGATCATCATTCTGAATCCCATTTGTATGTAAGTTAGTCACGATTTTTTTCAGCCTTTTTCTCAAAATGTAGCTTTTTTTTCATGAAAATTACTCACATTCAAGTGTTGATAAAAAAAGAATGCATGAAGCTATTCTTTTGATATATTGCATGTTCAGATATTCATACAACAAGATATTCTGTGGGCCATGAAACTTGTGAAAATGACCAAAAAAACGCTGGTGTTGACAAATTTAATGTTTACATTCACGTAAGACATAACCGAAGATACTTTACGATGTTTACAAAGATACTCGACAAGACCGGCATTTTGACATCATTTTGCATATTCGCACGATGTGAGACACATGGGCGCGTGTTCATATCAGTGGCATATCTGCAGCACATACGCCGATGCCGATATATCTGCGACAGGCTCATATCGGCCGATAAAATTTAAATCCTTTGAAAAGTACTTGAATTTCACTCTCAAAAGAATGTACAAACCCCAAGATGAAGTGTAAAAAAAGGGGGAAAAAACATTCTACTATTTCTGTCACAATACCATGGTTACAGTTAGCGTTACTACATTAAATCCATTATGAATGTTGGTGATTTGTGGACTGAAACACCTTCTATAACTTGTCCATCCTGGTTTCCACGTCAGCGCTGTTGTCTGATATGTTTGGGTTTATAACAGAATTCTGCACCGAATTTGAATGCCTCCCACTAGATCTCGCTGCGATGTTAGTAATTTTGTGGCGAATTCAAACGCTTTCTCACTGGATCTCCCAGAACTGCGTAGTAACGGTGTCGCATGCTCAAGATCGACCTGTTCTGAGCTTGCGCTGCACTGTCTATTATTGCTCCGAACTGCGCTGCACAGCTCAAACAAGTCTTTTGTTTCGTTTGCCGTTTTATTTTTCTCATATGTAACAGAAATGGCAGCTCTTATCAGTTGGTGGTGGCACAAGTGCGACCTCTAACAAAATGTAGTCGGCACTGGCAGGAAAAAAGGTCTCAAACGCGACCATTTGGTCACAGTCTAGAGCCCTGAAAAGTTAAAACAGTAATCTTGTGAAATATTATTACGATTCAAAATAACTGCTTTCTATTTGCATGTTTTAAAATGTAATTTATTTTTCAGAAGCCATTACTCCAGTCTTTAGTGTCACATGATCCTTCAGAAATCATTCTAATATGCAGATTTGCTGCTATAGAAACATTTCATATTATTATCAATGTTGAAAACAGTTGTGCCGTTTAATATTTTTGTGGAAACTGTGAAATATTTTTTTCAGGATTCATTGATGAATAGAAAGTTCAAAAGAATAGAAAGTTCAAAAGAACAGCATTTATTATAGAATTACATAATTATAAATATCATGTCGCTTTTGATCAATTTAATGCATCCTTGCTGAATAAAATTATTAATTTCTTGTAAAAATTCTTATTGACCTCAATGGTAGTTGAAACACTACATTTTAAATTATTTAAACTAATAATTTAATGATAAAATGAAAAATATATTCCATACTGAAACTGTCATTAAAATTTTACAAGTTATTACAAACTTGATTGCATTTAACAAAATAGTACAAAATGATTATCGGCTATAACTTGATATTATTGGCTTATCTGTATTTGCCAGAGTTCTTATATCGTAAGCTCTGCAATTCCTGCAAAAAAACATTGATTCATATCTTAATGTTCTAGTTGTGATTCATATTAACAAAAACACACCTTTTCTATATAGAAGTCATAGAAAAAAAGTTGCCACTCAAAACTCCCTATGCAGTCCAAAAAGACCATTAAAGTTGCTTGCTCTAAAATCTGAAAGATGATATGAATGAAATATGACGCTTTTAGTTTTAATATTTGTCCAGCCAGCCTGCACCAGCAATGCCAGTTCAGGAGGGTGAAAGTACACTAAAGACATAATCTCCCTCTTAATCTCATTATTAGATTTTCAGCCATGTGGCATATTGATAAAACCCCAGTGAATAGAGAAGAGCTTGAGGGGTTGAAACGGAAGGCTCTGGATATCCATTCAGGGCTTTACCATTACCCATGGTCTGATTGCAAATCTCAGTGCTGCACTGTACAAATGACATCCAGATAGATCTGCTGAAATGTCTGAGAGAAAATCCTTGGTTTAGATTCATGCAAATGGTCTGTGCAGATAAACAACAGCTGTTAAAGCCACTATGTTATTCCCTAAAGCTTGTTTTCACACATATTGGGATGTTCTTTAAATCTGTTTTTTGAACCGTTCCCCAACCCCCCCACTCACTAAAAGCATACTCTACTCAAGCAACCTTCCATAAAGAGCAAAGAGTCTTTTTGTGGGAAACTTTTACACGGTGTACAAATGCCTCTTTTTGTTTAACAAAGTTCAGAAACAAACATACCATGGAAGTCCAGAGATTTGAGTAATAACTGCACCTATTTGGCCACAAACTGTTATAGAAGGGGTTCATCTGTGGATTAACCTCTAAATAAATCCCAGAGATGTTGTCTAGGTCCAATCTAAAGCAGACCTGAGTAATATAAGGGGCAAGTATCTGTAGCTCTGTAAAATAATTGTGATGTTATGACTTCCAGTACTTTCTAATGCCAACCATATGAACCTTTTCTGAAAAACAATGCACCTTTTCTACTAAACTACAGCTGCAACTGCTTAAACAATCGCAGAATGTGGGGTAGTTTATATTAGTCTGAATAGATATGAAGATTAAAAAGACAGAAAACACATGACTTAGCGAACAAGACTTAAAATACACCTTCTGTACCTAACTTTGAACATTCATTATCACATTCCACCAAACTCATCCACTCAAAAACAATGTGCTTTTTAATCCCTTGAACTTGAATTGGGTCCTCTGCCAAATCTCTTGGTGGAACTCGAGATAATTTGCCTCTGAAAAGCGATTAAACAAGGGGTTGGAAGATGTTGCAGACGGTGAAAGTTTAGAGGGCATGAGGACTCTGAAAAGTTCAGAAGGTCTGGGTTGGTAGTGATTAAAGATTAGTGAGATTTGTCTGCAAAAATATAAAGCCAAAGAACAGATTTTTCTTTCTTAAGGGATGCCAATCTGTTAAAAAGTAAAAATGTACTGAATTCATTATAAATCGTGTAAATAATTTGATTAATAAATCAGCCCCCAAATTAAAAAACAATACATTATTGTGAGTAACATAATTCTGGTGGTGATCACTACTGTTAAATTTGCTGTGTGTTCGCTGTGGTTGTCAACATTTGCTGTTATAGAACAACACCGTTCTCTCATTTACAGCTCTCTTCCACGGCTCGCTCACCCCTGCAGTAATATATCCTAAAATAAAATGCATACAAATAAACCCCCAACTCCTGACATATATCCACTGACATACAGCTGCAGTATTTATATTATATATAAAAGTTTTTATATTATACAAGTTACTTTACACATTATACAGAATTCAAACCCAGCACTCCTCGCAAGTCAACCTCTAGACTAGGGGTGGGCAACTCTGGCCCTCGAGATCCACTTTCCTGCATTCTCCTCTAGCTCTAATCAAAATAAACAAAGTTATGGCCATGTATTTGAGTAAACTGGATTTGAGTGATTTATTTTGAATGGTGAAGGTAGCTATTTCTAGCATAAAAATTGTATTTGAATTTAATTTTATCTTCTTGACTTTAGTTCCCTACTAAGTGCATCCTAGTAATGCCACTGGAATCTGTCCTGATGAAAAACAAAGGATGTGCCTCTTTAGGATAACTCTTCATTACGAATTTATGGTTTAGTGGACATGATTAATTGCATTGTTGTTTTTAAATAATTAATGACATTAAAATATATCAGCCCCACATTTTTTCACCTGGTGAAACCCACATTCTATTCTTAAGATAATATACAAAAAAGGGGAAAAAACCCAGCTGAAATAAATCGCATTGCTGTAAGAAATCAACACACACACAAACCGTTATCTGGGATAAGCTTCCTGAAGCAGTAATACTAACAGTTACTAGTCTCAATGCACCAGTTTAGGGAGCCAGACGTGTTTGATTCATCCTGACGGCTAATTTCTCAACCTGTAAAGCCTGTCATTAGTTCACCATGACAACTGTTACTGAGAGGACTCGTGCCTAAACCAATTTGAAAGCTCACAGAATGTCTTAAGTCACAGGGGAGATACAGATTGGCCATTTTATACTATCAGGACTGCACTTTATCAAACCACAATTACAAGCAGGGAAAACCAGGCAAATGAAAATTGGAGTCTGCTAGCTGTATTATGTCGGAGGATACAATATGTAGACCAGAAGGGATGTGAACTGAAAGGGCTGAGGTTAAGGAGAGGGGGCTGTTGGGGCTAGATTTGCTAATCTCTGAGAGCCAGGCAGCTGGGTCTAGGCTAATACAGAAACCCTCTTCTTAGTGCGGATACCTGCTGTGCCCATTTTCATCCGCTTTACAGCACTGCTGCCAGATTCATTCTGATTGGTCATCTGGGGCCATTTCTGATGTCATCTGATTGGTCCTGGACCAAATGGATGAGAGCTGTAAACATTTGATTGGTCACTGAAATCTGAACTGAAAACAGAGATGGTATGGGGGTCAGTAGTTTGAGTAAACAATGACCAGACATGTACAGTCAGTCAAAATAAACCTCACTTATACTGGTGTCATTTTTAGTAATCATTTAATGTTTGGCTGGCACAACCAAATATATTAAATTAATATACACCTGGCACTGTCAATAGAAGGAGCTATTTATAAGACAACCTATTTTTAGAAAGGCTACGGGACCGTTACTCGGTCAGCCTAGACTGTGATCCACTCCCTTTAAGGTTTGAATTAAGCAGCAACGACTGCGGATATGAAAGGTGTCGTTCTACGACAGAGGAGGATAGAAAGGATTTAGCGTCTGGGCAGTCTGCTACGGCCAAGCAAATACAGTTAAACACCGAGAAGAGAGGGGGAAGGGATGCTACACGCATGTTCACTGCGAATACTTTTACAGGGCCTGTGAAATAGTGTAGACTCCGATTCAACCCACAAAATAAATATCACACACGTTTGCCATTTGAGGTTATACAATGTAATGAAGGGTTGTGTGTTTTACCCTCACATGGCAGAGACCCTGTTTCTAAATCCTCTGGCAGCCATATCTTACTGATGAGGTAATTCCACAAAAGCACTGCTAGCCTTATCACAATCCTGCCTCCCTCCTCAACCACTTTAACCTCGGCACTGGACACATCTATTTCTTCCCAGAATGGACGCACTGACCTAAGGTGAAACCAAAATACCATTAACAACATTATGATGCCATTAATCCACATTTTCTGTTGACTAAAGTTTTATGGGAAAAGTAAAATGAGTCCTTATCTCCTCAGACAGCTCAGGATAGATTTCACTGAGGGTTTCATCATGTTGAAGGTTGTAGTTAATGGGGAAAAGGGTAAGGACACTAATTAAGCGCCGTGGACATGACTATGTTCCAGATGAGATGAATCCAGTCTGCTGGGAGTCTTGATGTGAACTGACAATCTTAAGGGAAAAGGCTTGGAAGAGAAAAATTAATTAACACATCTATTATGTTTCGTAACATTTAGCTTTACATTAACATTTTGACCTGATTGTTAATATGGGGTCACACCTGATGTTGGCTAAATGATGCACTCTTTGAAGTTAAACCACCATCACGTCAACCATAGAGAAAACCCAAAACAGTCTTGTGTTGTGACAACTTCATATAATTCATACAAGATGGAGAAATTATAAAAGGTACAAGTTAGCTCATACAAAAAGGTACAACTTTTTATCCTGTTATAATCATGGTTATAATTAAAGGGATTAGAAACAAAATTTCAGCAGTTGGCACCAATAACAGTAAAATGTTGCGGTTCTCTGTACTAGGGATGATCATAATTAACTGATTAACCATTAACTGACTTATGATTTTTGACCAGTTAAATGGTTTTTTAAAAAAAAAGTAACTTTTAAAAGTAAATTTTCAAGATATTTTAAAATGTTTGCTGCATTGTTAAAAATAAGCTACACATAAAATAGCTTTTTTAAAGGAGAAAAAAAAAGTTGAGTGTGCATAAGTCACGTTTTATTGTTCAGAAAGTTTAGTTCCACTCACTCCATAACAAATCAGTATTCAGAACAGAGCAAGAATGAAAAAATAGCTATATTTAAAACAAAACAAACAGAAAGTGGCGTTGGGCTCATTCAGCACAAATCCAAATGTTTCCATATTCGTGATGTATTTGGATGCCAAACTATTAATTATTATGTAAACTAGGCTTTGCACTTCACTCACGGCCCAATATTGACGTAAAACATCATCCTTCATGTGCGCAAAAATGTGCTTGGCATAACAATCACAGTGGGGAGGTGCTCGCGCTGAACGCCAAAGATTGTGCTATGGACTATTTAAATTGAGAAGTGTAACTTTTATATGTTTGGTTGACTATATTTTATTTTGATAATGAACAGGCTGAGATGTCAAGTTAGCAATGCTAAGACTGATATGTTGTGTGTGTGTGTGTGTGTGTGTGTGTGTGTGTGTGTGTGTGTGTGTGAGGCGCCTGCGTTATTGCTTGAATTTGTAATTTTTAATTAACTGTGAAAGGTTTTCACTGACAATAAAAACAAAACATTGTGCTTTTGTAAAATAAAGACGACAAACAGGTTGCCGCTTTCTGCCATCTCGGTTTCCTTTCGGTTAACTTTTTTGGGGAGCTTGTCACAATTTATTGAAAATGATATTACTTGTCGCACTGTTTTTTATTTCGTTTTGTTAATCTGTTAATTAAGTAAAATATATTTTGAGTATAGGCCTATTTATCTCATGTATTTCTCAGGCCAAAGAAGCTCCATTTTGGTATTTTTTAATGGGTCACAGACACTTAACCATTCTGATTTAATTCAATTCTAATTTAACAATCTTGTCGGTAAACAGAAACTTTGAGTGTATTTAGCAGCATGAAAAACAAAACTTGTATTCAGATTGTGAATGGGTAATAAACAGAAATCAAGATAAAAGCCCTGACTATCTCAAAATATACTTTAATGATCGACAGAATAAATTTAAGACTGGGTTGTGGAGTTGGACTTTATGATTAAGTAAGTTTAGGTTCAGGCAGTTTCTTTTTGCACCGTTTATTTTCTGGTTTCTAATGCTTTTGCAAGCTCCTACAAATTATGACTTTTCATGAGACTGGGTTGGAAAGCTACACTTGAAAGTTCATCTGGTCTAGCCTAAGCAAAAATGACACAATCGTGCTAAATAAAGATCATCTATGCAATTTTTATTTCCCTTTCCTGTTCATTAATTTGTCAACCACCTACAATACTCTGGATAACTAGATAAATCTAGATAAAAAGACAATCTGCAAATCTGTCTGTTAAGCAATTAACAGTGCATTCAGGCCACAATGTGTGATTAAATGTTATGCAACATTATCCCACAATTTGTGATACAATTTTTCCATTGCATCATTGAAATAAAGTTAACAACTAAATGAGATTAAATAAGAAAACCATGGACCCTATTAACTACATTACATAATAATGTTAATTGACTAAAAAGCTTGTTAGAGTCAAGCTAATAAATAAATAGATTCTAAAGACAGAAATGTCAGCAGCCAGCAAAATATCAGCTAACAACTAGATGCTTACATGGGAAAAGAACCCCCAAGCAGGAGTGGAGGTTTTCCAAATTCTCAATGACTTAAGCAGACCCAACGTGAGTCTATGAACAGAAAAAAGACAGCTCTCATCATGTTAACATAGCAAAATTAGACATGTACCAGCAATTGATTTTTGTGCACAAAAGGTCTATCCTAGCGTGTGAATGACAGAAGTCAATAATGCCACTATCCTACTGAGATGCAATAAACCTGGTCTACAAGAAGCTGTTTTTAATGTCTTGTTCCTTACACATAAGGACTGGAATTTCATGCCACCCTGAGCAAGAAGCTAGAAAAAGCTTTTTATAATTCTCAAACATGCCACAAATACCAACAAATGTAATAATAGCACTGTCTCTCACTCTTTGTTATGCAATATGTTATGAGTACACTAGGATGGTTCAAATGGGACTACAAACACATGAAGTGCTAGTAGAGCAACACCACACATATTGCAAGAACTTGGCAATCAGATGCTCTTGTAAAAGTATTTATCCTGGCAGTTCTGATCTCCTGTTTTGCTCAAGAATGAAAGCCTGGCCTTACATGAAAATTCCTGTACAGTTCTGGGCTGACACACAAAACCTAAAATAGAACAAGGAGGATATTTTGTTTCTCTTGTTCTTGATCACCTTTTTCCAGAAAACACCCTGTATGGCAAAGTACTGAAACAAGACTTTTGATTGGTGAGTGTACAGGTTACAACAGATACAAGCAGAAGTGATGACAAAATATGAATAAAAGAAATTAAAACAAAACCTTAAAGGAAAGGAAAACCTTCCTTTTTTTACTTCTTATTAATAAATACTACATATTTTTTGTAGTGATGCATCGATGGAACAGCCAGGGACCGGAATCAGACGATTTTCCGCATGCTCGGTAGTCATTCGCAGTCTCACATCTTTACGATTCTGAGCTGGTCCATTTTGTTGGCAATAACAGGCAATAACGTCAGATGCAAGTTCTCGCTCTATTCTCCCCGACGGCAAAGTGACTCACACACTCGTCTCATTCACTTCGGTTAAATAGTGCTTGTAGTGCGCATATCTCCATAATTTTACTAATTCCCGTAGGTTTTGCGCTCACACCAAAAGCACACACACAACTGATCTATATAAGTGGCACGCAGATAAAGCTGCCTCTCAAACAGCTTGTGAGTCGCAAGTACCAAAATGAGTGGCTTACTAAACTTAAACGATCAAATACACCCAAAATGATTTCAAAATGTCAGTCTTTGAGAGTATTTAGTTAAACACTGTCATTTCTGGAATGTAAATAGTTGAGATAACGCATGTTGTTTATCAGTATATTGGATCTGTGCATAAACTCTTAAAGTGACAGCAGCCTGATATTCCTGCTGCTGTCTGTCATATTAATCAAAGAAAATCTCTGCTCTTCACGGAATAACTTTTGTAACTTTAATTGTAAGCATTAATCTGTATTTAAAGACTATCCACTGTTATTACTCGATTACTTAAATTTCTATAGTATTTCTTACCTGAATACTATCCTACTGTTAGACCGACCTGAAAAAACATAAAGCTATGTTTATTTTATATAAACACGGAAAAATTGCAATCGGTGCATCTCAAATTTTTGGTTAAAAATGCCAAATGCCAAAAAAGTAAGTAACAACCAACTGAGTGGACTATACAATCCCATACTATGGTTTCCACTACCGCATCTTGCACAAAGACAGCCAAGCATAGTTCTACCTATGAAAATTATAATACAATAAAATTATGTTGAAGTATTGTTTCTAGGCAACTACATTGTTGTGCAAGCAAACACCCACCATTTAGTAAAGATAAAAACAGTAAAGCGTGACTTAGCTTCCATACAAGGAGAAAAATCAATATAATGAGCTGTGAATGTGGCTATGGCGAGCTTGCTCTTAACAACATTCCGTGCAAATGTTCAAAATGCCACTGTGACCATGTGCTGGCAGAAAGTATATTAAAACTCAGCTTAGTACTGTGGTTTGATGATCACATAGAATTTCACAGTAATCTCTATCCGCTGACTCAGCCCAAGTGGCAATGATTTGGCAAGCCAAAACATGAAATTATATGCAACGGCGTTTCATCCGTGCACATTCCTACACTTCAGCCTGAGACTGATGTTGTTCTATTATAGGCTTAGAAATGATTGCTGAATCACATCTGGTGGCAGGAAGCTCCTCTGAGGGGCGTTTTTTTTTTTTTCGTTCTTTCTTTGGGAGTGCAGAAGTTCTCTGCCTTAAAATTATACTCCCAGTTATGACTCAGACATCATAATAAAGCTGCAGACATGTCTGATTCTGAGTCATTCACTCATCGTGCAGTCTAGAACATTCACAGAAGCCGACTAGGAAACTTCAGATTCCAAATGAAAAAAAAAATAGACAATGTTTAATGTCATGCATGAATACGGTGTTACATTTTCATTTCATCTCATGGAGGAACTAAGTGTTCAAGACCAGCACAACACCATTCAGTTCCCAAACCAGCTGAAAGTACACTGGGTCATACTTACATCACTCTTCCTAAACTTTGCCTTCAGGCTCTTCATATTAGTCCATTCAGATTTTAGCAGATCCCAAGACACCTGAATAAAATCAAACTTTAGTTAGTCATACACACATACTCCAAAGCAAACTGTCGCTCAACACGGCGGAAACTGAGGATCGGGTCAACACTGTTATTAATGGCAAAACTACGACCAAGCTTTTGGAGGCAAAACGGTGTATCGGGTTACAGTGGCCCCAGTGGCAGTAGTACTGAATCTAATGTGTGCTCACTGTGCAAATTTTACAATGTAAGAGCATTTTGTGTTCCCTTTCAGACACTTCCGTCCAGACACTCTGTGACTGACTGTGAGCTCCATAAATACACATAAACTGGGGTCATAGATATTCTTGGATCTTCCTGAGGAGTCTCCGCGGGAAAGTGAAAACTTTAGATGGAGTGTTCAGAAAGACTCCAACAAGATAAGAAAAGCAAACAGGACTGACCGCGCGCTTCACTGAGGAACAATGGCAACATTGTGTCCAACTATAGCTGACAGGAATGATGATTGTAAACAACGACATGTAAATGTAACATTGAAGCGAAATTACAACTATTTTATTCGGTAGCGTGAAGTCAGAAATGTATAGTTCTAACGTTCAGCAGAATTCCAATTGGAATAGCTTAAAATTGGAAGGAAAAACACAAGGGAAAAGAGTGTTTAGATTTCTGCACTTACCCACTTTGCAAAAGTTAAGCCGCACACACAGACCTCAGGGGTTTGTTGCTAACACACTGTTCCGAGTGGTGTTAAGTGCTTCATATACCATTTAGTGCAATTTGGACTCGTATATATTAGAAACCCCGGCGGAGAATTAGAGCGGTGGGCTAAAGGGGAGAAATCAGGAGCAAAGTTATTCACCGACAACAATCCATTCAAGTGGCGCTCGCGCTGCCTCTGATTGTTCCCCGGGCAGATAGAGTGACGTCACCATCCATGTGTCCTCGTGACTACCGAGCTTGACTGTATACTTACAGTAGCGACACGATACATGTTTTATTCTCCATACTAGCCTACATGTGTACCATGCTAGAAATAATGTTCACCAAAATATCGGTGTGATTCTTTAATTAGAGGAACTTTTCCCCCTATAGGATGTCCCAAGACTATTTTTATACTACCTTTACTATTATAGAGTTTCTCTACATGTTACATTTTTTTTAAAGTGTTAACATCAGGGTACATAATAGCCTACGTTTCCTCTACGATCTTAGAAAGTAAGTGCAAATAATATTTTCATATCACTTGGTATTTATGTGTGCAATTTATCCGTTGTAAACGTTTGTAGTAGCCTTGTTTATTATAATGACATCTGCCAGGAAATGTAGTCTAATTAAATTAAAGCTTTTTATTATTATTATTATTATTATTAATTTCACTAGTAATTAAAGTGTTTACATGGTGTTCTGTGAGTAGCTTTATTGTCATTATCAAACCAGCCAGGATTTGTGAATTTTAATTAATAAACAAATGTCTACTTCTGATTTATTGACTACCTGCCAATTTTGGAAATCCTTCAGTAAAATACTGGAAAAAATGTCAACACAGGTCATTACAGATCAATCAAACGCGACTTTTGATGTAGGCTTCATATCGAATAAGGGCATAGGCTAAATATAGGCCTATTCTTGATCTTTAAATAGGCTACGCTTTAATTTTTTTTATTTTTTAATAAGAATTTTATTTGTCCGTTGTGACAACTATGATTACCAAGGTTCACGAGACCATGTTTCTATTCTATCCGGGGAAAGAATTTAGCCTACCAGCGTCAGTAGTCGCTCGAGAGCAGATATCTTTATGATTATGTATATGGGCTGTAAATAGAAGTTGTGCGCGATATGCAATAGCCTATTTTCCACTGGGACCATAAAAGTGTCCTCGGGGTCTGAACTCTGAAGCCAAACGTGCAGATTCGATATAGTGACCTACTATACAGTGCAGTGCTGGGGAAGGGCGCCGCGAGGTGGACACGTCCAACGATTTTAAAGTCATATAGGCTACCATATGATACCAGTGTACAGTATACTAAATCAGACCAAATCCATGCAAAAGCTTGATAACAGTACAGCACATATGGCATCAAACAGAACTGTGTGGCCCACAGACTTAAAATTGCAGCTGACAGAATTAATTTTTACTGTTTCTTTCCAAATAAACCACCAGGGACAAATAAGCTTCTATTATAATCACTGCTGGAACATCAAGCACATTAATACTTCATTATGTAATTTTGGCATTCACTGTAGAATAAAACGCGTTGACAGTAGGGCTAATAGACTGACAAGAAGCCTGCCCTTGTAATTTCCTCAGAGCTGCAACACATCTGTGGTCATGCAGCACCAGAACAAAGAATAACACCAATCCCATGCTTGTCTCTTTGGTTAGTGTGGTGGGTCTGTGCTTTGGTGGTCCATTGCCACAAGCGACAGAGTAATAAACACAAGAAGTTTAAACAACAGGTTATTTAGGTTACTCATCAAAAACATTGTCATGATGAGAATATGAAAAGATCCTATTAAAAGCAACACAGCCCCAGGCTACAGGCAGAGTTGCAACACAAGTTGAGCTTATTTTCCTTTCTGAAAAAATAAATACAAATAAAATATATACACTTTTGTTCAAATTGGATTCAGAAAGATTTTTTTTCAAAGTAATTTATTTTATTCAGCAAGGATGCAATAAATAAATTCTGTTATTTTGAACTTTCTATTCAAATTTCAAATAATACTGAAAAATATATGTATATATAATATTAAGCAGCACAACTGTTTTCAACATTGATAAGAAATGTTTCTTGAGCACCAAATTAGCATATTAGAATAATTTCTGAAGGATCATGTGACAGTTTTTTAAAATGGTATATTTCACATTATTACAGTTTTTTTTGTTTTTTTGTTTTTTACTGTGTTTTTAAATAAATGCAGCTTTGGTGAGCATAAGAGGCTTCTTTTAAAAACAAAAAACCCACTCAAAAAAATAAGCCTTTTTTAAGATTTACTCATTTCAATTAATAGTAAAATTCCATCAAAAAGAATTGAATAATCCTTACATAATGTAATTGAATAATTAAGAATTGTTCAAATATTCAATTAAAATAAGGATTATTCAATTTAATTTGATGGAATTTTACTATTAATTGAAATGCGTAAATCTCAAAAAAAGGCTTAATTTTTTTGGAGTGAGGATAACATTTGAAAGGTACATATAACACCGAAACATATCAAACACACTGAAACACAGAAACTGAAAATATATAACATACAAAAAGATCAAACCATTTTTTTGTCCAAAATGTTACAACGTTTGATAATTTTCAAAAATTTTAAACGCATGACAACTTGCCCCTACAATCAAATCAAATTACTTTACTGTAACAACACTACGAACACAAGTGTACCGGTGGTGAAATTCTTTGGTGCAATCTCCACAGCATGACAGTATGGATAACAAGTACAGAAAATACACAATAGACACATGTACAGTATTAACAACACACACACACATATTGCAATACACAGAACAGAAGGGACACAAATACAGGTAGTAGCCTAAACAATATACAACGGTACTATACACAGAGCATGAGGACTTCTAAGAAAGTGCAATAACCACAATACACATATTTACCACCTTAGAAGTGGTATACATTTTGCGGTGAGCAGTGCAGTACAGTATGCAGTAGTGCAAATGGAATTATATAAAGAGGGTTTTAAATATACTTATTACAAACCCGATTCCAAAAAAGTTGGGACACTGTACAAATTGTAAATAAAAACAGAATGCAATGATGTGGAAGTTTCAAATGTCAATATTTTATTCATAATACAACATAGATGACATATCAAATGTTTAAACTGAGAAAAATTATCATTTTAAAAGGAAAAATAAGTTGATTTTAAATTTCATGGCATCAACACATCTCAAAAAAGTTGGGACAAGGCCATGTTTACGACTGTGTGGCATCCCCTCTTCTTTTTATAACAGTCTGCAAATATCTGGGGACTGAGGAGACAAGTTGCTCAAGTTTAGGAATAGGAATGTTGTCCCATTCTTGTCTAATACAGGCTTCTAGTTGCTCAACTGTCTTAGGTCTTCTTTGTCGCATCTTCCTCTTTATGATGCGCCAAATGTTTTCTATGGGTAAAAGATCTGGACTGCAGGCTGGCCATTTCAGTACCCGGATCCTTCTACGCAGCCATGATGTTGTAATTGATGCAGTATGTGGTCTGGCATTGTCATGTTGGAAAATGCAAGGTCTTCCCTGAAAGAGACGATGTCTGGATGGGAGCATATGTTGTTCTAGAACTTGGATATACCTTTCAGCATTGATGGTGCCTTTCCAGATGTGTAAGCTGTCCATGCCACACGCACTCATGCAACCCCATACCATCAGAGATGCAGGCTTCTGAACTGAGCGCTGATAACAACTTGGGTTGTCCTTGTCCTCTTTAGTCCGGATGACATGGCGTCCCAGTTTTCCAAAAAGAACTTCAAATTTGGATTCGTCTGACCACAGAACAGTTTTCCAATTTGCCACGGTCCATTTTAAATGAGCCTTGGCCCAGAGAAAACGCCTGCGCTTCTGGATAATTTTTAGATATGGCTTCTTTTTTTACGTATAGAGTTTTAGCCGGCAACGGCGAATGGCACGGTGGATTGTGTTCACCGACAATGTTTTCTGGAAGTATTCCTGAGCCCATGTTGTGATTTCCATTACAGTAGCATTCCTGTATGTGATGCAGTGCCGTCTAAGGGCTCGAAAATCACGGGCATCCAGTATGGTTTTCCGGCCTTGACCCTTACGCACAGAGATTGTTCCAGATTCTCTGAATCTTTGGATGATATTATGCATTGTAGATGATGATAACTTCAAACTCTTTGCAATTTTTCTCTGAGAAGCTCCTTTCTGATATTGCTCCACTATTTTTCACCACAGAATTGGGGGAATTGGTGATCCTCTGCCCATCTTGACTTCTGAGAGACACTGTCACTCTGAGAGGCTCTTTTTATACCCAATCATGTTGCCAATTGACCTAATAAGTTGCAAATTGGCCCTCCAGCTGTTCCTTATATGTACATTTAACTTTTTTGGAATGTGTAGCTCTCATGAAATCCAAAATGAGCCAATATTTGGCATGACATTTCAAAATGTCTCACTTTCAACATTTGATATGTTATCTATATTCTATTGTGAATAAAATATAAGTTTATGATATTTGTAAATTATTGCATTCCTTTTTTATTCACAATTTGTACAGTGTCCCAACTTTTTTGGAATCGGGTTTGTAAAAGGTACAGCATTTCCTGCTTATTTGGCTTCTTTGTAACCTACAACCAAGGACAACAACATTTGTACAGCCTTACACAGAATGATACCAAATGGCCTACATACAGTACAGAATAATTAGAGCCTTTACCAAAGCCATGTGTTCCTGCATATTCATTGAAATAAAAATCTGCAGAGGGCTGTTCATTCTGTTTCCCCCACACTCATTCTGGTGGCCAATATACTGGTTTATCTCCTCATTCAGTGGCTAAATAAAGGTTTGGATTGGATGTAGGCTTAGAGGTGACACCCCTCACCTCACTTCAATAACTGATGCTGCAGGAAGATTCCATTGAGCTGTCTATGTACAGGAACAGCTATATGTCACAAACCACATATTGGATGAAGCTCAGCTTTTCATCATAAAATGTTTCCAGCTCAAAACCTCTCATGAAAGGTACTAGTTTCAATAGGCTCATGATGTCCATTGGTGCTGACAATGTGTCCACTACATTGTCAGCACCAATGGACATCATGAGCCTATTGAAACTAGTACCTTTCTTGAGAGCTGGAGTTAGTTGTATTAAATATTTCATTAATGATGAATCTTGCAGCGTTCCCCCATCGTGAATAATATATTGCACACATATGCAAATCAGTATTTTTCATATGCATGGCAAAATACTCAAGTGCTAGGCATGCACCATTCAGTTTAGAACTAAAAATGAAATCTAACTGTGATGAAAGATGTGAAGATTTCAAAACAACATTGAAACACGTTTGGAGGATTGTTCCTGTACTGAATTAAAAATGTAAAGGTGTCAGGCAAGGATCACCGCGTGTAAATAAACACCTCATCTCTTCCAGGGGATTTTCTCTCAAACGTGCTTGATAATTGAAGTTTTCTGTCCAGGAGGGGGTAGTACTGTTCTGTGATAACTACCACTCAATTTCACTGACGCCTTCTGGCATCCTCTCTCCTCTCGTCCTTCTGCTAAGAGCAGATTTGAAGTGGGTCTTGCATCATACGCTTTCAACGAAAGACCTTTGAATGCTATCCACTTTGAGCTCTAACCTGGCAGTGAGCACAGGCATGTAAGCTCACAAGCACACAAAATATTCTGAATATATTGACGGGTGACTTGTGTCTCCACTTACATTGATTAAAGTCCCTACAACACAGCATCCATAAATGTTAGCAACTCAAGGAATATACTGCATAATGACATAAAGACTGTGTCCTTTTATATTATCTTTAATGGTATGACAAGAATTTTAATATTAGCCACTTAATCCATTTTTATTGTTCTTTCAATGGGGTTTACCATGCACCAAACACAACATTAAATTTAAATATTTAATATCTTATCCGTTGCACAATTTTTAAGATGCACTTTCAAACCTTGGCTGCATCCAAAATCGCATACTTCCCTACTACAGTTTTAGGCGAAAAACAGTTGTGTGATGAAAGAAGTAGGCCTATGTCCAAATTCACAGTAGCCTACTCATAAAGGAGTAGACAAAAAGTACCCGAATGACCTACTACTTCCGCTAAGATTCTGGAGTGCGCATACGATGGAACCTTTACTATCCCATGATGCCACAGGAAAGGAGTTATGAACGTCAGTGAAGCGACACAACTGATGTTGATAGGTAATGACAATATTACGAATGTAGTAAGTCCGAATTTCATTCTACATAGAATGTATTTTTTTAGCACTTGCAAAGTACTTAATCAAAATAAGTAGAGTATGTGGTTTTAAATGCAGCCCCGTGTACAATTCAGTCCTCGATTCTGAATAAGATTTGTTGTGTGTCCTCACCAGGAGGTATCAGTTTGTTTTTGTGACTTTAAATTATTAAGAGGAAGTGTCTTAATGTGTTTTGAAAGTAAAGTGTTTTGAAAAATATCACAAAAGCCAATGGGAGTTTACTTGATGCACTTTGGTGTTAATGTGAAATGTGTTCAATGTACAGTGCATCCGGAAAGTATTCACAGCGCTTCACATTTTCCACATTTTGTTATGTTACAGCCTTATTCCAAAATGGATTCATATTCATATTCATTCATATTTTTTCCTCAATTCTACAAACAATACCCCATAATGACAAGTGAAAGAAGTTAGTTGAAATCTTTGCAAATTTATTAAAAATAAAAAACGCAAAAAATCACATGTGGGTAAATGACGTGACACCTACATTTTCTGTCTGATTGCATTTTTTTTTTCAGTTAAAAACTGGTTTAAATGCATAAAAAGACACCATATATATGTAGTACCTCTCCCATGTATGTACTCACTTAAATTTTTCAAAAAACATTAGTTATTTGTAATTTTTCTGTTATTTAAAGTGTCAAAATAAATTAATGCCATAAATTCTGTTTTGGAAACATCTTTGAAATTACTCTAAATTTATTCAAATTTATTTTCTATACTATTTGGCATGATTTCCAAAGTGTTTTGTAATCCTGCACAAAATTGCAAAGCATTTTTTTATTTTTTTTATTTCTTTCATAATATACAAACAAACATTGTCCAAGGATGTACATTTTATGAAATATCATGTGGTGCGACCATCAAGAATTTTTGGACTTTATGTTGAAATCCTTTCAGAGACAGTAAGTTGCATCATATACCAATTTGCCAAGGACCCATTGAAACAGCAAGCAGGTTTCTAACTCTCTTTCAAATTTGGACAAAAATAACCTTTTTAACGGCTGGTATCATGTGGTGCAACCTCAAAAAAACAATGAATATTAAGTTATTTCTACAAAATATATTTTTATTATAAATTTCATAGTGACCTTTTGTAGGAATCTAGCTTGTTTTGTTTAGGTGGCCAATTATATGCCTGTACATTTTGAGTGAATTTAAAAATATCATGTGGTATGATAATATCGAGTGTTTTCCATTATAGATATATGTCCTAGATTGGCAGTTTTTGTGCTTTTATATTCAATTGATGGTTTATATACATAAAGTACTTTATTTTAGTATTATTTGGAATAGATTTTTTTCCAAAAAATGGGGTTTTGTACAGCGTAAATAAATAAAAAATAAATAAAATAAAATAAATGTAAATAAAATTATGCTGGCTGATTAAATTAAGAATCACACTCCAACATGTCATAATGGCATAATGGATTTCATCATGACGATAACATTCCCATGCCGAACATGTCTGTGTATGATGCCAAAGGTTTCTCATTGAAATCAATGGAGCACCCTGTGCATCGAAAAATGATGCTAAAGGGGTACCCTGTGCGTTGAAAAGTGACGCCGAAGGGTCCTGCCCAAGTGTCAATATGTGACGAGTTGGGAGTGAGAACGTGTTGTTGAAGCAGTTTTGGCACCAATTACAGCCTCGTGTCTTTTTGAGTATGATGCTACAAGCTTGGCATACCTATTTTGGGGCAGTTCTTCCCATTCTTCTTTGCAGGACCTCTCAAGCTCCATCAGGTTGGATGGGGAGCGTCGATGCACAGCCATTTTCAGATCTCTCCAGAGATGTTCAATTGGGTTCAAGTCTGGGCTCTGGCTGGGCCACTCAAGGACATTCACAGAGTTGTTCCGTAGCCACTCCTTTGTTATCTTTTGTGCTTAGGGTTGTTGTCCTGTTGGAAGATGTACCTTCGCCCCAGTCTGAGGTCCAGAGCGCGCTGGAGCAGATTTTCATCAAGGATGTCTCTGTACATTGCTGCATTCATATTTCCCTCAGTCCTGACTAGTCTCCCAGTTCCTGCCGCTGAAAAACATCCCCACAGCATGATGCTGCCAACACCACGCTTCACTGTAGAGCGGTGCCTGATTTCCTCCAGACATGACACTTGCCATTCAGGCCAAAGAGTTCAATCTTTGTTTCATCAGACCAGATAATTTTATTTTTCATGGTCTGAGAGTCCTTCAGGTGCCTTTTGGAAAACTCCAGACGGCCTTGTACTGAGCAGTGGCTTCCGTCTGGCCGCTTTACCATACAGGCCTGATTGGTGGAGTGCTGCAGAGATGGTTGTTCTTCTGAAAGGTTGAAGTGACCATCGGGTTCTTGGTCATCGCCCTGACTAAAGCCCTTCTCCCCGATCACTCAGTTTGGCTGGGCGGCCAGCTCTAGGAAGAGTCCTGGTGGTTCCAAACTTCTTCCATTTACAGAAGGCATTGAAGGTCCTGCTCATTAGGACCTTCAATGCTGCAGAAATATTTCTGTACCCTTCCCCAGATCTGTTCCTCGATACAATCCTGTGTCTGAGGTCTACAGACAATTCATTGGACTTCATGGCTTGGTTTGTGTTCTGTCATGTACTGTTAACTGAGGGACCTTATATATACCTTATATTTTAATAAATTGGCAAAGATTTCAAACAAACTTCTTTTAAGTTGTCATTATGGGGTATTGTTTGTATAATTGAGGAAAAAAATAATGAATTTAATCCATTTTGGAATAAGGCTGTAACATAACAAAATGTGGAAAAAGTGAAGCGCTGTGAATACTTTCCGAATGCACTGTAATGGAAGACAAACAAGACAGAAAGCATTACTAATTAAACAAATCTGCAGTCATTAACTAGTTTTGAAAAAAAAAATTTAATCATCAAATTGAGGATACAATTTATTTTATTTTCGGTTGGCAAACAAACCATAAAAAGGAATATGATTCCATTTCATAAGTCTCACTAGACAATAGATACTTTCTGATGTTTGTTTAACCATAAGAAGAGTTTGTCCATCAATAACAAAACACAGTGGAAAATCTTAGTTGAATATGTATTAATGTATTAGATACTTTTACAGGATTGTAATTTAGCTCTGTTTTACTTTACTGTACTGCTTTGTGAATATATCTAACCCCAATTCCAAAAGTTTAACATTTTTAAAGTTACAGTAATCTGAACAAACAACAATATATGGAAATCTTTAGGTTCTTAAAAAGTTGTGCTGTTGAATTGCTTTTTCAGTATGCTATTGATCCAGGAGATATGTCTGTTGGAGAGAAATGTGTACACAGTTGGTTTCTTGGGATTACCGCATCCTCTCGACCCTGATACCACTCCAACCATGTTTTTCTTACATTCCAGAGGTCCACCGGAATCTCCCTGAAAAAGACAACAAGGTTCTTTTTCCTTCAGACAGGTAAAGGGATGATTTCAAAGAGCCTGTAACAGCCATAAATGAAAGACAACAATATGACATACCCAACAGGTGCCTCTCTTTTCCTGCTTGTTTCCTGCACACAGCATGTCCTTGGTGATCACAAGATCGCTCTTGTAGTAGCGGTTGCACAGATCTCTGTCCACAACTGTCACCTCTAACATTTGCAGTTTATCAGAAGGTTCCATGACATTAAAATGAGTAGTTCCCCAACCTGTCACAACACATTTTGTTCCAGGTGGAACATCTTGTTCCTTTTTAGGGATTTTTTGGGGTTTTGCTTTCACTTTTTTGCTTAGCTGCAGAAGAAAAGTCAATGCTCAAAAGCATACAGTGAAAAAGTCATACGGTCACCACATCAACAACCACATTCAAGTCATCCTTACCTTAATGAGCATGATGTCATCTTGTCTAGTCCTTGCATTAAATGTTTTAGGTTTTGCATAACTGAGGATGCCAACACGCTGAGAGCCTTTACTCAGAGACAGCGTTCCTGTGAGAACTGTCACAGATGTAATGGGTTTTCTGAAATAGAAAACTGACTTAGATGTGCTTAGGTGCAGATACTTTACAGTGAGCACTTTAAGCAAAGAAACTGAAGGCTTAGCATAAAAAACTGTGGGAATGTGTCCTGGTCAAGTGAATTTGCAATATACAGTGCATCCGGAAAGTATTCACAGCGCTTCACTTTTTCTATATTTTGTTATGTTACAGCCTTATTCCAAAATGGATTAAATTCATATTTTCTTTCCTCAATTCTACAAACAATACCCCATAATGTCAAAGTGAAAGAAGTTTGTTTGAAATCTTCGCAAATTAAAA
Source organism: Rhinogobio ventralis (assembly GCA_039654625.1). Lineage (NCBI taxonomy): Eukaryota > Metazoa > Chordata > Actinopteri > Cypriniformes > Gobionidae > Rhinogobio > Rhinogobio ventralis. Next base: position 15,716,205 of record CM077208.1, on the reverse strand, counting down.
AAAAAAAAAAAATCACATGTACATAAGTATTCACAGCCTTAGCGTGATACTTTGTTGAAGCAGCTTTGGCACCAATTACAGCCTCAAGTCTTTTTGAGTATGATGCTACAACCTTGGCATACCTATTTTGAGGCAGTTTCTCCCATTCTTCTTTGCAGGACCTCTCAACCTCCACCAGGTTGGATGGGGAGCGTTGGTGCACAGCCATTTTCAGATCTCTCCAGAGATGCTCAATCGGGTTCTAGCCTGGGCTCTGGCTGGGCCACTCAAGAACATTCACAGAGTTGTCCCGTAGCCACTCCTTTGTTATCTTGGCTGTGTGCTTAGTGTCATTGTCCTGTTGGAAGACGAACCTTCGCACCAGTCTGAGGTCCAGAGCAGGTTTTCATCAAGGATGTCTCTGTACATTGCTGCATTCATCTTTCCCTTGATCCTGACTAGTCTCCCAGTTCCTGCCGCTGAAAAACATCCCCACAGCATGATGCTGCCAACACCACGCTTGGTATTGGCCAGGTGATGAGCGGTGCTTGGTTTCCTTTAGACATGCCGCTTGCCATTCAGGCCAAAGGGTTCAAATCTTTGTTTCATCAGACCAGAGAATTTTGTTTCTCATGGTAGGAGAGTCCTTCAGGTGCCTTTTGGCAAACTCCAGACAGCCTTTTACTGAGGAGTGGCTTCCGTCTGGCCACTCTACCATACAGGCCTGATTGGTGGAGTGCTGCAGAGATGGTTGTTCTTCTGGAAGGTTCTCCTCTCTCTCAGAGAAACGCAGGGGCTCTGTCAGAGTGACCATCCGGTTCTTGGTCACCTCCCTGACTTAAGGCCCTTCTCCCCTAGAGCGGCCAGCTCTAGGAAGAGTCCTGGTGGTTCTTCCATTTACAGATGATGGAGGCCACTGTGCTGGCCACTGTGCTCATTGGGGCCTTCAGTGCTGCAGAAATATTTCTGTACCCTTCCCCAGATCTGTGCCTCGATACAATCCTGTCTCTGAGGTCTACAGACAATTCCTTGGACTTAATGGCTTGGTTTGTGCTCTGGCATGCACTATTAACTGAGGGACCTTAAATAAACATGTGTGCCTTTCCAAATCATGTCCAATCAACTGCATTTACCACAGGTGGACTCCAATCAAGTTGTAGAAACATCTCAAGGATGATCAGTGGAGACAGGATGCACCTGAGCTCAATTTTGAGTGTCATGGCAAAGGCTGTGAATACTTACGTACATGTGATTTTGTATTTTTTTATTTTTAATAAATTGGCAAAGATTTCAAACAAACTTCTTTCGAGTTGTCATTATGGGGTATTGTTTGTATAATTGAGGAAAAACAATGAATTTTATCCATTTTGGAATAAGGCTGTAACATAACAAAATGTGGAAAAAGTGAAGCGCTGTGAATACTTTCAGGATGCACTGTATGCTTTTTTGCATTAAATAGATGGTCCCAATTTATATTAAGTGTACTAACATTTAAATTAATCATTTGATACAATGTACTTATTGTTCATTCATGCCTTTACATTGTAAAAAATCTGTGTGACCAGGCAAATGTCCCTAATATTTCTTCTTTTAGTTCAATATAGTATTTGTTTTTCTGAATTGAGTTTTGCGTATATGTTCCAAATGGGTAAAGACGCCCTTTGGCATAAAGCCTTGTCTTGACATTGAACACATATTTTTAGCTTTGTGATTGAGGCACGCTACGTAGGTGGCAAGTCTCAGTGGCTTAAAAAAAAAAAACATGTAGCGTTGGTATGTTGTTATCCTCCATGTATGCTATGTTCATGCTTTTTTGGGGGAGCAGTAAGGTTGATTAGGCTTCTATCTCTTTCGCTCTTCCCCTGGAGAGTTATGTCTATTATTTCCTTTCCCACATCATGATTCACAGTCTAAATATTTGTGTTTGTCAATAGAGAATGTCAAGCTATACGTCACACCGAGTTGCATGCTGAAGGCACCTCCATCTTTAGAGGATCGCTCTCTACTACTGATACTGCATACGGATACCTGCACCTTTTCTTTTGGTTTTACCTTTAAAGGGGTCCTAAATTGAGAAATCAACTTTCCCTTGAGCTTTTGATATATAAAAGTTAATGGTAATATAAAAATATCCTGTAAGTTTCAGAGCTGAAAACTTCCTTGTTAGTCAAAGAAAAGCTTTTATTGACACCAGGCCCAGCAAATGCTCGATCTCAGAATGTGCCAGGCTGTGACGTCAGAGTGCAGTGAAACATCGCCTCAACAGAAAAAGCCAGATTCTGTAGCCCCGCCCACCGACTCGTGCCTGATATGACATAGGCCTACATAGAGCTAAACTGGATCGAATTTCTAAGCGATAAACATACTGCATAAGCTTCATTCGGATTCCAATATTATGAATGAATGGATGAACTTTATTTTTAATGAATATCCAGCTCATGTGGGGAAGACATTGCGCGTTTGTTCCTTCATTTTACCATGGATTCGTTTGTAAACGAGACTGGATTTGCAGACAGGATGAAATTACATGAATGAAAGAAGCAACACACTTATGTGAGTAAAAAAATTTTTTTATATGTGATAGTATTGCATTGTTACAGATCGTTTGATTTCTATTGATTATGTGTACGTGTCTAACAGAACATACCTTAGCTCGCTTTCAAAGGCTGAAGAATCCTTTATTTGTGGTGTTGTTGGTTCATTGCGATTCGGGATCAGACTCGGACATGTATGGGCCACAGGGCCAGGGCTCCCAAAGCCCAATGTCCCGGGGCTATGTGTTTTCCAGACAGGCTACCAAAACGTAAGCCCGGCCTGCCGACGGGCTATCTTAAATAGTGAAATAACATTCATTTCTTGATGTGCGTTGTTCACTCTCTTGACTTGATATTTGAAGGAAAAATACAATTGCTGAAGTTTTGATCATGCTGCCTGCAACGTAGTTGGCGTGTGTGTGTGCCAATCAGGCGGGCCAAGTAATAAAAAAAATAACATTCCAATCAATTGCGGGTGGATGAGAGATAAATCATTGTGTTTGTTTGATAAAGACGTTTTTCATTCCGGTTGCTGTTTCCCCACACGCTTTCAAAACAATTCCCACATGTACTGACAGGGGAGCTGAAGCTCATTAAATATGCAAATCTTATCCAATCCTAGCCGTGGGCTTTTACTTCCAAGTCTTCAGTGCAGCACGGCCATTAAAACAGAGTATTCCATGAGAGAGCCTCAAAACCAGGTAGAAAATAGCCTATTACTTATTCATTATGATGTTTTTGAATGTAAAAACCATGCGAACGTCATAAGTTGACCTCAGACAACAGTATAAAAAAATGTAAAAAGCCAGTTCATGACACCTTTAAATTATATATTTACATTCTCCATGGCATCGTTTGCAGGGAAGAGAAGCTATTTCATTTTGGATGTGTGAGTGGCGTAATTTGGCTCTTTTAATTTGTAGTACCCCTAGCCAAAGGTTACACCTGCATACATAATTTCTGTAATAACATCTGTAATTACACTGTTGACCCTTCCCTAACTTATTAACCCACCCTTAAACCTAACCATATCACGATACCTATCCCTAATCTTACCTGTATCGCACCTCAATAGCAGCAAAATTGTTTTGAAATACAACAGGAACACAATAAGTACATTTAACCTAACATTTTTTATGTAAGTGCATAGTACTTAGAGTGTGACCAAATAGATCAATAAATAAATTACAAGTTTAAAACAATACATATAAATTTTAAAAAATCTTTAAATAATAATTGTATCTTTAATTTGGATAATTATATTATTTTAAAAGGAAAAATTATATTATGCTTCACATAGATTTTGCAAGTTCATTTGTATGCTCAAAGTTGTTGCCTTACTCTTCGCATTGCGCTGAAGTTAAAACCCATTGGTCTTGAATGAGGATTCCCCCACACACGTGGATCTGGTCCTTCTGAATTGACACCATCCACGGCTGACGTTTTTTGACATCTTTGCCTCCAATAATCGACACCTCAGAGCAAGCTGGAATAGAGATTTTAAAAGCAGTTACAGATGTAAAAAAAAAAAAAAAAAAAAACTGATGAATTTGTTTTGTGAACTTAATCAAACTCTCTGACAGATAAATAACCATTACCTGCCACTTTGAAAAAGGTGAATGCTAAGAAGTGATACACAGTCAAATATCTGAAAACATCCATCTTGCCGACCGTTCTCTCAGTTAAAAGTCAATGTGTTGCCTCAGACATCCAACAACGTCAAGTGAAAGAGCAATGAGGAAATAGCTGTTTTTCAATGCACATTTTGGTTACTTTGTGGTCAGAGCAGAATCAAAAGGTGTGTAGATGTGGAGTGTTTGCATGCAATGTGATGCATCTGTTTTTGCAAATTTTAACAAGTTGACATTCAGTTAATCTCTGTTTGAAGAATCCAAAACCAACAGAAAAAAAAATATTTAACAATAATTACCTTAGAGAGAGCAGAACTTTAAAAATAAAAGTGAAGATAAGAAAATAATTTGAACTCATACACTATTTACATTGACAGAAAGGCATTTACAAAATGCTATGGAACAATCAATTAACAGTATAACAGTTATCCCTAAAGACTTATTTAGTAAGGGATTGTATTTTGCAAACTAAGCATGTATTTTCTGCATTAACCGTCGCTGTATCGATGCTGTAGATTGAACATAAGAGTCCAACTAGCACCATTTAGAGTAAACAGAGGACACTGCAGTATTATTACATTCTTATAAAGTATTCCTCCCCTATTAAAATAAGTCTGAGAGGGGCTCTTTGTGACATGAGTTCAGACATGAGTCTTAAAAGTTAAAGTCTCATTGGGGGACATGTAGCTCTCACTGAAAGATTGATGTGAAGCTAAAATGACTAACGGTTTTTCACACCTTTAGAAGCAAAGCAGAAGCTTCAAAGTAGAACGCACGGCTGCAGTCTCCTGCTGCGCCAAACTCATAAACGTGTGAATCACAGCAGAGGTTTTTATTTAACCTAAAGAAGATAAAATGAAAGATCTTTGGAGTGTAAAATGAAACCGTTTTATAAAATGAGTTAACGCTTGCAAATGAGAATATTTTACTTTCTTTTACATTTACAAATACAAGGCTTTTAGAAAAACTGATGTTGTGAAGAATTTCAAGACGACTGTAACAGAGTTGTGCTGTGGTTAATTATCATTGATGTTCATAATACCATGATGCAATAATTTTGATTATAATACAGATACATTAATACGGAGAAAGAAAAAAACAATATAGCTCCTGAGGTTAAATGATCACCATGAATGCCACAATCAACTGAAAGTGGCATTCAAAGTGGAACTTTGGGAAATTGAAGCTTTCTTTCAGAACAGGAAACAAAGCACATATTTTCATGGTTAAAATTGTGGTCTTGGTAATAAACACACACTGGTACATTCTTCCAGATGTGCGATCACATTTATGAACACCCTTTGAACATCTGCTGATCATGTTCTGCTGAAGAGCAAAATATGCATCAAAATACCACCATGACAAACAAAAAGGCCATGGAAAAGAATGTGAGGTTTACATTTTCCCATTTTCTTTTTTCATGTACTGTATTCAGTGGCACTAATAAGGTTTGAAATCAAACCTCAGCTTGTTAGACTGAAAACACAGGGGAAAAAATGGTAAATTTCACTTAATTCAGTTGATATATGACATTACACAGGCATATAAACATCAATACATTTAAAATAGAGTTTAACAAGAACATTTGAACAAGATGTTCAATTTAACACGCTCCTAGAGCAAAAATATTTTGGCATTACCAGCGATCACATTAATAAGTAAAGCTTTCCAAAAAAAAAAAGTGATAAAATATCAAATACAAAAGAGAATTATTTACATTTTACTTTTACAACAAGCATCGGCATCATGCATTATGTTGAATTGCTCTCTCTAATAATCTTAATCCAATAGACTGAAGAACTGCACACTCCTCTGTCAACACAGAAACATAGTGGATAAGATTAAAACTACAAAACTGACAGGAGATCCTCAGGGGCTGTCAACTTTATTCAAGACACATTACCCATCTGCCATAATGTAACTGCTGGCAACAGTTATTACAAAAGCATCATTGGATGGGATGGATTTCAAAAGCTGCAAAAAGTTGCATCACTGATCAAAGGTTATTAGAGCCAAATGATGGGACTCTAATCTCAAGTAAACAGAATTGATCTTAATTAGCAACTACTAAAGACTTTGACTGTGAAGTGTTTAACTTGAACTTCCCAGAATTCCCATGTGGTTACGTGTTGAGAAAGCTAACAATCATCGAGTGTCTTTCAGATTTTTAAAGTGTGTTGCACAGATGCTATCATTAAGATGAGGGACTCAAAAATGAATGCAGTGTTATGCTTCAACCACACACAGTCTCATTTCTGTGACATTCTTTAGGCCAAATACAATAATATTTTATGAATTCTCAGTTCAGGACTACAGACAATAGCCAACTAGGTAACCATTAGTACAATAAATATGTCTGTTTGAGTTCTCCATTCATAAACTTTCAATGATTTTCACGTGAAGTCATAAAGAGATCCTTGAGAATGGAAGAGCTGCTGTTAGCATGTTTCCTTGTTCAGATCTGAATGAATGGGCACACTCCTTTAGCACACTACAGCTCTATGGTGGCAGTTTGTGCTTTACAGCTGCATGATTAAATTGGCTGTACTCATGCCTTGGCAGAGTAAGTCTGGGTAAACAGGCAGCTTCAAATACATGCCCTTGATGCAAATCGTGTGGTGTCATTTTCATCAAGGGATTCTTGTGCTTGAAGGCATAATTACAGAGTTCAAGCACCTTCAGCGTATTTATTCATGGATATGAAAATCCGAGAGGCTTTATCTAATTCATGCCCTTGTCACGACAGCCTTTCCCTAAGAGGCTATTCCACGAGATCTCTCAAAAAGAACTGGAGTATTTATTTATATGTTTGTATATTTATTTGCTGAACCGAAAGGTGATTTGTTAAAAGGAGGCTTGAGAAAATGGCCTACAGAGACAATGATCTGGCTTATGGACCTTTGCAGAGAAAAAAACAATTATTTCATTTTATGGCTCAGGAGATTGTAGTCCACCCAAAAATGAAAAATCTGTCATCATTTACTCACCCTCATGCCATTCCTAACCTCCATGAATTTCCTTCTTCTGTGGAACACAAAATAATTTTATTTTAATTAATGTTACATCTGTTTTTATCCGTACAAAGAAAGTCTGAATGTTGTTTCGAATGTCTGGGCAAAAATCATCGAGACATTTTTTAAATGTATTTCTCTCTAATTAACTTGTTCAAACCTCTCTTGAATGTTTTGTGGTGTTTTTTTTTTTTACTCAGAAATAATAGAACATAGGAAGCACGAGTAAATTAGTTGTTTTTGGTTCCAACAATAAAATTAAGAAATGCTAATGTCACAATGACAAAGCAACATCTTCCTCAACACCTCTATTCACCTTCATTTTTTACAGTTCGTATTATTTCTTATTTTAAAAAGTTCAGTGTAAGTCAGACATTTTCATAGTCAGTAATTGGATTAGGTAACACAAGTATCACAGTTTAAGTACATCTTATTTACTCACCTGTTGAACAAATACAGTTAGGCTATGTTCAGACTGCAGGCAAATCGTATTTTTCTCAAATCAGACCTTTTCAGGCAGACATGTCCACACTATTAATTGCAAGTGATTAAATAAGATTTGTGTGTCCTGACATAACCAACCTATCTGCATGGGTTGCATTGGTAACAACGTAGGCGTACCCACATATGTGACGAGGCTTTCAAAACGGATGCAGGAAAAGTAGAGGTACATCATCTTGCTCTCTAAGGCTGTGAAAACTTGTGCTGCCTTCAGAGGATGCATTCCAAGGTAGGAAGGCTTCACTTCCTGTCTCATGAGATGCCTTCATCTGATCAATTTTTGAAGGCACTATAGATGTATGCATCGTTGAAGAAATCAACTAGCTAGTCACGACTGTTTTCCGAAACCGTATTGTCGCAAATCTGTCGGTTAACCACCCACGTTGGTTAATGATGTCACGCAGGTGGTGGAGTAATAACTGCTTTTAATTAATTAGTTTGAGTTCGAATTAATGCTCGATTTTTGAACATGGCATCTAAGGACTAATTCTTATTTTTCTCAATTATTTTGCTTTATTTCCAGATTCAATCACAGGCTTGTTCTTACGCACTAGAGCACTTATGCACACATGTGCACTCTTCAAAAATGGTGCTTTAAATCTCTTGACAAACTAAAATACATAAATGACATTTGTATGTATTCGAAATAAAATGTATAGATTGTACTAAATGTTGCTTGCTTATTTTGCTCAAGGTAAGGATTTATTAAGTCCACATGTCTTGCAAACAAGAAACTATGCTTCTAACCACAGGTCGAGAGCTGTCGTTCCAACCCCTAAACTTTGCGACGCTGTTTGCGAATGTTCGTTGGAACGATGGTTTCGAGAAACCGACTCATTGAACTATGTTGATAACGATGGAACTTGAGACCATAGGTAAACGCACCCCTGGTATCCTTCACTGCCTTTAATATCCCACAATCCCACCTTGTTAAACTTTGCCGCAATTTTACAGTTACTTACCGCAAAAAGCCCAGTAAAATACCATTTATATTATTTACGGTTAGCTACTGTAATATGCACTGCATTATGGGTATTTTAAGTACTTTTTACTTATTGGGTAAATACTTTTTACTTTGTTACTTTTAAAACGTAAACCAATATCAATTAAATATAGCTACATATAGAATATAGCATTCAGATGACGGCAGTTTGATGGCTTGAATTTGAATATCCTTAACCACTCCCTTCCAACCGTTAGTCTGCTATGAGTGAGAGATGGAGAGGAGGAGCGCTGAAGTAAAACTCTGCCCTCTATTCAATATTCCGTTTCACTTGGAAATGCGTCACAGCACTAAAATAAAATAATTTGCAACTTCTGGTTCACTGGGACTTTAACAAGCAAAGAGTCTCAACTGAAAAAAACGCTGTGCTGCCAAAACGCTCTCAAACGCTCACAGCAAGGCGTTTTCAGCAGAGCACCTAGCGTTTTCAGCTGGATAAAAAAAGGTTTGGTGGACATGGGGCCTTCAAGTAAAATATTCAAGTAAAATAATAATTAATTCAAGAACGAAAATGCATTCCTTATTTGTTATTTGTTATTTCTTTGTGGCTTCTTATTTATCTTATTTCATATTAATTCATTTTTACATGTCATTGAAGGCTATATTCTCTTCTCTCTTTTTTCAGTGTTGATTGTCATTTGATTGTGTAAAGGATCAGTCTAGCAGTCATCCTATATCCGTGATTTATCATGTTCATAACATTTAGGCATTAGTCAATAGTCATTGATGAAAATTATGTTTCTTCTTTTTTTCTCTTTTGCCTGTGTCAACAGGAGCTAACTGCACCCCAAAGAGCCACAGCACTCAGCATCTTTGGCTTTGTAAGTATATATTTTGACTAACATTATGTGATAAACGTCTTTTAATGCATAACATTTTCAACAATACTTGTTGCCTACATTTCTGCCTACTATTTGTTATCTTGTTGTGATTGTTTAGTCTCATGTGGGATATGCCACTGCATAACATGACAAAGTAATTAAAAATTATTCATTGCATTCACTTAAAAATATGTATACATTATTTTATATGCAGTTCATTTACACCAGTGACCAGAAAACAGAGAGACTGAAGAATAGACGGAGAAACGGACAAAGCTGGACTAGAACTAAAACCTCAACAGGGTTTGCCGTATCTGGGGAACTCGACTGGAGTATATAAGCGCACGTATCTGTTCCATGGGGAAGGGAATGGCGCAACAAGCCGACACTAGAATGGGCACTTCGGTGTTACTGACTATGGGAAGTGAGCACACAGGAAGATACCGGCTCTACACGGAGGCTATAGAATCTAGCAAACGTGTTAGGTGTCGCCCAGCCCGCAGCTCTACAAATATCTGTCAGCGAGGCACCACGAGCCAATGCCCAGGAAGAAGCTACACCCCTAGTGGAGTGGGCTCTTAACCCGAGTGGGCAGGGCACGTCTTGGGTTTCATACGCCAAGACGATGGCATCCACTATCCAGTGGGCCATCCTCTGCTTGGAGACAGCCTTTCCCTTCTGCTGGCCTCCATAACAGACGAAGAGCTGCTCTGAGGTCCTGAAGCTTTGCGTTCTGTCCACGTAAGCCCGCAAAGCGCGGACGGGACAAAGAAAAGCTAGAGCTGGGTCTGCCTCCTCTGAAGGCAGCGCTTGCAGGCTCACCACCTGGTCCCAGAAAGGAGTGGTGGGAACCTTGGGCAAATATCCAGGCCCTCAGGATTACATGAGAGTTACCAGGCCCGAATTCCAGGCACGATTCGTCGACCGAAAATGCCTGCAGGTCCCCTACCCTCTTGATAGAGGCCAATGCAGTCAGGAGTACTGTCTTTAAAGACAGAATTTTTAACTCAGCTGACTGCAAAGGCTCAAAGGGTGCCCTCTGCAGTGCGGTTAGCACCAGAGTTAAGTCCCAAGAGGGTATAGAAGGAGGGCGAGGAGGATTTAGTCTCCTCGCCCCCCTCAGGAACCTGACGATCAGATTGTGCTTCCCTAGAGACTTACCACCTACCATGTCATGATTAGCGGCGATAGCGGCAACATAAACTTTTGATGGGTGGAGGGAGACAGCCTTCGCTCCAACCCGTCTTGTAGGAAAGAAAGCACAGAACTGATCGAGCATCTTCGGAGGTCTTCTCGCCGAGAAGAACACCTTCAACGAACAGGTTCCACTTCAACACATAGAGGCGCCTCGTAGTGGGAGCTCTAGCGGAAGTGCCCAGGGACCAGACATGGAGTTTCCAGAGGTCTGGACGCGGGTGCCATAGGGTGCCCCGTCTCTGAGTCAGGAGGTCCTTCCTCAGAGGAATGGGCCAAGGAGGTGCTGTCGCGAGAAGCACTAGTTCCGGGAACCAAGTCCGGTTGGGCCAGTACGGAGCAACCAACAGGACTTGCTCCTCGTCCTCCCTGACCTTGCACAGAGTCTGTGCAAGAAGGCTCACTGGGGGAAACGCATACTTGCGTAGGCCCCGGGGCCAGCTGTGTGCCAGAGCATCCGAGCCGCGAGTCCCCTCGGTCAGGGAATAAAACAACTGGCAGTGGGTTGTGTCCGGGAAACAGGTCCACCTGTGCGGTCCCGAAGCGACTACAGATCATCTGGACCACCTGGAGATGGAGTTTCCACTCTCCGGGGAGCACTGGCTGTCGTGAGAGCTCGTCGGCCGCACGATTGAGCAGGCCCGGAATGTGAATGTCACGAAGCAACCTCAGATGCTTCTGACTCCATAGGAGGAGATGGCGGCCGAGTTGTGACATGCGACGGGAGCGTAGACCGCAACGTTGAACGCAACGGCCGCAGTGTTGTCCGTACGGACCAGAACGTACTTGCCTAGTAGCGGCGTTTTGAAGCGGCTCAGCGCAAGACGAACTGCTGACAACTTGAGGCAATTGATATGCCATTACAGTTGAGGCCCCGTCCACAGACCCGAAACTGCAAGCCCGTTGTACGTGGCACCCCAGCCAGTGGATGAGGCATCCGTGGAGACAACAGCATGCCTGGACACTTGTTCTAGGGGAACTCCTGCCCGTAGAAACGAAGGGTCCGTCCACTGGCTGAAGGTTTGGCGGCACCTCAGAGTCACAGGGACACGGAGGGATCCGCTGTGCCACGCCCATCTCGGGACTTGGCCGTGTAGCCAGCGTTGAAGCAGTCTCATATGAAGCAATCCGAGCGGCGTTACTGCGGCTGCAGATGCCATATGCCCCAGGAGCCTCTGAAAATGTTTCAGTGGTACCGCTGTCCTGCATTTGAATGAATTCAAGCAGTTCAACACCGACTGGACACGCTCCTCTGTGAGACGCGCTGTCAGATTGACCGAGTCCAGTTCCATACCGAGAAAAGAGATCCTCTGCACGGGGCAGAGTTTGCTCTTTCCCCAGTTGACCCGAAGTCCCAACAGGCACACAACAGGGACAGCCCAAAGGGAAGGACCTTCATGTCGATTGCTGCAAACCAATCTTGGGGACGGATGTACTCGAAAGTGTGCTTCTGTGTCAACATCTGAATGGGCGGTTTGTGAAGGGCCCGGTTCAGGACTCACAGGTCCAAGATTGGTCATAACCCACCGCTTTTCTTGGGCACAATGAAGTAGGAGTTATAGAACCCCAACTTCATATCGGCTGGAGGGACCGGCTCCAATTGCGTCCTTCGCCAGTAGGACTTCGATCTCCTTCCGCAAGATGGGCGTCGCAGCTCCACACAACAGTGAAGTGGATGCCCAGAACTTGGGAGGATGCCGTGCGAACTGAATCGCATAGCCGAGCCTGGTGGTGCAGGTGAGTCAGCGGGACTCTCCCGGAAGTGCTAGCTAGGCTTCCGGAAACCGTACCACGAACACACCCGCCCCACAGACGTACCCACGGTAGGGCAGCGAAGTGGAGGGCAGGGACCCGACCCAAGAGGCATAGCGTCCTGAAGTGGGGTCTGAGTGTGCATGCAGCACCTACCTGCCCCCACGGTTGGACAGAGGGTATGAGAGATGGCATAGTAGTGTTCTCAAGCCATACGCTGCGGTCCGCTGGTGACTGAAGGAGGGGCAGAGAGTGGCAAGGCTTTGTGGCGTCACACACTGCCTACCTCACCTCCTTCCTCAGCGGGTAACAAGAGTGGCGAGGCATAGCGTCGCGCACTGCCATCCTCGCACCGCTGAGAAGGGGGGAATGAGAGTGGCGAGGCTCCCCGGCGTCACACACTGCCATTCTCGCCCTCTTGTGGGGAGGGGAATGAGAGTGGTGAGGCTTCGTAGCGTCACACGCTGCCATTCCTGAACTCTCGAGACCCAGAGGTATTGGAACTGCTCTTAAGAATTTGGGTACCACTGGCTGTAACACCAGTGGCGGAACAGAATTTAGCAATGATTCTCCACCCGGCCCTCCTCCGGGAAATAGCAGCTTCAACCAAGACCGGGTCAGCCGAGATGGGTGGCATCGTGGGATGCCCATGGCGAGCAGACTGAGGGGTTCCATCTGCTTTGCACTGTGGAGGACTGCTGGGCACAGTCACTGACAGTGTCGCCGAAAAGGGTTACCTTGTGAGATGTGAGCATCGAGAAAGCTTGACGTCTCACACCCCTGCAAGGTAGCCCAAGGGTGTTTCTGGACCAGGGTGGACATCGTCTGGCCAAGGGCCAACGCTGTGACTTTAAATGTAAATCAGTCACTGTGCGCAGCTCAACCTCGGCTCAGAACTACCCTCGTGCACTAAGAGCGCAGGGCGCAGGTGGCCTGCCAGTGGCACTGCCACCTCACCGATGAGGGTAGTGAGAGAGAGGAAAGCTTTATCCAGATTATGGCCCTATTGGCGCTCCATATTTTGGCACCAAATAGTTCCACACTGCCAAAGCTTTCCAATGCACATCCGGGAAAAAGGCAAGGGGGCGGGCAAGGCGATTTTTGCACTACGCCTCAGCCACCCGGGAAAGCATGGCTGTCAAGTCTGAATCTGATTCAGCATGAGCACACACCATTATAGTGGGAAACTCAGCATCATCTTCATTTCCAGCTTATAACAGCCCTCTCTCAGATGCAGCGATTGACATCTGTCCTCTGCTAGAGCCCCAGATGAAACGCTAGGTCCTTTTTTTCTTTTTTTTGGAACCAGCAATCCCACCTGTAAGCTACCAGCAGGCACGTGAAGCCCCTATGAAGAAGGTTGATATGCTAGGTATGAGAAATAGTTGTTGAGAATTCTATTACGTGCAACAATTTAGCTGAAAATGTAGTTGTTTTACTACAGCTTTCGCTGTCTTATGCTGGGTACACACAAAAAGATTTTTAAACTCTTATAAGAGTTTCAAAATGTGAGAGCCCACAACCATGATGATAAGAAATCATAGATTTAACCGTTTAGTGTATGGAGTTCCGCAATGTGACCAGGAAAGCACACCGCACACGAACAGATTCCATTCACAAATAACAGAGTCCCGCCTGTGAACACGGGAAATCTTGCAAAATCTCTTGCATCTTAAACGTGACTTTAAAGTAAACAAACATGGTGGATGACCGGCAAGAAGTAATTGCGTTTATAGTGTATGGAATGCTTTTTACAGAAAATTTGCGGAGGGGAAAATGAAAATGTTTAGATGAAGCCATGGAGACAGTGTGAAAATTAACTTTACATGTTACAGCGCGAGCTGGAGGTGAGTCTTCCGTCAGTAGCTTGCTTTCTGATTGGGTATTGTTTTGTTTCACGTGATAATCTCCAGAGCACGCATGCTTGTGTCTTTGGGGTTCCCCCCACACGCCAGGATTTCTGATCGTAAATATTCAACATGTTGATTTTGAGATCGGGGCAGCTCCAACGTTCTTACGATCAGGACAGGCACTGATGTTGGACGAGAAGGCCTGGCTCACAGTCTTCTCTCTAATTCATCCCAAAGGTGTTCTATCGGGTTGAGATCAGGACTCTGTGCAGGCCAGTCAAGTTCCTCCACACCAAACTCACTCATCCATGTCTTTATGGACCTTGCTTTGTGCACTGGTGCGCAGCCATGTTGGAACATGTAGGGGCCATCCCCAGACTGTTCCCACAAAGTTGGGAGCATGAAATTGTCCAAAATGTCTTGGTATGCTGAAGCATTAAGAGTTCCTTTTACTGGAACTAAGGGGCCAATCCCAACCCCTGAAAAACAACCCTACACCATAATCCCCCTCCACTAAACTTTACATTTGGCACAATGCAGTCAGGCAAGTACCGCTCTCCTGGCAACCGCCAAACCCAGACTCATCCATCGGATTGCCATACAGAGAAGCGTGATTCGTCACTGCAGAGAACACGTCTCCACTGCTCTAGAGTCCAGTGGCGGCGTGCTTTACACCACTGCATCCGACTCTTTGCATTGCACTTGGTGATGTAAGGCTTGGATGCAGCTGCTTGGCCATGGAAACTAATCTGGGCTAATCTGTACCTACCTACAAATAAATTTGCCTTGCCTTACCAATGTTGATCCAGCTGAAACCTTGTTTGCTTCAACTGGGAATTTGTTTCCTTGGGGAAATAAAATGACAGAATGGTGAATCAATCAACAAAGTAGATGCGGCACAGTGGGAGCAGCTACCTGTGTCAGATTTGTGACTCATATATCACTCAGCCTGAAGCAAACATCAAAGCCAATTACTTCTCAAGAAAATGCATGAAATCAAAGTTAACTCGAAATAAAAACAGCAAGGCTTTTTTGGTGGACTGGGGATTCAGATGACTGAACAATTGTTGACCCAATTATTGACACTAATCTGTGTCGAAAGGTGCAACAATTTTTTTATACGGAGGCTCATGTTGCTGTTTTATCATGACTGTATTGAATGCATCTTACTGTATGGTATAGCGGCCAGGTTTGGTAATTGGACAGTTACCCTTAGATCTCAGTTGAATCGCTTGGTGCGTACAACAATGAAGTTCTTCATTCTATATTCAATACAATTATTTTTAAACAGGCAAGGAAAATGACTCTGGATCCTTCTCATGTGCTTTATCCAGAATTCGAACCACTTCCATCTGGTCAACGTTTTCATACCGCAAGGTTTAGATACAACTGCTATAAAAATGCACACAACTGTGTGATTGTTATTGATTTGGGTATCGTTATGCAGCTTCACCTGTATTGTCCAAAACAAATTTCCCTTTAAAGAGACAAATAAAGTATAAAGTAAATTGTATGTGACAAAAACATAACGTGAATTTTTAAAAATGTACATGTACACAAGTATCTAAAAACCTCATGTCACTTGAAACATTTGAAATCTTTTTGTTTGGTCAAGAAAACAATAAAATAGGTGCACAACTCCCTAAGAAACACCTACAGTAGTTTATGAGTTTCAAACATTTCTCTGGAACCAGCTGGTTTCACATATGCTAGCTGAAACTGTATGCATAAATTAATACAATTTATGCTTCAAAAAAGCGTATGATAATTTCATGCATCTTTTCCGCCATACACAGTCTGCTCATTTAAAAAGAAAAAAGTGAACATGATAGCACTCTGTCATGCAGCATGACATTTGATTTCCTTCTCACTCCATTTGATCTTGGCATGTTTAATGAAATATTCAGCAATAGATGTTTGTTTTGTTCTGTCTTGCATAGAGCGACACCAGGAAATCTTCCCAAGACTCACCCCTGAAATGTCTGACCTAGGTTTGAACCCACAACACAAAAGAAACAGGCTTGTGTTCCACTTTGAAAACATGAGCTGAAACAGTGTTACAAGTATCGTTCAAAAAGGACAGAGATTCCCTCTGTCCTTTTTGAACGATACTTGTAACACTGTCTCAGCTGACTATATTGTGCTCCACCCTCAGATATCCATGTTCCCTTGTCTGGAGACCGGAAGATCTGATGAATTATTTATATGAGCACACAAAAAAGCTGCTGTGGAGACTTAATTGATTGATCACTGGGCTTCCACATTCTAGATATGCACTCAGATTAATAAAAGTCCTGTCAAGAGCAATGTTTGTGTACTGCTTGAGTCAATAACCCCCTAATAATAAGCATTTGTTCCAATGCTAAATTTAGTTTAGAATGTCAGAATTAGATTTGTCAGACCTTCATTCATTCTGAATATATAGTTTCCATATTCAAAGTAAAAAGCTGATCTTGTTTGCGAGCAGACAGACTGACTAAACCTATACAAACCTCTAGTACAAGACTATTTCAAATGCATAACTGCAATACCGGTTATCCTTGCTGCTAAACCATATAGCACCCGCCAGAGGAAATACCTAGAACTATAATAGAGCTTTAATGAGTTCCATATATGATCTGAACCTAAATAATAATATTAATAACATATATATATACACACACACGCACATTATATATAGACACATTATATATATATATATACAGTATATACACATTATATATATATATATATATATATATATATATATATATACATATATACATATTGTATACATGTATTGTTTGTGTACACTTAGCACACTTTTTTGTGTCTTTGTGGATTGCCTGAGTTTACTTTAATAAATATGATACCAGTTTGATCTTTTGTATCTTCATCATCAACATCCAACTATATGCGTTACAATTATATTATGTTATTATGATAAATAAATACATAATGAAGAATATTGGGCCATGTTCCAATCGAATCCTTTATCCAATTTCTGGAGAAACACTCCTCACTTAGAACCACACACTGAAAAGACAAGCTCTGCCAATGGCACCCAAAGCGAGAAATTGAGCCTGTTCTGTTAGGAAGAGACCGATTCGAACTGACCTTTGAAGTTGTGACAATAGTTGTCGCAACATGGTTGCCAAGAAACTGTTTTGCTAGGTGAGCTGCCTTTAGAAAGCTATTAGAGTCCCATAACTAAAGTGCAAAATGACTATAGACAGTAACTCTGGTACACAATGAGAGATAACAGAATACCAGCTGTGGAACGTCTCAGGTCAGCATTAACAATCTAGACCTTGGAATATCTGCTGCTTTAAACTGATTATTTTACTATAATCGTTCTATATTATTATAATATAATATAATATATTATTTTAATATAGTCGTTCTATTTTTGTTTTTTTAAATGTTAATTAAAATATAGTTTTAAAGTAAACATGTTTTTCAAAACCAAACACATTTACTGCATTTATTCTCATCTCTTAACTAAATTAAATCATAAATCCCACAGGCACCGCAGAGCTTCATTAAACTGTTTTTGTGCACTATCACAAGCTGATGATGAGGATTTGGATAGGGGCAGAGATCACTTCATTAGATCTGACCTGATACAGCAGCTTATGCACAAAACAACCCTCCAGCATTAGAAGATAAAATGAAACATGATAAAACTTTTAAAGGAGCCATGGTGCTAATAAACTAGAACTGTCACAGAAAACTTGTGTCAAAGTGGTGTATAATTTTGCTAACCTGGTCTCTCATCTGTCAATGCAAAATCAAATATGATCAGTATGCCATCTGGGTATTAACATTTATTTAAAAAAATGAATTGTATTTACAACATTTAAAACATGACAACTTGCACCAACATGTTTTGAACAATTATAAAATGATAAAATACATTTGTCTTAATTTTGTCCTATACCCTCATTACACTTTCCTGAAAGTAAGCCAAAGTAAGCCAAATTTAAAAACAGTGGCTGCTGCATAAACTGCTTATAGTCTTCCAAATTAGCCATCTAATTTATTTCATTAAGACTGGTCATAACTTTTTTTTATGTCAGTTACATTAACAAAGTAGAGGTATACACTCACCTAAAGGATTATTAGGAACACCATACTAATACTGTGTTTGACCCCCTTTCGCCTTCAGAACTGCCTTAATTCTACGTGGCATTGATTCAACAAGGTGCTGAAAGCATTCTTTAGAAATGTGTGCCCATATTGATAGGATAGCATCTTGCAGTTGATGGAGATTTGTGGGATGCACATCCAGGGCACGAAGCTCCCGTTCCACCACATCCCAAAGATGCTCTATTGGGTTGAGATCTGGTGACTGTGGGGGCCATTTTAGTACAGTGAACTCATTGTCATGTTCAAGAAACCAATTTGAAATGATTCGAGCTTTGTGACATGGTGCATTATCCTGCTGGAAGTAGCCATCAGAGGATGGGTACATGGTGGTCATAAAGGGATGGACATGGTCAGAAACAATGCTCAGGTAGGCCGTGGCATTTAAACGATGCCCAATTGGCACTAAGGGGCCTAAAGTGTGCCAAGAAAACATCCCCCACACCATTACACCACCACCACCAGCCTGCACAGTGGTAACAAGGCATGATGGATCCATGTTCTCATTCTGTTTACGCCAAATTCTGACTCTACCATCTGAATGTCTCAACAGAAATCCAGACTCATCAGACCAGGCAACATTTTTCCAGTCTTCAACTGTCCAATTTTGGTGAGCTCGTGCAAATTGTAGCCTCTTTTTCCTATTTGTAGTGGAGATGAGTGGTACCCGGTGGGGTCTTCTGCTGTTGTAGCCCATCCGCCTCAAGGTTGTGCGTGTTGTGGCTTCACAAATGCTTTGCTGCATACCTCGGTTGTAACGAGTGGTTATTTCAGTCAAAGTTGCTCTTCTATCAGCTTGAATCAGTCGGCCCATTCTCCTCTGACCTCTAGCATCAACAAGGCATTTTCGCCCACAGGACTGCCGCATACTGGATGTTTTTCCCTTTTCACACCATTCTTTGTAAACTCTAGAAATGGTTGTGCGTGAAAATCCCAGTAACTGAGCAGATTGTGAAATACTCAGACCGGCCCGTCTGGCACCAACAACCATGCCACGCTCAAAATTGCTTAAATCACCTTTCTTTCCCATTCTGACATTCAGTTTGGAGTTCAGGAGATTGTCTTGACCAGGACCACACCCCTAAATGCATTGAAGCAACTGCCATGTGATTGGTTGATTAGATAATTGCATTAATGAGAAATTGAACAGGTGTTCCTAATAATCCTTTAGGTGAGTGTAATTTGAATCCGGAAAGTAAGACTGATTACCCCTTAACTAACTGCCAGTTGGTCAGAGTAGTTCTTAAGACACAGTCTCAACATAATGGCTATGTTTATGCAACTGGCCACTGATAGTACTAATTTTGAAGCAGCACACAAAACCACTTCTAGACAAACAAGCATTTGTTTTGTTTCACTCAAAACCTTATAGCCGTTATGACAATTTCCCCAAGGGACAACCAGCCCCGTCTCCACATGTGATTTAAAACTCCATACAGTGCATCAATTAATTAAATCATTACAAATGTAAATTAAGTTAAAGATACTGCAAGCTTTTATATTGCAGAATATATACATTTCAACCCTATATTGAACCATTCAGAGCGCCACATCACAGGGATCACCACTGTATGTGCTGCGTAAAAGCGCACGTCATCCAATCATTTGACACTTGGCTCTATAAAAACGCAGCAAGCTGTCAGTGCGCGTGAAGCTACGAACAGACAAAAGAATTGTCCGATAACATTACTAAAATGCGGTTACCCACTTAAAGTTCCATTTAAGATCCCCATTGTCATAAATATCACCGTGCGCAATGTGTCTATGAAAAACTGGATGACAGTGTCACAGTGTGGAGACGGGAGAAGTTGGAATGGTAAGATTCAGGAATGAGTAACTCGAACAGGATGGAAAAAGTACACTGAACATCAGCAATGCAGAAGACTCCCGAGATGCAAGACGAGCGCACAGAGTACGCGTCTGGAAGTCTCCCGTTAAATGAATACAACGCGAGCTTCGTGGTCAACATGACTAATTTGTCGTGGAGTGACTTTCAGGATCTCGCCGATTTGGATAAACCCGACTTTATGGGAGACGGATCTGCGGTCCTAAGAATTATGATCTCTGTCATTTACTCGGTTGTGTGCGCACTGGGTTTAATCGGAAACATCCTCGTCCTCTATCTTATGAAATCCAAACAAGCATGGAAGAAGTCTTGCATCAACCTCTTTGTGACCAGTTTGGCGGTCACTGACTTTCAGTTTGTTTTGACACTTCCCTTTTGGGCTGTGGAGAACGCCATGGATTTCACGTGGCTGTTTGGGAAGGCGATGTGTAAGATAGTGTCTTATGTCACAGCTACGAACATGTACGCCAGCGTGTTTTTCCTCACGGCTATGAGCGTCGCGAGATACTGCTCCGTGGCTTCAGCGTTAAAAAGTAGGAGACGCCGGTTGCGTTTCTCCGCGCAGTGGATGACTGTCATCATCTGGATAGCAGCGGTCGGTGCCGCTCTGCCAAACGCGATATTTTCAACGACCGCCACGGTGTCCAACGAGGAACTGTGTCTGGTGAAATTCCCCGACAGGAGCGGAGACGCGCAATTTTGGCTGGGTTTATACCACGCGCAAAAGGTACTTCTGGGGTTCCTCATTCCGTTCGGGATAATCACGATATGTTACCTGCTTCTCTTGCGCTTCATAACTAACAAAAATGTGAACACCTCAAGCGCTAAGAGGCGATCCAAAGTGACCAAATCTGTGACTATCGTCGTTTTGTCTTTTTTCCTGTGCTGGCTGCCGAATCAGGCGTTAACAGCGTGGGGTATCTTAATAAAACTCAATGTAGTGCACTTCAGTTACGAGTATTACAGCACACAGGTGTATATCTTTCCAGTCACAGTTTGTTTGGCACATTCAAACAGCTGTCTCAATCCTATTTTGTACTGTTTGATGAGAAGGGAATTCAGAAAGGCGTTGAAAAAGCTGTTTTGGCAAATGACATCTCCTTCTGTGACAACCATGAGACCGTTTACAGCCTCCACGAAGCCCGACCAGGATGAACACGGTCCCGCGATGGTTCCACTCAGTCCCGCGGAGCCCGCGCTTATTTTCTATCCTCCGGGAGCTGTCATCTATAACGGCAGAAACGACCTTCTGCCTAACAGCACATAAGGAGAAGCTATGTTGAGTAAGGTATCAGACTCAAACTAAATGGCTAATAAGTTAAATAATTCGCTTGTACGGATTTTCTCTGCCAACTAACTACTCAAAGAAACCAACGCGCGGACTAAAAGCCGTTCTGGAACACCCTTAATAGTGGAGGGGAGCTTCCCTCATCCTAAACGTTCTTTAATTACAGGTTCTAAATCCAATCCGAGTTTTACATTTCTGGAGGAACAACTCTCTGCCAACAGTTCATTGATTATCACCGAAGTAATGTCAACTGATAATCTAAAATGTTTGCATTTCTTAATCCAGTTATTGTTTTTCTTAAAGTGAATATTTATTGTGGTTTGACAATGGACATGATAATGCTATAAAAACAATTCACCTTAAAAGAGTAATGGAATTGTATAAAAAAATAAAAAATAAAAAAATCTAAATCTTGCAATTTTGTAAACTCTTCGTTGAGTACATATGTGACTCTAGATCACAAAACCAGTCATAAGGGTAATTTTTTTTATATTTATTGAGATTTATACATGAATAAATAAGCTTTCCATTATGCATGGTTTGTTAGGATAGGACAATATGTAGCAGATATATAACTATATGAAAATCTTAGGGTGCAAAAAAACCTAATTATTGAGAAAATCACGTTTAAAGTTGTCCAAATTAAGTCATTAATGCATATTACTAATAATAATATTTTTTTATATATATTTGTGGTAGGAAATTTACTAAATATCTTCATGGAACATGATATTTATTTAATATCCTAATGATTTTTGGCATAAAAGAAAAATCTATAATATTGACCCATACAGTGTATTGTTGGCTATTGCCACAAATATACCTGTGCGACTTATGACTGGTTTTGTGGTTCAGGGTCACATATAATCTTTCTTTCATCTTCACTGACGAAAGGCTGTTATTTTAGAGTATGGCATGTAAATTGGAGTGCAAAGAGAAAGACACAATCAGTGAAAGGTCAAGCAGATCTGTCTGGCTCAGTACCAAAATGTGTCTGTTTCCTTTCTTTTTCCTGCTCGTTCTCAGTGAATAGAGGAGATGGACCAGATGAAATAGAGAAGGATTATTTATTTGAGGTTTAATCTGTATATCACATGAAGAGAGCAATAAAGAGGCAGCCAATTAGGGATACTGTTGAGGCAGAGAGCACCACCACAATCACACTGCCTGCTAGATTGACCAGGGCTCCAAGTCCAGCTCCCACTATGACCTGAGCCAGCTGCACCATGCAGGTAAGAGCTGCGCAGTCCATGCCAGTCCCACGGCCCTCAAGAGCTGGTTCATCACTGCTCAATTTCCTTCGCTCCTATGACAAGAGAGAGGCTTTGCATGAAAAAATGGCTATAATCGTTAACAACATTTTGCACATGGACATAAACATTTCAGAAAACGTCTATAAAGCATTCCAAAAAGGATGACGATCATCTGAAGATCTGAGCAGAACATTGTGCAAAGAGCATTGTTTTTGCATTTTGATGGTTCTAAGAAAGGATGTTCATATGCTTCTAAGCAAATTTCAAGCTTTCTGAGCAAATTCAAGTGCAAGTAACAAAATCCAAGTTGCACTTTTGCAGGGTTTAATCAACATCTCGATTATAATTCAGTTTGAGTTCCAGGGAGGGATTTCGATTTGTAATAAAATGTTCTGTTTCCTTGTGACTTCATTAATGCTTTAGACATCCCAGGGATTTTAGATAGAGGCTAAACAAATCTATAGTTGATTTGGAAAGTGAAAAATCAATGTTTTAAACTAGTGAAGCTCTCGCTCTTGAATTAAGAAATGTTCTTGGTAAACAGCACATATTTTTTTAGATACAAAACAGTTTGGTGTGTGCTAGCGACAGATAAATTCTGCCTAACATTAAACATTTATTGAACAATGTATTGATTCTTATTGGTCAAAATCGCAGCATTTGTAAATAACTACTGTTGTCTGGGGCAAGGCTGTATAATTGACTGCTCATCTTATGTTTGATCTAATAAAATAATTTCTATTTGAATCGATATTTATTAATATCAATAAAGTCAATACAGTTTTATGCATTTACTTGTTTGTAGCCATGTAATAAGGAGTCCAGTAAGATGGTTTTTAAAATCACATAATAAACCACTCGAGGATAATAAATGACCGACCCTCTTCACACAAGTGTCCTGATTGAAATCAGATTTATTTTGTGATAAGTGACTGGCTGAGTTTACACTAGTTCTTACTGAAAGGCCTTTACAAGTCTTTACATTAGATGAAATAACAAAAAGAACTGATTTACATTTAATTTAAAAGAAACAACCACAAAATTATTAAATAATTTGTCTTTTTAAATATATTTTAAAATGTACAGCAAAGCTTTTCAGCAGCCATTACTCTTAAGTGACACATAAACCTTCAGAGATCATTCTAATATGCTGTTCTTAAGTAAAAAAAATTGTATTTGTTTATTTCAAAGAATTTTTTTTTTTTAATTTTCCTTGCTGAATAAAATTATACATTTCTTTTTCTTTTTTTCAAAGTATACTCCTGTGCAAAAAAAGAAGAAGAAAAGGGCCAAGCCTAAAGTGGCTAAACACTAAATGTGATGTTATATGGGGCAACTTTTTGAGCAATGTTGCCGAGCGATGTTGCTTGGGCACTTTCCCATTGAGAATGGGCAACAAATTTCTATCTGGAGACTTTAGATTGGTCATGGGCCCTGTGTCTAACCTGGTTGCCCATTTATGGCAACATTGCTCAAAAAGTTGCCCCGTGTATCATCACCTTAAGATTTTAATTGTCTTAGAGGGTTAGTTCACCCAAAAATGAAAATTCTGTCATTAATTACTCACCCACATGCGGTTCCAAATCCTTAAGACCTTTGTTCATCTTCGGAACACAAATTAAGATATAGTTTTGATGAAATCCGAGAGCTCTCTGAAGCGTTCTATTTTGTTTTGTTTTTGTGCACAAAAAGTATTCTTCATAACATTAAGGTTGAACCACTGGAGTCACATGGACTATTTTACCGCTGCCTTTACTACCTTTCTGGACCTGGAAAGTTGCAATGATGTTGCTGCCCATGGTTGGTTCAGAAAGCTCTCGGATTTCATCAAAAATATCATGTTTCGACAAAGGTCTTACGGGTGGAACCACATGAGGGTGAGTACTAACCCTTTAACCACACATTATTGGTCAGGAAATCAGCAACATTTAAGCAAATCCACTACTTAAAAAGCCTTGCTGTCTCAGAAAAACAAAGACAGAATTAAGTTTTTGGCAGAATGTGGGAAGATGTGTGGTGATACTCCAGAGCGATGTTTTCGAAAATCTGGTGAGAAATATAATAATAAATACATTTATTATTATATACAGAGGGGGAAAGTAACTAATTACATTTACTCGCATTACTGTAATTGAGTAGTTTATCTGTGTACTCTGTAATTTTACTTTTACTTAAGTATGTTTTGTTTGAAGTATTGTACTTCACTACATTTTAAACCATATCCGTTCCAGAGTAAAAATAAATAAATAAATAAATAAACATTCACAAAAAGATGGAGACAGACAAGACAGACATCAGTAATGCAGACCCAGCTGAAAGCGAAAAGCCGTGAACCCCTGGCTAGTATGGAAATACTTTGGATATAGAAAAAAATAAATAACGTGTCCTGGAGGATATCCAATTTGCAAAAAAATGTGGATGCAAAGTGCAAAAGAGGGATAAAAGTTTGTTACATTTTATTTGATTACCACCGTTTTTGATCATATATTTGTATTAAATCATAAAAAGAAACATTTCATAGGACTTTTATTCTTAAACATTTCAATAAATTAATGATAAAAACAAGTTGTTAATCTAATTTATAATCATTGATTGAATTTAGATTAGAAATTTTAATAAAACAAACGGCTTCAAGTTTGTTATAATAAAGCATTTGTTCAACCAAAAAAAAAAAAACTGTTTTCAACAGCCATTTTAACTGATGATAAGAACCATAATTTAATAATACACTTTGTTTATTAAATAATTGTTTAATAACGTGATGCTGTGAAACTCTGATGTTTTCGGGGTTGGTTATCATATCGTGAAAATCTCATTCTATTACAACCCTACACAGGAGAGTCCCCCACCCCCGCTGTTAAAAAAAGTAACTCGGTAACTAATGAACTACTTTTTACTTTTACTTGAGAAGATTTTTAGACCGGTAATTTTACTTTATTTTACTTTCAATTTTATTGAAGTAATAGTACTTTTAATTGAGTAGAATATTTTATTACTCTTTCCACCTCTGATTATATATGCATTTATTACCACAGTGAAGCATGGAGTTAGAGGTGTCAGTGTGGGGAGCCTTTTTAGACAACCAAAAATTCCAACGTCCATCAGACTCATGTTTTGATCTGGTCAGAGTCCAGATTTGAACCCTATAGTGAATATTTGGTCTCACATTAAACTCAAACGAACTAGGAGACATTTTTCAACTACTCATGAACAGTTTGAAGCCATTAACATTGAGTGGAAAAACACTGACTCTTCTTCCTGTAAAAAGCTCACGTTGGGGAAGGCTATTCCCTGCTAAGATACTTCATCTACAGCATTTGTGCAATTCTTGCTAATTTCCTGACCAGTGATTTGTGATTAAAATGGTTAAGGCCATTAAAAGACCTCTACATATTTTGCATTATTGGCTTGGCCCATTTTGTTTTGCCCAGGAGTGTATATATTTTTGTTTATGAATTTATAAAACTGCAGGTTTGTTCATTTTTGACCTGATGTAACACTCTGAAACTGACCTCTTCCGCCTTGTGGTACTCTGAGATGAGGTTGAATGGGATGGTGTAGAGAGTGCTGGACATGACTCCAAACACACTACACAGCGTCAGCGTGGCCACAATGTTTGGAAACAGGCCGATCAGACCGGTTCCCAAACCAAACACAAAGTAACCTAGGAAGTACAGTCCCTTCAGGCCAATATATGGCAGGAGCAACCTCTGCACATCTGGATGGACACATATGGAAATCATTTAAGCAGTTTCAACAATGACCTTTAATATAGAACAAATGGTGAATGAGATGAATAGCAAAGACACAATAACTGATTAGACACATTCATATCACTGATAAAATGTCTTGACTGATAAAGCCCTCTGAAATGGCCTTTTGAATGACATGACTTCCAGCACTAATTAGAATGGCTGGGTGTTGAAAGGGACTTTTATTCTCTCATCAAAACTCTGAAAAAGTGTTTTATCCAATTTCAACCCCAGACTGACTTCGTAGGGCCATGTATTATCTGACTTTAATTGAACAGTCTTCTTTTGTCTGGATGCATTAGGAGACTGCAGGTCTAATAATGTCAAGAAGAATGAACAGTTGAGTTATGGTTTAATATTTCTCACATGAATAGAGTGCAGAGGAGACAGCGTTGATGCACAGGCCCCAGCAGCCCACTTCAACCCCTCTCTCATACGTCGCATAGGAGGTGGAATTGTGTTCAGCATATGGGTTCCCCTTATATACAATCTGAAGATGGATATACAGATCCCAGGGATGTTACATAAGATAAAGCATGTGACACCATCACATCCTGATCCATCAGCAATTGGTCAAATGGGTTAAAAACACTTGAGTACAAAGCTAGAGAACCCCTCCACTGTTGTTTCTTTTTCCATTATGCTACTTTAGTGAACCTGCACATTACAAGGCTTTTTCCATTCATACATAACATTGCAAATAAAAGGGAGTCCATAAAAACAACATCCTCTGCTCTGCTGTGATCTGTGTGGGTTAGTTAATGCTGCTGAGAGTGTTATTCTCCCCTTAAACTAGCCTTTTGCATGCAGAACGCTAGAAAAACACACTTTTCTTTCAAACTCATTCATTCAGGTGATAGATTAGTTCTTTAATGACCATCATCTCTCAAAGTTAAACGCATTTTCATCATTTTATCAAGCTTTTTGTTACTGCTATCACACAATGAAGATCTAATAATATTCTTATACAGGTGCTAAGAATATCTATTCACTGCATCAGTGCTAAAATGGCCAGTCATTGCCCAGAACGTTCTTCCACTTTGTTGAGTTCAGCAGTACAACTTTCTTTACACTTCGACCGCCTACAAGGAGCCTCACTCATTTATCCCAATTTAACATTGATCAAGCTAGCTGTGCAAGGGGGAAATAAGAAAAGGAAACGGCTACCTTTTAACCACAATTCAAAGCATTATTGATCTATTTTTCAGTGTGGGGTTCAAAATGCTACTCTTCCAGGAGTGCTAAATTGAAATCTAATGGCTTGGTAAATAAATAAAGAAACATTTACTTACATTACTTTTACTTTTTTGGGAAAGTGTGTGTTTACATGGGCCAATGCGAATAAATCTAGGTTTGAATTCAAAGAGACAAGATAGTCTATGCAAGCTCTGACGTTTTATTCTTATCCAAAACAAGGCGATGTGAACATTATGGAGCGCTTAACACTTAAATAATACGTTTAATTCAAACTTTAATTCAGGAAATCAAAGGCATCCAGCTATCTCTGTAGCGGAATAAAACACAGACACGTTTTGATTGATGAAATGTTAAGACAATACATGACTGCGACAATATATGATTTGTGTTTTTTAAAGCCAAATTTTCATAATAAAAGTATATGAATAATGCAATGCTAATTGATATAGCCTTTATTACGGTACAGAAACTATAATATATATTTTCTGCCTTATTCTATGATAAAAATTTAATTTTTTACATAAAATCCATTTTAACTTAATTCAGTGTTAGTACACAAACCAATCATAAATTTGTCATAAGGACAAAATAAGAAAAATAATATTATAATAACAGTTCTTGTTCAGCAGTATATTAGATTTCTTAGCCAGTTAAAAGTAAGAGAAAAAATTAAAAGCTGTCAATTAGAAAAAGGTCAGAAAGAAACCGGTATTACACTTGACATTTCTGTCCCCCTCACTTATGAAAAGATGGCTACACCCTGTATGACGATAATGCTCAGAAGATATGATTTTTTTTGCTTTTGACAGCCTACTTAGCTGCTTAATTTTAGTAGCATTTAAATGTATCCATCTCCACCAAAACAATTTAAAGAACCAATATCTATTAATAAAATATATAACTGTCAGATTATTTCCAGCATTTCTCTCACGTTTCTTTTTTGAACATACTAATTTTCATAAACAGACAGACATTCCAACACATTTTTGAATATTCCCCAGCACACGCCGCTGTAAAACATTTCTATTTCAAATTAATGCTGTTCTTTTTAATCTATTTCTATGGAAGCTTGTTTCCACCACAGAATAAAAATGTTTAAAAGATAATTGCGACTTTTTATCTCACAATTGTGAGTTTATATCTCACAATTCTCACTTTTTTCCTCAGAATTTCAATATATTAAGTTAGAATTGTTATATATAAACTCGCAATACTTACTTTATATCACGCAATTCTGACTCTATAACTCACATTTTTGACTTCTTTTCTCAGACTTGCGAGTTTAGCCTATATCTCACAATTCTGACTTTATATCTCGCAATTGCATGTTATAAAATCAGAATTCTGAGATATAAACCCGCAATTGTGAGAAAAAAAAGTCAGAATTGTGAGATAAAAAGTTGCACTTACCTTTTTTTATTCTGTGGCGGAAACAAGCTTCTATACTATTTCTCAACGATTCCTGAAGTAAAATATATTAAAATATGTAGTAATATAAAGTAAAATATAACTTCAACATTGATAATAATTGGAAATATTTCTTGAGCATTAAATATTAGAATAATTTCTGAAGGATCATGTGACACTTAAGACTGTAGTGATAATGATGAAAATTCAGCTTTGTCCATCACATGTCATAAATACATTAAATAACAAGAGTTATTTAAGTTGTAATAATATTTCACAATATTACTGTTTTTACTTTGTCGGGAGTTTTAAGATTGAACATTGGTCTGGGGAGTCTGCTATGTATTTTCTACTGCACAAGAGGCGTGATAAACGAGCATAATTCAAATGACTCTGTATGCAATTGGATAGTCCTGCAACCCATCAGACCACAAGAGGCGTGATCAATGGGCAATGACCCATTGCTCTATCCGTCATCGTGTTAAACCTGCCATGATAGATTTTGCTACCATTCACATGCATTATACGACTGACAGACTGCAACGGTTGGAGTTAAAAATCTTAATCCAGGACTGAGTGACTCGTCTCATACACCACTATTACAAATGGTGAAAACATTTACTGAAGCTCCAGATTGTAACACAATGCATTAAAATTCAGGGGGTGTAAACATTTGCACAGGATAATTTCAGGGCAGAACTAAAAGTAATAAGAAAATAAAAATAATATCTTTAAAAATAATAAGAACAATTTCCAGTCATCCTGTTCAAAGGTTTACACCCACTGGCTCTTAATGTGTTTAAAGCGTTCATAGCAACGGTTGGAGATAAAAAAATCTTCATTTGTGTTCTACTGAAGAAACAAAGTCACCTATATCTTGGATGCCCTGGGGGTAAGCAGATAAACATCAAATTTTAATTTTTGGGTGAACTATCCCTTTAAAGGTGGGGTAAGTGCTTTCTGGTAACCGAAGTTGATTTCATATCACCAAAACAAACACGCCCCTATTTTGATAGCACCGCCCCACACATAAGTAACCCAGGCAACAATTATGGCGGAATCTGCTGTGCCAGCCGGCCGAGGGTATGATGTCATCAATAAGTGAAAGCAATGTGTGTTACTATGGTAATCCAGGTCAAATGTTCAATTAAAAAGTCATCCCTTACATCCCCAAAACACAAACTCAGTTCTCATGAACTCGATAGCACAAGCACAACAGTCCAACTAACGAACATATTACAATTATGACAAGATTAGAGGGTTACATTGATCACTAAAAGAGGAACCAAAAGAAACAAACATATATTAGGAGTATATTATCTTACTTTTCGGACACACTTTGGGAACTGACGCTTGACACAGACAGTGGAGGAGGTTTAGACGCTCCAGGCTTATACGGTGTGGAAATGAATGGGTAATTATCATAGCTGAAGTGAACGACAATACGATCGCAAATGGACAAGCAAGCAAACATGACACGTGAAGTGCATATTCAAGCAAAAGCCAGCATATATTAGTTCTGTGAAACAAAACAAAATCAATGTTACTCGCCTATCGAGAAGAAATAAAGCAACCTCGGCCTTCGCTCCTTGAGTTCTCTCCAGCGCTGGAAAGCTGATCCGATATTTACACGGGTCCTACATCTTAAGCCTTCTTTTGTTCCACAGACATTTTGTTTTTTATCTGCCATCTCTCTCTTTCTGTCGTCGCTCGGCTAATGTCCGTCCTGTGTCGTGTCTTTTGAATAATGACGTGCACTGAGCGTTCTCTTCTCCCAGTCATTAGTAGACACGCCTCTTACTGCTGATTGGCTATAAGTTTGGTACTCGGCCCGAGACACTTTTCTAAAGCAGTTTTGAAATACCACTTACCCCACCTTTAAAGATAGGGATGTGCCAAACTAAGCACAACTGGGAGTCAAATTCCATAAAAAAAAAAAAACTTTATTCTCTCACCTGCCCCATAAAGTCAGTGAAAAAGAGCATGTTGCACAGGAAGGCTGTCCATCCCAAAAGATGACTCACACATAGACAGCGGTAATGGCTGGGCATGCTGATCATAGCTGACAGCAGAGATTTCAGGGTCATCCTCTTCTGTACCTGAAACACAGTTATGCACACAGGTCAATAATGTCTTCTGAAAGGTTCAAAAGCTCAAAGCCATGAACACTTACTAGACAACATTTAAGAAACCGGTCAACCTTATGCATTAAGAAGATCTTATAGTATTGTCTCTGCACATTATACTGGGATGAGAATGTACTTTAATACTGAAATAAATTGACACACTTTGAAAGATAATCTAACCAATTATTTGACAAAACGGGCTGAAGAAACCCTTGTATGGTTGTGACTTGTTGCTCAAAACAATGTTATTGATGCAAGATAAAAATAAAGGTTTCCATAACCACAAAGGGTTGCACATTAATGTGACATCTCATGAGGTATGTGTAAAAAAAAAAAGAAAAAAAAAGAAGAAAAAAAAAAGAATAAAATTCAATTGCTAATGGAAAAATATATTGGTCGGGCAATGGGGTGAAACAACCGAATGATTCCTGTTATGAACAGAGTTGTTAATTTGTTAAAGGTCTTGTAATAAATATGAAAACTGAAGGGCTAAAATGAGCTAAATCAGAAACTCATCACTATTCACATGCATGGAATACATTATTATTATTATGAATATATAGGCTATGCATACACACACACACACGTTAATGTTTAATTTACAGGACATTTTAGGGACAGACATTTCAAAATAAAAAAATAAAAAAACCTTTATGGCTTTTATCATCAAAATGAAACTGTCAACCTCACATTTCTCGCTTTGCTTCTTCCTTTACCCTGTTTTGTTTTAAAACACACTCATGCATGAAATGCAACTGATGTCTTCCATAATTTCAATACAATTTCCCTGAGGTATTTACACCTCTCTGCGTTTTATTCGAGACCTTTATCAGTCTAATTAAGCCAGTGTTATATCCATCAGCCAGTGAAAAAAGTCTCCCATCACCTGTACATTAACAAGAATTATATGTTCTGAACATTTTGTCCAAAAGCAACGTTTAGTGGAATAGAACTCTTTCTCAGAGACAGATGGCAGATTATGTGAGGTTTGTTCCAGGTTAATGATTGCAAAACACAGGCTGAGTTAGGGTCTAGACTGACAGTGCGATTTGCAGTTCCTTTTACCTTAGTACCAATAACAATTTGATATAAGCATTAACCCTCTGGGGTCTGAGGTGTTTTCTGGGGCCTTGGAGGCATTTTAAAAGTAAAGTAAACAGCAAAAAGTAAAGTTACTTTGCTGTTATAAAGATTCAGGAGCAGTTATCTTTGTTTATACAATCTAGATGTTCATAATTACTATGGTAATTACATGTTTTACACAGTTCATACAGGTAAGTTAATCACCGTTCTTATATGCGCTGCTACACGCGCACACAGACGGTGCGCACAACCCCTGAAGCCAGATCATTTCACTTGCGTCCTCGTGAAGTTTGTCAATTAAATGCGTTTAAAGGCTTGCCAGTTTAAACATTCAAACATTCGATTTTACACTATTCAAGAACAACAATATGGCAAACATCTCCGTTCAGTGCTTGAGCTTTTTTCTCTGACACAGAGAGCCGAGTTGTGTCGTGTCTCTGACAACGTGTGTGCCCTGAAGCCAGATCACTTTCACTTGCGTCCTAACAAAACTTTGTCAGTTGTATGTGTTTTAAGGTCTGCCCGTTTGAACATTGAAGCGATTTTAGACCATAGGATCATATCATAGGATTGTATCATATAATATCATTGTATTATGTTGAACTAATGCTTGATATATTGTGACACGAACACTCATACAGACAATAGCTCGCACATCACGTGAAGATTGCGCGCAGAGAGGAGCGCAGAAACTCATCGTCAACGCTGTCCTGTGATTTATCACTAAAGTAGCTTAGAAACTCAACCATTATAGCAAAGATTTGTCTACCTTTGAATTAACTACAAACCACAGCTTCATAATTAATAGAGACACTATGACTAATTCACACACACAATCACTCTCTCATTAATGCATTCAAATAAATGTAATGTAGGCCTACTGTGCTAATTTATCTGTATCTGATGTACAACAAACTGAAATCTGTAAGAAATGTTACGACCCACAATAACTGCTGAAAGTGAGCCGTTTTCTTCAAGTATTTTAAAATCACAAAGAAATGCACTTTTTCATTAGAAAAAAAAATATCCCACCTTTAATAGTTGAGCATATTTACAGTACAAACCTTATCAGTGAAAAAAAAGGGAGCAAAATAATCAATTAATTAATTTTGATTAAAAATCGTTCCAGCCCTTTTACAGATTATATACTATTAAAGCAGAAATTCTGGGGGTAAAGTACATAGTACACATTTGGGAAAGCATTTTACAGATCTAAAAATGAGCTGCAAGCATCGCTTGGTGTGACTCACTGGCATGACAAATTGCAGTTCCACATGCAGAGGTTTTACAAAGAGCATGCCCAATTTTTATGATTTAGAAGGAGCATTCTAATGATGATCTGAAACAGGATTTGAGACACTCTAATGACCATCCGAAATGTACTCTGTGGTCCAAAAAACAAAATAAAGACCAAGCTAAAAATATGTAGTTTACTATCAATAAATAAAGTTTAACGGATAAAAAAAAGATTCATGATTCTGCACTATTTTAGATCATTAATCAAGTCACCAAGTCAAGTAAAATAAATTATGACATAGTATGACATCACATGATCATGTGAACTCTTGTACAGTCACTCAGATATTCTTCTTAGTATTGCAAGACAAAATGCTCTTTGGATTATTCTCAAATCATGCTGGAGAATATGGTTTTATAAGCTTGAGCGCTCCTGTCATTAAAGCAAAAGGAGGACAAACCAAATTCTAAGAAATCAAAAAAGTGAAAATTATCATTATTGTACAATAATTATAATAGTAGTTATTAACAATAATAATAATAATAATAATAATAATAATAATAATAATAATAATAATAATAATAATAAATGATTGTGATGGTTGTTATTATTAAAATGGTCAAATTGGGCTGAAATTGTTGCGCTAAATTTTTTTATTTTTATTTTTACTAATGCAAAGAGAAGCATTATCTTTTATTTTGGACCTCACCGTATAATGAGACTCAGATGTCTAAAATCCCTGCTATAGTATGTAACTATTTTAAAATGGCAAACCTGAGACTGGTTTAATACTTAATGAACTAATAAAATATAGTGAGAACTTTGAGCATGTACATTTTTTACACTGGGGAATCTTTGAACTTCACATCACCACAAAGACCTCTTAATATGCCATTATTTTTTGTATTTTTATTAATGAAAATTTTTTGTTTATCAACTAAATAAACGACAAATTGTTTCTGTGAGGGGCATGAGCAATATCCAGCCTAATTACAGCTTACACAGGCTGTTGCTCCAAGGTCTGAAACAAGTCATTAAAATGTGAGGGAAAATTGGGTGCAGACTGAAGCCAAGAATAAAAGCCACATGAAAAGGATTCAAAGCAACACAAATGACCAACCTCACTGTTAGGCTGCTTGGCACTGGGCGTGATTGCATTGGCTTCACTCAGGGCAGAGAACGAGCGCTGCCTTATTTCAGGCAGAGGTGTCAGTTCTTTGCCTACTGCGCCGTAGCCATTATGATGCGGGCCTTCCAGGAGCAGTGAGGCGCTTGGACAAGAGTCAGAACTGTGATCTTTAATCAATGGTTTCTCTGGGATGCTGAAAAGGTGCATGGTGAGAAAAATGCCCCAGGTTAGAGATGAGAAAAAATAGATAACTTGGTACTCTGAACCCAGTGCAAATCCAAGCGCAGAGTGACCCCAGTCCATGGCTCCAATCAGGTATCCACAGGCTCCACCTAGACCTGCAAGGAAGCACAGCAGATTGCTTTGAAAAAAAAATTGCACTATTTTCTGAGCAACTGAAAAGAAACTGAAAGCTTTGGCGGCATGTCGTCAATCAACAGGAAAACTGACCATGTTGCTAAAAAAAAAAAAAAAAAAAGTTAAAATGTGGGGAAAATCTCTTTATGAAATAAATGTTTTTCTCCAAAACATGTTGGACATTATTATTGGCACCCTTTTATTCAATACTTTTCAACTTCCTTTTGCCAAGATAACAGCTCTGAGTCTTCTCCTATAATGCCTGATGAGTTTGGAGAACACCTGACAAGAGATCAGAGACCATTCCTCAATACAGAATCTCTCCAGATCCTTCAGATTCCCAGCTCTTCTCTTCAGACTCCAACTCATTTTCTATAGGGTTCAGGTCAAAGGACTGGGATGGTCATGGCAGAAGCTTCATTTTGTGTTCAGTGACACATTTGTGTGTTGATTTTGATGTTTGTTTTGGATCGTTGTCCTGATGGAAGATCCAACCACAGCCCATTATAAGATTTCTAGCAGAGGCCGTCAGGTTATTTATTTATTTTTATCTGTTGGTATTTGCTAGAATCCATTAAACCGTGTATTTGAACAAGATGTCCAGGACCTCCAGCAAAAAAATAGGCCCACAACATTAAAGATCCAGCAGTATATTTAACTGTGGGCTTGGGGTACTTTTTATCCCTTTTATCCCCAAAAAACTGTTACATTGCAGGACATATTTTGTGCCATTTTGTCTCAAAAAACAGTAAAAGCAGACCAACAACAACAACAACAACAACAAAAAAAAAAAAAAAAAAAATCACCCAGTAAGCAGGGTTATGCACAATTACACACAAACAGCCCTGAGCCACAGAAGCGATCCAGTCATGTGGCTCTGAAGCTCTCAGCTTCAACCCATGATCTCAGCACATGACTAGGCCTGTTTGGATTAGGATACCCTGAGTGCACACAGACCCCTTGGTCCCT
Organism: Rhinogobio ventralis; assembly: GCA_039654625.1. NCBI lineage: Eukaryota > Metazoa > Chordata > Actinopteri > Cypriniformes > Gobionidae > Rhinogobio > Rhinogobio ventralis. The sequence continues at coordinate 15,680,160 of CM077208.1, read as the reverse complement.
GACCAACACAACCAAGCTTTACTATAATTGGATAACAGACCTCATGACATTCTTACAAGCATTTGATCTAGTTTTGGGGTGCTATTTTTCTGTGATGGTTTTAGTGTGAACACATAAAATCGAGCACCTGGGTAATTAAATATCTTAACTTTGTTTGATTCATTATTCAGTGTAAACTACATTCCACACGTCCTAAAAATCGTGAAAATACACAGATATCCTTTGTCTTGTAGAGGTTCTCCACACAAGACTGAAAGCACACATCTCTAGTAGCCTGACTAATACGTGGTTTTCCTTTTTTACCTAAAGAGATTTGTACTGTTATCCAAGATGGCTTTTTCCTTTTCAAGTTCATGTGTGACACTGATGAAACGCACAGAAACTAATTCCTCCAAAGATATCAAGATTTCGACCAGTAAACAACACAGATTTTACTGAGAGTTTAGAAGACACATGAAAACGGGTGGTTAACACAACCAACCCCCCCAGAAGGCTTTACTGCTGCCATACAGACAGCAGAATGTTTAGTTACATCAGTAATGTGGCCCAGCAGACCATGTTAAAGATGGTAAAAGATGAAACAGTTGCCAACTAATTTCACACAAGGACCTGCTTTCAAAAATGCTCCTACAAAAATTGTTTGAAACAAATGCTGTCAATCAGCTTCATATAGTACAACAATCTGTAATGTACCAGCTCCTGCAGCGGTAATTGCAGAAAAGCATGCACATCTCCACTCGTCAAGAAAATAACATGTTTTTCTTGAGGAACTGACAGGGTCAAACTGGCATAAAGCAAAAACAGGGCTGTGCACAGGGGGGTGGCCCGGTGGCTAGAGCCACTGCCCCTCTGCCCTCATCAGCTGAGGCGCCCCCTCACTACCTATCCCCGCTAAAAGTGTTCTGTTTTCCCTCCACTAAAGATCCACCGATTCCGCGAAGCCACTCCGTGTTTTCCCGCTCACTCCCCAGTGTCTATCTGGAAAGCGCATTACAGTGCGTTACAGTACTGTAATTAGTATTAACAGTGTGCATTACAATCCGCAGAATTAGTAATTTTACTGTTTTTGTATTTCTGTCGGTAATATTTTGCTCCTGGTCTTCTAATAGTGCTAACAACTTAGACAAGAATTCTAATTCTCTTCCAAGAACGTGGATTTTGTACAATCAAATTTTGGTACCCGATCTGATCTAATATAAATAACACCAAATTTGCTGTTGATGGCACACTTTGTAGAAAAAAAAAATATATAATAATATAATTTTATATAATAACCCATAAACTGTTACAGAATGTATAAATTACTTTTGATAAAATTCTTATTACCATTTATATATCTTTTAAAGTGGCATTCATGTAAAATACTAAATAAAATATTCTACTTAATTTTAGTTTGACAATTTAGTAGAATAAATGAATAACAGAAAAATCTGAATCCCAGTAAAAGAGATTAATCTGAAAGGTAAAATTGTTTTATGACTTATGTACAAGCATATGAATATTTACTTATTTAATTGCCCATATTTTAATTGAAGATATATCATAATATATATAAAAAAAACATAGGTTTTAATGAAAGTGAAGATGCCTGAAATGTACATCTAATTCATGAAAATATTAAATAATAGCCCCGTTAATTACAATAAGTATTACATTTAAAAATAATAACACCAGTAAAAACATGTCACTTGGGGCCCTCTGTGCCAAATATAGCTGGGTCATCTTACCCCAAGGGTCTAATTTTACCTTTTTACTTCAAAATAAAAGCTATAACATTTACTCCACAAAACCAAAAACATTGTGTCCACAATCCCTCATTAACAAATAGACACAAAAACATTGCTATTCAACATAATACAATGTCATAGATCACTATTTTCGAGAGACACAAAATTAGATCAAAACAGTTTTGATTAACTAAATCTCACAAATGTTGATATTCAGATGAAATGACAAAATTAAAAATAGCAGGAGAAAAAATTAGGGCTCAGAGGGGAGAGCCCACTGAGCATCAGCCAAATCAGACAGTTACAGGCTGCCAGTAAAGGAATAGTAAGAGTAAGAAGGATAATAATTTGTATTGACAAGCACCCTGTCCTCGCTCCCACCCCCACCCCAGTGCCCCTCAAAATGTCTGTGCACGGCCCGGAGCAAAAATATGTATCAGATGCACAGTGGCCATAAAAAGTACTTGGAAATGAATGTATGTATGCACAGACTTAAAAATGTATGAATGCCATTGCAGTGGATGACATCTAGATTTAATGAGTTTAAAAAGCAATCTACGTTATGAATAATATTGCTACAATCTATTGTGAAAAGAACCATGACACCAAGGAAAGTGGACAAATAAACGCTGTAGTCCTTCACCACAGCACTCAGTGCTACAGTACATACGTCAAACTGGCATAATATCACGATTCTTATCAGAACCCTGCATCAACAGAAGAGTAAGGTAATTTGACAACTAGCTTTTCTAGAGAATTTTTTTCCCTTTGTGTTTAAAAGCTAGAATTTCTGCTGTTAAATTTGGCTCTAAAACAAGTCTTTGTCTTGCTGTGCAAAACAATTCATGCAAATGCAATGCACCGATCAATAAACGGTAACACTTTACTTGAAGGGGTGTGCATAAGACTGACATGACACCTTCATAATCATGACACCTTCATTATGCATGTTTATAACAACTATCATTAAGTGTCATTCGCTCAATTGTCATTTTTAATGCAAAGATGCAGAGATGTCTTTGTTATGACAACTTGACATAAACCAATACATCATAACCTGTCAGTGTCTTTGTCATGACAACTTGACATTACCAAGACAACATAACCTGCATAAATCTGTCATAAACATAGCAGATTAATCATCAAACTTAAGAAACTACTTAGCTTTATAGGTTAACATTACATTAAACTGTAATGTGGTTGGTTTTGACATTGGTTGTCATGAGGCCATTATAATGCATGCATTTTTTTATGACCACTTTTTTCAGTGGTACAAATTGAATTTGTCATTAAGTGTTAATACTCTGTCAAATAATTTTATAACAGCGTCATGAATATTTTTCAGTTCATAATGTTTTTTTTTTAAGTTTCCTCCACCAGCTCCAACAGAAGGTCAGATAATAGACAATTTCAAATGTCTTAAAAATATGAATAGGTGTTAGAGAAATAAAATCAATCATCCAATAATAATAATAATAATAATATTTTATTGCATTTGGAGAGCGATTCACCCAAAATTAAATGAAAACAGTACAATGGTGGGTTAAGCCATGCTGCGTTTGGTCCATATCACTGCAAAAAAAAAGCATCCCATACATTTATATTTTCTTGAAATGCTTTTTTTACATCATGGATAAGTCTACCTAAGACACCATCATAATGGCGTACACCTAACCACTGGTGCCACTCTATCATTTTGAGGTGAGTTTTCAATGACTCAGGAGTACGATTTCCTCTTCCTCCATAGTTTAGGTCAAAAAAATATTTATGACAGTGTTATAAAATAATTTGACAGAGTATTAACACTTAATGACAAATTCGACTTGTACCACTGTAGTTTAGGTCGAGAAAAATATTCATGACAGTGTTATGAAATAATTTGACAGAGTATTAACACTTAATGACATTTTAATGACAAATTCAACTTGAAAAAGTGGTGATAAAAAAATGAATGACATTATAATAGCCTCATGACATGTCAAAACCAGCCACATGACAGTTTAATGTAATATTAACCAATAAAGCTAAGTAGTTTCTTAAGTTTGATAATTAATCTGCTATGTTTATGACAGATTTATGACAGGTTATGTTGTCTTGGTAATGTCAAGTTGTCAAAGACATCTCAAACAATGTCATCTTCGCATTAAAAATGACAACTGAGCGAATGACACTTTATGACATGCATAAAAACTCCTTCATATTCATGACGTCATGTCATGATTATGAAGGTGTCATGTCAGTCTTATGCACACCCCTTAAAGTAAAGTGTTACCCAATAAACTTTAAGATATAATTTTTATTATATGAAGCAAGGCCAAGCAAATCATTTATTGTTATTCTTTACCTGTGAGTAAGGCATGATAATGAAGACCTCGCTCCTTATCCCGATGAGAACACACATCAAACAAATAGGCTTTAATGGGTCCGTCAATGAAGTCCGCTGCAAAGTCAAACATCACCACTCCAAACATAACCACCACGATGGCCCATGTCCTTTTAACATTTCTATCCTCTAGTACAGCTGGAGGAGAGAAACAACATCATACTTAGTTTCATCAAATGCTCATTGAATACTATTGAATATAGCATCTTCTACACTGTTAAAACATATCTCAGGAGGCAAAAGTGAGTAAACGCATTAGTAAAAAATTAAGACGATTAAAAAAAAAAAGCTTTTTTCCCAGTTATGTTTTCTATTCTTTTAGCCTTTTGCAGAGCATAAATTAATGCATAAATTAAATAAATAAAAGTGTGAATCTGTTTCAATTTTCATAGGGCAAAAAGACACAATGAGTTTTCTTTAGCATTTTAAATGTGTGTGCTTGGTATAATAAACAAGTGCCCTTTACTACAAATTATTAGAACTCTAGATTTGTAGTATTTAATAGGAAATATGGTCAATAGAAATAGGCAAAACTTCTTCTTAAACAAAATTTCCATGCAATGTCCAGCTGTGTTATTTTCCTGTCTAATTTTGAGTCACATTTTCTTTGGTCATTTCATTTTGTAATCATTTGCAGTTCCTATATCTGCTTCTCTTCTGTCCTTGTTCAATATTATTTTTTTTAATTCCAGCCTAACAACATATTCAACGGTCAAGGGAAAAACTACTTAATTACAGTGCCACTTTGTCTAATTTTAAAGCAAATTGTAACTACCAGATAGACACAAATAGATTTTATGATCTAGACAGATCCATCACGTTTACATCAGCTACACCTACCTGACGTGACCGCATCTCCATTTAGAAATAAAGTCAGGCCCACTAACATCATAATCCCCAGTAAAAGAATGTATGGTCGCCTTCGGCCCCATGGGGACCCACAGTAGTCGCTTGCTGAGCCGATGACAGGCTGTAGGACAAAACCCAAAATAGGGCTAATGAGCCACACCAGGCTGTACAGGCGTTTGGGTAGTCCAACACTCAGCAACACCGGCGTGACAAATGCCGCCTCAACAGCGTAGCAGAATTCCCTTCCAAACATGACCATGCCGTGCATGAGAAGCCTTCCTCTTGAGAGCTTCGGAGGCTCCACCGCTCCAAACACAGCCGGTTCCATGCTGTCCAAATAGTCCTCTTTCTGTCCCGAGTCCACCGGGTAGTGCTCCATGGATGCGAGCGGGCTGTCCGGTGCAGAGAACCTGCAAGGCTGGTCCTCGGTTAGGAGAGTCATGGTTCTCGGTGTTGAAACTCTTAATTCCTACCGCATAGCTGAGCGATAAAGCTCAAGACTAGTATTCACAATGTGATCTGAGCTGAGAAGAAAAGGAGGTGATGGTCTTGTTGGGCTGAAAGAAGTAAGCCTTGCTATTTTTCCCCCGTCATTGTTGCCAAAGGCCACTGGTGGAGTCGGTTGTAAGCACGTGACAAAGATTATAAGCTCTAGATGTTCTTCTCTTCCTCCTGGGTTACAAGAGGTTAGAAGTTAAGAGCAAGACAGCACAAACAAAACATAGTTAACATAATAGCAAATGGCTATCAGATAAAGGGAATATTTCCAGTGTTTGTGGAAATATAAAGGTTATTAAAAATGGATCTAACAAGCATTTTTTTGTGGTCTTGCATGCTGGGATTGCCCATTGGGTATATCAAGTGACATACCATGTGATTCCTCTGCAGAAGGCTTCAGTGGGGTTGGAAAAATAAGGCGGCACATTTATAGTCAACGAGTCAGTCAAAGCCACCCTACGCAATCTTCCCTTTCCATTCACAGGACTAACCTCTGTGGCTTTGGTTCACTTAAATCTGTCATGAGACATTCACGGAGTCTGTACAACAATCATGTGAGCTTCTCACGGAACATCATCCTCTCGCTCTTGGACTTAATCGCGCTGTGGATCACAAGAAACCGGTCAGATGGTGCCACATGCATTAAAATACCACATTCCACACATATCTCTGTGAATGAGAGAACATTTCAGGCTAGAGTAGTTATGAAATATTTTAATGCAACTCATTCATCTGGTTTACTAATAGGATTTGCCTCAATAAAATCTGATGCAGAATGTTATTAAGAGAATAAGCTTCGTTTAAAGCCAGATACGGTTTTAAAGATTTAATAATTGTTTTACACATTGATTATGATTTCATCACAATCTTCAAGCATAAGAAAACATTCCTTAATCTGTAAGATCTCTGTTCTGATTTTGAAAATACACCACCATTCAGAAGTTTGGGGTCAGTAAGATTTTTTTTAAAGAAATTAATACTTTTATTCAGCAGGGATGCATTAAATGGATCAAAAGTTAGAGTAAAGACTTTTACAAAAGATTGCCATTTCAAATGAATGCTGTTGTTTAGAATTTTCTATTCAAAATGTTTTATTATGGTTTCCACAAAAAAATAAGCAGCACAACTGTTTTCAGAATTGATAAGAATCAGAAATGTTTCTTGAGCACCAAATCAGCATATTAGAATGATTTCTGAAGGATCATGTGACACTGAAAAGACTGGAGTAATGATGCTGAAAATTCAGCAGTGTCATCACAGGAATAAACTACATTGTAAAATGTATTAAAATAGAATAAAGCTATTTTAAATTGCAATAATATTTCACAATATTACTGTTTTTACTGCATAAAATAAATGCAGCCTTGGTGAACAAAGTTCTCAAAAACATTTTCGAAATCTTACTTATCCCATTAATTAGTACATTTTTATACAAGTAGCGATATTATGACAACAGATATTTTTCTTAAACCGAGTTAATTGTTTTTTTCGAAAAAGCATTATCTTAGGTCATCAGCTCTGCCTAACATTTTGATAAAGGAAAATTCAAAAGGCAAATATTTTAGTCGGGTAATTAATCAGCTATTCTTGCTAAAGGCACTTATTAGTCAAGGATTTCAATTCACAACGAAAAGTGGTACATTTTAAATCAACTACAATTAAAATACCATCACCAATAGTTCAGATAATAATTAAAAACAGTCTTAAAAATAAGTCAGTATCAAATACCCTTTTTAAAAGACATATTACTGATGTGCTTGCTGACAAAAAGAGGGATGTTGAGGTTATTACAGTATATTTGCAATAGACTTTAATTAAATCCCACTTGACTTTCCCTGCAGCAATTACAAATGAGAGTTGAATGTGTTGGACATGTCAACTTAAAAGCCCGGAATCACTTTGTCCACCTCGACTGAAGCACCCAGTGATTCACAAGGGAGAGGGTAATTTTGTTCTCACTCACTCAATGAGACAGAAATGGAGTTCAAGTGGTCAGATTCCCACGCTGCATCACTGGACACAAAGTTGAATGATTCTTTGGTTTATAGGTGCGCTTTAGCTTCATTACACTCTATGATACCACCAGACAGGAGCTGTTCTATGTGCGCATGCTCAAACCCGTATTCCATCAGCACAGTGCGAGTGTGCTCTCCGATAAAGGGGTCACGGGAGCGGCAGGCTTCCGCTGGGGAGCGGGACAGAACGGGTGCGGGTCGGGGGCTAATTTCCCCATGAGAGTCCTTGAAGAACGATCCCCTTGCCTGGTTATGGGGGTTAGAGAGTACCTCATCCAGTGACAGCACAGGGGTGACACAGGCATCTGTCCCATCGAAAATCCGACCCCACTCAGCCTGCGTTTTGGTGGCAAACACCTGGGTGAATGTCTGCCTGAGCTCCGGCCAATCAGAAACACTCATTTGTGAGGGCAGGTCAGCATCATCCAAGCCCAAACCTGTAGTGAAAGAGAATAAAGTAGATAAAAAGGAGATAAAAAAATAGGAAAGAAAATCAATAAAGTTGTTTAGAGGACAAGGATCAAAGACATCATGAAGGACTATGAATCCAGAATCCATTAAACACAACACTGGCCACAGCAGGTGACTTGTAAAGAAATGTTCTTCTTTTGAGGGTCAAACATGAATATCATTATGTCATTATGGTTTCAAAGCAAGATTGAGTATGCTGAATTTGCACTTGGGTCATCAGTGTGTGGGGTGAATCCCTGAGCACATACTAATAAAACTGAAATCCTGTGGCTTCTCCCTAATCTTTGCATGCCTTTGCAAAATTGACAACTATGACCAGACCAATGTGACCCTGGGAATCTTGTAGTTAAACATGTCCATCATACTTTATTTCAGGTGAATTAAAAGCAGCTAGATGTATAGATGTACACTGTATACATATACTGTATGTGAAAGACAGAACAAAAAAAAACAAAGCGGATAAAATGCAAAAAGTAAGAACAGAAATATAAACAGAAAAAAAAATAATGATATAAAATGCAAAAATAAGATTAGAAAAAAAACAAACATTAAACGAAAGTAAAATAAATACATTTGAAAATAATAATAATAATAATAAATGACAATTATTATTCAAATAAGAGAATAAGTAGAAATAAAGTGCTAAACTGATGCCTGCATGGGGAAATGTCTTAACTAGATCTATTTGCATTTTGCACATTATTTTTTACTATGAACATGCAGTTATTTAGCAAATTTTAAGTGTTTTCCACAGAAAGATAAATTTTTGTGAACATATTCCACATAAAGAGCAACTTTAGTACAAATATGCAAAGATTAAGATCCGTGGTTTTGCACATCAGCCACTGAAGTTGCCAGGTGCATATCAGGCAGCATGAATTAAACACCACATGGCACAATATCCATTAGATGTCAAAAGCTCTTAGGTTGTCTACAAATATGCCAGTTGCTATTAAGACATCTATGGTGACCCAAAACATATTTCCAAAAGAAAAAATAATGCTAGATACTTCAGCAAGTTTAGCTACCTGCAGGCTTAAATGGGTTAATACTTGTAATTTTAGTATTTTTGTTAATTGAGAAAAAAAAACAATCACCTATTCTGAATTAGACAGCATGCATTTACACCACATTTCAGAGCATGAGAACATCAATATTCAGAAAATGACAGTATAGAACCATACTGAGAGGAAAAATAATACACTAACCCAGAATAAGCTGTTCATAGAACTGTGGCTCAATTGCCCCCACTGCCACGTACTTTCCGTCAGAAGTACGGTATGTATCATAGAACGGAGCGCCACTATCCAGCATGTTTTCCCCGCGAGGACGATTCCACAGGCCAAGGCTACGGGACTTCCACATGAAGGATCCGACATACGCTGCACCTTCCACCTGCACATAAACCCAGAGAGGTGTTTTATGTCATGCTGAACAGAATGTTTGGCATAAAGAAAGGTGGTCCTTGAGGAGACATTACAAAGGGCTACAGAATGCTGAGATGTTATACATATTCACATGGTCACGTTATTCAGTTTACAATAAATTGATATGCAGAAAACTGTGCAGATAATCACATATTTACATGCATGAATTAATGTATTAAACAAGATGGAAATATGATACAACAGGTGAAGATTTAATACAATTGGTAATACAAGCATGCCACATCATCAGACAGCAGAACTCTAAAGGGGCCATATCATGAGTAATAATTGGTCTTGTGGTGGAAAAATGTAATCACAGAGGAAGATTAATTATTTAGACATACGTTTGAGATCATACAGGAGCTAACGTGTTTCTGCCATGCGGGACACCTTATTTGAGGGCTCTCCTGTACCAAAGGTGTCGGGCAGAACTAATTCTAAATCTGTGTGCTGTGTTTCTTACATTTACCATGTGTGGAAAACTACTGAGAAGGATTGTTTACACTTTGGGGGTATAAGAGATTGCAGCTTCTGTTATGTCTTCAGTTAGCACTCTACAGACATTCAGGATGGCTGTATGACTGTGACTCTTTTCTTGCAAGAAAATAAATCTTTACAGGGAGTGCAGAATTATTAGGCAAATTAGTATTTTGACCACATCATCCTCGTTATGCATGTTGTCTTACTCCAAGCTGTATAGGCTGGAAAGCCTACTACCAATTAAGCATATTAGGTGATGTGCATCTCTGTAATGAGAAGGGGTGTGGTCTAATGACATCAACACCCTATATCAGGTGTGCATAATTATTAGGCAACTTCCTTTCCTTTGGCAAAATGGGTCAAAAGAAGGACTTGACAGGCTCAGAAAAGTCAAAAATAGTGAGATATATTGCAGAGGGATGCAGCAGTCTTAAAATAGCCAAGCTTCTGAAGCGTGATCATCGAACAATCAAGCGTTTCATTCAAAATAGTCAACAGGGTCGCAAGAAGCGTGTGGAAAAACCAAGGCGCAAAATAACTGCCCGTGAACTGAGAAAAGTCAAGCGTGCAGCTGCCAAGATGCCACTTGCCACCAGTTTGGCCATATTTCAGAGCTGCAACATCACTGGAGTGCCCAAAAGCACAAGGTGTGCAATACTCAGAGACATGGCCAAGGTAAGAAAGGCAGAAAGTCGACCACCACTGAACAAGACACACAAGCTGAAACGTCAAGACTGGGCCAAGAAATATCTCAAGACTGATTTTTCTAAGGTTTTATGGACTGATGAAATGAGAGTGAGTCTTGATGGGCCAGATGGATGGGCCCGTGGCTGGATTGGTAAAGGGCAGAGAGCTCCAGTCCGACTCAGACGCCAGCAAGGTGGAGGTGGAGTACTGGTTTGGGCTGGTATCATCAAAGATGAGCTTGTGGGGCCTTTTCGGGTTGAGGATGGAGTCAAGCTCAACTCCCAGTCCTACTGCCAGTTTCTGGAAGACACCTTCTTCAGGCAGTGGTACAGGAAGAAGTCTGCATCCTTCAAGAAAAACATGATTTTCATGCAGGACAATGCTCCATCACACGCGTCCAAGTACTCCACAGCGTGGCTGGCAAGAAAGGGTATAAAAGAAGAAAATCTAATGATATGGCCTCCTTGTTCACCTGATCTGAACCCCATTGAGAACCTGTGGTCCATCATCAAATGTGCGATTTACAAGGAGGGAAAACAGTACACCTCTCTGAACAGTGTCTGGGAGGCTGTGGTTGCTGCTGCACGCAATGTTGATGGTGAACAGATCAAAACACTGACAGAATCCATGGATGGCAGGCTTTTGAGTGTCCTTGCAAAGAAAGGTGGCTATATTGGTCACTGATTTGTTTTTGAATGTCAGAAATGTATATTTGTGAATGTTGAGATGTTATATTGGTTTCACTGGTAAAAATAAATAATTGAAATGGGTATAAATTTGTTTGTTAAGTTGCCTAATAATTATGCACAGTAATAGTCACCTGCACACACAGATATCCCCCTAAAATAGCTAAAACTAAAAACTACTTAAAATATTGATCCAAAAATATTCCGCTTTGATATTAATGAGTTTGTGTTCATTGAGAACATGGTTGTTGTTCAATAATAAAATTAATCCTCAAAAATACAACTTGCCTAATAATTCTGCACTCCCTGTATAAAGACAATTGGCTAAGGTTTGTCTCTTATTCAGTGGTGCAACTGAGAGTTAATTTTTTGCCATGACAGTCTTTATACATAATAAAGCTTGAGGTCCAATGAAAACATTAACGTAACCTTCAGATATTTACTCTGTCCAAAAATAGCATTTACAAAAAATTTAGTTAATTTTGTGACACCATAAATAATTCAAACACAATTAGGAAAAGAAAAGAAAAAAGATTATATGTATTTTTAACAATGTCCCTGAGCTTTTCATTCTTATGGAAGCCTGTTTGTGCCACTAAATAAAAAAATAAAAAGAGAGTAATTGCGAGTAATTTTTTCCCTTCACAATTGTGAGTTATAAAGCCAGAATTCTGAGATATAAACTCGCAATTGCGTGATATAAAGTCACAATTTATATCTCAGGATTGTGACTTTATAACTCGCAATTGTGAGAAAAAAAAAGTCAGAATTCTGAGAAGTCGCAATTACTCTTTTTTTTTTTTATTTAGTGGCGGAAATGGGCTTCCAGACATTCTGATTTAAAGAGTGTGTGGAACATTTCAGAACTGATTTTGTAAAGCAGTCACAAAGTAATACAGTATTCACAAAGGCTGCCTGTAATTAAAGGATGGCGCAAGTAAACATATAACTGACACAAGCAATAAAAAAATAAAAAAAAGGTTGTGCAAACAATGGCGGAGAAAACAAATCATGATGTTAATAACTTCACATGCAATGGGGACATTTCTCAAAGGTGCAGCAGAAAAAAAAGCAAGCCGTTTACTTCAGAGAAAGGGTGAAAAAGGCCATGAAAACTAGAATATGGCTGTCTGACACAAATAATAATAACTTAAATATGTATCATACAACCCCTTTAAAGAATTATAGCACTCAGATCTTGAACTAAATCACTTCTGAGTGCCAAAGATGGCATCAAGGCTGAATGAGAATGTTTGAAACATTGGGTGTGTAGCAAGTCTTCCAAAAACATTTTTTTTTTCACAGATGAAAAGGAAACTTTTTGTAGGTCAAAACCTCCCAATTGATGCACAAAAATAAATATACATGCATTTCAAAGACTGTGACCTTGCGAGATCGACTTCAATATGGATATACTTCATATATTTCCCAGAGATCCCAGCCTTCAAAGAGATGTTGACAACATGTGCTTCTATTTGAGCACATGATTGGGCTGAGCAGCAAGAAGTCACTCTCTCAGATCACTGCCGCTTGGACTAGTACTGAATGTGTTAGGTTATGACACAAAAAGCTATTTCTTCACACTTCTTCCTTTCATATAGTTCAGAGAAATACAGAAGCATTCATGTGGAATACTTAGCTATAGTTTTGTAAAACAATAATCAGTTAATGTGTTCTCTTTCTTCAAAGTTTACTGGATGTCAATGAGAAGATTATAGTGGTCAAACACTATTTGTGATTTTAACCGACAGCGTAAAGTACGTAGCCCCAAACCAAATGTTGCATAACGGAATTCTGAAATGTTAATGAAACCCCCAGGCCACCTCTTAAATTTGTAATAAATATTTAAATAAACTTTATGAAAGCATAAAGTTTGCAGGGTATAATACATTCAAACTGGCAAGCAAGTCTCAACACTATTTGCTTGCCTTGCTGGTTAATAACACTGATGTCACCAAAAGCTGCTGTCAGTATCAAACGACAGGTCTTATCAAAGAGTGGCAAAGTGACTCTCACAGGAGCATGCTTCAGATATCTTTACTGCCTAACAGGCAAACATCTAATCATCATTACCACAGCTCTTGCCCACATTGACATACACGGCACACACACTGCTACCCTCTTCACTAGCACTGCAGCTTTGCTCCAGGTCTGAACGTCTAATGCGAAATATTCTTCAATATTGGATTGTCACATATTAAGCATTATATTTACCACTGTTTATTTCCTTAAGGGCTGAGATCAGAATGTGTCAAAGCAAATTAGATAACCTCAGTCGAATCAGAGCTCCATTGTCTAGTTGAGGTCTTCTAATGCATAAAATATTTACTCTGGGCTAAGTGAAATGTCATATTTAATTAACAAGCAGAATAGCAGTTGCTAATCATCATTATCTTCCAGCAGGAAAACTTAGTGAAGCATGAACAAAACAGGGCACTTTAAATGACCAGTGTGCCAGCAAACCTTAAAATATTTTTGTTCCAGCTGCTCCAATAAACACCAACAGGGTTTAACACACAGATTCAGCGTGAATTAGACTCGGGCAGTGAGAATTAGACTATTTATACTTGACTATTCAAGAAGAAAAACCAAAGGGTAGGGTAAGGGTAGGAAAATAAAGGAAAGTTTTACAACTGCTTATGTCTAAAATGTAAAATGGAATGTAATAAATATTACAATACTTCTTTATTATTTTGCTTGTAAAGTTATTCTGCAAAGAATTCAGATCCAACTTGAATTGACAAACAAAACTTATATTATCCTTATATTGTAATCATTAAAGGTGCAGTGTGTAGTATTTATGAGGATCTATTAACAGAAATGCAATATAATATACTATAACTATGTTTTCAGTGGTGTATAAAGACCTTACATAATGAACCGTTATATTTTTATTACCTTAGAATGAGCCATTTCTATGTGCATACACCGCGGGTCCCCTTACAGTGAAATCCCCTTTTGTGCCGCCATGTTTCTACAATAGCCCTAAATGGACAAACTGCTCTACAGAGTGCTAGCTACTCTCTGCTGTCTCAGACGACAACATCTTTGTCCTGTGTCGGCCACCGTAGCTTCTCTGTGTGCTTCGAAAGGGAGGGGTGAGCGGTGGGTGGTTGCAATTCGCAACCTCAACGCTAGATGCCACTGAAATTTACACAGTGCACCTTTAAGAGCACAAACTGTAATTGCTGCCCAACACATTCGTCGTGTCTGGTTAAAGGAAAACATGACTTTAACTAACCACATAACTTTATATTTACTCAAATATTTTTTTAGCATTCTAAGCTACATCATGATTCTCTTTCTGATCACCAGTGGATATACAGCGGATTTAGAATTTTAAAAGCCAAAGAGACTCTATGGAAGCCCGTTTCCACCACTAAATAAAAAAAATAAAAAGAGTAATTGCGACTTTTTATCTCAGAATTCTGACTTTTTTTCTCACAATTGCGAGTTATAAAGTCAGAATTCTGAGATATAAACTCGCAATTGCGTGATATAAAGTCACAATTCTGACTTTTTTTCTCAGTCAGAATGGTGACTTTATGTCACACAATTACTTTTTTTATTTTTTTATTTAGTGGCGGAAATGGGCTTCCATACTCTCTTATGGAATTACTCCAAGAAAAAAAAATTAAAATAAAAAAAAAAAAAAAAAAATATATATATACAGGGAGTGCAGAATTATTAGGCAAGTTGTATTTTTGAGGATTAATTTTATTATTGAACAACAACCATGTTCTCAATGAACACAAAAAACTCATTAATATCAAAGCTGAATATTTTTGTATCAATATTTTAAGTAGTTTTTAGTTTTAGCTATTTTAGGGGGATATCTGTGTGTGCAGGTGACTATTACTGTGCATAATTATTAGGCAACTTAACAAAAAACAAATTTATACCCATTTCAATTATTTATTTTTACCAGTGAAACCAATATAACATCTCAACATTCACAAATATACATTTCTGACATTCAAAAACCAAACAAAAACAAATCAGTGACCAATATAGCCACCTTTCTTTGCAAGGACACTCAAAAGCCTGCCATCCATGGATTCTGTCAGTGTTTTGATCTGTTCACCATCAACATTGCGTGCAGCAGCAACCACAGCCTCCCAGACACTGTTCAGAGAGGTGTACTGTTTTCCCTCCTTGTAAATCGCACATTTGATGATGGACCACAGGTTCTCAATGGGGTTCAGATCAGGTGAACAAGGAGGCCATATCATTAGATTTTCTTCTTTTATACCCTTTCTTGCCAGCCACGCTGTGGAGTACTTGGACGCGTGTGATGGAGCATTGTCCTGCATGAAAATCATGTTTTTCTTGAAGGATGCAGACTTCTTCCTGTACCACTGCCTGAAGAAGGTGTCTTCCAGAAACTGGCAGTAGGACTGGGAGTTGAGCTTGACTCCATCCTCAACCCGAAAAGGCCCCACAAGCTCATCTTTGATGATACCAGCCCAAACCAGTACTCCACCTCCACCTTGCTGGCGTCTGAGTCGGACTGGAGCTCTCTGCCCTTTACCAATCCAGCCACGGGCCCATCCATCTGGCCCATCAAGACTCACTCTCATTTCATCAGTCCATAAAACCTTAGAAAAATCAGTCTTGAGATATTTCTTGGCCCAGTCTTGACGTTTCAGCTTGTGTGTCTTGTTCAGTGGTGGTCGACTTTCTGCCTTTCTTACCTTGGCCATGTCTCTGAGTATTGCACACCTTGTGCTTTTGGGCACTCCAGTGATGTTGCAGCTCTGAAATATGGCCAAACTGGTGGCAAGTGGCATCTTGGCAGCTGCACGCTTGACTTTTCTCAGTTCACAGGCAGTTATTTTGCGCCTTGGTTTTTCCACACGCTTCTTGCGACCCTGTTGACTATTTTGAATGAAACGCTTGATTGTTCGATGATCACGCTTCAGAAGCTTGGCTATTTTAAGACTGCTGCATCCCTCTGCAATATATCTCACTATTTTTGACTTTTCTGAGCCTGTCAAGTCCTTCTTTTGACCCATTTTGCCAAAGGAAAGGAAGTTGCCTAATAATTATGCACACCTGATATAGGGTGTTGATGTCATTAGACCACACCCCTTCTCATTACAGAGATGCACATCACCTAATATGCTTAATTGGTAGTAGGCTTTCCAGCCTATACAGCTTGGAGTAAGACAACATGCATAACGAGGATGATGTGGTCAAAATACTCATTTGCCTAATAATTCTGCACTCCCTGTATATAAACACATCATTGTGGTTGATTATTAAACCCTCACAGCTTTCAAGAAAACACTTTCCTCAGTTCATAAAAAAAATCAGATGCTACAAGCATGTCATTTTTACAAAAAGAATATCACTGACAGCACAGAGGAAAATGTAAAGCTGGGAGGGTTTAATAATCAAACACGATGATGTTTATTTTTTTATAATTACTACAACTTTCTTAATAATGATTGAATATACAGAGAAGAACAATGAAGTATGAACATCTCAGAAAGCAGTCAAAAAAACATCAATTTTGCAATTTCTCATGGTTGAGCTTCATGGTTTTCATACTTTATTGGCTAGCAAGGGTTAATGAACTCTCCAGCCAAATAGTTATTTTCTAAATTAAAATGCATAATATCGGTAAATAAGTAGCTAGATCATTTTCTAAACATTTTTTCAAAGTGAATTACAGTACATAGATTTAGAGGAACATTTAGGTTCTCAAGGACCCAATGGAGAATGGGCACAACCACGATATCCTTACTTACTGGGTCCTTACCATAGACTGTATAAAACAAGGGACATAATGTCCGTGACGTCACCCGTAGGTTTCCGACATTTTTTACGCTCAAAGTGGGTGGAGCCGGCCGTCGCCATCTTGGCAGCGTGTCACCATGCGTCACTTCCAGATAACCAAAAATGTGCAAAGAGGCAGGACGTGGGTGGAGCTGAGGTGCCTGGTTGATGAAACCACGGCCACCTAGCTCGACGTGATCAAGTTAGCTCAGGCTAAGGAGCTAATGCTATATGCTACTGGCAGCATAGAGGTTGCTAGTCGGGGGCATTAGCGGTTGGGATGGAGAATATTGGCGGTTGATATTTGAATGTTTCCAGCTTACTCTTGAGGTAAATTAACCTAAAACTACACAACAAACTATTTATCTGTTATTGATATTATACTACACAAAGTTTAAAATGCTTCAAACATGGCAGAGATGCCAAGTTCAGCAGCTGGAATTAGCTGAGGTGATGTGGCTGCTAACAGACAGCAGACAAACGGCTAGTAGTGAAAGCAGCGGCAATCCACCTGTCAATCAAGTGGCCACACCCTTAATTATACAGAACTTTAAGGCTTAATATCATTTAAACGGAGAAGTTGTAAAAAAAAAAATTAAAAATAAAAAAAAATTTAAAATTCACCCCCTCATAGTTGTCATGAAGGGCAAAATTAGCTATATAGACCAAAGGCACTTTTTTGTACCAGGCTATAAAAAAAAATATTTCTGCTGTAAAGTTGGGCATTTTAACATGGGGAGTCTATGGGATTGACTCCCTTTTGGAGCCTGTCTCTAGCGGCCAGTCGATGAATTGCAGTATAAGTCACTTCTGTGTTAGATTCAAGAGAAACTGGAAGGTTGTCACTTGGTCCTTATTTGGAAAATAAGCACTCTAACAGTATTCACACGTAGCTTTGGTAATGAAAACAGAGAGCGCCAGTACAAGCAATTATTGGAAATTCCAGATTGCAGAAAACGATTGACACGCTGGTCAGAAAGTGGGGCGATCTTGTTGAGATAAAAAAGGTTTTGTAATTGCCTCATTCCATGCAGGGATTGGTAAAAACATGTAGAGGAAAAGATTGGAAACAATCACATTCAAAAGAGTTTGTAGGAAATGGGAAATTGTTCTACTGGTTTTTCAAAGGAAGTTAATCATTTCAGTAGAAACCCGTTTTAAGATGAGGTGCAGTATCTCACCATGCTGGCATCAATGATCTGGCCTTGTCCTGACCGGCTCCTCTCCAGGAGAGCCAACACAATCCCAAACGCACACATGAGACCTCCTCCAGCAAAGTCTGCCACTAAATTCAGTGGAGCGTATGGTTTCTCTGAACTACGGCCCAGCATGGACAGTAACCCTATTACAGAGAGAGGAGGACAGAAACATGCGGAGAACTGAAGAATGGCTGAATAATTATTGTAAAAGTTATTTTTTCAAAATTACAGTTAAAAGGTCAGCTAAAATGTCACCAATAAAGCCTCTTGCATCACAAGCAAGCATTTTGTTTTAATCTTAATGCCTGTTCAGTAGTGTTAAGAAAAGTAGAGATAAAATAAAAGAACATGATTGTGTTCTTTGGCCATTAGGTGATAGCATGTATTTAACACCCATACACTTACCAAAGACCAGTGTCCAAGAAAAGCACTGTCATTACAGATAATAAGCTTACAAAATGTGTATTGTACTGTTAGCATACATAAGGTCAGAGCAAACAGCCAAGGCCTTAACAAAAAAATAATAATAATTTAAATGTATAATATGTTAATTACATGTCTGGCAATGCTCATTGATGTCAAAAAAATGTTGTTTGATGCATCAGTGGTTCAAGACACCATCTAAATCTGGCGCTGTTGTTTTGCATGAAAGCGTGAACGCAACATTGAAATGCAGCTGCCAGGATGATATTACATTAATGCTTTATTGTAACATTTTATGCATTTGGCAGATGTTTTGATACAAAGTGACTATTAAATTGAATTGAATTCAATTAAATTAAATTGAATTTTATCAGTTCATGTATTCCCTGGGAAACGAACCCACACCCTTGGTGTTGCTAGCGCCACGCTCTACAATAATAATATACCAATTCAAGTGTCATTTATTTTAAAGAAAGATAACATAAGTAAACAATTCACTAGAAATAAGTCCTGTAGTAACAGTTTCCTTAAAGTTGCAGTGAAATCAAGTGACAATTCTTGTTTTTTATAAAAATATTGCAGCATTTATTACACATGATTTATCCGTGCAACATGTCATTTTGAATCAACATAACTATCCCCTTAACGTTTTAGTTAAATGTTAAAAGAAAATTAAAAGAGGTGAATTGTTTAAAAACCTAAATAAAAAATAATAAACATTTTATATAAAATATTCTTTAAAAAAATGAATGTAAAAGCTAAATGTAAATTCGAGAGAATTCATATAATAAAATCTCATGATCAAAGATTAACACAGCATAATTTCCATTGACATTCTTTTGACAGCACAGACCCAGACGCACACCGCAACTCAGGCAGGCACACATAGGCTTTTTCGAATATTTCCTTTCCATGCAGTGTGTAATATAGCCGTTTGTGAATGGTCTGTCAAGTTATAAAGATCAAAATGCATGACAAATAAAGTTATTGTCTCCTAAAACCTATGTAATAACGTAACAAATTTGCACAATGACAGCCAATGATCTCTATTGGCTGCCCGCGAACAACGTCCACTTTGACCCACCCTCAAACACAACAGACTGGGTCATCTGACCAATCAGAGCAGAGCAGACTTGTGGAAGGGACGGGTTTAAGGAGATTGTTGTTTGACTTTTGATTCATGTAAATCTATTGTAGGAGACCTTTAGCAAAATTAGGAACCTTTAAAATAGCATAATCATGGCACTTTAATGTAACAATAAGAGGGAGTGATTTCTTTTGAAAGGCAGTTTCCCCTTTTTGTTGCTGTATCCCATTTAATCAAACTCTATTCAAGATTCAAGATGCACTTTGCTATAAAAACCCCATCATAAGATACATTTCAGTTGGATTGCGAATCATCCACATGGGCCACTGGTGCTTGGTCCCTGAGGATTGCCACTTGCTTAATCGTAATTACAATAGTAACAAAAAATATTTGTGATTATGATTTTTGCCCTACCCAAATTGCTCCATGGCTTCATGCCTCAATGTGGAGGAGACAAACTGCTTGTACAAGTTTTCCTCCAAAGACATTTTTAACTTTACATACTGTAGCTTCATCTCTCTAATCTACCACTGTGCCTAAGGGCATTTTGGGAAAGCTTATTAGCCAGGCTCCTTTGCACCTGTTTAACAATGATATTTACCTGACATGGCCAAGTAGTTGATATCATGCCCAGCAGCCTTGGCATAGGATCCGCTCTGACCGTAGCCAGTGAGTCGAGCATAGATCAGGCGCGGATTCTCTTTTAGCAAGTCTTCAGGACCTAATCCCATCTTCTCCATAACTCCTTAATTATACCAGAGAGATTTAATAAAGAAGCACAAAAGGAAAAAAAAACCTTGAAGGTAAATAAATTTGAATTTAGAGGACAAATTACGGACAAATTATTATTGTTTGGATTTAAAATCTGGAAAGAAATGGCAATCACCCATTTAAGTCAAGAACATATTTTTCCATTAACAAACAAGGCTTCAAATAGCTGAATTTATTTAGACAAAAGCACAATATGAAAGTGAATTGAAGTAAATGGTTTAAAAAATAAAGAGTAATAAAAATAAATGATTGTGATAAAGAATTCTCTCTCTTGCATTAAAAACTAAGAACATTATTACTGAATTTGTTTATGTGTTCATCCATTATTATTAAGTTGATTTTGTACTTAGTTTATCAGAGCTGCCATAATAATAAAGATTACAAAATGTACAAAAAATAAAAAGCTGCAAAATTATTCACTATAAGAACTAGACAAAAGACTAAATAAAAAATAAATGGGCCTATATTTTATAAGTTTACAATATAGGAATACAGGTAAAGCATGCTCTGCTATTATATACATCTTGTTGTTGTGCCAGGATCAGAAAGACACTACATTCAAAGAAATAAAGTACACACTGCCATCTAGCTAGAAAAGTATTAATTGGCAACAAATGTCAAAATGTCAAAAATGTGGAACCATGTTTGCTGCTTTTAAGTCACTGACCTTTACGATAAGGCTCCAGAAGCACATCTGACTGGACACACAGTCTTTTCAAAACAGCGACAGCTTTGGGACTCTTTAGATTCAAGGCCACTGATTGTTTGCCTCTTGCTTGAGTATCTACAGTCATTGCCACCTTTGTCCGATCTACTCGGATCACTCTTGCGCCGAAGTCCGCAAGTATCATCCCGCAAAAGGGTGCAGGTGCTAGTCCTGCCAGCTCAATTACACGCACTCCTGTCAGAGCCATAATGGAGCCTGTTTATATATAAAACAATAAGAAGAAGAATAAAAAAAATGTTTATGCAGTCTAGAAGTGGTTGAAACACACTAAAACATATATGTACAAAAAAAATGATATCAATAAAGCACTGTGCATAGTCAAATGACAGTTGTTATTTGGGTCACAGTTCAATCCAGTTGTCTATTCCCAACTGGCAATAGCGCAAAATAACAACAGTTTGTTATGTATGTTTTCTGTCGAAACCAATTTGCGTAAAAAACATCAGATAAAACACTAGTAATTATGACTTTGATATAAAATACATACAACATACCGTTTAAAATTTGCACTTCGAGTTCGAACTGCTCGGCGCGTCTTTATGACGTATGCTTGCGCATAGGATTATGGACGTTGTAGTGTTCTCTCTCTCTCTCTCGCTCTCTCTCTCTCTCTCTCTATCTCTCTCAAAATACACATTTCCAATAAACTGTAGACTATAACTGACAAAAAAGCACAAGGAATGGCGTTAAATAGTAATAAATCATTATACAATTAAAAAAAACTTTCCATAGCGACATTGGGTTAAGCTATTCTACTAGATGAATATTATGAAGGCACTTTCATCAATTTTAATTTGTTTATTGAGTTGTATGGTTCTCGATCTGAATACAACCACATTTAATTTTACTAGAAAACAAAGGAGAAGAGAAAAGGAAACTAATTCAGTGTTTCTTTTTCCTTTCTTTGGTAAGAATGTATCTGCTGAAGCTCGCCACCATGATATTGTCACATTAATGTATTTGACACTGAACATTAAGGATTGATCCCTCAAATATATGTCACGCTTGTGCCTTAATTCCCAAATATTCTAGTGCAGTCAATGATGAATAATTCAAATTGGCTAAATAAGTGACAAATGGGATCAGATTTAAGACATTTGGAAACAGTCACATTCAATATTTCATGAATAAATTATACTTTTGAGACATATTTAAACTGAAAGACATTTTTTTGGAGACTTGCTGCAAATTCATGTCTCAACACTGCTACATTTATGCAAACAATATCAATTCAAGTAATAAATGTAGGAGATCAGGTACACAGCACACGTGGTGAATAATAAGGGTTACAGTTCAAGGATTACAATTCTAAAGGTGTTTTGACTGCTTTATATTGTGGGGATAAACACTCAGCAACAAGGTCAGTCTTAACCTTGCCTCAAGGAAAAACATGTTCAGTGGCCTTGGGATATATCCATTTGACTTACAGTTTAGAACTGCATTCATTTTCTTTATCAATTAGAGAGTCAATCTGCAGCATACAGTATGAAATGTTGTTGGTCTAACATGCCATGAAATAGCCTAGATTTACAGTAATTGTATTTTATATGTATCTGTGATTAAAAGCCCTAAAACCTACAAATATTGTTTTTGTCTCTCTCTTTTATATGATATGTATGGCATATTGGCATTTAGTGTTTGCAATTCTTATATCAAATTAGAGATGTTATTTGAATCATCCTGCCTGTTTCTGCACTTTAATGATATCAACATGAATCACTGTCTCGAATAACACCTTCCCTCTTCAAGCATAAAGTTTCAAATCAACACAGCCAAAGCAATATGACAGTAACTAGTCATTTTGAATTCATTGTCAGACTCCCAACAGTGTCAGGGCAATTAAAACCAACCTTATACTCTCACTGAGAAGGCCTAGTTTTGCTTATAATTTCTTGCCGGTTCATGAAAGAAATTAGATTGCACTTCAGATGAAAGAGAGCTGACATTACTTGACGCTGCCTAATGAACTGATGAAAGCAAGAAGTGCCCTCTCTTTGAGGACAGAAGAGACTCCAGCAGTCATTTTACGGATGTGAGTCTTATTTGAGTTGGCCAATTCAATTGCTTCGGCTTGGCACAAAACGCATCTGTTTATGTTGGACATTTCTGATGTTTCATGGATAGAATGCATTGCTTTTTACAAGC
This sequence comes from Rhinogobio ventralis, assembly GCA_039654625.1. Lineage (NCBI taxonomy): Eukaryota > Metazoa > Chordata > Actinopteri > Cypriniformes > Gobionidae > Rhinogobio > Rhinogobio ventralis. The sequence goes on along the minus strand of CM077208.1, from coordinate 15,656,804 downwards.
ATCTCATTCATTCATTCACTGTATGTGTCAAGCTCGTAAAACAAGATATCCAGGAATCGTAAGCAGATATGAAGAAGAGCAGGAGTCCATCCTTGGTAATGGGCAGACTGCAGCGGGCTGTGGCCGCTGATTCGAGTGGTGCTGATCCTCAGTGAAAGCAGGCAGAGAAATCCGACTCGAACAGGAACACAGACGGGAAACCAGAGATGAGAGAGATGACTGGCGGGAGCAAACGATGAACACCAGAACGATCTGACAAGGAACACAGCAAACGCAAGACTACATATAGGATTATGGCAAGCCGTTTTGACTTTTATTCATTCACAGGATAAAATGCTAATTCTTGATATCAACCATTAGCATTTCTGATATCAACAATTTAATTGTTGATATCAAGAATTCAATTCCTGACATCAACAATTCAATTTGAATGGCAGCCTATGGTGACATTTCACTAGTGAAAATACAATTACTGATATCAAGAATTAGTTTTTACTAGTTGAAATTGAATTGTTCATATCAAGAATTAGCATTTTAACTAGTAAAAATGTAATTGTTGATATTGTTTCTTAAAGAGAGGTAACTTATACAGGTTTTCTTTGATAAACCCAGAGTTTATATCGGTCTCCTCCCCCTTTTTAAAGTGTCAGTGTTGTTTAAATACTTAACTCATTCATTCACGCTGCACAAATGCTGTTCTTACTGAGTATTTTTGTCTTATTCAGTACAAATATCTGAAAATGTATAAATTAAATCTAAATCTAAAATTTAAAGTAAGCACAATTGACTTAAAACAAGTAAAATTATCTGCCAGTGGGGTAAGAAAAATAATCCTAATGCAAACAAAAACAAGATTGCCAGATAATTTCCAAAATAAGAAAAATTCACTCAAATTAGTTCCTTAAGAATCTTTACATATTTTAGCTGGAAACAAGAAGACAAAAATACAAAGTAAGAAAAGCATTCTTTGCAGTGCAGGTACATTCATTCATTGCTCATATATTTTATCATGAGGACACTGTCAAAGTGACAAAAATGACATGTCCTTTTTTCCTGACATTCACTTGATAAACCTCTAGAAGTAACCTAATAAATAGAATTTCCTTTAGGATTTCCAGTGGATGGATGCATTGACACGTATATTCCCATCATCACACTTTCCTGAAACGGATTATGGAATGGTAGGATGTCAAATAGATGGGTAGTCCGAGATATATGCCGTAACCTCCACCACCACAGCTGTTAAAATAAACACAAATTATTAATGTCTATGGTGATCTTTATTTCCTACAAATACTTTGTTATTTTTCCTGTTGGATGTTAATATTCTTCCTCCATCTCTTCATCTGTCAGTGGTGCTGGTGTTTGGCTGGCCTGAGTAGAAGTCAAATGTTAATTTCATTTCCCTAATTAAGAAATTAACAGGTTCGATCAGAGATCACTGTGGGAAAAGCTGCTGCACATTGAAATAGACACTGAATGATATTTATTTAATATGTCAAATGTTTGTAAAGTCATGAAACCTAGACCCATGAACCTTTTATGCTTAAAGCTTTACCTGATTGAATTATGTCTTTATTTTTCAGGTTTAGTTGTTGCCACATTCTTTTTTTGCCTGTGGGATACCATGAAAATTAATCTTAATTAAACTAATTAAGAATTAAACATACATATTGACCCCGGAAGTATGCAAACGTCTTTTTGTTGGGTGCTGTTTCCACGGTGAATCATAATTTCGGAGCTCCATTGATCATGGCTTTTCATAGTCATGGAGCACACGCTTAACTCAGTCTACTCAGAGTTGATTGAACTACCTCAATTCAGCTGTTCTGAAACCCCCACCTCAGGGTAAGTCAACTCAGAGTTCAAGTTTAAACTCAGAGTTGGTTGAACCTTCTTATTGAAACGGGCCCCAGGTGATTCTGTGAACCGTGACAGTATGTCATTTGGCTTTTTATCACTTTTCTCATAATGAAATCAGACACCTGTACTGCATCTCAGACATCTCAAATCTCTAATAAGGTCTATAGGCACCTCACTAGGTTTTTTGTAACAGAGAAGTTTTTTGCTTAGAAACAAAGGTTGTGGTTGTGTAATACAGCAAGGACAAAGAAAAACAATAAAAAGTGTTCTTTTCCACAATAAGGAGTGACATTTTCGAAATAATCCCCAAAGATTCAAATATTGCATCACCATCTCCACGTCATGAAGTTTGACATTTATGTTTGCTCTGAAACCAAGTAAAAATCAAATGCTATCATTGCCAATAATGTGTAGGTAAGAATGAGTACTGAATAATGTAATCAATGGTAAAAGGAATGCAAAATCATTGATGGAAAGAAACTGTACATTTATTAAATAAAAGTATGTAAACAACTGTAAACCAGATGTGAAGCAAAAAAAAAAAAAAAAAAAAAAACTATTTGACAAAATAATTTGGACTTTAAAATTGCCAGACAAATCAAAGCCATAAGTCTAACCAAGATGTATTGCCAGAATAATTATGTGCCAAATATAGTAAAAAATGTAAACATATTTACAGAACAACCTGTACATTTTACAATGTAAAAAAAAAAAAACATTTTAAACAAATCCAATATGAATTAGCAAGGCCATGTTGCTACTAAAATCTGTTTTGCACTTTTAACATATACTGACATCATACTGACATTAACTTCTTTGGTATTTTCATTTTAAAGGCCCTCAATGGTTCAATCCCAGAGATATGGACATGTTAATGCGGTTCCATGAGTAAATTGGTAAATTGTACACATTTTCAGTGGCCAATGTGGGTCACTTTGCATACAGCTTATTTTCTTTTAAAAAGGAATATCTGAAGAACAATGTTGAAACTAGAAATGTATCTTGTGTTTTTCTATCAACAAAATTTCACCATACCATGTCTGAGTGCCAAAAATATTCATTTTCCAAAGTTTTCTTTTAAAGAGGAATATCTGAAGAACAAAATAATGTTGAAATGTATCTTGTGTTTTTCTATCAACAAATTTGCAACATACCATGTCTGAGTGCCATAAATATTCCTTTTGCAAAGTTTGCATGCCTGTAAGTCAATTTAAGATATCTTAATATCCTTCTAGATTATTATTCTTAATAAGCTTTCCTTTTGAAATCTTCATTTTCAAGGCCCTATATAGTTCAGTCCCAAAGATATTGGGACCCCAATGTGTCCAAATTGTTGAATTCTACCCATTTTCAATGATCAAGAAGCAAATGTAGGTAACTTTTTAAACAGCGGACAGTTATTGTGTTTAAAGAAGAATGAAGGACAAATAATACTGAAACTAGAAATGTATCTTGTTTCCTTCTCTCAAAACAACTGAATACAACACACAAAATTTTCCTGAAGTTTACATGTCTTTAATTTAAGAAGTCATGTTACATTTATATTATGTAATTTTAGATTCTTTTTTTTATGATTTTTTTTATTTTTTTTAATCCTAATTTTTAAGGCCTATATGGTTCGATCTCACAGCTATAGGGATGTCAATGTGGTAACGTGTAGTTACGATACTGCATATTTGAACTCTTGCTAGCTTCAGAAGCTGTTAAAATGAACAAAATCCCTTATTTCAAATATCCCTGAAACTGATTCAAATATAGATTCTTGTAAATAAACTTTTGAGAGCAAGTTTATGTGCCTCAACCAATTTTCAGTGGATTTTTGGTACTCAGAGAGTTATGTTTTATGCAATTCTTTTCATAGAGGTAAAAAAAGTTACAGTTTAAACATTTATTCTTCAGATATTCCTCTTTAAATGCAATAAGTATCAGCTGTTTGCAAAGTGAGCCACAATTGGTTTTCAATCACTGAAAATGGGTAAAATTCTACAATTTGAACATGGAGCTGCTTTGAAATCCCCATATCTATGGGACTGTACTATATAGGGCCTTAAAAATTACGATTTCAAAAGGAAATGAGAAGGATATTAAGATATATTGAATACTTTTTGAGTTACAGGCTTGCAAACTTGGGGAAAGGAATAATTATGGCACTCAGACAGGTATGTTGCAATTATGTTGTGAACATTATTTGTTCTTCAAATATTCCTCTTAAAAGAAAAAAGTATCAGCTGTATGCAAAGTGACCCATATTTGTTTTTGGCAACTGAAAATGTGTACAATTTACCAATTTACTCATGGAGCCACATTAAGGTCACCATACCTCTGGGACTGAACCTTCGAGGGCCTTTAAAATGTAAATACCAAAAGGAAAGTTTGTTAAGAACCAGAATCTAAAAACATATTAAGATATATTTAATACTTCTTGAGTTACAAGCATGCAAACTTTGGAAAATGAATATTTATGGCACTCAAACATGGTATGGTGCAATTGTGTTGATAGAAAAACATGAGATACATTTCTAGTTTCAACATTATTTGTTCTTCAGATATTCCTCTTTAAAAGAAAAAAGTATCAGCTGTATGCAAAGTGACCCATATCTCTGGGACTGAACCATCGAGGGCCTTTAAAATGAAAAAGTTTGTTAAGAACCAGAATCTAAAAAGATATTAAGATATCTTTAATACTTCTTGAGTTACAGCAAACGTGAGGCAAAAAAACAAGTGCCTTTTCCCATTTTTTTAACTATCACCGTTGGCATATAATGTATCAAAGATTGCTAAAGTCAACTGATTTTACTAATAAACCTCTGTGTGAAGTGTCACACAGGGAATTCTGGGAATTTCAGTTTATGGTTTTCACTGTAAATGATGATTTGTTCTTTTTACTTCCAAAAATGGTACATTTTAAGGTTAGATCTATTACAGTCCTTTACAGTTAAAATTACAATATAAACACACTTGAAATAAGACAACTTTAAGTAGAAATAACTAGAAATAACTTTGTAATCATCTAGAGATCATCTGCAGTGTTGTAATTCAGCAACAGTGCGTAGCTCATTTACAAATTCAGTCTGGGTTGTGTTGAGATTCATGTGGAAGTGGTAAACTTTCATAAACTGTAACCATTCCGATAAGAAATCGGAACATTTTTATTGAGCTGTTTAATTTACCCAAAAGAAACTTTATTAGAGCAGAGGGCTCTTGAGGCTTTATGTTCGTTTTATCTTCCCAGATCTTGCTCACATATCAGAGTGCTTTTAGCTGAAAATATGATGCATAATAGAACTTTCTCCCAGCAGAAGTAGAATTTCAGCAACAAAGATTCTGTAACAAGTCTGGCCTCTGCCTTTCTAATTTATATGTACTTTCCATCAAAAGTTGCACAGCTCCTTCGAATGATATTAAAGTCACAGGACAGATCTTACTTTACGTGAGTTGTGTCAATTGCATGAGAGAACATACATTAGTGGCTTAAGAGAAAATGCCACAGAATATTATTTAGGCTTTGATGAAGTCATTCACTCACTAACATTTACTTTATAAAGAATAAAGTGGAAATGCGTATCAATAGTACGAGTGTGCAATGTCGTGGAATGTATACGATACATATACGCACTTTATGGCGTATTATACCCACGATCCCCCTACCCTCCCACCCTCATCTTACCCAAGAGCGTGTCATATACACGCCATAAAGTGCGTATAATATGCACGCCAAAACTCATTTTGGCGTATACATTCCACGACATTGCACACTCGATACTATTGATACGCATTCTTATGTGATCGAGTTGTGTGACAAGTCACTTTAGCTATAACATTTCATAACTAGCTGAACCGCAAAATCCACATGATGTATTAAAAGGGACAAATTTAATGTGTGAATAAAATGCTAATTGAATGGGAATAGATGCATCTAAATACTGTAATATGCAGATATGAAAAAAAAAAAATCTCATTTTTAGATTATATTACTGTCAGGGCCTGGGATGATGAAAAGGAGCGAGGACTCAAATGCAGGAAGATGATAGATGACTTTATTAATAATAAAATAAAACAAAAACAAACACCCACAAGGGGGAAAACCAAACTAGATTATGAAGACAACACACAAGGATCAGGAAAATGAAGCCGACCGGAAGCATGTGACGGAAACAGAAGACAACAATCGAGCACAGGACAGCAAAAACAAGGAGACTATAAAGGAAACAAACAAGGCAGGTGATAAGGGAGAACAGGTGGGGCAAATTAATCAATAATCAGGTAACAAGAGGGGCGGGGTCAAGACAATAGACATGAGAGCACATGGCACAAGGACAAATACCAGCCACGTGCTCGCACAAAACAAGACAAACCCGGGAGTGTCAGAGTTCTGTCACAAAACCAAGAATATACTGAACAGAAGTGACAGAACCCTGACAATTACATAAATAGAATAAATAATTTATAAAACAATTACCAAACAAATGTTTAATTATTTAAACTGGCATGAATAATTTTTGACTTATATGAGAATGTAAAAGTGATGTTGAGACAAACCTTTTTCTTAACATTAATTTCAGTGTATCTGTATATCTGCACTTTACAATATATATTGTTTCAAAACAGCTTTTCAAAGAATAGTGCCTTAAAAAAAACAAGTAACCTTAAACTGTATAATTATTTAAAGTCACATTCATATCGTTCTTTGAACAACTGTCTGCAAGTTTTATAATTTGTTTGAATTTTCATGCAACGTGAGGATAGCTGACTTTTGAAGTTTACACTCATGCTGTTTTTAATCGATGTACACTGAAGATAGGATGGTGTATTATGCATATAGCTTTGAGACTGACCTTCCTGTGATTCCATTCTCTCCAGGTTCAAAGAGATGCCAACATATTCTTTCTTCCCCATCAGTCATGCACGACTGAATTATGATGACTGTGGAATATATGGAAGAACTGCATACAATTTCATTTTCACTGCATTTCAATTGCATGCAAAAGTCCTTTTTAACATCATATTAATATAATATTAAATAAATAAATCTCTTTTGTCATGAGAGCTTCCGTTGTAGTCTAATATATCCGAGCATAACTTTGAGAGTATTAAAGGCAAATGTTCAAATGAGTTTGATATTTGAGAATATTCATGATGTCCACTGTTCAGAAATTAAGCAAGGGTGTTTAATATTCTTCAAGATCTCGTCTGTACAGTTAATAAGTCATTACACAGAGATCAAAGATTGTGCCAATTCATAGTCTCGCTCTTTTCAGTCCTTTATTTCAAGTGTTTAATTTGATGTTTCTATAGGATTTGCTTTGAATAGGTTTTTCTAATGAACAACGAACAAAGAAATGTTACAGATGTAAATTCACTGTTAGTATCTGCTCTTAATAGATGCTTTAGGTAAACAAAACAAAAAATATTTATTTGTTTTATTATTATTATTATTATTATTATTATTATTATTATAGAAATTAAATGAAATGATGTTTACTGGATTCTGTTGGGTCGTTGTGACCCAACCAACAAAGGACAGTTCTATGGGTCAGTGTAGACAGACCTTTTAAACAGCACCTGATTACTTTAAATGCTTTTCATATTACTAGAAAAAAAAACCTTCACGTGCTTAAAATTCAGATCACACTGCCTCCGTCTCACTGAACACCTTTTGGCTTTAGTGATACCGCCACATAATGTTCTATCTGTGCATCGATGGGGGTGAGCAGCGGTATGCATCACATAAAAGCAACATAATCCGGAGGAGATAAGACATTTTGTTAAAAGAAAGCTTGTCAAAAATGGAAGGCAACAGTAAGAATGACTGTTAAGAGTCTTATAGAGAATTTTAGAGCAGGTCTGTCTTAAGGAAGGGAACCTCTTCCCTACTGTTATTTACATCCAGGTGTGCTGCAGGTTCAGCAGGGGTTAGGATGGTGGATAAAGCACTGCCTTCGATCTGTAGGGAAGAATATGTCATCCATTCTGGATGAAAAGACAAAAAAGTAAAAAAAACAAATGTGTGTGAAATAGGTTGGAATAAAGAAGAGGGACAAAATCAATGTTACCTACCTATAGAGAGACAGAATGCAACGCACCCACACATCCATAATGGAAAGAGAGATGATGGAACTAAAAGATCTTCCTTTTCTCTCTTCCACTAACAGGACAATTAGTATCTGCACCTACAGAGCTGAGATCAAAGCAGGTGTGGAGATGCTGCAGTGGATGGTCATATGGGGTTTTTTTGGGTTTTTTTTTTTAAATGTGTGATAGTGTGGGCTATTGGGTCAGTGAGTAATGCTTAGTGGCCCACGGGAAATAAGTGACCACAGCACATGGCTTTCTTCTACTTGCTTCAGGTTATTTTAGAACTATCTTTGCCCATCCTTGGACACTGAGTGGGTTTTCAATGCGTGTGTGGTTCAAGTATACCCTACTTTATGGGGACAAAATGTCCCCACAAAGATGGGAACCCTTACAAAATAAAAGTTTATTCCAATGTGCTATTAGTATACTTCTTTTAAACCAAAAATAAGAAAATATATTTTCAGTCTACTTTTTATGTACGTCTCAGAAATATATGCCTACATAAAATTTCACTTAAGTATACTTGATTTATATTTATACTGAGAAAAGTCTAAGTAGGCCTACATTTAGACTACATGTACTTAATAATTTAATTTGCGATATACTTAAAAGTATAAGTAAAGGTATTCAAAGTATACATGGATTGTGTTTACTCTTTTGATTGAGTGGCCTATTAAATACTTTTTTTCACATAGTTTTACACACAGTTTGAGTAGGCTAGTCAACTGGTAGTGTATAGGAATTTACTTCTACTTTGCTCTTTCCCCGCCACTGCCTGAATTTTACGGCAATCCATGTTTTCACTGTTATATGGTAGGGGGCGCTATTACGCATCTTCTGAAAGAGTACAAAATCTCCAGATCAAAAACAGATGAAGAAGCAGCAGAAACAAGTTATAGAAAGAAGATTGCTTACACAAACGTAAAATATCATGATCATCAAACATTGAACAGCAGATAAATCAAAACTGCTTAATGTTACCAAATGAAATGTTGACCCAGGAAGAATTAACGACTGTGCAAGCCTTGGGGGTGTTGATGGACACGAACTACTCCATCTATGTTTTGATCGTCGTTATGAATCCGATCTGGATGTAGTCTTTGGCAAAAATGTGATTTTGTTGATAAAAAAAAGGAGTCATTAAGATAGAATAAAATGTTTTTAAAATGGAAATTTTAAATGTAGCCTATTTGCGCAAAAACAGCAAACTAGGTGCTTCTCAATCGGAAGGCTGCGTCCTATTAAAGGGTTAGTTCACCCAAAAATTTTAATGATCCCATAATTTACTCACCTCAAAGCCATCCTAGGTGTATATGACTTTCTTCTTTCAGCTCAACACAATCTGAGTTATATATCCTGGCTCTTCCAAGCTTTATAATGGGAGTGAATAGTAACTGAGATTTTGAAGCCCAAAAAAGTGCATCCATCCATCATAAAAGTAATCCATACAGACTCCAGTGTGTTAATAGAGCCCTTCTGAAGCGAAGCTTTATAAACTATAATCACTGGCTTCTGATAACAGTCGTACCATAAGAAGAAGAAGAAGAAGAAGAATGGCATCTACGCTAGGTTTACCGTAGTCAGTCGGATCCGGGCCGTATCCAGATCAGATGGAGGACCTGTGCCTAGACGCATCCCTGAAGTGTCAGCAGAGATTGTCAACTATATCCTCTGTGAAGGCCTCATCGGCATGACAGCCAGTGGCACAGATCCTCAACAAACCTGTCTCCATGCCAGCGTGATGAATCCGATCTTCAACCAGATGGAACTTTATTAAATATTTTGAACGTTTCGATCCAATCTGACTTCTGACCTGTAATGCTGCCTGAATCATAATCATGCACTGTTCGTTTGTTTGCCAGAGGAGAACTGGCCCCCCGACTGAGCCTGGTTTCCCCAAAGGTTTTTTTCCTCCATTCTGTCACCTGTTGGAGTTTGGGTTCCTTGCCACTGTCGCCTCTGACTTGCTTAGTACACTTTGTAAGACTCTTATTTTGGTCACATATATAAATGAAGGGGATCCATTCATCTGAGAGTAGAGAAGAGTATATTTAAAGGTTTAAAGAGTAGACACCCCAAACAGCAACAATATCAACAAAACATTACATTCAAAGAAAAGAAAATTCACAACTCACATCTTGTTGGTGCTTTTCAGCCCAACCACAACATGTTGAGCTCAATCAGAAATAAAGTCCATTTCTCACAACTCCCAAATAGTCTGGTAAGAATCTTACCACATTCTGACAGTTCAATGGAAATCCACAAAAGAAGTCCAACATACAGTGTCCCAAACATCAGTCTAAATAATCAAAGGTGTAGAAAAAGATCATATAGCCCAGATGAAGTGTACTTGTTCGACGATTGAGGCCGAAAGAAAACCCTCTGAACAAATATGCAAAACAAATCTTGAACACAGAAAACAAACATAGAATTACAAAATATATAACTTACACTGAGCTGTAGAACCAAAGAGGTTCCTCATAATAGGGTCTCATGCATCACCAAGTTGAGCAAACACTCAAAGCCATGCCAGTACCTCTACTAAACAGTCTTACTCGTCTCTCTTAAAAGGATAGCCTTTCCTTCAGAAACCTCCCTAGATCCCCCTTGAGGTGGGGAGAAGGATTACAGCATACAACATGAAACAGCTTTTCAGAACTGTTACAACTTAATGTTCAACAATATTATTGATCTGACTGCTTTGACACCATTGTATGAGAACTGAACTGGGCTGGACAATGACATTACTGTTTTCTCCGGAGCTGCTGAATAGATAAATAAACTAAATTAATAGCCTAACTAATGATTTTTACAATGGAAATGAATCAACCCTGAACTTAGGTAAGTTGGACAAAGATACTGTATACATTATTTTCTTCTAGGACTGCTAGAAGAAAACAAACTGTATTGTAAAATGCGCTATAAAGGTGACTTGACTGGGAAAAAAAATTGTGTAAATTTAAGATAACTGACTACTGACATTTAAACTAAAGAGAGGCAATACATTTGTACGTCTTCATACAGGCAAACTGTGCTATGTAGGAAATCTCACTCAGATGCCAAATCAGTTGCTCCTCCTCACGCTGTGTCAACATGATTTCCGAGCCAATTAGGAATAATGAGCAACACCTATCTCACATCACACCATATGATGCCTGTGTTAACATGGGCAGCACAAAAATTACAGAGGAAATACAACACAATGCAATATTTCCTCCAAAAAAAAAAAAAAATGCTGCTTTTTATTTGAGCAGTCAGTGTTGCTCAGCATGTTCTGTTCAACTTCCATTCCATTGTAAAAAAAGATGAATTCAATTTTGGTATCACTATATAAGCTAGTTGTAGTTATATAAGTTATAAAACAGCTGACAAAAGAGAACATTCAGAACATTCATCTCAAAAGCACCAAATCAAAGCAACGGTGAATCTCACCTCAGATGAAATAAGTATAGCTTGATGTGAACTGTGAATGCTTGCAAAGTGTCAGCATGACATAAAGTTCCAGTGTGAATATGATGGCTATAAAGGCTTTTATAAGACGCAAACTAAATACATCCCCATCTGTTCCGATACAAATTCATCCTTGTAATTGAGTGATAGTGTGACGGATGTGTTTGAAAATGCTCTCAGATGGTTCACTACACAAAACATATTCCCCTTGTTCCCTGTGCTTAGCAATTTTCAGAATAAATGACTAGTGATAACTGTTCTTTGACAAATCCAACAAAAACAGATCTATACTGAGACAGAAAAAAAAGGTTTTCAACTAAATTGTGTGGATGTATAACAATTGCTTAAGATTTGCAATTTACTTCTGATTAATCATATCCGTCTTCGTTTAAATTATCTATCTATCTATCTATCTAAAGCCACAATATGTAATTGTTCGCCGCTAGAGGTCGCTTATTCAAAACAAAGGTGTAGCTTGATGATGCCTTGATTTCGCGGTGCTTTTATTATGCCGCGGATAGGCATCTCTAAAATTGGTTTTCAAACTTTTGTAATAGGAACTAGAAGTGTCAATCAATTAAAATTATTGCCTATGATATGATTAATATGGTGTAACCAGAATTTAAAAAAAACTGCATGTTTTTAATTAAAATAAGTAATATATCAGTACATGTTGTACACTTCGATGTTTAGCTATTTGAATAACATTTAAATAATTTAATAATTAAGTTAACTCTTTGGAAGGCCCCAGACCCCTGGTTGAGAACTGTTGCTTTAGATCTCCCCCTTTTCCCTGGTTTCCGACTAAAAATATACAATAAATTGTGTATTTTCAAGTTATTAGTGATTGTGAAGGAACACAGGATATTTCGTCTGTCTCTGAGATAAACAGCAGGTCTGACTATGTTCATTCTGCCCAATATTACATTTTGCTTTTACCATGACAATTTAAAGCAGCAGTAGTGCTGTAAACTATTTATAACTGTGCATCTACATGAGCTCACGATATTTAACCTACAAGAAGAGCTTAAAATTATATGTATTTTAAATGCTTATTTACTTCCCAATTGAGCCTTGTCTGCTTTTTTCTCATTGTGGTAGTTTGGTAGTTTAAAGGATTAGTTCACTTCAAAATGAAAATTTCCTGATATTTTACTCACCTCCATCTCATCCAAGATGTTCATGTCTTTCATTTTTCATGTTCATTTTTCTCTCCATCACAGACTTCCATGACAACCAAAATGTTGAAGGTCCAAATCAAAACCAAAAAAGTCCAATCAATGCAGTTTCAAAGTCCTTCAAAGGGCTTCAGAGGCTCTGCGCGATCCCAGACGAGGAATAGGGTCTTATATAGCGAAACGATCGGTCATTTAAAAACAAAAAGAAATTAAAAATGAATATACTTTTTAACCTAAATTGCTCATCTTGCACTGCTCTGGGACTTGACAATGATTGCGCAATCACGGCAGAAAGGTCACGCAAGACATAGGTGGAAGTTTTACATAAAGTATATTCATGTAAAAAAAAAAAAATGTAAATGACCGATTGTTTCACTAGATAAGACCCTATTCCTTGTCTGGGATCGCGCAGAGCCTCTGAAGCCCTTCAAAGCGCTTTGAAACTGCATTGATTTAGACCTTCAACATTTTGGTTGCCATTGAAGTCTTTTATATGGAGAAAAATTCTGAAATGTTTTTCTCAAAGAAATTAATTTCTTTTTGACTGAAGAAAGAAAGACATGAACATCTTGGATGAGATGGGGGGTGAGTAAATATTAAATCATCCTCAAACACACTCCAGCTAAAACTGTTTCACATCATTGCATAAAATTAACAGCAATTTCAAATAACCTTGGCATTCACTGACTTTTTTATTTAACCCTCCATGCCGTATTGATCACTTGTTATTGTAGAAGGGAATTGTTCCTGCAATCACCTCTTGCAGGTCTATCTTTGCGATTATATAATGTGCGAGTCATGCTGACAATCCCATGTATACTGACACTAGAAGGAATGAAACATCATTCACCTTTAAGACCATGTCAAGATCAGTTCGAAAGACCTTGAGAATAATATAAAGAACCAGATTTAAACCACACAATTTAGAGTCTGCCAAATGGACCGGATCGCTATTTGCTGGGTCAAAGCATGGTCAATTACTCAAAGCCACCTGCTACAAGAGCAATCCTGAGTTCTGGTCAAGCTCTCCACACCTCTCTGACAAAAAGCAGACAGACTTCCAGCTGTCCCATGATTATGAAAGTGTTAATGAGGTGTGCAAAATAAAAGCATTGCCCCAGTTCCCCTAGACTAGAGAAACACAAGAGCAATAAGAGAAGTTTGGCTGATGTTTCTGACTCTCACACAAGTTTGTGTGAGTAACTGAGGACAAGATTAGCATTTTTATAATGACCGAAATGCTGTTCATTGGCTAACGATGCACGAGAACTTCTCATGTTGTCCTGTAGATGGCAGTTTGTCCTCTTTTACCCTAAAATGGGAGACACAAACATTTGAGAGGCTGTGGGGAGAGGCAGGGAAAGTGTAGGTCTCATTTCTTGGTTTCATGTTGAAAAGGTGTTTGTTGTGAATATTTAGATCTGGTGACTTTGTTTAGCTCATGGGCAGCATTTAAAAACAACATGACCACCTGTAGTGGGAAATCTACTCACCTTCAGATAAAAGTAGATATATTTCACATAATTACAATATTTGGAGGGGGCTTACATGTTTAAAAAGTTGTTGTTAAGCGTCCTTGTTTAATTTTTCATAATCTGTCTATAAATGTTTGTATTCCCCAGGATACGTGGCTCATATATGCAATTCATTACAAATCAATGATAATTGAGAGATGGACAAATAAATGTTCCCCAAAAGCCTGTTGTGCCATGTTTGACATTTACATTAACATGAAATATTTTAATAAAAAAAGTAGTTTTCATTTTTAACATTAAAAAAATGGTGTATGAATAATGAAGTAAACCCAAGTTGCTTCAATCCTGTAAATGTTTATCTTACATTTACTTTATAAAATTCATTAAAGATTTCTGAGCAAAAAAAACTTCACTTGATTAAAAAAAAGTAACTATTAATTATCAGTCAGAAGACAGAAGGCATGAAGCAGATAGTGTACAACAGTTTTGGTCATATTGATAATTTATAGGCCCTAGAAATTTGCGTATTACATATGATACTGTAACAATTCAGCAGTGTGAGTCTGATCACCACCAGAGGGTACTCCAACCTGGACTGTCATTTCATCATAGACTACATCACCCATAATCCTTTGCCCGGACTCATCAGCACTCACTGTTCACACCTGTGTCTCATTTACCTTATTACCTCTGCCTATATCTAGCCTGTTCACCCTGTCATTCTTTGCTAAGTCTTGTTTTGTCTCACACTGCATTTCTGAGCATTATCCCTGGTTTCATGGTTCGGTTTCGTTGGAATTCTTGCCTGTGTCCCGGATTACCCTTTTGCCTCTGTCCCTTGTTTTGTTTGCCTGATTGGACTGCCTACCTGTGTATGTCCTTTTGCCTTTTCTCTGACTACGATTGTGGATTACCTTCATTAAAGCTGCGTTTGGATCCTCTACCTGTGTCTCTCGGAGCAGTACGTAACAGATACAATAGGCTATAATATATTCATAAATAGGTATTATGCTTATTGTTCAACAGAATTTTACAAAAAAAAATTTTTTTTCATCGAGAATCACAAATGAACACAACTTTTATGAATTTTGAATCCTAAATACAATTGTCAGAAGTAAAAAGCTGTTAAAAACTAACTTGTCGCTTGACTTTAATGTCACCATCACTAAACTTCTGACTTTTTCCCCGAAAGTTTACCTGTTCGGCATTGACGTTTATGTTCCCGACAACCCTGTAGTCTCATTTAGCCACTTGTTAACAAAAGCCTTTTACAAGACAAGCAAAAACTAAAAAATACAAAAGAATACAACGTGAAAATATTGTGAGCTCATTTCAGAGATTTAACCAAAAACACATCGACTACAGGACGAAGGAACCGGAGGTGCTAAAATGCTGACTCGTTTCGGGGTATCATCATATCATCTAAAAGCAGCTTTATCGAAAATGCATGCGTCTGTACAATTTAGAGTGATTTGTTATCAGAGGAGACTGTGTCCAAGTTATGGATATCAGAAAATGTATACAATCACACAGTTAGCTAACAATGTATTAATAAACAATGTAATAATTTAAGGCAGTTGAAGTAATTCATTGAAGTAAAGAAACATGTTAACAATGATTAGGGTAGATAGAAATGGTTTCTTGGAGGTAGAGTTGGCGTCGTCTCTCACAGGTGTTGGTCATCTGAAGCCTTCATGAGAGGCTGGATCCAGACTGGAGCTGACAGACTCTCTAGTTACCTCGGGATGGGCATCCCGAGATAAAACAGAACAGGAAAATAAACAAAGTTTATTAACTTCTCAAGCTGACAGCCACTATCATAACAAAACATTCTCTCTCGAGCCTGGTGCTTCTCCTCCTGTCATGATGCAGTACATGTACTCTGTCCACTGAGCAAGCTCCTTCTGCATTATCTCTTAAAGCACATTGCTGCTTTTTTCACTTCTTCTGACTGTCTAGCCACACTTTCTTTAGAGTAAAATCTTTATCAAGCAGCATGCGTTTGCACAAGTGCATTACTGACACTAAATGAAATTTAGCTGCCAAGCTCCAAAATGACAAAAAGCATCAAAAGTATCAAAAAAGCAGTCCTTATGACTCATGAGAAATATTTAAATTCTTCTGAAGCAATTGAATAGCTTAATTTAAGTAATTATTCATTGAAAATCTAGTTCTCCTAAAAGCTATTCATAAGAATTGTTCTTTTGAGTCGGTCCTGCCAATGAATCGGTTGATTCAGTTCACAAAAGCCGAGTTATTCACTCACAAATTAGATTGATTCTTCATCTCGCTGATGAAGATATCATATGGCTTCAGAAGACCTGGAGAAAAAAAAGGTGAGATCAGAGTATATTCTCCTAAAGAGATCTAGGGCTTGACATTAACTTTTTTGCTCCCCAGCCACTGTGGCTAGTGGTTTTCCAAAGTTACTAGCCACTCAGCATTTTCACTGACCACAATTTCGACATTGATACCTTGGGGAAAATCTGCCATATAGATATTTTTTATATTATCTCATAATTTGGCAGCAGGTAGCCTATATTAGGCTGCTGTCACTTTAAGACACATGGATACATTATACTGTTACAAAAAACAAATGTGATGTCCGCACACTGATTTAACTGCTCCAATGTATTGCAACGTTTCGACCAACAGGTCTTCGATATTCCTTACATTATACTGTCACACATGCATTTTCTTTCTAAACTGTTTAGGTTCACTTAAAACATAATTTTTTTTACGTAAATACTCGCCAAGGCCAGCATTTGTACTTTATTTTGTGTGCATTTGACTGTTTTACCCACACCAAAATGCAAATGAAACGAGTGAGTGAAGGGAGGCGGGTTTGTGTGTCAACTCGCTGATAGAGATATGAGAAAGCGAGAAAACGCAGCTGGTATCATGTATCTGTTCTGCGGAATATTAGTATTAGAAGCATTATTTCGGTATTGAAAAATCTATATTTTTGACAACAAAAATAAACAGAAATTATTTGTTTATTTTTAACATTTTTAAAGACTAATGTATACATGATAAATGTATATATTATATATAAAATTCAACCCCCCAAAGTGGCTAGTGAATGTGTTACACACCACTGCTGAAATTCACCCGCATTTGGCGGGTGTTAATGTCAAGCCCTGGTTGTATCGGTTACCCATTTCATTCACTCTGAGACACACCTTACGTTTTCATTTCCTGCTGCATTAGGAAATTCAGCCGAATGACATTCGTCACAGGTCATTGCTACGCTAGGTGGAACAGATGTTTAAATGGGCCTTAGATCATATGATCTATCACAGCCTTTACATCTTGCAACAAAAAATACTTTAGAATTTCTATAGCTTTTGAAAATATCAAAAACTCCGGCTTGAAATCAGTGCATACTGTTGTCTGGTTGGTTGATGTTCTGTTAAAACATTGGACACAGCTCTGATCATTATCATGGAAAAACATCTGCCTCACAAGATCCCACCAACCGAGGTGCTGGATTCCTGTCGTTGTCCAATCACTGACACCAGACCAAGAAGAGCTATTTATGGCTGTTCTGAAACACGAGGTCTGCCCATGCTGGTCACTATTGGCATCAGCACAGACTGAGGCTTCAAAAACTTCTGAGTAATAAAAGTTCTTAAGACAAGGCGGCTCTTCAAAGCTTTATCTATAATGATAACGGTTAAATGATCCCACAGACTGGATGTTTGAGGGCAGCCGTAACTAGGACGAAAAACAAACAATAAAGCATTTCTTGGAAGCAGGGTTGGTGGAGAGTTTATTCTAACCAAGCAGCTTTGCACATTCCTTGGACAATTTCCACCTTGGTGTGAAGAAATGATCAGTTTATGTGCCACATTCACCTTGTTTACAGAACATAATGCAAGCATCTACATTTCACAAAAAAATCCATCTCTTAAAACCACTTTAGCACCCACTGAAAATCAAACTTTCTTGTGTAATATAACAGAGAAATAAAAATACTTGCACAAATGACTTTATAAAGACATGAAGATATAAAGTATAATGATACATATTATAATATAATAATACAGCTTTGTGTTTAGTGCTTACAATAGAAATCTGAACAGCATGTGCAACATACATCTAACATTACATCAGCAGCAACTAGCATCTTTCCAAACTGTACCTAACAAAACACAAATATATAAAATTATTCTTTTTTATTAAAAAATGTTTTTGTTGTCACTAAATATTTTTGAACAAATTGCAAAACTTTTTTAAAATTATTATTATGGCTAATACTTTGCTGTCAAAATAGCTCAATACAGAAAACAAAAATACATTGTAATATATATACACATGGTAATTTTTCTCCACAGTTTATATATTCTTTTAAAACCAAACAAAGCAAAAAATATATATTTACATGTTAATAAATAAATCAAAGTTAAGAGAAGATTTTGGTCTGTTAATGTTGGGAGAACTACTTCCAGAAGCGGTTGAAACTGTTATTATTTAATTTTCAATGTATTATTATATGGGAACTTTTTTTCAATACTCTGTGCTTCATATGCATTATAAATGGGCCTATATCAAACCAACATAGATAGGCTTTGTTTGCATTCAGCATATTGAACGGCACCTCACTTTTTTAATTACAGCCACTCTGAAGGCATAATTGTTCAGTTCATCTACACTTCTTCCTGAAAAGTGTGAAAATCATTTGTGGCATGAAGAATGAGGGAAACAGTAGCACACAGAATGGCAAAGGTTGCCTGACACAGCATATCTCCCAAATTCATTTAAATTCCACTCAGGATTACTGTAAAGCACTGCTTTCATCACTCGGCAGGACAAGTCCACATTTCCAGGCCATTACCAACCCTGGCAGGATCACTTCACTGTTTCACTGAAACGAAAAAATCATTAGACCCATCTATTTTAACTAAAAGTTGACCTGACTTCCTAGCAACCAAGGTCTGAACAGCGTCACAAAAGCCACACGTAAAACAAGCATTTTATCATTTACACGACAACACAAACTTTTGAAATTGGGTTTCCAAAGTGCAAGTTTTTGAAAACGATACCGTTATCGTCTCTGTGTAAACAACAAAAACATGACTTTGAGAAAATTGTGATGTCATGCGCATGCGTATTATGTCTTCAGTCTATAGGAGTGTAGTGACATCGCCATCTATTGGCCTGGCAGCATAATAAAGTTTTTAGTTGTTTGCGCAGATCCGTGTGAACGGGGAGCAGTTTAACAAGGTTGTCCTCTGTACACGAAAAAAGGAAAAACTTTCTGTTTGTAGTACATATAGTTCTTGTGTAAACAAACCCTAAAAAACAATTAGCAAAACATTAAATACAGGTTCACTTGAAAAAAAAGATAAACGTGGCTTGTACTGACCATAGTGTGTTTTATGCAGTGAATTATTAGTTGCAAACAGCATGAAATCATAGAAAGAGACATTCAGAAAACAATAATATGCCAATTAATTAATTTAAAAAAAGTTTATTTTCAAACATATTTTGAGTCCTAAACTATTTGAAAACCACTGGTTTACATAATCTGAACAGAAAGTGGCCCTAATGCAATACAGAGGCAGGAGAAGAATAAATACTCACTTCATACAGCATTAGTGTCACATGTGTCGACCGGAGCAGCTAAATCTTCATGTGTATTTAGTGAACTGAGCTTCTCATCTTCATCACATGTTTCCTTTTTTCTCTTCTTCTTTCTACATGGTTTATATCGTTTACTGTGAAACAGTAAAAACAACAATACATTAATGATGAAATAATCAATGAAGACTGAAACTTTTAAAGGGGTCCTATTATGTATGCCCTTTTACAAAGTCTTAATTTTGTTTTTGGGGTGTATTAGAATATGCTTTCATGCTTGATTGTTTTTTTTTTTTATACATATTTTACATTATTACAGCACCTCTCTCCCCAGACTGGCTTGAACATGCCATTTATTTCTGGTTTTGATGAAGCTCCTCCTTCCGAAATACGAAATGTGCTGTGATTGGTTAGCTGGCCCAGTGTGTTGAGCGTGTGTTCGGGAAATGTCATAACTGCAAGCTCTAGTACTCAGATGTAAATATTAAGCATGGCGTCAATTTCAAACCAATTCAAGCCTGATTCAGACTTTTTACAAACTTATTTTAACAAACAAGAGGATCGTCCAGAGGATCATACAATATATGGTGTAAAAACGTCTGGCCATTAAGGTTGAACGGTGGCTACTGCAATTGAATTTTCCTATTGGACATTGTAGGTCACCGTGACGTATGTTGGTTCTTCCAACGGCTCACTACCACGCCCCTGGCACGAGCTCACCACCTTGGCATAGGCTCAGCCCCTGGTATAAAAACATCTTGTTCGGTCAAAACCACTGTAGCGAGTCAGGAGTTGGAATTGCGAGTATTGAAAACGATCAGGATAGCGTATATTAGCATCTAGTTAGCATAGCCATTTATACAGTTATTTAGATTAATTTGTGTAGCCTAGTTAGTTAATTAGCATAGTTGTTAGTGTAGTATTGTTAGAAGCATAGTTAGTTAGCATAGTATTGCATCAGTTAGGATAGCTTCAAGTTAGCGTATATTTTTAGCATTAGCTTTATCTGTATTTAGTACAGTGGTTAGGATGGGACGTAGGTGTAGTGTTGCTGGTTGCAACAGCATGCTGGACTGCATAGCTTTCCAGCAGACTTGAAAATTAGGCGCCAGCGGTTGCATGCACTTGGCCTGGAAGTGCGTGAGTTGCTGCCTAGAGCTGGAGTGTGCAAACTGCATTTTACGCGGGATTGTTTCTCCAACGCAATGAAGGTGGAAACGGGCTTCTCCAAACAGCTTGCACTGAAAAGCGACGCAGTGCCAAACGCTGCTCCTCCTGCATGGACTCCACCACTGCAGCGGCGTCCTGAGGTGAGTGAGCATATATTTTTAAATCACAATTTATGTTCCTTCCTATTAAGCTAAAGTTAATTCATCAGTTTGTCATGTTGCTAAGTTAGGCAAAACGGCGATTTATACACAACTGAAAACATAGTTACGTATATTATATTGCATTTCTGTCAATAGATCCTCATAAATACTACACACTGCACCTTTAAAGGGACTTTGTACTTTTTTAGGTTCTGGAAGCTGTTCTCTGTAAAATGTGCAGCACACAGATAAACATTGTGGTTATATGTTCAGGAACAGTGTTTAAAATCAATTGAATCACTCTAAGTTTGTCAGCCTTAGGAAGGTCAAACAAATGAGTTTTGGAAATGTTGTGGAAAAAACAGCATCTCTTCAACATAGCGACAACACTAATGCAGCTCAACCAGGCCTCGCCCATTTTTTTTTGCGTATTCTGTGGGCGGAGATTATTTAAATGAGTAACATTGTGACTTCACAAATCCTCGAAAAAACACATTGTAGTCCAAACAAGTTGTTTGTTGTAGTTCTTGGAAAGTGAATTCTGTTAAATAAAATATATCCCTTTGGGGTGGACTTTGAGCTTTGAACCTTGATCTTTTTTATGCTCAAACAGCAACATTACACACTAACTAAATTTGAAAAAGTGAAAAGGCATAATAGGACCCCTTTAAGCTTGACTATGAAGGTACAGTGCTCTTAACAGTGTAACCCATCACTCACTGTGTACAGACGCATATGAAGACGATGAGCAGAATCAGAGAGACCAATCCTGCAACCACACATGCGATGACTATTTTTCTTCGTTCTGCCATACGGTAATCAAGATCAAGATATTCGCACCTACTGCCCATATATCCTGTTTCACATCTGTGCAAAAGTATAAAAAAACATTATTCAACTTCAACTCTTAACTAGCTCTAATTGGTTGAGTGATGGACAGGTCAAAATCTCACCTGCATGAAGGAATGTTCTGCTCCTTCACAAAACGACAAACACCATGGATACAGTAATGCCTATAATCTTTTGGACATATAGAGAAATGCCCACTCCATGTGTGGTCATCTTTTGAATCTGTAAAGCAGGGATACATGTCACCAATTATTACAATTTGAAACAACTGTTTTCTTTTTAATAGTTTTTAAAAAGCTGAATTTTCATAATCCATTACTCCAGTCTTCAGTGTCACATGATCCTTCAGAAATCATTCTAATATGATAATTTGGTGCTCATGAAATATTTCTTATTTTTATCAATTTTGACAGTTGTGCTGCTTAATGTTTTGTGGTAAAAAATAAAATAAAATTAAAGTTTGAAAGAACAAGATTTATTTTAAATAGAAATCTTTTGTAACATTTTAAATGTCTTTACTGGCACTTCTGATCAATTTAAAGCATCCTTGAATAAAAGCAGTGTATTTAGATACAAAAATGATGTGCAATAATTATTTTCATATAATTATGGCCGTAATATTTTGTCTATATATAAAAAAAAAATAACGGTTACACTTTATTTTGAAGGTGATGTAGTTACAATGTACTTACTCAAATAAGTACTGAGTAATATTAATTAACTACATGTGCTTACTATAGAGTTACGTTAGGGTTTGGTTTAGGGTTAGTTGTAATAATGCATAATTTACTGTGTTTACTATAGTAAGTGCATGTAGTAATGTGTAACTACGTCACCTTAAAACAAAATAAACACCAAAAACTAAAATCAGTCAAGTGAATTTAGGCATCACAACATTATAATGCACAGCATGAAAAATGTTTTGTTAAAGATTACATTTAACAGAGTTATTTGTGTATTTAAAGGTATTAGCTAATGGCAAAGGTAATTAAATATAAAAATAGAAAATGTGAATACACAATTAAATATCCAATATCCATCAATGTAGTACATTAAAAAATCAGCCAATAACTAATATAATATATAATATAAAATACACAGTAATGTAATTAGGGTTGTCCGTTTACTCATTTACAATATATTGTGTGTGTCAAAGTTTAAAGGACTGAACTAGAAAAGAGACCGCCATTCTACAGAAACTGAAACTTGAGCTCTGACTTCAGAATGAACTAAAAGTTGAATGGGAAAGGATCTAATTACAACCTCTGGCCACATGTAACATGATCTGAGGATTACCTGCGGTGCAGAGATGCTAAACTTGAGCTTGGGAGTATTATATTATCACTTCTTAAATAAAATTACAAGGTTTGAAGGGGACTTAGAAGCTGAATTATTATCATAACAGTCCAATTTTCCTCGGTGAACAGATTATAGGCTAATACCTTCAAGTTAGTAAATGCTTTGACAGAATTTTGTAATCAAATAACACCAGCTTTTGCATGCTATGAAAATATCTTTTCATTTAATATTCTATTTATCTCTTCAGCAGGTGGTCAAGCTATGGAGACTTTAATGTAATGCCAACACAAGTGTTACATCTCACATCTTCAAAGTCAGTTAGCTTCAAAATACACTTTCTGCATGAGGTGGAATCTATGGAAAATATCTCGAGCTTGGCTTGCTCATTATTTGAGAAGAACAGGTTGGGGTGCCATTGATATTTACCTGTGCAGTTGCTGCTGTTGTCATGGTGATTGCAGGACACAGTCCTATTCGCTGGTGCTTTTGTGGTATTCCATTCAGCCTGGGAGTATTTGCATAGGACAACAGCTGAGGGCAGACAACAAACAAATCACAGGTGGCACCACGCATGTCTCCAGAACTGTGGAATTAGATTGCTTTGCAGGATTCCAGACAAATGTTATATAGGCCTCTCGATTGTAGTTACACTTTAAAATCCCTCCCTCCATGATTAACCAATAGAAGGTCTTGTAATGAGCTAAACTGAATTCCAGTGCTAAAAATAGAAACTGTCATATAGTATAAAATAAGTTAAACATTCAACTCTCAATGCCACGAGCACATTAGGAAATACAAGTAAATAAAGAGCTATTTAAAGAAGGAAAAGTTGGCAAACGGGTACTTCTAGAATCTATAGTTGCTTTGTAGACGAACAAAACAGTTAAAGGCGTTGAATACAAACCAACAATGGTTAATCGTACCTGTGATTATTCCCCAAATGAACCTGCGGGTCCTGTCCATTTGTATTTCGCGTTGCGTGTCAAACTGAAGACTTCAATCCCCGTGTGGCTTCGGATGTCATGTCGTTCATTTTAAAGCGATTATTTTATTGAACGACTACAGTAAGTTGCTAATAACTTTTTTTTTTTTAGCAGTCTTCCCAAAGTTTACATTCGGGTTTCCTCAATCTTAGAGGAGAGTGAGTGACGGGCTGCCTGGCGATTATTGAGGCGTGCGTGGGAGGTGCTAGTGAGTTTTCTCCGCCTATGTGTGAATGACTTTGGGTTTTTATATTATTTATTAAGAAATTATTGTATGTATTATTATGCCTTCTATTAGGCAAAGGATTCATTTTGATACCAATTGCATAAAATGTATCGTGCCTGTATGTTATGTGGATGTCTATGTATTTATAGCTTTTGCTATGCTTATGCAAAACAATTAAAACGAGTTTTATTTTCAATCACAGATTATCTACATTTAAAGATCACAAATAAAAAAATATGTTTTACGTTTTTTGTTCAAGAAAAATAGTTGGAGATAAAAAATAAAAAAAATTTGACAGCCCTGCTGTAGACCACCCATAGGAAACCACAGGATTCCAAATGTATAGCCATAGGCAAAGAATGGCAGCAAGGTTTAGAGAGAGAGAGGCTGAACACACGTTCAATAAAATAAAGATTTTTATTGAGTGCTGAAAAATGAAAGAACCAGCATCACACCTGAAGTGGAGTACCAAACTCTGACAGCTTGTTGAAAAAAAGAGAAAAATAAATCTCAGAAGAAAAATGCAAAAGATAAACGTCAGAGGCAGACAGTTTTCAGATTATTGAGCCGAAGGGGGCGAACTGAAAAATTTGAGAGAGAAAATTTCTGTCAAAGTTCATGTATTATATATTATGTTTATGATTTATTAACAACCGACGTGTTTCCAAGAACGGGAAAAATACACTTCATATTTGTGTGCCCTTGGCATCAAAGAGTTTGAAAATCTGAGTCATTAGTGTGTAGAAACTTCAGTCAGGGTAGCCCAAGGGGAATCCTGAGTCTCTGACGTTGCCTAAATCCCCTCATGTTTCCAGACGGCGCCTCTTAATGAAGCTGAGAGTGCTCTGTGGACACAGCACGCTGCTGGAGTGAGGGCTTGTGTTCATTGGCCGTGGGATTTCTCGTGGGAGATGGAGAAGATGTGTGGCTGGCAGGGGTCGCCAGAGTCTGCTCTCCCCGTCGCACACAAGCCGCGTATTATCAAGCCCCACTGCAAACAACGACCCCTTCAGCAAATGCCATGACCAACTTAGCACATACACCGCAGGGTTACAACGCGCGTTCATGAGAGATGCATGTAAACCATATTTTCAGTAAAAAGTGTACTCATATAATAGTACAGATTGATATTTATTCATTTATAAATATAATTTAGAACTGAACAAGTAATACTATATAGAGAACAACATCAACAAGGATATCTTGTAAAATAATGAGAGGAATATTTTTTATATCCTGCATAGAATTGTTTGATGAGCCTCTTTAATTAATCTTTGGGGCAAAAGGATATGCCAAGTAAAAGATAAAGGATTATCCCAAACAAACTAAAACCTCAACATCACTAACAACGAATAATACCCGTGGTCTTCATTCATACATGAACTGTATGTGGCCTGCAAAATTAGTCTTGGCCAATTCAGCCTCTCAACAGTAGTAAACATCGCCACCTGGTGGGCAAAACCACCCACTGCAAGGTTAATTTATCCACTAATTTTGATTCACAAATTAAGCATTTAAGTACTTGGAAATTATGCAAAAAGAGTTTAAAACCCTTTTAGCAAACATACAGGTGGCTTGTGAGTAAAACTAAAGTCATTGCTCAATAGCTTCCCTCTTTGGGAGAATCAATATGCTGGTGGTTTATTTTTAGACGAGGTTATGTTCTTTCAATGCAATGCTCTTTAAATCTTTTTAAATGATTACATGACAAAACTTCTCACCGTAACAAACCTCTGCGACATTTAAACAAATTACATTTTTTCACAGATTTACACAAGCATCAAGAGTGTAGCAATCACAGTCTAGCAATATTTATACCAGCTGTGTTCTCACTTAAGCCCAGATGTTTCAACCCTCTAACACAGACTCTCTGCTACAATCATCACCTCACACAGAGTAACAAGTGCAATGGGAAATCTTAATTCTGCCTTTGAGAGGATTCTCAAAATGTCTCGACCATTTTATTCCTATCTAAATTTAGCTGAATGTAATGCTTTGCACAGAAAGATGTGAATCACAGACAGAAAATGACTAAGAATCAAAAGGCTTGATTGCTATCTGCCTGTCTGCATGGATACTCAATCACTTCCACATGTCAAACAAAATGTTTTGACAAATGAGCGCTTTGCTGTAAATCTGTTTATTTTTACAGATGTAAAATAGATTAAATCCAGTCCCTGTTGATCATTAAAAACATTCTTGAGTGGCTTCAACTCGATATTTATAATAAATAGAAATTTTCATAAATAAAAAAAAAGCTGATTTCATATTAAGAGACTGATTAATTTCATTCAAGATTAAAGTTCCCTCACATAAATAATCTCACAGCAAATATTTTGTCATTACACATTTCGTGTCCCTGATTCTCCAGTGAAAGCAGTCTTTATCAGAGCTCATTTACATACTGGAGCTTGTGCTTCAATCAGAACATAGAATGCAAATGAGAACCCAGGCAGCTTAATGTGTTCTCCAGGCAGAAGTTCACGTCCCTCCAGTGGAGGAAGTGTTCGGTCATCTACCATCTTTAGCACTTGTCCATTCAATTTGACTGACCTAGAGACATGGACAGATTTAAAAATCTTTAGGTTGTTACCATGATAGTTGATGCATAACATATCCAAATGCTTTTATAATTTTAGGTGTCATAGCTGGTCACAATTCCCACAAATTTTAATCATATTTCTGACTCATTTTAACCAGGCTTGAGGTGACATTACAAATTACCTATTAAAGATACATTACATGTAGTCATTCTAATCTTCAGCTAGCAAACAGATTTATAGTAGTCCAGTCCAAACATTGTGAGATCATGAGAAATTACCTGGAATAAAGGCTCTGTTCACCGGCCTCAGCTGACTGTAGCACAAATGCTTCAATGGTGCTATTGGCCATATGGACGGGCAGACTAATCGTGGCTTCATTTTTGTTTAGGTTTAAGGCAAATAAGGTCACAGCACCTTGTCTGTACAGTGTACTGGAAAGGATATATGATGTGTCAAAAAGGATTAACCATTGTTTCTTTAAAAAAATATTGTGAGTAAGAGAATACAAGTACCTTTTTCTGTTAGTGCAGTGAAGGTATACCCGTATTGGTTTCTTTACTCCAGAATTTGTATGAACTTCTGCTTTTAAGACCTCTGGACCAACAAGCCTTTTGTATAGCAATGATAGCCAGTAATCCTGCCATATATACAAAATAGTTTAAAAGAGGGGGAAAAAAAGATAATTGAATTGTCCACATTCCTGGATTTATACAGACGTTATGCAAGAAACAAAAGAAACACTTACTGGAAGGGGATCTAGGTTATCATCCACTAAATGGTACGTGCCGGAACCAATTAACACTTGTCTGATAACGACATCCAAACCAAGCTTAGCAGCAAGTCCCAGTTTGTCCAGCCACCTTTAATAAACAAAACAGATTTAAAAATACTTTACTTTATAGTGTGCATTTATTCAGATAGGATGCATTACATGGATCATATTTCATACATGTACATTTCAAATAAATACTGTTGTTTTTATACTTTCTTGTTCATCAAAAAATCCTTAAATGTGGAATGGCTTCCACACAAATATTAAGCAGCTGTTTTCAAGATTGATAATAATAAGGAATGTTTAATGAGCACCAAATCAGCATATGATTTCTGAATACTGGAATAATGGCTGCAACAAAACATTGTTTTAAAATGTATTTTTAAAGAAAAAGTGTATTTTAAATTGTAATAATATTTCACAGTATTGTGTCATGTTCTTATATTTAAACTGTTAAACACATTATCATTACTTAAATGCAAAACCATTTAATTTAATTATTACAACAAATGGAAACTCATGTACACTCACCTAAAGGATTATTAGGAACACCATACTAATACTGTGTTTGACCCCCTTTCGCCTTCAGAACTGCCTTAATTCTACGTGGCATTGATTCAACAAGGTGCTGAAAGCATTCTTTAGAAATGTTGGCCCATATTGATAGGATAGCATCTTGCAGTTGATGGAGATTTGTGGGATGCACATCCAGGGCACGAAGCTCCCGTTCCACCACATCCCAAAGATGCTCTATTGGGTTGAGATCTGGTGACTGTGGGGGCCATTTTAGTACAGTGAACTCATTGTCATGTTCAAGAAACCAATTTATAATGATTCGAGCTTTGTGACATGGTGCATTATCCTGCTGGAAGTAGCCATCAGAGGATGGGTACATGGTGGTCATAAAGGGATGGACATGGTCAGAAACAATGCTCAGGTAGGCCGTGACATTTAAACGATGCCCAATTGGCACTAAGGGGCCTAAAGTGTGCCAAGAAAACATCCCCCACACCATTACACCACCACCACCAGCCTGCACAGTGGTAACAAGGCATGATGGATCCATGTTCTCATTCTGTTTACGCCAAATTCTGACTCTACCATCTGAATGTCTCAACAGAAATCGAGACTCATCAGACCAGGCAACATTTTTCCAGTCTTCAACTGTCCAATTTTGGTGAGCTCGTGCAAATTGTAGCCTCTTTTTCCTATTTGTAGTGGAGATGAGTGGTACCCGGTGGGGTCTTCTGCTGTTGTAGCCCATCCGCCTCAAGGTTGTGCGTGTTGTGGCTTTACAAATGCTTTGCTGCATACCTTGGTTGTAACGAGTGGTTATTTCAGTCAAAGTTGCTCTTCTATCAGCTTGAATCAGTTGGCCCATTCTCCTCTGACCTCTAGCATCGACAAGGCATTTTCGCCCACAGGACTGCCGCATACTGGATGTTTTTCCCTTTTCACACCATTCTTTGTAAACTCTAGAAATGGTTGTGCGTGAAAATCCCAGTAACTGAGCAGATTGTGAAAGACTCAGACCAGCCCGTCTGGCACCAACAACCATGCCACGCTCAAAATTGCTTAAATCACCTTTCTTTCCCATTCTGACATTCAGTTTGGAGTTCAGGAGATTGCCTTGACCAGGACCACACCCCTAAATGCATTGAAGCAACTGCCATGTGATTGGTTGATTAGATAATTGCATTAATGAGAAATTGAACAGGTGTTCCTAATAATCCTTTAGGTGAGTGTATAAATAGAGTAGAACTGACTTTTCATTTTCATTGTCATTTGTATAAACTGATTTAAAGGTGCAGTAAGCGATTTCTGAGAAACACTTGATATTTAAAATCAACCCAAGCAAACACACCCCTCCCTTCACTGTGCCGCCCCCAAAATGCATGAACACGTGATGCAAGAGTGAATGTCTCTTTATCATGGCTGAAGCAAAGCAAAATAATGATTCAGATGACAGACGAACGAACAACAAGAGCAAAAAATTAACATACAGTACATAAGAGTATATAAAAGCAAGAGTTCATTGATAATCGCCAGCAGCACACCAGCTGCAGACAAACAATGACACTCTGAACCAAAAATGTCTTGTTACTATAGCTAACATTACAACAACAGCATATCTTGGTTCTGTGAAACATAGCAAAAACCAATGTTACTCACGTATGGAGCAGAAACTACGCAACCTCTGCATCTGTTTTCAGGCCTTCCCGCTTGGGTCTCTCCAGTACTGGAAAGCTTTAATAATATTAATGCGGGTCCTAAAGCTCTTGCTTGATTATAACCCTTCTTTTTCCAGTTACATTCCTCTGACCTTGTCTCTTTTGTAATATCTCTCAGCCAACTCTCTTTCTACAGTATTTCTTCAAATCTCCCTCCCAAATTTCTCTCTTCTATTTTTCAGCTTGTCAGTAGCTCAGTTAGGCTACTTTTAAAACGGTGTAGCTTTTCCAGTAGCTATCTACTTTATCCAGCAAGTAGTGGTGTAGCGCGACCAAAAGCTACATTCCGTTTTGGGTTCTGATGCGAACGAGCCTGTAATGAGCGAAGCGGAGCGATGTGACACTCAGCTCAATAATCCACTCTATGCCAGCGCGCTCCACTCATGAACCGCTCACCGGTAAAACAACATTCGCTCAAATCCCGCTCCGACTGTCGACATGACATTTCTCTGTACTGTAGCCTACTATACATGGTGTAGCCATTAAACAATGTATTTTGTTTCATATTTATGTTTAAATATTATAACGTTTGATTTCATATTGATTATGAAAAGTGCAAAGATGTGCAATATGTCAGAAGACAGAAGGTCAGAATTGATTTTGACCACTTTATTAAGTTTTGTTTTGTAGAAAGCCTTTCTTTAAAGTGAATTTCGTTTTGTATAAATTGTATCTTAAATTTTAATCAATGTTTCATCAGCCAATTGCCTGGATTTAATAAATAAGAAGCCAATAGACTATAGCAGACAATAATTGTGACATGGAGGCGCCGGGGCGATCACTTGCATTGCACATTAACTGGAGAGCGTCTTATAAATAAACCAAAACTCAACAGACATGAGAAATATGTGTATAGAAAGCTTGAAATGAAACAATTCGAAACGAAAAGAAATAGTCAAGCAAAGCGCACTGTTCACGCGAGCAGCTCATGACTGTCGTCTCAGAGCGTTTCTGTTCAAAATGCTGCGCGCTCCATCACTGCACATGCTGTGAGTTTAACATGCATTTTTAGACTACTCCTGACTCCTGACTATTTAATTTAACTATTTAATTTGCACTGATGTTAAATTTGTAGCCATTTTGCACTTTGACAGCCAGTTTGAGATATAGGCTATATTTGAGTATTGCGTGTATCGGATAGTTTACAAAATCAAATGATTCTGACAGTTTTTGCCATTGAAATGACTGGGAAAAAAGTGTCCTAATCAACCTGAATTCACCCCATATTCTTTGAAATCATAATTACATTGCATTATGTTGCTTAAAACCCCAAATATTAAAACATTCTTCATTAACAAGTTATTTGTTACACTGTCATTGTAAAAAAAGAAAAGAAAAAAAAAAAGAAAAGTAGTTTCGATGTAGCTAGCTACATTTTGATAGTAACTTGTAGTGTAGCTAACTACTTTTTCAAATGGGTAGCTTGAAAACTAAACTACAAAACTACTTTAACTTACAAGTAGCTTGTAAAGCTACAGTTTCAGAGTAGCTTGCCCAACACTGGCTCCTAGTAAAAAAACGAGAACATAAACTTATCTCAGCCAGAGGTGGAGAACGGTTCAGATGTTGATTGTACGGAGTCTGACATGAAGCAGTCCGCTGACACGTTTGCCGCGAATGCAGATACGGCAGCTAATCAATACACAAAGAGCGAAAGCTTTGGATGTTCAACGCATCATTGATGCATTTTCCGTCAATCACAACAACCGTCGCATTGTCCTGATTTGAGACTGTAAATAGTAAGTGATTGTTGTCACCAATTTGGTAAATACTGATATTTCCCCGGTGCTATGGGTGCTTTTTAATGGCATATTGTCCTCGACTGAAATTGTTCAATGAATAGGCCTATGCATCTTAAAGAATATTTGATTTAATAATGAATTTTGTGCTTGTTCATTAATACAATTAAAACTTAAATTGTGATAAATAAAATAATTGAATGTTAAAAACTGAGTGGCTAAGTTTTGCTCATATTTATTAATAGTTTTTATAAATATATAATTGCGCAGCTCCCCCTGTCAATGATCTAGCTTCCCCTCAGCACCTGCTTTCAAAATTCTCGAGCTCCGCCCCTGGGGGTAACACATTACAAGTAACTTGAGTTACGTAATTTGATAAATAGTTTACTTTTTTCAAGTAACTAGTAAAGTAACAAATTACTTTTAAATTTACAACAAAATATCTGAGTTACTTTTTCAAATAAATAACACAAGTTACTTTGTTTTTCCATTTATTGACTGACAGCTCTCTTGTCCCCATGTTGAGAGAAATCTGGAGTGCAAAGGCGTTGTGTGCGCTGTGTGAACATGCTTATTGTAGTCTTAGAATAAATGCAAGCAGGCATTTACTCATCTCACTTGCAACTACAGTGCCCTCTACTATACAGGCGTAAATTTGCATTTCTATTAGCCTGAGGCTTAATCATTTCACTTTTGGTGTGAAAGGGCCTTTAGCATTAGCCAAAAATATAACTTTTTTTGTTGTTATTAAAAAACAAACAAGCCCAGCCCAGAGTAAAAGTAACACAAAGGTAATGCAATTAGTTACTTTTTAAGGAGTAATGCAATAGTATAATGCATTACTTTTAAGAGTAACTTTCCCCAACACTGCTGTGGTGCTCGCTCTGATCCACTTTCAACAGTGTTTTCATTTACTGACAAACTTCAAACTGGTCTGAAGTGAAAAAAATTGGACTCACATAAAACCAGCTACAAATGTGTCTGATAGACCAACGGCACCTCCACCATAAGCCGAACTTGTCTCTCCCAGCCAAACCTTCTTCCCCGGAGAAACAGATTCAACGGTCTAAAGGCAGAGTGTTTATCAGTTCATTTCAGCTCATTTATCTCTCTGACATTTCTTACCGTTGAATGTGAGAAATTTGGATGCCATGAGAGAGTTCCTATTTTAATATATTATGCAGAATTATTCTGGTACCTCAAGGACCTCATTAATTTTTGTTGCCAGAGTATCAAGCACATGAGGGTCAAGGAAATCCTCTAAAGATGTTTCTCTGCCATTCACATAATAGCTGTTAAGAAGGAAAATGGAAAACAAGTTCCAGTACAAAGACTCAAATATGATTTCTTTCTGATTTTGTGCAAGGAAGTAAATCATAACTTACTGGTGCCAGGTGCATGCAGTAATGACCTCTGCTCCAGTCTCCAAAAACCTATAAAAAGTGAATGTTCAACCATGTCACCTTTATTTGATTCCCAAATCCAAAAGACAAGAAGCGACTCTGAAAATATATTTTAAAAAATAACAATTTTCTCTAAACACTTACCCAGTTAACAAATCTTTGCGGTGATCTCGTGGCTGACTAACATCTGGTCCATATAGACCTGTTGAGTTGTAGACTGCAGATTCCTGAAGAATTTGATGCAAATGGACAAAATCCTGACCGAGCTGGTACCCATCCACTCTGATCCCAGCTTTTTTCTCATAGCTGTTGGGTTCTAAAACAAGAGACGTGATGCTGAGGTGCCAATTTAAATAATACAAAATAATCCTAAAATATTATTAGCCAATTCAAAATTAGAACGTCAATCCTAATCAAAAAGCAATATCCCAAATCCTACCATTTCCCAGCTCCCAGGACATCACATACTGCCTGGACTCACAGTACTTCAACAGCAGTTCTGCATTTGTGCTGTCCCATGTGTTTTCACTGGTTCGGAGCAGAGCGTTCAAACCAAAGATGAGGTCTAAACCAGAGCAATTTGCAAAGGCATACAGCAGGTCGACAGCATATTCTAGGAGAAAAACAGACACTTGACTTTCCCTTTGACAGTTTTGATTGTGATATTGAAAATATGAATACATTACAGAGTTTTGGATCAGTTGATGGGCTCACAAATGTTTTTGTGATGTATTGATCATGGTTGTTGAATTAAATGTGTTACTAAAGCAACTTTAAACCTGATCATGGAAGCATAATATATACTTTTCTTTAAAAAAAAAAAAAAAAAAAACTTTACATTTAAATTATAACTATCCCCGGTTTCACAGACAAGGCTTAAGCCTAGTCCCAGACTAAAATGCATGTTTGAGCTGTTTTTACTGAAAACTACTTGGCCATGGCCCATCTTAAAATATGTAACTGCTATTGTTTTGTCTCAAGATGCACACCAGTTATGTTTTTTTTTTTCTAAGGCATGTTTATAAAAGCCACTTAAATGTCTGTGGTGGAAAAATGTAATCATAGAGGAAGATTAATTATTTAGACTAACGTGTTTCTGCCATGCGGGACACCTTATTTGAGGGCTCTCCTGTACCAAAGGTGTCGGGCAGAACTAATTCTAAATCTGTGTGCTGTGTTTCTTACTTTTACCATGTGTGGGAAAACTACTGAGAAAGATTGTTTACACATTGGGGGGTATAAGAGATTGCAGCTTCTGTTATGTCTTCAGTTAGCACTCTACAGACATTCAGGATGGCTGTATGACTGTGACTCTTTTCTTGCAAGAAAATAAATCTTCATAAAGACAATTGGCTAAGGTTTGTCTCTTATTCAGTGGTGCAACTGAGAGTTAATTTTTTGCCATGACATGTCCTTATTGAACTAAGGCCTAAT
The DNA here is from genome assembly GCA_039654625.1 of Rhinogobio ventralis. Classification (NCBI taxonomy): domain Eukaryota; kingdom Metazoa; phylum Chordata; class Actinopteri; order Cypriniformes; family Gobionidae; genus Rhinogobio; species Rhinogobio ventralis. The sequence continues at coordinate 15,622,391 of CM077208.1, read as the reverse complement.
CCTGGCTTAATCTAAGCCCTGTCTGTGAAATCGGCATATATGTTTTTGACACATAAAAATATGGGCCAGCATGAAACTTGTAATTGTTGAGCCCTGACATGACATTTACACGTTGCTAGAGAAGTGAAAACACTGTTTTGCTGTACTGACTCATGATAAATTCCCAATTAGGTAATTATTTAACAGAAGAAGAATTAAACTTACCAGAGAATTCCATTTTTTTGTATTTTCCCTCTAGTTCCTCCAGAAGTAAAGTCTTAGACTGTAAAACCCATTCTTGCTTTAACCAATTTTCCAGCAATGGAGGCAATTCAAGTCTCTTACACAAATTTCCTGTAGGAATAACATCAGATGTGCTAATTAAATTAATCTCATAATAATAATATTAAACAAAAAACACACACACACACAAAATGAGTAAATATTATTTAAGTGCAATGTTTACAGTGGCCCTAAAAAGTTTTATATTAAATATATATCGCTTTATAATTAAATGAACATAAATATTGTTCGAAAACTTCATACAAAGAATTTGGACACTTTCTGATTGTTAGATGTGGAACATGATGTACTTCGCTAAGAAGACACCCGTGTGAATGACTTGCACTACAAATCACCGTGGAACCAGCTGGTTAAAAGCACAAAGCGAAGGTTTAAGTGTCCAAATAAATCCAATACTAAACGACAAAATGTAGATAGTACATTTGTAGTATATGAACATACTAGTACGCAAGGTCTCATGGTGTTTCGTGTGAACTGTTCCCTCATTAAAGCAAAACTGGAATCATGCTGTTGAAGTCAGATGACAACACACCGCAGTCAGCTTTCTGACTGGAGGATGTGGTTTACTAACTCGTGTTATTGATGCTAAGTGAAAGAGGTTACCTAGAACAGCTCTGCTGCTGTTTTCTCTGGCTTGAAAATATCTTCCGCGTGGGTTGAATTTCATAAAATCTTGTTTGGTACCTCCAAATCGCAGAAACGCTGGGATCAAGGCTTTGGCAAGGGTTCTTAACTTTGGTGAACTACATAAACATCATATCACTTTATTTTTAAGTTACATCACAACTTTATTTATTTGAGGTCTGCTTTAAAACTTTTAAAGGACTTACTTCAATAGGTTCATGTACTTCTCCTCGGTTATTAAACTCGCATCTATAGCCACAGAGAGAAACCTTTCGTCCACCCTTTGGGCCACACTGGACAGATCCAGATCAAGACGTATGGACTGAACATCTTCGGCAGATATCACTGTTTTGGTCTCGTCACACAACGCGCGAAATAAAACAAGAGCGACAATCGTGGAAACTGCTGTGGCTGCAGAATTCATCTGTTCAATCTGCCGGTGTCCTCATTCAGTAGTTAATTGCACGCGCTCATCCAAAACACACAGGCGAAATAAATATGTTTTTGGCACCTACTTCCTCCTTTCTTGTTTGACTGTACAAAAGGAACCGGTCTATGATAAATTATTTGAAATATCTCAGTGACTCATAGGCGTGGCTCCAGCTCATTCATTTATTTGCATACCTTACCTGATTGGCTGGAACTCACAACATTAGAGGCAGTGCTGGAAATATAACAAGCTGTTTGTGACTGACTGGTGGTTGTAAAATCGTTGGATATAAAATAACACATGATCATAGTAATAAGTAACAGAGATGTTACAAAAATCGGGGTTACTTCCATTTTTATTTCAGCCAGACATATAGGCAAAAAATAGTTTACATAATGCCATATATATGAAATAATATACATACTATTTACATCATATAAATAAAAAAATAAACATAAGAATTTACAAAGATGGAAGATCAGATGGCAGCATAAGCAGGTCATCCACCTCCTCCTGCAAGGCCTCTGCTTTCTCTTTTATTAACATCTGAAAACAAAGTTAACATGAATAAACAAGCGTTTTCTTTTATGCATCATCCAAAAATGAAATTCCTTTACTCACGCTGATGTTGTTTCAAACCAAAAAATATCTGATGTAGAAGGAAAAAAATCCTGAATGTTCTGGGCTGTGTTGTGAGCCAAGTTGAATGTAGAGACTATTGGTGCTAATGATTCTACGATTTGGCTTACAATGCGTTTGAGATTCGCAACCCTGGGGTCCGTTCTTTGTACAAACTCAGTTAGCTGGATTTGATTGTTGATGATTTGGCATGATCTTGGATTGTTTGGTTCTTCGATACTCATCCTGGACTTGCTGTCATAGCAACAGGTCCGTAAACTTAAACCTGCTCGGGAGCAGGCTTATTTCTTGTAAACAGGATTAGATTGCATCTTCTTAAGCGGCGTTGATACTTAAAATCTGTCCCAGCCACTGCTACTTTATTACAAGAGTTCCTTACTGAACCAGGGGTAATAATCATTTTAAATAATAATAATAATATAAAAATGTATTTGAAAATAATATTATAATGTTGTGTATAATACTATAGACAGCCACTTGATTGAGAGATTTATTTGTGATGGAATAATTACTTTATAATTTTATTGGAGCTTTACAAACATGCTGTACAGTTAATCTGGGCTGTGCATTAATTTGAGTGATGATGGATATTATGGGAGGGGCTTGATGCAGCTCAGGAGATGCAGATAATTTGATCTTGACCCTTAAGAAACTTTAATTAATGCTGTCACGTAACAAATCTTCAAATTGAATTAAAAATTAAATGAATTGCTAATTACAACATTGAAATAAAAATGTAAAGGGTGTACAAATACTATAAAATCGTGAATATAAATAATTGGGAATGAAAAAAAAAAACAGTGCACATTTCATTGATCTATTATAACTTTTATGTTGTTTTCCTTATAAGGTCCAGAAATTTGTGTTTTTTTTTGGTCAAGTTTTTCGCCAGGTGTCTTTTTTAATTATATGATGTTATTACGTTGCTGTCTTGCCGCCAGCCAATCGCTGCATTGCTGATCGTGGTTTTGAGTATGGATACATCTGCCCTCTTCAGGTAACACATGAACGCACAGTAATCTCAGACAATTTAATCCAGATATTTTAATCCAATCTGCAAATTCTTTTGAAGAACCAAATTAGCCAGAGATCAGTTATCACGATTAGAAGATCTGGGATCTGTCATATCATCTCAGATGTATTAAGCGAGGTACGAAGAACGGACCCCTGGTCAGTATCTTGCACGCAATGACAATAAATAAGGACTGAATATGTCAAGCCTCAAAAAGAATTCAAAATCACCAAAAATCATCATAAAAGTAGTCTTCTTGAGCCATATGATTGCGATCATGTGAGGAAATACTCTGATGATGCCTTTATGATGATTTTTTGCATCTTTTTGAGGGCTGACAACCTTGAAATTCTTCATTATTTCTTTTTTGTGTGTTCCACAGAAGAAATAAAGTAATGTAGGTTTGGCTTGAGGATTCATAAATGATGACCATTTTTATTTTGGATACATTTGTAACATTTTGCATTTTAATATGGAAATATAATGATGCTATATAGTGCAATATTGTACTTACTTTTGCTGATGCAATAATTTGATTGGCTTGTCTCTTGAAGAGGTTTTCAATAGTTTGGGCCAGAATTTGTGGATCTGCGTTGGCAAGATGTGCCAATGTCTTGTAACCAGCATTATATAGCTGCTTAGCACGGTGCTGAATCAAAAGAGAATAAAGAAGAACAAAATAAAAACACACAAACTGAGCTTTTAAGCAAATATTCTGGTCAACTATTCTAGAGAAACTGAGCAACAAGAACACACACCTCCATTACTCCACACACCTCCATGAGTGGAATGAGCTCAGCCTGCACACAGTAAGTCAATCTACGGGTCAGCTCTGAGAGAAGAGACTTATAGGCCCAAAACTCCTCCAGCTCCTGAAATGGACACACAAGTCTTACAGCATTCTAATTAATTATTAACTGCAAGATAGGAGCAGATGTAGATATGTAGGCTGATATGTCTAAGGGCGTAATCACACCGGGCTTGTTTGGAGCCTTTGTTTTGGAACCTGGCGCCTTATCTCCCTTAGTTCGATTCAATTAGGCATATACGAAAAAAAAGTTAGTCTCGGCCCACTTGAAAAACTCTGGAGTGTAAAATATAGTCTTTTCACGAAACAGGTGCATTGCAAGAATGCTTTGATTCCCATGACAGCTAGGCAGATAAAGCCACAATAAGCCCATGGAGCTAACTTGTCAAACCATCTTGATGGATGATGCTATGAGGAACATTAACAGGTGTACTCTGACCAATAAGAGGATAGTTTCACTCACATGTGACTTACATTGCGTAAACACATTTTGGTACGCTTTGAAACATTGCCAAGAAGAAAGTCTCTTTAAAGGGATAGTTTATTTTTAATTACCCCATTACTCACCCTCAAGCCATCCTAGGTGTATATGACATTCTTCTTTCAAATACAATCAGAGTTACATTTAAAAAAATGCCCTGGCTCTTCCAAGCATTATAATGGCAGTGAATGGCAGCCCAAAATTTGAAGCCCAAAAAAGTGCATCCATCCATTATAAAAGTAATCCACACGGCTCCAGGGCATTAATAAAGCCCTTCTGAAGCGAATCAATGGGTTTTTGTAAGAAAAATATCCATATTCAACACGTTATAATGTAAAATATCTAGCTTCAACTTACGGAAAAAGCGTAGCTGGTGCAATGACGCGGATGCACTTTTGTGGGCTTCAAATTTTGGGCAGCCATTTACTGCATTATAATGCTTGGATTAGCCAGGATATTTATTAATATAACTCCGATTGTATTGGTCTGAAAGAAGAATGTCATATACACCTAGGATGGCTTGAGGGTGAGTAAATTATGGGATAATTTTCATTTTTGGGTGAACTATCCCTTCAAGTCTCTGTTTCAAAACAAAGCGAACAATCTACAGGACTGAAAAGGCCATTAAATGCTGCCTAGAGGTGCCACAAACCTCAGTGAAGTGCAGCACGGAGGACCCAAAGGCGGAAGCTGAGCTGAGGAGAGTCTGAACAAAACCTCTAGTCAGCTGGAACCTATCGGACACGTTCCACAGGTTTGTCTCCTTCAGTAGAGAATACAGCACTAGGGCCAGATACAACCTATTCACTACCACAATGTCCACAGACTGAGACACAGGTAGAAGAACACAGGATCAAACTCAATCAGTGTGAAATCAAATATAACAAATAAAGAAAGTTTCCTCTCAGAATTGTAAGTAGGGCTAAATGTAGATTTAGCATTAACACTGCACATCTTTTAAAATAATTAGGATTTAAGTAATACTATATTCAATTCTCAGCTAATGATATCTTTCTATTGAACTCTTTGGCTTATTATATCTAGGCTGTTTAATCCCCCCAAAAAAGGTCATGAATCGGCCATATGGTATTCTAAAGCATGAGAGGAATGCTGTTTTTACTAACCTTCCTCACGCTCTGCCCCGCTGCTTTTCTAGCCACAAAACTTTCAGGCACTCCAACTGCAGTGGCCATCTTCTGCTCAGCAGCCGACAAATTTGTAAACTGGCACAATGAAAAATTCAGATTCAGTATGAATACACATCAGTTGAGACTAAGGAAGAGCACATTAATAGTCAACATACAATATTCAAAATACAAACACTGTTACACTGTTGATGTTTTTTTAAATAAATTAATAATTTTATTCAACAAGAATGCATTGAAATGATGAAAAATGACAGTAAAGACATTATAGTGTTACAAAAACATTCTACCTTAAATAAAAGCGGTTTATAATAAATAAAATAAAAACTGTATTAAAGAATACTGAAAAAATGCATCATGGTTTCCAGAAAAATATTAAGCATCACAAATGTTTTCAACATTTATAATAATAATAAATGTTTCTTGAACACCAAATCAGCATATTAGAATTTCTAAAGGATCATGTAACACTGAAGACTGGAGTAATGATGCTTTGCCATTCACAGGAATACATTTTATTTTACAATACACAAACATAGACAACAGTTAAAATTTTACTGTTGTTTTTGATCAAATAAATGGAGCCTTGGTGAGCATAAGAGACTTTACAAATCCCCAAACTTTTGAACGGTGTATAACTAAAACAGATTTAACCCGATGAAACATCTTACCAGTCTGAAGTAGATCATCCAATCTGGCTTGCATTGATGCACCATGTCATATGGAGTAACCAGATACACTAAGTGAAGAAAACTATTTAGGAGTAAACCCTCCAGCCCCTTCGATAAGTCTCGGTACAGCAGGTCGCAGTAGCTTAGGTCTATTGAACCTGAAATAGCAAATAATTATTTAAATGAAAAACATTACAAAACGGAGGCTCTGAAAAAAACTGTGATAAATAATAAAAATAGACAGCTGACTTAATTAATTAACTGACTGATCTCTAAACAAGGTCATATTGCCATTGCATTAAATTATTTAAATCCTTATGCCACACTCTGTTTTACCTTTGAATGTTGCTCTCCCAAGCCTGGTGATTTGGAGAATGGTTTCATTATGTACATCAACAGAGGCTTCAATGAGGCTCTTCTGCTTCAAAGTCTCTATAGACTCCACTGTAAGATCCCACAAACTCCTCTCTGGACTGACCTGAGCATCCTGCACACTAAGCAGTGTGCCTTTCATGAAATCCCTAACTTGCTCTACAGTTGTAGTCATCTGAAATAAAAGGAAACAGTTTAGTGTTTGCAACTGTAGACCAGATATTTCTCATTTATTATTACATCAAAACCTTTCACATACTTTCAGGCCGACGAGTGACAGGATGAGACTGAGGAGGCCCCTCCCTCCATCATGCAGCAGGTTACTATAACACTTCTCCATCGGTGCAGACAATAGATTTTTGGCCTGATGAGGAAACATTTGTATACAAGTAATATAATAAATATAATATAAAATAGTATAATATAATAGGTCAATGTTATGACATGCATATTTTTTGTGTCCAAGTGCATCATTTCCCTTTAAAATAATTTGATAAATTCACTAAATCACTTTATTCTATAAAACCTATTTAGTTTCAGTTCATTTTTTGTAAATTGAAATAATAAATATGATTTTATGTTTTGTTATCTTAAACCCCCAAAAATATCAGGTGGTGCAACTGTCCAAACAAATGAACAGACTAAAAAACTATTTAAAATGGTGTCTTAATACATAAATAAATAAATAAATAAATAAATATACTATGGCATCATTTTAGGTTTGAAACTTTTCATATAAACAACTTTTTATAAATATCAGTAATTTATCTCAACAGTAAAGCTGTTGAGATAATTGGAAAACTTTTTCCAGCAATTTGTATATTCTCAAATACTGGTAAAAACTGCTAATTGCAAGTATGGGTAGGTTAGTACACTTTCCATGTCAGGTGGTACAACTACAGTACATACATGCAACTATTTGGTTGTACCGCCTGACATAATAGGAGTCAAAAAATAAATGTAAACACTGAAATGTTAAACAACTGTTTAAACGCATGTTCATGGCTCAAAAATATGCATTACATCAGTTTTGAAGCTTTATTTGTCAATGACCCATATTAACATATATCTGTGTTTTTTTACCATGTTTATATCTTTGTCCTGCAGGATCAGGATACTCTCACCCATGGCATCAATACCCGCTCGTCCTGCTCTGCCCACCATCTGTTTGTACTGACTTCGCTTTAAAAACTCTGCAGCTATATATGGGGACCTCAAAATCACCCTGAGAAGTGGTACATGCACATGATTAAGAAACTCTTTTCAATAGTTTTTTTAATTCAGTTTTTAAAATCTCTTTTAGTCCAGGTTTGAGAACAATTTAATCTGGGACCACTTGGGTTGGAGATGCATAGGCCTAGACAAACCTGCGTGCAGGGAGGTTGATGCCAGCAGCAAGAGTAGAGGTGCAGGTGAGGAGGCAGAGCACCCCTGAGGAATAGGCTTCTTCCACCAGCTTCCTCTCATCACTAGTCAGTCCGCTGTGGTGATAGGCCAGGCCAAAGGGCACAGTCTTCTGCAGGACAGGACACAAGGATCCATTCCCACTGCTCTTCAGTTCACCCAGAAGTGTGGCTTTCTCTGCCTGCTTGTGTTTCAGAAACTCCCTGAAAAAAATGGTTTCATTTAATGTCAATGACAAAAAAAATGTAAAAGCATGTTAAGGACTCTAAAGGTCTACTCACTTATTTAAATACTTGCAGATCATTCCAGCTAGATTCTCGCAGTTCTTCTTGGTGGCACAGAAGATGAGGCAGGACTGCTGCGGGATGACTTCAGTAGCCAGAGCTATGATGTGGTCAGGGTCCATCTTCTGCATTCCACTGGAGTACTGGGAAAATCCATCGCACAAAAGTTCAATGAGCTCAGCAGATCAATACCTTATTAAGTTAAAAAAAAGGCTTTGAAGAATACCTTGAAATCCAGGAGTCGTGAGAAACTGAAGCATGTCTCTTCCTTTGGGTCAACATCATATATGCTGTCCTTTATTTTGACATATTCTTTCAGCTCAACCTACAGAATCACTAGTTATTTATTTGAATTGAGTTTATCAAATTTAAAGACTTATTAAATCACAGTCACACAGAGGTCATTCTTACAGGCCGAAAGTCATTGGTGTAGTTTTCAGCATTCAGGAAGGTCTGAAGATCTCCCACATTGCCTAGTGTTGCACTCATACCAATAATTTGAGTTGACTCTGTGGGGAAACAACAACAGGGTTATCAGAATCGTTAAGGAGTGACCATTACAGAGGGGAAGTATACACTCACCTAAAGGATTATTAGGAACACCATACTAATACTGTGTTTCACCCCCTTTCGCCTTCAGAACTGCCTTAATTCTACATGGCATTGATTCAACAAGGTGCTGAAAGCATTCTTTAGAAATGTTGGCCCATATTGATAGGATAGCATCTTGCAGTTGATGGAGATTTGTGGGATGCACATCCAGGGCACGAAGCTCCCGTTCCACCACATCCCAAAGATGCTCTATTGGGTTGAGATCTGGTGACTGTGGGGGCCATTTTAGTTCAGTGAACTCATTGTCATGTTCAAGAAACCAATTTGAAATGATTCGAGCTTTGTGACATGGTGCATTATCCTGCTGGAAGTAGCCATCAGAGGATGGGTACATGGTGGTCATAAAGGGATGGACATGGTCAGAAACAATGCTCAGGTAGGCCGTGGCATTTAAACGATGCCCAATTGGCACTAAGGGGCCTAAAGTGTGCCAAGAAAACATCCCCCACACCATTACACCACCACCACCAGCCTGCACAGTGGTAACAAGGCATGATGGATCCATGTTCTCATTCTGTTTACGCCAAATTCTGACTCTACCATCTGAATGTCTCAACAGAAATCGAGATTCATCAGACCAGGCAACATTTTTCCAGTCTTCAACTGTCCAATTTTGGTGAGCTCGTGCAAATTGTAGACTCTTTTTCCTATTTGTAGTGGAGATGAGTGGTACCCGGTGGGGTCTTCTGCTGTTGTAGCCCATCCGCCTCAAGGTTGTGCGTGTTGTGGCTTCACAAATGCTTTGCTGCATACCTCGGTTGTAACGAGTGGTTATTTCAGTCAAAGTTGCTCTTCTATCAGCTTGAATCAGTCGGCCCATTCTCCTCTGACCTCTAGCATCAACAAGGCCTTTTCGCCCACAGGACTGCCGCATACTGGATGTTTTTCCCTTTTCACACCATTCTTTGTAAACTCTAGAAATGGTTGTGCGTGAAAATCCCAGTAACTGAGCAGATTGTGAAATACTCAGACCGGCCCGTCAGATCACCTTTCTTTCCCATTCTGACATTCAGTTTGGAGTTCAGGAGATTGTCTTGACCAGGACCACACCCCTAAATGCATTGAAGCAACTGCCATGTGATTGGTTGATTAGATAATTGCATTAATGAGAAATTGAACAGGTGTTCCTAATAATCCTTTAGGTGAGTGTATGTGTGAGTTTAAGACTACTCACTGCTCATGTACAGAATCTTTGATAAAGTCATTTCAAGAATTGCTCCCCTGCTCCCATCACCAAGCATATGGAGCTGAAAATAAAAAAGATACATTCATTTAAAAAGCTTATTATACACTACCAGTCAAAAGTTTGAGGTCAGTAAATTAAAAATTATTCAGCAAGGATGCATTACACTGATCAAAAAAGTCAGTAAAGGCCTTTGCATTGTTACAAAAATAAATGCTGCTAAATCCTGAAAAAAAAGGTATTACGGTTTCCACAACATTATTAAGCAGCACAACTGTTTTCAACATTCAACATTACAAGAAGAAATGTATCTTAAGCAGCAAATCAGCATATTAGAATGATTTCTGAAGGAGTAATGATGCTGAAAATTCAGCTTGGTCATCACAGGAATAAATTACAATTTAAAACATTAAAAATTTATTTAAATTGTAATAATACTGCTTCTTACCAAATCTTACCAAATCAAACTAAACCTGTATCAAAACTAAACCAAAACACAATTTTGGTTTAGAAATAATATAAAATACTTTAATAATCAAATTTGTGGTACACACCTCATCTACAACAACCAGGCCAATATTCTCTAGACGGTCATTTTCAATCAGTGAATTGACAAGACTGTGCCCCTTCTCAATGGTTGTGATGTACAAAGAGTTTTTATTTCTTCTCTTGACTGGAGGAAACTTCCCTTTACTGCCAGCATACTCCTCGACCATGACATCCAACTCAATTCCAAAGCTAGACAACCCTCGAACCTAAAGGCAAATCAGTGCATCTCTCATTCTATGATAAGTGTATTAATAATCCAAAACTGCTTGCATTCTAATGGTCAAACTGCTTAGATAATACATAAATCATGCATAAATACATACCTTTTCCTGAACCAAGGATATGTATGGCAAAATAAGCAGGGCATCTTTCTTTCTACACAAGAGCTCTTTAAATATGAGAATCTCTGCCACTAGAGTCTTTCCTCCACTTGTTGGTAAAGAATAAATTAGATTTCTCCTTTGTTGCACCGAATCCAGACTCAAACACGTTTTCTGCCACTCTGAAAGCAAAAGAGAATATAATATAATAATAGAATTACTGATTTACCAGTTGCAGGTGAAAGAAAACCAAAATGGAAAGAATGTGAAACACTTACCATATAAGTCCTGGATTCCCTTCAACCTCAAAATAAGATCTTTAACCTTGGATGGGAGACCAAAAAATGGGCCCAGGTCTCCCTCAGCTGATATTGACTCCATAGCCTGCATAGCAAAACTCATTTCTTCTGTCATCACAGCTTCCTTTTGTTGTACTGTCTTGGAGACGGTGCTGGATGTTGCTGCATTATCTGTCAGTACTTTCTTAAGATGATCTTTCATGCTTCTTCTGGCTTTTGAGGGTGGCTTGTTAACATTGAGATCTGCACGATTGACAGCTGGCCTGTTCATCAAATCAGGGGTAGAGGTGTTATGTGCACCTCTGGAAGGGCTTTTGTGTGGGGTTGTGAACGCTTTTTGAAATTCAAGTTGAGAGCTTGGCAAAGCTCTCTGTGGTGAGTCTCTTAAATCCTCTGCTAAGATAGAGTCTGAAAGATCATCCTCACATGGGTTTGGAGTCTGCTGATCATGACACTGCCTCATCTGGAGCTCCACATCTTCAAGCTTAGCCAGAAAGGAGCTGTCACCCACAATGCTGTCATAACCGTCAAATAAGTCCTCATTGTCACTGCAGCACTGGTCAAAAACAGAAAAGCCATCATCATGCTTGAAAATTGAAACCAACGTATATCGTTCAATGAAAAGAAAGAAAAGGCTGCTTACCTGCTCTGTGCCTTTATTCTCAGTCATGTCTTGAGCACAAGTGTGTCCTTCTCCGGAAGTGCATTTAACGTTAGTTGATGTGAAACTGGACCGCTTCTTGGTTGGAGTGATATGACTTCTTATGCCATCCCTTGATCTTTTTCTTGAGAACGAAGTGTTGGGTTTTACCACAATGTCGTGTATGTGGTTGTCAGAATACATTTCTACCATAAAGACACTCCACACTGAGATTACAGCATTGTGTGATATTAATGACGCAGTGTCAGTAACTGTCAACAGCAACAAAGAGCCAAAGCTGTTTATTCACCCATTGTAATTCTGTATCATAGCGAGGTCATTAGTCAGTCCATGAAAAACCCTAACCCTAAACAAATAACTAAATATCTATTATTGCACAAAATAACGCTGAAATACTGAGCGGCGATACAGTAACTAATGTTTACCAAAATGAAGACTTTCGAAAAGATGAATGATAGAGATGGCCAATGGAAGTTCGCCTTTGGACCACGTGACTGTTAAAGTGTCGAGACGAGAAAAAGCAGAACAAAAGTCCCTTTAAGAATGCAAAAAAATATACAAATACTATATTTTATTTCCATTAATTCTTTATTGCTTCAAAAGCTTTTTATACAAATGTTTTATTCTTTATTCTATTTTATTTACCATTGATTCATCATCTGTGAAATTTTATATCAAATATATTTAAATAACTAAAACTTTCAGATTTTTTACATTTATTTAAACGACCTCTTTCCAAAAAAAAGTGAAACACGCTGATTGCAAGTCTAATGTTAATTCTTGTCAAGAATGTTAATATTTTACTTTTAAAATATTAATATATGTATCAATTTCCATATGATTGAAACATGGTTCGCTTACTCCGATCCTGTAGATGGCGGTAGACCGCAACAAACCTTTACCTTATAGCGCTAAACGACTCTGCAGAAGAAGAAAGCAGAAACTGTCATGGTGGCCTCCTGAACACACCGAGAAATGTTTGCCCTTTCTTTTAGTCGCCTGTTACTACAGGCTCTTCCCAAACAACCGGTTACACCTAGGGCTACAGGTATCTTTGTAACATATTTTTTCAATCTTCTTATATGCAAAATGTTTTCAATGTAATTATTCTCTTACCTAGATGACAAGTACATTTTCGTAAGCATGCTTATGAGAAACACACAGCTTCTTTATCAGCAGTAGAGACTTAATAATGTGATTAACATAGACGTTAAAGCAAGATATAAGATGCGGTCCTGATCTGTTTAACAAAATTTGAAGTATGGCAGCATGTCAGAATATTTCATTTAATCTCTTCCAGCACAATGCATCAGATGTGTGACAACATCTCAACAAGATCCGCCTAAGAAAGATGATATGGTAAACTTGACACGTGTTGAATTGTAGTTTTCTGAAACCATATGAATAATTATTTGCACTAACATTGCAAAATGATGTCTTATCCAGCCTATCAAAATGGAAAACCCATACAAGCAACCCCCTAAAACTTGCATCCTCTGCAATATAACTGTAGACTTCAAAAACGTTCAGGTTGGTCAAATGAACAAGAATATGAATTTGTTATCTATATGTTTATTGTCATAGTAATGAAAGCACTTTTTTGGAAATCTTTCTGCAGCTGTTGTCTCAGTTCATTTCACCACACACAGGCAGAGTATACGGCAGACACATAACAGGTGAGAGGTGTATGGGTTCAAATATTCACTTTTAATATTTTTTTATAAATGTCATTTAGAACACCATAACTCTTGCTCACAGGCTTGTGTGGTCGAAAGCAGAAGGAGGTATCGAAGGCAATAAAGAAAGCTCGTTCAATGGGTAAGGATTCATGTCTGTAATTTGTTAAATCTGTTTTTTTTTTTTTACTTTGACAATGAAGTAAATATGCCTGTGCTTTCACTAAAATATTCATGTATATAGAGTCAAACCAGAGTATTTGACTAACAAAGCTTTGTCCTATCCACAGGTTTTATGTCAGTCACTCTGAAGGATCCACAGTTTATGAAAGACCCTGATATTTGTGGTATTAAACACTTTGAATAGGTTCTGTATGAAGAATGTGATTCTGCAGGTCATCTTTGTGTTATTGTTTCTGTAAATCTGTGGTTTGTAAAAACATACAAAATGGTATATAAAAAATCTAAACATTGAAACACAATAATAACCAGAAGTTCATGTACTACTAAAATGAGAACATGAATAAAATTGATCAATTAAATAAAAACACCACATATGCGGATTTCAATTTTTAATTTTCAAGGTAACATTTACAAACAAAGTTTTAAAAAATGATATTAAAGAAAATAGCGCAACCTTAGTTAAGCACGCATATCAAGATAAAGGCAACCTCCAGGTATAAAATTTGTAATGCTTTCCAGTCATGACTAGATTGCTGTACAAATAAGAACAAGCTCAATTTTATCCTTTAAAAGACAGGAGAGTTACTTCTGCTCTGTCCATTCATCTCAATCTCTGTATCTGACCCGCTCTCAGAGGCCGAATCGCTGATATCATTAGTTTTCCTCTTCCTTTTAAGTCTCTGAGGAAAACCAGCAGCAAGGCATTTTTTCCTAAGTCTGGGGGCTGCGTCCTTCCTCCTGGTATGTTGATTCTCCAGAATCAGAGGCAACTTGGTGGGAATATCAAAGTTATGGTCAGAATTACAGCACAGTTCTAATACGGGGAAGCCCTGAACAGTGAGGGTTTGTGTCCGTAATGAGGGCGCATTGGGGAAGAGAGTTCTCAGAGCTGAGCATAGAGGTATGTTCTCTTTGGGTTCTTCTGGAGAAGCACATTTTTGGGCTGAAATACAATGTTATTCATAGGGTTACAATCTGTGATGACAAAGCCTCAGTTCATAGTGTGCTAGCCGTAAATGATTTGATCTAAAAATCAGGATATTTATGGTATCAAATACTTTAAATAGGTTCTGTATGAAGACTATAAGGGGCTGTTTACACGACACTGTTTTTTTCTTTTTTCTAAAAACGCAAAACTTTTTATGCATTGTAGCCGTTCATTTACGCTCCACCGGTGTTTTGGAATCCAGAAAACATTTGAAAACAGTGCCGTTATCATCTCTGTGTCAACGTGTTCAGTCTATAGACACGTAATGTTTCTTTACAAAGTGATATCGCCAAAAACTGGCCAGGGGTCCGTTCTTCATAATACATTTGAGATTATTTGACAGATGCCAGATCTTCTAATTGTGATAACTGATCTCTGGCTAATTTGGTTCTTCAAACAAATTTGCAGATTTGATTAAAATATCTGGATTAAGTCGTTAAGAGGTTACTGTGGGTTCTTGTGTTCCTTACAAAGGGCAGATGTATCGATACTCGAAATCCGTGATCAGCAATGCAGCAACGTAATGACATCATATTTAAAAAAGGCACATGACGAAAAACTGGACTAATTTCTGGACCTTATAAAGAAACAGCCAAGCAACCAAAATGACATAAAGGTTATAATAGATAAATTAAATGTTTAATTTTATATTTTGTTACGTGACAGCATTAATCTTAAGGGTCAAGATCAAGTTATCTGCATCTCCTGAGTTGCATCAAGCCACTCCCATAATATCCATCATCACTCAAATTAATGCACAGCCCAGATTAACTGTACAGCATGTGTGCAAGACTCCAATAAATTTAAACTCTAATTGTAAAGTAATTATTCCATCACGAATAAATCTCTCAGTCAGTAAACTGACTGTGTCTATGGTATTATAGACCACACAACAGTATATTATTATTTAAATGTATTCTTGCCCTTGGTTCAGTAAGGAACTCTTGTAATAAAGTAGCAGTGGCTGGGACAGATTTTAAGTATCAACGGCGCTTAAAAAAATGCAATCTAATCCTGTTTACATGAAATAAGCCTGCTCCCGAGCAGGTTTAAGTTTACGGACCTGTTGCTATGACAGCAAGTCCAGGATGAGCGTCGAAGAACCAAACAATCCAAGATCATGCCAAATCATCAACAATCAAATCCAGCTAACTGAGTTAGTGACGTACAAAGAACGGACCCCTAGCATGCATAATACAGTGTTTTTGTGGTTTTCGCAGATCCGCGTGAACAGGGATCATTTTGACAACGTTGTCGTCTGTACGTGAAATATGCAAAGTAAAAACTCTTCTGCTTTTAGTACATTGTCGTGTAAACATACCATTTCATGTAAATCTGGTTTGAAAAACCATACAAAATTATATGAAATGAAAATTATAATAATCTGATAAAACAAATTAATGTAGTATTATACTACTATAATGAGAACAAATAATATTCATCAATTATATAAATAAAATTAGGGTTACAACTGCTACATTACAACAAGATCTGTATTCGCACACTAAAAGACTGAAGCTCTTTTATGTTTTAAATCTGCAATGAGAAGCCTCAGTTCACAGTGTGCAATTGGCCTTGGAGGCATCAATATATAGTGCACTAGAAATAAATGATCTTACATTCATTTTTCTCAGAGTGTCTCTTCTGTTTCGACTCCTTTAGTTGTGTGATGTCTTCTTGAAGTTTCTCAACTGCTCTTTCACTCTTTTCCACTTCTTTGCACACTTTCTGTATCAAAAAGATGGATATGAAAGTTTATATGATTACAGATATTCAAATCGCACAGGAGAACTTTCCCAACTAATGTGAAATGTAGTTACAAACCTGCATTTCTGCTAATAAAGCATCGTTCATGTCGCTGACATTTCTGACCTCTTTTAAATCGTCCCCTGAGCAGAAGAATTTGGTCCTGGCAGATAATAAAACAAATTGTATCACTTCTAACGAAAATTCTAGATGTAGACTGCTATATGGTCAGCCATGTGTCTTTATTGCATTGCTATGTCATTTCAATGTTTGTTGCCCATGATTCTTTAGTCCTCTTTGATCTCTAGATATAGAGGATATGCATGTGAAGTCACCGTTGGCCAGAGTGACTGTGTGTGGTGGCAAAAAGTGGCAAAAAGACTGAGCGGCAGCATTGGTTTACAGAGTGAATGCAGCGAAAAACACATCTAAAAGAGAAAAGAGCTTTGAGATTGACTGTAAAAATAGGAATCTGAGGTATATTTTTTACAGACTGCCGAAAGCTACAGAAATGAGAAGCAAATGGATCGCTGCAATTCACTGAAACAACTGGTCTCCAGGCAGCGAAACGATGGATTTGCAGTTATCACTTTTTTGATTTTGGGGTAAAATCACACCCTATATATTGTATTGTTATAATAGTATTGACATCTCATCAGTTAAATATCTATAATCTTATATTCTGCATGATTTCATGTTTTTAAATAAGCACTGACAAAAACTATACAAGTTTTAGGCCTGGACGATATATATGACATTGACATAAGTGATCATCCGGATTTAGACCTACCTATATTGCCAATTTGCTTCATGTATTTCCTCAGTGTTGAAATCAGGGACATATAAAAATCAGTAACATATAAATGTCAGGAAACATGATTACTGGCTGCATGTCAATATCCATGGTTCACTGGATGCTGGGTAAGTTGTAAGGATGGATATGAAGTCCAATCTTTAGTTTAAACTGATAATCAGTTGTTTCACTCGTGTTTTCAGTTTCCCCTATTAAATCCATTCATGCAGCAGATCTTTTGCCACCCAGTCTGGCTGAGGGGGCTTGTTCCGGTGACGTCAATGCATACCCTCTATTGATACGGCTTGGGCCCCTCCATAAGTCTATGGTATGTTATCTATCTATCTCCATACATACATATATATACATTTTTTTTTGTGTTCTTGAAAGAAGTCTCATGCTCACCAAGGCTGCATTTATTTCATCATAAATACAGTAAATATGGCAGAATATATTACAAATTAAAATAACTGTTTTCTATTTGAATATACTTTAAAATGTAATTTATTCCTATGATGGCAAAGCTGAATTTTCAGCATCATTACTCATAGTCTTCAGTGTCACATTATCCTTCAGAAATCATTCTAATATTTGATTAATTTATTAAAACATAAAAGTATTTTTAATATTAATAATATTTCACAATATTACAGGTTTTACTGTATTTTTTTATTAAATAAATGCATTAGGGGCTGAACATTTAGGGGCTTCTTTAAAAAAATATTTAATTTTTTTTAAGTTTTCCAAACTTTTGACAGGTACTATATATGTTTGCCTTGGCAAGCACAACTAAAAAGCCTTTAATTGCAATTCAAACTTATTTTCTGAATGTACCTGTGTTGATTAACAGCTTGACTCTGTCCTAAAGATGGACATGTGCCTGACACTCTCCAGTAGTCTTGTTGTTCTAGGTTTCCCAGGTTGCTCACCAAGATGGGGATATTGTTGTACTGGCTGCATGGAGATATTACATACATTCAATTACATTAGTTCTCTATGCTTCAAAAGTCTGATTTATGTTTGTGTGCCAGAGTTAAGTGTATCTCACCTGCTGTACCATAAGAAAGCCGAGAACTCAAGGCGATGTGTGGAGCCTAAAGCTGTTGCCTGAGAGGGTGTCAGCAGCATGAAAACGAGTTCCTGATTGGACAGAATCTTTCTCATATTCTGATGAATCACTTGTTCCATGAAGGTCATTTGCTGTCTGGTGTTTCTTCGTTGTCTGTACCACCCAATCACATTCTCCTTGACACGAGTAAACATGTAGGAAGAAAAACACGATTTGTTAATGCAAATCATGTTTTGATTCAGCAGTAAAAAAAAATAATCAAATGTGTTTAGAAAGTGGAAAATACCTTTTTGTACTCAGACAAAATTTGTCTTATTTTCTGCTCACTCACATCGCCAGCATTACTGTAGAAGCTTTCAAGAGTATTGAGGCAATGGTAAAAAAAAAAGTCAGCTTTTAGCCTCTATATCAGCGATTCTCTGATACAGTGATTATCTAAAAATAAATAAAACTCTATACATGTATATTTTTTTGCAGTTCATTTGTGGAAAAATCCTTAACAATTCACTTACCTATGCAGTTTATGACAAGGGATGTGTTTTTGAATATCTGAAAAAGAGAAAACATCGTGACACTAGGGTTTTGTTGTTATGGCTGTCATTCGCCATGTGATATTGGTTCCTTCTGAGCATACACTTTGAGTTTTGGGTTGTGACTATTATGTGAAAATATGAAATAAGTAGAGTCAACTTACTTATAGTGTGCTCAACCTGTATGTGATCAATTTGTGAGTCTGTAATCCTACAGTTCTCCTCTCCTACACTCTCTCCAAGAATAAGACCTTCCTTTAAACATAGTACAAATGTAAACAGAAGTTATGGGACTGAGGGAATGCTTAGCGGACGCATTTGACTTCTTAAGTTTGCTATTTAATGCAAACCCAGTCGTACGGTCACAGTTGGACCTTTGCCACTTACCACATCCGCATCACTGTTCAAATGATGAAACATCAGTGAACTCAACACGAAACCTGATATTCGGACAGTTGTGTTGAATTCCTCCATGCTTTTGGAATAAACCGTGAGTTAACTAGCGCAGCGTCATGGTTTTAAGTTGGAGTTACTAGGCTACATGTATAAACTTTCTGCACTCGTAGGTTTCGTTTAGTTATTCTCTGCTCTCGAGACGGCAGTTTACAGCTAAACACTTGCTTATGCTGCCGCCATGTGGTGCGGAGAATTTACCACATATGTATACATAGATATGTATACGTAGATCCACATTCGACCGCTCCACAGGCGCGTCGGCGGCTCGGCGCAACCACCATCTTGGAACGGTCAGCGTGTCGTCACACTCGTCACTCACAGTATGATGCCACAAGACTGCGCAGCTTCTGGTTGTGAAACCGCCTAGATTTAAATTCCTGAAGAAATGGGATATCCGTTCACAGGTAAGAATGTGTTGGTTTGCGTTTTATATGTATTAACTCAATATTACAGGTTTTCACCATTGTGCTTTATAACGTTTTTACTATGGTAACCTTTTAATGTCATGTTAGCTGACGCATTCATCTGGTTGTATTGTGTTAGTTTAGCAAAATTATTTGCTTAAGTCTATTGCAGATATCGATATTCACACATGTGACTACGGTTGCAGATGCTCAGTCAACTTGTTCTCGAATATTCACGGCTTTGACCGTTCCAATATGGCGGACGGCTTACATATAGCGGCCCATAGAAACAGCTGCTAATGAGGAATCTATGTGTATATATCTGTGAGAAACCAGCCTTGACATTATGTGTATTTATTTACATATATTTTCTTCCTTGAAAGCGTTTATTGGAAATTACTTGTGGTTAAGTATTTTGTTTTGAGGAAAACACTGGAAAAACACTGCAAATTTGCAACGCTGGTGGTTGTACCTCCCAGTAAGTCTAGAAGGTTGAGTTGTTTATCAGAGTTGTTCAAGTTGTTTATCTGTTATTTACTGAAACTTTGTTAGAATAATATAGATTATTCTCATGATAGATAGAATACGACTTTTTAAGAAAACAATTAAAAAAATATTTTTGTTTAATATATATTTTTAATATTTAATGTTACATACAAATTGGCAACTTTAGTGTCTTATGACAAAT
Source organism: Rhinogobio ventralis (assembly GCA_039654625.1). NCBI lineage: Eukaryota > Metazoa > Chordata > Actinopteri > Cypriniformes > Gobionidae > Rhinogobio > Rhinogobio ventralis. Next base: position 15,602,082 of record CM077208.1, on the reverse strand, counting down.
AGATGAACTTCTCGTTTAACAAGAAATTTAGCGGGCAAAACAACACGATTATGATCAAGCATTTTGAAACGTGACACCTTTGTTTTTACCACAAGGAGGCGCTAGTGCATAATGTATAACCATATGTGTCCGAACTTTGTAACGAGTCACACGATAACTTTTTCGGACATAGTTTCGGGATTTGGGACATACAGTATATATAACTAACTTCAGACGTCTGGAATGAAGAATTGAATGTTATCCTGGTATTGTGAAGGTGTGTGTACTGATTCTTAAGCCTTGTTTGGTTGCTGTTGCTTTACTGCTCATGTAATGCTGTTGTTACGCTCTTATGGCACGGGAGTTTCTGATAACGGAAAAGAAACAGACGGACAACTCAAGCCTTAAAAGTTTTCTATAATTTTTTCATATGTGCCATTACAGTTCGTCAAACTCATCCAGCAGAATTGTAATTAGATAATATGCATGTCTGATGTCGTTTAAGGTGCAATGTCTCTACTTAAGTTAAGGGGTCAGAGACCCTTACATAGTTTCCGCCGAAATTCCATTGTTACTACAGCTAGACAAAAATGTCATTAATTAATAAATAATAATAATAAAAAACACCACTGTTACTACAGAGAGAAATCATAAATGTCATAACAAATAAAATAAAAATACCATAAGTAGTCTACTACAGCCATGTTAGCCACAAACGTCATTAAAAAAAAAACACAGTTACTACAGCTGTTAATCACAGATGTCAAAGAATAAATAAAATATAATATAATAAATAAAATAAAATATAAAAATGTCATTTTTGTGTTACTACAAAATGTTACTACAGCGAGTCACAAATTGAATACAAAATAATAATAGCTACTAAAGCTATTATTATACAAAAATTGACTGGTAGGCCTATTAGCTGCCACTATAATAAAAATTGAGGAAATTATATTAAATCAAATGACAAAAATATTCAGAAAGGTTCTTATAACCTGTTTGATTTTACATAATATTCTAGTTAAGTAAAATCATAATAGATACATGTGGGATCATTAATTAATGAAACATTATTAATTATCATTAAGTTCAAATTGGTTGCAAAAGTACAATTAACATATCAGGTAGTAACATTGGCACCCCTTAGATTTTTTTTTACCTCCTGGGTGCCACTGTCCATGTACGATGACATTATATTTTAGTGAATTTCTCTGTCACCATATGTCAGTTTTAAGGCCTGGATGTCCTATAAAGAGCACATTCAGGGCTTTTCAGAGATACAACAATGTCTCCTTGGTCTTTAAAAATGACTGAATGATCAAATTTAACACTCTTATGGAAATATAATATTTTGTAATTATCCTTTAAATCTGACTAATTTTCAAATTGTTTGTTATAAATCAACATCTCAGGAAAATGTTATGGGGTTCTAATCAAAATGTGACTTTCTGTTACAAAACAGGTAATTGATTTCATACATGTCCTCAATAGAGGACACCGGTACTTCATATAAATCATATTTATCAGGCATTTTGGGAGACACAACAAGTGAATAGGGAAATAAATTACATATCTATGTACCTATAAAATATTAGCTATTATTATGAAAATGTTGCCAACTATTACTCCCATTATTACACTTCTTTTTTCATTACATGTTGCTCCAAGAACACATTAATATGCATATTAGAGAGTGTATAGATACATTGCATTGAATGGGAAAACCCATGTATGGACATTTTACCCACATATTGCATAAAGTAAAATGGTATATCAATTAATTCTGTTATATCTTTCATAACATAGTTGAGAATCATCTTTAAACAAAGTTTGGTTAAAAAAAAATCCTGAAACCTGAAAATTGATTGGTGAATGAAAAAAAATCCCATTGTTTTTGCCTATAAATGTCATTTCATGTCATTTTATTTTTTAAACAACCTAGTCCTGGTATCCACTTACGAGGACATAGCATAACATATGAATAAAATATAATTTTTCAAAAAAACATTTCCATTTGTTTCTTATGCTCTAAACAATTTAATGACATGAAAACAACGCTAAATTCAAAAGACTTTGTTTTCCTGGGTCTTAGGGAGAGGTTAAATATGGCAAGAATTCAGCTGAGATTTTCAACTTGAGTGTTTTAAAAATGATTACAGTGTATTTTGTTAAAGTCAACTCTGCAAAAAATGGGTCAGGCACTGTACAGTAATACAGAAACAGGCCAACCACATGAACAAAAAAAATCCCCAGAGACATGGATTACGACATGGCCTTTTAAACAAGCACCACCTCTGTTTTGGCTTTTACCTTCACCCATTTGAGCAGATGGCCTGAGCCCAGAGCCCAGTCCCACAGACTGACAGGAAGGAGAGCAGAGAGATGGAAGGTGCTTGGGACAACGCATTTGTGCTCTTTCAGGTGTGGCTATCCATAGTAGTTGGGCTCATTATGTTACCTGCTATGTTTGGTGTCTCCCTGGGATTCACAGACATCTACATCAAGGTGCTGGTTAAGATACTAGAGGTAAATAAAGGCTATAAATCATATCTTATTTTTAAAGACATATGACTATTAATTGCTTTACATGCCTGATAATATTTCAATGAATTGTAGTTGCAAACTTAGAAAACGTTTTTGACTTCCTTTAGACATGACAGAAGTTGCAAACTTGCAAAAGAGGGTCAAAAGGCATGCAATGAAAATAAATTTAATTGTCAGATGTTTCATTTTCAGTATTTATTTCAGAGGAATACATATTGCACTTTGACTTGTGCATGTAGGAAGCATTGTGTCAAAGGTTACCCATAAATAAACTTCTGTTCTGTGTTTAGTGGGCGACTCTCCGGATCCAAAGAGGACAGAAGGAACAGCCAACACTGCCATCACAGTCAGCCAACGGTGAGCGTGGGTGTCTGTCCATGAAAAATATTTATGACTACGAGACATCATGTGCATAAAACACAAACATTTGATTTCAAGATAATGTCATGTGATGCCACAGCTTCCTCTTTGGTGTTATTGATGCTGCATATTACACAGTAATTGAAAAGTTTGCTTTAATTTGCTGCCTTTTGTTTGTTGTTTTATTTATTTATAAGTCTTAGTTTAAGTTAACTCTTTGTATAAGAAAATGTTTTAAATGCTTGTATTATTGGCCTGATGCCTGAGTCTGTTGAGCATACTGTAAATGGTATTGCAGCAAGATTTCATAATTTCAGTTGATCTTATTTATGAACTTTACCCGGCTTCAGGCAGGGTATTTTTCGCTGATAGACTGTATGAATCCTGATTTCAGGACACACATGAAATAATACTTAGATTAAAAATCATACTTGCTTTTATAGTATATAGAGGCAATTAAAGTATATAGAGGCAATTAATTGTGTCACAAAAGCATTGTGTGCTTAAGAATAGAACTAATTTCAAACTCGTAATGTCTTCTCAGGCATAATCGAAAAAGATGATGGCTCTATGGAGGAGGAGATTGGAGAACTGCGACGGACCCACCCCAAAAACCTGGCGGGGGGAGACTTTACTCTGTGTGATGTCTTCTATTTCTGTAAGAAAGGCATTGAGAACATTGTTGAGGATGAGGTTACTCAGCGATTCACGTCGGAAGAACTGGCTTCCTGGAACCTCCTCACGCGAACCAACAACAACTTTCGCTATATCAGCGTGCGGCTCACCATCATATGGGGCCTGGGAGTTTTTATACGTTACTGTATTTTAATGCCTCTCAGGTGAGATTGGACTGATATTTCACTCATTAAGTGACATTAATTCATCGTGACAACAAAGACATTTATATTCTTACAAAAGGTTATTTTTACTTTCATCAAAGGTTTCTTTCTATTCATCAAATAATTCTGAAAAATGTTTACAGTTCCCACAAAAATATTAAGCAGCACAACAGTTTTCAGCAGAAATTAAAATTAGATAAATTCAGCATATTAGAATGATTTTCTGAAGGACCATGTGACTGAAGACTGGAGTAATAATGCTATAAATTCAGCTTTGCAATCACAGGAATAAATGATGTTTTAAAATATATTAAAATGCTGGTGAGCATAAGAGACTTGAAAACAAAAAAATCTTATTGACCCATCTTTGTGAAATATATATATATATATATACACAGGTGCTGGTCATATAATTAGAATATCATCAAAAAGTGAAACTTGTATATTATATTCATTCATTACACACAGACTGATATATTTCAAATATATTTTTTAATATATAATAATTTTATTGATATATATTTTTTTATTTTGATGATTATAACTGACAACTAAGAAAAATCCCAAATTCAGTATCTCAGAAAATTAGAATATTGTGAAAAGGTTCAATATTGAAGACACCTGGTGCCACACTCTAATCAGCTAATTAACTCAAAACACCTGCAAAGGCCTTTAAATGGTCTCTCAGTCTAGTTCTGTAGGCTACACAATCATGGGGAAGACTGCTGACTTGACAGTTGTCCAAAAGATGACCATTGACACCTTGCACAAGGAGGGCAAGACACAAAAGGTCATTGCAAAAGAGGCTGGCTGTTCACAGAGCTTTGTGATATTCTAAATATATGACCAGCACCTGTGTATATATATATGTATAAATAAATGTATCACCTATCATCATTTCACGCTTTCAGCTCTCATTATTGTCACCTGAAAAGTTTTTTTGTGATTTCGCCCATATGTATATTAATCATATTGCTCTTTGTCATAGGGTCACTTTGGCTGCTATCGGATTGAGCTGGTTGGTGATAGGAACTACTCTTGTTGGATTGCTTCCTAACAGCAAGTAATTAATATTGCATGCCATAATTAATTATACCATATTCTCTTGTCCTTGATTTATGGACTGACTAAGATATAGTATGTTAAATTTGAACAAAAGTGTTTTAAAATATGTTTGTTATATATGGATGGAATGATATTTTATTATTTAGACTTGAAGCATTTCGTAAAGGGAAGGGTGTGTGTCTCTTTCAGTGCAAAGAACTGGCTCAGTGATTTGGTTCATATTACATGCTACAGAATATGTGCCAGAGGCCTGTCTGCTACCATCCGCTATCATAATAAGTGAGTCACTGCTTCTTTTTTATCCCAGTCGTTCCACTTTAATCGTTGTCTCACTGTTTCATTTTCTCTCTGCTTCTCAAGTGTTTTTCTTCAGCGTCCTTCCTAGCATGCAAACATAAAAGATACAAAAACAGATGCATGTGCCAAAATATACTTTTTTTATATATATATATATTAAAATATATCTGTTTTTGCTTATTGCATCCTTTGCAGCACTTTTAGAAAGTAAAATATGTCTGAAAGTTATGTTTTTGTTTTTTTATAATTTAAGGAAAGTATAAAATCCTAAATCGTTTTTTCCCAACTAAAGAAATAAAATAAGCTAAAAGACGACTGCAGTGAATACAAGCAATTTAGTGACAAGATAAGAGCGTTTTAGTTAGAATCTCTAGAAATTGCGGTGACTTACAATGTATTTGCTGAGATGGAGAAAAGGGTCGTTATGTCAAAGGGTTGTCATGTCATTCTCGGCCATGCATACACATCTTTTTCTTTTCAACACTCCCTAATATAGTCAAATGACCCTTGTTTCTTATATTTGTCTCATGGGATGTATAACAAGAGAGAATCGTCCGAAAAAAGGAGGTATCTGTGTTGCCAACCACACCTCCCCGATTGACATTGTCATTTTGGCGAACGATGGATGTTATGCTATGGTGAGTCACGCTGACTATATCAGATGTGTGACGTTGTGTGTCTGTAGAAGGCCTTGTCTTTAACTCAGTTTTATTCTCCTCAGGTAGGTCAAGTTCATGGAGGCCTCCTGGGGGTCATTCAGAGGTCAATAGTGCGATCCTGTCCTCATGTGTGGTTTGAGAGATCAGAGATGAAAGATCGCCATGCGGTTGCCAAAAGGTGACAAAGTGTGTATTTATTAGCCTTGTGGAGTATAATATGTCCTCACTTAGAACATAAAGCCTCAGTTTTGCTTTTTTCACAGGTTGCAAGACCACATTGCTGATAAAACTAAGCTGCCAATCCTGATCTTCCCAGAGGGTAAAAGTTATATTCATGTGATTGTGTCCTTACACATATAGTGATCATGCAGTATAAATAGTATCATTGTATACATATTTAATTTACATATACATATTTCACATATTTATCTGAATACATCTCTATGTCACTTGTTATCCTATTCCCAAAGTCCCTATGGTCTGTCTTTGTGTTCATTTTAGGAACTTGCATTAATAATACATCAGTCATGATGTTCAAGAAGGGAAGCTTTGAAATTGGTGGAACTATATACCCAGTTGCAATCAAGGTATTGAGTGCCAACAAGCCAGTGTTTTTCTATGGCAGTATTAAAGGTACCTTCTGGAAGGGACACACCTCATGTACTTCTCTCTTTCAGTATGACCCTCAGTTTGGAGATGCCTTCTGGAACAGTGCCAAGTACAACATGGTGAGCTACATCCTCAGAATGATGACAAGCTGGGCCATTGTGTGCAACGTGTGGTACCTCCCACCTATGACTCGACAGGTAAGCAGAAACATCCATCCATCCATCCATCTATCTATCTATCCATCTGTCTGTTATAAGGTTCCAGTCTATCTCTCTGTCTCTTTTTATCTATATCTGTCTGTCCGTCCATCGTAAGGTTCCTGTCTGTCTGTCTCTCTGTCTGTCCTTCCGTTGTAAGGTTCCAGTCTATCTATCTATCTGTCTGTCTGTCTGTCCTTTGTAAGGTTCCAGTCTATCTATCGGTCTCTTTTTTATCTATCCATCTATCTGTCTGTCTGTCCGTCTGTTGTAAGGTTCCAGTCTGTCTGTCTGTCTGTCTGTCTGTCTGTCTGTCTGTCTGTCTATCTATAGTATAAGCATAGGGAGACATAATTCCCTACTTTCATTTGTGTTATTTCTTAGTTTCAATTACTTTAATAAGCATTTTAGGTGATTTTAAACTTTTAACTTGTGGAGCCTTAGTTCCGTTATTTCATTGTATCTGAATATGTATTTTTTTTAGGACGGAGAGGATGCTGTTCATTTTGCTAACAGAGTAAAATCAGCAATTGCACATCAGGGAGGACTAGTGGATTTGTCCTGGTAAGAATATAAATGTGTTGTGTTAATACATATATTTACACTCACATTTAAAAAATAAATAAACTACATATGCATATACAGTATGCAAGCATCTTTTATTATTCAATTTACTTTTTGCTTCCTTTAAGGAATTGATTATTTATTTATAATATTTAAATGTGCATTAAAGTTTTTAGTACTAGTGGATGGTCAATATGAGTGGCAATATAATCTCAAAATTATCCACTATTAACCTGGCAAGTCACAAATTGCTATAGATTATATAGATTTGCTATAGATTAAAGTATTATTATGTTGCAGGGATGGAGGGCTGAAGAGAGCAAAGGTCAAGCAGTCATACAAGGAGGAGCAACAGAAGATGTACAGCAGTATGGTCGTAGGCTTGGACTGTCACAAAGCCTTTGTTGGTCCCGTGTAAATTTCAGCTCACACTATTTATGAACTTGATCTGAACAACATTTTTAGCTAAAGCTACCGGACCCAATCGATCAGCATCCATCGGCACAGTCCCGCTGCTGTGCAATGTTGCTCTTTTTGATTCAGCGGCTCTTTTTAAACTGGAAAATATATTCTTGAGATATAAACTTTTGCTTTTTTGTGTACATAAATCTTAAACTGTTGATACATAGTTACAATACTTGCTGAAACGCGTCAGATTTTCACTTTGTTCTCAGTCGTTGTTGGGTGTTAGTATGGGCGTTTCCCCCACAATACAGTGTATAGATTTGTGTGTTAAAATATTCACTTTGTGCATGTTCATATTTTATTCCTGTTACATGATTCCTTAAAGATCCTAAAGCTCTTAGAGAATGTGAGATGCACACACTTTTCTCAGGTCTAGTGGGCTGTTCCTGTGTGGACACTAGAGGTCACTGTTACCAAACATTTGAGCCACATCAGACAGCTCACTATCATGATTGTCTTTCCTAATAAAATAATGAAATTAAATATTCATCTCTCAAAGCATTAATACAATATTTAGCAGTCGACCTGTAATAGAATCACTCCTATTCTCAAAGTACACAACGTGAGCAAAGCCTGTGTAGAATGTAACAAGCACATAAAATATACAATAATTACATTAAGCCTGCGGGCACTTTTCAGCCCTCTGCGAAAAGGCAAATCTGTCTCCCTTGTGTCAATTAGTGATGGGTGATGCACAAAGCACCATTGAGCTTTTGATTGCAGGAGCACCAGCTCATTTTACTTAGAGCTCCATTGAAACATCTGCCATTATAAAGTCATTAGGCACTAACATTTTGCTGCGGAAAGTTGACAAAGTTTCCCAGCACAGGAAAAGGAGAGGGTGCAGTCACGGTAAATTCAAAGAGGAGATGGTGAGCAATATGTGCTTACTGTGATGGCAGTTTAATAAAGAAAGCATAGAGTGTGAAATAGAACATAGTTATTCTCTGGCACAGAAGGGCTGAAGCAGGCTTAGCTATCCCTCGCTCTCTCTCTCTTTCTCTCCGTCTCTGACCGCAGCACATCCCCAGACGATCCTCCAGCCCCCGCCAAAGGCAGCAGCGGGCTTTAATAACAGTCCTGCAACTTAAATTGCTTGAACAGAAATGTTTGTTCTCCCCTAACAGGATTGTAAATTATTAATCGGATCTGAAGCCGATTTTATAACCTGATTGTTGAGGTGGGATTCTCCACGAGCAGTGCTCTGGCACACCATTTACTGTGATGTATGTGTCTGCACATCTTTATATCCAATTTAATGTGATTCGGATAGATTTCAAAGCGACATCATAAAAAGCATGGAAGTGACCCCGGCAGAGCCTCGAATGTAGACTCCGTGCGACAGGCGGCCACGTCTCTGTATTTTGATTAAATTTTCCTGATTTCTGTTTTTACCCAGATGTGATCTATACAAATGTAATGCCAGTACACTCAGTAAATATGAATAAATCACTAAATTAGATCATTTTCCTGGAGAATGTAGTTCAAGCGGGACATCATTTTAAATCACAGTTTGCCTGGAACTGACTGGCTTACCTAATCAGAAGGGTAAATGACCTCGCTTCTGCCGAGGACCTGCCATTAGTTAGAGCCGAATGTTTTTTAAATACATTGTTCTACCATCGTTCCTGTGACTCGAGTGGACCTCCTACACTAATGCATGAGATCTTGAGGTACAATACGTCTCTGAGGGGAAAATCAATAGAGGAATACTGGAAGAAGTCTCTGCAGACTCTCTTTTCTCCAAAAGCTCGGCACCTCACAAGGAGTTTTAGTGTTCGAATGTGCTCAAATACAACCCTATTAAATACAGTCAGTTTTATGATAAAACCTGGACAAATAAAACATTACTCAAGGTTTGAAAGCATCTGCTAATTTATAGCGATTGTCTACGCCTTTCTTTACAGTTTAACTACATAAGTGACCTTTTTTAGACAATTAAATAGCAGTTTTAATCATATTTTTTGTTCATTTGAGCACTTAACAATTTATGCTTCTTAGCTTATTTCCAGCCGGAACTGATTGCAAAAAATGTGATTATCAAAAACATATACGGTCCAAATGAAAAGGCTGGTGGGGTGTCTGAGGAGAGGAAAAAATACAATGAAAGAAGTGTGCTCAGCTTTTGTCGTGGTCTTAGACATCTCCTCTCCTTGACCATAGCTGGAACCAAAGGATGTGCATGACGATTTAACATGGTACCTTGTGAATCCAGCAAAAAAAAGAAGCTTTTTGCATGTCGCTTTGATTTTATAACTTTATAACATAACTCAGAGTAAATCAAAAGTAATGTGTGATTCAACAGGTGGGATAATATGCACTTGATCAGTCCAACAGATGTCAATATGCTTGTAATGTTTCATCAACACGGTCTACTGTATATCAGCAGCGTACAAGGAGAAAAATCATAGGCCCAACTCTTTTGCAATTCTACCTGATTAACATACCTTAATGAAATAGGCTATAATTGGACCACATTGATTTTTTTTCCCTTTTTGATTGAGCTAAAATGGAGTCGGAAGTTCTTTGAGCCCAAGAGCTGATTGATCTGCGGCGAGATTCAAGACTATTCAGTTTGAAAAATAATTAAGTTCTTATAATCAGCTGAAATTTATACAGCATCTTTGCTTAAGTTGAATCTTTTAATTCAGGTCTGTTTTCAAACAAAGACATAGAACCAAGCAGGAAACGCAAATGTTGTTTAAATTTACAACAAAATATCTGAGTTACTTTTTCAAAGAAGTAACTCAAGTTACCTTGTTCTCCCATTTATTGACTGACACTTCTCTTGTCCCCATGTTGAGAGAAATTATGGGCAAACGGTGCAGAGGCGTAAACATGATGGTTATTGTAGTTCTAGAATAAAAATCAGAGCATGCATTTACTAATCTCACTTGCACCAAAACAGATTCAGTATATTACTTTTTTAGGGTGTAACTCAATATTTCCAAAGCATTACTTTAAAAAAATATAGATTTTTACAACACTACAGACTATCAAACAATACAGACTAAATTAAATAGTATGACTTTAGATACCATAGTACATTATTTCACATGAGGGGTTAGGTATTCATTTGAACCAGTTTTAATACAGAGTATTGAAACTAACTTTTAGGGCTTTCAAAGAAACCAAACTGATTCAGCTCAAGTAACAAGATCATAAATTGTTTGCTTTCTGTGCGTATGCATGTTTCTCTTTTTATGGAGAGGGAGGCAGAATTTCACCTTGAATGCGAGAGCTGTCGCGGTTCACCGTTCCAGGCATTTTACCCTTTACTGTGATTGCTTTTGTTTTTCGGGTCAGCTCTCATCTATGCCTGCAACTTTTCCAATTTATCAGGACTTGTTATATGAAGACAAAAGCTACAGTCGGACGGCAGAGCGGGCAGATTGTATACAGAGCCATTTAAGAAACAGCAACAAAGATCCGGAGTGGCACACGTTCATGCTTGGTGAGCAGTGCTTATAATCACACCTCCGTGAAACACACTGTGCAAGTTCATCAAATGAATAATGAAATAATGGTTGTGGTCCATTAATAGAAAATTATCCTGCCTCATGATTAATTGCATTAAACTTATGAAAGTGTGTTTTTCTGTACAAATCAAAGGCAGGAAATGATGGATGATGAGGAGCCATGATGAATGAAGAAAGGCTGTGAACTAAATTGAAAGTGTACTCATCCGTTCTCCGCTCAAAACTAATGATGAATTGACCGTGTCACATTGAACAATACACACTGAGCTTTAAACATAATCCCTGTTTGAAAGCAGACACAGCCACAGCAGGCACAGGTCTTGAATCACATTTGTACTGGACAGCATGCAAAAAAAATTTATAAAAAAAAATTCTGATTATTGATGTTATTTCATTTAAAGTCAGCAGGGTAGGACTGATTGAACATTTTATTATGAATGATATATCACTATAACAGATTATCAAGTAATTATATTTCTGAACGCATTCAAAAAAAGATTACGCAGGCCAAATATAAACATAGTAAAGCTTGACCTGCATTGTGTGGTCCAGCCAATAGTCCCTGCAAATTGCTCAAAAACATATAAAATAATGTTTTACGGAAAGTTTAGGGTTAGAGTTAGAAAATAATAACTCAGTATAAAAAATAAAAAGGGTTGTGGGTGGTTGATGATCACCTTGAATGGTAATTATTAGTTTAGTTATTAAAGGGTTAGTTATGCCAAAAATGAAAATTATCCCATAATTTAATCACCCTCAAGTCATCCTAGGTGTATATGACTTTCTTCTTTCAGTCGAACACAATCAGAGTTATATTTAAAAATATTCTGGCTCTTCCAAGCTTTATAATGGAAGTGAATAGTAAAAAATCCTTAATTATAATTTTATAAACTAGAATCACTGGTGAGTAAATTATGGGATAATTTTCATTTTTGGGTGAACTAACCCTTTAATTTACATTACATACAAATATCTGGAAAAATCACAATGGAAAAATCTCTGATTGTTTTCTTAAATTATAAATGTTCTTTAATCTGGCCATTATGATATTAATAACCCCGGTTTCAAACTTTTTATATTATCACCTCATCTGATTACCCTTTGTCTCATTCCCTAAATCTAACTCTTTGTATCGGTTTACAAAGGAAGATGGGACAGGCAAAAGAAAAATAAACAGATTTTAAATCAGTTTTTTCTTCTTCATACTGCAAAAAATGGACTAATTGACAAACTGCCAAAGTTACAGATGATCAAATCCATATTAAGACAGCATCTGGCCGGGCTCCAAGCAACATTGTGTATTGTAAATAATATTGCCATCTGTGAGGTGCCGACAGTTGGGAATTAATAAATTACATGATTGTAATTAATGTTGAGAAGATAAAAGACGTAGAGTGTGCATAAAAGTTCCTCTCCTAGTTTGGTTGATTGCCTGCCCATCATGTGACCCATCCAGAGCAATTCTCAAACTTCGAACAATTATTCAATATGACATTAAATACTTGACAGTAAAGGAGTGCATTAAAGTGCAAACCCAGCATCTGCACTACATTGTATTAAATAATTATGTATTTATATATATGAAATATTTTTTCAATATACACTACACTTTTTTTACACAAGTTTGTGGTTGGTAAGATTTTTTTATGTTTCTGAAAGAAGACTCTTATGCTCCCCTAATCAAAAATAGCCTACAGGAAAAAACAGTATTAATGTATTGTTTAAATGTAATTTATTCCTATGATGGCAAAGCTGAATTTTCAGCATCATTACTCCAGTCTTCAGTGTCACATGATCCTTCAGAAATCATTCTAATATGCTGATTTTGTAAACATTTCTTATTATGATCAATGTTGAAAACTGCTATGATGTGTTTTTCCATTTCACATCCAAACACGAAGGCCCTTGTTAGGTCACAGAGAGACAATGATGGCAGTCACACTATGTACTTCCTGCACCAGGCCCAACAGCCGGAGTGCTGGCGATATTGAAATGCACTGCTTCAATTTCATCTCCGAAGAGAGAGAGAGAGAGAGAAAAAAATGAAAACTATATCAGCTCAGTGAAGCTGCACACTGCAAGTTCACACAGAAATGAATATTCTCTTTAATTTGTCGGGCTGCGACGGGTTTGGAGCCCCCAAGACAATGTTGATGGATGATGTTTTAATGCTGCTGAATGTTATTTTTACCGAACAGGGAAAACGATGAATTTTTACTTCATTGGCAATGATCGTGCCCTACACATAAAAGTGTGGCAGGCGAGCGTCGCCCATGAATAAGCACCTCTCGCAGCAGATGTTACTTCGCTGAAAGCAATTCTTCAGATAAGATTTGCAGAAGATTAATTGTGTACAGCTGTTTCATGGCCCGGTGCAATCTTAATACATTTATGATAAGTTTAAAAGCTCACTAGACGCAGCAGACGCTCCCAAGTGAGACTGCACGGAGAAAGGCGAGCTTTATTCCCACATCTGGATTCATATCCTCAATCATATTCATTATTGCCTTTGTGCCAGCCGACGACGGCAGCGTGGCTTATTATTGTGCAAAGTGCAACAGCGCTCGAGTCTTCTACACGATTCCTTTATCGCCTCTTTCTTTCTCCTCGCCCCATATTTTCTTTTTTTTTCAAGGGGGCAAATTATTCAAATCTGTGCAAATGAGTTGTTTCCATTTCTCGCCCCTCTGGGTGGAAATTGAAAGTGACCTGGGTTGACCCTCCTCCATTAATCGTGGCAAATTGCAGCAAGTGCACAATCCGGATCATAGTAATGGTACAGGGTCCCCCAATGACTCATTAATGAGGGAGATATGACCCAGCTGGATTCTCTCACTCGCACTAGTTAAGAACAATCGTGGTGTTATGACCCAAACCAGGGGTCTTATGAAGTAGCTTTTCATTTTTCCAAGGACGGTGATAATCGGTGTGCTCGGCCTGGTCTGTATGTCAGATGTTCCACGTAAGGAGCCAGTTATTCAAAAGAGGCTTTTGAGGTCCCTGAATCAAAAGAACAGCGGTGAGAGGATGTGATCTGGCAAATGTTTAACCTGGAAAGATGGCAGATCCCCTGAGGATTGCAGGGATTTTATTTCACCTTGCATAATAAAGGCTGGAAAAACTAACTCAAATATGTCGTAATAATGTCATTTTCTGTCTGTCTTCAAACAAATGTAAGCCAAAGCAAACTGCAAAAAAGTGAAACTGGATTCTACGCGGCACTGCCACATAAATTCACTCTTTTCAATTATTTTTTCCAATAATGGCGAAATGGTTTATAATTATGACATTTTCATATTGTAACGGGTAATCAATTGTCATTACTTGAAAAAAAAAATGTTAACTGAAATAAAAAAAAAATATATACATATATAAAAAAGCGAATTGGCAAGACAACATTTCTTATTTTCATTTAGTTTAACTTGATGTAATAAAATAACTAAAACTGAAGCCAAAATAAAAATTAATAAAAACTATACAGACATATTTTTTTAAAAACAAAAACTAATTAAAAAAAGACTAAAACAGACAACAAAATGACTAAGACTTAAACTAAAATGAAAATGAAAAATATAAAAATAAAAACGAATTCAATTTTTTTTTTTAAATAAAAACTATAATAGTATCTCTCAATGATAAAAAATAATACATTAAATTATCTCAGCAATCAAGAAATTAATAAAAAAAATGTATTGAATTATTTAATAATAAAATAAAATAATAAAATAAAATAAAATAATCACACCCTCAGACATTTGTATTGAATTACTTAAATGACCCTGGGGACCCCAAAGTAACAGACCATAAAGGTTAAAAATGAGATGTATCTGTGTTTTGTGCACAGCTCTAAGACTCAATCTCTAAAACTACTAAGGCTATCAGTCTCAGATAGCATTGGTTCTGCCCTGCTGTCCAACACATCTGTGCCATCATCACCCTCATAACTGCGCTTCATATTATTACTTCCTCGCACATTAAAGTGCAATAAAAGCCAGTTGAGTATTAACTGACAGATATGTCATAAATAACACGGACTAACCTTGAGTAATGTCTCACTTCATGGCCACCTTGTGCATTGAACATGACTTAATATGGTGCAATAAAATGAAACCATCACTTCATAAATTTGCATGATTTATATGGGAGGTATTAAATTAATTTAACACTATGAATATGCAACAACATGAAACCGATGTAACCGCATAATGTTCATTTTTTCCCAATATGATGAGGGGAGGACTTAATTAGTGATTGGTTGCTATTTCCTTCTTTTCGCTCAGGAGAAAAAAATAATTAACTTAATGAACTTAATTACTCGCCTCCACCAATGCAGTCTGCATCTCATTTCACTTGCTGGGGCGAAACGTCATTTTTTAAATATGTGGAATTATTCAGTCCAGATGTATGTGACTTACTACGCTTTTATGGTGACCCAAGATGTATGAACAGGAAGCCAGAACATATTCAGCAAGATATTTGCGATGTACATCTGGAGAGGGTACCGAACCATTCTATGCGTCATCAGTGTTAAATGATGATCCAGTTTAGGATGTAAAATGTGCCAGACTGCATCGCCAGCAAGCAGCCACCAATAAATTCTCTTTCCTCTATAAATACACACGGTCAGAGGGGCTGTGAGACTCTGCATCCGCCGTCCTTAATCTGACATCATCATTCTGCTCCACCTCCCATCCCACCTGCACACCTTCACTCAGATAACTGTCACATATGAAAAATAGGATGTCTCCTTAGCAAATGCCTCATTCTCTGCAGATTATTTACTTTTAATGGGCGGGGAATGAGAAAAGCACTTAATATGTGGTCACTAAAGATGTGATTTATGGGGTCAGGGGAGCGATAGTGGCACCCTCCGTTTTTGCTCTTTTGTTATAAATCTATCAAAGCCCAGGGATTTTTGTAACAAATTGTGTTACAAACATTCCTTCTAGAGACAAATCACTCAACAGAAAATTAGATTATCTATTTCTACTGTTTTGTTGTACAGATAAAATAGACCTGGTTCATATAGGAATTCAAAATTAATGGATGTCATTTACTGTATTAAAAGGAAAAGCTCAGAAATCAAATATGTGTTCATATATGAGAGTGTGTCATCTGTGTGACATTGGAAAGCAATGAATATTATAACCAACGTTTCCTGCACGCTTCACTGCAGAATTTTTAGCATCATGGCAAACTAAATAATATTTTACCTTGTTGTGAATGTTTTGAGTTCAGTCTGCACTGAAATCGTATTTAATAAAAATATTGCGCATTGTGAAATAATGGTAAGAGACATCTTTCTATTGAGTTGTCCTCACAGCCTACATGCAAAAAATATATTAACGCAACCAAATCCACGAATAAATTATGCCAGCTCTTTTTATTGAATCAAATACATACAGCGTAACCGGTGCATGTAGTTCAAATCACGAACAAATGACTTTTATGAACTGCTTCTTTTTAGTGAATTCAAAACATTCAGCACAATCAAAGTCCAATTGACTAACAAATGACTCTTATGAGCGGGTTTCAACTTTAAAAAGTAAGTGTTGCGTTAACATTTTAAGTTTAGTCAACTCAAATATCCAAGTTGTCAACTTAAGATTTTAAGTTTAGGTCAACTTAAAATGTGAAGGCAGCACAAACACTAAGTTGAAACTTTTTTTTTACAGTGGGATTACCAACCAAACAAGCTGGTTGATCTAAGTAAAAGTTCAAATTAGACAAGTTTCCAGTTTCAGAACACTTCACTAAACTGAATCCATCAGTGCGGTTACTGAATCAACATGTGGCTTATTTACTGAACTGAAAGTTATTATTTTCAAAGATGTCCATATCGTATAATTGATGGCTGATTTTCATCGTTGTTAAAGAAAGACAGTTGTGACTGCTTTGAATTTATTCAGCTTTCAAATGATTGGATGATTGACTGTATGAGAATCCATAATTCTATTATTAATATCCTGTATAGTGATAAAAGAAATATTAGCTTATAAGTCCTATTTAAACACAGTGAGATGACTTCTATCGTTTGTCTTATTTAAATATCAAATGATATCACTTCATAAAATGATTAATTTTCTAGACTTTTCTAAGTGCTAAATAATCACAGCCATTTTACAAAACCTTAATCAAAACTAGAGAAAAAAAGTCATCAATCTTCTTAAAAAGCTCTATAAAGTCATTTGAAATTTAAATTCATTCCCTTTGGATTTTGACCCATATTTTAGATGGGAATAATTCATCACCGACAAGGAAGATCTAATTGCATTGTGCCATATTGAAGTTGAAGAGAAGTTCAATTAAATGCATGTTTTGTATCTCCTCCCCATGTTTAATAGTCACTCGTGAAATCTCACTTTTTCTCCGCATTTCTTGTGACAATCCTTGTAAAATTCCCTCTCATCGGGCTATGTCCTGATAAGAGTCACTTTAGCAGAAAAGGACAGCTTGTAAACTGACACTCAGATCAAAGCTTTGATCAAGCCAAGGTCTAAATCATCTTCAGACAAGTGCCATCTGACAAGAGGAGGGACCTCACAAGATAGAGAGTGCTTTCAAAAGTCTTATTATTTGTGTGCAGAGAGAATATTTGCAATATAGCTTGTCACAGATTGAATTTCTTCACATCTAGTTATAACCTTCATAAAGCCGATCAATTGAAATGCATCAGCGGTTGCTGTAGCGAGTACAGGATCCCTGTATAGTAAGTGGACTGAGAATGTGATGTGACTAATGTTTGTGTTTAGAAGGTGAAATGGACAGAGTAGCTCATTATTGGGGACTTGAGCCCACTGCCACTTGTTGATGGGCAGGGCGAAGATGAATCACTAGATTATCTCAAGGCCACGCTCTCAGAAGATGAGAAAAAGGGCATTTGCCTGCCCATGTGGCTGCATTCTCATCATCCTTTTAATAACCTGTAATATTGTAGCGGGCGATTTTTCACGCCATGAATGTGATTGATGGCCTTTAACCGTGAAACATCACAGCGGCAAAGTAAATTGACCAAACAGCTAAACATACAAATGATTAAAAAAGGCGGGGGTCCGCTTCAGACCTTTTATTTAAGATCACGCCATTTCCAAGAGCAATTTATAGTCTATTGACTCGAGACAGTTGCTTTTCAGGTGCGGAAATTGTGTTACATTGCAGATGAGATGCTGGCGCTGGAATCACGGGCACTGCAAGAGCAAACATCGCATTGAATATCCAGGAAGGGGAGAGATGATATCTGGCAAAAAAAAGTGTTGTTCGGGTCACGCCGTAGACCATTTTAGCCCCGGCGGCAAACAAAACCAGCACTTGATCCCCGCCTGACCACACCAAGTCAAACATTTAAGCTGATAAGGAGAGAAAGAGAACAGCTTGTTCCTCCCGAAGCCGATTCAGTTGCCGCCAAGCGAGGAAAATTTTCAAGTGCCGTTTCTCATTATCTCCCAGCTGCTGATGTCTTGACAGGAGAAGATCCTTCTCTGCCACTCAAGTCTATCAATGTCAGAAGAAGGCTTAGCAACAGACTCATACATTTGGATTAAACAGTCAAAGTCATTATACAGAATGTAATTGACCTTTTAAGATACAGCAGTAATAGCTTTCCTCTCCTCTCGCCTTGTCGGCCTTAAATGGCAGTTTTCTTATGAAGTCCCTGCAGGATTTTCTCTCAAATTAGAATTTGATTTTTCAGCGGGGAATGTCAGTGCACCATGAGAAAAACTATGAATTGTACAAACAATTAGGATTACAAGAAAGAGCTTTAATTTTACGGCAGCTTGCTGTGCAGATCTGGAAGTTTACGCTATGCTAGCACGGCATAAGTGATGTGCTCATGTGGAAAATCAAAAAAGGAGATGCTACGACAGCACATTATTTACCTCTTCATCGCTTTCAGTGATATTTTGCACCACATACCATATCGTGTTCGTATAAGTGAGTGGGTTTGTCAACATTTAGTATTTCCAAAGACCCTCAAAGACCTCTCTGCAGCAATATTCAGTACGATACTTTAAGTTTTGGGACTCGCGTGAGCGATCGGCAGAGACTCTCTCACCTGTCTGCTATCAAAGCCTAGCCAGTTATTCACCATCTCATCAGCACTTGCCTTTTTTCAATTTCAGGCCCAAGGAAGCTACAGCTCTTTGTACAAGCGGCTGGCGTAATTGAATTTGCCGCAGAAATGGCAGGCTCGAAAATTTCATTTTCTGCGCGTATGAGTGTCGGAGAGGCCCGAGCAGACAGACGGCCCCTCTCTCTAAACTTATCTCCCCTCTCGCCCATCCTCCCATTATGTTCTGCACTAGACTGAGTTCCACCGCTTGTGTTTTTCTCGCATTCGCCCTCCTTCAAATCCCTCTCTCTGTCTGCAGGGCACGTTATGCTGGCGAGGGACAGACTGGATCCCCCTTCTCTCATCCTTCTCTCTGTCTTTGTCCAAATCCTTGTCCTCTGATAATCTCTGCAAGCAAGGGGGCTTGTCAGTGTGGCAATTCCCCCTAAATGCCTTCCACAAATAATGGTTTTCAGAATGAGCATTAACAGGTTTGATTACACGGAATGGCCCTTTTAATTTACAGCGGGATTCTATTGATCACAGGAGTGCAGATTAAAGCGTTCAATGAAGCCAGTGATGAGGTATTAAGCACCTGAAGCCCCTCAGGGGAGCCGCGAGGAGCAGGAGGCAGGCGCGCGGCCCGGGCTGTGTACAGTTATTCCCCTGTAATGAAGTGCCTCTATGCGGCGGCATGAAGCACGGGCGGGAAAAATAGATTGGAGATGATGAGCTCTTCAAAGTCATTTCTCGCTCTCTCATTCCGACGCATGCTCCCATCCTGCCGTGCCACTCCTTCGGCGAAATGCCCCGGATTTACTCAGCTGGACCAATGCAAGTTTTATGACCTTATTGCTTTTTTACCATGGTAATAGTTTTGAATCAATTTATCAATCTGCAGGAACCATCAGGCATGTTGACCTCAAAGATCAAGTCCAGGTCATTCCATCAATTCACTGAGGAGGACTGAGATGGAAAGTGAAAAAATGTGAAAAAAAAAAAAAAATCCCCTCCCCTCCCACAAGCACAGTCTGCTATAAAATAAGGTGTTCAGAAAACAAGCTACTCTCATCTCTGACCTGCGATGAAGAAAAGCCTCTAATTGTGGTTTAATTGGAGTAACACACCATAAAATGTTGTGTATGAGTTTAGCAAGGGTTGGGCTCTTTATGTCTTTGAATTATAAATGTAATCCTCGCTGTGTGCACTTTCATGAACCACTTATTTTAAAAACATTTTCTAGTGTGTTTGGTCATTTTTCCAGGCTGTGTTAGTCTTTGAAGATTTATTCTCTGCGTTTGAAAGTCTTTTAATTTGGTAATATTCCCTTGGTGTCCTTTGTTTGGCTTGAACAAATGCCAATTAATGTTCCATTTCCCCAGTCAAATGGGATCTGAGCTCCCTAATGCAATTCAATTGAATTATCTGAACTGGCTACTGTACACCGAGTAATGGTAATGCAATAATGTGATAATGACAAAATAGCTTTTAAGACCTGCCTCTCAAAATGTGCTGCATTTATCAGTAATTACAAAAGCATGCATTGTTAAAGTCCTGTTTTTAAATCACATTTCATAAATATAATTTTATTCTCACTGATCATTTTAATATACAGATAATTAGGTTTAATCATTCAAAACTGGTTCCATAAAAAAAAAAAATTATCGGAACCGAAGGGCTCTCACACATGCAGACTTTTGCTGATGCAGACAGAGATACGTACAGAGAGAATGTGTACAGGGATACTCTGACAGAGATTGACAGGCTACTTAATTAACGGCGTCGCAATAATGCTACTGAATCCACGGCGCGAAACACAGCATGAGCAGTATCTCGAATGAGCCATTTCTTTTTAGTGAATCAAAAACATATAGTAGTACAGTGCATACAGGCTGGTGTGATTCCTGAATAAATTATTCTAAGTTGGTTCTTTTTATTGAATCAAACAAAAAGCTCAACCAGTGCAGTCCGATTCACCAAAGAATGATCAAACACATAGATTTACAACAAAAAATACGTTTTCAATTTATTTTTAAACTGATCTCATAATTTGGCAATGGAATTGTATATCCCAAATATTTTTTTCCTTAAAAGAAGCGTTCATGGATTCATTAAAGAACTAGAATCATTAAGAATTGTTAAATGACCCCATAACACACATAGTTACTGCCAATCTCATGTTAATCTTGTACCTATAGAGTAGTATTGTATCCTTCATATGTACAAAGAGTCTTTAGTTTTAACACATTTATAAAAGACCGATACGCTGTACCGATTCGGAAAATAGCCGAACTCGTGAAGGCATGCAGTGGGCGGAGCTAAAGAATCTCGAGCGCACACACACTCTCCCTGGATAACTTTCGATTCACTATACGTTTGTGTTGTTTACATTATACACACTTATGTGCCGATTGCCAACAAAACAGACATTTGATGCAGTTTCACTCGCCGCCTGCGGTTTCAACTCATGACCGGGAACAAACAAACACACTTGCAGAACTCTGTTGTAGCTCCGGAAAAACAAACTGCATCCACGGTTTCCTTAATGCTGGGTTATTTGGGAAGCTGAACAAGGTTATCTTTCCCTCACAACCAGAAACACACTTCTTTAGTGACATTGTTGATTTTGTGGTCTAAAAACAAAATGACAGCGCTGCCGATGGCTCCCGTAACCCGAACGAAGCTCGTTGTTGATGCTCTTGCTCTAGTTCTGGTTGATGTGTGCACACGCATATCCGGGAGAAGTGCACATACAAGGAATACCGCCCTTTATGACTTCATAAAGGGCCATACTCGAAAAAAACTTTCCGAAACTTCGAATCCTGAAGGAGTGTATTTGGCACAGAAATGTTTTGAAATTTTGGCCATGTTTAGCATGAGAATCCAACTCTTTAACAGTGTAAATAAGTCAGAATGCATGAAATAGCATTAGACCCCCATCTCCCCCCACCCCCTTTAAATTCTTTACAATTCCCATACCTATAATTTATAACACATAGAAGACAGCAGGATTAAATCACAGAAAATGGCATATCGTACTACATTTGTTTGCACACACACAGACACCATCTTCAATTTCATTCCTCCTATTTTTATAGCTGAGCCATGTGAACAAATTGTCCATTGTGAGGATCTACCCCTCACTGTCTCCGGTGGCCTTTTCTCCTTCTCCACAATGGGGCAATAAGTCTCTGTGAGCCCCAGCAAATCAGATCCTAATGAGCCTCTTTAAGGCTGTTTGAATTTCTAATGAATAACTCGGAGCACAAAAATAAACACGTTGCTATTGATCATGCCATGATTTACACTAATCTAATAACTGTGGTCAGTATTTGGCTGATGTCTACGAACTCTGTGTTTTATCCACAGGGAGCTGTTGTCTCTGCCCTGTTATTACTGTACGGATCATCTGACTAGATCAAAACCCAGATTTGATATTCAAAACCCCTCTCTACATGAAACGGCCTCAGTGGAATATTTATTTGCCGTCAGTATGTTCCATTAGCCGGTGCTGGGAAAAGTGGGATCCACTGAATGGTGTAATAGTGGAATAGTGTGTGTGCGTCGTACGTACATATTTTTGGAGTTTACCTTGCTTGAGTATATTCATGTTTCTTTTGTGAGAGAAAATAAATGATAAGCTTTGGAAATTAAACAAATACCTTGTTTGGGGTCAGTCAGTACCTGATGGAATGCAAAAGAAGACTACGATTCTGACAGTGCTTTCCCTATAGAAATATACATTAGAGTATTTCTCTTGGCAGAGATTCAAGACAAGATGTGAACAAAAATAAAGGAAATTGTTATTCAGTAGGTGTGTAGCAGCAAAAGAATCTTTTGGTGCCATTTTTACCCTTTATGTATTCACATACATGGATGAAATGTTAATGGAAAAAAAAGTTTAGAGAATTACTAGAATGACTATAATATCTTCTGCATGGTTATTCACAAAGAATATCCATATATGGAATCCTCCTGCATGCACTGAACTCTAGTATATACACTGATAAAAATTATTCTGTGGTGAAGTAAATACTACAGAAAAAATGTAATTTCTACATGAAAAAGTTAGTTCAGGCAAGAATAAAAAAATCCCATCATGCACGGGGGCTTGAATAATTAATAAGGTTGATTTTTTTTTTTTTAGCTCTATCTACACGGTTTTATCATAGCTTTTGTTGTTAGGTTTAGTAACCTGCCATTCTGTGACATTTGGAGTTCATTTTCTACTCAAATGACACATTCATACTCAAAAACAATCCGTTGAATGTTACCATCACTGTGTATTGTGTACCAAGTATTGTGTTTGGGTGGGTACTGAGTTTACTATTATGCAGATAAGGTGTCTACAAAATATCCACTGTATTATTTAGTTAGATTTCTAGTTTCTAAGTAAAGCATGCTCGTTAAAAGTGTGGGTTAATTCAGTGTAATATTGTTTGAGTAAAAAGTATTGCAAAGGAAACTTCAACTATTTAGAAATAACAACATTTTACTGGCCAAGTTAAAATTACATATTTTCTTTGTTAATTTTACTTAACTTAGATAAGTAGAGTTTACATAATTCCATATGTGAAATTTACTTAAACTTTTGCAAGTTTTTGCATGCATTTAAAGTACATGTTATTTATTGTTTTTTCCAGTGTAGTGTGGACCTGAGTTGGTTGGCACAATATTAATTCTTTGTTGAACAAACATTACCCCAACTAGGTAAAACATACATATTTTCAAGACTTTATAAATAAAGTTGTGTGTAAATGAGGGCTTTTTAAGGCCAATTCACACTGCACCGACAGACACAGACCAACGCGACAATCACCAGATTACAGTCACTTCTCAGATATTCCACGACCTGACAAATGCCAATTCAACATGTTCAATCGGCAAAAACGTGAGCCGCACAATGCCGACAGAGGAAATACTGATCTGACAAAACCCGACAGTTTTTGCTGCTGTCTGTCAGTGCAGTGTGAATTGGCCTTAAAAAAACAACAAACAGAAATTACTTTTTTTTTTTTTTATTTAAACCAAACTAACACTGCTTAACACAAATTTGTCTGAAATAATGTCTCATAATACACATATTTTAACTAGCATGCATGTCACCCTTAATATAAAGCATGTATTAAGATAAATGTGTAATCATTCTTAATTATTATACTTTACACTGGAAGTGCCAACCATCCTCACATATGCTCTGGACCCACTTTATATTAGGTGGCCTTAACTAAGTACTATGTATGTTTACTATGTAGTAACATTTAAATTAATAATTTGATACAATGCACTTATTGTGTACATGCATGTTTTTACATTGTACTTACATTTTAAAAATTACCTACATCTGTAATAAATTTCTGTATTTACATTTATAATAACACTGTTGACACTTCCCTTACACTTAACCCTACCCTTAAACTAACCCATAACATACATGTCCCTAACTTTACCCGTATCCCACCTCAATATCAGCAAAAGTGTTTTGCAATACAATATGAACAGATTGTACTTATTTTTTGATGCAAGTACACAGTAGTTATGGCCACCTAATATAAAGTGGGACCCATGCTCTTTTAATAAATGGTGCTATCATAATTTATCAGAGCCTCCTAAAATATAGAAATATAGCTTGAATTAACTCTGTAACTTTCATGTCAATAAGTAAACAAATTAATAAAAACCACAAAAACAAAAAAAGGTTTCACATCAATTGTGTGAAGAAAAACTTGATGAAGCAGGATGCTTTGATTCCTCTGTTAATTTTGACTTTAATGTATCGAAATGTTATGCAAAACGTTGAAATAATAAATGATTGCAATCATGGGCAAGTTCCATGATTGATTAATGGATGACGCTATACGGTAGTTTTTAACTTGTCCCTGTGCAGCAGTGCTGCTTCATCCCTGGGGTACGGGATGACGATGGGTCTTTAGGGCCTGCTGTAATGAATATTTAAAATCTATCTTACATGCAACTGTGTCAAGGGCACTCAGTGGAATACAGTTTTAGAGCCACTCATGGAACCATCGGTCTGTGAGAATGCATTTGTTTGCATGCTAAATAACCAAATCTAATCTAAAATGATAAAAACATTCTGGATACAGCATGTTGTATTTAGATCTACAGTGATGAAAATGTACATGCATTGTCACCATGCAGCCATCCTCAACACTGTAAAAAGAGGATTGTTGATTTAACTTAAAAAAGTAAGTAACCTGGTTGCCTTAAAATTTTGAGTTCATTGAAATTAAAAATTTGAGTCAATACAATGAAGGAGATTGGTTTAATCAAAAGAAACTCTAAATATTATGTTATTTGAACCACATAAATGATCTAAGTTGATTTGACAAAAGAAAAAATGTTTGTGATAACAAATCATGAAAATAATTTTTTACATTCAATCTGGAATAAATTCCCAGCCAGGGATCTCCGGAACATCAGATCAGGTCTGGCGGTGCCTCCATGTTTACTGTGATGCATTCCAAATTCCATAGGTGGAAAAATCAATCTCTCACTGTGATGGCCATGCACTGATGCTCTTTTAAAGCACAGGGAGTTTGTGTACTCTGATAGAGAGGTCACTGTGATGGGCACTATATTCAGCGAATCCAGAGACCTCTCCCTGCCCTGACCTACAGCATTCCCAGAAAGAGGTTCAGTGTACAATGACTATTATTAGACTAATACAGCTATCTCTCTCCCCTTAGAGGTCAGCATTAAATTGAGCATTAAGCAAATAGCTAATGGAATTTAGAGGTATAATAATACAGGGATATGGTGAGACAATTCTATTAACAAGATATAAATCATGTTGAGTGTGAGGTAAGTGTTTTTTAATTGATTGATGGAAAAGACGATCCATTGGTTTTCTGAAGACTAACAGCCATTTACCGTTTCCTCCGCAGTAAAAGAGGCAAAAAAGGAAAGATAAGGAAATTACTCTGTGCAAGGGAATAAATTATTCAGAGAAGATAATCATTTTGTGCTGACATTACTAATGTGAAGAAGCATTTAATCTCCACTCCGTTGGGACAGAGGACTTTGGGTGAAGGTTTTTATAAAGATTAAAGCTGTGTCTCCCAGATGGTCTACAGTTACTTTAGTTTACCTGTGTTAAAATCAAAAGACTACACTGGATGTAGTTGGAAACATGACAAACGTGTGTAAAAAATGCTGAAAGCTACTATGACTAAATCAAAAAAAAAAGAGAGAGAGGGGAAAAAATATGATGCCACAATTTTACAAAAGGGGTGAAAATAGAGAGAGATGGTTTACATAATAAATATATAAAAATGTTTAAAGTTTATATAAAACAATAATTTTAAACATGTAATATTAATATAAATTGTTTTATTAGTAGTAGTAATAGTAGTAGTATGTATACATTTAGAATATTATTCTATATTATTTTGTTAAAAAAAATGTAATTAAAATTTTCGTATAAAAATAACAAACAAATATTTTTTAATAATTTAAAAATAAAAACGTATAATTTTAGAAGTGTGCCAAAATGTTTAAAGCTTCTATGACTAAATCTTAAAAAAAAAAAAATAATCTACCTTGCATTATCACAACTTTTCAAAAGGGGGAAAACAATTGAGAAAGATGGTTTACATTATAAAAAATATTTTAAAAAGTAAAATATAAATGCAATAATTAATAATAAATCATTTTAAACATATCAATAAAATTAAAAATATTATTTATATAAAAATAACAAAAGCAATAATTTTACATTTATTCACAATTTATAAACATAAATACACACAAAAGTATATATATATATATATATATAATTATTTAATTTTTTTTAACTTAAATTAAATTTCTAATATAATAATAAATTGTTTAAAAATGAAAGTTTTAAAAATATCTTCCAGATTTAATATGATTTAAATAAAACAGATCATCAGCCTGTGAAAAGAGTTCATATTTACTTTGAATTATAAATGGATGACTTTTATTTTGGCATCACCTGGCCATAACGTCTACCATCTTTTTCCTCTAACCAAAGAAAGAAAACCAATCAAAATATGCCCACACAAAGTAAAGTTTGGAGAACAAAGTGACCCCATGTCAGGACAAACACTCACTTATCTGTTTTGAGGAATGGCCAATATGTTCTGCCCAATATTAACTGAAGAAACGAGAGATTTCTCTGTCCTAGGTGTAAACATCCTGTATCTCCTGAATCAACAGATGTCTCCATCTGCCCTCGGTGTCCTCCGATCGCTCATACGTACTTGCAAGTGTACGCAAATCCCCTCACAGTATACACACATTGATCTGGCCATAGATCCGTCGTGTCAGGATGATGTACATTATTTACAAGTGGCTGTTTTCCTCCTGTGCTATTTTTCCCCTCACCTCTCCTCAGGGGGCAAATTAGAGGAAAGGAAAAAAAGAAAAGAAAGGAGCTCTCCGATAGCCATCTAGCTTGACGAATTATGAGTGTTACAAAATAAAATGACAAACGGAGCCTGCTAGACTGGAAGTTAACAAGGCACTGATCAGCTAGGACCGACGTTATCTTGTCTTCATGTTTATTGCAGTGAGGGGCTGTTATTGCCCCTGCCCTGACATTGATCGACAGCTTCTATTAAGCGTCCTTCCCCGAGCAGCTGCCAGGAGCAGATACATTAAATAAAACAGTTATTGCTTTTCATTGGCTGCGCTGTAAAATATTGCTGCTAAATAGCTCCTGCCATCAGATGCGGTTCGCTACAAGGTTTTAATTTGAGAGACTGCGCATAACACAGGCGCAATTGACACCAGCCTTTGTTTCCTCGCCGTAATGATTGTGTACATATCGTTGAATTGATGGTCTGTCGCCTTTGTTCGGCTTTAATGTGTGGCTTGTTTGTCAGGCAGAGACCGATGCCTGAACACGGATTTTATCTCTCCTTCTCCTCCTCCCTCTGTGTCTGATGTTTCCTCCCTTTCCCTTGTCGCACCGTGTCTGTCCCTTATCAGGAAGCTGGTGCACTGTGGCGGCCTTAAGCTCTTGTCTAGCGACAAGATAAGATGCTTTTTACTGGTAGGAGACAACAAAAGCACGGGCCGTTACAGCTCTTTCTGTGCGTGGACTGCACATATACATGCCCAAGATGAATTATGGACGTGAAATGGGCTTCAGATGTTTGTGTAGCACAGATATATTTGAATCCGGGCCCCCCTCCCGCCACCTATCCAATGTTATCGTAGCGGAGGCAGGGCAGCTGCGATCATGTCCCTGTTTTGTGCGCTGCATATTAAAAGCTTTATGGAAGCAATTAAATGCATACTTAATGGCGAGGAGTTGGCAGAATGAATGTACAATTGAATTAGCAGTTATGATGGGGCACAATCCAAGACAAAGTAAATGGAATTACCTCACACATTTCTCTCGTCCCCATCAGGTTTGGCAGCATGACACCACTTAATTACCCCTTTGTCACATATATTCTCTCATTGATCTAATTTTCACACAGCAGTTTGGAGGCCGAAAGCAAGTGCTCTGGATATCCACTGATATTCTCCATGGATTTTTTGGGGGATGCGATATATTGGAGCTGACTCATCCCAATAATAATTAGCCCGCTAAGTGGCTTCAGCAGAAAGAGAGGGAGAACAAAACAGGTTGACCAAATTCAATTATCTGGATACTCTCACAGAGGCCTGTCTGATCACACATAGCAGCTGTTCTGTGTTTGATGCGTGTCACAAACCTGCCATCGTAACACCTCTAGGGTAACAAGGAGAGACGACAGCGTTTTCAACTAAAAACACAGGCAAACTTTTGAAAACGGGTTTCAAATTGCACATGAAAGCGATACCATTATAGTCTGTGTAAACTACAAAAATGCTAATTTGTGAAAACAGTGATGTCATGGGCATGCGTATTACATGTTCAGTCTATAGGCGTGTAGTATTTCTTTACAAAGTGACATCGCCAACTACTGGCCTGGCATGCAGAATACAGCGTTTTTAGTCGTTTCGCAGATCCATGTGAACAGGGATCGTTTTGATTCATCTACGCAAAAAACGCGAAGGAAAAAATTTTCAGTTTTTAGTACATTGTTTTTGTGTATATGTACCCATAGCTGAAAAATATATATATATATTTTTTAAAAACACTTAAAAAATACTGTGTAAATAATAAACCTCACTGATCATTCTATACTGTTTTTTTCCTTTCCAAAAAAATTACAAATTAATAGATTTTTTTTTAATTTTCCCCCATACTGGTAACTGTGGTAAACAGGAAGTGTTCAGAAAACATTTCACAAAACAATACTATATGTAATATAATTTTAAAATATTAAAGTTTTGTTTTATTTATTCATGAAGCTTTGGTTCACAAAATGTTTTCCACTACAACAAAATATACTGTTCAAATGTTTGGGGTCTATAAGTTTTTTGAAAGAAGTCCCTTCTGATCAAATTTTGATCATTTATCTAATCAAAAATACATTAAAACAGTAATATTATGAAATATTATTACAGTTTGAATCAATGTAACAATGTATTAATTATCAATGTTGAAAACTGCTTCTTAAAAGTTTTGTGGAAACTGGATTATTTTCCATTTAGTTTATAAGAGTTTATAAGAGAACATTTGAAATAGATTTTTTGTATAATTATAAATGTCTGTCACATTTGATCAACTTATACTTGCTAAATAAAAGTATTCATTTCTGTAAAAATATTTTTCAGGGATGCAGACTGCAGAAATATAATACTTGACAGCATGAACACCGAGGTTTATAAATGAGAGGAAGATGTTGTCACAAACAGGTGCATTTGTCCTCCAGTGGTCACCCTCAGATGAGGAAGAGTATTGAAATCATGCATCATAGCAGCTCACCTCTGTCAAGCCATGGACAGTGAAAAGTGCGGTGTACATTCATACTTTCCTTCATTCTGTTCATAAACGTTCTGTTTCAGTACAGTTTTTCACATTTGCTACGACACTAAATCCCATTTTCTGAACCAAATTCTCAAAGGCCTAAACCTATTTTTCAAATAACTCTTTCTGTAAAACCTCAAACAAGTTCAGGCAGTTAGACATCTCATGCACCCTTTTTGCAAAACTCTAAACACATTCGGACTCACTAAAACACATTTTGCACTGTGATTCACTTATGTTGCAAAAGTTAAACACAATTAAAACAGTTGTCATCGTTTGCACACAACGACTCAAAATTGTTCACACTCGTTTCTAATGATGTGATCAAACAACTGTACAAAATAAGCCAGTTCAGAGTGCACAGATGGCACAGGTGCACTGAAGGCTGACAACAATAGATGGAAACAATCTGAAAAGGAGAGGAGGAAGTGTATGTGGAAGAGGTGGAAGAAGCAGAGGCAGAATGAATCTCTCACTGACTTTTGCAGTTGCACAACTTTTTTTTTTTCCTTATGCATTTGGACTACTGTATTTTTACAGTATGCAAGTGCTGAATATACAGATTTACATTTTTTTTTTTCAAATTGCTTGTATACTAAAAGTGAAACCCATTCATAGAAACCATTCACTCATGTACCGAATCTTCAGACCAAGTCTGCAAAACTACAAGCACATATACGTATACATATACGCTTTATATGCAACTGAAAAACAAACTTTTTGCAAAACTCTAAACACAGTTCTCTACATTAGACACATCACTCAAAACTAACAGCTCGTGTTTCATCTGGGAAACACTACTATTTAAAAAGTCACAATCATTTCCCGATTACCTACACTAATGATCATGTGTGAAAACACTTATACATAAATTGATCACTTAGAAATCAAAACTCATTTAAAAAAAAAAAAAAAAAAAAAAAATATATATATATATATATATATATATATATTTTTTTTTTTTTTTCACCCTTGCATTAGTAAATATATACTGCATATACACTCACCTAAAGGATTATTAGGAACACCTGTTCAATTTCTCATTAATGCAATTATCTAATCAACCAATCACATGGCAGTTGCTTCAATGCATTTAGGGGTGTGGTCCTGGTCAAGACAATCTCCTGAACTCCAAACTGAATGTCAGAATGGGAAAGAAAGGTTATTTAAGCAATTTTGAGCGTGGCATGGTTGTTGGTGCCAGACGGGCCGGTCTGAGTATTTCACAATCTGCTCAGTTACTGGGATTTTCACGCACAACCATTTCTAGAGTTTACAAAGAATGGTGTGAAAAGGGAAAAACATCCAGTATGCGGCAGTCCTGTGGGCGAAAATGCCTTGTTGATGCTAGAGGTCAGAGGAGAATGGGCCGACTGATTCAAGCTGATAGAAGAGCAACTTTGACTGAAATAACCACTCGTTACAACCGAGGTATGCAGCAAAGCATTTGTGAAGCCACAACACGCACAACCTTGAGGCGGATGGGCTACAACAGCAGAAGACCCCACCGGGTACCACTCATCTCCACTACAAATAGGAAAAAGAGGCTACAATTTGCACGAGCTCACCAAAATTGGACAGTTGAAAACTGGAAAAATTTTGCCTGGTCTGATGAGTCTCGATTTCTGTTGAGACATTCAGATGGTAGAGTCAGAATTTGGCGTAAACAGAATGAGAACATGGATCCATCATGCCTTGTTACCACTGTGCAGGCTGGTGGTGGTGGTGTAATGGTGTGGGGGATGTTTTCTTGGCACACTTTAGGCCCCTTAGTGCCAACTGGGCATCGTTTAAATGCCACAGCCTACATGAGCATTGTTTCTGACTATGTCCATCCCTTTATGACCACCATGTACCCATCCTCTGATGGCTACTTCCAGCAGGATAATGCACCATGTCACAAAGCTCCAATCATTTCAAATTGGTTTCTTGAACATGACAATGAGTTCACTGTACTAAAATGGCCCCCACAGTCACCAGATCTCAACCCAATAGAGCATCTTTGGGATGTGGTGGAACGGGAGCTTCGTGCCCTGGATGTGCATCCCACAAATCTCCATCAACTGCAAGATGCTATCCTATCAATATGGGCCAACATTTCTAAAGAATGCTTTCAGCACCTTGTTGAATCAATGCCACGTAGAATTAAGGCAGTTCTGAAGGCGAAAGGGGGTCAAACACAGTATTAGTATGGTGTTCCTAATAATCCTTTAGGTCAGTGTACATATACCGGTACGTCGTCACCTTTTAGTGCTTTATACAATAAAAGGTGACGACGTACCGGTATATGTATATGCAGTATATATTTACTAATGCAAGGGTGAAAAATATATATATATATATTTTTTTTTTTAAATGAGTTTTGATTTCTAAGTGATCAATTTATATATAAGTGTTTTCACACATGATCATTAGTGTAGGTAATCGGGAAATGATTGTGGCTGATTGTAGAAACAATAGTAAAAAATGCAAATTCTCCTGAAAAGCAGCTCTAACAAGCCAAAAGTGTCATTATTCAGCTCAAGTCAGTTCAGTGTTGATTCAGTTCAATTCCATAACTGTAAAATACATCAATTGTGCATACATGTATACAATGTATTTGTGCACATACATGTCCGTGTGACACACTCCTGTACACTCCACCGCACATTGGACAAGCAAAAGACAAAAGATAGTAGTGTATTACATTTTTCACATCTGTGTGTAGTTTGGTGTGTATGTGGCTAATCATTTGATGTTTGTGTGTAGAGTTAGTATGCAAAAACACAGTTTTGAATGAAGTGTTTGCTTTTGCAAGAGACGTGTGACGTTTTTGCATGTTGTTTTCGTGTTTTGCAGTTTTGTGTGTAGAGTTGAGAAATGCAGCCATAGTTTCAAAAACTGTTTTGAAAAACTGTAATACAATATTCAATACAATACTATATTTTCAGTACATACAGTATACAATATATTCACCTAGTTGTGATTACGTTTTTACGTAATTTCAGATTTTGTTTACTATATGCATTTTTTTTTTTCTGTAACTACATGCTCTGGATTCTGTTCTTCCTTTTTTATGCAGTGTCTAATAAATGATCTGTAGTGTATTGACTGATGTGTGTATGATCTGAAAGTACAGACAAAAAGGTTTTGAGCTGATTGTTTGATTTTGCCACAAGATGTAGTTTGAAGATTTAGTTTTGTGTTTAATGTTGTGAGTAAAATGGGTGGTTTCGTTGTGAAAAAAAATGTAATATAAAACTGTTACCTAAACTATGATGTATCTATACTATTCTCAAATGTAAAAATTAGACTTTAGTGAGACTTTTTCTGAATCTGGAAAAAATGTGAAAAAAGAATAACACAGAACAGATCATAGCCGTATGATATTTTGGATTTGATGCGAAAAGGTTTATATAAAATATATTATTTATTAATATATTTATTAAGCATCTCCTTGCATTTTTATCACAAGTGTATTTCTTTGAAAATATATATATATTTTTTATATTATTTTATAATTAATATAATTATTTCATCAGTTAGTGTACACCCGGATGAGAACCGGAAGGGGAAGTATGAGTGTATCAGCCTCATCCCTTGATGATTCTCAAGCCTGGTCATCCCGCAGAGAGTAGACTGCAGCTGAATATGACGTCCTTGCAGATTAAGTGGTCACTTGTTCAACTTTCGCCATTAACCTGAGTGCACCGGGCAGTTTGCACTCCCCGCTGGGCTGCATTGGCACATTTATTGTCTGGGGACAGACTAATGGATCCCAGTTAAGGTGTGTTAACAATTTTTCTATCGATTAATGAAGGGAAATCATAGCCAGACGAACTTAGCCCACAAGATTTAGTGGCTTTTAAGGTAGTAGGGACGAATATAATGCTTTAGAAAGAGCTACTGTACATTATAT
This sequence comes from Rhinogobio ventralis, assembly GCA_039654625.1. Classification (NCBI taxonomy): domain Eukaryota; kingdom Metazoa; phylum Chordata; class Actinopteri; order Cypriniformes; family Gobionidae; genus Rhinogobio; species Rhinogobio ventralis. The sequence goes on along the minus strand of CM077208.1, from coordinate 15,568,186 downwards.
ATAAGACACCTGCTACATTAAGTTACATTAAGGTTTAATACGTCTTCATTACTGGCAGGGTGCCCAACCCCTTCAAGGTTGAAATAGAGATCCACCTTTCATTATGCCGCTTCTCATTGCTCTGCGGAGAGATATCAAATAATAATGGAACTATTGAGACAGTTCTGCTCGAGCTGTTAATGCTAATCGATGTATTAAATATTGAGCATTTCCATAGCAGAACTTTGAACAGCTGCCACGCCATTCGCCCAAGATGATTCAGGATGCTGCCACGGGCCTTACTTTTCATTTTTGCTTAATTAAACAAAGTAGACCATGATAACAGCCCTATGACCTCTGAACTACGACCTCTGGTGAAAAAGCTACGTATACTCTGATGTGATTTATGATACGTCTAGAGATTATAAAACTTGGCTGCTTTAGTTTGCAATGAAAATTGTACATTGAAAATTGTACCCTTTCTGATAAATATCAGAAAAAATTATACATTTTTGCAGATAGAAATGATGAGTCGCATTCAAAACTTTGGGGTCTGTAAGATTTAAAAAAAAAAATGTTTTAAGTCCCTTATGCTCACTAAAGCTGCATTTATTTGATCAATATACGTAAAAACAGTAAAACTGTGAAATATAATTACTAGTGGTCGACTGATATATCGCCACGGCCGATATATCGGCCGATATTTGGCTTTTTATTTTACTTTTATTTTGACGGGTGGCACTGAAAACGCCAGTGCCTAAGAATAGCAGCGCCTGATCACACAGCGCTCACTTTCTTCTCTGTCTTCATTAGTTTACGACCTCTGTTTAACAGTCATATCTAATATGTTATTAAAATATACCTGTTAAACAAAAAGTAAACAGTTTGCGAAAAAGTATAGCGTTTGCTTTTATATTAGCAACGGAAAGGCTAACAATAGGCTATAATACTTTCTCATTTATCATCAACATTCAGCTAATATGCATCTATATCGTTAAAACAAATCTCCGAATATCCGATAAACATTTAATTTCACAATCCTTTCAGATTTAATCGAATCCAGCCGTGAGATCTTCTGAAGTGCGCATTTGTAGCCTGCATTAATGCGTTTCTGTGTGTGGCGGTCGGTGAATGCGGACAGGAGAGTTTAGCTTCACTGGAGATGCGACAAACTTTAAATCCTTGATTTTAAAATATGCTGTGCTATATTCAGTTGACCACTATGTCATATTAATGTCATTTACACAGTGCTGTATGTAAAATTAGTGCTACCTTGTCTGTATTTGAAACAAATATGATTACCAGTGCGCACAAACTTACCAGAATACTTAGTTCCCCTTTTAGCCTACAGTGTTTACATTTCTTTTTTATTCATATATTTTTAAACAATTACTTTATTTGTGAAAAATACTGTAATTTGATTGCAGAATCAAGAAGTTGCCATCTAAAGTATAAGCATGTTTATTTTAAAGATTTATTTTCTGTAATTTATTTTCATTTCTAATTTATTAAATATTACATTAAAATAAATATAAATTATGTATATTATATATCGGCTTTATATCGATCATCGGTCACCCCGCTCTCTAAGATATCGGCAATCAAAAAACTAATATCGGTCGACCACTAATAATTACAAATTTAAAATAATTGATTTATCTATTAATATAATATATTTTAAAATGTAATTTCTTCCTGTGATGGCAGGATTGAATTGTCATCAGCCATTACTCCAGTCTTCAGTGTCACATGATCCTTCAGAAATGATTGTAATATGCTGTTTTGCTCATGAAACATTTCTTATTATCAGTTGTTCTCATATTATCTCATTGTTTTTGTGGAAACTTTAATGCATTTTTTCAGGATTCTTTAATGAATAGAAAGTTCAAAAGAACAGCATTTATTTGAAATTGAAGTTGATGTTGAAATGTAGATGTCTTTACTGTCTTTTTGATCAATTTAATGCATCCTTTTTCAATGTATTCATTTTCTTCCAAAAAAATTAAAGTCTTACTGACCCCAAACTATTGAACGGTATAGTGTGTTTCACTCAATAGTAATATATTCATTTTTGGTGTGATATCAAGCATATTTGTCTGTCTTATCCCACACAATTCTCTTCATGTCTTTTCAGAGACACCCAAATCCAAACCCCTCACGTCTTCCATTTACATAAATGCACAAACATATGACAAACGTCAAACAAACACTCAGTAGGCGCGCTCAGAAAGCAAAGATCCCACGGCGGAGCTTAAACTGAGCGTTTCGGGCTGACCGTGAGCAGGGGTGGCCATGTTAGATTCCTGCGTGCCGCACACGACGCAGCTCAAATAAACCCAGCACAGTGAGCTGGGGTCAGGCCGCCTCTGCTCAGGGATGCACTGCAGTGCCAGTTGTATAGAAAGAAAACAGGGTACCCAGCAGGACGTCCCGCACAGGGCCCAGCCAGCCAGATATTCAAGCCCGCTCCCTGTTTCTCTTTCCTTCGAAGTGTCCAAAGCATTAGTCATGTTTGCCTTGCTGCTCTTTGATGAGAGTAAATATCTTTTGCTCTCAGACACTTTGATTCTGTCAAAAAAAGCAGCAACTCAACAATAATCTTCAGTCCAAAAGAATGTAACGTTCTAGTAAAAGACTGAGATTTCACTCAACATAATATACAATAAATTGATTTCAAAACACTGCTTCATGAAGCTTCGGAGCGTTATGAATCAGCATATCGAATCATGATTCGGACTCTTCATGATCCAAAGCTTCATGAAGCAGTGTTTTGAAATCGGTCATCACTATATAAGTCGTTATTTAGTTTTTTTTTGCGCACAAAAACTATTCTCGTCGCTTCATAAAATTACTGTAGAACCACTGTAGTGAAATGGACTTTTTAACAACGTCTTTAGTACTTTTTATGGGTCTTGAGAGAGGAAATGTCATTGCTGCCAATGGAGGCCTTTCTGAGCCATCGGAGTCTGGAACTTTAAACTTCATTTTATGAAACACTATTTTAAAGCACAAAGCTGTTGACAAAAAAAAAATGCTGAACACTTTCTTGTTCTGTGGCACATTTGCAATCTGTGCCATTGTGGAATTTATTTATTTTTTTAGCTTTTTATTAGCACCATTGTGGAATTGTTGCCAATATCTTGTACTGGGCAGATGGGCGAGCCAGAGAGATGGATCAGATGCCTCATAAATTTCTGTTTGCCACCAAAACTGAGGAGAGACACAGCTATCCATGCTTTATTGTCAGGGCACAGGGTGGGCCTGCCAAATGCAACAGTTTAAGCCGTTTATACAAATTATTCTCGATTCAGCACAGTGAGCGTAACTGATTCATATCCCATCTTTTCCACGAGTGCAGTTTTTTATAGCTAAACAAAATGTTTATCACAGTGCATAGTTCAGTGTCATAAGTGGCTTTTAAGTTCACTAAATATTGTTTTTACTGTATTCTCATATTTTCACTCTATTCTACTGCCCCAAAAACCACATTCTTTTCTCTAGCTGCTATAAACAGTAATTGAGTCGTAATGCTTAAAATAGCTGCAGTTCAAGGTGAAATTTGAATGTTTGTATTTCTATGTCATTTATGTACATAAATGGTTGATAGAGTCCTGGAGTTTTATATGGCAAACAGATGTCGGGCAGAGCAGAGCATTTCGTAGCACCTGCTTGAGTAAACAGAGGCCTGCTGAAGCCTGGAGCTCGCCTGTCTTCTTTCCATAGACACCTCGCTGCAGTGACAGACCTTCCTCTCCCCCCTCTTTAATTTTAAATGAATTTTAATGTTAAAATTTTATTTAAAGCCACAATATGTCATTTTTCACAAAAAAAAGCATAGCTTGATGACGCCATGATTTCGTGGAGCTTTTATTATGCCGCAGACGACCACTTCTGCTTCTTCCGCTAATGCATATGTGGGGTAACATATCGCTGTTTTATCATACATTTGAGTGTGTTGAAAGTTATGTTATAATGCTACTATATTTTTTACTGTCTATGGGGGTAATGTAGCGCTGTTTTATCATATTAGGCTGCGTTTACACTTGGCATTAACATGCGACCAGTATCCAGATGTTGTCTACATACACATTGAAAATAATAATTTGTTACAATTATATAGCGCTTTTCTGGGTACTCAAAGCGCTTTACATATAGAATGGGGGAATCTCCTCATCCACCACCAATGTGCAGCATCCACCTGGATGATGCGATGGCAGCCATATTACGCCAGAACGCCAACCACACACCAGCTTATGGTTGAGAGGAGATGGAGTAATGAAGCCAATCAGTATATGGGGATTATTAGGAGGCCATGATGGACAGAGGCCAATGGGCAAATTTGGCCAGGGTGTCGGGGTTACACCCCTACTCTTTTTCCGAAGGACATCCTGGGATTTTTTTATGACCACACGAGAGTCAGGACCTCGGTTTAACGTCTCATCCGAAGGACGGTGCTCTTTGACAGTATAGTGTCCCCATCACTATACTGGGGTGTTAGGACCCATACAGACCACAGGGTGAGCACCCCCTGATGGCCTCACTACGTGATATATATACACGTATATATACGTGATGAAGGCCTATTACAGACCTAATTTAAATATTTTGTGGGAAACAGAAATCCGATCAGTTATCCAGATACAGAGACCACTTGATGTAAACAAATGTAAACATTTATTCATTTTGCAGACGTATATGTATAAACGCGCCGTGTCCTGACTGACTGACGATCCGATCTGCTTGATCGGATCACGGTCACGGTGATCGCATGTTAATGCCAAGTGTAAATACAGCCTTAGATACATTTGAGTATTGTGTTGAAAGTTATGTTACAATGCTCTGTGCATTTGCTCGGCGGCTACTATGAGACACTTGTTGCACACTGCAGTAAGATAGATCGATATTAGGCATGGTAAAACATGGTACTCGTGGTAAATCAAGAAAACAAGATTTAAACAATAAGACTAACTGTGTTGAGCTATATAACAATGATTCATTTTCTGCCAATGAATGTATCCAAACAGTTGCTCACCTGTCTAATAAAACACATAATATATAAATAAATCTCTGGTGTTTCCATGGTTTACAAAAACAAAAAAAAACAAAAAACGGAAATCGAGGGTAATGCACAATGTCATTGATATATAGGATGAATTCATGTGGATTGGGACAGTTTTTGCCATTGAGATGACTGGGAAATGTGTCCCAATCAACCTGAATTCACCCCTATGTTATGTAGGACATTTAAGCAACACAGAAAAACATGCATTATATAAATAAATAAATGCCACTGGATTAACTAACAAAACATCAAACTATGTGGATTTTATTTAAAAGCAAAAAAAATAAAAAATATTCAAGCAAAATACTAATAAAAAATATTTTATTTGGAGGTCAAAATTTACTGTAAAAATGGTTGAGAAAAGTCCTGACGAAAATGTCTAACATCATTTGTTCGCAACTGTCTCTTGGTTTCAAATTTAATTGAACTAATTTCATACATTTTTAGTGTCCAAAAGGGTCATAGGTGAGGTAACCAATATAACACTTTATCTCTCTACATTGTAGTGTTGTTTTTGATAGGACATTTGGCAACAGCACTTAAAGTGTATCTCCTGCAAGCAGACATCTGCCTGATCACTGCTTTATTCTGTGTCCTCCTTTACCACAATTGACTTGTCATGTATTTCACAGCTAATTAGGCCTTTACAAATGAGGCCAATGCTCACTGATAAGGACGCTGCTAAATTGACCGTAAATGCTACCATTCAATCAGACACAATGACCACCCCTGCAGCAATAATTAGAATTAATTAATGCTGCTGTATTGTGCACAGATGCAGTGGGGAAACATCTACAGCTTTGACAACAGCAATATAAAATTGTGAAGTCAAAGGTGAGTATTCATTTACAAAGGCTTTCATTCTCTTTTCAGGATTTTCAATCATACATCTAATGCATTTAGTTGTCTGAACATATAATTAAACAAGATTTTCTGCATCTCCTTGTTTTACAATTCAGCTTGCTTCTCATAGCATGCTGGTAGAGTATTGGGGTCCATCTGAATGCCCCTAACTGTCTCCTCCCTTTAGTACTCACCTCACAATCTGCTTTGAGTACACAGGAACCAAGATTACTTGTGGCACCACTATTTTTTTGGGATTAAGATCCCTTCTTCCTAATCAAGTCAAGCTCTCACGCACCATCCAAGGACAGTCGGGCGAGATGGTGTGGAATCTCTCCAGAGGGAACAGGCTGAGCTCCTCCGTAGCCCCTCTTCCAGAGCTATCACAGTGTTTGTCTCTGTGACTTGTTAGGACACTGCGATGATGCCCACCTGGCAGCGCTGCCTGACTGAAACGGACATCTTAGCCCCTAACATCATCAGTTCAGCCTGGTGGTTATTTGTTATTGTTCTTCCTCTTAAACAACTGACAGTGGATATTTCAGGCCTATACTGGATATATACTGGATGTGTTAGTTTAATTCACAGGTAAACGGGTTGCAGCCATAGATCTAAAAGTAGTGATGTAAAGTCATAAGCTAGTGACTTCTTCTGCTGTCTCTGTCATATCTTTTCTTGGATATTACAGTGCATTATTTTCCATTGTACTACAATGGATTGCACTTTTAAAATTGCAGCTCTGAAAAATGGGGGTCAAATGCATGAAAACAATGTTAGTAAGTTTTCTGCCATTAAATAAATCCTCTAAATGGAGCAAAATATGTTTACCCATAGGTCAATCAAAACAAAATGGACTGAGAATCGAGAAAGGGCTGAGTCAGCAGTTCACAAAGATAGCCATTATCCATGTCCTCCTCCTCCTCCTCTGGAACAATGAAATCACTAATAATAATCATGACAAAAATTATTGTAAACTGCAGACATTAGACACTGAGATCAATTGAATGCTGTCAATCCATTAAAAGAATAGATTAATTAAATTTTTTCTGTGATCAAAAACACTTAAGTTTTTTTTATTTATTTTATAATGTAATAATTTCACAGTTAATCTCCAAATTAATATAGAAAAAATAAAGACAGTATATTTTAAATACTTGTTTAATGGCATCTTTTTTATTAATGAAGGCCAGTATCACTGATACTAATACAGCTACTGATGTCTCGATGACAATTATTTTCATATCAAATTTAACATTTATTAGGCTTCAAAAAATATAACAACTTTTAATTTAAGTGAACTTAAAACAATCCTTGCATAAATTATAATAAATGTCATATTTACCTGTGGCCTTCCTGTCTAACAGGTAGGAAATGTGCAGAAATTGAATACAGTTATCAAACAGTCTGCACTGCATAAATGATCAATTAAATATAGATTAATAATTATTAAAGCTACAAAAGTTCTTTAGTCAAGAGCAGTGAGTAATTTTCTCTGTTACCATTGTTTTTTGATTAAAATGACAGACAGTATTAGTGGCTGCTGTCACTTTAAGATCTGCGGCTGCCACACATCGAATCTCACAACTCTTTACGTTCATTTAAGACTTTATTTCATTCATTTAAGACTGCTCTTATGAGGATACTCAACAAAATTGACATACATTTTGGCATAATTGTGTGTGTTATTGTTCGTTCAAGTAAGAAAGAGAACTCGATTCTGGTACGAGTCTTTCTGTGTCATTTGTGTCATTCACAGACAAGCACATTCTCTTTTGACTTGTGCTTAAATGGTTTAAAAGCATTAGCATGAATAAGAGCGTGATCATACAAATGTAACGCTAGCCCAAGGATGACAGAAAAACGGATGCTGCATTAATTGCGTTTAAATACTGTAAATGCGTTAAACTGAAAAAAAATTAACAACACATTAACGTTGACAGCACTAATATACACACACCGATCAGGCATAACATTATGACCACTGACAGGTTAAGTGAATAACACTGATTATCATCTCTTCATCGCGGCACCTTGTAGTGGGTGGGATATATTAGGCAGCAAGTAAACATTATGTCCTCAAAGTTGATGTGTTAGAAGCAGGAAAAATGGGCAAGCTTAAGGATTAGAGCGAGTTTGACAAGGTCCAAATTGTGATGGCTAGACGACTGGGTCAGAACATCTCTAATACTACACTTGTGGGGTGTTCCTGGTCTGCAGTGGTCAGTATCTATCAAAAGTGGTCCAAGGAAGGAACAGTGGTGAACCAGGGTCATGGGCGGCCAAGGCTCATTGATGCACGTGGGGAGCGAAGACTGGCCCGTGTGGTCCGATCAAACAGACGAGCTACTGTAGCTCAAATTGCTTAAGAAGTTAATGCTGGCTCTGATAGAAAGGTGTCAGAATACAGAGTGCTTCGCAGTTTGTTGTGTATGGGGCTGCATAGCCGCAGACCAGTCAAGGTGCCCATTCTGACCCCTGTCCACCGCCAAAAGCTCCAACAGTGGGCACGTGAGCATCAGAACTGGACCACGGAGCAATGGAAGAAGGTGGCCTGGTCTGATGAATCACGTTTTCATTTACATCATGTGGATGGCCGGGTGCTTGTGAGTCACTTACCTGGGGAACACATGGCACTATGGGAAGAAGGCAAGCCGGCAGAGGCAGTGTGATGCTTTGGGTAAAGATCTGCTGGGAAACATCACCTTGGGTCCTGCCATACTTTGACAAGCACCACCTACCTAAGCATTGTTGCAGACCATGTACACCCTTTCATGAAAACGGTATGGTGTGAGGAGCACAACAACAAGTTTGAGGTGTTGACTTGGCCTCCAAATTCCTCAGATTTCAATCCAATCAAGCATCTGTGGGATGTGCTGAACAAACAAGTCCGATCCATGGAGGCCCCACCTCGCAACTTACAGGATTTAAAGGATCTGCTGCTGCACACCTTCAGGGGAGTCCATGCCTCGACGGGTCAGGGCTGTTTTGGCAGCCAAAGGGGGACAACACAATATTAGTCATAATGTTATGCCTGATCGGTATATACATATACGTATACACACACATATACATATACATACATACACATATATATATATATACATATATATACACACATATACATATATATATATATATATATATATGTATATGTGTATATATATATATATATATATATACATACATATACATATATACACTATATATATATATATTAATTATACATACATACACACACACACGCCTCCGTTACACACACAAACACACACACAAATACACATACATACATACACACACACCTTTGAAATATAAATCAAACTTTTTTTTTTTTAAGATCCTCTTAGTAGTTGTGCAGCCAAAAAGTATATAAAATGGCTGAAATTCTTATTTGATATTTCCACACTAATAAAAGCATATTATTTTATACTCACAATCACAATATACTAATTTTATATGGGATGATTTTAGTCTCAAAATGATTAATACATGCACGCGCAATTATCCATGAACTTGATAAATGTTGCAGCTATGTTTTACTATCCACAAACAAATGCCTTTCAACGTGTGTGTGCAAAATACAGAATTGCATGAATGTGCAGCGATTTGTACAAATAGAGACATTTTTGTGAATACAAATGTTGTTGTTTTTTTTGCATTAGTGTATCATAATTTGCGCATGCAACAAAGAAGATGTGCATTTGTGGATCGTGTGACACGCGTGCATTTATTGGCGCCTTTTCTGCGTCAATCTCATTTGATTCATTTGAATTTTGAGACTTCCTTTTCGCATTTTCAAGCATTTCACGACCCACACATAAACAACTACCAGTGAATACGCCTGGTGCTAATGATTAATGTATGCACAACTACCAAATGTGCATTTCCACATTTAAACTAATACTTTACGACTTGTGTGTGCAAAATCCAGATTGACATGAATGTGCAGCGTTTTGTACAAATAGAGACATAATTGTGAATACAAAAAATCGATTTTGTATTAATGTTGGAGTAAGATGTGCATTTGTGGATCCGGTGACGCGCATGCATTCATTGACTCGATGTGAATCGATCCTATTTGATTCATTTGGATTTTGAGACTTTCGTTTCGCCGGTTTGGCCTTGCACGATCCACACACACAGCTGTCTAAGAAAACCTGCTACCACTAGATGGCAGTATCCTGCCAAAACAGACAATGGCACTTCTGCCTTTAAGACGCTCATTATTATCATTGCTCATCGACATGGCATCCTCAATGGATCCGTCTCCGGCGTGATGACTCCGATATTTCGAATATTCCGATCTACTTCTGACCTGTAAGGCTGCCAAAATAATAATCATACACTGTTTGTTAATTGGCCAGAGGAGAACTGGCACCCCGAGTGAGCCTGGTTTCTCCCAAGGTTTATTTTTCTCCGTTATGCCACCTGATGGAGTTTTGGTTCCTTGCCACTGTCGCCTCTGGCTTGCTCAGTTGGGGACACTAAATTTTCAAATAAATATCCAAATAAATTTAATTACTAAACTAAATTAACTATGTCAACTACATTACTTGAATATATATGATAATTGAAATGAGCTGATGACATCACCGTTTTCTTCAGAGCGGCTGTACAGCCGAATCTAATTCTGTTCATTATTTTCCTGTTTAACACTGTGAAGCTGCTTTAAAACAATCTGCATTGTAAAAAGCGCTATAAAAATAAAGTTGACTTGACGCTTAATGTTTCCAAGACGAGGAAAACGCTTAACAGTAGGCTAACATTAAAAAGGTATTAATAACGCATACTTTGTATAGGCAAGCAGAATAAATCAGGTTATGAACAACATTGTTTATTGCAAAAATTTTCTCCCATAGAAAACCATTATAAAATGCTTAATATGCTATATATCGCATGTTCACTAAAGTGTAAAGCCTACTCATTTTAATATCATCGTTTTACTGCATTAAGCGTTTTCTTTTATAATAGGCTCTACGGGAGAAAACGCTTAGCCTCCTGTGTACAGACAGCCTACAATATGAACACGATGCGCATTTCACGCATTTCCTCCCATAGAAAGAAAACACTTAACGTGAAACTCCCCATATTTCTAGGCTTCTTTTTATCTGCTATATTAATAAGGTAGGCCTACGGAGTTTGGTCTTTTAATGTCTTACTACATTAAGCCAGGTTGACACCAGCGGGGACGTTCTGAGAACGTACAATTTATAGCGGGGTAGGTAGCTAAGTATAGGTGCAAAAAAAAAAAAAGGTAGATGAGCCCAGAATATGAAGGCAACGCGTTTATAATCACACGTTACGCATTTTCCTGCACGCTTAATGTGGCTTAATTAGACAGTGATATTAAAATAACAATTTCTGTACATACCTCGCTAATAAAGAATAGGCTAGTAGTAGGCATACTATAGATAAAAACAGATGAGCCCAGAATAAAGTTTTACGTTAGCCTTTTCCTAGTAGAAACCCGAAAAGAAAACGCTTAACCTGGCTAAATGTAGTAAGACGGTGATATTAAAAGACCAAACTCCGTAGGCCTACATACCTTATTAATATAGCAGATAAAAAGAAGCCTAGAAATATGGGGAGTTTCACGTTAAGTGTTTTCTTTCTATGGGAGGAAATGCGTGAAATGCGCATCGTGTTCATATTCTAGGCCCGTAGAGCCTATTATAAAAGAAAACGCTTAATGTGGCTTAATGCAGTAAAACGATGATATTAAAATGAGTAGGCTTTACACTTTAGTGAACATGCGATATATAGCATATTAAGCATTTTATAATGGTTTTCTATCGGAGAAAAATGTTGTGATGGACAATGTTGTGTTCATAACCTGATTTATTCTGCTTGCCTATACAAAGTATGCGTTATTAATACCTTTTTAATGTTAACTTACTGTTAAGCGTTTTCCTCGTCTTTATAACGAGGAAACATTAAGCGTCATACAGGCAGAAGAATGCTTACAGTGCCGTTGTCTGTTTTGGCAGGATACTGCCATCTAGTGGTAGCAGGTTTTCTTAGACAGCTGTGTGTGTGGATCGTGCAAGGCCAAACCGGCGAAATGAAAGTCTCAAAATCCAAATGAATCAAATAGGATCGATTCACATCGAGTCAATGAATGCATGCGCGTCACCGGATCCACAAATGCACATCTTACTCGTTGCACTCACAAATTCTGACCAACATTAATACAAAATTGAAGTTTTGTATTGACAACTATGTCTCTATTTATACAAAATGCTGCACATTCATGTCAATCTGGATTTTGCACACACAAGTCGTAAAGTATTAGTTTAAATGTGGAAATGCACATTTGGTAGTTGTGCATACATTAATCATTAGCACCAGGCGTATTCACTGGTAGTTGTTTATGTGTGGGTCGTGAAATGCTTGAAAATGCGAAAAGGAAGTCTCAAAATTCAAATGAATCAAATGAGATTGACGCAGAAAAGGCGCCAATAAATGCACGCGTCACACGATCCACAAATGCACATCTTCTTTGTTGCATGCGCAAATTATGATACACTAATGCAAAAAAAAAAAAGGCATTTGTATTCACAAAAATGGCTCTATTTGTACAAATCGCTGCACATTCATGCAATTCTGTATTTTGCACACACAAGTTAAAAGGCATTTGTTTGTGGATAGTAAAACATAGCTGCAACATTTATCAAGTTCATGGATAATTGTGCGTGCATTTATTAATCATTTTGAGACTAAAATCATCCCATAATTTTATCTCACATTGTATCTCTGTTCTGGAAATATTTCTCTGTTCGATCAGAAGCATTATAGTCAGTCCCAACAATTCCAGTCTACTTTAAGATGCCCTAAAATGCCTTTAAAATCTTAAAGTTTATGTTGATGACAATAAAAAAAACATCACCGTAAAATCTAATTAAATCCTAATCCTAAACTCATTCTCTGACCACAGAGGGATTAGCTAGTGTTTTCAAGTGGGAATGACAAATTAAGTAATCCTTTCCCTTCCCCTCCCCTCCACCATGTTCTTTTTTTCTGTCAGCGGCTTCGTCCTTCATTCCTCCGGTGACAGGGAGTGGTGAAGGACGCCTTGACTAGCTGACACTGCAGTTCCGTCTGCTTCTGGTCTGCCTGCTGCCAAGAGAGCTCACACTGCCTTGCAGGCACTTGATGAAGAAAAGGAATCGATGGAGTGAAGAATGATGAAGAAATGAAAGTGGGAGACAGACAAGCTGCAAAAACGAGTGTGGCACTTTTGCTGTGACAAAAAACACTAATTAGGCAGAAAGGAAGATGGTAATAGGTTTCAGAATGATCTTTCTATTTAAAGTATTTTTCACTATAAAAATAAGCAGAAGAATATAAGAACATACTACATAAATTGTAGTATGTTACAATTATACTACATACTAAAAATGATGAATAAATGTCAAATGCATTTAATATTTAGAGAACAAATGCAATATTTTTCTTCTGGGTGAAAAATAATAAACATATGGAAAGAGACACAAATTGTTTAATATGCCGGGTTTGGCACAATCGATAGAACTCAATGTAGTTTTCTTCATGATAAATGGTCTGATTCTGCCCATTATGATTATTCTGCTAATTGTATAACCAAAAACACAATGGACTTGGTCAAGCATCACAATTTAGGCATTACTCATTAAAAATTGCATTTGCTTAATGGAGGACAATAGGATCATATCCATCTCAACTAGCGCAGTAAATATGGCATTTTAATGTTTACTGCACTGTTTGGATTTCTGGATTATTTGAGTGGTGCTACAATTCATATAACATGACTGGTTATTCTGATGGTCCACGTCAACAATCATTACTGCAATTATCCTGTGATGCAGTTGGAAAATGACTGATGAATGAACAGAGGTTTTGGCTGCTTTTTGGCCGCTCACCAGGCAAACGTGGCATATTCATCTTCATTTTGTGGGAGTGTTTGTTCATACTCCGTCCCTGAGAAAACCAGTTCTGCGGGTGAATGCCAGTAACTCTAAGCAAACACAAAATATTACCCTCAGCATCTATCTTTTTCACAGACATTTTAGACGTCTGCCGCAAAAGTTACTCACTTTAGGCCATTTCAAAATTTAGTTAAAAACCGAAGAATGACCTGTGTGATGGATTGGGCAGATCTCAGCCTTGTTTTAAGCCTGGTGATGTTTTTGAGTTAATAACACTCACTTTTTAATTCACATTCTAAGAAAAATTCGTTTTATGGAGATTTAGGGAGATTTTTACCTGACGTGCACATGGTTCAGAAGTGAAAGGGACCTGAACGTAATCTGCACACTCATGTCCCATAAATGTCTTTATGAATACTTTGCACATCGAATATTTAACGCAAGCGGTAAGATGTCATAGCGCACCAATACACATGATCAAAAGATGGGACAAAATGACCCTGCTACAGGGATTCCTCTATTTCCTGCACAATTGATTTATTTCACATTATTAATGAACTTTGCTGCAGCTCCACTTGTCAGGGCTGCTGTGCAGAGGTCAATAACCAGAGGAAACTTGATGTTAGTAGATCCAGCTTAAGTGATTCTGTCGCGCTAACGATTCAATATATCAGGACAAATGTCAGGTGCTTTTAATATGTTGATTCACCGCCTCTAATCTGCATAAGCGCAGTGCTCGCAGAGATCCAGAACCCCGCCGAGCCGGGAGATTTATAAAGCCTTGCTGAATTTTCCCCTGCTTTCAGTAAATATTTGAGGTTGTAGGTAGAGGAGGCCAAACAGCAGAAGAATTTAAAACATTTTTCCTATTGGTCTAGTGGAATGACATTCAGGATTAGTGGAGAAATACGGTTTATTTGTTCATTTTCAATCATTATGATAACATGGAGAAATGTTCTATTAGCATTTCCATTCATTTGGCTAAAAGAAAAAAATCACTAGTAAACATCTACTATGATATAATGATTTTTTTAGGAATTAATACATTGCTTGCAAAAATAAATACATAAAGCAAGCAAGCAAAAACTTACTGAGCGCACATGAAAAGATAAATTGTAATATTTTGGTTACAATTTGTACTAGACAGGTCAATACATATTACTTTTTATAGCGCAAATAATCAACAAAACAATCTTTCACATTACCATATAAAAAAAATCTATGTACATGAAAAACTGCATTTGAAGCTGCAGGCCATAAGTTTTGCCTCTTTGTCGCCATCTCTGTTTGAAACCTGCAATTGCAGTTATCTGCGGAATTATCATCTTTACGGGTTGTGCATCGGCATGGCATGAGTATGTGCGTCTTGCTGTCAGTCACCGCACCGGTGTGGATACTGTACTTCGGAATCACAGATTCTACGTCTTGGAAGTATGACCAAAATAAGAATTTTCACCGGAAAATGTCATCTGTACAAGTAACACCTCTGCCAATTTCGTTTAGACCAACTGAGAAAAAAGGAAATTATACTTTGCTCTGAAATTGTTAATGTTAACAACATCAGCATTGCATGACTGTATTTAGTGTGTATTAGCATTACCTGTAGAGTTTTTTCTGTACAGTCTAAACTTTTGCTTTTGACTACGGGTAAATCTCCAGTTGTCACTGATGATTGTCATGTGGACCTTTCTGGATTACAATCCGCCATCAACATGATACATTTAATTATTCCAGCAGCTGTGAGAAAAGGCTATAAATGATCCGCCACCTGCAGCATCCTCACATGTGATAGCCTACTAGCTGGGACTCCTTTATGTATACAGACGTGACGTAATGACGCGAAGACGAACGTCAGCATGCAATGCTGAATTTTCCACAGAAAGCTACCAGTACCACTCAAATTATAACACATTATTACAAGCTTACCGTTGTGAATCGTGCTAAGGTAAGGAGATCGTTTTGAAAACTGGCTGGTTATGTAGGTCTACTTGACTAAACTGCTGGCTGCATTTTTCTGGTCGGTTGCAGAAATCAGTGCAATGGATTGGCAGGAAGAGATTTAGTTGCGCGTGGCAGAGGTCAGTGTATTGTGTGTTCTGTGCAGTCAATAATAAAGTAAGGACTTATGCCTGCTGAAAGTTAATGAGCAATCACAAGGACCTTGGAAAGTCATTTGCATCCTCACATCGGCTGCACTTTGGCTCTGAAAGGGCCCAAGGGATCCAGAGTCATCGGAATGCCACAGCAGGCAAGATGGAGGAGATAGACCTGCCGCAATGATCCCCAATGCCTCTAAAAGCAAGAGGATTATCCATAACAAAAATCAGATGATAATGCTCTTTTGGAAGTTTTAATGCACAGTGTTCAAAGCTGATCTCTGCAAATCACTCAAAAGACAATTAGCAGTTTGCTACATCATATTTTTACATTCCAGAAAACTACAACAGGCAATTTTTAAGGATTATATATATATATATATATATATATATATATATATATATATATATATATATCCACAAAGTTTATAAGCGTTCTCTCTCATGACATTAAGTGGGTTAAAGTAGCATACTACAGCCACAAAACCAAACACCATCAGTCATATGTCTGACCAAAATCTGAATTACCTGGGCGTTCAGGGTGTTTGTTGCCATAGAGGGTCATATGGAACAATCGTCAGGGTTAGTGGAGGGTGGGTAGTCAATTGGAATATTCAGTATGCCCTTGAAGTCAACAGCCATCACTGTGCATGCATGAAGGATTCACTTTATCAAAGGGTGGCACCCTGCCATACTACACTGGTCATGTAATCAACCTTGCTGTTTTCAAGTCAACAGCATGTGGATGTAATCTAGAGCCGAACAGAACGGTGTTCGGTTCTGTTAGCGGTTCTCGCATGTGTATTTTTCCACTGATGCAGACGCTTTTTTCTGCAATACTACTTAGCGGCAGCGTACGGCCCTTAAGGGGACATGGTGAAGGAAAAATAAATGAGATGGGAGGAAAAATGTCAATGCTTTTGCATTCTCTAAAATGTTTTGAGAAACTTTGCGCTCGCAAAGAACACAAAAGTTTTGTGAGTTTTTTTGGGTGAACGCCAAACTTTTGCGAGGGGGTGCAAATCTTTTGCAAAGTGAACGCAAAAACATAGAATTTTTTTTCTCCCATCTCATATTAATCTATAGTGCGCTATAAATTAGGGGTGTTGAAATTACTCGTTTCTACGATGCATTGTGATGCGGACGTGGACAATTCTGCATCGATGCAGTAATAGACCATAATAGATTATAGCCTTATACCCTACTAACGTTTCTCGGACATTTGTTGCATACATGCTTGTCGCGCTATAACGTAAAATGGTGGAGGAAGACGAAACAAAAGCAAGTAATAAAAAATGCACCCACTAATTTAATATTTATAGCATGTGAGCGTGCGAGTGTATGTGAGCGTTATTGTAACTTAAGTACACTACTTGAAGTATTTAGTGTTTATTAGTTATAAATGCTCCTGTGTTCAGACTTAAGTTTTGTTTGATGTTTGCTACCTTCAGGAAGTGTACTTTCTTGGAGCAGATAAAATAAAAAAGGAGTTCATATATCTGACTGCTTAGATTTATTGATGAAAATGTAGCAGTGCAATATTAAAAATTGAGGATGCAACACATAGTAATGCATCGTGATATCAATTCAAATCGAATTGTTGACATGATAATCGTAATCGAATTGAATCGTGAGACCAGTGAAGATTCACACCCCTATTATAAATGGACACTTTTTAATAAAAAAGTATACATACTGCACAATTTGTGTAATTCGATTGTCATGCAGATGACTTTTATGAGCCAGTCCTTTTTTATTGAATCAAAAACAAAGATAAAATAATTGTTTAATATTGTTATTTAATATACATTTATAGCCAGTTAGTGGACTGCATTTATGCTGCTACTAAAAAGTCTGTGAAAAGTCATAAAAATGTCTCTAATTATTGTAAAAAAGTGTTTACAAACTTATTTATTATTGACATTATCTCATCATTATGTTGTCCAAATATTTCTCTTACAACTCACCCTCGACAAATGTTTTAACAAAAAAAGTTAAGTTTGACATGTTGATTTGCAAAAAATAAATGATGATGATGTATTATAGGTCTTGCACTGTTACTGTATGTCTTACTAATGTCTAACTGTATGTAACTTACTGTTAATTTGCTTGAAGAAAATACAAATAAATAAAGAGAACGAGCTAATGGAGCTACTGTCTTGTATTTAATGTATTTGTATTTCAACGTGCCTCCAGGTCTCTAAAACACAAAAGTAGGAGAGGAAAACAAATCTCATTACTTTGCTTGGTGCTATTTTTTCCAAAACAGTAATGGAATATCATGGCAAGAAACAGATTGTTTCCCAGCCCACATCCAACAAGCCTTATTCTAATGTGCCAAGGCCATGCAACTTCTAGGTTTGTTACAGTCAAGTGCGAGGCCTTCCTCCCCTCCTATTTTTAATATATCTGTATAGAGAGAGTAGATCTTACACTGTTCTGACAAGAGACAAATGTTTCATTCAAATGTGGCTTTCGCATATTGTGGAAGAAGTAATGAATTCCCGTGCTCCGGCGGGCCCAGTTCACCGTGTCAAGCCTGCGCAAGGTGGAACCCGGCTGCAACAGCAAAATTAAATTTAATGTTCCAGCCACCACTAGAAAGGTGCATAAATCAAGGCTTTTGATTTGCATGGACTGTTGCGAACAACCCTATTCCACGCAAAAATAAACCAAGCCTAGAATATGATGTCAGCCCAAGAACAAAGCAATCTTCGGATTCCTAATAAAAGTGAGAAAGTGGCAGAAGAGTTTTAATTTTCACTGGTATTACGTCACTCTGATGTCAAGTGTGTTATTAAAAACACAGCTTCTATTCTCGTTTCATTTTTAAAATAAATAAAATTTAAAATAAATAAAAAATAAATAAATAAATAAAAAATAAAAATCACAAAAAAAATTATATTTTTATTTTAGGGAAAACAACATGCAAAGCAGTGAAGCTTCTTAAGTGTTTCTTTGACCCTTCAGACTGTTTATTTAATTATGTTTATAATATTTATTACGGGTAAAATACATTTTAGGTGGTACAGTGGTCACGTGGTTGGAAGTCAGAAAATTCTACGAGTTCTACAAGGACGTGAAGGTTTTTTACAAGTTGGAATCTCGTAATTACTCTGAATGCACCTTTATTCGCAAATGCTTTATGCGATATTCCAATTTTGTGCATAAGTTAAATTTGCAACTTTGGATGCAAAGATCCAATGGCTTGGCTAATGATCTAGCTTAACACATAAACACGCACAAAATACAGCAGGTAATGAAAGCAGTGAGCTTATGGATCTATATATCCAAGTTCACAGTCAGTCTATCATTAGTATTCTAGCACTATAGCTAACTTTGAAACTAGTCTACAGTCCCATTATAAATCAGACTTATTCAATATTAAATTATTTAAAGTGGTCCATTATGCTATTTTAAAGGTTTCTAATTTCGTTTTGAAGGTCTCCTGCAACAGGTTTACATGCATCAAAGGTCAAAAAACACTTTAATTTGCTCATAATATACATTGCACATCACCACTATTTTCAAAGATTCTCAAACGACTCGTCGGGTGATTCAGTCTCTCTAAATCCCTCCTTTCCGCGAGCTACTCAGCTCTGATTGGTCAGATGGCCCAGTCTGTTGTGATTTGTCTACCGCGTACAGCGCGTTTCGGAATGGGCTAAACACCCATCACCATAACTGAATTTCAGCTCAGGAGGCTTCCTCAGTCCTCAGCGATTGTACAGACAGTAACAATGACAATGATTTTACCATATCAATCCGAGCGCGAGTCCAATGATGAAACATTGGAAGAACTAGTTTTCAACCCGAACCTCCATCGCAAGGACGACTTGAGAAGGACGGTTCTCAGTGATGCGCTACTCAGTTTGAGGTACATTATGAGATGTTGCAACTGTAATTCCTCACCATCAGGATTAACAAGAGTATGTCCATCAATAAACCAATGTGTATATTTCTAATTTATTGCGGTGCACATGTAGGAACTGTATCAATAGCGGTGCATATGCACTAACGTGAATGACTGATGTAACAAAGTTTGTAAAAATAAATCTTGCTCCATCCTTTATCTTTACTCAAAGAGTAAGAACGACAGACAATCTGCATTAATAGACAGTTTTAGGTGATAGTGGCCCACAGCTGATTTGCAGAAGTATTTCAGTAAGACAGAAATAACATGAATTAGCCGGTTAGCCTGACACTTACACAATATAAAACACAAAGCGATGTATTTTAAACACTCGGTAGAAGTGATCAGTAATCAGTCATCATACTTACAGGTTGTGATTCTGAGGAGCAAGCTGGTCCAAATAACCTGGGTACTGACCCATCTTTCAAGTGAAAATGTTTTGCGAATCCCGCGTTTAACTCCAAGATTTGAGAAGCAGTCGTCAGTAAAATTACGTGTTTGAAGGTGGGACAAGTTGTTCATGGGTGGACAACGTACAAGATTTTTCAGGTAAACTAGTAGTCGTTCATTTAAGCGATTAGTTGACTAATCGCACATTTATATTATAAGCCATAAATCATAATAATGAGCCTTTAATTGCCTATATATTTAATACATAGCCTAATAAGCTTGCCGCAGCGCACCGGCAAACATAATGATTTATGAGTGTGTCGTGAAAAAAAAGGAAACTGTTTAAACATTTTAATAATTTTTTGATAATGTTTTCTGTGCTTTCAGCTGCAGAGATTAAGTCGACCATGCTGACTTGTGCATATGGACGCGTCCACTACTGCGGAGATGACGTTTCATACGGATTATTCTCAGAATATCTGTTTTCCACGTGAATTGGTTCCTTTAAAGACTTTTCAAGCTTTCCATAGATATATTTCTCATGTCTATGAGGCAAGTATACACTGAGTTTCGGTTCAGTTTTGTGACGCTTAAGTTCACTGAGACGGAAAGCGCATTGTGATTGTTTTCAGTATTTTACAAAAGCTCAATGTTTTGTTGTTATTGTGAGTTTACAAAAATAAAACAGACCCTTTACAGTTTGCATTACTCTTATCTGTATGACCAAAAATTACGGAGTATTTGAAGTTAAATGCAAGTGATTGAACCGGCACCTGTATGTCACGCAGTAAGCGCGCTCTCCTCACACATATGCGCCTAATAATAGTGCACATTAATCTAGGTTAATATTAGTACGAGCAGACTTGTAAAGTTGCCACTACTTACGTTTCAAGTGATAAGCCATATTTGAGGTCGATGAATGATAGGCGAATGTTTGGATTTCCTGCCGTTAACGATCTGTCCGTCACAGGCTGCGTGATTTCACCACTTCCTGTGGAGTTTTTTTTTCTGCGACTAACCGACTAATAAAATTTTGGTTGACCAAGCCTCTTCTAGTCGACTAATGGTTAGTCGACTATTAGGGGGCAGCCCTAATCTTTTCTAGTGACGTAGAACCGTCACACAGTAGGATTCAAAATATAAGTGACTCGTTTAGATGACTGGTTCAGAGTCGATTTTTTTCTTTTGGAAGACAATAACTTCATTTATCGTGCACTTTCGACTTTACAACTTTGCAGAATGTTTACATTCACAAACAGCTATATTAAACACTGCATGAAAGGGAATATTCGAAAGAAAGAAAAAACATAATAGGGGCACTTTAAGATGACTTCTGATCTGATCAACTACGTATTATTTTATATTAGGACTTTTTGGGATGCAGGATCAGAAATCCTAATTTCGGTCCATTATTTATTGAAAGAAAGTGAAAACATACAATTATAAAAAAAAAATAAACATATACCATTACCATTATTTTGAACACAGGGCCTAGAATGTGGATGTATCCTGCAGAAAGGGCAAGATGCAGGTTATTGAAATTAAATGGAGCCACTCTCAATCTGCTTTCCTCATGCTTTTTTTCTGCAGAGACATACATAGGCATGTGGAGGGGAAAATAGCACTGCCCTCCTAAAGAATTATGGGATTAACGTCCACACCATAGCACAATTGCCACAGCCCCGGATAAAGAGGTTCAGGTGTGGTGACTCACCCCTATAGTTAAAGAGATTATCAACAATGAAAATAATCTAAGAAAAGTTACTCTGTCCTGCAGCCACGATGAAAAGTCTTGTCGTTTTTTGATCAATTTCCCAGAAAAGGCTTTTTATTGTATAAGTGGGCAGGAGCCAAACGTCCTGTACTGGTGGCCATCCTCTTAGCCCCCTGATCCCGGCCCGCGTCAATCCGATCTGCAAACTCAATAAAAACGATAGGAAGGATGATTGGCTTTTACATTAAAAGCCATATATTCTGATGAATTTGTCTTTTTCTTATACTTGACGTGCGCTTACCACGATGGAATAAAGGCTCTGAGTGCATCAAGACATAAAAAGATGGTATGATATCAAAAAGAGTGAGAAGTGACCTGCAAAATGACAGTCGTGCAACAGTGATGCTTCAAATCAGTGTCAGTGGAGGAACAGAATAAAAGATGAAACACAATACAAAATAAGATTTAAGAACCTGCTAGCTTTGTCAGAATAAAGCGAACAGATGCCACTTTCTCAATTAATGGTGAGTCTTAATTTGCAATGTACAGCTATAAACAAACAAATTTATGCTGTTGTCTTTATTGTTCAACAGAGAACTGCAGTTCAGAGTCATTTTATGAAGAATGCTGGATCAGAGAAAGTGGCGAACACTGTGAAACCGCAAGCCCATCTGTGTGCACGGTCGCAATGCAAAACCGTAACTATTCATGGCCATATGTCCAAACAGAGAATGCCATCTCAGACTGACAGAGCTGTTTAATAGCAGTGGTAAATGGCTCACTGAAGTGAATGTATTAAATGGTTTACTGTGCTGGTATCAAATGTGTGTTTTATAATAATTTGAGGCCTCTTTAGGCCAATAAAATGTTTTGTAGGTCTCATGGTTGTCGACGTGAAGGCATGTCATATAGAACCAATAAAATCAGTCATAACCTAAATGGTATAAAATGACCCAAATCACAACTACTATGTAATGTAATTGTGAATTCAGCCTTTGTGTGCATCCATATTCAGTTTCATGCAAGCGTTTACTGCACGCAGCGGAAAAAAACAGCACAACCCTGATTCATGAACGAATGACTCTTATGAACCTCTTCTTTTTAATGAGTCAGTCAAAAAATATTCATGAAACGGCCTC
The DNA here is from genome assembly GCA_039654625.1 of Rhinogobio ventralis. Taxonomy (NCBI): domain Eukaryota; kingdom Metazoa; phylum Chordata; class Actinopteri; order Cypriniformes; family Gobionidae; genus Rhinogobio; species Rhinogobio ventralis. The sequence continues at coordinate 15,545,149 of CM077208.1, read as the reverse complement.
AAACGTAAGTTAAATGGGGTGAATCAGGCTCACTCAGTCAGTGAATCGTTCGGAGCCATTACTGGCTTCACAACTGACTTCTTCACTGAACCACAAGTCATTTTTCAGTTACGTTTGATTCAGAATTAACCAGGAAATATTAGGCTAATGATGTATACTTTAGGCTTGTGAGACTTACATTAGTCTATTTACATTGTTTTCTATATAATAAGAGTGTAAATAAAGATACATATTTACAACAGAGTTTTGTTATATAAATTAATAATGGTAGCCTATTCTAAAAAAAAAGGCATTATATTTTACAAAAATATTATTGGTTATAAAATGTACTTTTTTTTCCTTCCCAAAAAAGGCAGAAATATTCTTACAAACATATATGGCACAAATACAATCAGGATACAGAGTACAGAGAATACAGAGTGACCGCATCAAATAGGAACACATTTTTATTAAATAAAAAAAACTCAAAATTAGGAAATTGATTGTTGTATATTCAATATATATTATATTGATCAAGAGCGATAGAAAAAAACTTTTATAATGTTACAAAAGATTTATATTTCAAATAAATTCATCAAAAACTCCTGAAAAAAAAAGTATCACATTTTCCACAAAAATATTAGGCAGCACAACGGTGATAATTTGTACTACTTTGTACAATTGATCATATAAAAGTACAAAATCAGCATACTGGAATAATTTCTGAAAGATCATGTGACACTGAAGACTGGAGTAATGATGTTAAAAATTCAGCTTTGCCATCTATAATAAAGGAATAAATCTAATTTTTAAAATATATTCAAACGCAAAACATTATTTAAAATTGTAATTATCAATATTACTGATATTTTATAGCAGACTACTTTACTCATTAAAAAATCTTTCTGACTCCAAACTTTAAACAGTAGTGTAAAAGTTTCATTTTAGGAGCCAAAGGCTCTCTTTTCAGTTTTTCTTTTTGTCTGGAGCTCTAACTCAAACCCTAACTTTTTCAATTGAGGATGTCCCTAAAATAAGTTTTTGTCCTCTTTTACACACTTTTGGCAACAAATTTGTCCCTAAACTATAGCTAAGTAAGCCGTCACACACACATACACGTGTATTTGTGAGTCTAGGGCAAAGTCAGGACAAGGGCCCCTGTGGGAAAAACACACAAACTTCTTCCTGCAGTGACTCAAATCAATCCTACTGCAAGGCAAGAGCCGGTAGACATTCCTGTATCAATGAGCCTGGGTCACCAAAAAGACCAGGACGAACAAGTACAACGAACGAGAGAGAAATAAAAACAAGAGGTGGACTGAAAAAGAAAAAAAGAAACAAAAAAGAAAGAAAACAACTACTTTGGATTTTCAGCTTGCAAATAAAAAAGAAAAGTAATCAATCATGTTTGAGGCGTTTAATTCCCGGGCTGCTGTTCTGGGCAGAAGAAGAATGAAATGGGACAAGACTAGAATATGCAAAGTTGTGTGCTCTTTCACAAGAGTTGCTGGGAGGGGAAACGCGTTCAGAAGAGACAAATTGACATTCCAGGGGAAAACATAAAGGCCTGGTAAACGTTTACTGTCACAAACACTAATTAATCACCTTGCCAGCTACTATTAATCATATATTAATGAGATTGTCTCTTTGCTTTGGCTGATCCAGGATCCCTCCTCTGTACTACAGGCTTTGAAAGCCAGACATCCACGACTCAATTAATCTCGCAGCACCTGTGGTCATAAAAGAAAGACTTTATATTAAAAGCAAATAGTCAGAACATTTAAACTGTCCATATCTCACCACATTACACAGGTTACATCAAAGTCAGAATAAGACAATAAGTTCATTCTTCAAAGGAATAAACTGTCTGATGGAGAAAGCAAAAATTCCAACAAGGAAATAATGAAGTTGCTTCATGCTCATCAAGGTTGTATACTATTACTGGCATCTATTCATCTGCATTTTCTGTTTCAATTAATTATGTCATCAAAACCAGTACATTACAGCCTGGGAGCCTGACATGGATATATTTACCACATAAAGATTCATTAGAAACATCAATCAAGCTGAATTTGAATGCAAGCTACAACTGAACCATCATAGTTGCTATGAAGATGTCTCTAGACTGTCCTTCAGTTTCCAGGGAGCTGATGTCTTGGCCTCCGCGGTTGGTTTTACTCAAATGAAAGCTCATCTGTCAACTGTCAAGACCTTTACAATGTAGATATCCCATAATGCATCACTCTTCTTACCATTTCCTCATCTCATTTCAGCGTATTTGCACTTCAGTAGGTCTGGAATTGTGAAACAATGGCAACACATGAAAAAGTAGCTATATAGGATTTCTACAAATTATTTGTATTAGCAATATCAAAATGCAAAGTGTACTTTCTCAGCCTGGCATAACTGTTGGTCTTTTCTACAGTTTGGCTCTTTATCTTTCTAAAAGACCAAATGGCTGCACATTTCTTTCCAGTGGTTATCTAGAGGCCACACCACCTACACCTTCGAGCACCTGACCTGTGCATCGGCCCGGCAGAAATGTTTATCACACTTTGGGCATTTATAAACTGAGGGAGTGCATTAAACAGAGGAGGCTGTCACTGCATGCTGATGGAGGGAGCTGCTTTGCTTTCTAAGCTGTATGTAGATCGGCACCGAGGTCAGCCAGCCTATACACTCTCCTCGACACATGGTACATACTAATACAGGGCATGGCCTAAAACACACAAAACAAAGCATTGGAATATGCTGTGGAGTTACTTTATTCTGTTTTTTTATTGTCTCCCTTAGGAGAAATTTATCTTAGGCAAACTTTAAATTGTTTACATTTATTCCCATTCTTTGAAACCTATCAAACTTCTTTTGTGAAATGTTTCACTTGGCTTTATATATATTGAGAGTAAATACATTTATAATGTTACAAAAAAAAATTATATTTCAAATAAAAGCTGTTCTTTGGAATGTCCTACTCAAAGAATCCTTAAAAATGATCCACAATGATGATAATAAGAAACATTACTTGAGCACCAAATCAAAATGACTTCTGAAGGATCATGTGACATTGAAGACCGGAGTAATGGCTGCTAAAATTCAGCTTTGCCACCACAGGAATAAATTACATTTTAAAAGATATTAAAATAAAATTTTACAATATTACTCTTTTAATGTATTTTGTATAAATGCAGCCTTGTTAAACATTAGAGACTTATTTCCAAAACAAAAAAATCTTACTGGCTATATATTTAACTGTGGCTTGTTCACACCAAGAATGATAACTATAAACATAACTATAAAGTGGATAACACACCAGTGGACAATATCGTTGTGTTTATCAGTGTGCACGTACTTGTCTGTCACTTTAAATGCTCAAGCTTGTTACCGCACACTGTACACCCTAATGCTCAAAATAATTAATTGGTTTGAGTACAGCAAACTCAAATTAAACAAATTAGTTCAATCAAATTAACTATAAATATAATAACTTTCTTTTTCTTTTGAGTTCTCAAAACGGACACATTAAGTAATCGGAATTGTTTCATTGTTTCGAGTTTTATGAACTTCCCAGCATGCTTTGCCATGACACTAAAAAGGAAGAGTAAATGCTAAAATGAAGTGTTATATAATATTTTTTTGTGCAAGATTAATGTTAAGTGGGAGATTTAGTAATGTTTAATGTTTTGTTAATGTTAGTTTAGAAGGGTTTCTGTTATGTTGTTTTTTTGTAGGGTTCATCATGGTGACGAGTGGAGCATGAGCTTAGTTTGAGAACAGATAAATGTTAAATGTTTTATATTGCTGTACTCATTCAGCAAGTGCTATGCTAATGCTACCAAAGCATTGTGTAACCAATTAGCAAGAAAGCTAGCCAAGTTTCCACTACTAAAAATATTATATTTAAATGTATGAATTAGCTTACTCAAATATTTTAAGTTAAGAGAAATTAAAATGTATGAGTACAAAATAAAAATGTGCAAGTTCTGCTTAAACTTTACATTTCTTAACTTGAAAAATGTTATGTAACCGATTGCCTCAATTTTTCAGTTTTGCCAACTTATTCAGGTTTACAGTGCAGGATGGATTCTGATTGGCTGTTTTTATCATTCATCAGCTTGATAAAATTGTTCTTAAAAAGTGATTCCAACAATATCGTTTCTCTGTGCATTATCGTTATGGCTGTGGTGTGAACTCTGCTATTCTTTAAAATTGAGCACCATTTTTAGAACTATATTTTTATAGTTATTTTTGTAGTTATCCTTGGTGTGAATGGGCCTTAAGTATCCAAAATACTTTTTAGGGGTCACTGTATAGCCTTTCAGATTAAACCACCCAAGACTGCAATGACTGACACGCATCATTTGTGGATCATGAAAACTATTTTCACAATAATTTCCTCTTTACTGCTCAAAGGTGTTATTTTCATATCAAACATGTGTATTTATTTACAGTGGCCCTCAGAGATTATTGTTGTATTTAAAAAGAATCGTTAATCAGACCATGAATAACAAATAAGTGATTTGTTTAACAGATTACCATTTTCCCCCACACATCTTCATTTCCCCCACAGAGCAGCCAGAGACTGTCATATATAGCAGTCCATAATTCCATAATTGTGCAGCACAAAGAGTTAATATACACAGTGATGCTAATGAAGTGAAACTCATCGGCCCCTCGGCGGAGGAGGCCTGCTGTTTAATTACCTTTTAAAAAGTCGTTTGATAGTTGCAAGCGGAGAGCCGCTTTTTCAAAGGGAACAATGACGAGCCTGTTGAGAGCAGGGGTTTGTCTTTCAAATCGAACTCCAGTCGACGTCTTCCGGGACCGAAGAAAACATGTGTAAAGACTTTCTGAGCAGCGTGAGCCGAGTTGGCCGTAACCTTTTCTTGTTCTCTCCGTCTCTCTGTGATCTTAGCAGGTCACATTTAATGCTTCCCATTAAACGGATAAACTTTAGGTTGGAATTAAATATGAATCTAAGAGGAACGATCATAATGAAGCACTTAGAGGGCCATTGGCATAATCAGACCAAAACTAGATCCCATTTCCATCCGTGACCTTAAGACACTGACACTTATTTATAATAATGGCTGCCGCATGGGGTGATGACATAATAAACCTGCGACCCCGTGGCCGGGTTTGTCACAGATGTGTCGTTTAATGGCAAATACACTCTCTAATTGGTTTCCCTACCCCAAAAGAGATGGCGGGACATGGTTTGTGCCGAACTGATGGGTGCACTCACGTCCTTCCTTGGCGCAATCCAGGGACGGTGACAGAGATATATCTTCCTCATGTGCCCCATGGGGGTGTCTGATGGCTTAAAAGCAAGGTACGAACACAAGAACCCCATCGACCTCTGGACGGGAGATGGGAACATATGTGATGGGACTCAGAGGAGGTGGAGGAGAGAGACGAGTAATGGATGGGGTACGGTGTAGGTGAGGCGCCCAGAGCTGTCCGAGCAGTCCTGACAGCTGATTCCTCCGAGGGCCTTTTCGCAATGACTGTTGCTTTAATTAAGGGCAGTGCAAAGAGAGGTACTCTCCTACCTTAGCGCTTTGAGAAAACGGTGCTACGTGCTTGTCCACAGTCATGTAAGTGTTTGTATTCTCGATGAAGCGTGCAGGGTACAGGCTAGCGCAGTTTGCTTCAGCCCAAGCTCCCTCGCTGTGGAGGAATGACTCAGCCGGCGCAGGCATGTTTGTGGAGCGCTCAAAAGAAGCTTGTAGCTGTGTGGTAATGTCAACGCTAATGTTATGATTACTTGGTCCGGAGGCCTTTGATGACACGGTTAATGAGAAGTCTCGGGGTCCGACCCAGCGGGGTGAAGTTAAGACCTCCCACATCAAACAGTCGTACTGCTGGCCAGCCATCCACCCACATCTTCCATCTCAGTGGACTGCTCTGGAAAAATCACATTTCTCTGGAGAAATTCCCTCCTTCCTCAAGCCATTTAGGCCTCTGTTATGGGGGATTCATACCAGAGGAGGTTCACGGCTGGTTCTTCACACAACATACTTTAGCAGTTATCATTTGAAACACCAGATAAGTTGAGTTTTAATGGACGTTAAATTGAAATGCTGGGGAGTGCATGGCTATTTTGACTCTAAAATTTCACTGAAGTGACAAGGAAGGTTTATATTACTGGCCAGTAGGGGTATAACGAAACCATGTCATGATTCGATACATTACTCACGATAATGAGCTCACGGTACAATATTATTGAGATACTCCAAGACATATGGTAAAAGGTTAACAAAAAAATGTACTGTTGATTTAAAATTTGCTAAATTTGGAATTACATTGGAGGTGGAAATGAACAGGCTTGGATTTGGTGATGTTAACCCAATGCACAGGACAATGGTGACACCAGAATAAAAATATTCATGATTCTGAAGCTGAAAACACAATTATTTTAGACGAATATGCTTGCACTCTGTCACTGACTAAATATATTTAAAATAATGTGGGCCACATTTTACTGGTAACATAAGACATTTGGTATTATCAGGACCCACAACTATTCCCCCATTGAATTATACATTATATTCAACAATTATATATAGTAGTTTAATGTAGTACGGACACTAAAACTTTGTAAACTTGAATTAAAAAAAAAAAAAAAAAAAACAAACAATACAGATTGTCACTATCCACGATGCATATTGTTGCATTTTTGTATTGCGATATATTGTGACAAGATATATTGTTACACCCCTACTGGCTAGCAACTTGATAAAGTTGTTATAAAAACATATTTTATTTATACAGATTCATTCCATTATAAAAACCGAATGTGCGAAATCTTGGAAAATAAAATGTATATATACCACTTAAACTTGAAGTGTGAAAATTTTGCACTACTAGTGTCACAACTGAAATAAGGGATATATTAAAATTCTGGCTGATTCGCTTTTTTGCAACAGCCAGTATTAAAATGTTATACACGGTATAGTATAAATAAAAAAATAAAAAAATACACAAAAGAACTAAAATTTTAAATGCTACAAGTGAATTCGGGAAATCACAATTTTATAAAAAATAAAAAATAAATTAAAAAAAGTACAATAGCAAAAATGGATATAATCATTTTGAGATTTGCAAGATTACATTTACCAGTGTTAAGAATATAAATATTATAGTTTTTAAAGATTACATTTTCGTGAGCATCAGATGATGTCAAAGGTAATCGAAAAAGGGAAATGGTCGTGCAGAGTAAAATATTAAATATTTAATTACATTTAATTGGCCAATAACCAATATATTAGACTTGGCACAATGACATTGTATCAGTGCGGTATCTACAAACAAACCAACTATATTGATAATAACTGTAGTTACCGGTATGGTGTAATTTTTTTTGCTAAATCACCTATACAGTAATGCAGGGCAGCTTGATTTCAAACTTTGAATTTTATTTTTCATTTATTTTAATTAAAACTGAAAAAAAAAAAAAGGTATAAATAAAGATTGTACTGTTTTAGAAAAAAATGAAGTGTTTGGCTTCTTAATGCTGAGGTTAACTGTTGTTATCAAGGAAGTTTTATTCATAATGTTTCTCCTTTGTACACAATCAAAAATTCTCTTGTAGCAAGTATAACTATGGTTCTGATATATTGTGCATCGCTAAATGGAATTGCATAACTAATGGCTGCTTTTAACAGGTTTCCCAAACACACATCCCATCCACAATTGGTTGCATAAAAAGATAGCCCCGGCCCAAACTTATGCCATTGGTTGATCCAGTGTTGCTATGTCAAGCTGGTCGGAATACTCTAAACAAACAAACAATATTTTGATAGCACTACAGAGCCATTTCTGCTAAATCATCATACAAATGGCATTACATACTTCAGACTCACCAGAGTCTAAGTCTATGTGTGAACTGATGCGATTCCACGTAACCAAAAATGAATCCGTGACATTCCTCAAAGGTGCTGTATGACATTATGTATGACATAATGATCATGCTACTAATTGCATCCATAATTGCATTTAACTCACAGCTGTCCCTGCTGATGACAGAGATGGTTTATCTCAAGGGGCCGGTTAGGAGAGAGAGCGAGAGCATGTTCGTCTTGTCACTCTGATGTGTGCCTCACGTGTCCCCTCGTGGAGCAGTTCTCCTCCTGGGATGTGCTAAGCTCCACATAGGGATTCATCCCACCAAAGGCTAGAAAGTCAAGCAGCGCAAATAATGAGAAAGGACATGGGGGGGGGCAGAACAAATGCCCAGCCTAACCGTGATCTAAGCCCCTGGATGAGCCTCTACAGATAAGCAATGCCATGTCACTGCCGCAACACCGTCAAGGGGGTCTTGTCCATAGCCAAAGCTCTCTCTCAAGCACACACACGCACATTCAAACACACACTCTGACGGAGATCGTGCCCTTTTGTTATGTCTTTTGTTTTTTTCCAACCTCCTCTACGAAAAAGTTTACTCAGCTTTGGAATCACATCTCGCAGATGGCCGCTCTGTGCAGGAAAGAACCGTCATCGTGCAGGGAAAATATTATTGCAGGCCTGACCTCCGTTTGAAAGTGTTCCCATTGAGTGTTTTTATGATTCCCGGAGAAGTACACCCCCCCTGAGAAATTATCATCCTCATCAAAGTCCATGATCTTCAATGGCCACGCTGAGTAAACATGCTCTTAGACGCTCGTCGTACTTCCACAATAATCAACATGGCACATTTCGTCCCGAATACATAATAAACAAATGTACAAAATGAACACATTGCTGGCAAGGGGATGATTATTGTCCAGTGCTATTTTTGGACAGCTACACAGTTCTCTCTGGGGCATGTAAATATCTTGCTTACAATGTTATGCTTGTGTTCAAATATATTTTCAATTCATTTTTTTGTCACGTGTCTTGGGATTCAAAAATGACCCGCTTTTGACATCTGTAGATAAATTAACTGCCCTATTTGAGGACATAAAAGGCTCTGTGATGTTTGCTCAGAGACGAAAATGTCCTCTGTTGTTTGCTTTAGACGATGCTCAAGTGATGAACATCCATCCACAAATTTACATCAAAGTGAGTTTTCAAACGGAGGGGCTTGGGAAGTCTATTTGAATACTCAGTATGACAATCCCGTCTCCTTCAGAACTGAACCTCATAGGGGGTGTCTGTGTTTGTTGTCTAAAGCCCTAATTGGACCTTCCTCACTTTTTATTACCAAGTTCTGCTCCACATATGTCACTGAAACCAGACAGAGAGACCAAATTTATGATTTTCTCTGTGGTGTGTGTGATAGGTCTGCTGGCTAAGATTACGCAGCTTATCTGTCTTTGTGTTATGTCTTTTGTCGGCCGTGGAGGCAAAGGTGTGCTTGGGAGCTGTAAATATCTTTCTAAACGCCCAGCCTGGAGAGGATGGATTTGCCTCACTTGTTATGTAATGTCTGGTGCAAGTGTATGGTAATCTAATAAATATATAGTATCTCTCAATAACAATTAAAATGACCATAGATAATTCATTTAAATAAATAAATAGTCCAGAATATCAATCAATCTTGCAGTAGTACCAGAAGTAACCAACAATCCAGACATAAAGAAATATATTATTAATAATACATGATCTGTATTATGCTTTGTCTCTCACGATGCTTGCACAATGACATGCAACAGTCAATATGTTAATTCCTTGAGTGACTCAGCTCTCCACTGAAACAGTCTGAACTGCTCTGTAAGGAATTTACTTTCAAAGACAACACTGGCTAATCGCCTGACCTGCCCTCACAGGCTCAATTGATTTACACGGATCAAACCTTAAATCATGCAATTTAGTCTGCTGTCATATGGCATAAACTTATGATATTTTAAATGAAAAGCACACAACTGAGGAGGTTAAATGACAACATCTGCCATACACAGGTTTAACAAGAAAACTGCAAATGTTGAAGTAATATCTGGACAGACATTATCCAGCATGCTTATTAGGCTATTCAATATAATTAAGTTCCTATATAATAATAATAATAATAATAATAATAATAATAATGATGTAGTATTATGGCTAATATTTGTATAATTATATATTACACAAACATTTTTCATTTAACTTTTTTTCTAAATAAAGTAGCTGCAAGCACATTTTTATTATTTGAAGAATTTCAAGTGATTTAATTGTAATTGTGCATTACTGACTAAACAAAATGATCATTCAGTACACTACACACTAACATACCACTATCTCAGACAGGAAGTGTAAAAGCATAATGTCAGTAAAAATAAGCTTGTACTTCCCTCTGTAAACTATAGATGGCAGTGTAAGGAACTGAAACTCTTAATCGCCACAAGCTGAGACTTGTACTGGGTCTATATTCTGTAATTTGGCACAATATCAAGACAAATGCACAGCTTTCAGATGTGAAATTCAGAATGCCATTACAAAACCACTATAGCAAATTATCTCAAATGTTATTTATTGACTGACCAAAAATAAACACATGCCACTATGTTGGCTCATAATATGACATCAGCTCAGTGAAAATATGGGTTCAAACTCAAAACCAATACTGAATAGATTTGAAATAATAAAGAGAACATTAAAAACAGCAAAAATATAATTAAAATAATATATATATATATATATATATATATATATATATATATATATATATATATATATATATATATATAAAAATGTAAATATTATACTATGTACTGCTTTTTACATTTGTAAAAAAACATTTTTTTAAAAAGTGTAAAAATTAACTAACATATCCTAAAAACACTAACTTCAGCAAAACGTCTGAACTATGATACTATTAATAATAATAATAATAATAATAATAATAATAATAATACATTATCATGCTGTAACAAAATACCATATGTTACAGATTTATGTTATTTATTTTTAATACATTTTGGCCACGCTTGTGTAATTGGTGGTCACACATTCTCAAAAACTCATTAAACGCAGACAACCCTGCTAGACTATTATTTTGAATCCGTAAAAAATGTGTTTTGGAATTCACATTTCCACTGCATATTTCACTCTGAAAAGCATACAAGCCTCTTAGTTAAACAACCTGCATTTGCTAAAAGACAGTTGTGTTGCACACATTTTGCGGGGGCCTATTAACCTCCATTTAAATTCTTTTTACCCTCCCTTCTGAAAAGCCTCATGCAATTGATTTAACTTCCCTGCATGCAGTGCTTGTTCCCCCCCGGTTGAATAAATGGCAAACAGTTTAAGTCCTAATTGATTTTCCTCTTCTGCCTTACACTCATCAGCCGCCTGGCACTGTATGTAAATCCTGTTTCAGAAAATGTAATAAATTCATTAAAGCACAAGGTGACTTATAAGATTTTAAGTGTCTGACCAAAATGAGACTTTGTATAATTAGTTGAATGTTTAGGCTAATGATATCAGGGGGATGTGGAGGGAGTTTCTAAGAGAGGGGATGTATGAATGGGCAAGAGGGTGATATGTATGGGGAGGGTGAGCAGCTGCCATGCCATGGGTTGACTTAACCTCTGTCACTTTGATGGCCTTTGTGTTCGCTGCCACGCCAAAGGAAGAGCAGATGTCCCCGAGCCCCCTCCACACCCCTCTGACTGCGGCACGCCCACTCACACAGACACATCTCGGATTTTATAATAAAATTAAAGTGTGGACGCTCAAATGCATGCACGCACAGGCTTAAACCAACATGCACACACGCAGAACAGCACTCTGCTAAGGCTTACAAAGAAACCAGAGTGCAGAAGGTCTATCGATACAGCCTTTTAAATGAAGTCTGGGTGTCTGGTAGCCACAGATATTGTATGTTATTTCTTTGGCTGAATTAAGACAGTGTAATGAATAGGACACATTAAACTGCTCTTTTTTTTTTCTCTCTCCGCCCCTCTGCCCTCCCCCTCCCCTTCACCCAGCAATGAAAAAGAAATCCTGCGGTAATGAATGTTAACCAGTCATGAAATTATAGTATCTAAACAGTGGCTTTAACAAGAGCCAGGGCTGGATCATGTGGAGGTCCACTCAGGCAAACCATAATTTGACCAAAAGAATTTTTAATTGCTCACTGGATCTGCTTCATAAATAAGCTGTACACGTGTGCCAGCCTTCCTTTCCCTGCAGGCTGTTGAATGCAAAGACTGTTACAAAAACTGAAACACTATTTTATTTTATTACATACTTTTGGTATTATTTTATATTTTATTTCATCGTTTTATTTATTTTTTTAAACAAAATACAATTAAATAAATCTTAGAAACATCAGTTAAACATCAATTTTATTTTATTTAAATAATTTGTTTTTTACAGAGCACCTAAATTGACATGGTGAAGGAAAATAATATGAGATGGGAGGCAAAATTATGTCAATGCTTTTCTACACAAAAGTTCTGTGAGCAAACGCAAAATTTCTCTGGAAAATGGTAACGTTTCAAGCGAACGCAAAAGCATTGAAATATATTTTTTGCTGTATATATATGTGTGTGTGTGTGTGTGTGTGTGTGTGTGTGTGTGTGTGTATGTATGTATGCATGTATGTATTTATGTATATATATATTCTCTCATCACCATGTCCCTTTAAAATTTTAAATGTTTTTTATGAAAAAATTAACTAAAACATCAGTCTGTTTGTATTTTCTTTTTTGTCGTGGAAAAAAAATTAATGAAAAATGTGTGTTGAATGTTGCATTTAATATTTTTATAAAACAGAAATGTAATATTTTTTTCTCATCTCTAATATATATATATATATATATATACATATACATACATACATATATATATATATATATATATAATAATGTTTTTTTTTTTTTTAAATAACAAAATAGTGGCAAAAAAATTAATAAAATAATGACAATAAAAAATTAAAAAACTCTGGTGTTGAGTTTATTTCAGTTCTTTGTCAACTAAAAAAAAAATAGATACTGAATGATGAAAACGTAAATAGATTTTGGAATCAAACTATTTGCTATTTCAAAGAGTTTACATTGTTGGCACGGTCCAAACGATGCCTCAATATACTCAAGCTCTCTCCTCCCGGACTGAAAATTGGCTGAGTTCTGTAAAAAGATTCTGAAAGCCCTGTTCTAAGAACCTCACGCTATGGCTTTTAACCATAAGAGTTGTCCAAATAAAACACCTCTCACCAAACTCTGGCGGAGGTTCAGTAGTCAATTTTTATTCAACTGGAGGAAGGATGAGCTGACTTAATGGAATATGTTAATACTTCTGATAGTGGGTCACAAGTGCCTCTCTTATTATTCTAAGCTAGACAACAATGATTGTCCTAGAGTCCAGTCAAGCAGCTCCCAGATAGTGTGAACTTCTGAACCCCAGACAATGCCACTGTACCTGCCTCCGAGGGCCTCTTGGGTGGTCCTCTGTTTGCAGGGAGGGCACATAGAGGGGGTTGTCTCAGAGACAAAAGAGAGGGAAGCATTCATTAAGTAAATTAGCCTTACAGTGCAGACATTTCAAGAGATCCACCATCTCTTTCTCTATCTGCCACACAAAATGGGCACAAATTGTTGTGCCTTCTCATTGCAGTCGTATAATTTCCTGTAAGGCTTTGGTCATTCTGCTCACTCAGTGGTCAGTGTTCTCTCTCGCTCTCTTTATTCTCCCGGGCGACATCCCTCAGCTTACACAGTTTGGAATGCTGCATGTGGATTGACTCTGTGCCTGGCCATTGGCTTGTAAATGATTTCAGCTGAGAAGAGAGCAATGATAATTTGTAATTCTGAGTGCTATAATGGATTCAATTGTGTGGTATATTGCCCTGTGCTTGCCTTTTGGATTGCAAGATATCATACTCTTTAGAGCTCACTGCCAACTAAGACACGATGGTCAAACATTTCAGGGTTGATTTTGACTTATTGGTTTGGTTTTATATCATCTGCTTAATGACTTGCAAAGCTGATAATTTCTTCTTCAAAAAAAAAAAAAAAAAGACAAATTCGCTTTTCAGGACATTATTACAAGCAGCAAATCCCTGAACTGGATAAGCTGTGTGCGTAAAATTCAACCATACATGAAAATGCATGACGGACATAAATGACCAAAATCCTTAATGCTGATAAAAATTCATAGCATCAAGGTTTGGACTGGACCATATTAAATATTGTGTCCTAGCCATGTTTATGTTTATGTATTAGTCGAAGGGTCATGTAAAACAGGCTATTATGAGGATTATCAAGCATGGAGGACAAATATAATTCTGTATATTTAGGCTGAATTTACATTTTAGGAACGAGTGGACACCCAAGTTAAACCAAATATTATTATCGTTCATTCTTTTTTGTCCTTTCAATAGACACAATAAAAAGTACTAAGCACCGACACAGCCTGCACAGCATGTGACAAAATTAAATGATAAATTACATGGCTGCCACATTTGATTAATCGTGGCTTTAACATACATGTTAAATGCAACAATAAAAGAGCCCATTATTCAGTTTTCCTTTGCAACCCTCATAAAACCATCCAGCATATAAATCCTCATAGGAAACCCATTTGAATTGAAATCAATTACTTTCCTCACCGGGAAGAGGTCCCTTAGATGCCCACAGAGCGATACAGCTGATCCATGGAGTTTAACACAACAGTTGTGTCATCACGTATCTCCAATATGAGCCTCTGTCGGTCGTTGTTTTATTGACCCCCGTACCCCACCCCCTCGTGAAAAGCTAAAGTAAATGACAGCATTTTAAATAATCTGTGAAATTGCTGCATTAAGATAATTAAAGCCTTTAGGAGGAGTTTATCCAGCTTTAAATGTCTTGAGAGGGCTTTGCTGTTTGTAGAGGGAAGTTGGCAGAGCATTTTGCTAAAGTGGGCCTATAAAAATTACCATGAAAAAGGAACCCAGACAAAATCTTGAACGGAGGGAGGAAAACGTTTCTATTGTTGTGCATAGAAGCTCTTTATTTCTTACATACTTTCTTATTTATTTAGTTTATCTGTATCTTTCTATAATTTAGCTATAATTTGAATAATTTAAAAACAAACCCATTTCAACTTAAAAACTTAAGTTGCCTTAAATTGTTAAGTATAATCAAATTGGCTGTTTAAGTCATTCCAACTTAAATTATATTAAACTGACTTTTGAATGAGTTGAATCTCATATAACTTTTTTAAAAAGTTGAAATTGTCATGATTTGCAGATCATTTAATTTTTTAGTGTGGATAAACATTTTTGTTGCATGCATCAAAAGTTTTAGGTCAGTCTTTTTTTTTTAAAGAAATTAATAATTTTAATCAAGGAGCAAAGATGTAATAAAATGATCAAAAAGTTACAGTAAAGACATTGTTAGAAAATATTTGACTAACTCTTTAATATAAGGCTTCACTTGTAAACATTAGTTAATTACATTTGCTAACATGAAGTAACAATGAACAATATTTCTACAGCATTTATCAATCTTAAATGTTAAATACAATATTTAATGATACATTATTAAAATCAAAAGTTGTGTTGGTTAAGATTAGTTAATGAACTAGCATGAGCATAAACATTTTTATTAACTAACATTAACAGGTTGATATATGCTGTAATAATATATTGCTCATTGTTAGTTCATGTTAAATAACTAATGTTAACAAATGAGACCTTATTGTAAAGTGTTACCAATATACTTCAAATAAATTATGTTCTTTGGAACTTTTTTTTTTCATCAAAGAATCCTGAAAAAAATGCATCACGCTTTCCACAAAAAATATTAAGCAATATTAAGAAACTGTTCAACATTGATAATAAGAAATGCTTCTTGAGCACCAAATCAGCATATTAGAATGATTTCTGAAGGATCATGTGACACTGAAGACTGGAGTAGTGATGCTGGAAATTCAGCTTTACAATCATGGGAATAAATAAAAAAAATTAAAAAAAATCAAATAGAACATTTTTATTTAAAATGTTTATAATATTCCACAATATTATTGGTTTTACTGTTGTTTTTTTTATCAAATTAATGCAACCGTGAGAATAAGAGTTATTTTAGAGAATAATAATTATTTTAATATTTTAATTTATTTGAGAAGAAGAATTATTTTAAAAAGCATAACCAACTAAAAAAATGCACTATATAATATTTTTGTCCATTCAAAAGCAGAAAGTTCATGCTCAGTTCTGTGTCACAATGGCAACTCCCACAGTCTTGGGGTTCCTCTACTATGTCATCTTATCAAAACAGAGAATCCAGCTGTTTAGTGGAGGAGCCAATGAAATACAAGGAATGACTCAACATCCTGACACCTCATTAAAATTCCAAACACTCACAACTATAAACTCCTCAGTTTGTGTTAAGTTGATAAGGCTCAAGAGGTTGGAATAGCCCCTACGTATTTGAACTAATATTATTGTAATATGTTAGTTTTAGTTATAAGGGGAAAAAAAGAAAAAAAGAATCGGAATTTGTGGTATATAACATTATAATGTGTCAATTATGAAGATAGTATGGTGTTCATAGACATGGCCGTACAAAAAACAGATTTAGGTTTAATATCCAAAGCACATTTGTTTGTGCATTTCTCATATGCTAAAAAATACCTACTCTTACATTGTGGGAGCCCTATAAAACCAGACAAAATATGATCTACTGCCTCTCAATGTGAATTACACTCTTTGATATCATTTGTAAAAGGAAGTGCTAAAGTGAAATGACTCAATTAGGTTACAATATACAGATTTCAGCAGCTGGGGAATTAATTGCCTAAGTGCTCATTAGGCATTCAGTTTAGGCAATTAGATTCCTTTTAGTCTGACAGAATAAATGACTTTCCAGTAATTGGACTTGCAGACAGCTAGCTAGCACCTGAAATGAACTGTATTGCAAAGTCTCATTAAAATAAATACATCAAATAAAAATCAAATGGAAAATGAATGAGCTGAAAGTGTGCAATAGTTATTGTGAGAGTTGGTCTCTTTTATCTGCAATTCTCTTTGTCTTTCACTCCTCTTTGAACACCTATGATTTCCCAGACCTGCCTTTACCACCATCAGATTCACTGATCATAATATTGTTTCTTTTACGAACACATGTTTAGGCAGACAATATTTATAGTAATAGGTTAATCAGTGTAATGTCATTTTTTACCTGATTAATGATTGTATAAATTCCGAAAACAGTTTAGTTTTAGTCTCTGTATTAGCATCACCAGACAGAATTGCAAAAATATAATTGTTTTCAAACAGGTTACCTGAACACTGCACCCATCCCCCACTGGTTGAAAAAAAGTCCCGTCCCATTGATTAAGTTGCGGTGTCATTCACAAACAAACAGAGCAATGTTTGTGGTCAACTTACAAATGGCTAACTTATATTTGATAGGAGAAAGTACTTTAAAGCTGAAGTGTTTCATTTTGTTTCAATGTTAAAGGATGGACAGACAGATTAATTGGACACTGCTAAAGATCATTTAATAGAGGGTAAAATCCTCCCTCTTTTACCTTGAAATATGTAAAAGAATGTGTGCTTGAAACATTTTCCCCGGAATTGATAGTGAACTGATTTATGGCCCTTATGGTTCAGTATAATTAATTTTATGCATATGACTTCTGTTACAATTACCATGTAGGCCGATTGGAGAAGTTCACTGCTTATATGAAACCATCGATAATTGTGGATTCATCACTGAGAGGTCTTATCATCTGGATGGAGAGAGATAAAATCCTTTCTCAGGACAGGACAAAAAAAAAAAATCTTAAAGGTCAATTGTCTCGGGTTGACTAAATGCCTTAATGAACTGAGAATCAAACATTTGAGGGATATTATAAGAATATGTGAGGAAGCTGAGGATGGACCTGCACTGTTACCATTAACGTTCTGGTGGGGATATGTCCTCCTTCACTCCATCTTGAGAATTAAAAAAAACTGTGAAAACCATCTACAAACCTTTTTACATCAGGAATACACATTTACAGTCAACTAAACATCAAAATATCATTATTTTTATGATTGAGTTTAAATATATTAAATTATGTTGATACAAACATTTGCCCTAAAGTTGAGTAAAAAAATATATAATAAATAATTCAAATAAAATTTGAATACTTGGATCTACATGTATTGAATTGAAACATATTGGATTATCCCTCGGTTTCACAGACAAAGCTTAAGCCTAGTCCATATTACACATATCCTAGTCCATAGTCCATATTATTAAAATGCATATTTGAGCTGTCTTAACTGAACCAACTTGCACCGGCATATCTTTAATTAATTAATGTAAGGCCTAATCCTGGCTTAATCTAAGCCTTGTCTGTGAAACCAGGCCTTTGTTAAATTAAACGCACACAATAATTTTAAAGCGGATACAACAATTTACCCTAAAGTACTTAAAGCCACAATATGCAATTTTTCACAGAGGCCGCTTATTCAAAACAAAGGCGTGTCTTAATGACGCCTTGATTTCGCTGAGCTTTTATTATGCTACAGATGACCGCTTCTGCTTTTTCTGGTCATGCATATGTGGGGTAATGCAGTGCTGTGTTATCATATTAGATACATTTGAGTGTTGAAAGTTATGTTAATGCTACTTTGTGCGCTCGCTCAGCAGCTACTATGAGACACTTGTTGCACACTGCAGTAAGATGGATCGATATTAGGCACGGTAAAACAGGATCAAGAAAACGAGATTTAAACAATAAGACTAACTTTTGTTGAGCTATATAACAATTTAACCCTCGTTTTCTGTCGATGAATGTATCCAAACAGTTGCTCACCTGTCTAATAAAACACATAATATATTAAAGTGTCTCCATGGTTTCTACAAAAACGAGGGTGACGCAGGTATGATGTCATTGATAGGCGACGCACGGATACAGTCGGTGTCCTGGTTAAAATCGCTTATTTCTCTGGATTTAAACATTCTTGGAAACATTTGGGATAATGTAAGTACACAAGACAAACAAAAAATATAACATTGTTCTAGTGGTTTCCAAAAATCTTACATATGCCTTTAAAATAAATAATAATTAAAAAACATGATGATTATTATTATTAATATTAATAGATTTTTTTACAAGTGCAGTCCCTCTCCTAAGTGGACCTTTTTAGACTAAAGTAAATTCTCACTTTTAGTCTTTAAATGTCAGTGTTACTACTGACTATACAATTGAATCCTTTTCAAGCTACTTTTAAGGACAAAATGACACCTGTAATTGTGTGGGAAAAGGCTTTTGGTCCCACAGGAGAGAAAGAAAGAAATAGAGACAGGGCGACTCAGTCAGTAGACAGGTGAGACTGACATGCTGAGTTTCTC
Source organism: Rhinogobio ventralis (assembly GCA_039654625.1). Classification (NCBI taxonomy): domain Eukaryota; kingdom Metazoa; phylum Chordata; class Actinopteri; order Cypriniformes; family Gobionidae; genus Rhinogobio; species Rhinogobio ventralis. Next base: position 15,525,938 of record CM077208.1, on the reverse strand, counting down.
CCTTCAGGTGTCTGTCATGCTCACGGGCCAGATAATTGGATCTGAAACACATCACACACAGAGCCGAAGGAGCACAGTCAGGACCAATTCTGGGCTTGTTTTACTAAGTGACTGATGACCAAACTGGGGTCAGGAGTAATGAAGACTACAGACGTTGCTGGAGATCTGCAGGACACTTGTCCAGCAGGGAGGGGGCCGGCTGAGTCCGTAGGGAGATAAATTCAGCGGGGACGAAGAGGACAAAAAGAGATGACAGAAGCCCACTCTGACACCAGGAGTAGATTCACAGAGATCTATTAAGCTCTGGGGCACAGGGCTGGATGACGTGAATGACGCGCACGGGAAGCTGAACCGGCAAGTCGGAAAACACATTTGCCTCCCACCCGTTAACACCGTAATGATCTAATCTATTTGCTCTTCAGAAATTCATAGTTCCCAGTTATTTGCTCACATGTTAAAAATCAAGGTGTCAGCAGCAGAGTTTATTCCCCTACAGAAACATCTTGATCTACCTAGGAACGTCAACAGCTATATTTATGTGGTACTGAAGATAAGGAACGATGGCACACTGCCTGGGATTTATGTGCACTATCTTTGCCTTTAAAGTCTTAATCAATTCCACCACATAGAAATACATTCAGTCAGACCCAATAAATTGCCAACACAATCTAATAATTTTGAAGTAAAACAAACATTTATAGTAGGCCTATTAATTTTTTTTTTTTAACTTCCATGTCTATTAAAATGACACTGGATGCCTCTTGCTCAATTGAAGCATTAAACTTTGTTTATTATATCGGTTACATTTTTCTAACTCACAGGTTCCAATTGTCGTCGATTCACATTACACCCCATTTAAACGATTCACCCCATTAGACATCATTTCTTTGCAAACAAGTCCTCTGCACTGCTCTCATTCATGTCTATCAAATGTTATCAAAACCGTTTAGGGTCCTTCTCTACTCAACAACCGTCACCTTGTGTGTGTTTGCAAAACAAAGACGTGTGCAGTATAGCCACATATCGATGTCAACACAAGCACAGGTCATTTAGAAACAGCTCTGGCGCGCGTCTGCCGCTGATCGGAGAGATCTGTATTACAGTGAAATGAAGGTAGAGGAAAAACCCCTGTTAGATGCACGACCTCCGTCACTGAACACATTTTGACTGAATTGATCTGGATGATATGAATAATTTAGGAGACACCAAAGGAGGCAATATAAATGCACACATATATTCTAATCTCTCAAGCTGTGTTGCGTAAATGCTCTGTTTTTCTGCTGTCTTGGAGCCGTGGAGCACTGCCGCCTGCCCCTGGTCTAAATGAATCCCGAAATGTATCCTCCTCCTCTATTCCACATTCAAAGTTATTCACACACAGGTGCATAATCATTATTTTGAGATTAAAGAAAGGAATTTGTTTCCAGTCTCTCTATTTGGGGTGCAATGAAAAAAAATATATATAACTTTTCTTTTTTTTCATTTGACCTTTAGCTTGCCTGTAGGCACATTTCACAGATCTCATTGACATCTCTCCTCTGCCTCTAATCCCACTGACAGCAGAAACTTTACTCAAATATTATTTATATGCTAACTTTTACTATATTTTAATATAGAAGTTTTTCTAATAATAATAATAAAATGAAGATTATGATTATGATGATGAAGATGATGAAGAAGAAAAATAAGAAGAGATAAAGTGGTAAAAAGAAGACACTTCTTGATAGGATTATGAAGTCATTATGACAATAATAATGTATATTTAATTTATTTTATTTTCATAAATTCATTATTTTCTTATGTGCAGGAACTAATCCATAAACCTAAAAAATAAACTTTTGTCAAGAACTATTTAAGGACAATTTTTTTCTAATTTTCTTCTTATCATTATGTTTGTCAGTAAAGGATCATCTTAAAGGTGCAGTGTGTAATATTTATGAGGAACTATTGACAGAAATGCAATATAATTCAGGGCTTGACATTAACGCTTGTTCGCTTGTCCGGGACAAGTGGATTTTTTTAAGTGGCAAGTGAAAGAGAATTTTACTTGCCCAGCGGACAAGTAGCCTGATTAAAACGTCAATAAAAAAAATAACTAGGGAATCACAAAAATGTTATATTTATAACATATGATACAGTTAAGCAACACCACACCAAGAGTGCTGTTTTCCTGAATACCATCACGATTGAAAATGTGACACTGATTTCATATGACAGTTCCATAAACGGTTATTAACATTAAGTCACTCACATTTTAGATGCAATATTGACTGTTTTTGTTCCATTTCAGCAGCGAAAATAGTTCCAAACAAAGATCACAGCAGAACCATAAGGCATCTCACAGCAACAGTGTGTTACTGAATGATTCAGCGTTTTGAATGAATCGGTTAAATTAAAGATTCATGACCTATTCGTAAACGATCTTGAATGAATTAGCCGTTTCAATGAATCGACTCAATGACTCACTCATTAAGACGGCCACCTGCCGCCACCTACTGCCAGTTTACTTTCATGTTTAGACATTCTTTCCAACATTTCTTATTTGTATAGTCAAAAAATATTTAAAACAATCTCATAACATTATTTAATGCAGTTTTTCAGTATAAATTATTTCATTTGATTGGTATCTACATACACTGTGGGTCCCCTTACAGTGAAGTCACCATTTTGTGCCGTCATGTTTCTACAGTAGCCCTAAACGGACAAACTGCTCTATAGAGTGCTAGCTAATCTCTGGTGTCTCAGACGACAACATCTTTGTCCTGCTTCTCTATGTGCTTCGAAAGCTAGTGGTGAGCGGTAGGTGGTTGCAATTCACAACCTCACCACTAGATGCCGCTAAAATTTACACAGTGCACCTTTAAAGGGATAGTTCATCCATTTTTTGTTTGCCCATACAGTGGAAGTAAATGGTTACCAAAACTCTTGGGCGTCAAAGGTTTCTATTTACAGCGTGTTTTTATGAGGGTTCAGCATTGTAGCAATCACAATCAAATCTGTTGAACATGTGAATGCAATGGCCTATCAGAGGTGATTGTCAGTAAGTTAGTCAGTATCCGCTTAACACTGCTGAGAATGCACAAGGTTTTGTTCAATGTGAGCACTCGCAAATCCTTTCAATATAACCAACAAAGTGTAAACATGATGTAAATAAGAGATTCATTGTACAATTAAGACAGCTTTTTTATTATATCGGGAGTTTTCACAAGAGTGCAGAATTCAGTGAGTTTGCGCTTTAGAGATTGACAGCCTTAACTTGCTTATCTTGCTTTCTGTTTATTACCCATTCACAATCTAAATACAAGTTTAGTTTTTCATGCTGATAAGTCCACTGCAAAGTTTTTGGATTGACAACCGTATTTAAATGCACGCATTTAAATGGAGGTCACCCAAAAATGAAAATGTCATTAATTACTCACCCTCATGTCGTTCCAAACCCGTAAGACCTTCGTTCATCTTCGGAACACAAATGAAGATATTTTTGATGAAATCTGAGAGCTCCCTGACCCCTCCATAGACAGCAATTTAATTAACACTTTCAAGGTCCATAAAAGGTATTAAAATCATCGTTAAAATTGTTTTATGTTTGTTTTTGCACACAAAAAGTATTCTCGTCGCTTCATAAAATTAAGGTTGAACCACTGGAGTCACATGGACTATTTTAACAATGTTTTTACTACCTTTCTGGACCTTGAAAGTGTTAATTAAATTGCTGTCTATGGAGGGGTCAGAGAGCTCTCGGATTTCATAAAAAATATCTTCATTTGTGTTCCGAAGATGAACGAATGGTGAGTAATTAATGACAGAATTTTCATTTTTACGTGAACTATCCCTTTAAAGTACTTAATTCAACAGCTTTTGCTCTGGTACCAAAATTGGTACAGAGAATTGTTACATTTGACTGGTATTGGTGACAAACCTCCTTCAAAATATCTTCTTTTGTGTTCTACAGAAGAGAAAAAAGGTCAAATTCAGGTTTGGACGGACATGTGTGCGAGTGAATTAATTTAGAATTTTTGGTGAACTACCCCTTTAAATTGTCAACCTTGTAACCATGATTTTGTCCAACAAAATCTGACATTTAAAAAGTGGATATTTGTAAATAAATAAATAAATAAATAAATAAATAAATAAATAAATAAATTCGGCATTAGAATCTCAGAGAACCTTATAGATGCAAACCATCAACATATTACAATGTATTAATGCAGTTTTAAAAAGCACAATGCAATTAGCACATTATCTGTCTGTTATAATATTTAAAAATTTAAAAATAATGTACAGTAAAATTCACCTAATCAAAACAGAAAAGTCACCCGTTTCATGGAATGACCCATTGGTAAATAAGTAGGGATCCTTTCCATTACAGTAAATACTGAATTGTTTCTTTGAACCCATTTCCTCGTATGACAACACGGCACATCTTGCAGCAATCACAACTGTACGTTTAGTAAACTATTAACACCACAGCATGGTCTGGAGAACATTAAATCTGTAATGACTCTATGGTGATGAGGAGATGGGGCCAAGCCGTGCATGGTTCAGCAGTTTCAGCAGTCTGAGGAGAAAATAGATAGGACGCAAGTAACAGATGGCCCATAGAAGTGTGTTCATCTGGACACAAACAAAGACCCTAGGAATGATTTAATGAACATTTTGGACCCTAGTAATGATTTAATGATCATTCTGGCCTCACCTATTATTTATATGGACATATAATCAACTGAAAAACCATATTTCACAGCTGAACAACGAATGTCAAATGCAGACCTCGTCAGTCATGAAGCCGTCAACAACAATCCCAACCAGTCGTATATTCCCAGTAAGGCAGTTTGTTTGTATACCGCACACCTATTCTCATATTTACAAATGCAGCTGTTCTACTAATATGTAACAGGAAATAGTTTCTCTATTGAACACATAAACAAATGTTTTAAATCAAAGTCCTCATAAAAATGACAGGTAGCTGCTGTAAATGTAAATAACACACATAATTAGCATGGCTCATTAGTCTCTTTCGATAAATAATAGCACAATATTGCTTCCACTGAATCATGTTTATGCCTGTTTGTGGTAAACAAGGGAAGATGAAAATTATAGTGGTTAAATTAGGAGTTAATGAGTGGCGTGAGTGTCACACATGTCGCGTGTCGCGACGCGTAAAGGGAGTCCGGGGTCAGTCGGAGGCGCAGGTTAATTAATGGACTGAATCACACGTAGATAGAAAAGCACGAGGCTCAAGTTTAACTAGAGCAGCAGGGTATAACACTGACAGATGCCCTATTACAATGTTAATGATACCAGAACCCTGGACAAATAATTACATTCAAAGCTTTCTCTTGTAAAGCCACAATAAGCGGCACGCCAAAGATGACTTTCTTGATGAGAGGGCAACGCAGCTGGGGACATATGTGGCACGAGTCGAGGGATTCCCTCAGCAACACCTCAAGAGCCATTGTCTGACGTCCGGCGTGCGCTCAGGGCCTCTGTGCCTCATGAAGAGGCTGATTTAGGCCCTGATAAGGGAGAGACTGTTCCATTTAGCTGTGCCATGTGGTCTCATCAAAGGATCATTGCAAACCTTTTAATTTACCTCTGGCCCTGATTGTGCTACTCCTCCTATTGTTCTGCACTGGATAGGTTTGCCCTCGCTCTGTGGTAACAGGTGCTGTGTTAACATCAGCGTGGCATTGCACAGGCATCTGTAATTTATTGCCAATGGAAGAATGCACGATCAAAGCAAAGCATGTTTTATACATTTATATTTTTTTATGCATTTAATGTATTTATGTCATTAGAGCAGTACCCTAAAAAGCCATATTAGGAAAAGGACTAGTTTTCATGGAGGATGTTAGAGAAAGAAATGGGTTTACTTAATTTTTAAGAGTGAATAGTAGCAATGAGCATTAAGAGAAAAACTGCTTTTAAAGTGCCCCTATTATGGTTTTTCGAATATTCCCTTTCATGCAGTGTGTAATATAGCTGTTTGTGAATGTAAATGTTCTGCAAAGTTGTAAAGTCGAAAGTGCACGATAAACAAAAGTTATTGTCTCCCAAAAGAAAGAATCGACCGCCTAAACGAGTAGTCTGTAATTTGAATCCCACTGTGTGACAGTTCTACGTCACTAGAAAAGACATTTGCATAATGCCGACTAGGGATGAAACGGTATGAAAATTTATAGTGACCCAAATTATCACGATTATCAATATTATCACGGTTTTGTTCAAATGAGATGAAAGTGGTCTAAAATAACAGATGCACACACTGAAAACATTTCAACAAGCTTTATATTTGATCAACAAATAAAGCAAGCAGCTCTATGCATTTTAAGGAAGATTCTATTCTGTGGCATTTACTTCCTTATAATGACCGTCGTCAATAGCAACGCATTATAACAGCGCACATCCACACATCACAACGGGCGCGTGCTCTCTCGTTTCATTCAAATGCTACATGCATCTTGCGTCTCTGTTTTTGATTGTATTGAAAATGAAATCAGAGGACTTTACTATTAATACTACTATAATTATTACTATATTATAACTATAATGATCATCTTGTCTGGACGATTATTATGTACACTGTACAAAATGGATTTATAAACAGGTAAGATTTAAAAGATTAATCTCAATTCAATATGTCGCCGTAATTATTTATGTGGTAAAGAAAATCTGTGTAATAAGAGTACAATGAATATACATTATTATCACCCTAGTCTTGTCTGAACTTGTTCGTTCGTCTTTGGCTCAAGCTTCACGTTATTATTTCCCAGACATAGTTTTACTATTGAGTCCACTTGCCTTGCGTTCGCAGATTTGAAGCGTTTCCCCTATTACAGCAACTTTCTTTTTGCATGTTCTGCAGACAGGGTGACCATCTTCGATTAAGTTCCCCTCAGGACTTTTGTAAAAGCCTAAATATGACCACACATCAGATTTGGTCCTTTTAGAAGGCTGAGAAATCTACCGGCGTGGTCACTGCCTTCTGCCATTTCTCCTCATTCAGAAAACAGCGTTGTGCGCTGGACTGGATAGGATTTAGCACGAGTTTTCAAAATCGTGATAATCAAACAGAGTTTTAATGAGAATTAAATTACTACTAACCGTCAGTACATTTTACCGTGCTTTATTGTGAAACCGGTAATCGTTCCATCCCTAATGCCGGCCTATGTTGTATGTTGTCTGCCCGCAAACAACTTGTCCCACCTTCAAACACGTCATTTTACTGTTCAACAGTTCAACACGGGATTCGCAAAACACTTGTTCTGGAGAGATGGGTCAGTACCCAGGTTATCTGGACCAACTTGCTCCTCAGAATCACAACCTGTAAGTATGATTAATTACTGATGTATATATTTTCTACCGGGTGTTCAAAGTACATAGTTCTGGGTTTTATATTGTGTACGTTTTGGACTAACTAGCTAACTCACATTATTACTGTCTTACTGAAATACTTAGGCAAAACAGCTGTGGGCCACTATCACTTAAAACTGTATATTAATGCAGATTGTCTGTTGTTCTTTACTACTTTGAGTAATGATAAAGGATCGAGCCAGCTTGGTTTTGCAAACTTTAAATGTTACATCATTCATTCACGTTATTGATACAGTTCCTGCATGTGCACCGCAATAAATTAGAAATATACACATCGGTTTGTTGATGGACATACACTTGCTGATGGTGAGGAATTACATTACATTACAGAATTGCAGTTGCAACATCTCATAATGTACCTCAAACTGAGTAGTGTATTAATGAGAAACATCCTTTTTGTTGTCCTTGCGATGGAGGTTCAGGTTGAATATCTAGTTCTTCCAATGTTTTATCATCGGACTCGCGCTCGGATTGATAAATCGACGTCATCGTTACGGTCTTTGTGTACAATCAACGCTATCTCACGATCAATTATACGAATTCGTACGACCTCACTCGTATGAATTTGTACGATTTGTCTATACTGCAGTGATGGGCGGGGTTAGAGGTAGGTCATTCGTACGAAATCATACGAATTGACCAACTTGTCAAATGCGTACGATTTAGCAAAAATCTTATGAATTCGTACAAGTGAGGTTGTACAAATTCATACGAATTAGCCACCTCATAAAATACATATGAATTGCCGTGAGATGGGGTTGGTACAATCGCTGAGGATTAAGGAAGTCTCCTGAACTGAAATTCAGTTATGGTGATGGGCGTTTAGCTTCCTGCAAGCGATGTGAGCGGAATGGGCCATCTGACCAATCAGAGCTGGTCGTGGAAAGGAGGGATTTAGAGTTGTTTGAGATGTGGTGATGTGCAATGTTTATTATGAGAAAATTAAAAATGACCGTTAATGCATGTAACCCTGTTGTAGGAGACCCTCAAAACAAAATTAGGAACCTTTAAAATAGCATAAAAGGGGCACTTTAAATAAGAAGTGAATGCCCTATGCAATCTTTCTGTGTGTGTGCAGAATACAGAATACAAGAATACAAGAATCAGAATACAAGATTCACTCCAAAATTTTAATGTGATAAATCACCATAGGTGACTCATGTTCTGGTGTCTCACAGCTGGGAACATAAAACAGAGATGAACAAATTTGTAAAGCAATTAAGATATTAAGATGCATTAACATCTAGCTGTTCAGTACGGTTCTACGACTATATGCCATTTTTGTCCCATTCTACAGAGCAGCTCTTCCACTGTCATCTCAACATATTTTCTATACGGTCACATATCAAATGCAGAAATAATTTCACATCTGACCCATCCCGTGTGATGTACACATACATCATACAGGCATCAAGACAGAAGCAGCAGAGAACAGACAGACATCAGGTTGGTGATCGGAGAGAAAAGCGCTTCACATGTAGATCACAAGAGGAGCATTTGGGGTCACCTTTGAAAGGCTGCCGTCATAATTCATCTGACCTCCGCGTACCGTCGCTTCACATCCTGCGAGAACTAATCAACAAAAGGTAAAGAATGGGGTGGGGAGGCCAATGGCCCAAGATGGGGAAAAATGAAGAGAGCAGAGAAAACCAAAGAGCCAGAACATGAGTGAAATTTATTTTTTAACCCCTGTCCATACGGCATATTAATCTTCTCGTGACCTCCTGTTCAGTGAAGTGTCATAGAGTGATTTTCTCCATCTCGGGCCTCTCACTCTCCACACTCTTCCGAAACATTAAATATCACCTGCTGTGATTAATCCAAACTTAATTAAATCAATCAGTGAAACAATGGCAAGGCAATGAGGTATGTAATCATTGAAATAGTAAATTAAATGATGTAAGGGGCCGCAGTTTGCCTTATTGACAGTGATGGAGAGGAAACGGGGGGTCCCGGGGAAGCTGTGCCGGCCGTTCCGGCTGACCACACTGGCCCGGCCCCCTTCGGCACGCTGGGGAACTTTCCAATCTGCCCCTCCACGCCAGACACATTTGAATTAATCAGAGCCCTCTGCTGGCCCTCCCCAATGGCCCCTGGTTTCTTATGGATGACTTCCATTTAAAAGCTGTTAGTGTGTGAAGAGCATATCTGTGTCACTGAGCTAATCCCGTGAATACTGTACACATGTGCCACAGATGCTTTTCCAAAACTGGGATTCATGTGCAATGTGTGTACAGTGTGTGTTTATGAGATTTTCCAAGCGATCATCATGTAACGATTAATCATTAGATGTAATTAGAAGAAAAAACTATGTCAGCAACTATGTACTTAATTTCACCAAATATAAGCTATCATTTTGCTTTTAAATACATGTGTAAAAGTCATGCAGGACCTTCTGCTTGAAGTCCAATGATGAATAAGTAGTTCAAGCTAAGCTGGATTTTGTAAACAAATGAGAATAAATATGAGAATTAAACAACTGCATTTTCTTAAAAGAACCAAGAATCGTTAATAAAACCATTAAGGAATAAATATTAGGGACAAAACAAGATGATTTCAACAATAAATCTCGCAAAGGGTCTTTATTATAACTTTTTAGAGCTGTGATCAAATAATTTATCTTAACTATACATTAACAACAATACTAAACAAACAAAAAATGTGGTAATATAATTAATTCATTAATATTTATAAGATACCACTGACAAAACATATGAGTAGATGACGTCACACGCTCAGATTTGCTTGACCAATTGGCGGAAAGGGGCGTCTCATTACCGTCCACATGTGAAAAACGAATATTGAAGTCATTTATCCATTCAATCTCGTTTTTCCGTTTCTGCTTATTCCATTTCAAATTGGAAAACAAACTATCAAAACATGTGCAAATGAAATATCGAAGCCATAAACCGATTTGTAAACCACAAACGAAAAATAAAAAATATAGCCGAGATCTAATTTTCCGTGCATTAATCTAAACAAAAAAAAAAAAGAATAAACAAGCCATCTTATCTTTTCTCGTTATTCCATTCCAAGTAGGAAATGAAATTATCAGATGATACACGGACCTTATTAACACGCTCCACAGCGCCACCCAATGGATTTAGTTATAACTGTGAGTTTTAGAGGGAATTATCATGGATTCACTGCTTTTACGGCCAGCAAAGCAACATAGTAAAATTTGAATAGTATTTAAATTTTTTGAATATTAATTACAGATCGAATATTCGACTATTCGTGCACACCCCTAATATTTTACAGTTAGTTGTAAGCGGTATGTGTGATTCACTAAAAAGAACTGACTCCGAATCATTTGTTCAAGAATCAGACAACAATGGGTTGCGCTGTATACTTTGGATTTGCTAAAATAGAGCCAATTCTGAGTCATCCGTTCAGTAATCTGACAACACTGGTTGCTATATATACATATATTTTTTTAAAAACACATATCGTCCACATTGAGCAAGAACCGTTAACAGAAGCGAAAATAGTTCCATAAATTAAACTGGTTCTGAATAAAAATAAGATACCTTAGTATCCAAACTTGTCCCAAGCTTGAACATGCAAAAGGATGAACAGATGTTTAAGGGTGAATGACTAGCAGGGGATGCATTCAAGCGCTTGAGAGAAGTGTGTGCACTTCCTATTACTACAAAAGCGAGTACAAACATTTTGTCAAAAAGGGCAAACATCAGCCACAGCTGGGATGTTAATGCTGGCAAATAAGATTATCACCAGAAAAGATTTCTCTTCTAAGCATTTGCCCCTAATTAGATTTCTTCATCTCAGGAATGAATTGCCTTTTAGCAACGAAAGCTGTCACTGAGGGAGCAGTTAGCTCCTTATAACTGAGTTAAATGAATAATTACTAATACAATTACAATCACAGGGGGCTTTCGTGAAAGGAAGGTAAATATGGAACTCAAATAGTTAGGGAAAGGTAAGTGGTTAGATTCAAGGCACCTTCGGAGCGTGTGGTTTTAGTTCTCACTGAAAAAAAAAAAAAGTGTACTATTAATAATAACAACTGAAAAAAAGGACATAGCATCAAAGAAATTATATTACGCCTATAGGGTAAAGAAAAAATGAAAGGCAGAGAAGTGACAATTAAAGTGCAGTGAGGATAAACCAAACGCTGTGAAAGACAACCAGCTGGTTTAAGTAATCAGGGTTGGGTTAGGAAGTGCAAGGCCATGCAGGCCTCAGCTGGCATGAGGACGTCTTAGAGAGGAGCAAGCGAGACGTGGGTGAGTATGGATCCTCTCGCCGTGCCTCCCCGGTCCATTCATCACCCAACTGCCGCTGACAGTGACGGATGGGTCAGACCCAGGACTGGCACCGCACCAGCGGCAGAATCATACGGCCCACGAGCCCACTGACAGCTGGAGCACTGTGTCAAGTGGCAGAAAGACGGTGGCCATTAATAATCCCCGTCACATGATCCGAACGGCGTACGGGCGGGAGAGGGGCCGCGAGTCAGACGGTGGCCCGGAAGAGAGATGTCACGTCGGGTAGGGTGACAGTCATGCAGGCCTGCTCTTTAATCAAGTGTGTGGAGATTGGATAATAACTATATCTCAGCCAAATTGGAGGAGGGCAAAGGATAAGGTTTTTAAAGAAGAGTTGTTTTTAATAGCTCAGGTTTGGAAAGTAAGGCTTAGGTATATTAAATACTGTACAAATGCCTTTGCACCAATAAAGGATCAAATATGCTGTGAAAATCTTGATTTTATCAATGAGGCCATATGAAAAAATGACTTTGTTTCAAGATTTTTGAGCCAAGTGGATTCTAAATGTTATAAACTCCCACCCCCAGCCCTAAAATTATAGTCCAAGGTAATCTCTACGAATTTAAAAAAGGAATGATAAAATTGTTTGTCTAATTACTTTTATTATTTTAAGTACTTATTAAGTACATACTTATAACTACAATGAAAAAGAACACATACAGATTCTGAAGTGTTTGTTTTTAAATTACATTTTAAAAGAAACGCTTGTCTTTAGAGCCTGTCAATTTAATTTGCGATTTTGATAGGTTTATAAAAATGTTAGGTCAGGATTTTAGACACCGCTAACAATCCAACGTGATATTACAAACAGTAAATAAAAAAAAGCTACTTTTGTTATACGTGCAACATGAGCCTCAATATGGATGCTTTAAATGTGAAAAGACATCATTGCATCTGTGATCCCATATGCGTTCCACTTGAGTAGTTCTCTTCACATAATACGGTTTTAATTGTCTTTCAATTCTCCTTGCGCAGAAGAATGCAAACCATGAGGAAGAGTTGCATGTGCTTAAGCCATTTACTCTCATCATGCATTGTTTAGGAACCAGGATCCCTTAATCCAATTCACCACTGCAATCAAAAAGCCACATTTAATGCATATGATAACCAAACCTGTAACGCTGTGAACCATTTTGCATATCATTACAGAGAGTTTTGCCGTAATGAAGCTGCTTTTAATGGGATTCCAAAAAAGCTCCCATATCATCCAAGTATACATGCACACTAATTTGGTTAAACATAATTCAGACCAAAGACAATCACGCACTAGAAAGAGTGAACTAGATTTGTCCTCTAAGAACAAGGACCCTAATTTCAACCTTGGGCAGTGGCACCCTTATTTGAGTGGGGAGGAAAATATCATTACCTATTTCAGTGTGATTAAGGCAGAATGCCACCTGGCCAAATGCAAAGTGATTAACTTGAACGTCCTCCACAGCCTTATAAATGTAAATTTGGCAGATATCGGTAGAGACAGAAGACTTAAAAAGTCATACTGCTAGAAATAAACACTGTAGAGAATTGTCATGCTGGATCTACCTTTCTCTTACGATAAAATTGCAAATATTATCTGTGCAACATTTTTTACTTCAGTGGATATTGAGAGTAATAGGTTTATTTTCTAAAGGAATTTATAGGCACATGTTATAACATCATGGCTACAAACCATTACTTAAAAATACCGTTTATTTTAAAAAAACAACACAATGACCAAGTGGCGAGCCATGTTGTCACACTGTAATGGGTAAGTTGTCACAGTGGAACTTGTTATCCAGCATTTAAATAGTTAAACAGCAGAAACAGAACACAAAATTAATATATATGTAATGTACAAAAATATCATCAATTAAATATGGGTTCATTTATTGTATAAAATATATAACATTTAAAACACATGACCCCCCACACACACTATAAAATATAGTAGACCCTTCGCTGAATGCATGCTTGTGTGGTTTTAATGTGCTAACTTGTTTACCCAACAGCTATAGCATTTCTATATGTTAAATTTCCATTTATTTAAGCTGTGAGACAGAGACAAAAATTATCCTGCCCTAGATGAGCATGAAAAAGATGTTTAACGACAGCTCTTAAGATCTCACATTTCATAACGGAGGGAGACAGACTAGGTTTAACTGGCGGTAAATGCTATTTACCATTTTTATGATGAAATTACAGATCTATAGATCTAGATCTGCGTCTATAATTACAGAGGAATGGCGGGCTGATAGATTGGGTTAATCAATTTAGAAAGAGAGCAGGAATGTGCTCAAGATGGATGCATAAATTGCACTTGATGGACCAAGTTCTTAAACCATTAGTTATGATTATAAGACTGCAAATTATAAGGAAATACATAAGGATTTTTTGATTTGGAAGATAAAAATACACATTAATATTCCCGTTCACATTAATATTCTGCAGGCGAATAGCATTTAAAAGCAAATATGGATTCAGGAGAGCAAGGGAACACTTGTGAGAAATTAAATCTAGCTCAGGAGGAGCAATAACTAAATTACTGCAATATAAGCCCCTCTAAGTCTCAACACCTGAGATCAGCCTTTACGTGGCATCGACAGTACAGATTTCACACTTATGCATATCTGAAGGATAATTCCGTGGTGAGAGATTACGCAGATGAAAAAGTCATTTCTGAATGAATGGTCTGCACAAAGTCCTACCGTCTCTCAAGCCAGAAAAGCATTTGAGGAATCTCAATAGGCAGCAAGTGAACAGGTTCAATTCTACAGCAATCCCTCTGTTCAAAATCACTGAAAGTACTGCACACGTATGTTAATTATACACAGATCATGGGATAGATCACACACAAACAGTAGTTTTAACTAACAGACCATTTTTTACAACTAAAGTTGCCCAATAAAATTTAATAACATTCCTTTGCCCTGTGTCCTTTTTTAGGGATGCATGATATTTAAATTCGTCCATAATTATTTTCATGTTATGGCTGTTAAATTAATCAATTATATTAAAATTCTATGTTTAATTGTATTCTGAAAAATGTTAAATTAAATTATAATATATTAATATAATAAATAGTGAGTATAGTTATACATTTACTGCATAATAGATATTCATTTTGAGATCTGCTAAAGATTTTTACCAGGTTATTAAATTATATGACGGCAAGGGTAACTAAAAGTAGCCGTGCACAATTAAATATTCAATATAAACCAGTATTAATAATTTAAAAAATTATAAATGTACAGATATATTGTGTAGCCCTATTTCATTGTTAAAAAAAAAAAAATTAAATGTAAAGCCTCCACTAGCAACCAAACAAACTTGACTAAACCAACTTGCTCATTTTACTAAATTTTTATTGTGCCACGGGACACCTGCGGGGGCAGACAGCCAAATCGGTGGGATGGTTGAAGGGATTTGGGGGCGGAATTCTCCTTAGCTAAGGAACACTGAGCTCTTTTTTCCACATGACTCCCATCTGTTGAGTGGTCATTGTCCGTAAAGTGTTACAGCTGCAAAGGACCAGTCCTACATTCTCCTGTGAAAAGGCTTTTTAACATATTCAAAACCTCCACAACCCATTATGCCAGTACTGTTACCGGGCCCTGATTTATTCATTGACTTTGCCTCAAAAACAGGCATTTGCACCCTGTTTAAAAACTTCACCCCCTATCCCTCCGACAGATTGGCTCCTCCTCTGGCCACCAACTCATTCAGCATTCTCTCTCTGCCTCTCTCTCTCTCTTGCATAGCCTCGTAAGAGAGTCCTAAATGGGTCCCTTCCAGGTAGAGATGACATATGTTTTTCGCTGCCGCCCAGTTATTCTGTGATCACATCCTGCTTGGGAATTGTTCATCCGTTCACTCAGCTTTTGTGGCCGATTTCATGCCATGTACGAGTCTGTGTTCTTGTCCTTCATGAAGCTGTCAGCCACATAAAAGTGGCCTGACTGGGGTCGTGCCACAAGTGGTGGGAATGGGACATCACCGCAGCTTCTTGGAGGAAGCCCACCCACAGTTCTTTGCTCCGCGGGGCTTTAATTTGACTTCGATTTTTATTATGCAGGCCCCCTGAGGAGAGAACACTTTTACAAGCCTCCGTAAAGCCCTTTTTAATAATGGGCTGAAGGGGCGAAGAATGGGCCCGCCACTGCTGTTTGACCACTCATGGCATGCTCCAATAAAGTGTGCTATTCATCCCTGCTCCCTTTCACTGAGTCACTATGGGGGGAATTTAGGCTGGGTGCTTATGTATGGAGTACCAAGGAAAGCTGGTGAAATAGATTTAATGGATCTCTACGATTCATGCACACATAGACTGAAGGTGGCCTTTTTCTCTTCACTTCCTTTGCCTCCCAGCTCTGTGCTTTTGTGAAGGACCAAGGGGAGGTGAAGCTTATAAGCGAAACAAGAGTCTAATTTCAAACGAATTGCAAGCGACCAACAGAGGAAGGACACAGTGAAAATGTACATCAAAGATGGAGTGATCAAATTTCTTTAGTCAGTATTGTTTTGTATTTCTCTTTTGCATTCCAAGCTGTAGCAAAATATTTAGGGATGTATACACCAATATACAATTCGATATCGATAAACAGAAAAATATGTTCATGTTTATGTCCGATAACAAATAAATAGCTGATATTAAAATGCACCTTTTTTTGTCTAGATACATATATCAAAAATGAAAAGCTAAAATCAGTCTTTTAAATGCTACAAGTGAATTTAGGCATCACAACATTATAATGTACAATGAAAAATGGATTTTCATATTTACTAAAGATTAAATTTAAAGGCCCACTGAAGTGCCCTGAAACATGCAGCATTATTCAATGTGTTGATGTAATTTCTACTGAAACAGGAAGACATATCGAACAGCTCCTCCCCTCTTTTAAAATAGCCAATAATGTTTAGTTTATAATCACAACTCGGCCAGGGGTGCGTTTCCCATAAGCATCGTTAGCCAACTATGGTCGCGAGTTCCGTCGTTATCAACATAGTTCAACGAGTCGGTGTTTCCCGAAACCATCGTCTCGACCTGTGGTTTAGAAGCATAGTTTCTTGTTTGCAAGACATGTGGACTTAATAAATCCTTACCTTGAGCAAAATAAGCAAGTTGACATTTAGTACAATCTATATCTTTTATTTCGAATACATACAAATGTAATGTATGTCTTTTAGTTTGTCAAGAGATTTAAAGCACCGTTTTTGAAGAGTGCGCATGTGCGTACGTGCTCTAGTACGTAAGAACGAGCCTGTGATTGAATCTGGAAATCAAGCAAAATAATTGAGAAAAATAAGAATTAGTCCTCAGATGCCATGTTCAGAATTTATAGCAAAAAATCTAGCATGAATTCGATCCCAAACTAATTAATTAAAAGCAGTTATTACTCCACCACCTGCGTGACATCATTAACCAACGTGGTTGAACAACAGATTTGCGACTATACGGTTTCGGGAAACAGCCGTGACTAGCTAGTTGATTTCTTCAACGATGCATCGTACTATGGTAGTTAAGCAGTGAGTAACGTCATTGTACGGGAAACGCACCCCAGAGCCGTTGAGCACGGTAAAGCCGCAGTTTCCTCCTAATCTCTAACAGTTTCTCCTTCATAATCTCCTCCATATCGCTTTAAAATATAGCATTCTGTGCAGAAATCAAATGGGTCCGATACGTTTTCTGGTATGCGCCGACTTGCGCACGTGATCCGCTCTGTGTTATCGTGTCTCTGGACCGGAGCAGACTGTGTGACTTCATCGCCCCAATGGAAAGCATATTTACAGTCTCGTTTTACAGAATCGTTCCCTATCCCCTATATGGCGCCATGTAGAAAACAGTAAATGTGTGAACAAGTGACCAATTTTAGCCGCATCTTCAGCATCTATTTATAATGTAGGGGGCGGGGCACTTTAGATTATAGAGAGCATTTGATTGGACAGAAAAATCTGATGAGAAGTTGAAGTGCAGAGTGATGTCATCAAAATCATTGATCCATATTGGCGGAAGTGAGAGACTAAGTTTTGAATGCTTATATCTTCTAAATGCGAATTTTGTCATTGTTTTGGAGCACACTAGCTTATAGATAACAGTAAGGCTAACAAATTTCATGGGGACTTTAACAGTGCTAGTCCTATTCAATTATTGATGTTTTTAAATGTTTAAATGTTTTTAAATGTTTTTAAATGTCAAATTAAATATCCAATGTCAAACAATACCATTTGTGTAACTTAAAAAAAAAACATATGGTCTCATGCAAGACTTAATCCAGAAACCTCACACCTGATTTTTAACCACTAAGCTACGACATCCATAACTAATCATTTAACCGAACGATGCATCATTAACTATTAACCAGTTCCATTTGAGAGTTTTACTCTCCTTTTCTGTACACACTGAAAATTAAGTGACTTTTCTATGGCATATCAAAAGGCACCACTTATGCATCATCAAGCCAGTCTAATGCCTCTTTGATTGTAGCCCACATTGGATCTTAAATAATGACAAATGATGCACTTTTACAAACTGCCTGAGGAGCATTTTTAGAGCAGCAAGCCCAACTTAATGCCACGAGGTGTTAACGGATTGATTCTCCTAATCTGTTCAGCTACACCGCTTGTCAGTGTGGGGCAGCTGAATTGTCTTAAGACAGCCTGGTGTGCTGTGTGTTAACCAATTTCACGGCCATCTGTCACGCACAGTTAAACTTTGCGCTGCTGTGTTGAGGGGAGGGAGGAGGACAGGAAGGGAAAGCCGCTCTGTCGCTGAGGCCGGGCAGAATGGATCATACAGTGGGGCTGTGTAGCCGTCCTCAAGTTCATTCAGAGCACTGCAACCAGACCAGTGACTTTTCTTCCCAGCTAATTATGTGGAAACTGCAAAGACAATAAAGCATCTGGTGGTCTTTCTTCCTGGTTTCAATTTTTCTCAATATTGTGACAGGCTAATGCATTGTGTCTGACTCAGCCATCCCAGCAGGGGATTGAGTGAAAGGCAGGGTCAGGAGAGAGCAAATAGATGAATTTATAACTTTGCCTTTTCACATTAAAGTAGCGAGATTGTTTCACTGGGACCCACTCCGCCCCCTCTCGCTGTCCCTCCACAGAGACCGAGACTCTCTCTGAAAACATGTTTTGTCTGTGCCACCCAAACTGAGTCTGGCCTTCCCCTTTCTGAGAGTCCTGGGTCACCACTGTTGGCCAACCTCCCCTATTCCTGCAAAACCTCCTAACACAGAGCCAGTGAAAAGAGAAGAGACCTAGTTCAGACATATCTGTGCTGAAGAAAGAGAACGACTGAGAAGAAAGTGAGAAGACTTTTCTTTGGATTGAAGATAAAACTGTAAAGTGATGCTCTTTTTATTACAACAATAATGACAAAAACTACAGTAATTCTTAAAATGATTCACTTCCAAATGGCATATTTTGCCTCGGACATGTTAGCATGCAACAATTACACCCCTAGATGCCACAATGGTTGTAGTGTAGACAGCTTTGTAGTCTACAATGGAAGCATTCTTGTTGTGTTGCGTCATGCTGTCATGTGCAGTGTGTAGGCATACGTGAGAAGAGAGAGGTTTGTCAAAAATACAATTAGTCAGTAAATAAATACCATAAAAAGAAAACACACTTAAAAAAATAACTGGTGCCAAGGTAAGAACTGGTGCCAAGGTAAGTAAATAAAGCTAAGATGTAGCAATGTAGCTACATCTTACGTTTATAATGTGCATGCATTGCAAATGTAAACTTTTGTTGAGCAACTTTTTTTGTGATGTTATTTAAAAGCTGTTGTGAATTCTACAGAATATTACATCAAAGTAATGTCATTTATTTTAGAGATGCACCAGCGGCCATACATCGCCTTTTCATTTTAGCCAATATAGTCTCTATTCCGGGTTTGTGCACAAAAAAAAATTCCAGCAATTTCCCACAATGTAGAAATTAGGCTTGCTGCGATAGTCGGTGTTGCCAGTGTTACCGGTTTTCAGGCGCAATACCGGTTACATAACAATACCGGTTACACCCCCCACCGTCGTTTAGATTTTTTTTATAGTAATGAAATTGTTTCGTTCAGTTAGTGAACAGACACAGTTACAAATAAAAACTGAACATGTCTGCTTAATAAAGCATGAGACGAACAAGAGATATTTTCTAGTAGAGAAAATAGAATTACTAGAAGTAAAAAACAAGTTATACGTAACATGTAACCCCACTAACACCCAACACTGACCAACAGTATTAAACAACAATCATCTGAATTCCTCAGAATGCAACACTTGTGATTTAACAGCAATGGTTGTTTGCCAACAAGCTCATTGGTGGCTCAGCAAGCAGACACCCAATAGCAGGACACCCTTCTGGTTCTGAGATCATTTTCCTCCCGTGTACACTCGCTCATCCTCAAGTCACTGCTGATCTTCAAGAACCCTCCATTCCCCCTCTTTTCCCCCTTAATTAAATGTGCACTTCATTAATGTAAATTGAGGGGCTTTAATGCCCTTGTTGAAATTCTGAAGAAAGTGCTGTGGCCTCGCGAAATGCTCAGGCATCATTGCAAATTAGATTAGGGACCAAGAAAGGCAGTAAAATTAGAATGATAATGGTTGATATGGCTGCCTGACAGGCATGACTATTCAAGGATCAATGGGACGTAGAATGCCTAGAGAAAGCCCACTCTCAAAGGCTTGGACCCACGTCAGCCTACAGATGTGCCTTTTGGAAGCACTTTAAATTAGTTTAATTTGGTAAATGGTAGGGATTTAGAAGCTCTTAGCCTGCCTATAACAAGACAAGAATACATTGAAATGTTTTGCTATTCTTTTATTAGCATAAAATAGGATTGAGGGTGATTTGCATTCCCAACAAGTCTACTTTTTTTGCTCATTTACTTCTTTTTTTTTAATTTAAAATAGCATTTTCATCCATATCTCATCCCAGGACTTTAGAATGAACCCTTTTTCCAAGCTGCTTTTCATTCTACTTAATCCTGTTAAGGACGGGAATGGGGGTTGATTTTATTCAAACTAATCTCATCAAACACACCAATTACAAGGTAATTTTGATTAAAAACCAATGGCTGAAAAGGGCTAAGGACATTTCCTTCCAACTTAAGAATCATAGCCGTTTTCGTTTAGGAGATCTCTGCCCATCCCTGTCAAAAGCTGCTAAAGCATTATGTCCAACCTGAAGTTCATGGTTTAGACATATAAACAGTGGCACAAAACCACTAACACGTCTGTCATTGATTCAATGAGGGGGGAAAAAAACTCTGGAAGCTGGCCACACTGTGCATACGGACTGCTGCTTTTATTCTGACCCCAATTCTTTTTCATAATCTGACATCACTGACTTACTTTGTTTACTCTCTTGGTAAACAGCAGCAGCATTGTGGTGTGCTGTTGAAAAGGGAGAAGCCATGCTTGAGCTGATGGGGGCTGGGTCAGAGGAAGTGACTTTTAACTAGTTTGGTCTTTAGCCACTTAGGAAATGCAAAGAAAGGGATTACACCGAGATCTGCTGCATTGTTAGAATATATGCACTTTGCCTAAAGAGTCACTATACTGCACCAACTCAAATTCATGCAAATAATTTCCATGTACTTTTAATTAGATTGCATTCTGTTGATTTTGAAGTAGCAAATTGGAATACTGTAATAATAATATATTATTTGTATTAATACTTTCTGATATAAAGAAAGTATATAATATAATCTCAAATTTCTAATATATACTAAATTTAATAATAATTCATAAATATATATAAATATATATATATATATATATATATATATATATATATATATATATATATATATATATATATATATATATATATATATATATATATACACACACACACACACACACACATGATAATTATTTGCATGAATCCATCTGTTTTCATGTCTGTTCAGGAAGAGTAGGCCTATTTTATGCAAACCCCTATTCATGCAGGCCTTTCACTGACGGTAATACATCATCTTTGGTCAAATCCCCAACCAACTGAAGCCTTAACGCAGGAAGCAACAAATGCCCGGAGAATCCCCATTAATATTCCCAGTGTCACCCCACAGAGGGTGGTCTTCATGAACAAAGCAAGCTCATTTATCGGGCAGCAGGTCAGTATACACTAGATACATCCGCAGGCAATAGAATGTGCGCAATCAAAGCAGCTCGCGAGCAGAGGTTTGGTAAATGTATGTGTCAAACCACCTGTAGACAACTATGAAATTCCAAACAAACGTGTAAATAAAGCCACAGAACTTATAAATGCAATTCATGCATCTCATACATGAATCTAGGGATGAGCTAGTTCATCTAATCTGTAAATCATCACGCAACAGTATGTAAAAAGCGGCTTACCTCGCTACCATGACAGTTCTTCCAGTGTCCCTCTCTCCAACACTCCAGTTCGCGCCCAAACCAAATCTGTTCACCTGCATCGTCCTCAAGGATTATATGAACATGTGCGAATTTGTGAACTAACTAAAAAAGACGACACGAGGCTACTAACTTAACTACAAAATACCAATAGTGTAGCTTTTCTATTAACGAGCTCGTTTTTTTCCAACAACTAACAGTGTAGCGTGACAAAATATGACTGTTTTGCGTTTTGTATTATTTGCTTATTACAATCGAGCGAAGCAATAAAACGTTCTTCTGAATCGTCTGATTAATTTTAGTGAATCGGTTAGTTCGGATGGTTTGGTTCATTTAAAGGAACAGATTCAAAAAAATATTCACCAATTTGTGTGCCCAGGTATTCATATAATGCATGTTTAAGGCTCCGGTGTATAAATAAATTCTGATTAAATGGTAAAATATATATAAAATATAATATATAGGCTATATTAAATGTATTTAAAATGGAAAAAATGTTACTGCCCTGAAATATAGATCCCATGTTAGTTACATATTGTGAACTTTGTTAGTTACAGTTTCAAAGAAGGTTCCCTAACACTAGTATCATATTATTCACCATCGACAAGACAATAAACAAATTTATTCTGAAAATGCAATGAGCAGATCTTATCACATTCATTAAGTAAAATGATTTTATACCCTGGCTGGTCTAAAAGGGCAGCAGAAAGCTAATGAGGCCTCTATAGGAAGTGAAGCCCCTGTGGCCGACTCTGTAATTAATCAGCTTCCCCTCTGATTATGGTGTCCATCAACAAGAGACACGCCGCTGTTTGCTTCAACAGGCAGAGGCTTGGAATTGGACACACTTAAGTGAAATCTTCAATTGATGTTTCCAGTGCGGAAAGCATTGAAGTTAAAGACAGGTCTTTGGATTTGTAACTATTATCCTAATAATGGTTTAAATAAGATAATGATAATAATAACTAATATATGTATATATTGACAAAAATCTTGGTTTTCAAGCTTTTGGATTACCCATACAATTATTCCTTTATTTATGTCTTGTTCTCTTGTTCCTCCCCACCCCCTATAGGATTCTCTTCTTCAGCAAGGATGCATGTCCTCTATGGGCCGGGATCAATGTTAAAAAGTGGAATTAGTCATTCTAAATCATGCAGCAGTGGTCGAAGGGATGGCCTCCGAAAATCATTAGACAATCATGTATTCCTATTGATTTATTCAAAGTACCTGGACTGAAAGCAGATTAAACAGCAAGTAAAAGGAAGCTAATGCTGATTAAATGGCAGCGGGATGGGAGGTCCTTGGGGTATGTTTTCGTCCTAATCAGTGGGAAACAATACTGCTGCAATCACTGGTCCAAACAGGTCTATTAAGGGCCCTTTACTTGACATATTTATGTATTTCAAATACTGGAGCGCACATTAAATTGAGTTTACTCACAGCACCTTTGCATCTGGTTGTAAGCGTCTGGACAATGGATGATCCCACTGCTGCCCATCCAATGGATATTTATCAGCATCACAACGTAATGCATTTTTTACTAAATGCAGTATGTTTTCAGGCATCCATTTCAGGTTTCCATTTGAAAAGGTAAGAATTCAGTGTGAAAACTATTTTAATCAAATTGTTTTGATTCTAAGCATCAACACAAAAAATGAGGATAAGGTGCAAGTTAAATATAATATAGTAAAATACAATACAGTAAAATACCATAGAGTTTGGCAAGATATAAATGGACATGAATATGATAAGAATGAACTATGCAGATCAGAGCAGTGGTTAAAAATGCTAATTGAAAGAAATATCTGATTTTGAGTACAATTTTGCTACTGTCTTATCAAGTTGCCGCTTGTGAAGCAAAACCAGCAAAGATCCACCTCCATAAAACCATCACTAAGGATAACTTCAGGTAATGTAGTTCAGCATTAAGCTCAGTTAAAGTTATAGAATCTGAAAAGTCCTTTGTCTGTTTTTCTCACCACACAGATCTCCTCAGGGAAGTCGACCATGACAAAACCAGAACAAAGCAAAAAGTCAATTCAGCTTGAATGAAACCTGAGGTAACAAAGAAAAATCATGTCATTTTGAGAGAAAGAGAGAGATCTGGGTCTGTATACCGAGGGGCTGTAGCAGGATTTGATATAGCATGGTTATGCTTGAAATCGACTCTAAAGCACAGCCTGCTTGTGTCAAGCCATTGCTCAAAGATCAATACTTGTTCAGTGCAAACATACAAAATAAAAGCCTGTTCATGGGCCGGCTTCTCTCGTGCCTTGAGGATCTACATCGACAGCAGAACGGAGGACTTGGTGGTCTCCACAAGGAGGGTAATCAATGAGGCAAAGGGTTGAGATCTACTGATTTACTCCTTTTGTGGTTTGATTAGGCTTTGGGGACATTTGAAGCAAGCAGAAATCACTATAGCAGAATGTGTAATCCATTTCAACATCAGCTCCAGAAAGATTTGGATGTGATTTGACTGATGCATGTGTATAAATCATCATGTGAGCTAAAGGAATTCAGACTGTATACTGTTTGTAAAATAAGCAGAATTAATAAGGTACATGTTGTAGGTGCAATTCTATCAACTTGGGGTATGGTGGCGTTGCAAGCCATGTAATTATTATATATTTTTGAATATACATGTTTTATTTATTTTCTTTGTGTGTGTATGAAAGTTTATGGATATAAGAGTATAATAAGAACATTTATAAAAAAACTTTTTTTTTATTGAAATATATCTTATTATATTTCTTAAAGGTCACCTATTATGCAAATTCCACTTTTACAAGGTGTTTGGATATAAATGTGTGTTGATAGTGTGTGAACACAACCACCCTACAATGATAAAAATGTGACTTCACATTCCTCATGCCCCGCCCATGGCCTGACTGACAGCCCTTCATTACCATAGTTTCCAGGGGAAAAAAACAGGCCAATCAGAAGAGATGCTCATGAATATTAATTAGACAGGCCAAAATCGACCTGTTCTTATCAGAGCTCCTGAGAAAGGAGCTGTAAAAATAAATTGCAATGGTTTTTGGTACTTATACCGCAAATATATAGACACCTAAAATAAAACTCCAGAAAGGTGTACCATATGGGACCTTTAATAATGTTAAATATTATTTCTTTATTTAAAATGTTATACTTTTTTATTTCCAGAGATTGTGAATGTCAGATTTTCAGTGTGATCTGTCACTTTAAATTTCATCTAGGTAAATCTGAAATCCAAGCTATTCAGAGCAGCTAATGTTTAATCCAGGTTTTTGGTTCAACTCTCTGTCTTTAATTTGCCTTCGATGCCCTTTTGATGACAAAGGTAAACTGATGACAGTTTAGAAAAGCCAGCTCTCAGCCATGTGAAAAAAAAAAAAAAAGATGTGTTGACCCTTCGTAGATTGAATTTAGCACAAGGCTGGATCGCAGCAGTTGCAGACATGATGGATTATTGTAATGACCACCTCCACTGCCTTTTTGTCATGTTTAAATGGCAATAAATTTAGCAGAAAGCACAAACCATATGTTTGATGTGTAAGTAAAATGTACTTCATCAACCATGTGCATTTAGAAGTATTGCTAAATTGCAAAATTGGGTAGGTTTATCTTTAATCTTTATTAATATTTATTCAAAGTAGTTTCTAATGTTAAGTGAAAAACATAAAAATTTTAACTGTTGTCATTTACAGTTGTCATTTAATGTAGTCAAGTTGATTCAGTTAAATAATATATTAAACTTCAATAAAACCAGTTAATTTAGATGTTACCACATTTATAGTTTTTAGATTACCTGACAAAAACATTTTTACAGTGACTTGTCAGGTTGTTTTTAACCATCGGATGGAAAAGATCTCTTCTATCGCATTAATGGATATTGAAAGGGCCTAATGAGATAACCAAAGCATGAGGAAGAAATTAGATGTTCTTAAAAGTGTCTGAATGCTTTCAGTCAGCTTTAGTTTAGCTTTAACGCAGTGTTTGCTGTTGGATGATTTTTCATGCGCTGAGTGTTGTGGATGAGAAGCTGATACCGAGCGTCTTTCTGTGAGAAGCACTGCATTTGCTGTCGTTTAAGAATCTCCTGGTCGATACGTTTGGGAGTGCAGAGGTATGAGTCTCTGCTGGCCTTATCTTCAGCCCTCCTCCCTCTTAACACCGGTGATTGAGTGCTGGATATTAGATCCTCAGGCCACCACATACACACATCACATTCTCATTCACGTACACACAGACAAACACACACATCACACATATATTACTCAAGTTGAGAGTGATGGCCAGTTCCCACATAACTCATGAGGAACTAGGAATGGAAAGAGGGAAAATCTGGTCTTGACACACTTGCAAAATAAAGTTTGTTATTACCTTATTGAACTTCAACAATTAAAACTCCATGTGTGTGTGTAGAAAAGCTTGCTGCCTTAAATTTTTCAAAAAAGTTGCTACCTTAAATAAAGTACAATCTGCTTGGATGTTTAAGTCCTTTCAACTTAAATTACATTAAACTGACTTTTAAAAAAAAGAAGAACTTTAACTTATTTTGATGAGTTAAAGCAATATTAAGACGTGTTGTTTTAATTTGTTGATCACATAATTTTTTATACATAATATACAGCATATATAGACTTCACATCTCAAAGACTTTCAATGAATTTAAGGTCTGGACTCAATTCATGTGTGAAAATGATTCTTCATGCTCCCTCCCAACCATTCTTTCACAATTTGAGCCTGATGTATCCAATGCAATCTC
The DNA here is from genome assembly GCA_039654625.1 of Rhinogobio ventralis. Lineage (NCBI taxonomy): Eukaryota > Metazoa > Chordata > Actinopteri > Cypriniformes > Gobionidae > Rhinogobio > Rhinogobio ventralis. Next base: position 15,499,167 of record CM077208.1, on the reverse strand, counting down.
ATAACCAATTTGTATGACCAGTTTGTCTAAACCCCAGTGATGGATAGGTTTAGGGGCGGGGTTAGGTGTAGGTCATTCGTAGGTGTAGGCCATGAGATCGGGTTGGATGCATCTTGACATTGTCATCCTGGAATATGGCCATGATGTGATTTCCTACATGGTTGTTTAAGAAATGAAAAGCTACACACTCCATCACTTAGGGTTAGAAGGACTGTTGCCAAACATATAACATGCTAGAAACATAATAATCACTGCAGTAATGATCCAGTCATAGACTCTTAAGCATTTAACAGCGACTTTTTTTGGCCTGGCAGTGTATAAATATAATTATGTTATATTCTTAAAATGTATAATAAGTACAGTAAAGTTATATTTTTGTCTTATGAACATTGTAGTTTATATTTAAAGAAAAGTAAAGGAAACTGAGTTTCTTTAATGCATAATTAAATAAAAACTAAATAAAGGTAGCACATAAAGTTTAAGCTTTGCCATTATATGAAGGCAGGATGACAGAGGGATGGAACAAAAGAGACAAGTTCATCTATTTAGTGATGGACAGAGTGCCCAGGCAGGGGCAAACAGTCTATAACTGCATGTAAATGAAGTAGCCTGTGCCAACACACCTGCGCTGTCTCTTTATCATGAATAAATATTGGTGGTTCTCACCATCCAACTTGGGTGCTTGCTGTCTGACAAAGCATTGTGCAACAGCACATTCCATACATCCTGTTGCTACACTGGATGTCTTTATAAAGGTGGAAAAACCCTGCGTCTGCTTTATCAAAGAACAGGTTAGGCGGTCAACACAAAGTCATTAACCTTTGACCCTGATACATTTTAGGCCAGAGGAACAGCACCTGACCAACTGATTGTTTGGGAAAGAGCTTCCCAGGAGCTTTAAATATGTTAGTTATTTATTAGGCTTTACCTTTATAGTAAAAAAAAAAGAAAGAAAGTGACAGTAAAGACATTTATAATGTTACAAATGATTTCTAGCTGAAATATAAAAACTTTTCTATTCATAAAAGAATCCTGAAATTTCTTATTCTGGAATTTCCAATTTCATTTTTGAGTAGGCCTATAGTTTTACTTGTGTGGTCCATTGTAACATTAGTAAATGTTCATTTTGTATTTTAATGACATTGATTTTCTTTTCTTTTTACTTGTACAATATGGGACCCTGGACCACAAAATCAGTCATAAGTCGCACGGGTATATTTGTGGCAATAGCCAACAATACATTGTATGGGTCAAAATGATTGATTTTTCTTTTATGCCAAAAATCATTAGGATATTAAGTAAAGATCATGTTCCATGAAGATATTTTGTAAATGTATTACCGTAAATATATAAAAAATGTATTAGTAATATGCATTGCTAAGGACTTCATTTGGACAACTTTAAAGGCGATTTTCTCAATATTTAGATTTTTTTGCACCCTCAGATTTTCAAATAGTTGTATCTCAGCCAAATATTGTACTATCCTAAAAATGTATTTATTTATTCAGCTTTCAGATGATGTATAAATCTCAAATTCAAAATATTGACCCTTATGACTGGTTTTGTGGTCCAGGGTCATATATACATTATGTAAACTAACATTGTTGGGTCACCACTTGAAGTACAAACATAAAAATCTGTGTCCTGGAGCAACCACTGCTCTTTAACAATATCCCATGTTATGAGACTTATCAATGCAAAATCTTTTAAAATAAAGAGGCAACAGACTAGTGCAGCCCTGTAAGGACTACCAAGATTGCTAAATGTGACCTAAACAGGCAGCCATCTCCAGACCTGATTTGAAGGAGTGTCTCCAGTGACAGAACGCTGTCTCCTTCATGCTCTGCTATAAATGGTTCCAGTGTCGGGGAGAATGGGTGGAATAAACTTCACTCTCCAATCCCCTGGCCCATTTAAACAGCAGATGAAAAGGTGGAGGGACAGGCAATACATGTTACTCCTCTTTCATTCGCCGCTCGGCAGCTGATAAACAAAACAGCGAATATCCAGTGCATTTTTAGACAGCCGCTTTTCACCTGTCACTCCACATAAAGAGACAAGCTGGGATTTTCACATGCCACTTTCTCTATTGCTGTCATTCCCACAGCAGCCTCCCAAATGAGGCTGTATTTATCATCTTGCAAGGCCTCTCTCTTTCTCTCTCCCTCTATGTCTCCGATGGCATACTGACACAAGATTAATTCCAGTCAGCTGCTGAAAATAATTATTGCATTATGGGAACAGTGATCATTATTTAGAACATGATTAAATATGTCTGCATCTATTGACTCGAGGCCCTGTGATTTATGTATTTATTTAGTCAATATTCTAATGTAAATGATGTAATTAATTATAGATAGTGGTGTCGGGTCGTTGGTGAGAGGAACCAGGCGTGCCGCTTTGTGCCGCTCGCTCTGACAGATGTGAGAGGTGGTTTAGGAGCAGTTCAGGGAATTCTTCGGCCCCCAGATCTATTTCTTTATCTGTCCTACCTCCGCTCTCTATATATGCTCTACATCTCTCTCTCTCTTTTCACGGCTGCCATTACAGCTGATATACTTCTGACAATCCACTTGCTCATCATTCATTCTTCAAACTGAGATTAGTGTAGGGCACAGTTTAGCTCCCTGAACAGTGTAACAAGACGAGGCTGCGGGATGGAGAAACGGGCTGAGTGTCAAAAGGGACGTGTTCTCATTTGCAGCTGGGTAAAAATTAATGTTTTTCAAATGAAGGTAGATGAACATGAGTAGATCAAGCTGTTCTGAGAGGTTTTTTCCTCTGGTGTTTGATCTAGAAAATGTAGAAAATGTGTGTTTTTGGAGGCTGTCACCATGAACATTTATGGGTGAAATTCAACTAAAGGAATCATTTCTGCTTAATGTCTTTGAGATCAAGGGGTTTAGGTCATATTCTATCAAATGGAATTCTTACTTATCAACATTTTTCTGAACACCAACAAAAATCCAGTAACTTTAATTTATCAGTATATTTACTATATATTATATACCATTTAAATGAAGACATTGTTTAAATTAATACGTTATTAGCTAACTGTGTGATTTGTATATGTACATTTCTGAAATGCATAACTTAGACACAGTCACCTCTGATAACAGATCACTCAAAATTGTAATGTAGACGCATGAATTTTCTGTAAAGCTCCTTTGAAAAGATATGTATTTTAAAAACTGCTATACAAATAAATGTGAATTGAATTGAATTATTTATATATATACTATATATATATATATATTATATTTATATATATATATATATATAATGAGTGTATATATATATATATATATATATATATATATATATATATATATATATATATATATATATATATATATATATACTATATTTGTGTAACTACATTGTAACAAGGGCACATATTTATATAGTATGTGCCGTTGTTACAATGTAATTACACAAATAATTACTGAGTAATATTAATTAACTATGTACTTACTATAGGGTTACGGTTGGGGTTAGGGTTTGGTTTAGGTTTAGTTGTAATTGTGCATAGTTTTCTATTATTACTAAAAACATGTAACATGTAACTATGTCACCTTAAAATAAAGTGTTACCTTCCATTTCTTAACATTAGTTAACTACATTAGTCAACATGAACTAACATTGTAAAATACTTCTAAAGCATTTATTAATCTTAGTTCATCAGTTAATATGAACTAACAATGAAAAGTTATATTTTAGTATACACACACACACACACATCTAATTTAATATAAAAGTCAAATTAAACATAATGCTTTCAACCCTGTTAACTTTCTGAAAGCATATATTTATATTAGGCTTCTTTATATTCAATTTTTTTTTTTTTTTTTTTTTTAATGAATCAAAATTCTACCCCTTTCATAGAATGGCCCAGAAGGATGACTGATTTGTTTACTCCCCCTGAAGAAAATCTTTCTCCTCTACACCGCCCTCTTTCCCCTCTCCCTATGGAGCGCTTCATGACTACCTCCCTCCCAGAAGGATCATTCGGTCATCCGCCAGTCTCACTGGGACGTCGGGGGTCACGTAGTATCCCTTGTCATGCCCGAGTGAAGTGATTTCCATTTTAATGTCACACTTCTAATCTCTCAAAGATGCAATGTACAAGACACAAAGGCTTTAAGTGGTCTTCATATATCACTCATTCCCTGTGCTTTCACTCAGGTAATCATCACGATTGCTCTCCATTTCTCAATATCTGCCGTCTGAGGTGCAATAAGAGTCCTGCCCGGCCATGGCTTACAGCCTCAGAGCAGGCTGAAATTTTGTAGGACATCATCCAGTACCCCCGCCACACATGTTTCGTGCCGCAGGGGGACCGAAATAAGTGAACCCCATCCATTTAGCTGTGTCAATATTACGCTCATTTGGGATTCCTTTAATGGATCCATATATGGCTAAGATGCTTTTCACTGACCCTAATGATAATGACACCCTGACTGCAATAATCATAAGAAGTTTGCCAATAAAAACTGCATTTTGAAATGCTTTGTGTTCATTTTGGAAGGAAAAAAGCAACACTACCCAGAATTCAAACAAAAAAAAGGTCTCAAATGAATCAACCCCATTAAACCTCAACATGCATCTTCATGCATTTCCCCCTATCGTATCAAAAAGCAATCTAAGATTATATGCAGAGTATATGTTTGCAGTAAAGCCAGCGTAGTAGAAAAGCACCACAAGCCCATCTGGAGCACGATCAAGCTGTGTGGCTATACACACTGTGTCCGGGTGACTGCTCATCTGGCACACGGCACACCATCATTTTTCCCTGTCACGGACGGAAAGGGGGAGGAATTTGCGGAGGAACCCCACCGTGGAATGTTTATATTTCATAAACAAAATGATGTTTTCTCCATTGGCTGGGACGGGTGGTTCCAGTTGCTGAATTTCTCCTATGCCTGACGCAGATTATTAATGCGCTCGAGTAACTGTTAATTTCACTTTGTGGGAATGATTTATGGGCAGGCTAAGAAGAGAGGCATAATCTAATTGAGATCAGAATAGCTGTTTCTCCTGTAGTCACGGCAGTCCCATCCAGATGGGGCACTATGATTAATGCCTAATGAACAAATAATCCATTAAATTAATATAAAACCATTTTTTAACAACACGGCTCACTTTAGGAGGGAATAAATAAATAAATTGAGACAGAAGTGTTTCTTTCTTCTTTGTGTGTGTGTGTGGTTGTAATCAAACCGTGGAAAAGCTTCTCATTCGGTTAAGAGATTAGATTGTTTGCTCGCCCGGTTTACAAAAAAACAAAAAATAAATAACAAGAAAAGTGAGATTTGATGGTAGGGTGGACCCAAAATTGCGACGGCTGGAACAATTACATACCCATTTAAATATCAAAATGCCAAACATTATCACAGCCAACTAGAAAATAATCAAAACAAAATTACTGGTGGTGAAACAAATTATTTTGTGTGAATGTCTGCCAGTGGCTGTGTGTGAATTGAAAAAGACAATTGACATGGCACCAGGGTTTTAACTTGAAAATGGATCCAATTATATTAGACAGAGGTTTCAGATTAAAAATATGGGAATAATATGCAATAGAAGGGCACATATAAAAGGTTTATCAAAGTGAAAATGTTGAATACAGTCTGCAAAATTAAACTTAAAACCAACTGTGACACATTTGATTGCACTTTAAATGATTTATATTTATCGAAAAGGGGTATTATAATGAAGGGACGGATCCTGCATCAAAGATATCGGATGCTTATGTCAGAAAGATCCATATTAATAAATGCTGACACCTTTCTTAGCCATTGTCCATATTGATTTTTCATGATGGTTTCATCGGTGAGCACTATAACATACTTTAGCAGTAACTTTAGCTGGGCAGCTTGACCAAAAATCATTGAAAGTCCCTTTTTAATGCTTCATTACTGAAATGGGCTGCTCACATCATTCAGCCGAGTTGCTAATGAGGTGAAGTGTGAATTTAGGTCGACAAAAAAGACCTCCTTATGCAATTACGTCAAGTTATTTATTTGCCTAACAGCAGTTTAACCTATGCTGACCGGCACTGTTTACATTTCATATACAGTTTTTCCCCATTTATACAGCTGGATTGTTGCTTTTTAGGACTGTGAGGTGTGAGTTTTCCAGTCTCGCATTTGATTTTCATAGATTAAATTTTTTTGTAGTTCAGTTGTGATATTCTCTAAAAAAAGAATAAACACATTTCTACATTTTTGCATTTTTTGCATAATTAAAGGCATTAATAATTTAATTGTAAAATTACAATTTTTAATGAATACATATACCTGCATACTGTACATATTAATATTATTAATATTATATGAATAATATTACCCACCTGCGACCACCTGTCCAAGCTATCATCATCAGTCTGAAACTCCATATCATTTAATTCAGGTGAGCAGCATACAGAGAAGCAAGACTTCAATTCACTTTGAGAGCAGGGCTGCACTTTCCATTCCATAAACATCTAGAATTAGATTGGATACACTTTAAGTCATTGGCTGTAAATTGGTGAGACTTTGAGGTCACCAGACTTTACTGAGCTATTATAATGTGCAGGTGAGTGACCTCTTCAAGAAACAAAAATACAACAAGACAACTAGCCTGTTGCAAAGTTGAGGGTGAGGAACTGTACAGCACTAAACTCCCCTGCCCATATTGTTCAGAACAGATCATTCAGGAGAACTGAATTATTAAAACACTTTATCACTTTCAGGGTCAAATATATTGAGCCTGCCTGGGTGTATGTGGGTGTAAGCAGAGATTGATTGTCTTTTTCGCAGTGGTTTTACATTTCTGCATGCTCTTAAGTGTGTTCCCTGTCTCTTATTGGCTGCTGAAAGGATTCTGTCAGATAAAAACCAGTAGGAAGGATTTTATGTCCTGATTCAGTAACTGTGCATGAAACTTCTAAAATGTTGTACTGTCATGCTGTAAATATAGCAATATATAAATTAATCCACAGTGATGCTATATGATAAGGAATTGTAACTTGATTGTCTCTGTTGAAAAAAACAGCACATGCTGGTTAGGTATGTTTTGAAGCATGGCAGCTGGTTTGAGCTGGTTTAAGCTGGTCCTTAGCTGGTCATGAGCTGGTTTAAGATGGTCAAGTACTGGTCCTAAACTGGTCCTAAGAAACTAGCTCCAGCTCAGGACCAGGTTATAACCAGTTCAGAACCAGCCTTAACCAGCCCATGACCAACTAAGGACCAGCATAAACCAGCTCAAACCAGCTGGTATGCTTTAAAACACCTAACCAGCATGTGCTGTTTTTTTTTTAACAGGGTGTCAAGATTTCCGGTCTCGTCTGCTTCCATTTATTTTAGCTGTATGAAAACTGTCAGTTATACTGCTTGATAGTGCAAACTGTTACTTGTTATCATATTATATTAATTTATTATTTTAATCATAGACACACTTGTTTGTAGTGCAAATAATTTTACCATTTACAGCATTTTTTTATTCTTCCCATTATTATAGCGGCAAATGAATCAGAAGTGTCCACACAATCACAGAAAAAAGCTTACTTCCGCGTCACTATAAGGTGAATACAAGTATCCTGAGATCCTGCATGCTTGGCAAGATTTTACAGAATAATCTTTTAAATCAGGTTTTTAGTGCTGGCTTCATTACTCTTTATAATTTGTTTACAATTTAAAATTCTTCACTATGTTTTAGCTAATGGTTACCTCATTACAGATCTTCAATCTCCAAATCTACCCAGTACATCAGTATTGCTCTCCTCACTCTCTACTTATATCAGCCTCTGAAATTAAGTTGAGAGCCATAAACTCGACTGCCATAAAAGAGGTTAAACAAATAAAAGCCGATTTGCCTGTTTCCAAGAAAATAAAATAAATGTACATTACACAACATACTTGACAAGATTGATCTACTGGCTTGTGTATTCGTTTATGCCTTTTATTTTCATTTTGGGGTGTGCCTACACTGTAAAAAAAAAAATATGGTTAGTTTAACTTAAAAAAGTAAGTTATATTTAAGTTAAGTTAAAATTTTGAGTTCATTGAAATAAAAAATTTGAGTTAATACAACAAAGGAGATTGGTTTAATAAACATAAATTAAAAAAAAATATTATGTTATTTGAATCACATTAAATATCTAAGTTGATTTGACAAATGATACAAAGTTGTGATAACAAACAATGAAAATACTTTTTTACAGTGTACTGGCAACATGTAAACTTTCAATTTTCATTTTCATTTCAATTTAATGATGATAGTTTAGTTACAGTATTTACCCAGATTATTTATTATATTATATTATATAATATTTAGTATATAAATATTAATATTTTATATATAAATATAACATCTTTTTCTTAAATATATACATGCGTGTGTGTATTTATATATACATAATAATTATGCACACATATATTCTGTAAACACAAACTTTTATTTTGGATTAATCGATTGCCCAGCACTAATTATATTATATTATATTATATTATATTATATTATATTATATTATATTATATTATATTATATTAATTATATATTATATTATATTATATTATATTATATTATATTATATTATATTATATTATATTATATTATATTATATTAATTATATTATATTATATTATATTATATTATATTATATTATATTATTATTTCCCTATAGGCATATAAAGTCTTTGCTCTTGGGTGGGGAGTGGATCAGGGCTCTTGTAACAGCAGGAGCTGCTGTGAGACAAATTGCTACAAATTGTGAATTTTCCATTTTAGAGGATTACAAAGAGGCCCCATTGAGCTGCTCTCCACAGCACACACACAAGAGCAGCAGGAAACCAGAGCAAAGCTTAATGAACAATGAAGCTGAGGGAATTATCTGAGTGACAGCCAGCGTCTTTTTAGATCTCAAGAAAACTCTTAAGTCACTGATCCTCCAGGGGCGAAAGCGCAGCTTGTGAGAATTTATTTGATCAACTTTTGTTTTTCAAAAAATATTTTTCACGAAGTGAAAATCATTTAATAAATAAAAATAATATAATATTTAATTAAAATATAATCAATTTAAATATACATCTTTTGTAGCTCTTGTTTTTAAACAGTTTAGTTTCATCAGTTGCACTTTTATGTGGTTTCACAGCTAAGGTCCAGATCTAAAACATTAAATAAACTAATAACTTACCAAGCAACTGAAATACAGATTTATGAACCTGCTTCAGTCAGATTTTTCAAGTATGTTTGGTCTTTGGTCCTGAGAAGGTTAATATTTACTCTCACAGTTGTCCCACAGGCCTTCAAGACCTTGCCTTGCTTGAGAACAGACACAACTTGTGTTGTCTAAAGTGAGAGGTGAGAGAGAGGCAAGACCTAGGAGAGCTTGATTTATGGTCGTGCTCACCAGAAAACGCTCTTTTATTTACCTAATCCTGCCTGGGAAAGTTGGTATACATGATAGAAAGTTGTCAGTTCTACGCAAATAGAGTGAGCAAAACAAGGCTCGAATTGTTCTTTTTTCTCCATGTCAATTTGCTCCCGGGCTATAATGCTATTTTCCCATGCTCGCCAAGGCCCTGTCGTTTGTTTAGCAATGTCGCAATTGGGTGTTAATGCCTCTTTAGTTATGTCACCCCTGTCTGTTGAGGAGCAGGAGAGGCGCCTCTGCTTTTCCTTTCTCAATCCTGGACTGTTTCAGAAAGGGGAAATTAAGACAGTGTCACTGTGAGGTCAGAAAGTGATAGTGCAGGAATCTAATGCTCTTTACACCGTGACTGGGAAGAATCTGACATATCCCTTGGCAGCTGCTCTCTTCTACTATAGACTGGTGAGAATGGGTTGATATATTACACCACTCATCAAATAATTAAACATGTGGACATTAAATATTGCTTTGAGTTGAATTATTTTATATTTTTACCTGTATATTATCATAAAGTTAGTCTGTTACAGTGTGTAAAAAAATCCTATCAACAAGACAAACACTTAACCAATATTACAGTAATATTAATACTGAAGACCTCTGTGGTCTAATGTGATAACTGAGGCACAAAATAGCACCATGTTGTATTTATATGAAATGAGAGAAAGAGCATGCAAATACACTGAAAAAAAAATTGGTGTAATTTTTCACAAATTAAATTTCAGAATTAATTACAAAGAAGCAGAAAGTAAACACAATTGTGAAGTAGAAATCAAAGATTAAAATAGTGTTTCCTTGTAAAATTATTGCAATATAATTATATATTTGGTCTGATCAACCCTCTCATCTCATCAGAACACGTAATTATTTTGCAAGGAGGCGATTTTGTGCGTTTCGTATGGAAACGTATGATTTAAAAAAATGTTTTATACATGAACCACTATTGAACTTAACCATAGTGGTGAGTAAGCAGATCATACAAAAATGAGTTTGAATACGACTTCATACAAATATAGCCACCAATTCGTCAAAACCCCAAAAAATACTTGCAAATTGCCATGAAAGTATATTTGTCTGATATACAGTTTCCATGGACAAAGAGTATTGAGAACTAGCATAACAAAACATTAAACACAACTAAATCTCTCACTTAACATTAATCTTGCACAAAAAACATTATAAAACACTTAATTTTAGCATTTACTTTCCCTTTTGAGTGTCATGGCAAATCATGCTGGAAAATATCAATCCAGTTTTAAATTTAAAGAGATAGTTCACCCAAAAATGAAAATTACCCCATACCCACTCACCCTCAAGCTATCCTAGGTGTACATGACATTCTTCTTTCAGACGAATACAATCAGAGTTATATTAAAAATTGTCCTGGCTCTTCCAAGCTTTATAATGGGAGTAAATGACAGCTCAAAATTTGAAGCCCAAAAAAAGGTATCCATCCATTATAACAGTAATCCACAGGGCTCCGGGGGGTTAATAAAGCCCTTCTGAAGCGAATCAATGGGTTTTTGTAAGATAAATATTCATATTTAACACATTATAAAGTCAAACATCTAGCTTCCAGCAGACCGCCTTCAGTATACAACTTACAAAAAAAAAGTAACTGCCACGACGATGACATTGGGCGTAGCGTAAGCGTTTTGAACTGCGAGAGGCGTTACACTTTCTTTGTAAGTTGAATACGAAAGGCATATTCATTATAATGCTTGGATTAGCCAGGACATTTTTTAATATAACTCCGATTGTATTCGTTTGAAAGAAGAAAGTCATACCTAGGATGGCGTGAGGGTGAGTAAATTATGGGATCATTTTCATTTTTTGGTGAACTATCCCTTAAAGTTTGTCTAAAGTAAAAGAAACAAGTTCATAAAACTCAAAACAATGAAACAATTCAGATTACTTAAAATGTGTCAGTTTTGTGAACTCAAAAGAAAAAGAAAGTTCTAAATACTTTGAACTTTGATTGAACTAATTTGTTTAATTTGAATTGGCTCTACTCAAACCAAGTAATTATTTTGAGCATTAGGGTTTACAGTGTACAGATGGTGCGTTTGACCATTCAGAAAAAAAGTATTTCAGTATTTTCATGGACCTGTGTAATAAGAAACCATATTTCAGATGTCCAAAAGCCCAAAATTAATTGAGTTCAGTTAAGTGAATGTCTACTTTTGAGCTCTAAATTATGGTGCTACAGGAACAGGAATGTTCATTTATAATCTATGCCTTTTGTTTGCTCAGAAGCTTTGACACAGCCTTTCCAGTCTAAACTTTTGACCCCTGGTCACTGTGGTACAGCTGATGGTGTTTGAGGAGAACGTAATGGGACTCATTTCAGATGGAATCATTCCAAGTGTAAACAATGATTCTGATGCCTCATCCAGATTCTCCTCACACACTTAGAGGAAGGAGATCCTGGCCTCATTACTGCAGCCAGTGTGACGATCATGTCCAGAGCCAGGGGGGCTTGACATTTTGCCCTCTTCCATGAGGTGAACTTCTTACTATTGTCTTTAATATAGAAGTCGTTCAGCCAATATTTCTGGTGCATTAGATCATCGATTTACTTGATGATAAATATCTAAACATGTGATTGGTGTTTTTGTTGATTTAACTTCAAATCATTAAAAAGATGTAGCTGTGTATTGATCTATTTTGATTGTTATATGCAACAATACATGTGCATGAACCTCCACAATGGTTTTCACCAAAATGTCTTTCTTTTTTCCTTGTTTGAATTGTCTGTTTGACCTTGCAATCTCCATTGCAAACCAGCAAGAACCCACGGTTTGTGTTTGTTTTATTGACTGGCCACAGACCAGAGTTGTACCTCCTTAGAGTAAATGGGTTTTCATTTTTTATTGGCAGGCCACTGACAGAGGTGTTTTATTGAAGCTCTTTAGAGTTTAACAGCTCGGGGCATCAATGTGTGCTAAAGAGATGCCTATAAAATCAAACAAAATGAAGTAAAATAAAAATGAGATGAGGAACACCTCAAATGTAATGGGAAGTAAAAAATTAGAACCATTAACCTCAGGTGATTAAATGGTAGCAATGGCCTGTTTAGGTTTATCACTTCAACATGCTCAAGCATTATTTTGTCATAGATCTCACTGGTTCAAAATGTTCTGCTTCCAGAATCAGTAGACAAACTTGATGTGCACAACACTGTCTATGTCCTTTCAAAAACGGAGCCAGTGGATAAACATTTCTCTGAAATGGTTATTGACCACACAAAGCATCTAATCTGAATAGGTTGCCCAGAACATAATTTTTTTGTTTTCAAGAAGAGCATTTATATACTGCTTCCAATATCCAGTGACAGCAATAGTGACAAATATATCCATGAAAAATAAAGAGGCATGAATAGGATCATAGCCTGCTGAACTTGAGGTCTCGTCATTATTGATTATGGAAATATGCCTGACTATGACCTAGGTATTTTATGAGCCTTAAGCATTGATTAAATACACACCAAAACATCTTTGGCAGTAAAATCAGGCGTCCATTCAATTAGTGTCCCTCCTGTCTTGAATTCTTCCTCTTTAAAAGCATTTCATTCTTTTATGTATTTACTTCCATTGTCCAAATATTAAATTAAGCTCGGGCCATACTGATGGCGAATGACCTCTTGTGGAACATTTGACCTCCGACTTTTGACAGGGAGGATCGTCTGGGGCTCTGGTCATGTGGTGAATCAGAGGCAAGAGGTCAGAGCAATGCACTTAAGTTCTTCTCTGCCCATCATCCTCCATGCACTTGCATGAGGCTACAGACTCAGATTTGGCATTCAGATCAATAGATTCTCAAAGATTGACTTCATAAGTAGGTCATAAGAAGCATTTTAGATATTAGCGCTGGTCAGCAAGAGGCTGCGTAGAGTTCATGCTCTGGTCTCTCACTTAAGTTCTCACCCTAGCAATAAAACTGAGAAACATATACATGAATCATCTAAATTCAATAGGCAGAAAGAGAAAGAAAAAGGTTGGATAATAGTCTCCTCCAACAGATGATAAGTTAAACAACTGAGTTTTTGAGTTAAATTATTTTCATTTGTTTGGGGGGGTTGGCTTTGCTTTTTTTCTTCTTTCCTTTGCTGTTGTCTTTTTAATTAAACAACTAAGTTTTTGAGTTACAGTATTTTCATTTGTTTGTATGTTTTTTTTGCTTTGCTGTTGTTTTTGAGTATTTTCATTTTGTTTTGTTTTGTTTTGTTTTGTTTTGTGCTTTGCTTTTTTCTTTGCTTTGCTGTTGTCTTTTTTGAGTTTTTGAGTTAAACGTTTTGTTTGTTTGCTTCGGTTTTTGTTTTGCTTTGTTTTTGGGCTTTGCTTTTTTCTTTACTTTATTGATGTTTTTTGTTTTGTTTTGTTTTGATGTGCTTGTTTTTGCTTTTCTTTATTTTGATGATTTTTTTTTATTGTTTATTAATTTTGTTTATTGTTATGGTTGTTAATGGTTTGTTTCTGAAAGTTTACAGATTTTGACCTACATTTTAAAATAATTTTCAATTGTGAATCGGTTCATTTTTCATCACTGAAATTGTGCCATTGGTCCTCATTTAAATTGTGTCTGATGTTGTTATTTGAGTTATTAATAGCTACTATATTTATTCTATATTTTATATTTATATTATATTTATATCGCAAGTTATTAATAAAATGATATTAACATTATTTTCTCAGCCAAACATTTAGTGACGACCACAGTGTAGTTTTAGTAGCCAGGTTTAAGTTTCAACAACGATAACACATCGTAGTATCATGACCTAATCTAGTATCAGTTTGAACCACTAGCAAAAAAATATGAAAGACATCACTTCAGACAAATGACAGAAAGATACGCCCGAGCTCATCAATGAAATTCACGCTGCGAGTTAGTTTAAAATTCCATATTTCTAGTACGCGGGGCAGAAGAATACCACCCAGAGCTGCGGGATAATATCATTTCCATGTTCACTTTTTCATCATTTTTCATCAGACCCAATATTTAATGCTGTTAGCCAGAACGCACCGGCGGTCACAATGAAAAGCTTGTCAATGGCCGCATGTGTCAGACACACAGCCGCTATTGAGTGAGCTGTCTCTGTAATGGAGTGACGAGTCTGGGGAGAGACACCCCCTGAAACACATTTGGGTAATATGCCAGGGCAGTTCCTGTTTATCATGTGATTCATTCACGAACGGGCGCGGTACATTATGTACATAATTCACTGCTTACATTTGTCAAAACATGGGTTTGTATGAGAGCTAATGATCCGCATTAAATTAATGACACCATAAAGGAGAAAAATCCACTGTTCACGCAGGCATGACAGGATCCACTGGCCCTGCTAAAGCATTAAACTTATAAGGGGGTAATCAGGCCCTGAAAACACAACATCCAGCCAAACACAACACGGCAAACGGCGTGGTGAATGTACTGTACTCACTATACTATGTGCGGTTCATAAAACATTTTTCTAGCCATTTTGTGCTGGTATCCCCTGAGACGACCAAAACTGTCTAAAAAGTATAGGCTATAAATGAAAGTAAAAACATATATTACTTTTTAACTACACTTGAACTATGACATTAATAAATTATTATATTACAATTAAAATTATTATGAATTAGGGCTGTCAAATGATTAATCGCGATTAATCGTATCCAAAAT
The DNA here is from genome assembly GCA_039654625.1 of Rhinogobio ventralis. Taxonomy (NCBI): domain Eukaryota; kingdom Metazoa; phylum Chordata; class Actinopteri; order Cypriniformes; family Gobionidae; genus Rhinogobio; species Rhinogobio ventralis. Next base: position 15,484,094 of record CM077208.1, on the reverse strand, counting down.
AAAAGTTTGTGTTTACATAGCCTAATGACTGTGTACCAGGTTATAATTATTATGTATATTTGAATACACACACATACCTGTATTTAAGAAATATTTGCATTTATGTACTGTGTATTTATATATATATATATATATATATATATATATATATATATATATATATATATATATATATATATATATATATATATATAATTTATATTAGGCCTATATATATAAATATTTTATATATAAATATAACACATTTTTCTTAAATATATGCATATGTGTGCATTTATATACATCATAATTAAACACACATATATTATGTAAACAAACTTTTATTTGGGATGCGATTAATCGCGATTAATTGTTTGACATTTGACATTGAGTTGACTATTATAACTCATTATATAATGTATTATAATAATTTTATATGTAAAATAAATATAATTGTTATTTATTTATACAATACATAATTAATATACACAGGTATAAAAATAAATTGTATAGAGGCTAGTTCAATCTGGTTCTTGATTCTGATTGGCTGAGAACCTTTTCCAGCCATGGGGGGATATTTCCTATTGTACAATCTTTTTATATATTTTAAAATGGCTAATATTATTTATTTAAATATTATTTTTCAACAAATATTATTTTATACAAATAACATGTATTTGGTATTGAGAAAGGATCCGTTAGTGATTGTGATTTTGACTTCATTGAAAGTTACATTATTACACCATTAGATGGCAGCAAAGACTGTCTTTATGAGTGAGTCGGTAACAAAGACTTTTATATTGAAAGGGATTGAAACAAGGTTGTAAACAATGCATTTACTAGCCTGTCATGGGAAATTCCCCTTAACTGTTAAAAGGAAAAAGACAAAGATAGATTTCCTCAGACATTCAAACTGATTTTATGATGATGAATATAAGATTGACATTGACCTGAAGAATGTCAGATAGATGCAGGTAATGTACTCGCTTAGTCAATCTCTCTCTCATAATACTCTACATTATACAATAAGCTTCAATGAAGCAACTCAGCGTTCTTTCGTTACTAGTTCTAAAGTGACATTTTAGAATGACTTTTTTAGTACTTTTTTACTAGAATTAGTAATGGAGGTGGGTTTAAATGTTAAACTGTCAACTTGAGATTTGAATCCGTGGCATAAAAAAGTAGTTCTGCACAAAAGAGGGGTTTTAAAGACACTTTGTTGTTGTTTCTACACACTTGTGCCGTTGAACTGTTGTATAAACGCAATATCACACTCGTAGCTGTGCGATATGGCTCTATAGCACGGTATCACAAGTGTGATATTGCTTATATAATTTTAAAAATGCCAGGTTGTTTCAACCCATGTTTGGGTCAAATATAGAGAAACCCAACTGTTGGTTTACATTTTTAAATTAAACCTGGCTGGTTTGTCCATATTTGACCCAAACATAACCCAGCATTTTTAGAGTGTGTATATAGGCCTATAATGTTCATAATTATGTTCATAATAGAAAATATAATCTCACTTTTTCTCCCCATCACTTTTGATCAATCCTTTGGAGCTGGATGACACTTGGCTTCAACTCTGTGTCCTCCAATAGCAGGAAGTACACTATCAGCTGATTTGTGCTCTACCCATAATCCTGCCTCTCTCTCTCCTGCTCAATGTCACTATAGCTGAATGATACGAGACGTGACAGAGCTTGTCCACGACTTTAATTTCATTAAAAGATATAATACATTCAGGGTGCACTTTATCACCTTTTTATTGTCTTTTTAATTCATCGCACTGGTCCTCTTTGTGTCGGCCATAACTTTTCTCCCAGCGAGCGAGGGCTACGCATCTTGCCACACAATACAACCCTAAATGCATGTATAATAAGGCTTTGATTTCAGTGGCACGCTGGGTCTCCTCAGCCAGCCAGGGAGAAATCTATTACTCCGCTGCCATTTTCCTAAGTGTTTGTACCCTACCATGACCCTGCTACTTTATCTGTTGGTTTTTATTTTCAGAGTGCATGCTGTCCATATGTTACTCTAATAGTTGCTATAATTCTTGGCCAATAGGGCTCATGTTTTATTGGAGTGAATAAAAAAAAAAAAGAGAAGACGACAAAAAAAAAAAGGAAAAAGGACAAGGCAAGAATGCATTTTAATAAAAAACCTCTTTAGCAATACACTAATGGGCTGACATTGATGTATTTGCATAGAGATGAATTATACAGGCCTGGCTTGACGTGACTTTTAAAATATGATTGAGGAGGTTATTATTGCTGCACTATGCTACGTGTTAGCAGGTTATTTTAGCATGGCTAGTGCTAATAAAATGCAAGACTCAGGACTTGGCCGATGAGGGCAGTTTATTCATGGCCTGAGCCGTCTATTGAAGGTGCTCATTTTGTCATTATTCTCCCCTAGACCCCCACCACCATAAGCCTTAAACAAAATGCCAACGGCTTGGCTTGCTTTATGGTTTCTGAATAATAACGATTTCCACAACAACAACAAAAAAGCAGCACATCCTTTTTTCAACTATGAGAATAATAAGAAATGTTTCTGGAGCACCAAATCAGCTTATTAAAATGACTTCTGAAGGATCATGTGACATTGCTGAAAATGTAGCTTTGCCATCACAGGAATTAATGACATTTAAAATACATTACAATTATGAATATAAGATTGACATTGACCTGAAGAATATCAGCTAGATGCATGTAATGTACTTGCTTAGTCGAGCTCTCTCTCACAATACTTTACATTAATAAGCTTCAATTAAGCAACTAACAGTTATTTTAGATGTAATCATATTTCACAATTTTACAGTTTATAGTGTATTTTGATCAAATAAATTCAGCCTTGGTGAGCACAAGAGATTTCTTTCAAAAACATTAAAAATCTTACCCCAAACCTTTGAACGTTAGTGTATATACTCTTTAAAATAAAGGTTCTTTACTGGCATCTATGGTTCCATAAAGAACATCCATGGAACCTTTCCTTTGCGCAAAAGGTTCTTTATAATGGAAAAAGCTTCTATAGACTTTAAAACGTTCTTCACACTAAGAATAAAAATGGATCTTTTTAGAATTGATCACTGAAAGGTTCTTTGGGTTCTTATGTCATCAACTGCAAAAACCTCCTCTTGTAACCTTAATTTTTAAGAGTGTATGAGATAAATAAGAAATTAAATTTCACTATCAGCTGCGTTCAACAAAACCTGCCCTTTTTCCACGGGGTATGAGTTCTTCCATCAGATTACTTTAAATGTGCTTATCTTTGGTTGTTTACCACCATCTGATTGTGAATCCAGATTTGTTTGTAAGCCACTGCAACTAGAGGCTTTGCCAGATTATGAGAACATCATTAGACAAGATTACAGGAGATTATAAACACTAGAGTGTGTTCATACCACCCAGGATGCCCCCCGAAACATCAGCTCCTGGAGAACAATACAAATATACTCAGGAGACCACACATCAACCTCAAACCCAAACCTCCACAATCACCTGCTCCTACATACTTAAAAATAGCAATACTTAACCAAGCAGTTACCCAGCTAACAAAAATATGTTCTAAGAACGTTTTGCTAACGTTCCCGTTAAGTTGTTCCTGAATGTTTATGTTTTTTTTTTAATGTTCTAAAAACATTTTTATTGGTTATGCGAACGTTAACGGAACATTCCATTTGATCATTTTACAAACACAATGGCAACATTACTTCTGAATGTTCTCTGAACATCGAATAATATTTAAAAGTCATTAGGCAAAAATGTTTTAGGTAAAAACTTTGTTGAATGATGTATAAATAATGTTTTTGTGCTAATTGTGCTTATTGAGTACATTAGATAATGTTTTTATAACACTATTGAAACAACTTCAACGTAACCACAACGTTAGCTAACGTTCTCTGTTAGCTGGGTAATTTGCTTATTTAAAATAAAAAAATGTGGTAAATATAGCTTTAATATAACATGAGAGGAGAATAAAGTGTATCATTATGGACACTATGTAATCATTAAGAGAAGAATTAAAAGGTATAATAAGAGTAAAGAAAATAAAATTTATTCATGCATTGAAAATATCTCAGGAAGCTCATTGCACTGTGACAAGCACCCGGGGTTTTCATAATAGGGGATCCCAAGGTGCTCTTTATCAGGACTCTCCAAATGGTTGAGAAAGAGATAAGGCCTCAGGCGCATGTAAGCCAGCATTCATTCTCTACGGCTGCAGCCTCTTGTGACACAGTCTTGTATGTAATCTCTTGTAGTACATGTTCAGCTAAGAGCACATCAATGGGCTTCTTTATCCAAAACACACAGTTATCAGCAAATTAGACACATCACTAAATGTCAAAAGACATCTTACCAAATGCCATGGATGAAGATGTGTGGAGAAAAACACACTGCAGTACAGCTGAAAACCAATGGTGGATTATTTTGTTAATCTTGTGTCTTTTTATGCACCTGGAGATGTTTGCCGGAGTTTTAAAAAAAAAAACAGACTTTGAATTCATTTTTTATAGAAACTGAGACTAGAGTTGTGCAACATTCAGAATTGAAAAATAAGAAATGTCTCCCTTCCAATTAATCAGAATTTGAATTGAAAAGGACCACACAGGAAGTTGAACTGGAATGACAGGAACAAGAATTTTACCATAATCCTCCCTCTCTCTCCTGTTCAATGTCACTATTGCTGAATGGTCCAATTTTATCTGCCTGAAATACCGGAGGCTGCACTTTTAGGACACAGGAGTTTCAGGGCTGTATTTCTGCATTTTGTGATGGTGCCATCTAGCCAACTGTACTCCAACAGAGGAGACCTGATTCAAACTTTTTACACCTTATTTTTAACATAACAGCAATTTAATGACTTAAATTAGTTTAAATACTTCAACAGGTTATTACCAACGGGTAGGTTTAGGGTTAGGGGTTGGTTAGGACTATATATCAATTTAACTGAACCGATTTGTATGAGGTAGCTAATTCGTACGAATTCGTACGACCTCACTCGTATGAATTCGTACGATGTGTCTATACTGCAGTGATGGGTAGGTAGGTTTTAGGGGCGGGGTTAGTGGTTAGGTCATTCATGGGCGTCGGAAGCAAAAAAAATGTAGCTGGGTCCCCCCGAAATTTTTACTGGAGTAGGCTAGAAGCAATTTACATTAAGTGCAAATAGTCCGCATCGTTTACTAAACGTCTGGTTGGGACAGACAAAATTACAAAAGTCACCAGACTTTTAACGGTGGCAATAGTGTAGGGGTAAGACCAAGACGCATAGTGTGAAGTTTTTTTGACGGAAATCGAGGTTCGAATCCGCATTTTGCCGAACCCTTTTCCTATCACATATCAGATCGGAAATGCATTTATTTTCAATAAAAATGAAGAAAACATTCGAAAGGTGGAAATAACGTGTGTTTAATAATAAAGTGTTTATTGGTTGGGGGTAGGTGAACAGATTTATAGACGGTAAAAGTGAGTGGGTTCAATATCATTGGTCTTAAAAAGTGGGTGGGTCTTGTCCCACCCACATACAATGGTTCCGAAGCCCTTGAGGTCATTCGTACGAAATCATTCTAATTGACCAACCAAATTGAGCAAAAATCGTACGAATTCGCACGAATTAGCCACCTCGTAAAGTACGTACAAATTGCCGTGAGACAGGAAGTTAAACTAGAATAACAGGAATTTACTGAATTGTATATTTAGAGAAATTAAGCACGGGTAATGCATTCTGGGAAATCCATCCATGCATGTTTTTTACTTCTTAAAAAAAACCTTTAACACAAGTAGTTAAAATGTGCAGTTATATGAATTTATTTCAATGTCAATTCATTTTAATTATAGCCTACATCCTTAGCCTACATCCAGATTCAAATAATACATTCACACAATTCTATATCCTGTTTGCAGCCCAATTTAAATTCAGGAATTTAAAAGGCACATGAAATTAATTTCTGAGTGCTGCAGTAAAGATTTGGCGATAAACTGCACATTTACAATATGCATGTCTTCTCAGGTAAGGGCTGTGGGAGGCAACTGCTATTTCTCAACTAATTAACCTCACTTACAACAAGTGTCTGATGGGAGAGCAGCACTGACCCAGGATCATGTGGCCAGCTGCAGCCCCAGCACTGTTCCTGGAGCAGTGCAGTCACAGCACTACATCAGCAGGCACTCAGCAGATGCTAAGATATCTCCCCTGAGGAGCAGATGCCATGTTCACCACACCTGGATCTCGGTGATGGATCATAATTCTACCCAGATCAGGGGAACGAGCAAGCCAGCAGAACCAGGTCTTTCCTGCCTATATGCCTGGTCCACCTGCTCTGCCTCCTCATCTCACTCAAATCCACTGTAAAAAATGCAGGGGCATTATATGCAAGTGTTTGAGTTGAAATTAATATAGAAATGTGTCTATAACATCTACAATCAAGTATTGTTCACTTAATCATTGCTTCCATAAATGAAGAGGAATCTGTATCAATTTAACCCCACTGCATCATAATCACAATAAATCAAAACTTATTTATAATTGTTAGTTTACTAAATAAATGTTGGTGTGTTATAAATCATTTACTTATATTTACTTGTTTGGTCTTATAGCTCATTTCATGATGTCCTCATTTGAAATGGCTTTGTACAGTAAGAGTGCTAATGAGCATATTCATGAATGTATTTTAATGTAAAGCAATCAGAGATTAATTGTTGTAGATGAGAGTTCATTAAGCTCTCGCTCAACAGTAATTTGATACCTTATTGACATCAGGTCATTGGCCTACACATGTAGCAAAATAAGGATAGATTCATTATTGTTTGACATTCTGAAATCTTGAGCCGATAAGTAATGTAATGAAAACAACAGCGATGTTCTTAAAAAACAAGACGAACCGTTAAAGGGATATAAAATAAGGAAACCATATATATAGTTTTCGTATTTAAAAAAAAAATCTAATTTCAGTTGTTTTAATTTTGAAAGTCAAGGCTGGGTAAACGCTATTTGATAGACGTAACCCCAGAATAAAAGAGAAATTGTTGAAAAGGTTGAAAAAATACTGAAATGGAAAAAAGCTGAGTACTGGAATGCTAAAAAAAAACTAAGCTAAATTGACCGTGTGCTCAGAAATACATTTTCTTTTATTTTATTAATAAAAACTTTCTACATTTGCAAATCGGTCAGATTCTGGCTCGCTCTCGATTAGACACTCTGGCTTGAAGATAAAGCTTGTTCTCAGATTTCCAACTTTACAGGTCACGCGTGTAAATGACAAAAATATTGTTTAGGGAATGGCAATGATAATTTGCACAAAGAAATCTAATTTGAAAAGTTGTTAAAATTCCATTTAATCACAGAACCATGACAGTTTCCATTCTGTGATGCACCAAATCATCAGGCATTTTGCTTCTTTAATGATGATAATATATAGCCTATTTGATTTATTTTGATTTATTTTATCGTTTAGTTATTAATTCAGCCTAAAATGCTCTATTTCAAACGCGATTTTATTTGTATGCACTAAGCCACACATCTTTGCCAAGTGCATAAAACAGATTAAGTAAATCGCCTTTGTCAATTCGATAACTTGCAAGATGCTGAACAACTAAAGGCTACACTTTTTTCCAGATTAATAACAGTTTTAAACAATTTTGTTCTTTTGGCAACGCTTTATTGACCCTTAATGTTATAATCTCTGTTGCTCATTAAAATCTAAATAATTAAATGAGTAAAACGAATGAATATTTATTTTGAGTATAGGCTATATAGGTACAATGATAGCCTAAATGTGACATAGACTAATAGATAGGCTAATGCTGTATCGCTTCCAGAAAAAAAAGGATTCATTTGGGTTAACCTGTGGAGAAGCATTGAACCTGCTGTCCTTCAAAAATACCAGCTCAAAATATTTTCTGATAGTACAACTGTGCATGGTGCATCATCTCACCTTATGAATTAAAATGTTCTGTTGGTTTGTTGAGAACTAATCGGTTGAATGATTTCCAATTTCCAAAGAACATGGTGATCTAATCGCGCGAATCAGCTGACATATTGAAGCTGTGACGCGATCAGCTGAAGACCACCAGAAACGCTTTCTACTTTCATTATCCCACCAGTTAAGCCAAAACATTTTTTTATCGACATTTCTCAATTAATTAAAATGTATCGAAAATCTAGTAAATTACTGTAAGAGCTCGGAGTAATTGTCTTTATAATAAAACAATATGTTCACACAGAGCAATAACAGAACATGCTTATTCAGTTACTGAAAGGAAACACATCACTGTGTTGACATTGTCAAAAAACGTATAATAATACAACATATTTATATAGGCCTATATATAAAATACATTTAAAGAGTTGCCTCCTTAAAAGTGAGACAACCTCTTACCGAAACGAAAGATTCAATAATTAATCAAGCATCGGCAAGCATATTTATTAATGCTTGAAAACTTTGTTGTAGTTTATTCACAAAATATTTATATTCGATTTAATAATAACAGAAAGAAAAAAAAAATATCCCATATGTTTAACATTTTATTAAATAAAAGTGCAATACACAACCTGCAAGGCGCATTTTGCAGGATTCAAACACTGTTACAAACTTAAAATATCATAAATTAATCATGAATTTTTTTTTTTAAAGAAACATTCTAACATTGGGAGACGAACACTATGCATTATATTACAAATATATGGTTAGGTGTTTGTTTATATTTACACTTGTTATGGCCAGATCAATCTTTTGACTGTCGCATATGTCTTTCACCATCAGTGGTAAATTCTGAAAATTATTCTATATTTCCATGGTTGATTATTTTTAAGGCTGAGGCAACATATACCCATAGACAAAAAAATAAAAAAATAAAAAAATAACTCAGGGTGATAAGCAACTATACAAATTAATGATATGAAAATGCAAATCACAAAGCCTAACCAAAAATTCAACGAATTCTGCAATGTGTACTATTCAAAATATTTTACACATAAATATTCACAGTAATATAATTCCTATGCGATACAACTCACGCTGTTAATTTACAAAAATGTACCGTTGTCTTTCTGTTGAAACGTCTATGGTAGACACTGATGCACGTTCAGCTCCACCAATAGTGCATATTCCTCTGATTTGCATCCTTCCTCTCAAACTTGGTGAAAAACAGTAGCCTACATTATTTTTGACACTTCTTGAAGAATTTGACAACCCATCTCCCGCTTCCATTTTACGAGCTCTCGTTTTCCGATGTGTGAATGATAAGAGCTGAGTTTGGTTTGTGTTTTTTCAGTAACTGCGTTATTTTTTCATCGTCCGAGTTTGGGTCTAAAGGTTTGTTGTAGTCGTCGTCGTCGTCTTCATTTTCCGAGGCCCCTTTCAGCCTCTCGGTCTCTGAATCTTGTTTTTTCTTCGCCGAGGCCATTTCAGCCGCGTGCCGTTTTCTCCATTTTGTTCTTCGGTTTTGAAACCACACCTTTACAAGTAAAAATGAGATAAAAACGCATTTTAATCCACACAGAAAATATGATTGATCTTAATCAAAAAGTCAGCATAGCAAACGAGAATTATAATAGCATGTCGCCCATAAACATTTAACAGTGTCAAACAAATTAAACAGATTTTCTCATATAAAAAAATAATTATAACTTGAACAGAGCTCTTTAAATATTTGTATCCATAACCTCCTTCTCTTCAAGTCAATATTCGAATCAGAGAATAAATAAGATATTGAAATATACAGACTAGGCTATATTAACGAAAATAAAAACAACATTGTAATTGAAGTGTTTTATTGCAATAATTAAAACTATTGCAGTGTTGCACGTTTATGAAATTGAATGGCTGAATAACTTATGGATGAAACTAAATTAAAACGCATTTTTGCAACGTTGCATTCAGTTGAAATAGGCTATACAGAGAAATAAATAGATGAAGGCCTATATATAAAAGTTGCAAATTGACAGCTATAAGAATAAACACATTTATTAGGCCGATCCCACATCTAACTCTCCTTTTTCATAGCTAGACATTGAATTAATGAATAATCAAGTCAGTCAAGGGTTTTCCTTCTCGTACATTAACTATTAGGACTGTCTTACCTTGACCTGGCTCTCTGTCATTCCTAAAGAGTAGGCCAACCGCGCTCTCTCGGGTCCTGCTAAATATTTCGTTTGCTCGAATGTTTTTTCCAGAGCAAAAATTTGCTGCCCGGAAAACGTTGGTCGCGTGTGTTTCCTTTTCCCATCTTTGTCCAGCAGCACTGAGTTTTGATCTGTAGAAGGGTAGAATAGAAAATTCAGTTATTTTATTATCACACCCTATTATGATAATGTCCTTATTGTTATCAATAAATATTTGGGATGCCTTCAAGAAAGTTAATCACGAATTAATCGTGCACTTACGCGGTGAACACGCAAATCTGGCGTCTCTCCAGTGAGGGCTTTGCATAACTCCAGGCCAGAATATCGGGGTTCTGCCTGGAAGGTCTGTCAGAGGTTTCGGATAGCGAGCCACCGCCACGGCCGCGGCACTGGGGCTGAAATACAGCCCTGGAGGGGGCGGCGGACTCAGGCTGCTGAAACGGGGCAGTCCAGACAAGATTCCAGCGGGAGAAGATGCAGCCGCCGCCGCCACTCCGACCACAGAGGGGCGACTGAGGATGTCGTTTATTCCGTGAGGTGTGGCGACCGCGAACTGATGGGGTGATCCAAGAGAAAGTCCAGTGGATGTTTTGATCCCCGGGGACGAGACGGGGATACCACCTGGATTCGGAGAGGTAGCTGTCGGTGAAGTGGAGGATGCTGGTCCAGTGGAAGATAACGGGTAGGCTGGGTAAAGTGGTGTCTTCATTTCGGTCATACTGTGTAAAGCAGCCAAAGGTGGGGTATTGAGTAGGAAAGCGCTCTGGCGAGACCCGTCCATTTGCCCCACCGCTAACATAACCAAGAAACTACAACTTTAACTAAATATTGCGCAAGAAGCAAGACGGTGGAGACCGGAGAAAACGGTGAAAACAAGTCTGAATGAGGGGGTGAAAAGAAAAACAAAAATACCTCACAATCTCAAGCCTTCAGACAAAAAGTAGTTTCTCTAAAAAATCCCAATCAGATGTATTGAAGCTTCAAACCCATCTTCTCTTGCAAAATCCATTCCCTTCTTTCAGATCTTGCAAATATGGCATGATACAACAGAGAGCCGTCCTTTAAAAGATAGAGTGTTTTGAAATCTATAAATAAAAAGAGAGTCTTTCTGGGTAGTTCACATGAAGATCTGGAAGATAATAAAACATTTTCATCAACCTGCTGTCTTTTGCTGCAAAAAGTCAAAACTTTGAGAGCGTGCCTGGGAAAGTAGAGGGGCTCGGTGGGACGTGATTGGCTGAGCCCGGCGGTGACGCGGTCCGTGTCAGCTGAGTGGCTCTGTCTGAACTGAATTTAGGAGTCTGTCCTCATTGGTTCTCATTTGCACATTAAAAGAGCTGCCATCCGACCCACTATTAAATACAAAAAGGGGACAAAATCAATCTAGTCAATTTGAGATCTATTTCTTAAATAAAGGGACATCTGCGTGCGTGCCGGTCATGTGAGGCGGTCGGATATCTTATGAGCTTAAAAGTCTCTGTGGACACTCCAGATAGGACACAATCACAGAGTGATGAAGCTTGAATAAACACTAGCATTTTACTTTAACTTTGAGCTCCAAGGTAAATGTATTTCCCACCTTCTCATCAAAACCTTCCGCCATTTCCCCCCCCCCAAATTAATATAGAAGTTATTATTGGCAAAGATTATTATTTTTTATTATTATTTGGTTTCCTCTGAATAAACTAAGCGCCAATTGAATACATGTAAAATACCAGAAACTCACAGCTGCAGTCTTTAAGGTTCTGTACTTCTCTCTAGGCTAATCACAGAAGGCTGTATATCAAAATATTTGGATAATCTGATTTACAATCATCAGCAGTCCATTAAAGAGAAAGAGGCTAACTTGTAGTTACATAATATTATTTAAATAAGTTATGCAAGACAACCAAAAGAAGTTTTTCTGTCATGGTGTATCATTTTTTTCTGCTGTCCTAGTCCATCTAAGGTTTATAACCTAATGCAAAGTGCAAAGTGTTGCAGCATCTAGTGGTCAAAAGTGAAATAGCATATACTGGGATGTGGCAACTAATGCAACCCTCCTGTTGCATTAAAAATTCCTTGATTCCTGTAGTATACTTACATATTGCATACAGTAGAATATATATATATACACTCACCTAAAGGATTATTAGGAACACCTGTTCAATTTCTCATTAATGCAATTATCTAATCAACCAATCACATGGCAGTTGCTTCAATGCATTTAGGGGTGTGGTCCTGGTCAAGACAATCTCCTGAACTCCAAACTGAATGTCAGAATGGGAAAGAAAGGTGATTTAAGCAATTTTGAGCGTGGCATGGTTGTTGGTGCCAGACAGGTCGGTCTGAGTATTTCACAATCTGCTCAGTTACTGGGATTTTCACGCACAACCATTTCTAGAGTTTACAAAGAATGGTGTGAAAAGGGAAAAACATCCAGTATGCGGCAGTCCTGTGGGCGTAAATGCCTTGTTGATGCTAGAGGTCAGAGGAGAATGGGCCGACTGATTCAAGCTGATAGAAGAGCAACTTTGACTGAAATAACCACTCGTTACAACCGAGGTATGCAGCAAAGCATTTGTGAAGCCACAACATGCACAACCTTGAGGCGGATGGGCTACAACAGCAGAAGACCCCACCGGGTACCACTCATCTCCACTACAAATAGGAAAAAGAGGCTACAGTTTGCACGAGCTCACCAAAATTGGACAGTTGAAGACTGGAAAAATGTTGCCTGGTCTGATGAGTCTCGATTTCTGTTGAGACATTCAGATGGTAGAGTCAGAATTTGGCGTAAACAGAATGAGAACATGGATCCATCATGCCTTGTTACCACTGTGCAGGCTGGTGGTGGTGGTGTAATGGTGTGGGGGATGTTTTCTTGGCACACTTTAGGCCCCTTAGTGCCAATTGGGCATCGTTTAAATGCCACGGCCTACCTAAGCATTGTTTCTGACCATGTCCATCCCTTTATGACCACCATGTACCCATCCTCTGATGGCTACTTCCAGCAGGATAATGCACCATGTCACAAAGCTCGAATCATTTCAAATTGGTTTCTTGAACATGACAATGAGTTCACTGTACTAAAATGGCCCCCACAGTCACCAGATCTCAACCCAATAGAGCATCTTTGGGATGTGGTGGAACGGGAGCTTCGTGCCCTGGATGTGCATCCCACAAATCTCCATCAACTGCAAGATGCTATCCTATCAATATGGGCCAACATTTCTAAAGAATGCTTTCAGCACCTTGTTGAATCAATGCCACGTAGAATTAAGGCAGTTCTGAAGGCGAAAGGGGGTCAAACACAGTATTAGTGTGGTGTTCCTAATAATCCTGTAGGTGAGTGTACATCTATCTGTATATACTAATGCATATTAGTACATACATTTATTAAAAAATTATTTGAGGAATATAAACTCAAAAACAGCACAAAAAAAGAAGCAAAATCCCAAGATGAGAAGCAGTGGAATTCACAAGTTTTAAATTTAATTCCAGATGATTTAAAAAAAAAAAAAAATTCACATCGACTGTGTTCCCCCCATATATAGGCTACCACATAACCTAAACTGAGTCCCTCAAGAGAAAAAGCTCTTTCCACCTTTATTTTGTGTTCACAAGGACAGATCGGCAGTGCTGCAGCGCCCTCTAGAGTCGAACCTAGCGTTATGTCCTCTGGTACTAAAATGCACGGAGGTTGTGCAAAACACAAAGACGTTTTAAGTGAGGTAAAATTTCTATATACACTGATCAGGCATAACATTATGAAGTGAAAAACACCGATTATCTCTTCATCACGACACCTGTGAGTTGGTGGGATATATTAGGCAGCAAGTGAACATTTTGTTCTGAAAGTTGATGTGTTAGAAGCAGGAAAAATGGGCAAGTGTAAGGATTTGAGCGAGTTTGACAAGGGCCAAATTGTGATAGCTAGACGACTGGGTCAGAGCATCTTCAAAACTTCCCAGTCTGCAGTGGTCAGTATCTATCAAAAGTGGTCCAAAGAAGGAACAGTGGTGAACCAGCGACAGGGTCATGAGTGGCCAAGGCTCATTGATGCACATGTGGAGCGAAGGATTCCCATGTGGTCCGATCAAACAGACGAGCTACTGTAGCTCAAATTGCTCAAGAAGTTAATGCTGGTTCTGATAGAAAGGTGTCAGAATACACCGTACATCACAGTTTGTTGCGTATGGGGCTGCATAGCCGCAGACCAGTCAGGGTGCCCATGCTGACCCCTGTCCACCACCAAAAACGCCAACAGTGAGCATCAAAACTGGACCACGGAGCAATGGAAGAAGATGACCTGGTCTGATGAATCACGTTTTCTTTTACATCACGTGGATGGCCGGGTGCGTGTGCGTCACTTACCTGGAGAACACATTGCACCAGGATGCACTATGGGAAGAAGGCAAGCCAGCAGAGGCAGTGTGATACTTTGGGCAATGTTCTGCTGGGAAACCTTGGGAGGTAATGGCTCTGCAGTGAGTAGCCTCTCCAATTATGGGGTAATTTTTATTTTTGGGTGAACTATCCCTTTAAAGGATCTGCTGCTAACATATTGGTGCCAGATACCACAGCACACCTTCAGGGGTCTAATGGAGTCCATGCCTCAACGGGCCAGGGCTGTTTTGGCAGCAAAAGGGGGACCATTGAATGTGGTCAATGCTATGCCTGATCGATATATATATATATGTATGTCAGTTTGTTTTGTTATAACATAACCATAGGCTACTTATCTTCGTGGATATTCTGGTTGACATTTTGCTGACTGAATAGTTCGTCAACATTTGATTATAAAGAAAGCATGTAAATTACTGAAAAACCAAGAAATAATAAATATGACTATTTAAGGACATTTCAGTAACCATCTAGTTCATGGGTCTTCAACCAGAGTTTGCTCTCTGGAGAACGTGAAATGTGCCATTACAGCGTGTTTTGCAGCGGTGAGAAATGTAGCCAATTATAGACATGCTTGATGACCTCTGGAACGCAATGGCCAATCAGAGGTGTTCAAGTTAGAATCCACTCACCGCTCAAAACGCCGGAGTTTTTATTCAGTGATGAGTTGTGCTCGCTCTCGTGAAATCTCTCTTTAACAGACACGATTACTGATTTTGATGGAACGCTGTGAGATCGCGAACTGAATGAGTGACAGCTTAATTGTGATTGTAAAGTGAGCGCTCTTTCGAGGCAATATACCTATAATCCATTGAATAAAAGTATTGTTTTTCGTCTACTTATAGACGAAAATGCGTGATTCGTGATTACGCGTGATTCACTCACTCTTGAAATTGCAATTGTCAGTGATAACTGGCACGGGACAAAAATATGTCATGTCAAAATAGATACGCGATGTAAATGCAGACTAATAGATTAAAACATATTCCCATCTGTCTGTCTAATAGCCTGATTTGATTCTTAATTGTTCATCTCAGTAAAATTAAAATGTTGTTTTAGTAAACTTCTAGCTAAAGTTCAAGTAAATGTTTAATTGCCCAAATGACAGTAAAATTAAAATGTGAATTTTTAATAAACTTCTAGCTACGGTTCAGGTAAATGTTTAATTGTCCATCTGATTAGTAAAATAAATGTATGACTCTGCAAATAAAATATTTTGCAACTGCAAACTAATGAATTGTGATTTTTTATCGCAGCATGTTGTTTATTATGATGCATAAATATAAATGTTAACAATAAAAAGTAAAATACAGTCATGCGTGCTACAATAATGTGCATAGTTCTGGGCCGTATTCACGAAACATCTTAAGGCTAAAAGTAGCTCCTAACTTGCCGATTCAGGAGAAACTCTTAAAAATAATGGACGTGTAAGTCCTAATTTTAGGACTCTTAAATTTTTGCTCTAAGAGAATTTGACAAAGCATTTAAGCACTAAAACTAGCTCATAAATCTTTGAAACGTTAGGATTAGTCAAGAGGACTCCTAAGTCACTGAACCAAATCACAAACAATCCTAATGGATGTTACTGCAATCCGCCTAAGCAAAGACACTGTACACGATAGGCGATAGAACCTTGGGTGCTGAACCTTTTCTTCATAAATGCAATACATATTTTGATTTATAGATTTTAATCTATGATAAAATGGCAAAAATAAATCTTTAATAAATAAATACATAATGTCCGATTACCTGTGGCAGTTGTTTTCACGAGTTCACACAAATGATCGAATAGAGTAAAAGACTGTAAGCGTATTTGTCGTGCTGTTTGGCGAGCTTGGAATTTAGCCCAAACCCAGAGTTCTGCCCCGTACCGCAGACGCAGACCGAGAATGAGCAACGGGGTGACGGAGGGATGCAGAAAATTGTAAGGTAACTAGGTGAGTCGGCTCTCGGCCGTGTATATATACCTCCTCTCGCGCTGATCAGATAAACCATTTGAACGTGCTCCTTTTTTTAAATTTTTTATAAAACATAATTTTCTCTTGAATACTGTAAGAGGCTGACAGTGAGCTGAACATATACTAGTTTAATTAGTGAGTTTAGCTTGGTTTAACTAGGCCTACTTTTTAAAATCTTTATTTGAATCACTTTATTGATCTTTTTTATTTGAATATGGCAACATTTCAAAAAATGTATTTGAATACGGCAACATACATACCTCATTCTACAATATTTCTATAAATCACCGGCAGAGTCCTCCCCTATCAGCCAATCACTGGTCATAGTTGGTAAGCGTGTTGACTTCATCCATAGCAACGAGGTCAACCCCGCCCTTACTCTTAGCTTAAGAACTCTATTCCTTAGTAAAAGTTAGTCTCAGCAGCTTTGTGAATAGCTTTTAAGAGAGAACTCTTAACTAAGAACTTGTACTGCCATTTAGGAGAACTACAGCCCCTGATCTACTGTCTTAACATAATATAACTTATTCTTAATCATAATAGTTAGTTTCTATTAATATCGAAGGCTATATGCTTAATATGTAGCTGTTTGACATTTTGTATTGGGGTTTCTTGTTCATGTCTCTATTGCCTAAGGGGTCCTTTCCCTGAAAAAGGTTGAAGACCCCTGATCTAGTTAATAAAATCCATCAACGTTTCATATCACAAACTGATCCTTAACCAACCACCAAGCCAATCAAAATATATTTGTCAAAAGAGACAAATCTCAATTAACAAAATAAAATGTACACAAAAAAAAATAAAAATAATTGTGAAAAGAATTTTAACTGAATAAAGTAACCAGTTTGGGTTCTTTTTGTTTAATGCACTATTAATTTTATATATATATATATAAATTTAATTTCTTAATTTTATAAATTTCTTGTGCTTCTGATTAAACCCATAGGCAGAAGAGCTAGTGTTCCGTCCTTATCAAATAACCCAAGTTTTGCTTAGTACGGATACATTTCTGTTGGACAATGAAGGAGTAAAAGACAGCTCAGGGCAGCGTTTCCCAAAAGCATTGTTAAGTTGTTTGTAGAACAATTGCCACCAATTGTCTCTATGATTAACAGGCTTACGATGCTTTTGGGAAATGCAGCCCTGCCCATTTTTCTCATTTAACCCTCTGGACCTCTTCAGTTGGAATGGACCGAAACATTTTACGTTTTGAATTTTTACATGTTTTTACTTCATCAGAATGGGATGACACTTGGTGATTTATCGCATTAGCTATGTGAACACAAATCATGGACATGATTCAGATATGTTAAAGGGTTGAAAAAGTCATACGGCTCCTTCACGGTCATCAGAAACATGAAAAAAAAAAAAACCACATACTTTGTGGTACAACATGCAACAAAAAAAAGAAAAAGAAAAAAAAAAAGAGCCCAGCAATGAAGGGGTGAAAAAGGACACCCACTCAAACTAGTGTGGCTGACAAAAGCGTTAGATTGAAATAAAGGGATGAAATAAGATCAGAATTAAATTAAGCTCTGCTAAAGCATTCCTAATATGTTACACAATTTTATTGAATTGTGATGTGTAAAAAAAAATTCCCATGTTCAGGTTTGACTGTAGTAAAACGAATGCAGAAACTAACACTAAAATGAAATAATTTGTAGCCTCTTTATATAGAGCTACATAGGAATCTAGTGATTAAAGTCTTTTTTTACTCCCACCAGCTGACACTAGTCTGACTTCAAAGAATGGATTTAACATGAAATGCTGCATTAATTGAAATAAATTGCATTTTCAATGGGGAAGAGTGATAATTATTAAATGATTAATTGCATTAATGTTAATTAGTACCATAAAACTCTCGATGCAAAATAATAAAATATATATATATATTTTAAGCAAAAACATTACTATGGAAGCCCGTTTCTGCCACTAAATAAAAAGAGTAATTGCGACTCTCAGAATACTGACTTCTCACAATTGCAAGTTATAAAGTAAATTCTGAGATATAAAGTCACAATTGCATGATAGTCACAATTCTGACTTCTCAGTCAGAATTGACTATCATGCAACTGCAAGTTTATATCTCAGAAATTGTGACTTTATAACTCACAATTGTGAGAAAGTCGCAATTACTCTTTATTTAGTGGCGGAAATGGGCTTCAATACATTACATTGATTTTACTGAGAAGAAAAACGTTATATTAAGGAGTTGGTCACTTTTGACAGAGATGGAGCCAAGTGTGACCGCAAAATGAAGAGGCTCAGAGGGTTAAAACAGTTAAAGCACAAGCTAACTTGAGCATTATGCCTTAAAGTAAAATAACTTAATATTCAAATAAAAAAGGATCAGAGTCATTGTGTTGTACGAATGTTGGACTTTATTTACATTTACTCCCGAGCCATAAGCTTCTGCTTCTTCAGTTTCTTCTGAGAAACCTGCAAAGAGAGAGAAAACATTAATGTGCATTCACCAATAGCAAGAAACTCCACAACTTCATTTAATGCACAATGGCTGCTCAGAAAACATCACATTCTTTTCATCATTAATCCAAAGGTGTCCTAAGAGGTCATCATTACAGCCAAGTAAAACTTACTTCAGAAGAACATTAACAATCATACCTTTTTCTTCTGAGACACCTCCTCCTCTGGTTTGGGAACAATCTGCTCCTTCTCAGTGAGGATCATTTCGATGTGGCATGGGGAGCTCATGTAGGGGTTGATGCGTCCATGGGCACGGTATGTACGCCTACGCATCTTTGGGGCCTTGTTCACCTGGATGTGCTCAATCACCAGAGAGTCCACATCCAAACCCTAAAGGATCACAACATGGGATGAAATAAACCCAACACCCTAACAGTAGTAAATCTGCATTCATGCAAGCCAGTTTACAGTTATAAACTGAAGCCACATTGCTGCCCAATTCTAAATTGAATTGATTGCAATAATTGATATGGTCATACCTTGAGCTCAGCATTGCTTTCTGCATTCTTCAGCATGTGGAGCAGGAACTCTGCGCTTTTCTTGGGCCAGCGTCCCTGAGTCCAGTTATGCTGCTTGGCCTAAAAATGGAAAACAACAACACCAGTAAGCAAAACCATTATCTTAAGTTCACTTAGACTTTAAGCTACAATACTGTTCTAAAGTTTGGGGTCAGTATGATTTTTAAAGACATTACTAATTCAGCAAGGGTGTATTAAAATGATAATCAAGACTTTATAATTTTACAAAAATGTATGAAGAAAAGCACTTTAACTATTCAAAGAAGAAAAAAAAAATCATGGTTTCCATCACAAAAAAAATTAACCATTTTTAACATTAAGAAATGTTTGAGCATCAAATCAGCTTATCAGAACAATTTCTGAAGGATCATGTAACACTGAAGACTGGAGTAATGGCTGCTGAAAATTCAGCTGATGTCACAGGAATAAATTATACAGCTCTGGAAAAAAAAAAAAATTAAGGACCACTTAACATGGATTTCTCAATGTTAAGTGGTCTCAATTTTTTCCAGAGCTGTGTGTTAATATATATTGAAATAGTTATGTTATTATAAATTGTAATATTTCACAATATTATCATATTGACTAATTTATGACCAAGTAAATGCAACCTTAAGCATAAAAGACATGTCAAAACTCTTACAGAAACCAAACTTTTGAACGTTTTTGTACATGTTGCTCAGAATAAGAATATTTTTCATGGTGAACTCCAAAGGTGTCCTAAGATGGTCATCATTGCAACATGAACGGAAAGGTTTTAAATGGCAGCATTAAATGAATGGGACAAAAACTCACCTGAGCACAACGGCCAACACCACCATTGTAACGACGGAAGGGAACACACTGGTGCTTGACCATCACATCCTTCAGGTACTTGTTAGCCTTGCGGATGTGCATGCCTTTGATGGCCTGGGCGGTCTCACGGGTGTTCTAAGGGGGGGAACAGCAAGCCGATGCTTAAAATCCAGTGCAAGAAAATCAGCCTCCATCAGCACTTTAACAAACTACAAATGTGGCTACTCAGAATATACTTGATTCTTTTCATGATTAATAAAAAGGTGTCCTAAGTTGTCATCATTGCAGCCACAGAGAATTTGTAATTCTATTCAGGCATGGAGTGCAACAGATAAGTACTGTCCGGTTAGAATCCCATTAATTTTTCCATGAGCATCAAGATTGAGTGATGATAGAAACCATAAGGCCAAGTTTAAATTAAGAAACACCATTAATGATCATGAAGTAGCTATTTGAATTAACAGAATGCACCAATATTACAATTGAAATTAAAGTCACACCAAAAGATAAAGTGCAGGCTACATCCGAAATCACATGCTTCCCTACTATGAGGCGAAAAACAGCATGTGACAATAGTACATCCAAATTCACAGTACTCAAAGACTAAAGGCCCGTTGACACCAAGAACGATAACTATAAAGAACTATGAGCGTCCGCACCAGTGGATGATATTGTTGTGTTTATTTTAAGTGTATGCTTGTCAATTTAAATGCTCGAGCTTGTTACAGCAGGATGGATTCTGATTGGCTGTCAATGTTCTTGTTCATCAGCTGGTAAAAATTATTCCAACGATATACTTGGTCAGCATTACTGGGAAATTAAAAGCTACAAGACAACAGAAAACTGATGGATGTCGTTGTTGCCAAACAACTCATCATATAACTGGATTTTAGGCTTTTGACAATTGTTAAACGTGGCACTGCGGTAAATTAACGTTTGACAGTAGACTAATTTCATGTTTCTATTCTAGCCCAAACAAACACATGAACAAAACGCCCTTTGCATTGCGCACAGCATATTCAGGACCTATATAGCACAAGACAAGTTATGATAATTTTAAAACGTTAGATGCATGTAATAAATCCATTAAATTCAGAAACACTGAATAAACATCTTCATCAAAAGACTGCATGTATGATTTATGAATAGGCAAGTAATTTGTGGGAGCAGCATGCATTGACGAGAAAATGCGTTGGGTCGTTTTTCCAGCACAGATACTGTACAGACAATCAGAGCCAATATGGCTCAGTTTTTCTATGCATCTTGCTTATGTCAAGCAGCAAGAGTGATTCTAAATGGGCTATACTGGGTTAACTCCATGCATTTCAATTGTGGGGGAATGTAGAATTTAGTTTCTGTGCCATTATCGTTATAGGTGTGGTGTGAACTCTTATTCTCAGATTAAGAACTATATCATCATGGTTCTCTTTATTATTAGTTATTACTGGTGTGTGAACAGGCCTTAAGAGTAGGCAACAAAGTACCCAGATGTGATTTCAGATGCAGCCATTGCCTCAATTAAGCATTTTCGTATATACATTGGATTTTGAAAAAAAAAAATGCAATTTACCAATAGCTTTGTTCTAGCTACATAGTTACTTATTCAATGCATAATGCAAAGCAAAAAAACCTGCTTCAAAACAGTTATTGTAATTAATCTCAGGGTTGGCTGTTACAAACAAGATGTGATTTCTCCTATGGAGAAAATGAATGGGGAACAACGCTTATAAAAGGTTGCACTGTTGCATTACGAATATAACCTGTGAATAGTAACTTTAAGTTGGTCCACACACAGACACGATCACAATACACGAGCTCCAGAAGCAATGAATGTCTGTCATGGCAATACCTCTAATTGTGACACGAAGTCTTACCTTGAAGTGAACACGAAGGTTTGAGCCCCTCGACTTGCATGCTGTAGAATACAAAAACAATTACTTCACGTTCAATAACGAACAGCCATTTTGCTAAAAGTAGCAACCAACTCACACTTAGTCGGGTTTTCTGGGTCTAATGAGTAGCGGACCATTTTCAGAGATCTACGGAGAGAACAAAATGACACTTGGATGGTTAGAACAGGCGGAAGATCTCAAACTCGACAAACCAAAAAAAATACTGTTGATAAGAGTCCAGGAAAATAAACCACCTCGATACTAGCACAACCCGTAGGGGCGCCGCATGATACATACATCGATTCATACACAGATATTATCATGTCTAGTAGCCACAATTCATATCTAACGAGTTTACAATTCAGTATTGTTCATTCGTAAGCTCTTTAGCACATGTAGCTACATTCATACAAAGACAAGAATCCCCGTTCAACGCCGAGACTAGAAAATGACAGCGCAAGGGACACCATCAATCCACTAACGCATTATGATTTTTTTTATCTACGGCGACGAGTCATATTCTCTGAGAATGCTAAATACAACTTAAGTAAAACTATCGATGTGATATTTGAACACAAAAGTCTATGATGCTGGTGATATAAAGGGATTATTCTGAACATCGCTGCAGTGAGATTCTTATGGCACTTACGCTCTCAGGCCGCAGAAGGAAAGAGGAAGTGAAAGGCATTCTGGGGGAACAAATCCGTTGTTACTTCTTCGTGGAACGTCATCCGTGGCAACGATCGCTTTGATAAAGTGGTAGCGCCGCCCAGTGGCTGTGCGATCAGTCTTCTTTTTTTTTTTTTTTTTAAATAAATAATTTATAATAATATCCCTTTATGGTACGGAGTTTCCATATGGCAACAATTATTATTATTATTATCAGTTTATTTGACAGGGACAATGCAGAAAAAAACATTGCTACAATTTCAAGCAGCTGATGCTCCACATATAGGCTTCTAGCCAAAGGCTAATTTCTACTAATTTCCTTGTTATTCAGAAAAAAATACAATATATTGCACTATGGGAATTAAAAGGGCAGTAGCCAATGATGTGCTGTTTTTAAGTCACATTACATTTGAATGCCCCTCCAAAACTCTCTTTCCCAGTATCACCCTCACACAGAAGAAACCTGTTGAAGTGCTCCAGAAATTGCCCTATTAACTTAATTTCTAAACATCTCTTCTCAAGGGAGATTTTTTTTGCAGCATCTTTGGAAAGTAAATTAGTCTAACATAGTTTTACTGTAAATTGAGAAAATATCAATGTTTCCATATGGCAACGCTGTCCCACAGTGGAATTGCAGTAATGTATTTTTTTAATAGGTAGTAGCATCAATAATATGATTGCAGTTATTTATTTATTTTAAGTGTTTATTGTAGTATAGTTGTATTTATGTATAAATAACAAAATCATTTCTTTTTAGAAAATTAATACAGCAATATTTTACGGAAAGGGCAATAGGATGAGTGCAGATTTAGCTCTTCCATGTGATGAGAGTGAGGATGAGTTTTGAAGATGAGTTTTGCCATTTTGAAGGTTAAATGATAGGGATAAACCTATTTTTGGTTTACATGAGTTCCAAATATATAAATCTATCAATTTCTAAAATAAATGTGCATTTAAATAGAAAAGAAAATCATAATTTTAAAGATTTTTTTTCCATTGTGGTACAGCGTTGCCATATAGCAACGTTTACCTAAGTACCCTTATTTACTCAAATATAAAAAAATAAAAAAGATCTTTCATCATAAAATAAATATTAAACTAAAACGCCCTCTTTCACCGCTAGAGGGCAGCACAGGACAAAATAACTAATGGTAAAAACTACTTCTGGGCCGGTGATGGTGATCTGACGATTTGTGCTACCAACTCAGGATGTGCAGTTACTTAAACTGTCATTTTTTTTCAGTCAAAACTGTCCAAAACGTAGGTAGCATGTTTTGGCCACAAAAGAAGCTGTCAGATGTTGTAGGACAGAGTGAAATATAGGTAGCACAGAAAGAAGCATAATAACTCCTCAAAATGTGCTGGCATGTTGTGATAGAATATAAGGCTTAACAACTCACCCCAAACCATAATCCTACCCAATAAATATAGTGCACTTCCTGTTGCATAGCACACTGTTCATGTTTTAGATACTGAAGGCTTCAACATGACACTTTACTCTATTGGATTTTCTAGTAGGCTACTCAAATTTTGAATTCTTTCTTTATATAAAAACAAAAACAATGAAAATATAACATGCCTGTAATTAGTTAGTTAATCTTAGTTAACATTTTAGTGTTTTGAACTATACAAATAAATACAGAAATGTGTTAAGAGGTATAGGCTACTGCAGGAGTCACTCCATTGCACCAGTCAAAGCGTTCATTTGGCCCAAAGCACTGGGCAAGAACTCAGAAAACCTTTATGAGAGGTGTAGCCAAAAATCAAAAACTCAATATTGCAACCATATTTCCTGTCAAGGGGAATGATGCCAGCTCACTTTTCCCTCTGTGTGTGAAATGAATACTGAACTCTACTGCAACATCAGACAGACTCTCGTCTCCACTTCTTAATGCAGTACTTTTGTATGTTGAGACGGTGGATTTGAAAGGTCTGTCAGTGGCGCATGTTGTTCCTATTAAGATGCTTCTGTTTTTGCTGACCCTTACCTGCACAGAGGTAATGTAGGCCTATACCCAACATGCTCGGAGGAGCCTCTCACTCCGCAGTATCGAACCGATTCTCTTGTATCCTGCCCGGAAATCTGCTGAAGCTCACATGCAGGTTAAATTACGATGCCCCTTGAGAACAACTCTAGAGCACTTCAGGATGATGTTAATGCTGCAACTGGTCAACGTGTACCCAGCATTACATTACAGCAGATTTGTTAGCCTTGCACAGTCTTGTTCAGTGCGACAACAATATATTGATCCATTAAACCTGCTTCGTTATTAAACCTTTCATACGCTGAGCTCATAAAATATAACATTTTTCTCTACTATATAGTATTTTGCTATATTGGACATCTGAATGATGGTGACGTTGCATTACTTTCTGCTTGCTCATATCCTCATTGTACCTTGTCCTTACCTGCCCAAGCATTATATTCTTAAATAGGAAACCTTAATATATTTCCAGAGAAACCTTCTATAATCTAATACATTTGTCTTTGTCAAGTAGGAGTTTCTAAGAATTGCACAATCCATTTTAATCACATCTCCTGAACTGTCTTAAGCATTTTCCCATTCCATTCATGGCTCTTTATTTTGCTGATTCAATTTGGGCCCAATCTGAAACAGGTCCTTGGTTACTTTCCAGTTCGGTGCAGGGTTGGACTGATCTAGGGCTTTTCTACTGGGTGGGGAACTTATAGGCCCCCTGTCAAAACTATAATGTGGAAAAAAATTAGACATTGTCAGGTCAAGTTAACAAAATCACAATTTGGCAATTTAAGTGCAATTGCCCAGGATTTGAACTTATAATATAGTGATAATCAAAATACATCAACTACATAGTACAGCAGCCAATAGTTATATTAAAAAATACATGAACAGTCTGAAATACATGTACAGGGCTTATATTCAAAGTGGCTTATAGATGACAGCAGTTGTAGTTTGCATTTAGTCATATATTTGTCACAAAAATATTTGGACTGTGTGTGTGCAGACAAGAGAGTTTTATTTAGTTATTTAGATAGACAGCTCTATACAGTGTTGTTGTCAGTGTTGGGCAAAGTTACTTTTAAAAGTAATGCGTAACTAAAAAAGTATCTAATTGCACTACTTAGTTACTTTTACGGAAAGTAATGCACTATGTTACTTTTGCATTACTTTTTCTCACTTGGGCTGGGCTAGCTTATTTGTTTTTTAATAACAAAAAAGTTCTATTTTTGGCAAATGTAAAGGCCCTTTCACCCCAAAAATGAAATTAATAAACCTCAGGCTGAAGGAAATGCAAATTCACACCTGTACAGTAGAGGGAGCAGCTCAAACTTTTCAGCTGTGCTGCCACTCTGGATTGCAGAAAAAGAAAATTTACCAAAATGTATCGAAGGGTGTGTCTCAATCAGCTCCCTAGTTCAGTAGTCAGGGCACTGATCAGGGAATCGGCCATTTTAAGGGCTGTCTCAATCGCAGAATCCTTCTAGTGCACTGAAACTTTCGCTCCCTAAAAAGTCCCACAATGCACCGCACAACCCAGGGTGCATCGATGCTCACTATGTTCCCTTAATGGAAGTTCTGAAGCGTGAAAGTTAAATCACATGAGCCAACTCACCACACATAACGACCGATAATGGTGTTTTTAAAAATAGAAACCATTATTTTATTATATTTCAGCATAAACATACATCACTAGACAGGTAATGAACATAATCTAGCTAACATTTATAATTTATTTACGGCTGAAATGTTACACGTATATGTAACAAGCAAAGTATTTATCATAATGTACTTTAAATAACATTGTCAGAATGTCAGAAAGATATCAGCTTGGCTGTCATTCATAAATACCAGTAATGATGTTGTACAATGAGGACGTTGTCATGTCGCCGGAAATAGAGAAATCAGTGTCCCAAAGTGTAGAGAGACAGCATCCTTTACTGTCCTTACCAGTGCCTGAATTCGTGTACACGATATACTGATTCACGAGCTCAGGAGTTAGGGAACTGATTGAGACGCACCCGAAGGTCAGCAACAAAGACATAAGTTAATAAAGTGAGATTAAATGCATGGAGTATAGATGTATTATTTAACATTTAATTATTGCAGGTTTGTGTAATATGCATATAATAAGTTTGCATTTCACTGTTTTTATTCATTTTGAGGATACTTCATCTGTTTTTGTGAGATGAATAAATACATGCTCATATTTAGTCTATAACTACAATAACCATCATGTTTACACAACACCTCTCTCCAGATTTCTTTCAACATGGGAACATGACAGTCAGAAAATGGGAAAATAAAGTTACTTGCAAAAAAATACGTTACACCAACACTGTTGTTGTTGTTTTTAATATTTACTGAACATTTTCCAACTTTAGCAGAAAGCACAACAAAAAATTTCAACCACAATTTAAAAAAAATAGTCGGCAGAAGTAATAATGAGCACAATCAAGTAATAATAATGAAATAAACCCACTAAATATATAACTGCAGTACATTACAATTTCAAAACTATTATGTATTCACTTGAGGTACATGAATGGGAAAACCCTTCCACAGAATAATTGACAATTCAGTCCCTAGAATATTAATATAGGGCTTCTAAAACTGGTCTGACTGACTATTAACAACGTTGTTAACTAAAACTGTTAAAATCATTTTTGTTAGGCTAATTGAAATAAAGTGAAAAATTAAAAAAAAAAAAATTTAACTAATAAACACACAACAAAAGTACTAAAACAAACTAATAAAATATAAAAATTATAAATACTAAAACGACACTGGTTCTATGTGAAAAATGTAGTTTGTAATATAATATAATATATATTCATAGTATATGAAGATTATATTTATTTTATATTATATAAATAAATAATTTTCTTTGCAGCAAGATGCAATTCAGATTTGTTTAATGTTTTATGCAATGTTATGCTTCAATAAATCTATTATTGAAGCATAAAAGGGTAGAATTATTGAAAATATCTTTTTAGCAGCAAGTGTCAATTTAGCCTTGTTTAATGTTTAATTCAAGTTATAGATCAGGCAACACTGTTGTGATGAGATTAGCTTAGGTCCCAAACTTTTTTATTCCTAGCATGAAGAACCGAGGTTGGAGAACCGAGAACCATGCTTCTTCGCCTGTGAGAGGGCAGTGGGTTAGAGAGCTCTGATTAATGAGAGGCCTGAGGGAGGACAGTCATGCTAGCCAGCATAAGGCACTAGAGAGAGCGTGTGGGTTATGAATTACGTTTCTGTGTAAATGTACAAGCCTCTAAGTGCCTGAGTGACTATCGGTGCAATGAATTGTGATGAACTGATCCTTGGGTGTGTTGCAGCAGCGTGAGTCGTGAGGTGTGCTCTTCCTCACGGCATCTCTCTTCCTCTCCCTCCTCCTCACTGCAGATAACTAGAGAGTGATCAAGAGGAGGGGTGAGACTTTCGGAAAAGGAGAGACTGCAGTACTGCAGAAGCTGGGCGTTGGCTGTGAATTTGAGGAGAGGGAGTAATGCAAGATGGTGAACAAATGAGGCCCAGTGGAACAACTGAATGTAAAAGAGAAGATAAAACGAGAAGGATTATGTGAGAGGGAGATAGAGAGAGCTAAGGAAGGGTTGTATTAACACTTCAATACTGCTATGAAAAGACTGCAACTGACAACTTTAAGTCGGCAGTTAATGAGCATTTAATTGCTTATTGATGATTTTCAGTGACTTCTTTCACCTTTGTGGTATCAGTTAACCATTTACATACTATATAGGATAAGATGCATGTAATAAATAAAATGAAATAACGCTATAGCAAACTGATCACATTTATACAAACATTTACTTTAGCATTTGGTTGGAAAGATTGCATAAAAAAGCTTGTATACAACTCCAAGCTGTGCTGAAACGCTTCTTACAATGGGAAACAATGCCTCGGATAAACACTATGATGCCATAAATAGTTATTTATTATTGGACATTGCATAATTAAAACAAGATTTAGCATGGTATTGAAGAATAAGGAAGTAAGAATTTATTGAATATAAATAAATTAATGAATAAATAATTAGATAATAATAATAAAACTCAATGAAACATTCATTAATGGTCTCAGATGAACACTGTCATAAAAATGTATTACAGCAAATTGCATAAACAACAATTAGCATGGCACTGAAGAATAAATTACAACCATTAAAATAAACAAACAAATAAATTACATAAATAAATACATAATAAGAGAGAAAAACAAGCTTGAATAAAACTTAAAGTTGTGAAGATAATATATCTTACAATGGAGAACTGTCTCAGATAAGCACTGTCAGAAAAAAAAATATTCTGTGTAAAGGTTTGTGTAAATAAACAATAGTTAGTATGGCATTGGAGAAAATAAATGAAATAATATAAGTAAATATTTTATACTCGGGAGTATGCAACATAAAATTCTGGACGTTTCTGCAACACTAGTGGGATTTTACCAGCACAGGGGTTTGGTAAGGGAAAAAGGAAGCTTTGCATATATATCTCGATTTCTAATAGCTGCGTTTAGAGTTTTAAATATTTAATGAGAGGAATCTGCAGAGGCAAGAGTAGATGCCTGCATTCTTACAACACTGGGGACATTAGTAAAGGGCTTTTCATCAAGGACTTGGGGCGATCTCATGAGGTTCAACCAAACCATGACTAACAGAGCACGCACAGTCCTTCACTACCACAGCGAGTGTGAAACGCATTCAGAGGAGGAGCACAAAGCTCATCTCTCCTGAGAGAGAGAGATAGAAGTGCTCTATGGCCTATGATACTGCCGTGTCTTTGATCTCAAAGCAATGCAGAGTGAATTAAACAGCAGGCAAACTATGTGGGATGAAAGAGAAAAAGTTTTCACATTCTTAGAATGGAGCTCCTATTTATATCGTTATGTTCCAGAACTCTAGCGCATTTCTTTGGTGATGCAATACAGAGGCTAGTCAAAGTACTGTGGAGTCCAAAATCTAATGAAAATCTAGTGTAAACCTGGCAATAAATTTGAAAGTTCTAAGATTGTTAACGATTTAACATTATGGTGTAAAAATGATAAGAAATATAGTAAATAATTCTGCACTATGTATAGGTCACTAAACTAAAATGAACTCACTGTTGTTAGTTTCACTCAAACCATCCTTGTTCGCATTACTTAAAAACTCATGTAACTACACGAACTAAAGTTGTTTCTACACTCAAAAAAATGAATTGTAGGATTTACTTAAAAAAGCAGTGTCAAGTGGGTTCCACGCAACTATATTGAGTAATTTGTACAAATAACAATTTAGTTGTATGAACAAAATAAATTGTTTAGGCTGTGAGCACTCATATACAGTATGCATGTTTTTTTGAAATTCCTGCTCTCAATTAAACTGAGTATGTTCAATGAGTTCCCTTTCAGTGGGTCATGTTCGATGTATGTCGGAACTGACCGACAAATTGGGGATCATTTTCAGAGACCAATCTACTTCGAGTGTATAAAACGAGCCAATGACCATTGGCATGCGGTCCACGCACCGCCCTGCAGCGGGTATAAATACGGAAGTGGAATACTGCATCCTCGCTTTCAACTTCGAAGCCGAACGGTTTGCTGTCTTCAAGCTGCTGTTTCTACGAAGAGTGTTTCTAAACAACGAGTTGAGAGGGATTGCTCTGCTTCCAGGTGCTGGTGTGACGCCGCGTGGGTGGCCGCTCCTGAGAACACTACAGTTGCTGTGTTGGTTGGCTGGCCGTTTCCGTTTTGAGTGCTCACACGCAGTCTTGCACTGTCGGACTGCTGTGAGCTGCGGCCATCTCCCTGAGTGCTTCAGCACTTTTAAAAGAGCATTTTCCTTCTAAAAGAGCAACACAGTTTGACCCTGCGTCTTTTTCAAGATGTCATTCAAACCGTGTGTTTCTGGATGCCGTCGTTTTCTGTCCCCAGTTGACGGTCATGATCGCTGTCTCACGTGTTTGGGCGTTCAGCACGCTGAGGCGGCGTTCATGAATGACTCATGTTCCCACTGCGGGAACATGACCATCGCAGTATTACGGTCTAGGCTCGAATACCTCAAACGGGGTGGAGTCCCATTGCGCATCCCCTGATCTAGTGGTCCTTCCGCTGCAAAGCAGAGGGCTGCTACTTTGGCTGAAGACCTGTGGGTTACTGTGAGGGCTTCCCCGAAGGGTCAACAGGTTCCTTGGGCCCCTCCCCCCCCTCTGTTGCGCCGAACCTCAAGAGGGCCAGGTCGGCAGTGTGCGACGCCTCCGGGGTTTTGCCACTCTCCTTCCCTCTCCTCGCCAGGGGGCAGCAGTGTGCGGCTCAAGGGCGCCTCCGGGCCTTCTCTCCCACACTCTGCCCCACCCCGGAACGCTCAGACAACACTCCGGGTCGCCTCCGGGCCTTCCGGGTCGGGTCTGTGCGTTCCACTTCGCTGCCCCACCCCGGGTACGCCTGTGGTGCCGTTGGTCCTGCTTGTTCGGTCTCTGGGGGCCTGGCTAGAGCTCCCCAGGCTGTCTCTCTGGCTCATCCGTACCATCAGACTCGGCTACGCAATTCAGTTCACTCACCAGCCTCCCAAGTTCAAGGGCGTCCTCTTCACCTCAGTGCGGAGCAGCGACGCCCATGTCTTGCGGTCAGAGATCGATGTCCTACTGGCGAAGGACGTGGTCGAGCCGGTTCC
This sequence comes from Rhinogobio ventralis, assembly GCA_039654625.1. Lineage (NCBI taxonomy): Eukaryota > Metazoa > Chordata > Actinopteri > Cypriniformes > Gobionidae > Rhinogobio > Rhinogobio ventralis. Next base: position 15,452,633 of record CM077208.1, on the reverse strand, counting down.
TCCAGCTGATATGAAGTCGGGGTTCTACAGCCCCTACTTCATTGTTCCCAAGAAAGGGGGTGGGTTACGGCCAATCTTGGACCTGCGTGTATTGAACCGGGCCCTGCACAAGCTCCCGTTCAAGATGCTAATGCAGAAACGCATTTTCGAATGCATCCGTCCGCGAGATTGGTTTGCAGCAATCGACCTGAAGGATGCGTACTTTCATGTCTCTATTCTCCCTCGACACAGACCGTTCCTGCGCTTTGTGTTCGAGGGGAAGGCATATCAGTACAAAGTCCTGCCCTTCGGGCTGTCCCTGTCGCCTCGCGTCTTCACGAAGGTCGCAGAGGCAGCCATTGCTCCGCTCAGAGAACGCGGCGTTCGCATCCTCAACTATCTCAACGACTGGCTCATACTGGCTCAGTCCCGGGATCAGTTGTGCGAACACAGGGACCTGGTGCTCCATCACCTCAGCCTGTTGGGCCTTCGGGTCAACCGAGAGAAGAGCAAACTCTGTCCCACACGGAGGATTTCTTATCTCGGTATGGAGCTGGATTCGGTCAGCCAGACTGTGTGCCTCACAGAGGAGCGAGTCCGGTCAGTGTTGAACTGCTTGAATACGCATAATGGCAGGACGGCGGTCCCACTGAAATTTTTTCAGAGGTTCCTGGGGCATATGGCATCTGCAGCCGCGGTAACGCCACTCGGATTGCTTCATATGAGATCGCTTCAGCACTGGCTTCATGGCCGAGTCCCGAGATGGGCGTGGCAGAGCGGCAAGTACCGGGTCCCAGTTACTCCGTACTGTCGCCAAACCTTCAGCCCGTGGTTGGACCCTTCGTTTCTACGGGCGGGAGTCCCCTTAGAGCAAGTGTCCAGGCATGCCTCGTCCACTGGCTGGGGGGCCACTTACAACGGGCATGCAGTTTCGGGTCTGTGGACGGGGCCCCAACTGCATTGGCATATCAATTGCCTGGAGTTGCTAGCAGTACGTCTTGCGCTGGGCCGCCTCAAAAAGCCGCTACAGGGCAAGCACGTACTGGTCCGTACAGACAGCACTGCGGCCGTTGCGGACATCAACCGTCAGAGTGGTCTACGCTCCCGTTGCATGATGCAACTCGCCCGCCATCTCCTCCTGTGGAGGCAGAAGCATCTGAGGTCGCTTCTGGCCATTCACATCCCTGGTGCGCTCAATCAGACAGCCGACGAGCTCTCTCGACAGCCGACACCTCCGGGAGAGTGGCGACTCCACCCCCGGACCATCCAGCTGATATGGGATCTTTTCGGAGCCGCACAGGTAGACCTGTTTGCCTCTCCGGACTCGACCCATTGACAGTGGTACTATTCCCATACAAACACACACGGTTCACTATCTTTGTGGGGACTCTCCATAGACATAATGTTTTTTATACTGTACAAACTGTATATTCTATATCCTCTTACACTAACCCTACCCCTAAACCTCCCCATCACAGAAAACTGTATGCATTTTTACATTTTCAAAAAAAACGAATTCTGTATAATTTATGAGCTTTTTACTCATTGGGACCTCAATTTAGGTCCCCACGGTGTCACATTCAGGTTGAAGTCCCCCAGAAACATGAAAACACACACACATAGTACATACATATATAAATGAAAGTACCTGAATAGCATCTTTCTTTCCCCTTGCTTTTTCACCACCCAAAAAAAAGGCTCTACAAAAGCAAAGAGATAGAACCACACAAGGACTGCTTAATTATTAGTTAGTCAATACCTTTTTCTTATCCTCTCTCTTATTTTTTCTCCCTCTCTCTCCCATTTCCTTTTAGTTTCACACATGTTTTCACTAAGCAATATTCCTTCCCCTGTCCATTCTTACACAGCATGCATTTTCCCAAGGTCACCTCAAATCAACTAATTGCCCACGGATAACACTATAACTATAGGCTTTTATGAGAAATATGCAGCTATGTATTGAGAAACAATTTTGGAGATGAAGCCAGTATGCCTTCCTCCTATGCAGCTGCCTCAGCAGAATTTTTAGAGTCTGCAAGTCAGCACAATAGTGCTCCTGTGTTCTCACAGTCCAACAGAGGGCAGCATATTATCTGTAGCTGAATGTAATAGAGCACCACCAAAACAAAGTCTCACATACACAAACACACTCAGATAAACACACAGGAAGTAAAGCAGTTCTGCAGTGCAGAAAAGAGGCTGCACCATTATCAATTACACCTCCATCTCACATCGGATATCAGCTAACGGGCCTGCGGACGCAGCACATTTCCCCCAGCCCAGACCAGCCCAGTCCAGAGCCAACAGCAGCAGAAATCTTACCCATGTTCCCATTCACAGGGTCCCTATGCAGGGAATTTCTGCAGTAGTTCACTTTACTAAATTTTCATGTTCATTTGGAATGCTTTCCAACACAATCAAACACAATATAACAGTATAATTAAAATAATAATAAAAAAATTTAAATGAAAAAAATTAAATAAAATGGCAGCACCACAATTGAATATATATATTGTATATATATATATATATATATATATATATATATATATATATATATATATATATATTGCCAAAAGTTTTGGGACGCCTGCCTTTACATGCACATGAACTTTAATGACATCCCATTCTTAATCCGTAGGGTTTAATATGGAGTTGGCCCACCCTTTGCAGCTATAACAGCTTCAACTCTTCTGGGAAGGCTTTCCACAAGGTTTAGGAGTGTGTTTATGGGAATTTTTGACCATTCTTCTAGAAACGCATTTGTGAGGTCAGGCACTGATGTTGGAAGAGAATGCCTGGCTCGCAGTCTCCACTCTAATTCATGCCAAAGGTGTTCTATAGGGTTGAAGTCAGGACTCTGTGCAGGCCAGTCAAGTTCCTCCACACCAAACTCGCTCATCCATGTCTTTATAGACCTTGCTTTGTGCACTGGTGCGCAGTCATGTTGGAACAGGAAGGGGCCATCCCCAAACTGTTCCCACAAAGTTGGGAGCATGAAATTGTCCAAAATGTCTTGGTATGCTGAAGCAAAATTTCACGAATTGACTTATTGCACAGAGGCAACCTATCACAGTACCATGCTTGAATTCACTGAGCTCCTGAGAGTGATCCATTCTTTCACAAATGTTTGTAGAAACAGTCTGCATGCCTAGGTGCTTGATTTTATACACCTTTGGCCATGGAAGTGATTGGAACACCTGAATTCAATGATTTGGAGGGGTGTCCCAATACTTTTGGCAATATAGTGTATATATATATATATATATATATATATATATATATATATATATATATATATATATATATATATATATATAATCAATATTTACAGTTTTTAGTTTTAGTTTGGTATTTCTCAGATCACAACTGAAAATCTCAAAACTACTTGTTCAACCTCCACATCATCAAGTTACTTGTTCTCATAGTTTTAAACAAATTGCAAATGCTTTGGTACAGTCATGCAATTGATTATGTTCAATTGTCTGCTGTATCCTACATTATAAATTGCTTATGTCATGTTTATCAAAATGTATTATACTGATTCTAATTGAATAGTCTTACCCCTCAAAACAGGCATTAGTTCCTTACATAAGTCATTCAATGCAAAAAGGTTAAACTAGTTGTCATAATGTGCCGTTTATTTTCTATACATTTCTATTCTACTTCTTTGTGTGTGTGTGTAAATGTGTCCTGCACATATGAATTGCAGAGGAGAATTTTGAATTTCAGTAATGAAGGGAAATGTAAAGGGCTAGATCAACCAATGATCAACCAGTTTTCTAAAATAGCCCAGAGATGCATCTCATGAACCTTCATTTGGCAACCATATATTAGGTTAGGGTTAGGTTACTTTATTGCAGTTTTTCTCAGTTAGTTTGGTACATTTCTCAGATCACAACTGAAAATCTCAAAACTACTTGTTCAACCTCCACATCATCAAGTTACTTGTGCACATCATAAAAGCAATTTCACATTGTTTTGAACAAATTGCAAATGCTTTGGTACAGTTATGCAATTGATTATGTGCAATCGTCTGCTGTTTCCTACATTATCAATTGCTTACGTCATGTTTTTCAAAATGTATTATACTGGTTCTCATTGAATATTCATACCACTCAAAACATATAGGCATTGGTTCCTTGCATGAGTCATTAAATGCAAAATGGTTAAACTAGATGTCATAATGCGTCATGTATTTTCCATACATTTCTATTAGACTTTTGTGTCTTGAATTGATGAATCGTGGAGGAGAATTTTGAATTCCAGTAATGAAGGGAAATATAAAAGGCTAGATCAACCAATGATCAACCAGTTCTCTAAAATAGCTCTCTGAGATGCATCTCATGAACCTTCATTTGGCAAGCATATAGACAGACAACAACACAGTGTTACAATTTCTTATAATGGAAGAACAACAAGGAAACAAACTGGGTCAACAGCCAGGGAAAAGAAAAGGAGTAAGAATGTGTGGTAGAACAGTGGAAGAGGTAGAAGAGGCCAAGATTGTAGACTTGTTTCTGATGAAATAAGGGCCACTGTTGTGGACCATGTTCTCAGTCATGACCTTATGGCTGAGGCGGGTCAAAAGGTACAGTTGAATGTTGGGAGAACAACCATGTTCTCTACCATTCAAACGTTTGTAGAACAGAAGAGGCATGTAATCAGACTATGTTCACTATACTGTAATACTGCACACTGTAATGCCATATTACAATAGTCCACTTGCATTTTACATTATACGGTAAATATACTCTATAGAGACATAATGTAACACACACACACTCATGTACATATACACAGTAGCTCTATGTGTGTATAGAGAAGAGAGTCTTGTCTTTTTCTTTATATTGCAGTGATGTTGTACTGTAATTTGTTGACAGACCAACAGTAAAAGTGTAACTGTGAATCCTCTCTTTCAATCAATATCCCATGTAGCCTAATGTGTAAATCCGTACTGTTGAAATTTAAAATGTATATATGCCATACAGATAGTGTGCAGTCTTGTGAATTTTCAATCATTGTCATAAAAACGTAGTCATAGTTTACATCTGAAAATACTGACAGGGTACACTGTTATATTGACAACATGACTAAGCATTTTGACTATCTTGTTTGTGAACAATGACACAAGGACTTGTCATTCTGATGGCACTGATATGTTCATTGACATAAATACTTACTTTTGAGCAAGTTACATGCTTTTGCAGGTAATCTATTGTGTGGTGCTGTTTGTACGAATTGTTTTGAGAAATGCATTTAATCTTAAGGATGTTTCAAGAAATGTACCAAAGAAACTGAGGAAAACTGTAAATGTATTTATTAAATTACTATATTATACTATATATAACTAATATTTTTACTCTTATTAAATTATGTAATATTACTTTTTATATAAATGTATAAATTAATATTAATAGTTTATTAAACATGTATGTGTAAGTGTGTTTGTGCGTATATATAGTTTAGATCGAGTATCATGTGGTTCATTGTTGCAACATGACTCACATGCCATTAAATCATTATGTTTCTTTGATTCTATTTGCTCTTCAAGCTGCAGGTTGTTGTGGGCTGGACGGGGTTTCTGGGAGCAACTCAAGGCTGCAGTGAGACAGGCTGGCTGCCCTTCTCTGCCATAAAACTAATCACATCCATATATCTCCCTCACCCCGCGAGGTGAGACAGCATTGCATTACAGCTTTTGATTAAATATCAGATACTGCTCCTGCAGGAAGGAGACAGAGAATGTAAATATATGAAAGTCTGTGCAGTACCCATCCAGTGGCATCAACCTATGGAAAATTCAGTGTCTCCACCCTCAGCTGTTTCTGCAGTGATCTAATTTTCTCCTGTTCCTGAGGAAATACTGCAAAATGATATTTCTTACACGGATATGAGTATGTTTTGTATTCTGACATATTTTTTTATGTAATAGAGGCGGGTGAGAAAGGTTTGGAATCCTTTTCAGTCAGTTGAAGAAAACCAAGTGCATTTCAGAAACTCCTGGCACATTGAGCTTGTCTGTGTAAACAACATTCATTATCTAATTGGCTCTAGCAGAGACAAAAGCAAATTAATGAGAGGAATGTGGGGGGAAACTGTCTGTTCTGTTATCTACTGTTGGAAGCTGCAGAGCCCTTACAACACAGCAGAGCCAAGCACAGGATGGTATAGCACAGCACAATATAATACAGAGAAAGTGCTACACAGCTCAACACAATCCAGGACATCATAAAACTGCACAGCACTAGAGTGAACAATAAATGCAGTGTAATAAAACACAGAACAGTGGCCTTAAAAAGTTTTTGGACATTTTAAACAATATGTATGAATGTCACTGCAATAGATAACAAAATATTAGGCTTATTTTGTTGAGCAAGCTTGATTTCTACAATATTAAGATTTCCCAAGTTTAAAACATGACTCTCTTTTTTGTTTTAAATAAAAGATATATGTCTAAAGGGAAAATTAATTATTTCATCTAAATGATGCAGGTCAGTGCAGAATGAAGAAAATATTATTCCTACCATTAGACACCTCAACTGTTTGGTAGTGGCTCATATAGCGCTGCGAGTCTTGCTTCAAAGGCACTGCAAGAGAATCAACTCGATTACCAAACTACTACACATCTCAGAAGATCTGTAAAAGCTATGGGAATTCTGATTCGTCCCAGTGATTCACAACATTTGACCGAAAAAATATATTCGTTTACAGTGTCAAACTTTTTTTAATCGGATCAGAACTGAATAATTAAGCTGAATCTCAATCAACTTTCCTAGGTCGTGAATCAGTATATCGTGTAGGCCTACACAAATTCAGGCACTGGTAAGGACAGTAAAGGACGCTGACTCACTACACTTTGGGACACTGATTTCTCTATTTTCGGCGACATAACAACGTCCTCATTGTACAACATCATAACTGGTATTTATGAACAACAGCAGAACTGATATAGCTATATATTATGTTTTTTATCTTATTTAAAGTACATTATGATGAATACTTTGCCTGTTACTGTAAAAAATGATTGTGATTTTAACGGTAAAAGAATGTAAAAATGCTACGGTGAAAAACAGTTAATTGGTTAACAGAAAGTTTTCGTACTATATACAGTGAATAACTGTAACAGATCTAACCTTACATTTAATTTAATTTTACAATAAAATACCATTCAATTTACAGTTTTTGGAAGTGAAAAAGAACAAGTCATTGTGTAAATTTGCAGTGAAAAACCATAAATTGACATTCCCAAAATTCCCTGCGTGACACTTCACATTTGATGTATTTTCATTGAAATAACTATGTTTCTTCTTATTTTTTTCTAATCAGTTATGTAATTAAGTTAATGTTTATTGCATTTTTTACCATGATGGTGTTTAGTGTTTGTGTGAATGACACCTTCCATATATTAGTATTGTCCTCCTAAAAGCTGCTTGTGATGAGCTTTGATTCATCATGTGACTCTCATCACCACTGTGTTTGGTGGTTGTCAATATATATTAAAGGTACATAACAGATATTAGTATTTCAATAGGTTGGTAATTTAACATTATTTCAGTTAATGAAATATGTTTTTTAACGTAAATTTAACGTAAATTTTTACAGTGTACATGTAATTATTACAATATAAACTATACGGTATTAAATTATACGGTTCTGAACTGTAAAATAGACAGTAAACTAAAAATGGTAAAGTTCTGACAACCACAGCTGCAGTTTTCTTACCGTAAATTGTACGGGATTTTTTTTTACAGTGTATATGTGCAACATTCCAGACGAAAATAAATTATAAATGTTATCTAGATTATGTTCATTACCTGTCTAGCGATGTATGTTTATGCTGACATAAAATTAACCCTAAAACAGGCAATGTGTACCACGAGATACATACTTTTTAGTGTCTTGTTTGGGGCATTTTTCCATCATATCCTTTTATCATTTATCATAGCCTGGTCTGTCTTGAGTATGCTGGTCACATGATTTGTTTAAAGTTTTCCGTGATCAATTAGTCAGCCTGACCTAAACCCAACATGGGTGCCATTGGTGCAGGACATTCAGATTTTGTGATAAGTAAATATATGTTAATCTTACTTTTTTCAGAAAAAAATGCAAAACAACTGCTAATATTAATTGTGAACATTGTCTTAAGATGTTGAAAAAGAAAATTAAGTTATATGTTGCTTATGCTGTTTTTGAAAAGTATGTATCTCCCAGTTCACATTGCCTGTTTAGGGTATAAAAAAAGGATTATCCACAGTTTTGACAATGAATGGTGTTTCAAGGTAAACTGGACTCCCTGTACTGGTCATTGCATTATTGTGAATTCCAGGGTGACGAGTGAGGGGTCGATTGTGGGTGGTGGGAGGGCCAGTAGAAATCTTGTTCCAGGACTGTGGTGGTTAGGGAAGACCCTTATAGGCCCACCAGGCCTCTGGGTCCACTGTACACAGTCCCCCTATGTAGTTTGAGTTAAAATAAAAATGTGCAAATGTTAATATTCACATGTAAAACTGATATTATTACTTTTTGTTGACTACAGCTTTGCATTTTTCAGCTCTAATTTATCACTGCGTGTCTTTAGTAAATCCTGACAGTAGTTTTTTAACGCCAAAAGAGGGTTTGCATTGGCGCAAGCTGTTAGTAAATCTGGCCCAATAACTGCTCTATATTTAACGAACCACATGACAAAATGCTCATTTCCAGGTTTTTAGCCTACAAAAATACGTAATCACTGCAGCACTTTAATTGAAATATTTTACGTCCCTTCCCTTTTTTTCAAGAATCGAGAAAATACATTTGACGAGTTTCGACTCTATCGGACTCAGAATAATATTTGAACCATGATATGTATTATTTTATCATTTAAATCCTAACATAATGTTTTTTTTTTTAAAAAGTCTGTATGTGTCTATATTTCGATAGCCTATTGCACAGACCAGGTTTGTGTGCTAAGTTAGTTCGGTCCTCAAACTCATTTGCTACCATTTCTGCTTATTAACAAGGTGCATGCTAGCTTCAGGATGTAAAATATTGTACATGTCTCTGTGGATTGATTATTTTATAACTGAATTAGTGAACAATTCAGAGTATTGTTATAGGCTAAAGTCCAAGATTGCACAGGAGAAGTAAATGAAGACTTTTATTAATATGGATCACACACCCTCTAATTACTGACATAAATGTTTGTGGTATAAAGAATCATTTATATGCATTTGGTGTAAAGCTAGGATCGATTATCTTATGTTTTATTGTTTGGATGATTACCTGCTTTATATATTTAAGTCTGCTTGCAGTCTGCGGAGGCATTGGACCCCTCAGCCATTTAAAACAAAAGAGTGAAAGATTTATGGTCCCCACCATTTTATTATGCCTTCCTTTGTGGTTTACTAATGAGTTGAACAAATTGACTATATTATATAATCAATTGTTTATCCATTTACTCAGTATAATTCATTATAAATCTTATTGTACAAGCAATTTGGTAGAGCAGTCAGTGAGGCTCTGGCCCATGCCAAGAATGACAAGACGTGCAGCGGTGGTCAGTCAAAGTGGACAAGTCGCATTTTTAGGCATCAGTAGGGAGCTTGTCGTGGACCGTCTGCTAGGACAAGTGTATTGAACTTGATCCTGGTAGGGATAGCCGCTCTGAAAAGCAGGTGAAGTACTTGCTATCTGTGGCCCTTCTCTAATTGCACTATTTCATGGGTTATTTGATGCAAAATAAATAAAAACATGGCCTCATACAGTTACAGTGAATAGTAGCCCTACACTGAAAATCAGAAATGAACATATTCAGCTGTTTTTCAGCATTTTATTGCATAGTTACAGTTGTACACAGTTGTTGAATCAATGACATGGTCATTTAAAACTGCAGGGTAACATTTCAGTGTGTAACAGAACATACCAGAATATCTAATATATTATAATGAAATATGCAATATGTTACCTTTAAAAAATATTTTGTCAGAATACAAGGTGGCTATTTTCGAATGACCATCAATGGAGAAGATGTTTTTTTAATGGTGTAGTTACAATCAGGGGCTAACTGAGCCTTGGTGTTAAATGGATAGTTCACCCAAAAATGACATTTCAAAATTTATTTTTTGTGCATGTTCAACAAAAGAAAAAACTCATACAGGTTGGGAACAACATGAGAGTGAGTAAACAATGATAACATTTTCATTTTTGGGTGAACTACCCTATACCTTGTTTGTGCCAGATGCAGCTTTTATTTCAGTGTGAAAGTTTTGCTTATTTTATATGTAAACCACTCCTGTTTATTGCTCAACTGATTTTTAAAAAAAACTATAATTACTAAAATGGAATTATTATTATTATTATATTATTATTTTTTAATTAATACTTTTATTCAGCAAGGATGCATCTAATTGATCAAAAGTGACAGTGAAGACCTTTATATTATTAAAAAAAAAAAGTATTTTTTTCCTTTAAACTTTCTATTCCACAAAAATATTAAGCAGCACAACTGTATTCAACATTGATAATAACAAGAAATAAAAAAAGCTCTGTCATGAAACTCTAGATGGCGCAGGCTGATAGGCCCTTAACTCATCATTCTCTATAGGGACAGCTGATTGGTTCCTGCTGTATCAATAACCAATGAGCTCGCAGCTCAACCTTTAAACACTTGGTCAGCATTTGCTGTAGCAGTTGCAGCGCACTTTCAGAAACCCTCCACCTTCCCCAGCTCCACCTGTATAGATCTGCTATGGGTAAATCAATAATGATTTCTGAAGGATCATGTGACACTGAAGACTGGAGTAATGACTGCTGAAAATTCAGCTTTGCCATCAGAGGAATAAATTACATTTTTAACATTAAAATAGAAAATCATTGCTTTAAATTGTAATAACATTTCACAATATTACTGTTTCTATTGTATTTCTGATCAAATAAATGCAACCTTTGGTGAGCATAAGAGACTATAATATAATATAAATACATTTGAAAGAGAGGAAGGCAAAGGAAAAGACTGCAATGCAAATGATTCAACAAATCCATCTTTCAGATCTATATTTTTAGAACTAAGAGCTAGTTCTGCATAATAAAACACCCAAAAGGATTGGCTCATAGTCCCAGTAGGAATAACTACACCCACAAACACACAAACACAGCAATAGGCACAACAGCAGCATGTGTGACAGAATGTAATTTTGAGGCTAGACATCTCAGAGCACAAAGGACATTTATATTGTAGACTTCCTTTTGCATATATCAATGTTTATTGCTGTCATTTGTTTTAGTCTGCTGGGTAAAATCATTTTGTCAAAAAGTAAAGCAAGTGTTCCATAGTCTTCTGTCACAATGACTGATCAGTGTATGCGTTTAGCTATGTAAACTGCAGTCATATTAGAGAGGTGATGAAAATGTAGGTGCAATCAAACAACACAGTTATGCATATACATTACGGGGATAAAATAGACTTGTTAGCGAGAGATTGCGGGTCCATGCAAGTGTGTGTGTGCATGCATCCTCTTTTTCTGCTGAAAGTCATCTTTTGTTGGCTAACCTAATCTATGAAGGGTAAGCAGTCTCCTTCCCTGTCCCCTGAGAGGGACAATTTGTCGACACAGACATCAGTGATGCGATGACACTCCTCGAACGCTCTCACCTGATGAAGGACTCAAGTTTGGATTGGTTAGTTAGATCACATGACGGAGGGATCCACCCACAAAGCAGGCTAACTTTGGGACACAAATAAGATGCTAAACAATTGCAAATGTGATACAAATATGCTGATTTGTGTTTATTAATTGTAATATTGCTATTTGTTGCATTATCAATAGTTCAAGTATGATAATCAGAAAAAGAGGAAGGGGAGAAGGAAAATGCAAGAGGAAGCTGCTGATGCATTGCAGATAAACTGCGTATCCTGCATGGGCAACCCCTCCCTTTCCTATCCATACACACACCCCAAGCTTTCTCTATGACATCATCACATCACCTCCTCCAACCTGATGATGTCCTGTGAGGGAGATGTGACTCAGCCTACAAACTAATGCCCCTCTATGTAAGATTTGGGCAACCCTAAAACACAGCCACAATCCAATCCCTCAAATCTATAATTTGCTGTAAAAGTAAAGATGTTGTGAATATGAGAAAGCAAAGATGACAGATCACATGACCCTAAAGACTTGAGTAATGGCTGCTGAAAACATATTAAAATATAAAATAGTTAAAATGTAATACAATATTACTGTATCAAATAAATGCAGCCTTAGTGAGAAACGTCTTAAAACATTTTAAAATCTCATCGACCATTCAACTTTTGAACGGTAATTTAATTACAGACAAAATCTAATTTGTAAAGTTAAAAATAAAGTTAATTTGAAATTTGAAAAGTGAATTTTAACCCCTTTATTTTCTATGCTGTAAAAACAATGATGACTCATTGAGTCTTTAAAAAGCAAGACTAAAGCAAAGTTTTGTAATCATTTTTTTCTCTTGACTGATATCCAGGGTTCTGCCTTACCCTTTGAAATGCAGAGATAGTGGATTTGAGCTACTCATCCATTGGAGGCATGGGGTCAGGGAGTGCGTTCAATAACTGTGAAGAAAACTGCAACTAGTCATTTGCGCTCCTGGAGGTAGGCTAAATGAACACACAGTTTCTCCTGTCATCATTTTAGCCCAATAGAAAGCCCCCTCCTGGGAAGTTTCAGCAAGCCATCAGATCTAACAAATCTGTTTGGCTTTGTGACACCCAAGTGCAAGATAGAGTGGGTGAGAGAGAGAGAGTGAGAGAGAGATAGAGAGAGAGACAGAGAGAGAGAGAGAGAGAGAGAGAGAGGGAGAGAGAGAGAGAGAGAGAGAGAGAGAGAGAGAGAGAGAGAGAGATTGAGCTGATGTTCAAGGATAGGGTGATAATAATAGCTGTCAGAATCTCACCACCTCTGCTTCGTTTAAAGGAACAGCTCACCTACATAAAAAACAACTAGGGGCGTTTCCTCCGAAATGGCAAGGGAGGCAGTGCCTCCTTAAAATGGGATGAGAAATCAATCCATATTATAAAAATAAAACAATGCAAATATTACAAAATGCGGCATTGAATGTGTACAAATCACTCGTTTTACTAAAGTAACAGTTTAACAGTGACTCAGCAGGTAATGTTACAACGGGAGTCCACGTCTCTCTTGCCTCTCCTGAACCCATTGAGTTTTCATTGAGACCAGACCCCCTATAGCATACAGTGGGTTTGGTGGGGGGTAGTTGAGAATGAATGGGGGAAAGTCACATAAAAGGAGGCAATGCCTCCATCGTGCTATGATTGGATATGATGACCAGTCTGTGACCATCTGTGGATATGTGACCTGTCTGTGACCAGTTTTTACTGAGCTTGATGACTGATGAAAATTAATTGACTATTAAAAAGAACAGCTGAACATCAATTTATATATTGCTTAAATTTTTACTGCCTTTAGTTATTACTTTGGACTAATTGAAAAAATGTGTTAAAAAAACTAACTTCATGAGATTTATACTTGGTTTTAGTTAATAGTACGAATTGCATAGTTAAGGTAAAAATACAAAATAGAATTGTATTTGGTCTCAACATTTTGTGACAACATTAAGTGTAACTGGGACATGAATTTGCATTTGATTTATATATAATTAAAAAAAAACCACTGAACCCCACTGCACGCCACTGATGAAAAGATTGTCATCATTTACTCACCCTCGTGCTGTTCCAAACCTGTATGCTGCTATTTTTCTGTGGAAGAACGTCACGTGTTGTCATCTCGAAATTACAGTCATTATGACATGAGTGAACACAGCATGAATCTGCAGCAGTCCGGTGGTACAGCAGTCACGTGGTATGAGTTGAAGCTTTCAGAAAATTCCCAGTTCATGCCCTTATGCCCTCATTCACTATTCCCTACATTAGTCCACTAATATAGTCCTCTTGAAAAAGTGAATAAAAAAGAGTGAGCAAATTCAGAAGTTTATGCTTGCTGTTTAATAATCTATTGAAACTTATCAAACTGGCAGCTCCAGTAGTTTTCAAGTAGTTGAACTCTTGAAAGGAATTTATACGTGTATGATATTACGCTGTACCCACATTGGACCAGCGGTTTGGAAAATGGATAGATGTTTCTGCTGCGGGCAACATCTTCTGGCAAGACACAGGAATTAATTTGGCATGACTCTCACAGTGCACTATGGGTATTCTCTGGCTGTTGAGTTGTATACTCATCATTAATGTGCTTTATGGGATATGATGGACACTTTACTATCCCATGAGCCCATGGGAAAGGATTTGTGAATGGCAGTAAAGTGACACAACTGATGCTGATAGGTCACATGATAATGACAACATGGTGAAAGTAGTCCGTCCAGATTTCATTCATATTACACACATTATATAGAAATCACAAAATGAGTACTTATTCAAAATAAGTACCTACTCAAGAGAGTATGCGATTTCGAACACAGCCATATCTGGCCGAGTGGTAGGGGGTCTGTGGAAATATTTAGAGAATAACGTTTTTTTTTTTAAATGAATAAATGAATAAATAAAAAATAAATGAGAAAATAAATACAGTACTATATCAGTACAGTATTATAATGTGTAGACATAACTTAATATTTTAGACATATTTATAATATTATTTTCAGTATAAACTTTTGAACGGTAATGCATATGACAATATGCTATTATCAGGCTCATATATTTTACAGCATATTACTCATGATCCCTATAACATCTACTGCAGTTTTACTCTTGCAGAGTGTATGGAGATATGATATTGAAGGACTTTTTTTACTTCTTCAACTCTTAAGTGCATTGATTACATGAGTAAATACACATGTTGTAGGAGTGTCTAATAAGGGTTGGATTTTTTCCATTACACGGATCGTTAAGGCTCTCTGCTCATATGATGCTGCTTTCTGCTTCCTCATCGATATGCTGACTCCCAACATCTTCCATCTGCTAATCACCTTGGAGGGATGATGAGAATACGGCCATAAATCACAGCTAAAAAAGAGACCACCAGGGGTCTCTCTATATCTTACACACACGCACATTCACACACATGCATTAACCCACTCTGTAACTCTCCCCTCGTCATGAATAAAACATGGCTGGCAGAAAAACACACTGAGAAGGCAAGGAAAAATGTTTAGTTGAACTCATAGCTAGGACCTTCAATGAGTCATGAATTACGCAGATCAATGTATTTCCAAATGCTTTCAGATATAAAGCACTTCTCACATTGTCTACAGATTACTGCTGAGTCATCCGGTCTCATCAGGGGAGGGAACCGAGCAAAATACTACCCCTTCAGGGCTGGTTTAACAACAGTATCCTCCAGAGATTTAAATCAGCATCAAGACTTCATGCTCCGCTACTCTGCATTTGTACCAGAGCTTATCTTGCAACCCACATTTTTGCATGCACGTTTTTTTTTCGTTTGGCACCAAACTTATTTTAAAAGATCCCGTTTGATTCGTTACGTTTACATTTCTGTTCTTGGCAGACGATTTCTTATGAAAGTCACTTACATGAGCGTCTGCCTCCAGTATTGCGCCGCAACAATTTTCTTGTTTGATTTTGTAGTTTTTTTATCTACTTACTATTGAAGTTATAGCAAGTAAATCTTAAAGCAGCTTTTCTGTTATACACGGTTTTTGTCTCATTATACTTAATCTATCTAAATAGGTATTGTTACATAGGTCATAAATAGATTATTTATTTATAATGAATTGAGATCAAAAAGCCATGCAAACTGTTGCCTTCCTTTTTTAGAGTGCAAGGTGCATTGAAAAACAAATGCCTGCTCAAAGTTTCTCTTAGAAATAAACTCATTAAATTTAATCATTTTCAAACAAAAAAATAGGGTTCAACTTTATTATAAATAATAAATAAATAATATTTATAAAGGGGTTAGAGTGACGTTGTTACAGTGTATTTACACAAATAAGTTCTGAGTAATATGTACTTAAGGTTGAGTTAGGGTTTGGTTTAGGGTTACTTGAAATTATGCATAATTTACTGTATGCAACATGTGTACCTACATCACGGTAAAATAAAGTGCTACCGAAAATAGTAATTTCATGTAAGCTAGCAGTAGCACACCACAGCTAAATGCCCTTGAATGTGTCTGAGATACGGGCCGCTGTCCTTGGTGCTGAATGTAGACGTTCAGTCAGTGATTGGGCTGCGTGACCAGACTCTGTCCAAGTACCAATGATGTCACGTCCAGTGTAACTATAGCCCTCCTATAATAAATAAGACGTGATAGCATATTGTAATTATATCGAAAAAACAACATATCTATTACATTCTGTAAGAGTTTGTTCTTTTAAACGTTTCTCAACCACTAATTATGGAGATTTAGGGTGTATTAACGGAAAGGTTATAGGGAGCGTCTTAAAAGTAGGCTGTGTATTAGTATTATGTTTTACACAAGTTTAGTGCGCTACATGTACACGATATAGCGAACAGCATATAGCAAATAAAACAAAAGTAGCCTATAGGCCTACTCATAGTTTATCACTTTATTATAGGCCTAGATAAACACCGCAAATACATCACAAGCATTTAGTGCTTAAAAAGTCTTTAAAAGTAATTTTTAGAAAATTTTCAACAGAGAAAATATTTTTGAAAGTTATTTTTATAGGTCAAGAGCCACCCAAGCACTCGGTACGTGTGACTATAGGAAGCAGAAAAGGCTACTGATAAAGATAAGTGTAGCAAGCAGGACCCTCCCACCTCGTCGGATCAATGGTCCAGTCAAAACAAGCCTGAGCTTTTTCGCAACAGAGCCTCGAGTATATAAAGGCAGGTAGAGCTGCTATCCAGCGCTGAGAGAGCCACACACGCTACACCTATACACTACTTTACCTCACACTTCTGTTCATCTGCACGTCCACACCCCGTCTGTCCGGATGAGTTATTCGATAGACACTATAGGAAGTCCCTACCGGAGGGTGATGGACACCAGGACGAGCTATTCGAGCCCCTCCAGCGGGTTTCGCTCCCAGACCTGGTCGCGTCCAAGCCCGAGCTCCTCTTCGTACAAGAGGACCTTCAACGTCCCGGTGGCGCGAGCTTACGGCTCCACAGTTCTGAGCGCCACTGACAGCCTTGATTTCACTCAGACCTCCATCCACAATGGAGACTACAAGCGCTCCAATGAGAAGGAACAACTCCAGGGACTCAACGACCGCTTCGCGGGCTACATCGACAAGGTGCACTTTCTGGAGCAGCAGAACAAGCAGATCGAGGCGGAGATCCAGGCACTGCGGCAGAAGCAGGTGTCGCAGTCTCAGCTGGGCGAACTTTACGACCAAGAGCTGCAGGAGTTGCGCTCCATGCTGGAGCAGATCCACCACGAGAAGGCGCAGATCCAACTGGACACCGACCACATTGAGGTAGACATCCAGCGCCTCAGGGACCGCTTCGATGAGGAAGCCCGCATCAGGGAAGAGACGGAAGCGATCCTCCGTGCCCTGAAGAAGGACATGGGTGACTCAGCACTCGTCAAAGCAGAGTTGGAGAAGAAAGTGCAGTCCCTGCAGGACGAGATCGCGTTTATCCGCAACAACCACCAAGAGGAGATCAGCGATCTGTTAGCGCAGGTGCAGGCGTCGCAGATCACCGTGGAGAAGAGGGACTACCAGAAGGCGGATATCACCGAAGCGCTGCGCGAGATTCGCTCGCAGCTGGAGGGCCACTCGACGCAAAACCTCCAGCAGGTGGAAGACTGGTTCATGTGCCGCTACTCGAAACTCACCGAGGCCGCTGAGCAAAATAAAAGCGCCATCAAATCCGCACGGGACGAGATCGGAGACTATCGCCGCCAGTTACAGTCCAAAACCATCGAGTTGGAGTCTGTCCGAGGAACCAAAGATTCTCTGGAGAGGCAGCTCAACGACATAGAGGACCGACACAACAATGACCTTGCCAGCCTTCAGGTAAATAATCACGTTAAGCATTTCTAGTAATATTACTAGCATTTGTATTTAAACAAAAAGAGTTTAATATGCAAGTCTGATCCTCCAAATGTGTATGTTGTTTTATAAGTGCTTTAAAGTGCACTAAATGTTAAAAAAAATAATAACTTTATCAAACAATTACCACATATAATAGTGTTTTTTGTTGATAATCTAAAATAATGTTACTCAATTTAAGAATATGCCATTGAAAAACTAATATTGTTAGACCAGTCTGAATATTGTGGTGGACAATGGTTGCAGCCTTTGCTGCAGTTGTACTCATAAATCACTTCTTGAAATGTGTTTCAGCTCTCCTCAAGTCGCAGTTAGGTCTGCATGGCTGTTGAATTATATTTATTATGAACTTACTATTGTATATGGAAAGCAGAGAAATAGACTGGACATTCACCAGAGGATTTGCATATGATGCTTCATTACATCATAGGTGCAGTGGAATGGTGTTAGAAAGGGTTAAGGAGAGGCAGACACCCACAATGCAGTCTCTCCTCACTCTTTGCTGAGTCAGAGCAGAGGCAGGGTTCGCTCATTGGCTGTGTCCTGGAATCACCTCATGCACATAAACTCAATGCACCTATTGGTTGTCCTTGAAGCCATACAATGATACTGTGAATTATATTTTTAGTTGAATTGGTGCAGTGAGAGCATTGGCATGTGAGGAATATGCATAAACAAATGATTATCTTGAGAATATGACAGTTTGTTTTTTTCTTTCTGTCTGTCTTCAGCAACAGATTTATTTGACTAAGCTGTCACAATATTTTGTCTGACTCACTAGGAAACCATCCACCAGCTGGAAAATGAACTCAAGAGCACGAAATGGGAGATGGCACGGCATCTTCGTGAATACCAGGACCTCCTGAATGTCAAAATGGCACTAGATATAGAGATTGCAGCGTACAGGTAAGATTGGGATCAATTTTGCAAATGAGTATGGTATAAATACCTTATATTTTTCCTTATTAATATTAGTATATTAATTATATTATCAATATCAATATAATAATAATGACTAATATGTATTGGTAGTATAGTTGTTAATTATATTGATAATATAATTAATATACGAATTATATAATATTTTATTTACATTTTTGAGTAATATTTATTAATAATTTTGATAAATATGTATTTTTATTATTATATTTAATATTTTGTTTAACATTTAATAATTTATTCGCTATTTAAATATTTCATTTAACAATGGAAATATGTAAAATAAGAGTATATCTTATATTATTGTATGTAAAGAAGCTGCAATTATTTGTATTTTGACCAATTTTGTAGCCATAGAAACTATTATTTCAGAGAAATCTAGAATAGCCTAAATCACAATTTTATCTCCTTCTTTTATGCCTTTCGTTTTTATGTAGAAAACTTCTTGAAGGAGAGGAGAGCCACTTTAGCACTTTCCCATACCGCCAGACCGTCACCAAAGGCCCCAAGGTCAAAAGTGAGCCGCCTAAACTTAAAGTGCAACACAAGTTTGTGGAGGAAATCATCGAGGAGACGAGGGTGGAGGATGAGAAGTCTGAGATGGACGAGGCTTTGGCTGAGATGGCAGAGGAGTTGTCAGCTGCTAAAGGGGAAGATGAAAGAGAGGAGGAGGGAGAGGCTGAGGGTGAAGAAGGTGGTGATGAGGAAGGAGAGAAAGGAGAGGACGGTGAAGGTGAAGGTGAAGAGAAAGAAGAAGGAGAGGAGGAGGTGGTTGCCTCAACCCAAGCCAAAGTAGCCTCCGGAGCCCCTGCTGAGGATGAAGAGGAGGGAGAGAAAGAGGGAGGTGATGAAGAACAAGAAGAAGAAGCTGGAAAGGGTGATGAGGAGGAAGAGAAAGGAGAGGAGGAAAAGGAGGCTGAGGAGGACAAGAAAGAGGACGATGCAGAGGATGAAGCAGAAGAAACTAAGTCACTTAAAGCAAAGGCCTCTCCTGAGAGTGAGAAAGCAGAAGAGAAGCAGACCAGCGGAGGAGAAGAAGAAGGAGAAGAAGAAGGTGATGAGAAAGATGAGGCAGATGCAGGTAGCGACAAAGGATCAACAGAGGAAAAAGAAGCTGAAGCAAAGGAGCAGCCTAAGAAAGCAGAAACGACAAAGGAAGACAAGAAGGGAAAAGAGGAGAAGGAAGAGCCCAAATCTGAAAAAGACAATGCAACTGTGACAGAATCCAAACCAGAATCTCCAAAGAGTGAGAGTCCAAAGAGTGAGAGTCCAAAGACTGAAAGCCCGAAGGAAACACCTAAGACAGAGACTCCAAAAAAGGAAGCCCCCAAAATTGAGTCTCCCAAGACTGAGAGTCCTAAGAAAGAGGAACCTAAAGAAGAACCACCCAAGAAAGAGGCCCCAAAGTCAGAACCACCGAAAGCTGAAGCTAAAGAAGATTCCCCAAAGCCAGCAGATGAGAAAAAGAGTGAACCAGAGAAAAAGCCTGAAGATAAAAAGAAAGAGGCAACCGTGAATGGAGACATGGGCAAGAAAGATGAGAAGAAAGAGTCCGATAAGAAGGACGTGATCTCCAACGGAGTGGACGAGAGCCCAACCAAAGATGAATCGAGCCAGAGGGTGGTCATCACCAAGACAGTGGAGACCATCACGACTGGGGAAGGCGGAGTCAAACAAGTCACAAAAACTGTTACCGTTACCGAGAAAGGAGATGAGGTAGAGGAGACCGTCCAGGAGAAGGTGGTCTCCAAAACCGTGGAGAAGGCCATGAAGGCCACCGAAGCAGATTAGACCCGAGCATATAGCTATAGCCGACCGAAGAGGAACTGAGGAGGAAGCATTCAAGCAATCAACACAAAACGAACATAACAAAGAAATCATAAAGCTCAACAGATGTACTTAATTACATTAACCACACTAAAACAAAGCATAGAGAGAAGCCACAAGATGCGGCAAGCTAAAAAATGCATGTTGAGTGACAGCTTTAAATGGGTTCTGCTGCGTATGCGGTCCGGGACGCCGGGGACTCACTTTTCACTTTTGTTCAAACTGCAATACCTGGGGGAGGGGGGCGGTCACTTGAATGTGGCATCTGCATGCCAGCTCAGGGGGAGTGCGCTCCTCGTTCTTTGAGATAGAAAAATAACCACCCTATGTATGACAGTAATATAAAATACTTGCAGAGTGGTGGGGAATGACATTTGCTTCAAGTTAGGGCAACAGGGGTCGTAGAGATACGTTCTTCTGACAAAGTAGCCTTATAAATATTATCGCGAGGGCGCCAACTGAGCCAAAAATTAAAAAAAAAGACAAAAAAACAAAGGACGAAGACGATGGTGAAAATAGCCCATGGTCATATACACTCAGTACATAAAGCACCTAAGAAACTCTTAGCCTTAAACATGCTTTTTACCGTTGTCAGTTATGTTTACCTGATGAGTGCATTTGAAAATAACCCTGTCAATGCGCACATACATTCTTGTATGCATAGGATTGACTTGAATTCAATTACTTACCGTTAATGAGGTGCTACCGTTTGCAGTCCCATGTCTTTGTTCATCTGAATGAATTTCTCAGCAGCATTTGCTCAATAAACATCATATTAAATACACTATATATATGTTTTGTCTTTTTTCCTCATGTGGTATGCATTTGCCTTTCTAAGCACATTATTTGGAAGAGTGTGATTTACATATTCTTTGTAAGAAATGTAAGAGATAAGAAAATTATACTAACATTCACTGCAAATTCTGAGTGATTGCCTTTGGAAAAAATTTATTTAAGTTTGTTTTAAAAATGCAAATTCAAAAGTGAAAAAAAATGATGTAAAATGTAAAAATGACCCTTAAAAAAGATGAATATATATATATATATATATATATATATATATATATATATATATATATATATATATATATATATATATATATATATATATTATTGAGATTCATCAGATTTTTTGTTCTAGTCAAGATCAGCAACTCAAAGATCTCCCTAAAATTATTTATGTCTACATGTACTTTTTAATATAATTTTTATTTTATCCTTTATTGAATCATTGGTGTAAGGATCTGCAGTGGAGTGCAATTACATGAAAGTGTGTGTGAGACTTCATAGAGAAAATGTTCCATATTGCATATAATGTTGCTGCATTGCAGACAAAGTGCATCATCAGAGATATATGATACATATTACTCAGAAATACATGTGATTTCGATGCAACATTCATAATGGACTGCTCAAGGCATTAATTATATAAAATGGGACAACATTTTATGATTCAAAATAAAAGTGGCAATACTGGTTTAATCAGTGCTTTTGTCTCAAACAACTTTTTCATAATTATTTATGAAAACAGCTCAGGGTTTAGTTCCCTGATACTGCTAAAGGGCTCATTAAAATGTGCACCTCAAGTTTTGTGCAGAAATAAGGACATGACAATTATTCACTCGTAATTTTGGTATAATTTTCAGTACTGCAGTAGTTTTTGCACTGTATCTAATTTACTGTTAGTAAAATTCTAAATTTAAAAGAAAAAGGCTAAATTTAACAGACATTAATGACTGTGCTACACATTAAACTTCATCAGAACAGAACCCAGTTTCCTATCTGACAAGTTTTTATGTAGGCCTACTCTTATTTTACTTTATTCTTACTGTCAATTTTATCTCCTGGTCTATGTGCCTCCTGTGGTCTCCTGGTTTTATCTCCTGGTCTATCATTTATATATATATATATATATATATTTCATTTATATTATATATAAATATTTTATATATAAATATAACACATTCTTCTTAAATATATACATGCATGTGTATGTATTTATATATAGGCCTACATGCTAAAAAAAAGATGGTTCTTTAAAGGTTCTTTACACGTAGCGTCAGTTCTGTTTAGCACCGCATCGTCCTGAAGAACCATTTATACGCTGAAATGGTTCTTTGTGTTAGAGTTTAGGGTTCTTTATTCCCACCTTTTTGTTTTTCAAATCTGTAACTGTCAAAGCAACCTCATTACTGATTTTCTGGAGCTCAGCTACGACTACACAGACTGTCAACACACTCTCAACAGGCAAATGATTTCTTTCTTAAAATGACTATACATTTTAACTTTAAATATTGTAACTGGTTTCCTACTAATCACGTATTTTTTCTCTTTTTAATTTAACAGAACATGTAAGTGTGAGCAGCTCTGTTCAGTTAAGCATACTCATCTACTCTTCTCCACAAAG
The DNA here is from genome assembly GCA_039654625.1 of Rhinogobio ventralis. NCBI lineage: Eukaryota > Metazoa > Chordata > Actinopteri > Cypriniformes > Gobionidae > Rhinogobio > Rhinogobio ventralis. The sequence continues at coordinate 15,429,505 of CM077208.1, read as the reverse complement.
TAAGAGATATTGAATTTATGAGCAATAGCGTTAGATTTTTTACAAATTACTTTATGCCTAAGCATACCCAGTCACAAAAAACAAAAACATTAAAGCTATCCCCTTTTTCCTTTTAACACAGTAAAGGGCTCACATACTGTTCATTTTGGCTAATTTTGGCCTTCATAAGCCAAATAGTTTTTACATAATCAAATGTACAGACAAACTGTAACTCTAAACTCAATTGTGTATTTCAGATTCATATTGTCACGTGCCATAACCTCATCACTAGAACAATGTTATATATTTTGTTAACTTGTGTACTTACATTATCCCAAATGTTTCCAAGAATGTTTAAATCCAGAGAAATCAGCTATTTTAACCAGGACACGGACCATGTCTGTGCGTCGCCTATCAATTACATCATACCCACGTTACTCTTGATTTTCAGTTTTGTTTTGTGGAAACCATGCATGGAAACAGGTGAGCAACTGATACATTCATCGACAGAAAACTAATCATTGTTATATAGCTCAATTATTGTTTAAATCTCGTTTTCTTCATTTACCGCGAGTACCATGTTTTACCATGCCTGATATCTAGCTTAGCCTACTGAAGTGTGCAAGTGTCTCAGTGAACGCACAGAGTAGCATTATAACATAACTTTCAACATACTCAAATAATGTATCTAATATGATAAAACAGCGCTGCGTTACCCCAGCGGAAGAAGCGGAAGTCTGCAGCATAATAAAAGCTCAGCGAAATCAAGGCGTAATCAAGCTAAGTTACCAATCAAAATAAATAATTTACACTGAAAAACTGTTTCAGTGTTTTAAATAATGTTATGAGATTGCATCATCAAGCTACGTCTTTGTTTTGAATAAGCGACCTCTAGCGGCAAAAAATTACATATTGTGGCTTTAAGGTTCTTTTAACATTTTCAACGGATGGTTATTTATGGAACCTTATAAAAAGGGTTCTATTTAGCACCAAAAACGTTAAAAAAAATATATATATAATATATATATATATATATATATATATATATATATATATATATATATATATATATATAATTGTAAAATTGTGTTGTAAATATAATTTATTCTGAAGCAATATTCTCACCAGTGTTCAATCAGCTTTGACATATTTAAATATTTGTGATATTTTTACCTTTTATAAAGGGCATTTTTTCCATAATCTTATTAAATATAGGCTATGCTTCAGCTTTCATTTTATATTCCTATATTTGATCTATAAATTAAATTAAATTAAAATAAGACACTATAGGGCTGTTACCAATCAAATTAAATAATTTACACTGAAAAATTACAACTGCATTAAATAATGTTATGAGATTGTTTTAAATATTTTTGAATATACAAATAAGAAATGTTGGAAAGAATGTTTAAACATAAAGCTAAACTGCCAGTAGGTGGCGGCAGGTGGCCGTCTTAATGAGTGAGTCATTGAGTCGATTCGTTGAAACGGCTGATTCATTCAAGATCGTTTACGAATAGGTCATTCATTCAAAACGCTGAATCATTCAGTAACACTGCTGCTGTGAGATGCGTTATGGTTCTTCTGTGATCTTAGTTTGGAACTATTTTCGCTGCTGAAATAGAACAAAAACAGTCAATATTGCATCTAAAATGTGAGTGACTTAATAATTGTTAATAACTGTTTATGGAACTGTCATATGAAATCAGTGTCACATTTTCAGTCGTGATGGTATTCAAGAAAACAGCACTCTTGGTTGTGTGATGTTGCTTAACTGTATCATATGTTATAAATATAAAAACTCCACAATTTGTAATTTTACCCGTGTATGTTAACTAAGTTTCTTTGTCTGCTTTTACAAGGTGTGTAAGTGAAATGAACAGTTTAATTAAAGATCACATTATGAGTAAGGCGTTTTCAATTTTCCCATATCAGGCATTCTGCATCTAATTTAAATGAAAGGTATCCACTGAACTAAACAGATATTAAAAAATCTTAATAAATAATATTTTCTGTTTATGACATTTTCCTACATTAGGCATTCTGCATCTACTTTTTTCCAATTAAATGTACCACCTTTTTGTATAACATTTACAAATGTTGCAGATTCATATCTTTTATATTTTAAAGTTTCAAACTTGGTCTAAATATCTAAAGGCTTTCAAAACAAACATTAGGGTACTTCTGCATAAGGAAACTATTAAAAATGATTACACCCACAAACAATGTCAATGAAAAAAATCAGCAAAACATTTTGATCATCAAGAAGCAAGTTTTTATTGCACTGGCAGCAAAGATTCACTTATTGCAATCTATTACAAGACTGATGCTTCATTCAAAAATATAATCTACTTCACAAGCATACATTCACTCAGGTGTGTAGATCATCTCAGTAACATCAGACAATCATCATCTGTTTTAAAAGCTGATAAAGTTAACTGTAGTTTCAAACATTGTATTGCAGTTTGCTCTGAGCACCATTGATCAAGGCATATTGATAGTAAGAGACTGAAGGAAGACTAGAGAAGCAGGTCAGGCTACTGGTATTTGTGCTGTTATATATATACACGACTTATTACTTCTTTCCCTTGGGTTTCTCAGTCTCCTCTTTTCCCTTTTCCTGCTTCACACTTTCCTTTTTCTCACTCTTGCCTTTCTCGCCTTCGTCTTTTACCTTAGGCTTTTCTGACTCTTCCTTTTCCTTTGCTTTTGGTTTCTCTGGCTCTTCCTTGCCTTTATCCTTTGACTTAGGTTCAGGTTCAGGTACAGGTTCAGTTTTCTCTTTGGCTTTCTCTTTGGCTGGTTCGGGTTCTTCTTCCTCTTTGGCTTTTTCAGCCTTAGGCTCAACTTTTTCCTTCTCAGTTTCCTTCTCTACCTTATCTTTTTCTGTCTTAGTGTCTTTCTTGTCTGTCTCAGTCTCCTCTGTGGCCTTATCAGCACTTGTGTCAGCTTTCTCCTCACTTTTCTCTGTCTCAGTATCCTCCTCAGCAGCCACTTCCTCCTCCTCAGCTTTCTCTCCCTCTTTCTGCTCACCCTCTTCCCCGTCTCCCTCTTTTTCATCTCCTTCTTCCTCATCTTCCCCTTTAACTTCTTCCTTTTCTTCCTCCACCTCATCCCCTTTTTCTTCTTCCTCTGCTCCAGCTTCGCCTTCCTCTTCCTGTTCAGCACCTGTTTAAAACAATAATTTAGTTATGCACTTCTTGTCAACATTTAGAATTGTAAAATATTTGTATTCATAATCTTGCATCTGAATTTTACCTTCTGCTTCCTCCTTTGTTTCTTCTTCCTCTTCCTCCTTCTCTTCCTCTTCCTCTTCCTTTACTTCCTCCTTTTCTTCTTCCTCCTTTTCTTCCTCTTTCTCCTCCTCTTCTTCTTCTTCCTGGGTTGGACTGGCTGCAGCTTCTTGAGCTTGACTGGATGTGATGGCCTCATCAGCTGAGAGGGATGCGCTGACCAGGCGAGAACTAAGCAGGTAGGGAGCGCTAGAGCTCAGGCTGGACAGTGAGTACATGGGCCGGGAGTAGACGGGACCAACTGAGTAAGCACCGACCAAACCTCCCACACCCACATTGAAGCGAGACTCCTCCCCCTCAAGCAACTTCCTGCAAAAAAATGGAAAAGATTACATGAAAAATCAGAAGCATTAACATGAGTCGAAATGTCTGTTATATTAGTGTTCCTGCCTGTAAGCAGCTATCTCGATATCAAGGGCCATCTTGACATTGAGAAGATCCTGGTACTCTTTAAGGTATCTCGCCATTTCACCCTTAGTGGCTCGAAGTTCATCCTCAAGGTCACTGATTGTATCCTGCAGGAAAGGATGTATGTTAAAATGATGGTTTGAGGGCATAAAATAACTAAAATTGTGGTTACTAGTACTAACCTGCATGGCAGCAACCTCTGCACTCTGCTTGTCCTCCACCTCCCTGAGCTGCCTCTCCAGAGACTCATTCAGGCCCTTGCAGGCATCAATCTCAAGGACACATGACTGAAGCTGGCGGCGATACTCTCCTGCTTCATCCTTGGAGTTCCTCATTGCGTCACTGTGGTGCGCCACGCTCTCCGTCAGGTGGCCCATCTTCCCGCGGAACCATTCTTCAGCTGAATGGATGTTCTTGGCTGCCAACTTCTCGTACTGGGCTCTGATGTCACGTAGGGCGCTGGACAAATCGGGCTTGACGGTCTCTGCCTCAACGGCGATCTGAGCTCCATACTGAATCTGGGCCTGCAGCTCTGAGATCTCACCCTCGTGGACCTTCTTCAGGAACGCTAGTTCATTTAGCAATATATCAACCTTTTTCTCCAGCTCCACCTGGGCCAGAGTGCTGTCGTCGGCCTCCTTGCGGGCCTCTAGAAGCCTGCCTTCGCTGTCCTCACGGGCAACCACCTCTTCCTCGTAGCTGGCCTGCAGGCTCCGCAAGGCATCTTCCATGCTCTCCCGGTGGCTCAGCGCGGCCTGCCTCTCCATACGGGCCTCCTCGACGGCGGCTCTCAGAGAGCGGACCTCCTGCTCGTACAGGCCCCTCAGGCGGGAAGGCTCCACATGCCTCTGCCTCAGCATTAGCAGCTCAGTCTCCAGGGCACGGTTCTGCTGCTCTAGTTCATGGACGCGCTCGATGTAACCGGCAAAGCGGTCATTGAGCTCTTGCATCTGGGCCTTCTCCTGTGTTCGCACGGTCCGGAATTCGGAGCTTACCTGGGCAGCGTGGCTGATGTCCATGTCCACGGAGCGGCCAGCGCTGCTCAGCAGGAGACCGGCGGAGCTCCGGCCGGGGGAGGCATAGTGGAGGCGAGAGGAGAGAGAAGGGGGATGGGCGGAGAACGTGGTGCGAGAACGACCACGCTGAGAGACCCGGGGGCTGCTCTCCACATACCAGCGCTTGTAAGAGGACGAGAAGTAGGGGTCAAACCCGACGGCACTCATGGCTCCAAGGACAAGCTGTTCTGTGCCTCGGTACCACAGTCAGCTCGATCAGCCTTCAAACACTGATCTGCTGCTCCTACCGCAGTCAGTGCAGCTTATATAGCCAGAAAGGAGCTCTGACGCAAGTGATTTTCTAAACTCTGACAATGCAGTATCAATAGCAGTGTGAGAGAGAGAGAGACAGAGAGAGAGCTATGTGCAGATGTATATGCAAGTCAGAGCATAACACCATTTTGTTAATAAATTATGAGGTTTTTGCTCTGAAAGTATTATACATTTTTATCATTTGTTTAAGTACACACTTTGTGCCACCAAGGTCATTCTTTGGGATAAAAGGGATAAAAAGCTCAAATTAAGCAAATTATGATTTGCATTGTGTCTCGTCACTTTATTTTAATATGTAATTTAATTATGAAACAGAGGTTAAAAATATATACATACAGCATAAGGTTTCCACTGCAGATACAGAGATGAAAACTGGAGGAAGATAGGAAAGGGGAGGGGTGTTGGAAAAGAAGTGAGGAATGGTTACAGCTCTATTTTCAGTGCTTTACCTGTGGAAACACACCATCGCCTCTGCTGGATTTGAGGTGTATTACAATACAATACAGAGAAGTGAATGTTTTTACTTATGCAGACTAAATGGAAGATAAGATCATGGAATGTTTTTATTATAAACACACACACTTATATAAACGTTGCATGATCATATATTATATGTCTTTAATTAAAAGGTAATATACATAATAAGAAATGTATGTTTATGCAACATGCCAAAGCTGAATTACAAAAATGTAAAAAGATGCATAATCTAAAAAATATATGTGTTATGTGTTGTGTATTTTCATGCAGTGTTCATAAAATATTGATAATATCACAAAAAACATTATATAGAATATATATATATATATATATATATATATATATATATATATATATATATATATATATATATAATATTTTAGGCCATAAAATAGCTTGGAAACTCCTGCTGTACATTCTCTACATTTTAGCTACAGTGTTTACTGATGTCCTCTTACTAGCCTCTGAGATCTAGGGCTGACTGTGATCTTTACACTTTTATTCCACACCTCTCAGTTTAAAAGTCATGTTGCTATTTTGAATCCTTTCACGACCTCTGCCCTTTGAACAGTAGAAAGATATCCGGTCCGCCCCTTTATACATAAGAGTCAATAGGCAAGTTCAACTGTCATTCTAAAAGTGAAACATTATGATTGGTTCAAAGCAGGAGAGATATGACATTCATGACGGGCCACATACCAGAATGCTATAAAAAGAGCATAGCATAGGCACGCAGGGCTCACTGTCTGTCACAGAGTGTGTGCACAACAGCAAGGAGGGCTGTGTTTGGTGGGCTTACTCTGGAAAATACTGTAGTAAAACCCAAATTCTTTCAAAATGGCTGCTGCTCATCGTTTAGTGATTGTACGCCACGGCGAGAGCTCCTGGAACCAAGAGAACCGTTTCTGTGGCTGGTTTGATGCAGACCTTAGTGAAAAGGGTCTGGAGGAAGCAAAGCGCGGTGCTCAGGCCATCAAAGATGCGGGCATGAAATTTGATGTGTGCTATACCTCTGTTTTGAAGCGTGCTATCAAAACTCTTTGGACCATCATGGAGATCACAGACCAGATGTGGCTGCCCGTAGTGCGCACCTGGCGTCTGAATGAACGGCACTATGGTGGTCTGACTGGTCTGAACAAGGCAGAGACAGCAGCCAAGCACGGAGAGGAGCAGGTCAAGATCTGGCGCAGATCATTCGATATTCCCCCTCCTCCTATGGATAAGGACCATTCATACCACAAGATCATCAGTGAGGTAAGACAAAGGGATCGGTTGTTTTATATATATATATAGCACGAGAGAGAGAGAGAGAGAGAGTACATATATTGAATAGTAACAATATATTTTATACACATAATTCATTACTGCATATGACACTTTGCTTTTACGTCACTCATGTAAACACTGATGTGGGGATGACTGCAGGTTTGATAATGTTCCATTCCTCTCTTTTACCAGTCAAGGCGCTACAAGGGTCTTAAAGAGGGTGAGCTTCCCATCTGCGAGAGCTTGAAGGACACCATTGCTCGTGCCCTGCCTTTCTGGAACGAGGTTATTGTACCTGAGATCAAGGCCGGCAAAAACGTCATAATCGCAGCCCACGGCAACAGCCTGCGTGGTATCGTCAAGCACTTAGAGAGTGAGTATCATCCCACCAAGCATTTAGATAAAAGACTATTCAGGGACTCAGTGTGTTATATAATAGAACTGCATGTTAGCTAAGCATGTCAAGGAACAAAGACATATAGCATTCAGACATAGAACGTCTCTGACCACCAGGCTTCAATGATCCCCAATGACACAGAGACTATTTATAGCCCTCATTCATACAAAGAAGAGATGAGAAGGGGGTTAGGTTCCTGTTACGGGCACAACCTTTCAGCAGAAAGGTTCTGCATTCTCCCTAGAGAGCTAGAGAGAGATGCACTTTAGAGAGTAAAGATCAGGAAAGGTCAAGGCTAAGAAAACTTCAAGAACTGTATGTGACAAGATGTACACCTGTGTCTACAGGCATGTCAGATGCAGCCATCATGGAGCTCAACCTTCCCACTGGCATTCCCATCGTCTACGAGCTGGATAAGGACCTGAAGCCCATCAAACCCATGCAGTTCCTGGGAGACGAGGAAACAGTGCGCAAAGCCATGGAGGCTGTGGCTGCACAGGGCAAGGTCAAAAAGTGAAGAGCTGACACAAAACCAGAGACTGAAACACCCCCAAACACGAAAGAAAGCAGCGCACTATTGGATCCAAGCCTGTTTGACGACCACCAACTCAATAAAATTGAACATGACATGGACATGACTGTCACCCCTCCCCCCAACATCCTCACATTACATCACAATGTGTAAACCCCCTTGTGTTGGACTGCCCCACTCTGACACAGCAAATAAAAGTGAGCACCATTTTGTGTACCTCCTTTTTCGCTTGAGTCATTCCTCCCCCCTCTTCTTCCCTCTCTGCATTAATTCAGGGATTTCAGCAGAACGGTGCGCTGCTGTGTAAGCTGACCCAAAGGGCACACCAAAGAGGTTGCTGAGTTCATTTTGGCAGCTGTCCCGCACTGTGGTGCAGTGGCAGCTCAGCTAGCCATAGTTCTCAATGAGAGCCCGCTGCACAGACGGCCCATAATGGCTACGGCATCCTGCCAGCACTACAATTAGCAGCAGCTCAGGTTCTCTGGTGACAAAAGGACAGGGGTGTGTGTGGATGTGCATGTGTGACGGTTCGTGATTGGAAAAGGACGAAGCCGGAACTAGACAGTCACAGTACCCCAAAATTGCTCAGGGACTAATTCATTATGTAGGAAGACTAATTTTAGGTTGAACCTTCAGCACTGACAGCATGGAGTAACCTATTATTTTAATCTATTATTTAAGTGTCTATACAAAAGTAGAAATTTATATTACTAAACATATTACTACACAAATACACAAAGTAATATTCAAATTTCAAAGTAATATTTAAATTCACTAAAGAATTAGTATCCTGTGTGTGTATACCATATATAACTATATATAGTATATATATAGAAGCCTTGAAGGGCCACTAGCATGTCAGTATTCTAAACACAATAAGACACAAATGAGCTATCAGTGACCCATCAAACTTTTAAACGCATATTTAGCACAGTTCCAAAAAGGGCAAAGTATAAAGAGCAAAGCATGGTAACTACACTGTTAAACAGTGACATGGTGCAATGACAGTTTGAGTATAGATAACTGCTTTGCTAAATCAACCCAATACTGCCATCTAATGCTTAACATATAGTGTTGCACAATATTCTGGTCTGCAATAGAAACTACAGTATGGGGATTGTTGAGTAAATTCATTCTAATTTTTTCTTTTAAACCTTATATTTACCGATCTATTTTAGAAGTCTTGGTTTATAGAGAGGGCAGTCATAGAGAGCCATAGCAAACAGGCAGTTAATTGGCAGGCAAAAAGAAGTGGCATCTACCCAAATACAATAAATGTCTACTTCTGTTCTGTCAACGTCTTTAAAAATAAACCTCTTATTCCTGTTTATAGGTTTGAGTCTTATAAAACTAGATTTATTTGGCCAAATAATATAAAGTAGGCTAATCCAACATAGTGAGGCAGTTTTCATAGGTTATTGTTTACATAGAAAACCACAACAGTTCTTACTTCCTCTTTAGTAAGTTCTTACTTCCAGTCAGTTATGGCCAAAATATCTTACCGTTCTTGATAGGTGGAGTCATTCATGTTAAGGACATGAATTCTCTCCTCCTCAGGCACAGAGAGAATTCCAGCTCGGTGGGTCAGGCTGACTTCAGGAGTGGTGAGATGTTTCTACATGCTCTGGTGAGCTGATTCTTGGAACTCATTTACTGTGAAGTCACTTTCTCTTTGTTTCCTCCGACTTATTCGATTTCAGTCCTGTGTGAAAGACAGGCGTATATTATATAAAAAATAAGACCAAACATAAAAGATGAGAAAACTATTAAAAGGTGCAGTAAGCACAATATTTTTTTTAGAATACAACCTGACATGTATCAATGATTAAAGTGATTAGTATTGGCAAAATAAGTAAATAAGTAAAAACTCTGAGAGCCAGCCCACACTTTTTAACCAATCAGAAATGCCCTTTTCCTGTCAATCATTTTGCATCAGATTTGCTCAGGTCAGGTGAAAGGATGGGTGTCAATTTCGATGACTAGTTTGTTATCAAAACTGTTGAAACCACTTACACTGGGTGGACATGTCCTCCTCAATGTCTGTGGTGGTCATGGCCCTGGTAACATATTCACAACATACATTTACATTTTGTAGCCTATCCTATATTTACATTTTAGAAAATAGTGTATCTTTAAGTGATATCTTAGATTTTTGTACCCTCCACTTAATTATTCAGAAATGAAGACAGTATTCTGTCATGTTTATTCCACTTAATTTAAGAGCAAAATACAAATTATATAAACAAGACCACCATCTGAAAAACAGATACACTGTATCCTGTTCTAATACTGTACTATTGGAGATTGTAATTCACAAAAAAATCCAATATTAATTAAAGAAGCTAAAATATTAATAGAGTGAATTTTCTTGCAAATCAATAAGTACCATAGGGAGTATGGAGACTAATGTTTTGAATGAACTAATAACCACTATTAGGTACCTGACGACAGAGAAGGAGGAGGAGCCATAGAAATGGAAACACAGTAGGCTAAACAGATCACGCATGATAGCTTGTGTAAAATATCATTGCTAACTAACTGGATATTGTCTAACATTTATTTTCTGTGTTAGGCCATGGCAAAGTAATCGATTGATTGATTATGCCTGTGCTGTGGGTCATTGGGGGGCACGCTTTGGATGAGTATTTGTGTCTGGGTCAGGGTTGCCAAGTTTCCCTGAGAAATTTGACTACTTTTAAACTTTTACCACAGGTTAAAGGTTTGACATATTTCATAAATTATATTTGTCTGAAATGCATTGAAATAGTTTATATTCTACCAATGATAAAACTGGAAGTTTTGTGATCACTACGAAAAAATGGTTTCATTTTGCATGACAGTGACTGTAAAATATGTATTTTAGGTATGGGAATTGCATATTTTGAGTTTTGATATTTGGGATATGGTCATTGGGCTACTTTTGGGCTATTTTTGATTGGCCATTGGGCTTGTTTTGTTATGCAGACCTGGCAACCCTAGCCTGGGTGCAGGAGAGGAGAGAGCTTGATGCTTAGGATATACAACATAAGTTATAGATATATAACCAAATTTTATTATAACAAATTTGCCTTCATAACAGATGTGATGCAAACATGTTTTGAGTTGTAGTAATCATGAATGGAACATGTTAATATACCAGTAGATGGCAACATTTCTAAAAGATTAGTCAAGCAGTAGAGAATATCATTTGCAAAGACTGCATGAAAATAGTTCTATTTGTCTGTTTTACCTGTGAGCTGGAAAAGTGTTTATATATATAACATTCTGCTTGACCCCTTGAGTTAACCAGCAAAACTTTAACCCCCTGCTAAAACATTATTCATGCACTATGACAAGTTTCAAAAACTCATTAAAAACCGTTGGTTTAAATATTAAGAGTAGCCTACAAAAAATATGATTAGGTTAGTGCAGGGGTTTTCAAACTGGGGGCCACAAAGGAGTGACAGGGGATCTGTGGAAATGTCTAGAGAAAAACCATGAAAAAATGTAAATAAATAAGATTAAAATAAACAAATAAGTGATTAAATGTTAAAATAACATATGAAACATACAAAAATAAATAATAAAATAAAAATAAGTCAATAAATACATTTGCTTAATTTATTATTTATAAAGTTTTATAAATTAATTTCTTATTTATGAATTTGCTGAAAAGGGTGAGAGAAATAAAAAAAAAAATAAGAAAAAAAGTAAATAAACGAATTAGATTAAGATAAATAAATAAATGATTGAATGGTAATATACACCAATCAGGCATAACATTATGACCACTGACAGGTGAAGTGAATAACATTGATTATCTCTTCATCACGGCACCTGTTCGTGGGTGGGATATATTAGACCCCCTGCCAAATTATTACCCCCCTTGTTGAAGTCACTACCTGATTGCCTAATCCTAAACCCACCCCTAATCCTAACCCCTCCCCCACAACTAATCCTAAACCTACCAATACTAGGGGTTAATAATTTGGTGTGGGTTGGAATTTGGCACAACATCGGTTCTGATAGGAAGGTGTCAGAATACACAGTGCATCGCAGTTTGTTGCGTATGGGGCTGCATAGCCGCAGACCAGTCAGGGTGCCCATGCTGACCCCTGTCCACCGCCAAAAGCGCCAACAGTGGGTACGTGAGCATCAGAACTGGACCACAGAACAATGGAAGAAGGTGGCCTGGTCCGATGAATCACGTTTTCTTGGATGCCCGGGTGCGTGCGCGTTGCTTACCTAGGGCACACATGGCACCAGGATGCACTATGGGAAGAAAGCCGGCAGAGGCAGTGTGATGCTTTGGGCAATGTTCTGCTGGGAAACCTTGGGTCCTGCCATCCATGTGGATGTTACTTTGACATGTACCACCTACCTAAGCATTGTTGCAGACCATGTACACCCTTTCATGGAAGCGGTATTCCCTGGTGGCTGTGGCCTCTTTCAGCAGGATAATGCGCTCTGCCACAAAGTAAAAATGGTTCAGGAATGGTTTGAGGAGCACAACAACGAGTTTGAGGTGTTGACTTGGCCTCCAAATTCCCCAGATCTCAATCCAATCGAGCATCTGTGGGATGTGCTGAACAAACAAGTCCGATCCATGGAGGCCCCACCTTACAACTTACAGGACTTAAAGGATCTGCTGCTAACATCAGCTAGATACACAGCACACCTTCAGGGGTCTAGTGGAGTCCATGCCTTGACGGGTCAGGGCTGTTTTGGCAGCAAAAGGGAGACCAACACAATATTAGGAAGGTGGTCATAATGTTATGCTTGATCGGTGTATAATAAGGGATTAAATGTTAAATTAACATGTAACAAAAATGTTATTAAATTAAAATAAATAAATTAGATTAAAATAAATGAAAATGTGATTAAAATAAAAAATGTATTAATCTATTAAATTAACGATTAATAAATTAATAAAAAAATTGGATTTAAATAAATAAATTATACATTTTATACTATTATACTATTATAACATACATAGTTTGTTATTATAGTGAGTAGAAAATATATATAATAAAGTAACTTAAACTAATGTTAGATATATAATATTCATTTTTAGTGTATTAATTGGGTGTTTATAAAAGACAGATGTCGTTTAAATTTCAGGATGGGGTCGCTAACACAAGGATGTTCATCTTTGGGGGTCCATGGCATCTAAAAGTTTTAAAAGCCCTGGGTTAGTGCATGATTTATTTGTTCATAACTCTAATGTTTGTTATATTTAATAACCAAGGTTAAGTGTTTATATGTTATGCTTAGGTTAAGAATTATTTTAATTCGATATAGTTATCAAGTCTAAAGATGTTGTCAGTTATTCTACCACAACTGATGTTGACCACAACAGTTGATCCTCATTGACTTTTCCAACATGCATTATTTGCGACATCAAACTCCCATCAGGCTGGGTCTGTTATTTCTCCTGTTGCACAGCAATGATGTTTATGGATACTGGCTATTGTACTGAATAGCTGATAGCCAATAGTAGGCTGCAGATTGTGCATTATGATAATATTGCTTTAAACCTACTCATTGTAAAACATTATCCTTATTTTAGTTTCTTATTAGGTGAGGGCACAGGGTTTAGAGAGAAGAATTAAGCCCCGGTTCTGACTCTATATCTGACCCAGATCCCACAGAGAGCCAGTGGGGAGTCACGACAACTCAACATGGCCTCATTTCCACAGCAGAAGGCAGCGGCGTATGTCCTGTAAATGTTTAATCGTCAGCACACCCAAATGGAGCATGATGATTCTAGAAGGGCTCAGGCTTGATTTAGACAACACAAAGCCGTGTCAAAGTGGCCAAAGAAGTAAATTATGTTGGTTTGGCAAATTAAAGGTTTTAAAATTTCTGTGCACATAACATCCCCAAACAGAATTGCAAAAAGTTTTCCATAAGTTTGGTATTTTAAAAGTATTTAATATAATAATAAAATTAATTAATAACAATAAATGCATATTTTGCTATTTTAATAGACATTTTCAAGCTTCTACTGTCATTTCAGTGGTTAAAGTAAGATAATAGGATACATAGGCCAATACATTGTTTGGTTGTTCCAATTAAAATGCTCGTAATAATTACCTTGATCTGATGTGGCAAAGCTTCAGCTGACCGAGACTTATCAAAAGGCTAAATATAGGCACATCAGTGCTTCTGCCTTTCTGCACACACAGATTATTTTTGCAGATTGTCTGTGAGATGAGGTTTATCTTGCAGCATCTAAATAGAAGAGAGTGGGAGATTTTAGAACACATCTTCATGTTTAGTCTTTACATATTTTAACTGTGCCATTTTAAACTGATATTAGTGCTGTCACTTTAAGACTGGGCCAGTCACTCATTATGGCAAGGTTCAATCTATAGCAGCAGAATTAGCCTTGGGACAAGCTGGTAATGGGCTAAAATGGGCCTGCATTGACCTCTGTTTCAGAAGCTCAGTGATTGTTCTAAAAAAGAATCCATTTCCATCAATTCTGATGAGTGGTGTCTCTTTTAATTATGCAAATGTAAACGTGCAGATGAAGAGGAATCACAGTAAACCTCAAGTAAGTGTTGTTGTGGTCTAACTGTATCAAGCATTTAAAATATGCTTTCTAAAGCACAGTGAATGTTGGTACGGTTAGTTAAAATAATCATAAACAAAATATTGATAAATATTGACATAATCATCTAAAAAATATTCACTTTTGCATTGACTTGACTTGACAGACTTGCAGTTTTTAAGTGACACATGCTGCACTGTTGATTTCATACTTTTGAAGTTTCCATGTCATGATAGCACAAGCAATAGTTTCGAATCCATATTATAGTTTTTAGCTTTTCCCAAATATAATCATATTCAGCCTTTAACATCGCCAGTTCTGACTTAAAACAACTAAAAATAAATTATATATAATAAATCTGCAATTTTCAAATCTAATTGAATTTTATGCATTGCTAATTTAATCTTGTAAATTAAATGAACTATTGTATCTCTGATTCAACTGACACAATATCCAGCAGATATCAAAGTGATCTCTTCTACATTTCTCCTACAGGCTCCCTAAAATAAATAAATATAAATAAATAAGTAAATATAAAAGCCCAGCAACAATTGCGCAATTTGCTTTATTTTTAGCTTCTCGATTGCAGTGTCTGTCATGTTTCCAAAGCGCATACAGTCCTGGGGTAATGGTTTGATGCTGTCAAGCTTATCTGCACCTGTTTGCAAGAATCATTAGACCAACACAACCATCTAAAAGCCATGAGCAAACGATTTGGTTTTGAAGAGTGACTGTATTTCTAACAAAACCCAGTGTTTAATATATTTAAAACTGAGCATTTTAAAATGCATCATAATGTAGGTTACATAGTTTAACTATTACATAGTCTTGCCCACTTCAAAGGTGAAGGTAATTTCTGCACATCCATAACAGTTGAGTCCATTGGTTGAGTCAATGTTATGTCTGGCTCTTTTGACGATCAACATGAACTAGTCTGGTCCAGTTTGCAGCTTATGGAACCACACGTTTAGTATGAGAAATACAAGATTTGGAATCTACTGAACTGTAAATGTGACTAATCACACTGGAGCCTCGGGAAAATGATCAAGCTTCTCAAAAAGACTGCAGTCCCATTTATTGCTGCTGTAGCGGCACAGAAAGTACATATTTTACCTTTAAATAATTATCTGGCCTCCAGGTGATTGTTTACAGACTTCCCCCCAAATATTCCTTTGTCACCAATAGTGACAGTGCTCTCAAATAGCTGAGGCAGACTGTCATGATGAATCCATGCCAACAAGGAAACGCAAGCACAGCCTTGATTCAAATTGTACTTTTCAGACTTCCAAGTAGGCCTACATGTGAAAAGAACCTGTGCCATGAGGAACCTTTCTTGCACCGTATCACATAACCGTTCTGTTTGAACTGACGGGATACGTTTATGCATACGTCAAGGTCACAGAGCCAAATAACCAAAATGATGGAATCCTGATTTACTGAATAAAAAAATGCAAAGATTGACCTTCATAACTTTCTCTAGGTCATCATAGCACTGGGTTTCTTTTTTTGGACGCTTCATTAAAATTCTTTAATTATGTCTTCTCTCCAGGGCACAGTCACAATCACAACTGGTGCTAATAAAAAATTCAAGTGAGATAACCAACCTCTCGTTCCAGATAGCGAACATCGTCTCTAAACAGGCTGTTACATCACCGTTTTGTTGAACAAAATGTCTGTTGAAAGGTGGGCTTCAAAATGACCCACTTTAATAATCAGAAGTCTCCAGAATGATATTTGAACTTCTCTTTGCAGGGTTCCCATCCTATTTGACTAGTTCATTTAATGAGCAGCCATTTGTGATTTCTAAAGTTTTATTTTAGGAATCACTATAGCAGAAATTGCTGTGGTGGATCTTCATTTGTACGTCAGGTACCAATCTTTAAATAGATGTAAACAATAATACAATACTAGTAAGAGCCAAGTAAAACTGGAAAAAATAGTATTCACTACGTAAATTTCCATTACATTTTAAAATTTTTATTAAACTCCATGACTTTTCCAGATCTGGAAATCACAAATTTAAACTCCCCTAATATATTTCCAGGTTTTCCATGACCGTGGCAATCCTGCATTCAAAGTCTTCATACACGGGAAGTTGGTCATACGCACAAAGAGAAGTAGACATAAATTTTATTTACTCGTTCTGTACATAATGGGTAATACCAGCACGGGTGTTAACCATGGGAAATATTATTAACATGTAAATGGTGTAAGAAAATAAAAGGCACAAATTTTCATTTTAAACAAACGAGACCACATGGATATTTTGTAATGTGAAACAATGAACAGTAATACTGTAAAAGCCTTAGCCAAAATAAAAAGGAAAACGTATGCATTTGAAACCTTAAATTATTTGAGCACTTCTAAAAGATACGGGCTGGTCTATTGCTTAATATGAATGTTTAGCCTTAACTTGACGCTAGGGATGTAAACCAGACAAAAGAGGAGTTAATTACAAAAAGGAGAGAAAAAGAAAAATCAACAGACAAATAAAACATAACATGAAGCAGCATTTAACCAAAGAGGGAAACCCCTCTTGGCCAGAAGGTCATGCACAGAGGCCACCAGCAGGCTTTTTAAATCCCTTTTTAAAATTGCCAGTTTATTTCAACACACAGTAAATGCTTGATTCAACACCTGGCTAAACAAAGAAACGGATTACAGACGGACAAAACCAAAAAGTTGTGCATGTCAGGTTACTGAATCAAAATTGGGCAGAAACCATCAAAGTTGTTGCAGAGACCTTGTGATGTGCTGAGTAGATGAGGAGAGTAGAAGAGGAGGAGAAGAGAGGAGCTCATGATTGCACAGGTGACATTTCCAGCTTGTCCAATGGAATAGATGAGGTGCGTTTTACTCTCCCCAGACCCAAACTTGCATCTAAGGCATCACAACCGGATGCAAAAAAGCTCCACAGGCAAACCCTTCACCATTCTAAAGATCCCCCGAGAGTCTAGCCACAACCATCTAGCTACACTACTACTGCAATTTACAGATAAGTTATTATGGCACAAATAAAAAGGCTACAGTAGACTAGTCCCACAGAACTAGTTGGTGAGTCCGTTTCTAAGGTCAGGAGTGGTGCAGTTGTCGCCATTCTAAGATCCTGCAATATCTTATCTTCAAGTCATGGCCATTACCAAAAATCTGATCAGTATCACTAGGATTTTGTTTAAATGTAACAAAAGACAAAATAAAAGATCAATTTTGGACCAAACAGGTAAACAATTGGCAATCAAACCAGAGGGTATAATTATCCTCATTTCCCTTTCTTAATATATTTCAGCTAGCAAAAGTCAAAGCTAAAGGCAGAAAACTCCAGGAGAGTGGCAGGAAGGCTTAGGTCAATGTTGGAGGCCTCATTTCACCTTGTCACAGGTACAGATTGCAGATGTGTGGAAATGACAGAATGTTAAGGGCAGACATACAAATACTGATTGGCCTGTAACCAGGTGAGGGGGATTAAGAACAGTTTGATTTCGGAGCTGTAAACAGTCAGAAGCCACGCAAATGGTTTGCTTGAGAAATGCGCCACGGCTGAGCCCCAAGGCAGGCAAGCGTAATACCGGCGGTGACTCGATGGGGCGTCCGGCGAGCTGACGGGTGCTGACAGAGCATGGTCCAGATCATTCGCTCTCATCTGGGTTTTGGGGGTCCAATATTTTCACATGGGTAAAAGGGAATAAACCTCTCCGGCCATTTACCTCCCCTTCCCACTGACCGCTGATGTTCATCCTAGTCACTTTCACAATGTCACCCACCTAGGAGGGAAAAAACAGGACAAATTAAATAAAAACTAATAATGTACAGGTCTTTTAAAGCATGTAGGATACAGAAAACAAACTGACAGCATTGTATTTACTTTCATGTTTAGTATGACAGAAAAATATAACTGGCTTCTTAAAAAGCACAGTGAAAGCTTTGACATTTAAAAAAAGCATAACC
Organism: Rhinogobio ventralis; assembly: GCA_039654625.1. NCBI lineage: Eukaryota > Metazoa > Chordata > Actinopteri > Cypriniformes > Gobionidae > Rhinogobio > Rhinogobio ventralis. Next base: position 15,411,345 of record CM077208.1, on the reverse strand, counting down.
TAGAAAATACAAAGAAAGCCTGGGGAAAAGATAATGGTCTGCCCACCAGAAATTAGATCAGAGGAACAAAACAGTTTTCAAAGACATGAAAATCCTTTGAGTGGGCTGGACAGAATTATTGGTTTGTACCCATTAAAATTCCACTCTTATCTAAAATTAAAGTTGAAGCAGATTAAGCATTATAAAACTTAAAATCATTCTTGCAGGATAAAATCATCTGCATAACCTGAAATGCTTCACTTTCTCAAAATGCCTTCAATAGCTGCTCTAAATCAGACTATTTTGCTTTAGGCCATAACAAACTGTGCGTCATAATCCTTGTTTCCATACACAAGCTGCACTCATATGTAAAATACAGCAGACCGATGGAAAAATACAAAATAGGGCTACATTACAAAGTAAATCTGCATTTGACCCCATTCATGAGTTTCTTTACCTTTTTCTTGTGCCTACCTGAAACTACTGACACATTCTCAGGCTGACTAAGACATAGGTTATGTAATGTTTTCTACAAATGGACAAGGCCTTGCATGTAGAAACGGATGGAGGGGTGCTGGAACTTGCCATGTGGGATGACTAAGTATGGAATTTCATTCTAAACCCTGAACTACACTGAATTAGACAAAACACAAAAATAAACCTTCAAGTAGGTGCTTATTTTTTGCTATGCATCTCCTGAAACAGTTCTTAAAGAGATACGGCCCATGCAAATATATATAGCATAAGAAAACACTGAGGAAGGCATTTTCACAAATCTGTTGATGGGTCTAAGAAAGCACCTCAGAAACATAGAACTGAACTGACAAGTGTGTCATCAAGAGAAAATATTTGTCATTTCCATGCTATCAACACCATCTGACCAAATGTAATGAAGGGTAAAAATCCCTTTAAAAGTGTAATCACTGCACCAGTTAAATGTTATAAACCATAGAGAAATAGCTTCATTAAGTGTTTATGTCAGCCAGCACTGCATCATATATTCCTATACATTAACCAAAAAAAATGATGCTGACTGAATAACCTTTGGTAATTAGTAAACTGGAGAAAATATTTTAACATTCATAAGGCTGCCCCATTTTTCCCTCATCAATAAGACAATGGAAACTAGCAAAAACCTGCGCTGGTCACAAATGCAAATTCTAGTTTATGGGAATCCATCGTTTAGCAACCTACCTCCAGCGCTAAGGCAGTCTTGTCATATGCACATGGCACTCGTTTCTGGATCGCCTTCGCCATTACTGGCCCATTCTGCACGGACGGCAGCGGGTTGATAACAGCGCCGGGTGTGACGGGGGGAATGGGCGATGGAGTCTGAGGCTGAGCATAGGCGTGTGCTGGCTCAGGTATGCCGTAGCTATTGGAATTTCGTGAACCATGGCCAGGCTGACCGGGATGATGCGAAGGTCTCACCAGCTTTTCTACGTAGGGAACAGGAATCATGCCTACTCGGCCTTCTTTATTCTTGGCACTCCACCATTGCTCCTCAGGCTTGTCCAGAATAATTAGGATTTCACCCTTCTTGAAAGGAAGGTCTTCAGCATCACTACCAGTGAAGTCATAAAGAGTTCGCACATACTCCTGGTTCTCATCTCCGAGTCCCCCGGATGGCTGAATAGGACCACTGGGCAGAGGGGTACTAGGGTACCTGTAGTACAATGATAAGAGTTTTTAGGATTGACTAATCCAAAACAAAACAGCATATCTAAGAGGAAATGCTTAAATCCACTTTTTGCTAGGCAGTTAGTCTTTTGTAATATTCATTCCACTACTGAATGTGCACTTTTCACACGTACAGTTAACTTCCTGGTATCGTGAATGCAAATGACTTAGTTTGTCTTTATTGCATGGCTCAATGAAAACATACAGGAAGGAAATTAAGGGGAATTACAGATATGTTTAACTAACCACTCTCACCTTCACAATATTTATCTCCAAGCATTAGAGGAATGAATGTGAACAAGAACCAGCAAAGCTATGGCAAGCGGTTTTAACATTTATTTCTTAAAACTAGCAGTATCTATTTTATGTTACTAGTAGGGGTTAAACGAATCGTAGTTGATCTGTACGGACCAGGCCCCACGGTTCAGCACGCATGTGATTTGCGTATTAATTGCAAGTTTAACCACCATTATAGTTTTTTTTCAGTTAAAGTTTTTTTTTTAATTGGCATGCGTTTTGTTTTGCCAGTTTACAAATCAATAGATTTTCTGCAAGTATTCTCATAAACACAGTCGGTTAGGTCTCAAGTGAACGTAACCAGTTGAGAAAGAAATTGGATCCATGCATTAGGTCTTAAAGTGACAGCAGCCTATAAATACTTGCTGATGTCTACGTTCATTTCTGTACCTTAAGTGAATACTACAGTTAGAACTTACTTTATTTGTAACTTTGTTATATTGCATTTATCTATGCTTGTAATTAGTGTACGTTTAAATTTATTAGTTAGGCAAGACGTTTTTGCTGTGGTATCGGAGTACTTAAAATCAAAATGTGCTTTACATGGAATGCAAAGTTACCCCAATTTTTTTCCTCACTGATCCGATCTATGACTCAAACTGTAATATAAACAGTGAGTTTTGTGATCAGTTGAACCACTAGTATTTTTTGAATTACTAGTATGCAAGCCAATATTGATCAGTAACATTACCTTTCCGTTTTACTATTAGCTTGCGAAGATTTCAGACAACACCAACAACTTGAAGACTTCGGATGATGGTAATTTTGGATGGCCATACAATACTGCCAAATCCTTATGTTGTGAAAACGACCATAAGATGTAATAATTGCCTTATAATATAGTGATGAAGTATAGCATAATTTTGTTTGTTTAACTGAACGCATTACTTGTATTATCTTAAATTATTTATTAGACATCAATAATTAAGACACTAGCATCTATCTCAATTGTTTCCAGCAACATTTATTATCTCACTCGTCAGAAAATATTTACTTGTCATATTGTTGGATCAATTGAAAAGTGTCAATTTCTGACTGCTCAATTAAAAATGAAACTAGCAGTTAAATCTTAATATACTGGTACCAATTTTTAGGTAGTTACTAGTAACTAAAACATAATTATGACAAATTAATTGGTATACTGGTATCAAATGAATTGTCACTAGTGAAACTGAAAGATACTAATCTATTTGATTGCCGGCTAGTAAATAAAAATAAGAACTAGTAACATAAAAACAGACCCTAGTTCAAATAAATGAATGTTTAAACAGCTTGCCATACCAACGACGGGGAGGGAAATGCAGTGAGAAGTGAGGTTGATGATGTGACGATGTCAAAACTAAATGAAGATCTTACCTTGGTGCTGGCTCTATCAGGGTGGTCGTATCCAGATAATGTATTTTATAGAACTCCAAAAGGCCAGGTAGATTATCAAACTCTTGGTCACCTATCTTGAATCTCTTGTTTGGCAAAGAGTTGATGATATAGTGAGAAACTTTGGAGTTTTCGGACACTGACAGTACATAATCACCAGGACAGGTGGACGAATCTCGCACCAAAAACATCCCGTGTCTCTGTCCCTGAAGCCTATTCTGCGCCTCCTGTCTCGAAACCGGGCCGAAATACCAGCTAGCTCGGTCCGAGGAGTCGAACCGTGCAGACGACATGTTTGTTCGAAATACACTTGTAACTGATGAACTCGAAAAGAAAACAGAAACGAGCAATAAATTAAAACACAAAACGCCTATTCTTACAAGCGACCAAACGCCTTTTGACCCGACAGTCCTACTGAACCGCAACCTGACGTTTGACCAGACAGGCTGCGACTGGCGTCAACCAACTTTGATGCATTGCTAAATTTTCCACCAACACAAGAATCACGACGGGCGTAGAACAGGTTTAAACAATCCCAAAAGTTCGTAACGAAGCCAAAAACGCGTATTTAAAATCAAAGTTCCCCTTTCCGCTCTCTCTTCCGTGAAAGTAGCTACAGCTTATGAGACAATATAACGCGTTAGCCAGCTAGCCGTCTTCAGTCACCGTCCGCTCAAGATGAAGCATAATATGTTAAATAAATCGCCCTGCATGACAATTCAAGGCGACATATGTCAGTTGCGTCCAATCGCGGGTTCTTCTTCGTGTATTGCACCAAAGTACGGAAGAGTTTTGTCTCTTATTTAGACTCCCAACAGACTTCGAATGCTGTAACAAAAATGGCGGCCCGCAACACGTCTTCACACACAACGAATTCTGAATAACCTCGCAACAGAAAGTTTCCCTCTTTGCTCCCCTATATGACGCACGACTTTGCCAAGCGACAAGACGTTCGAAACGATTTTTTAATTTTTCTGTTTGTTGTGTTTTCTGTTCCTTCCCGGGATTGGTGTAAAAGCTGCTTCAGCTCCCCACACCGTCCGAGAAATGGCGTCTGGAGGGCGGTTCTGCGCGCGCTCCCGGTCTGTCTGATCACCAGTCATGAACGCCTCGAGCGGCTGTTACTTAAAAGGAAGAATACGCTGAGTGGCGTGTAGAGGCGCGGCGTTTCAAATGCCATGTAATGAGGCACATAACAAAAAAAATACTGCTTAGAAGATTGTATAGCCTAGCGCGAACGACCTATTAATGTGAAAGTTGTAAGGCGCTGTGGTAGTCGTGTCATTTTGGATGGCAAGGTTGGCTCACATCTCATCTGGAGATCTGTTGTTGACATGGGCAATTGACACGAGTTTTAAAAATACTACTTAAGTGAAATTATGGATGTTGTGTAAATATTTAAGTAGTATCTAGCCAAAATCTCTCCACATTTAATTGTACATAAGTATTTAAAAGTGAGAAGGTCTAAATTAAATTGTAAGGAGTAAAAATGCTTTGATTTTTGTGTCAAAGTGTGTTTGTGAGTAGCCTACTCAGTCACAACAAAGTATTTAATTTCAATAGAACTTAAGTAAATTACAATTACAATTTCTCAATACAATAATAAAGTTTTAGATAAACTACAATAGTTGATAATAGTTCTAATTAGGAATAGGGAAGTACACATCACAATTAATGACACAGGAACAATACCATTAGAATCACTTTTATAAAGATTTTTTTCCCCAATTGATGAACGATAAAAACATTGACAGGTGGGGCCTGTACCATGATGGTAGTTTAACAAACTCAGGGTTACAGGATTAGTATCGAGTTGACAAAACCAAACCAATTTATTCAGGCTTTGTTGGTCCCATGATGCTGATCATCAGCTTTCTCTGTCAACTCAGGCTTTGATCCTGCGTTTAGGAGTTTAGCTGTGACATCAGTAGTGAACAGCCAATCACATGCTGTGGATCAGTGGAACTGAGATTCACTTCTCGCGAGAGAAGCAGTGAGATTAATTTCTGTGTTCTGCAGGATATTACATGATTGAAAAATATTAAGAATTTAAACAAATTTACACAGCAAGAAGAAAAGAGCTGTCTATGAAAGAGGACAACTTTAAGAAAAATCTTAATACGTCAATGCAAGTAAAAGTTATGAAGTTAGTTTAGTTGATATATAGAGAGAACTGAACATTTAAGCTCACATGTAGTACTTTTTATAGCTTTATTTATTGATTTTAAAGCTTATTTGTATGACCTTTATATAGGCTATTTATATTAATTTTAACAAAGTGCCTATTAATGATTGATTAACTAAAATGATACATATGTGTAATTGATTAAGGGTATAATAATTACATAAATTATATCTAAATCATTCAAAATTATTATTATTATAAATAAGCATTGTTAAAAGCCAGACACTTTAGACTTTATAAACCATTTGCTATGTAGTGACCTTTAATTTGGAGTAGAAACGGGGGAGTGACTTTATTCAATCAGAGGTGTGCTCACAGCTGATTTGTCCAATTTCAGTTTGAGATATCTTATCCAGAACATAACCTGCCCTGGAGCAGGTTAGCCGTGGTGCATAAGTTACTATGGAGACGAGCACTGCTAAAAGCCAAACCACTTTAATGGTACCTAAAACCCAGGATTGGCACAAACTAAGCTTAAACATATCTGGCTAGCCAGCTAAACCGACTTCATGGTATAGGCTTTAAAGAGCTTGGGTACTTAAAGCAGTAGGACATAACAGCAACACTTGAATAAAGAGAATAGTATTGTGTGCCGATGGATCATTATAGTTATCTTTATAGTTATTTGTTCTTGGTGTGGACAGGCCTTTAGTCAAGTTCTTTACCCTGGATATGGGCTAATTGATTATAATATTGCACTTCCTAAGGCGTTAACCCCAGTCTGTGTGGATGGGTACAATGTTAAAGACAGCACAAAAGAGACAAGATTATATTCAGGGCACAATATAATGTAAGCACTTTATCACCCAGAACCTTAGATCCAAAAAAAAAAGCAATTCTACTGACATCTAACAAGACTGCCATTTTCAAGGACTTTCTATTTTCTTCATTTAATAAAGAAGAGCTCTTTTAGCTACAATATCATGAAGCTGCACTTGGCGCAATACCTGGCCACATTGTCACCTCAAGTTTGGAATTAACATTTATTTCATAATGTCTTGCAGTTTTCTAAACCTTTCCTTGGATCAGTGGTGCAACAAATGGGTTTGACATATCAAAAGAGAAACCTTCTAACACTCCTGCAAGGTGGGACTTAATCTGTGTGGACACAGAGAGTCTTTTCGCTTAAATGGACACACACACACATCCCAAGTGTGCAAAAAGTAGGTCAGATGCCCTAGTAAAAAAGCTTTTATGAACTGTTGCTTGCCAGACTTGTCTAGATCAAACAAAGTCAAAAATGCCTTAAAACTTGTGTGCCCAATTTCACAGACAGGGTTTAGATTAAACCATGATTAGGCCTTAGTTCGATTAGGACATTTAAGTAACATTTATAAACATGCCTTAGAAAAAAAAAACAGTACTGGTGTGCATCTTGAGACAAAACAATGGCACTGACTTAATTTAAGATCAGTTGCTCTCAGTTAAAACAGTACAACAATGCATTTTAATCTGGGACTAGGTTTAAGCCTTGTCTGTGAAACCAGGGGGTGAACTTTTTTTTAAAAAAAGTTAAAAGAAAAAAAAAAAAATAGGCTATAGCTTTTACATTGATTTATACACTCAAAGTGATGAATATTACACACACTCTGGAGCTCAGTGCATGGACTTCAAATTCCTTTCAAAACCAGAGGATACTGAATCATCACTAGTTAAACTGACGCTGTTAAACTGCTTTATTACATCATATCCTTTACAAAGATGTGCTCATTATTTAGGCAAGGACAAACGTCAGTGCAGTTTTTTTAGTTTAGACTCCATTCTGACCTTATCAGTCCCCTTGGCAACTCAAAGTAGCAGGAAATAGAATAGTCTAATAGCCATACAACTGTTAAGTCTTACAACAATGTCAACAGGGCCCTGATGCTGCTTAAGTTTTGTCAAGGCCTTGAATTGCCTGCCATCAGCATTCAGCATTATTGATTATGGCCACCAAATGAATAATTATGAAAAATGAAGAATAACTACCAAATGAAGAATAATTAATACAATATTTACAGTAAGTACAAATACAGTGAAACGATGTTTGGGCAGGAAGCCAACATTTAACCAATGTGTGAAAAATGCGGAAGTTTTTTATATGACATGTCACCCATGGCATGTCTGCTCAATAACCACACCCTAGAGCCTATCTTAACACATCTGAAAATGAAAATAAAAGTCAGTAATGCAATGATAAGGTAACTCTAATGTTCTAAATTACTACTATTTAATTCATGTTGTGTTATTATAATTTATTAAAACTAAAACCATAAAATACATTTTTGGCACTTGAAATAAAATGAATAAGATAAACTTTAACTGAAATAAAATAAAATATATACAAAACTTAATGTATAACTTTTCTCATTTAGTTTAACTTGATGTCCTAAAATAACTAAATGGAAATACAAAACAAATAATATTTTCAAAAAACAAATAAAAAAAAGACAAAAACACAACAAAAGTACTAAAAATGTAACCAAAATGAAAATAGAAAATATAAGAATAAAAACTATAATAGTATCTCAATGATACTTAAATAACAGTGATTCACGCACATATCAATAAAGAAATCAAAATAAACTTTAAGCATGACTTGAATTATGGATAGGCTATATATAAATTTGATACATGCCACAGGTTAGTGACAACCAACTCTAATCTAGGGGTTGCAAATTATGTAATCTAAACCATACATCATTTACCCCCAGTTTCACAGACAAGGTTTAAGCCTAGTCCTAAAATGCATGTTTGCTCTGTTTTAACTGCAAAGCAACTTGCACTATATCTTAAAATATGTCAGTGCCATTGTTTTGTCTCAAGATGCACAAGCACACCAGTAATGTTTGTTTCTAAGGCAGGTTTATACAAGCTACTTAAATGTCCTAATTAAACTAAGGCCTAATCCTGGTTTAATTTATGCCCTGCCTGTGAAACCGGGCCTCAGAGTTTTATTTGTCACATACATAGACCTGGATTCACATACAAGGCTTAGATTAGGCCTTAGTTTATTTAGGACATTTAAGTAGCTTTTATAAATATGCCTTAGAAGAAGAAAAAACAAAACAAAAAACATTACTAGTATCTTGAGACTAAACAATGGCACTGACATATTTTAAGATATATCAGTGCAAGATGTGTTTAGTTAAAACAGCTCAAACATGCATTTTAGTCTGGACTAGGTTTAAGCCTTGTCTGTGAAACCGGGGGATTGCGAGTCTAATTATTGAGGTCAAAAGAAATTTGATTGAAGACTTCACTGTGCGCCAATACATAAATTACAAATAATAGGCTAATATTAATAGCAATAATAATAAATACACTTTATATTGCAGATTTGCTAGAACAGACTTTGAGAATAGCAGCAGTTTTAGCCTAGCCTGGTTTAGGGAAGTCCAACTCATTTCTGAGAATTTCTTTTGTTTAATTTCTTTCATGTCAATGAACCATTTCTGTGATTATTTTACGTATTGCATTTTCCACATTTTATTGCTTATATTGACATGTACTGTGTAATAGTCCAGTTTGTTGCAGCTATTATTAAGCTCAAAAAGGTAAAGCATTTAAACCTACATATAATTGGCATTTACATTAAAAACCGCTATCTCTAAGCTTTTCGTAGATTAATAAATCTAACAAGCAATTAAACCTTATACGTATAGTAAGTATATACAATTTATATTTCAAGTAAGATTTATTTGTATTATTTCTCTAGTCGAAAACAGATTGTTTATTCAGATTCTTGAACGAATCTTTCAGACCAGTTCTGTGAGTGGGTTCAAACGATTCCTTGAAAAGATCCGAGTCAGTGGAATGATTCATTTACGAAGCGGACAGACATCGCTAACTGGAAGCAGCTTGTTCAACGTTGTTCAGCAACAACAGTTATGGAGGTCCCAGGTCCTGATAGTGATTGGAGGAGTCCAGGCTTTCGACAGAAAGTAGTGGCGCAAATGTGAGCACACAAATATATATTTTTTGTTATATCCTTATATTAAGCCCATTCTGGACGTCTCAGACTCTGCTAGCTAGTTAGCTGCTAACTAGCGGATGCTCAGGCTTGTTATCAGCTCATCTGTTAAAGAGTCGAAATGTTCAAAAATAGGCTGTACGTGTATTTATATATGATATTTATCTAATCACGGTATTATGCTCATTAAGTGAGATTACATTTTCTGTTTAGAGTTTGTTTAGCTATGCGGTTAGCTAATATAAAGTAAAGCCTCATTAAATACTAATCAAATATGTACAACAGAAATATGTATTAAATATATATAAATGCACTTTAACGTTGTGGGCAAAAGAAAATCAACCTTAAATATTTTCATCGCTCTTGTGATCACTTTAGGCTCTTCTAATAGTTGCCCAATTGCTCCTTTTGTCATAACTTTGAAGAAACATGTTTTGAATTGACTTTTCTAATATTGTTAAAAGGAATTTATGTATTAGAGACACTTTTTTGTGACTCTTTGAAAATAGACCCATATCATTAACTTTTTAATTATTTTGTTGTTATTCCTTGCAAAATTATACATTAATAAATGTACATTTAAAACAACAACTTTAAGAAGGATGTTATATACTTGAGTTATTTAAAAAAGAATTCATAAATTAATTGGCTTGTAAGACTCTTATTTGATGTAATACATATAAGAGAATACCCTTTAGTTCATTTCAGAGTATTATGTATTGTTTATAACCCTCTTTGAATATTTAGCTTTGCTTGTAATAGTTTTATTTATTTTATACTTCTAATAGTGCTCATGTTCTGAGACATGGCTTAAATGATTGATAGTGTCAGTAAACAATAGGTAACATTTCTTGTTTGTCGTGCATCAGTTGTGATCAAATATTCAGACTTCTGCTTTATTATATTGCAGAGATGAAGCCATGAGAAAAGCAGGAACTGCTCACACAAAGTCCAGTACTGACATGGAGAGCCATGTTTTTATCAAAGCAAAGACCAGAGTAAGTACTACTTTTAAATGTACATGGTAACTTACACTTTAACGGAACTGTTTTGTTAGTGTGTGATTTGTTAAAATATATTTCATATTTTTTGGCGGGAAACAGGAGGAGTATTTATCTCTGGTTGCAAGGCTGATAATTCATTTTAGAGACATTCGTAAGTAGTCAATTCACTGTTTACTAGGCAATGTTTTATTGCTGTGATGTTTGGATGTGGACTGTATATTGAACAGATTGTTTTTTATTGCAGATAAAAAGACTCAAGGTGGGCCTGGTAAATTAAAGAGTTATTTAAGATCTTCTTAAGTCTACTATTTAATTGTCAGAATATATTTTTTTTGCTGTGTTTCAATGTAATCTTGTTTATTTTTAGACCCCATGAATGCCCTGCAGAATTTACCAGGAGTGGGTGGAGGTGGTCCTGGAGTTATTGGCATTGGACCACGCCCCCCTGGTGCACAAATGGGTGGTATAGGGCAAATGGGGCAAATGCAAATGGGTCAACATGCCATGCAGGGAGTAGCGGGAGGCCAGCAGGCTGGTAAATTCAATAGCTGTCAACTGATTGGAGTGGACTGTGGCTTAATAATCTTTCAATTATCATACATTTCCACAACATTACATAAAACGCAATATCTACCCCAGCAGGGGCTGCCGGGCAGATGCAGATGATACAGCAGCCGCAACAGCAGCAGTCCATGCAGTTCCAGCTGCAGCAACAGGCCATGCAGCCTCAGCAGCAAACAGCTATGCAGCAGAATGCCATGCAGCAGCAGTTCCAACAGATAAGGCAACTCCAGCAACTTCAACAGCAGCACCAGCAGAATCAACAAATGCAGCATCAGAATCAGCAACAGCAGCAGGCCCAGACTCAGCAACAACAACAGAATCAGGTAACGGAGAATGGAAACATTAATGTGTGCTACTTAAATGGTGGTGATTAGGGATGCACCGATACCACTTTTTCCAGAACTAGCTCGATACTTTGTTCATTTTTGGTACTCGCTGATACCTGTATTTTCATTGCATTTGTAATTTTTAAAATATATTAGGTAGAGAAACTAAAAGAATATGAATCATATTCATTGTAGAGGATGACACAGGAGTGGATTTTCAAACCTCTCCCGTTCCACTTTCACACAAAAAAATCCCGTCCCATCCCAATCCCACAAAAAAACTGGGCGAAAATCCCATCCCAATCCCAGAAGAATGACTTCCATTCCCTCCCACTCCTGTGTGGCTTGGAATCTGTCAGTTACAGTAAAAAATTCAGTACAGATCACAGCATGCTCACTTAGTTGAATAAAAATCCAAAATGTCGTTTTTGTTATTTTATTAAACTGAAAGCCAGCTTAAACAATGCACACACATTAAATTCCATGTAAATCATCTATGCAAACACACAAACACAGGCGCACACGCAGTAAATGTCTTGCAGCTGGCGTATAGTGCTTTCACGCCATCTCTTTGGTTACTTCAGACTGCCCAGAAATGTCGGTGAGCACAACTGAGGTATCATTTTCCGACAGTAGTCATTGCAGTGTGGCTTTCATGTCTGACTCCATTTTAATTATGATTTTCGCTGCTACAAAGTGCATGGGGAAGCCTGCTTCTCTTATATTATTGGTGGTTGGCATTGGCATACCAATTTACCGCCACCAACTGTTACGGGTGTGGAGCACGTCATTCACTTAATCAGCCACACCAAAGCAAACAGGAGAGCATAAAGAGACAGACCAACTACAAAATTAAAACATATAGTTAATTTATATAAACTGTATATTTGTGTAGCTATATAGTTGGTATCATAGTGTTATTACGATTCCTGGTCCCGCCCACTCCCGCTGAAATGTTTTCCTCTCCTGTCCCAATCACGTGATTTAATAGATTAATAATTTTGTTTCCCATCCCGCGGGATTCCCGAAAAAAAGGTCAGTTTCTAATTCATTGGTTTAAATTGTTTAGCAAATATATATTTCCTTCAGTTATTTTCATGCTTAAAGGGTTAGTTCACCCAAAAATGAAAATTCTGTCATTAATTACTCGCCCTCATGTCGTTCCAAACCCCTCCATAGACAGCATTTTAATTACCACTTTCAAGGCTCAGAAAGTTAGTAAAGACATCGTTAAATTAGTCAATGTGACTACAGTGGTTCAACCTTAATTTTATGAAGCGAAGAGAGTACGCAAAAAAAATAAATAAAGCAACTTTATTCAACAATCTTTTCTCGTCTATGCCAGTATCCTATGCTGTTGACGTAGTAAATACAGTGCAGCGCTTTCAAAGCGGTACGTAAGAATGCCGGTTTAAGGGTACCAGCAAACTACCTATATACAGCATGTTATATGCATATGCATATGTGTTTGGGACGGAGGGGAACACGGCCACATTCGCAGCAGATACATGCTGCCCATCATATATCAAAGCTCGAGACAGACGGAGGAGAACACCGGAAAAGGTGACAGAATGGATACTCGTCTGTATTTGCAGTACACAAGCCGCAGTTCAGCAGCGCGCGACAAATGCTGTCAGTGTGAAAGCACAATGGGCGTGTGCTGCTCCCACTCTCTATACGCACAGCTTCTGCGCTGCCTCCACACTGCTTGCGCATGTGGTGTGAAACCGGTGTTACCGTTGGACAATGCTGTTCACATGAGCACCACGACGCATGTGTGCGATGCTGACGCAGGAGCTAGCCAATGGAGAGCCGCCGTTCTGCCGTAGAACTCGGAAGTGTTGCACTGTTTTCACTACGCCAACAGCGTAGGAGACTGACACAGATGAGAAGAAATTGTTGAATAAAGTCGTTATTTTTTTGTTTGTTTTTTTGCGCACAAAAAGTATTCTCGTCGCTTCATAACATTTAGGTTGAACTACTGGAGACATGGACTATTTTAACGATGTCTTTACTACCTTTCTGGGCCTTGAAAGTGGTAATTAAATTGCTGTCTATGGATGGGTCAGAGAGCTCTCCGATTTTATCAAAAATATCTTAATTTATGTTCCAAAGATGAACGAAGGTCTTACGGGTTTGGAACGACATGAAGGTGAGTAATTAATGACAGAATTTAATTTTTTACATTAACACTTGTCCCGACAAGCAGATTTTTTTGAAGTGGCAAGTGAAAGAGAATTTTACTTGCCCGACCGGACAAGTAGCCTGATTAAAACGTCAATAACAAAAAATAACTATGGGATCACCAAAATGCAAGAATGAGTCAGCATTTATTTAGTGTAAGTGGCGATCAATAGTGGATAATAATATATATATTGTATAATGAACTGACAGTAACAAGGTTGCCCTGTTGACGCTCTTGCAGCCTCTTGAGGAGAAATCGAAACGCATGAGCACAGCTCACACAGAGAAACTTAAGTTAACATACTGCAGTAAAAATTTGAAATGTGGAGTTTTTATTTTTATAACATATGATACAGATTGACCAAGAGTGCTGTTTTCCTGAATACCATCACAATTGAAAATGTGACACTGATTTCATATGACAGTTCCATAAACGGTTATTAACATTAAGTCACTCACATTTTAGATGCAATATTGACTGTTTTTATTCTATTTCAGCAGCGAAAATAGTTCCAAACTAAGATCACAGCAGAACCATAACGCATCTCACAGCAACAGTGTGTTACTGAAGGATTCAGCGTTTTGAATGAATCGGTTGAATCAAAGATTCAATTATCTATTCGTAAACGATCTTGAATGAATCAGCCGTTTCAATGAATCGACTCAATGACCCACTCATTAAGACGGCCACCTGCCGCCACCTACTGGCAGGTTAGCTTTGTTTAAACATTCTTTCCAACATTTTCTTACTTGTATATTCAAAAAATATTTAAAACAATCTCATAACATTATTTAATGCAGTTGTAATTTTTCAGTGTAAATTATTTCATTTGATAATGTAAGAATATAACATGAAAGCTTAAGCATATATTTAATAGGATTAGGGAGAAATGCCCTTTATAAAAGGTAAAAATATCACAAATATGCAGATTTAAATATGTCAAAGCTGATTGAACACTGGTGAGAATATTGCTTCAGAATAAATTATATTGACAACGTATATTATATTGTCAGAAGGACAAGCACATGAAAAGGCTTAATGTCGAGACCTGAGCAGGGCTACGTTTTTTTTCTACTGGCCCGGTTGGGTCTGTGGTTTAAATGTTTATATTTAAAACAAGTAAACGGTCAGTAATAAAATGAGAACAAATAATTAAATAGCACAAATTAATACAATAGAACAAAGATACAAATTAAATAAACAGTGGTTTTCAGATACAGAATTTGAGTAATAAAATGAAAAATAACACTGCATCGTTTTAACTGTATTATATAGATGAATCTTTATTAAAGTTAAAAAAGTAATTCAATCAAGAGCAGTAAGTGATTTCTTTGTCCTTTGTTGTTTGATTAACATTAAAAAGACAGCAGCAGGTTTATTAAGCTGCTGTCCCTTTAAGAGCGAATGCACGGATCAAATATACTGTTACACATGCATTTTATTTGTCAACTGTTTACATTCACTTAAGACATTACCAACTATGTTTACTAGGATACTCTCCAAGATGGATGTTTTTTTACATAATGTTGTGTGTCTGAGACGCGGCTTTCTGGGCGCGTACTTAGGATGTTTGCGCACATTAAACTTTTTGTCCTGTAATAATTTTGGGAACCACTCGTCAGGGGCGACGTTACAGGGGGTGCAGAGTAGGGATGGAACGATAACCGGTTTCACGATAAACCAAGATACAAGTTACTAACCGACGGTTAGTAATATTGTTTAAAATTTAATTCTCATTTAAACCGTGTTTGATTATCACGATTTTGAAAAGTCGCAGTAAATCCTGTCCAGCCAGCATCTGGTGCAGGCTCAGCGTGCAACGTTGTTTTTTGAACGAGAAGAAATGGCAGAAGGCAGTGACAGCACGGGGATATTTTTCAGCCTTCTAAAAGGACCAAATCTGAGGTGTGGTCATATTTAGGCTTTTACAAAAGTCCTGAGGGAAACTTAATCGAGGACGGTCACCCTGTCTGCAGAACGTGCAAGAAAGTCTGCAATAGGAGGAAGCACTTCAAATCTGCCGAGTCGTCTTTGTTGCAAGGCAAGTGGACTTTGACCTCAATAGTTTTGAGTTGAAATATTTTATCTTACTCACTTGAAATTAACGTGAAGCTTCCACAAAGAAAAGTTTGCAGCAAGTAGCTTTGAGCCAAAGACGAACAAACAAGTTTTAGACAAGACTAGGGTGACATTTAAGGGATAATAATGTACATTCATTGTACTCTTATTACACAGATTTTCTTTACCACATAAATAATTAGGGGACATATTGAATTGAGATTAATGTTTTAAATCTTACCTGTTTATAAATCCATTTTGTACAGTGTACAAAACAATCGTCCAGACAAGATCACAATAAGTTATTGTAATAATTATAGTAGTATTAATAGTAAAGTCCTCTGATTTCATTTTCAATATAATCAAAAACAGACACAAGACTTAAGTTGCATTTGAATGAAACGAGAGAGCACGTCCGTTTCGTTGTGATGCGTGAATGTGCGCTGTTATGAGTTGCGTTGCTATTGATGACAGCCATTATAAGGAAGGAAATCCCACAGAATAGAATCTTGCTTAAAAAAAGTGCAGATTTTTAAATATAAAACTTGAAATGTTTTCAGTGTGTGCATCTGTTCCTTTTGAATCTGACCGTACTACAAACTTTCCAGCGATGTCTGTGACAAAGGGATGCGCTCGACAAGCTTGCACGTCTGTGCTACTGAGCGCTAAATCCACTCTGTGTGTTTTTGCTTATCAGCTCGCACACAGCAGCTATATAGGCATAAATATTTTATTTGTTAAACATTCTTTCAATTCGATAGAAGAGTACTTTATTACATCCTTCTCTTATATATCCATTCTGCTCTCTGTTTGCTCTGTTGTCTGTGATTCTTTGTCGCAAGCACCTTACTGTACACACTGTGTGGTATCGGTTGTTGGTATCTGAGCATTTTAATGAGTAGGAGTACACAAGGGCAGTGCCGGGCCCAAAACCGATACTGGTGGTGATGATTGGTGAAATCATAACCAAATAAAGATACTACATTTATAATTTTGTAAATTTGCTCATTGTGTATTTATTCTTTTAATGGCTTTAACTCCAGTTGCACCAAACCAGAATGCAGCAGTTGCAACTGCAGCAACTGCAACAACAACAACAACAACACCAACAACAACAACAACAACACCAACAACAACACCAGCAGCAGCAACTGGCTCAAGCCCAAGCTCAGGCCCAGGCCCAGGCCCAGGCCCAGGCACAGGCCCAAGCACAGGCCCAGGCCCAGGCCCAAGCTCAAGCTCAAGCTCAAGCTCAAGCTCAAGCCCAAGCCCAAGCACAGGCTCAAGCTCAAGCTCAAGCACAGGCCCAGAGTATCCAGCAAATGCAGCAGCTTCAAGCCCAGGTTCAGGCTCAGGTCCAAGCTCAAGGTCAAGCCCAGGTACAGGCTCAGGGAGTGGCAGGTCAGATGCCCCCTCACTCGCAGCCCCAGTCATTACCACAAATGGCTCCAGGACAGCATCAACAAATCAGCTCACTCAGCCAACAGCAGGCACAACATCTGAAGCTCCAGCAGGTAATGCAGGTAAAGATCAGCTGCCCTAACAGAATTTATCATAATGCAAAATGCATAATAACCACTTTGAGTCTCTGTTTACACCTGTCCACAAGTGGTCAGGAGAGGCAAACAAGATGCATATTACATTGGCTAGTCTCAGTGTCTTGTATATCTTTGTTTGCTTCATACAAGCAGGCGAGAGTATTGCAGCAGCAACAACAACAACAACAACAGCAGCAGCAGCAGCAGCAGCAGCAGCAGCAACAACAACAGCAGCAGCAACAACAACAACAACAACAGCAGCAGCAGCAACAGCAGCAGCAGCAGGTTCAACAGGTCCAGCAGGCGACCCAGCTCACAGCAGTCTCCGGCCAGGTGAGCTTAGTGCAAGGATTGAGATAAGAAACTGAGCGTGGAGTGATTGCATGCTAACAAAATCAATACTTGAATTTCTTTTGGACGTCAGAACTGTGTATTCTTTGCCTGGTGGTGGGCCGTAGTGTAATGCACAATGTCTAAATAACAACAGAAGGATTATACATCAGTATTTTTCTTGTCAATAGAGGTTTAGTCGTAGGCCACAGCGGTGGGCCTTGTTCTCCAGTCACAGCTGAATGTTTCTGAACAAATAAGTTACTGACATCTTCACCAGTGTTGGGGAAGCTACTTTTGACAAACTACAAGCTACTCATAACTAGCAAGCACCACTCTTACTATTACTCATTCTTGGGTTTAAGGGTTTTTGCTATGGACATAAATGATACTTCAAACTTGAGCCATGAATACTTGCGGTACATTGAAAAGAGGAACACAAGCCATATTAAGACAATATGCAAGCAAACAGCTGAATAATTCTATATAATGTATATTTTAAAATAAAATATGACAACATTTAAAAATAGGCAACTGAACTTAGTTTTGAAGTTTTTTTTAAATGTAAAATATATTAATGTAACAGTTTTTAAAATGTACACTACTTGTTGGAAGAAAATCTTGTAACTGGAAAAGCTGATTAAAGTGTGATTACAAACAAAAGAACTAACATGGTTAGTTCTGTAGTGTAGCTAATAAGTTAATAAATGTCCAACACTGCATTCTGGAGACTATTTCTGCTTTATTTGTCAGCACTTGCCATCAGCAGGTATTAGTTATATATGATAAAGATAAGATCAACTAGATGCCTGTTTTACTTTTTCAAATACATTTAGTCAGATCACTCCCTCAAGAGTGGCCCTCCCATCTGCAAACATTTGGTGGATACATTTTGCTTTATGTTGCTTTTATTCACCTTTTCCCATCACCTTTCCCTAGTTTATGCTAAAGCCAGAGATGGAAATCTCTATTCTGTTGCAGAGCTGTGAAATCCAGCAGTGCAGTCAGTTTAAGTTTGAGTAGCGTTAGTTTTTAATCTCATTTGCATTATGCGTGTTTGTGCAGCTAACAGCCTGACTGCATGCTTGCTGTTTTGAATCCACAAGCCCTTTCTGCATGCATTCCTTTTTAGGTTAGCCTGCACAAAGCTGTATAAATTAGTTTGCCATGATTGTTAACATACTCTATTTTCCTTTGAGCCTTTAAATGATTTCCTTAATGTGTTTCAAGGGTTGCATTGCAGCCGCCCATCTTTTTGATGAGAGCTCCCCTCTAAAAGCTATTAGCAGATGGCAAGCTCAACCACAGCTTTAATTTACAGTCAGAAGGCTTGTTGGAGATGCAGAAATACCCATTGCATCTTTCCTTGCATGATTCTGGTACATTAAAACAGAGCATGAAATCCATTGGCCTGTGGCTTGCCTTGTCTTGACAATCAGTGTTGTTAAAGGAATATTCTGGGTTCAATACAATTTAAGAACAAGCAGAGTCATTTTGATTACCACACTCATTACTGTGAGCCGTTTAGAGCTAAAGTAAATGGGGCCATTTTTTGGAGGATTTAAAGGCAGAAATGTGAAGACATTTCAGTCATTTTGTAAAAGCACTTGCATTTTTTTCTTCTGTTAAAACTTGTGTATTATTTGAGCTGTAATTATTATTATTTTTTTGCCATTTTAGGGCCGTTTTAGAGGTTACTTTGTCATGGCAATGAAACTGTAAAATTGGACCACTTTATACAGAACAGTTAGTTAAAAGCTGGTTAACTTGCTTTTAAATGGATAGTTTACCCAAATAGGAAATTTACACCATAATTTACTCACCCTTAAGCCATCCTAGGTGTATATGACATTCTTCTTTCAGACGAACACAATCAGTGTTATATTAAAAAATATCATTGCTCTTCCAAGCTTTATAATGGCAGTGAATGGTAAATTAGATTTTCAAAGTCAAAAAAGCGCATCCATCCGTTCTAAAAGATCCAAATGACTCCGGGGGGAGTTAATAAAGGCCTTCTGAAGTGAAGCGATGCATTTTGTAAGAAAAATATCCATATTTAAAACTTTATAGCCTAAAATAACTAGCTTCCAGCAGATGTAAAAATAACCTTTTTAGTAGCAATCAACATAGTGTTGTCGTTTAAGCTTTACTTGTATTAATCCCAGGATATTCCTTTTACATGCTCTTGGAATGACAGGAAGCTCACTATACTGCCATGCTGGCACATCTTTTTATTTTTGGATAGCTTCGTTTTGCATAATTGAATGTGACTTTGTGCATCTGTGCTTGCAAACCTGTCGAATCTATTTCTGTTTGCATTCTTGCATGTGCTTCCTCATGTCCGCTGATGCACTGCATTTATTGTTTTGCTTGTGACATGTCTGTTGTCCCCTCTGTCCTCCTCAAAGATGATGCCCCGTCCTGGGATGCAAATTCCACCCCGGTTGCCCCGCGCCACCCCGAACTCTGCCATTCCTCAAAACCCCGCTGCCATTGGAGGACAGCAAATGCCACAGGTATTTACCGCAGGGCTGAGTGCAGGGTCTCAGCACTGCAACCCAGTGGGTGCGTACGTCTGTGGCTTTACACTAGCGCGAAGGCTGTCCATAATCCACACTCATCTGCCTCCCTTTACCCCCCACTCCCACCTCAGAAACATTTAGTCAGAAATTACCCAGAAGCACTTGGGCAAGTGAAATTGAAATGAAAACGTGTGTGGCACAGGTAAGTGGACTGGATTTTGTTAGTGAGGAAGCTAATAAGAAGCAAACATCTACTGGTTAAACAGTGCCATCTACTGGTGCTCTACAGTCAAAGCAAACTGATCTTGACTGTATTTCTGTTATCTCTAGGTTACTGGCTTCACCAGTGCTGTGCCTGCTCTCCTCCACTCGTCGATTTACTTTGAACCCATTTTTATTTTCCCTTTCTCCTAACTTCTTCAAAGGGTCAGCAAATGATGTCATCACCCTCCCCAGTTCAGGTGCAGACGCCCCAGTCGATGCCACCTCCCCCGCAGCCTCAGCCATCCCCCCAGCCTCCTTCCTCTCAGCCCAACTCTGTCAGGTATAGTAAAATAGTTAAATTTTTCTCCAATATGTATAAACCTGCAGAAGGTTAATTCAACCTTTTTTTTTTTGCCTCTAGCTCTGGTCCGACCCCATCTCCAGGAGGTTTCCAACCCAGTCCCTCTCCCCAGCCATCCCATAGTCCTGCCTCTTCACGCACTCCCCAGAGTTACCCCCTCCAGGTACCTTCACCTGGACCCCTGAATACACCAGGTACAGAGAAGATTTCTTGTTATATATATTTTAGGGCTGTCAAGCGATTTAAATTTGTTTAAAATCGAATTACACGATGTGGCGATTAATTTGCAATTCATTTGATTAATTAATCGCACATCAAATTTGGCTGCGAAATTATTCCCAAAAGATAACTTAAAGTCATTGTGTAAAAAAAAAAAAAAAAAAAAAAATCAAAAAAATCAAATAGACATCAGAAAAAGTAGCTTCAGAAAGAAATATTTTTGGGTGAACTATACCTTTTAATGTTTGTTTTGATTAATATGAAATTATTTTTAATGAAATTATACTCTAAATTAGAAACTAAAACTGCCAGTAGGTTGCGGTAAATGTCTAATTTCTGGACAGAAACCATAACTTTTGTGAGTGCACTCGTTCGTGAGATTTTGCTTGTATATCATGATGTAAATGTGAGGCTGTTTTCACTCTGTCAGTTTAGTTCGAAACGGGGCACAGTTCACATGAATATTTAGATTTTTTTGCAGCCTCAGATTCCAGATTTTCATATAGTTTCTCAGCCAAATATTGTCCTATCTTAACAAACCATACATCAAGCTTATTTATTCAGCTTTCAGATGATGTATACATCTCAATTAAAAAACAATGTGACTGGGTTTGTGGTCCAGGGTCCATATTTTTTTTAAACTTATTATAGATAGTGTGTGTATATATATAAATGTGTGTGTATATGTATGTGTGTATATATACACTCACCTAAAGGATTATTAGGAACACCTGTTCAATTTCTCATTAATGCAATTATCTAATCAACCAATCACATGGCAGTTGCTTCAATGCATTTAGGGGTGTGGTCCTGCTCAAGACAATCTCCTGAACTCCAAACTGAATGTCAGAATGGGAAAGAAAGGTGATTTAAGCAATTTTGAGCGTGGCATGGTTGTTGGTGCCAGACGGGCCGGTCTGAGTATTTCACAATCTGCTCAGTTACTGGGATTTTCATGCACAACCATTTCTAGAGTTTACAAAGAATGGTGTGAAAAGGGAAAAACATCCAGTATGCGGCAGTCCTGTGGGCGAAAATGCCTTGTTGATGCTAGAGGTCAGAGGAGAATGGGCCGACTGATTCAAGCTGATAGAAGAGCAACTTCGACTGAAATAACCACTCGTTACAACCGAGGTATGCAGCAAAGCATTTGTGAAGCCACAACACGCACAACCTTGAGGCGGATGGGCTACAACAGCAGAAGACCCCACCGGGTACCACTCATCTCCACTACAAATAGGAAAAAGAGGCTACAATTTGCATGAGCTCACCAAAATTGGACAGTTGAAGACTGGAAAAATGTTGCCTGGTCTGATGAGTCTCGATTTCTGTTGAGACATTCAGATGGTAGAGTCAGAATTTGGCGTAAACAGAATGAGAACATGGATCCATCATGCCTTGTTACCACTGTGCAGGCTGGTGGTGGTGGTGTAATGGTGTGGGGGATGTTTTCTTGGCACACTTTAGGCCCCTTAGTGCCAATTGGGCATCGTTTAAATGCCACGGCCTACCTGAGCATTGTTTCTGACCATGTCCATCCCTTTATGACCACCATGTACCCATCCTCTGATGGCTACTTCCAGCAGGATAATGCACCATGTCACAAAGCTCGAATCATTTCAAATTGGTTTCTTGAACATGACAATGAGTTCACTGTACTAAAATGGCCCCCACAGTCACCAGATCTCAACCCAATAGAGCATCTTTGGGATGTGGTGGAACGGGAGCTTCGTGCCCTGGATGTGCATCCCACAAATCTCCATCAACTGCAAGATGCTATCCTATCAATATGGGCCAACATTTCTAAAGAATGCTTTCAGCACCTTGTTGAATCAATGCCACGTAGAATTAAGGCAGTTCTGAAGGCGAAAGGGGGTCAAACACAGCATTAGTATGGTGTTCCTAATAATCCTTTAGGTGAGTGTACATACATTTTTAAACTTTTTTTTTCTTAATTCAATAATATTGTGAAATGTAAACTTTAGCAAATCTCAAAATTAATATGCATTTTTAGTACTAAAGATTGTAATCTTGGCATGCCTAAATTTATTTGTAACAATCAAATGATTAATTGACTTAATTTTTGTTTTATTTATAATTTTAATTAGATATTTTCAGCCAGTTAATGGTTATCAGCCGTAACATGAAAATAATTATTTGCTGCTCAGTGGTAGCCAGAATTTAATTTTGGTGCAACCCTATTTCTTTGGATTACAGGTAATCCAAACTCTGTGATGAGTCCAGCAGGGGCCTCACAGTCTGAGGACCAGCTTTACATGGATAAACTGAAGCAGCTGTCAAAATATATTGAGCCGCTACGCAGGATGATTAACAAAATAGACAAAAATGAAGGTACTGGAGACTTTTTCTCTTTTGGTGCCGATTTATTTTTTCCCCTTGATTTTAGTGCTCATTTTTTATGTTTGTTCTTTACAGACAGGAAGAAGGATTTGAGCAAAATGAAAAGTTTGCTTAACATTTTGACTGACCCAAACACAAGGTAAGAAAGCTGGCATTGAACACTGTCTCTAGTGTTGATTTTTGGCTTGTAATTAAGGTTGCATTATTACTGTCTTCCACTAGGTGTCCACTTAAAACACTACAGAAGTGTGAAATAGCATTGGAGAAACTAAAGAATGACATGGCAGTGGTGAGTAACATTTTTTTCAAGATAGGAAGTCAAAGTTAAGTTGTGTGTATTTTAAAAGCAGTAACAGATTTCTACAGTGATGTCTTGACTTTTGTTTCCAGCCGACTCCTCCCCCTCCCCCAGTGCCCTGTACCAAAAAGCAGTACCTTTGCCAGCCGCTGCTGGATGCTGTCTTGGCCAACATCCGCTCCCCGGTTTTCAACCATTCACTTTACCGCACGTTTGCTCCTGCTATGACAGCAATTCATGGACCCCCAATCACGTAAGTTCAACAGCTAAACTATATATTTTTTTTCATCATTTCAGGCTGGTTACCAGGGCTGCATTTATTTGATCAAAAATACAGTAAATGGTAATATTTTGAAATATTCTTACAATTTAATATATATATATATTGGATTATATTTTAAAATGTTATTTTTTTATTTGTGTGATGGCAAAGCTGAATTTTCAGCATCATTACTTCGGTCTTCAGTGTTACATGATCTTTCAGAAATCATTCTAATATGCTGATTTGATGCTCAAAAAACATTTTATTTAGTATTACTTTTGCAAAAATGTATATTGTACATTTTATATCACAATAGAAATCATTTTTATAACAAAGTATATTACCATGTAGTTAGTCGTGTGTGTATATATATTAATCTCATTAACTCGTAGATTTACATTTTACAAAATATATTCCTTCATTACAGGGGCCCCTCAATTCCTTCCCGTAAACGGAGGCTTGAAGATGACGAGCGCCAGACCATCCCCAACATACTTCAAGGGGAGGTGGCTCGGCTTAATTCCAAATTCCTGGTCAATCTGGACCCATCCTTTTGCAGCAACAATGGAACGGTGCATCTCATATGTAAACTAGGTCAGTTAAAAACTTGTGCCCACTATATGCGTCCTGTACATGTAACCATTCACTCTAGTGTTATACCCATGACAACACTCTCAACATATATGTCTGTGATTGGCTACAATGATCTAATATATCCGTTGATCGACGGATCCGCTGATAGACCCCTGCTTTCAAATGCTTCCGTGTGTATCTGTGCAAGCGCTAGGTAAAGAGCACCAAAGATGTCTATTTACAAAGTTTTTGAAGCGTTGATAATTTTTAGCCAATCACAGACATATGTTGAGCATGTGAACACAATGGCCAATCAGGGGTGTTTAAGAATCCGTTAAACAGCGCTCAAAATGCTGGTGGGAAATGCTGGCATTGTCACATTTTTAAAATGTCAGTACCGAAGTCTGTACCCATGACAACACTAATTCACTCCTGGCACTGTCTCTGTCTAGATGATAAAAATCTTCCCAGTGTTCCCCCTCTTCAGTTGAGCATTCCAGCTGACTATCCTGATCAGAGCCCCCACTGGGAAGATGACGGTCAGCAGTATGGTGAGTCTTTGTGCATTAACTGTCAACATGCTATCTTTGGCTGCCTTTTAAAATGCAAACCCTCTTAAGCATCCAGTTTAAATGAAAATTTAAAACGTATGAACTGAACACTTCCTTACCTTCCTCCCTCTGTTTTTTTAGAGGCCAACCCCTTCTTGCAGACTGTGCATAAGAACATGACCTCTAAACTCCTTCAGCTTCCTGACAAGCACTCGGTGACGGCACTGCTGAACACCTGGGCTCAAAGTGTAAGACAGGCTTGCCTTTCAGCTGCTTAGATGTTTTCCCATCAGCACTAGCAGCCCAGTATAATCCTTGCACCTCTATGGAATGATGGCAATATATTAATACTTTTTGTCTTTTTTATTTACATGAATAATCATCTGTTTTCTTTATTCCAGTACACTAAAGCCTTAACTGTTTGTGCATTGCTTGATCAATAAAGTCATTTAAACTGCTGTTTCAATCTGAACTCAAATACATGTAGTTATATAACCACATGACTGGTCCTTCAGCGCATAGTCCTCTGTAGACGACGTCTCTGCACAGCCTGGGTTCTCCTCTGTCTGTCTGCTATGTTGTTGTTGAGGGTCTGTTTGAGGGCAGGGAGGATCACTTTCTCGGCTTTACTAGCCTGAGACACTGGTCTGTTCAGATAGTAACAGAGCAAAGGTTGACATCTCCAAAACGGACTTGTTCTTGGCAGTCAGGTTAGAAACAAAATATATATCAGAAATTTACAAGCATTGACTTACAGTCCTCTAGGTAGTGTTTGGAAAGAAAGCTGAGGAAATGTCTCTGAATCTTCAGCTCTGCCAAAAAAGAAAAAAAGGTAAAATGTCAGCTGGAGGTATCTCAGTAAAAAAACTTTTTTTTGCTCCATAATGTATATGAAAAATCATTCTCATAACCGTTTTAATTGTAAGAATCTTTATACAAAATTACAGATTTTATTCACATTTATAATATTGCTTAAATTATTACTGGAAAATAATGGGAATAGTAATAGTTGGGAAAAATGAAAGGTAACACTTTATTGTACAGTGTCCTTGTTACATATGTTACATGTACTTACCATAGTAATAACAGTAAATTATAATTACATGCAACTAACCCTAAACCTAATACTACCCTAATCCTATGGTAAGTACATGTAGTTACTAAATATTACTCGGTACTTAAATATATAATTACACTGTAACAATGACACCTTAAAATAAAGTGCAACCACATGACGTGTGTGTGTGTGTATATGTGTATATATATATATATAGCAGCGAATGTTTTGCAATACATGAACACAATAAGTACATTGTACCTAACCTTTTTTTTATGTACGTACAGTTAAAGACACCTAATATAAAGTGGGACCTATATTTTTAATATTATCAAGACAATTAACAAATATTTCCATTATATGAAATGTAGTGATAAAGAAATTACCTTTTACCATCAGCAAGATAAGCCTTGGTCAAAATGTAATTCTCTGCAGTGATTTTCTTGTTGAACACAATGTCTCTGAGAACAGCCTTCACACGTAGGATCTGAGAGGAGACACATTAAAATGCATTATATAATCATTCTTGTTTATTGAGATAGATTGAGAAATATATGATCTCACCTCCTGGGACTGCAGGCTATTAGCGCTGTACAGTTGGCGTATGATGACCTCACATTCCTGTAGGGTGGGAGGTCGAGGGGCCTGAAATGGACTACACTGGATCATTAGAGGCTGAAGAGAAGTGATGAACCCTGCTTTGGCTTCTGAAGGACCTTCTATTCTGTCTGCTGTGAGGGTCCCTGAAGAATTTGATTTATTTTCTCTATATTTTAAAGAACTGCTGTAGGTATTAGAAGAATGTTACTAATGTATGTATCCCCTTATTACATCTTTATAATAATTATTATATCAAATAAATATTAAATAATAATCTTTGCGAGCACCTGATCTCTGTGCTTTGTGATGACCAGAGGTCCAGAGTTTGCTCCAGATAGTTCTTTCTATCTTTCTGGAATGTGTTGCTTTCTGTATGATGCCTCTGGATACGGCTGGATCCTGTCATGGAATTTTTGTGCAGTAAGTTTCATTAAACTTGTATCAATATATTTATCATAAGGTTTTGATTGAGAAAATGTGAGAGAGAACAGAAGTGTCACTTAACCTTTACTGCTCGACTTTGGAGGCTCCATTATCAGCTTATACTGCAAATCTGTAGCCACAGAATTAGACAAAAAATACAGAATGGCGAATAATGTTTAATATTTCCAATTTAATGCATGTATGATTTGTGTAGGGAAACCAGGCCTAGATGTCACACTTTTTATTTCCACAGAATAGGTTTATTTTTGAAAGTCCTTGAAATCTTGATAACCAAAAAGTTATTGAACATTTTTACTTTGCCCAGGAAAAAGGCCCCATGTTCTTAACATGCATTCCTTTTTGTGACAACATGCCCCATTATATGGGAAAAGTTGTTACAATGGATATCTGATGTTCATTGATGCTGATTTGAGATGACTTTTTATTTATAACACCATCTATGTCTATCTATCTATAGCCTTATGGTGTAATTTAGTGCCATTTCACAAAAATAAACAGTAAAACTAAATTTGTGAAATGGAAAATATCAAAATATCGTTGAATGTGAATTAAATGTGTTGAATTAAATTGAAAGTGGATTGAATCAAATCGAATGTGAATTGAATGAAATGCGAATTGAATGTCTTTTTGAGTTTTACCCAACATAAAACAATAATGAACATTAGACTATAAAATTACAACTGATAAAAAACACGTATCAACTTGTCCAAACCTGACATTTATGAAAAATACCCCATAGTTGTTTCATTGTTAACCCAAGATCAAAAAACTAAAATATGAAATTGCATTTATACAATTTTGACTCAAATACCGCATCTGTGACTGTGACTACTAGTCCCGGTCTTCCTTATTACCATCAGCAAGAATGCATTTCTCTCACCCGTTTGATGTTAGGAAAATACCTTTACAATTGATAGATTCAAACAAATCTCCTTTTGACAGTCAGAAACAAAACACCAAAACGTTTGTCTGTGTAAACTGATCCTTTGCCACCCACAGCGGTTACAAACGCCATTCTTTCATTTTCTTCTTTCAGCAGCTCGACGTCACCAGGCAACCTGTACTAAAGTATTACCTCTGATACTCCGGCCCTGACAGAAGGTGCCCGTCCTCTATATACACTTCACCTGAAAATGAACATTCTGTCATCATTTACTTGCACTCGTGTTGTCAAAAGCCTGCATGACTTTCTTCCGCAGAAAAAAAGATGATTACAGTCTTAGTCTCCACTCACTTTCATTGCAACGTGCCTTACAGGAAAGTGAAAGGTGACTGATGCTGTCATTCCAACTGACGTTTGTATTTCACAAGAAAATCCTACAGGTTTTTGACAACATGAGAGTGAGTAAATGATGAAAGAATTGGTTTAAATATCCCTTAAACTCATAGGCAAGCAGAGATATTATTATAGCAACACAGGAATCATTCATATGTTCTGGTCACATTTTCAGTAAAGTACGTCAATTAAAATAATGTTACATTTTGTTGGATGTGTGCATACAAGTATGCATGTCACACATCAATGCATTGTTCATAAAAAGGCCATAATATTCCTGTAATATACAGAAGGAAATGTAACATAACAATACCTTTGTTTCGCCGTTTTAAACTATCTATTTCACCATGTAGTTTCTCCAGAGTTTCTCTGTGCTGCTTTTGTAAGAAGTCAATATTCCTCCGCAGCGAGTCGACTCGCGTATCCATTTCGCTGTGAAACAAGTTAGATTCCCGCAAAGATCTTTACGTCACATGCGTCTAATCATGCGGATGACGTTTCACTGCCACGTTGCGTCATAAATCACGTTCCACACAATAAACCTGCTAATACACGTAGTCACAGATGGTATTTGTGGAGAGGGCTTATGTTTTCAAAAACTGTACACTCCTCTCGCACTGAAACGTTTAATCTTGAAGTGGCTGCTATGGTAACAGCACTACTTTCTCCAATATAGCTGGGAAACAACAGATTTAACAAAGTCATTGCATTACTTCTTGGTGTGAAATTACGTGGAGATCTGATGCATATCCATGTTTCTACAGCAATGAAAATCCAGTACACAAATAAGACACTCATTATGTTTAATGAAATGCAGCCAGTTAAGCGCAAATGTTTGATTGTTCCGACATTGGCAAAGCACCATTATAAATGAACTTAATGACTGAAAAGCTGGATTAACCACATTTCATAGTAAAAAAAAAAAAATTGTGCATTGAATACAACATTCCTGGTTCACTTTTTGTCATTAAACATACCAATACACTTTCAGTGCAAATACTGTATATAAAAACCTTCATGCACCTTTGCTTGACGTTTTGTATTGACATTAAAAGAATAAAAAAAGGCATAATGAATCTCCATCTACTGAGTCTTTAGTTTTTCATTAAGGAAATTCAAGAGGAGCTCATACAGAAAGCTGACAAGGAGAATGAGCCCAGTGCTGGAGAGAACACCGAATGATAGTAGTGCAAACAGCATGTAGAGCAGGAGGAGGATGAGGAGGGTGCGATAGCTGGCCAGAACCCGCAGGCTGAGACGGACTCGCTGAGGACGTTCCCTCATCTGCCGCGTCACCGGACTCTTCCGCTGTTGCTCTGCCACAACCGAGGAACTGCTCAGGTAGTGTCGTCCTAGTCTGCCCAGGAGGTCCTGTCGAGAACACAGCGCTTCCATGTGGTCTCCCAACTACAGAACACAAACAATATGGACACATTTTACTGAAATTAAATGCAAATGAAAGACCATAATAAAGATTTCGTTTTGCAGGCTTAAGCAATATTCTTACTCTTGCATTAATAAAGGTTGAGATCTGGAACATCAGTCGAACCAAAAAAGCATTTTCGTAGCTCCTGATAGGTTGAAGCTCTGGGTCTCCTTGATATTCGATTTCAAATCGGCGAAGACCATTGATGATCTGTAAAAAGGGAAATTATACATGTAGGAAATCATTATGATTTTCATAACAAATGCTG
This sequence comes from Rhinogobio ventralis, assembly GCA_039654625.1. Taxonomy (NCBI): domain Eukaryota; kingdom Metazoa; phylum Chordata; class Actinopteri; order Cypriniformes; family Gobionidae; genus Rhinogobio; species Rhinogobio ventralis. The sequence continues at coordinate 15,381,451 of CM077208.1, read as the reverse complement.
AAGATGATCACCATTTTAAAACTCACCTGCAACCTGCCCAGGTCTGTTAACACAAGGCCATTCTCACTCGGGATGCAGTCTGGCAGTTGTTTAGACGCTCCTTCATTGTCTACAGATGCCACATTGACAATCAGCTGAGACAGCTGCCCAGCATTTAACTGTACAAGATAAAAACCAATATTAACTCGTTCACCTTTCATTTTACGTAATCAACTACATACTGTAAATAAATATATGCACCGCTGTTCAAAAGTTTGTGGTCTGTAAGATTTTTCTTCATCTGAAAGAAATACTTTTATTCAGCAAGGACGCAAAGTATTATTTAAAAGTAACAACAAATACATTTATAATGTTACAAAAGATTTCCATTTCAAATAAATGCATTCTTTTGAACTTTCAAAGAATCTTATTTTTTTCCCCCTACACAAACCAGCAAATCAGTATATTAAAATGATTTCTATGATGATTTTCTAATGATGCTGAAAATTCAGCTTTGCCATCACAGGAATAAATAAAAATGTAAAATATATTAGAAAGTTATTTTAAATTTTAATAATATTTCACAGTATTACTATTTTTGCTGTATTTTTGATCAAATAAATAGTCTTTGTAAGCACTTAAAAAAAAAAAAATTACAGACCCTAAACTTTTGACATACATCCAAAATAAAAGCAGGAATAGACTGACTCTGAATATTTGACAGAGATAGTCTAGGGCTTTGTCCAGGAACTCGTGAGTTTTCTTTACACCCTCTCCCAAATCGTCCATCTCTCCTCCGCTAAAGGTGTTGTTGTGATCCAAAGACCCCACGCCAAACCACGAGAGAAAAGAGTTGTTTGCAGCCATTTCTGTAGAATGATCCGATATCCGTTTAGCAGTCTGTCGGGCTTGGGCAATAATCTGGATGAGCTTTAATACCTGGAATTGACAGAAGGAATTATGGTCTATAATATTCCTTTCTGTGGTAAAACCAATTATGAAAACCTGACTGCTTAATCGCATACTTTCAACACTGATTTTGCAAGAAACACTAACTCTTTTTAACACATCTAGCATTAATTGTCAGCTTACAGTTTTCCGTAGATCCGGACCAAACATCAGGTTGTACTGGCAGTCCTGCCCTTCCAGGTTATAAACATGACTTTTGACCTTGAAGACACTGTCCATCCCCATTGGCTGGCGGGAAGAAAGGAAGCTGCCACCATGTGAAGGTGTCAGGAAGACACGGTTCTGTCGTTGGAGAATGGCATGCTCCGGCTCCAAGAACAGCTGCTCACCTGGAGATACAAACAAACAAAATCATTCATAATAAAAATCCATGGGGTGTTCTACAAGTTTACAATATAAAAGAATATGAAACACTACTCAAAAACTCCATTTATTTATATTTCTAAAATACCTTTCTGGATCATCTCTGACAGGTTTGGTTGAACAAAGACTTTGGCGACCCTAAAGATCATCAGGGCGTTTTTGGCATTGACCAAGTCTGTGCGCATGGCTCGATTCAAGAAGCCCTGGAAAAGCTTTGTGTACATGAGCAGATTCTCCTGGACAAATGACACCCTGTAAATGACAAAGACCAAAAATCTTTTTGGTACACACTGATCTGAAGGTCGCAAACGGTCAAATTACATCAAATGCTTTCTGTGAAACGTGATGTACACTACCATTAAAAGGTTTGGGTAAAGTTTTTGAAAGTAGACTCTAAGGGTGTTTTCACACTTGGGTCCTCTATAAAAGAACCGAACTCAGACTCCTTTAAGTGGACCAAGAGGTGAACCAAGTGAAAAAGGACCCAGTTCTCTTTATGTTCACACTGTCCCTGTACCTGTAAGAGGACTCTGATCCTTTTTTGGTCAACTTTAGTAGGAATGTCTCAGACCCCTTTGTGTTCATACTGTTGCTTTCTGGATCTAGTCCAGTTCAGTGTTTGATGGCTGACCATATGGCCTTTAACATTTGATCCCATTCACTTACAATGTTTATGCCTCAGTAACCAAGATATTTGTTTGTAAAGATTTTTTTTTTTTAATGACATTGCCACAAATGCTGTTGAATTAAGTTGTTTATCTTTTTACACAAAAATATATATATATTTTTGCAATACTACATATTCTTGCACTAGGCTATATCACACATCCACCTTTGTAAATAACATTTATTTTGAATTGTTTTCCTTGATTCATGTTTATTTTATTGCAGAAGGCAATGATAACATCAGCATACAAAAATAAATAATACAATAAAATAATAAAAGAAAGATGCAAATTAAATAAACTGCTTTAAATTTTCCAGGTAAAGTATAAGTATGCCTAAAAGCAGTTCTTCACTGTATGACGTACTCGACTGATTCTTGTATTAGGCTAGTAATGCAGATGTTTACATTCACTTAAGACAAAACCACCTGTTTATGTGAAACTTGTGTTTTTGACACTTTAAAATAAATGCAATAAGACGCTAAAGATTCCGTTTAGTACACGCACTGTGACAGCTGGCTTCTGTGCATGCGCTTTAGGTGTGTGCGCTCAAAACCATTTTAAACTGGCAAGGCACGCAGCCGCGTCTCAGTTCGGAAGCGGTTGAAATTGCAATAAACAAGAGTAAGTTGTGAACGAATAATTTGTAAAGATTTGCCAGAAGCAGCAGACATGATGAACAGCCGATTTGTACAGAGGCATCTGATGACCAAACTACATTGGAATTCGCAAACATAAAAATCAAGTAAGCCCAGAGCGGTTTGTGTTCAGATTGCGTGTTTTTAGCGAACCGTACCATAAGATGAGATCGAACCGTACCCAGACCACCTCCCGAGGTGGTCTCGGCTCGGTTCGCTTTAAAGGGGTCTGAGATCGTTTGGAGTGTTCACATATGGGCCAAAAATCACACGAACCCTAAAAAGGACCAAGTGTGAAAACACCCTAATGCTCACAAAAGCTGCATTTATTTGATCAAAATACTGAAAACATAAATTTTATTGAATATCATTACAAATTAAAAATGTATTCAGTGTCACATGGTCCTTCAGAAATCAATTTAATATGCTGATTAGGTGTTTTTTTAATAAAAAAACAATAATTTTTATAAAATTCGTTAAAAACAATGCAACTTAATATTTTTGTGTAAACCATGATCTTTTTTTAGGATTCTTTGATTGAGTTAAAAAAAAACAGCATTTATTTAATGCTTTTTGTAACATATGTCTTAACTGTCACATACATACATGCATACATACATACACCGTTTGAACGGTAGTGTATGTAATCCTTTAACAAGCATCCAATATATAAAATACCATTTATCAGGAACAGTTCTGTTCTGGCCATCTGCTTGCGTGTTGTTTTTTTCTCCAGTGTATCTCCAGGGCTGGATGTAACTAAGCCATGTCTCTAGTACCTAAAACAACAAAATAAACATTGCATTACATTTAATGCATTTCTTTAGCATCACAACCCTTACTATGTTTTGAACAGCACATAAAGTTTATTGCCAAAGTATAAAGTAGGCTCCAAATGTCAGTGAGCACTCAAGGACATTTACCGCTCTGAATGAGGCGTCCAAAGGCCAATGACCAAAGCAGTGTTGAAGAAAGACATACAGCTTTTGCTGGACAAACCTTTGCACCACTACACTGTGGGAGACAGAGAGTGGAGGCTTATTGACAGAGCAGTTAAACAGAAGACAGTTCAATCAAGTCCCCGGCACCTGTTCGGGTGAATCTTTACGACATGCCACCTTAGATTTACAGATGTTTTAGTTCTATAGCCTGATCCTCAGGACAAGTTGACAGATGCTAGCAGACTGTAAAAACCCACCGCTTGAGCTCCTCCAGAGGACTGCTGTGGGAGTGGGCAGAGGGCGAGGAGGAGATCGACTCCGGTTTCAGGCTGCTGGAGAAAGCATGCAGATGCTTGACTAGGAGACGCACAACAAGGACGTGCTCCTCCGTAGGAGTAAAGGGCTCCTAAGACATCATCCAAACACAAGTCAGACTTTTAAGATTATTAAAAACAAACAATCTATGAGACCCCATTTATACCTGGTATTAACCGGCTTGACTGACATTTACATGCAGTGACAGATTATATGAAGGACACACATCTTCATTAGTTCATTAATTAATTCAAAGTTCAGTCATTTATTCTTATTAATTTCATATAACAATGTATTCCCATAAATATTGATAAAAAAATTATTTTCCTTGCATCACACTGGTTTTGCTATAGTTCATGTATAATTAGAAATGTCAATTTCTCAGTTTTTTTATAAAAAACATTGCAAGTGTAGTAATAACATGATGTTAACATGCGAAACTCTGAAATGTTTGCACATTCTGTCATTAATAAAAAGTTAATAATTAGGAATGCACCGATCCGATATTCAGTATCGGCTCCGATACAGCCATTATTTGCCAGATCGGGTATCAGTCAGAGGAGACCGATCCAAATCCGATACTGTGCGTATAATATTCTGTTATTGTTAAGCCCCAGTGCCCCACAAAAGCCACAAAAACATTATAAAGCATCATTGACGCTTCTTCGTGCACTATATTATAAGTGTTTTGAAGCCATTCCATAGTTTAATGTGAGGTACAGATGAATATTTAAGTCATTAAATTCAAGTTCATGTAAATGCTTCCCTCCGCTGCGGCTGCCAGTCATTCTCCATTCAGCTTTCAAACTGTATGTCGCTTTCAGTTACGACAGTCAACACGATGAAACTCTCAAAGATGATTCAATGTTCCTGTTATTATGCTTGATCTGTAGATAACGCTCTATGGTTTCGCATAAAATGACTATCTGGCTGGAGTTTATGGCGGTTTCTAAATCGTGTTACTTTCTACCGGGTGTCTGTTTGATCACAACAGTAGAGACTGTATTGTTCTTCACATGCACTGCCTCATTAAAAAAGCTGCGCTGTACATTTAAAATAAATGTCTTTTAATTTTTCTTAGTATATAGGCCCTATTTGTATAAATATATTTACTTGTTTTTCATTAATGTATTTTACAACAGATTTAGTGGTACACTTATTCACTTTTATTTGTTCCCCACTAAATGGTTTGTTTAGATTTGTACAATTATTGTGCACTCGTGATTTTTCTAGAGTAACTTTTGCAGCTGAATTATCCACTAATCTAGTTTACCCACCATCTAGTTTATAGTAGTATATTTTGTCATAGATTGTGATTTATTTATATATATTTTTTTAATTTGTTGTTTTCCTTTATAATGAAGTTGTCTGTATTTAGTAGATTGTGTTTAACACACAAAAGAGTGATCATCAGTTCAACATACTGAGGTATAGAAATTCTACATACATTTTTTAAACAAAACTGCACTGGTATCGGATCGGTTCTGAAAAAAATGGTATCGGTGTATCCCTATTAATAATCAGATACAAAATAGTTTATAATAATTTTTTGGAAATACTGATGACTGAAAAGCTATGACTGTCTTATATGCTTACATTCGACCAGGTCAAAACTGATCCAGAAATCCGAAAATAATCTGCAGTTTATTACGCATTATAAGGGTTAATATAACAATGAACTTTCTGCTCAAAATATTGTAAAAAAAAAAAAATATATATAATATATAATATAATATTAAAATATATATATATATATTTAAATAAAAATTGTAAATAAAATGAAAATAAAAAATGTAAATGTACTCTTAAGATAAATGAGTTAACAAACGTGCTGAAACGAGACCATCCAGAAACAATCACAAGTGGTCACAGTAAACGCAAATCGAAACATTTGTTACTACCGGGTGTAAATGTGATGAGTCTCATTTGTCCACTTGTGGTCAGATCTTCTGAGACAAATGTCAATAGCAAGTGTAAACATGTATCACTTCATCCAGAGTGTAATACTTTCTTGAATCCATCGTACCGGAGGCTTCACACATACAGTTGAAACAAGGTACTTTAGAAAACAAAAGATGTTTGGGCAATTTGGTCTGGATATTCTGTGTAGTGTTTGTACAGTTCAACAACCACGCCAAATAAGAGAAAATTACACCAAATAAAGAGCAGATCACATAAAATGCGTTAAAATCACCACGTAAATAGACATGCTTTTACCAACACAAAGTTTCTCACATTTGCAGGCTCTCAATGTCACAATATCTTCTGATTATTTAAAAGATCACAAGACAAGTTAGTCACATTAATTCAATCACACATTATAATCAGACCAAATCTCCCAACCTAAACAGTGTTAAAACCAACCCCTAGTCTAACTTCTATCTAATCTTAGGTTACCTCCAGGAAGCCCGTGGAACTGAATGAAAAGGTAAAAGTACTTGGTATGTGTGGAGGGTCCCAGAGCCTGGTGGGGCGGGGGGTTGGCACAGCATGCTGGACATACTGAGGCGGTACTGCAACAACGCCAGCTGAAGGACTCATCACAAACGGGTGGAGGGGAGGGGGGGGAAAGAGGAACACAGTGGGGGGAGGAAAAGAAGAAAAAGGGGAGAGGAGCAGGGCAGTGAACATGAGAATAGAAAGGAAAAAGGACAGAGTGCAATCCAAGAAAAATAGTTGGACATAGTCAGGACCGAAATGGGGGTGTACAAAAGGAAAGAAAGAGACAAATCGATATTGACCACAAAAGACACAAATGCAATGAACATGAAGATGATGCAGTTGTCCTTTTCGTACCAAGGAAAATCTCTAGTGTAAGGCTGAGCAACATTTAAAATGGCGACTTTGATTCTCTAACTAGGTGTATTGTGTATGATGAAATATGGCCAGAGGATATACTCATAAGAAAATTACAGAGAATATGCTTTTCTGTGACTGACATTTTCAAAAAGGCAGAACAAGTTTAGGAATTATGCTAACTAGAGTATAAACTATGGTATAAACTAAATTGTAGAATTGTTTGCCTCAGGACGCCTGAAACTGTACTGTAGTCAAGGCAACCAAGGAACATTATTTGTAATGTAGGCCTTTATTCTCAAGAGAAGCGTCTGTTTGATGAAGTGTTATATTGCCTTCGGCTTTGCAGTTTTTTTCTAATCGCTATAATTCCAAATAAAACCGAATGGAGCTTATGAGAGCAGAAAAGGAGACACTGCATCTTCAAAGTTTTCACCATGAAATATACCAATATAAAGTCACCAATTTACTCTTTTTCAGACAAAGTAGTTCATTTTTGCTAAATAAATTCAGGCCATGCAAACAGAATTATATATCTGCAGATATTTTTTATCACTAGAGTTCACCTCCAATTAAATGGAAATTATGTCAGTTTATTCATTTCATTCCAAGTCCATATACTGTTTTTTTTCTCCACATCATAGATTTGTTTATGCAATGTGTTCATAGTTACACACATACACACACACACACAACTGTTTAAATATTTAAATCAGCATTAGAATAATTTCTGATAGATCATGTGAGACTGAAGACTGTAATAATGAATGATTGCTGAAAATTCAGCGATGCCATCACAATAAAATACATTAAAATAAAAACTGTACTTTTGATCCTATAATGCAGCCTTGGTTAGAAACTTCTTTCAAATGTTTTTTTCTTACCAATCTGTCAGTTTTGAACAGTAGTATAAAAATTTTTATATTACATGAAAAATAAAACTTTTGGTTGTGTTACAAACAGCATACAGGTTTGGAACAACATGAGGATGATTAAATAATGATTGATTTTTTATTTTTGGGTGAACTATTCCATTCATTTTCAGTAAACTGGTGACTTCCAGATAATAATTTCCAGCACAAAGATGTAAAAAAAAAAAAAAACAATGCCAAACTTAATATGCTCTGGGCTGACTGGAGGGAGACTTGCACTGATATACTGACTGTAAATAACGCACGGACAGGGAAATAGACTCGGAAGCAAGGGACACCAAAAGATTACATACATCTCACAGCCAAAGAACAAAGACGGAAGACATATCAAGTAGCCAGCGGGCTGCATCATGCAGACTCAAACATGAAGCAATAACTCTACTACTTCAAATCACATGCCAAATGTGTACTGTGCTTATTCTGCTCAAATGATCAAACAACAGAGTAAATATGAATTAAAAAGCTGTATTTCTCTTTTATCCCCATCTATTTCCAGCAGTCATATGACTTTGGGTTGATTTTAACAAGTCATTGAGGAAATAAAAAAATTCAAGGCAAATTCATGTTCTACTACAGGGGCAAGAAACCACTAGGGGGCCTCAGTAAACTTTCAGAGAGCTATACAAGATGACCAAAATCACATTAAATACATCAGCAATATGCTTAAAACACATTCACGCTGGATCGAGAGGATCAAGAAGCACCCACAGCTAACTACAAAAGACATAATTGTGCAGCTAACATTTAAAATCAGCTGCTTGATCTGAAATGAAGCCGATAATAGTTAGAAAACTCCCATATGATCATCAATTAGAGACAAAAAAAAAAAACTACAAGGAAACCATTGATTTTTCATGATTTTCTTTTAGAAGGGAGGCAGAAGTGTATATATTACATAGTATACTACAATCTGATTGTAGTTCATAATCTAATATATAACCTTCATACTCATGTTTTGCACAAGAAAAGAGCAAAAAGAAATGGTTTTAAAGAATAGAATAAGCTGCAATGACAAACTCTGACTTGAATAAATAAAATATTTTATATACTAAATAAAAAAAGTTAATAGTTATTTCATGTTGATTTAAGCAAAAACAGCTTAAAATGTGAATTTTAAAATTGTGTAACAGCACTAGCAAAAACACATTTAGCTTTAAAGTACCAGCTTTAAAGACAAAACCACAAAAGGGAGTTCTATGGTTTTTTAGCCCATATCTGTGTTAACCATACATTGAGGTCAACTGTATGCAAATACGTAGTGCGGATATAAATTACATTAGATCAGTCGGAATGACTGTGATGAGGAACTGTGATCCCCACCCATAAAAATGCTTCAAAAATATAGGATATATCTGTAAACAGAGCACATGTGTGTCATTCACAGAGAGAGAGGAAGTGCATAAATCAGGGTGGGTGCCGTGCAGCAGTCCCTATGCAGTGCAGGGGGGAAGGGTTGAAGGGTGGTGGTGTTCAGCCAGCCAGCCGTGCGCAGCGGAAGAAGGGAGTGGGTCGGTTTAAGGGCCTGTATCTTGTTCTTACCTTCACCTGAGGAGACTGCAGCTTCTGGTACATCTCCAGAGAATAGTGATGGAGCCACATTTCCACAAACACCTTTAGAAACAAACAACCATGAAGTTTATGCCGAAATGTGAAGAAAACTCATGCATGAGAATTAAGAACTTGTTTTCCTACCTGCAGAAGCGTCTCTGACCTCCAGATCTCTTGAGCGGCAGGGTCAGCATTGACTGAGGGTTGATGGGTAATATGACGCTTCAACAGACTGGTGCTGTAACCACCATATCCAACATAAGGCACGTTGGGAGACCTGGGAGAGGAAGCATATAAAAGCTTATAAAATTTAAAGAGTTTATTTGCTGAGAAATCTTTTAAATGGCATCATGATACCTCGGAGCAGGAGAGGCCGCAGTGCCCCTGGTGTCTGAGAAAGGTGATGGAGGCACATTGCCCTCTGTAGGAAGGAAGTACTTGAGGTAGGTGTCAACAAGCACAAAGTATGCGCTGTCTGAGCAACTCCCATGCTGCCCTGGAGGGTAGTTCTGTAAAGATTATTAAGCAACATTTCAACATACAGCCAATAAAATCCCTAATATTTATTCTTGAAAGACGACTGCAGCTTTTACCTTTGGTGCAATGAGACTGGAGGCAAAGTTGAATATATAATATTCAAAAGGATCTGTGAAAGATTAACAACAGACACTTATGTGAGAAAAAGATATAGTGATGAAACAGCCATGTAACAGTTAGAGAAAGTTATATAATACATTTTATTGTAAAACACAAAAGTGAGGGTGAAAAGAGCCAAGACGTACTGAGCAATAGAAGGCCTGACATGGGGAATTGAATTTTATTGTGAAACAGAGGGCAATCCGGCAGAACCCCTGCCTGAATGGACAACTTTACAGGGCCCTGTGTAAACAACACAAATAAATGCAGACATTGTTAAAAAAGATGTGAAAATAACATCGTTTTATACTTTAAAATTAATCAGGGGATGATGCACCAAAACCTAAATGAATACCTCTGAACATGAACATAATTAATGGACATAATGCCTTAAAACATAAAACATTTTTTCAGTTAATTTGAGTGTAGAGCACACTTACCGGCAGATAACTGACTGGAAACTCATACTTGTATTCCTCAGCTTGTAGTTTGTACACCAATTTCATCATAGGACCACTGCTGAATAAATATTTAAAATTTGATTAGAACAGAGCTCATTTTACTATATGTACACTACTGTTCAAAAGTTTGTGGTCAGTAAGATTTTTTAATGTTTTTGACAGACACATTTAATTGATCAAAAATACAATAAAACAGTAATATTGTATTTGATCAATTAAATTTCTGCAAGATTTCTGTCAAAAACATATATATAAAAATCTGTAAGATTTTTTAAATTTTATATATATATATATATATATATATATATATATATATATATATATATATATATATATATATATATATATATATATATATATATATATATATATATATATATATATATATACACACACACACACACACACACACACACACACACACTCACCTAAAGGATTATTAGGAACACCATACTAATACTGTGTTTGACCCTTCCGCCTTCAGAACTGCCTTAATTCTACGTGGCATTGATTCAACAAGGTGCTGAAAGCATTCTTTAGAAATGTTGGCCCATATTGATAGGATAGCATTTTGCAGTTGATGGAGATTTGTGGGATGCACATCCAGGGCACGAAGCTCCGGTTCCACCACATCACAAAGATGCTCTATTGGGTTGAGATCTGGTGACTGTGGGGGCCATTTTAGTACAGTAAACTCATTGTCATGTTCAAGAAACCAATTTGAAATGATTTGAGCTTTGTGACATGGTGCATTATCCTGCTGGAAGTAGCCATCAGAGGATGGGTACATGGTGGTCATAAAGGGATGGACATGGTCAGAAACAATGCTCAGGTAGACCGTGGCATTTAAACGATGCCCAATTGGCACTAAGGGGCCTAAAGTGTGCCAAGAAAACATCCCCCACACCATTACACCACCACCACCAGCCTGCACAGTGGTAACAAGGCATGATTGATCCATGTTCTCATTCTGTTTACGCCAAATTCTGACTCTACCATCTGAATGTCTCAACAGAAATCGAGACTCATCAGACCAGGCAACATTTTTCCAGTCTTCAACTGTCCAATTTTGGTGAGCTCGTGCAAATTGTAGCCTCTTTTTCCTATTTGTAGTGGAGATGAGTGGTACCCGGTGGGGTCTTCTGCTGTTGTAGCCCATCCGCCTCAAGGTTGTGCGTGTTGTGGCTTCACAAATGCTTTGCTGCATACCTCGGTTGTAACGAGTGGTTATTTCAGTCAAAGTTGCTCTTCTATCAGCTTGAATCAGTCGGCCCATTCTCCTCTGACCTCTAGCATCAACAAGGCATTTTCGCCCACAGGACTGCCGCATACTGGATGTTTTTCCCTTTTCACACCATTCTTTGTAAACTCTAGAAATGGTTGTGCGTGAAAATCCCAGTAACTGAGCAGATTGTGAAATACTCAGACCGGCCCGTCTGGCACCAACAACCATGCCACGCTCAAAATTGCTTAAAACACCTTTCTTTCCCATTCTGACATTCAGTTTGGAGTTCAAGAGATTGTCTTGACTAGGACCACACCCCTAAAGGCATTGAAGCAACTGCCATGTGATTGGTTGATTAGATAATTGCATTAATGAGAAATTGAACAGGTGTTCCTAATAATCCTTTAGGTGAGTGTGTGTATATATATATATATATATATATATATATATATAAAAAAAACAATTTAAATAACTTATTTTAATATATTTTAAAAACACATTTTAATCCTGTGATGAAAGCTGAATTTTCAGCATCATTACTCCAGTCTTAAATGTCACATGATCTTTCCGAAATCATTCTAATATGCTGATTTGGTGCTCAAGTAACACTTCTAATTATTATAGCTTTCTGTTTATCCGTTGATAAACAGAAAGCATTTATTTAAAATAGAAATATTTTGTAACATTATAAATGTCTTCACTGTCATTTTGATCAATTTAATGCATCCTTGCTAAATATTTAATTTCTTCATATTTTGCTGAATATTTCATTTCATTTCTTCCCCCCCCAAAAACAAAACTTTACAACAGTAGTATGTATCAGATTTGTACCACAAAAACTGTGGTAATAGCATTCATACAAACAAACACAAACAGAATAACATAAAAAAAAATACAAACAAATTAAAAAAAAAAACCTTGGGTCCAGGAAGTCCATGGCGATGTTGTACTCTGTTGATCGAGCCTGTAGAAACCGAAGATTCCAGCCAGTAAGGATTCCATCCAAGCTACCGAACACACTCTCCACCAACCAGGGAAAAATCGCATGCAGCTCCTAATGAAACATATGTTATATAAATACAATGAAGACTTTTCATGACTTTCTTGATACAAAGAGCAGGAGTGCATGCATGCCAACCTTTAAATAATCCAAATAAACATGAGCCTCAGAAAAGCCAACAAATGAAGCGACAGTACAGCCATGCACGGCCCACAAACACTCAAATGAATCTGAGAAAGGGGGTCACAGAGTTCAGCACTAAACAAACATCATTCATTCAGACAGACAGCACAGAGTTGAGTCAGGGTGAGGGTAAAGCGGCGCCAGCAGGACAGCAGCTGGTCCAGTGCCATGTGCCAAGCAGATGACATAGCGTTTAATCTCTAATACATGGGCAAATGTGCAGCAACCTTAATGGATTTTTTAGATGAATCAGTAAACTTTCAGAGAGCTATACAAGTTGACCAAAATCACATCAAATACATCAGCAATATGCTTAAAACACATTCACGCTGGATCGAGAGGATGATGAAGCACCCACAGCTAACTACAAAAGACATAATTGTTCAGCTAACATTTAAAATCAGCTGCTTGATCTGAAATGAAGCCGATAATAGTTAGAAAACTCCCATATGATCATCAATTAGTCAATTAAAAACTACAAGGAAACCATTGATTTTTCATGAATTTCTTTTAGAAGGGAGGCAGAAGTGTACATATTACATAGTATACTACAATCTGATTGTAGTTCATAATCTAATATATAACCTTCATACATGTTTTGCACAAGAAAAGAGCAAAAAAAAAAAAAAAAGGTTTTAAAGAATAGAATAAGCTGCAATGACAAACTCTGACTTGAATAAATCAAATATTTTATATACTAAATAAAAAAAAAAAAAAAGTTAATAGTTATTTCATGTTGATTTAAGCAAAAACAGCTTAAAATCTGAAGATTTTAACAGCAGCTGGTCCAGTGCCATGTGCCAAGCAGATGACACGGCATTTAATCTCTAATACATGGGCAAATGCGCAGCAACCTTAATGGATTTTTTAGATGAATCGAGAAAGAAAAAAAAAAACTGCCTGTATTCGGTTTAAAAAGACTTTATAAACATGCAATGGATCCGCCATGTAAAACTATAAAAGTGCAACACAACAAATAACATTAATAATAAATGTACAACATTGTTATTTCAACATTGTCACATGTATTAAATCAGAAAGCTGTACCTTTGCAGGGTAATCATCTATAATTTTGCTCAACTCATGACATCTTTGATGAAGAGGTTTATTGGTCCAGTCTGCCTTTAAATTGACCTGAAGACACAAAGGTTATTATATTATTTATATGGTAACACTTTACAATAAGGGTCATTAGTTAACATGAACTAATAATGAACTGCACTTATAAAGCATTTATTTATCTTTGTTAATGTTAATTTCAACATTTACTAATGCATTATTAAAATCTTGTTAACATTAGTTAATGCACTGTGAACTAACATGAACAAACCATGAACAGCTGTATTTTTATTAACTAAAGTTAACTAATGCATTAACATATATATATATATGTGTGTGTGTGTGTCTAGTACTATATATATATATATATAGTACCAACCAGAAGATAACTGGGCTGTTGCAGGGCAGGTGCAGCCATGTAAACTCAGACCACAGACCAACACCAAACCTGAAATGAATGTAAGTAATATAATACAATGACATTTCAAAACATTCAGCATAACTAGTGAGGTAACAGTTTCTTCTAGCACTACCTAAAGTGCCAGTGAACGTTATCAATGAAAAACAACGTATTTCACGTTGCTTAACTAACCACTGTCAGACTATACTTAAACACAACATTTTAATTTGTCTAAATATATTTTTCTCTAATATTGCCGCTTAGAGGTTAGCCAGCTAGCTCCACTATCAGCTAACTGTGTAGCCTGCACAGTTTGCTCTGTAATAGAACTAAACGCTCAGTCGAGTTCATGTTCACTTAATACAGATATTAAACGTGCCAAATTAGTTCTTGAGTATATTACCTCGCACGCAAGAGAGAAAGATTATATTTCTAGTAAATTCCAATAGACCGCGCTTCGATCCAAGAAGAGTCAAATGCGGTTGTTATGATGTCATGTCCGCCTACTAGAACTGTAACAGCTCCATCTATAGGCTGAGAGCTGAGAATGACATCACGAGTAGAAATGAACTTCCTAATGTATATAAATTGATGTTGCAAGATGAGGTAGAGTCTCAAATAACTACATTAGAAATATACTTAATAATATTGTTTATCCTACAGCTCGCTTTTTCTGGTCTTTTGTGTCTTATGTTAATTGGTGTAAAGCTTGGTGAACAGTGGATAAATTCTATATTAATAACAAAGTAAAAGAAGTCTGTTTTAAGAAAGATAAGGCATACTTCATACAATTATTAATATTAATGGGAAAGTTTCACATTCATAAAATGAAATGGTCTGACTCCAAACCTAACTTTTCTTTCTTTAAAAATGATTCAAGCTTTATTGTTCTGTTCTGTGTAATTGCACGGATAAAAAGGCAATTAGAGCTTATAAAATTGTAAGCAGGTATGATGTTGTATAAAGTAGCACTCTTGTCCTTTTGTTTGTTATAATGTTGCTTGTCCTCTGGCACTGTTTTAAATTAATTTACTTTAGTTATTTTGTATTTTTGCTTTGAATGAATATGTCTTGTTGTGTTGTTCTGGTTTATGGCATTAATAAAAAAAAAACAACAACAAATTGATGCCCTATCCAAACACTTTTGTTTTGACCATCATATATTTGATTCCTTACATGCTACACAGTTTTTTTAGCTTAAAATAGCCTACATCATTTTTTATTATAATGATATTAAAAACTAACATAAATTATTATCCCATCTTTTCTCCCTTCTAAAAATGTATTTAGACTCACTTCTAAAATCCTTATGCTTTATAAAGAACAACAAAAAATAATTTCTAACACAAAAATAATTAGATTATTTCCATGTGTCTGTTTTGATTTATTTGAATACACATTCGCGTTATGTGTTTCCCTGACATGTTATTTTAGTAGTTTGTTAAAGCAATGTTTATTTTATTTAGGTATTTCTCAAAATAGTTAGGATCATTTCATTTATTTTTTTAAAAACCATATGAATAGATATGAACTTTCTTAATATAAATATAAAAACTTAGATGCTGATGGATACCTCTTGAATATATTGTTATATTATTCCCAAATATTTACATGTGAATCATGCATCTCGCATAAACTATGAATTTGTAAAACCTCAAATCTTTTATTAGGTTTATCCAAGAAAATGTGCTGGATGAACTACAGGCCCAGTTGAGGGAGGATTCAAAGGAACTTCAGACTATATTAGTCATACACCCCCCCCAATGCCATTAATGCAAATTAATATATAATCTTTGTGATTATATGAAATTCAGAGTAATAAAGGCAAGACTATGGAAAACATTTGTCAAAGTAGATAGACTTCGAAAAGTACCTGAGGCAAAGTAGCACCAATAGCACACACAAAACAGCAGCCTAGTGCAATAAAAGTGTGTCACATCCAACAGCCGTAAGGGTTGTGTAGATATTTCTGCACTTCTCAGTCAAACATATGCATTCATTCAGTTTGAGTAAGAATTTTGCTACTTAGCAGACAGTGGCAATCTGGATATGTAACAGCAATATTACAAAAACAATAATCAGTCATTTTTTAATCTGTAAAAATTGCATTATATGAGCTCTCAAATTTGCTCAGTGTTTGAAATAAATGTTAATCTCACCCCAGCAAAATTCAGAAATAAGAAAAGCTCATCTCTAATTCAGAAAGCAGCCATGTCTGTACCAAGTGAATGTGGTTAATAATCGCTTTTATATAAGGTTCATCTTGCATTTGAAATACAACAAAATAATGAGGTCTGTATTGAAACAATGTCACTAATGTGTTGAAAATGTGAGAAGTATCTCACTCGGTTTTCATTTATTATTGTTTGAGCCTTGAGATGAATTCGTTAATCATTCCGAGGGAACTTGCATTTCAAGAGAGATTGCTTTTTTTTTTTAGTTGCAAAAGTATTCAAAATGTGTATTAAAAAATGAACCACATAATACAGAAGCAGTTACTGATCTTTCTTCTTTCTTACACCATTCTTAAGAAGTCTGTCTTATTTCTCATCGTGCTCAATCAACACATTACAGAGAAAATATCAAGTGCAACATTAAAAATTCTCAATTATCATTTCCATTTCCATCTGAGAAACTCCATGAAAACTCTGAATGTAATGATGAATGGTTATAGAGATGGCTGTTCTTTCCCTTAAAAGAGGTCATGAACTACTTTTTTAAATTCTTTTTATAATGTTCTCTGAGGTCCACTTATAATGTTAGCAAGAAGTAACATCATAATTTAGAAATAACAGGCTCATTTCTATCCTGTTTTGGAGCAAATAAAGTTTAAGTAATGAGTTACCAGGTCTATAGTTGACAAAGTATAACTTATGGTGTTTTGCGTAAACAAATTATGAATGAATATACCATTGTTTGTCACACTGTCATTCTTATATTCTTAAAAATAAAGTTAACCCAAGCTTTTTTAATGTTAGGATCACAAGTAAGGCAATTCAAAGACAGCTTGGTTTCAATAAAAGCTGTTTTTGGACTATCAAGGACATTTTGAGTTCTAAAACTTACAGGATATTTTTATAGTACAATAACCTCTTATATGTCGAAAGTTCACCCAAAAATGAAAATTCTGTCATAATTTACTCACCCTCCAGTTGTTCCAAAGCTGTATGAATTTCTTTCTCCTTCTGAACATAAAAGATCATTTAAAGAATGTGGTTAACCAAACAGTTGATGGACCCCATTGACTTCCATACGATATTTCTGCACTTCTCAGTCAAACTTATGCATTCATTCAGTTTGAGTAATAATTTGGCTACTTAGCAGACAGTGGCAATCTGGATATGTAACAGCAATATTACAAAAACAATAATCAGTCATTTTTTAATCTGTAAAAATTGCATTATATGAGCTCTCAAATTTGCTCAGTGTTTGAAATAAATGTTAATCTCACCCCAGCAAAATTCAGAAATAAGAAAAGCTCATCTTTAATTCAGAAAGTAGGGGGAAAAAATACTATGGAAGTCAATGGGGACCATCAACTGGTTACTGACATTCTTCAGAGTTTCTTCTTTTGTCTTCAGCAGGAGAAAGAAATTCATACAGGTGTAGAACAACTTGCGGGAGAGTAAATTATGACAGAATTTTCATTTTCAGGTGAACCATCTCTTTAAAGTTCCATTATAGAGAAATTACTTCAGTCTTTGTTTCTTCTCTCTGTCTTAGATGTGAATTTCTGCAAGCACCATTTAGAATCATCAGCTCAGGGGGCATTCAAACATGTTAATTTATTTATTCAAATAAATAAAAATAAATAAAATAATTGAATAAAACAATTAAATTTGAATAAAAAGCAAATTTTGAATGCATAACATGCCACCATCTAAATGACCCCTTACACAGCTCCTTCCTACAAAAGCACTGTGTGTGACATATTTTCAGCCAGACACTTGAAAGCATTGTCATAGATACCAATCAAAATACTGCGACTTTTTTCATTCTGACTCATACATTATTTTTTTCTCTCTTTTGCCACTTTTTTCTTCACTTTGAATTGTGGTCTAGACAAATAAAAGGCAACTGCTGGAGTTTCATCCCCATTGCCCCTAAGGTAAATTGGCCCTTTATCAAAGGCAGGCCTCATCTATCAGTGCAAAGACGGGTATTGAAATTGCTCTGCTAGCCACAAATCAGGCCAATGGATCAGTCCCTTATCTGGAACAAGGCCGTCATCACTCTCCAGCTGGAAAAAGAGGAAGAACCCTGGCACGAGGACCTTTTTCGTTGCTGGGCTGATGGATGTGACCCCCTCTTGACCCTTGGATGACCATGAACACCTGGTGTGAAGTCACATCAGGGGCTGGTAATCAGGGCAATTCTCTATCTCTTTCAACTTCATCTTCAGCGGGTCAATGCAAATAGATAAAAAAAAGTCATTCAGAAAGAAGAGTAGGAAATAGCCTCTTCAAATCGGTGTGGGAAAGTGAAGGCTACAGTTTTAATCAAACTGGTTCCTATAGTTTAAACATAGATTTTTGATTTATACCCTTGATTTTCTCTTCTGATGGACACCATCAAATCTAAAAGTATACAAATAACGCAACTGGAAAATCATTTTCACCATAAAATTGATTTTTGATCAGGATTGATGAAATTCCATTGATCATGTCATGATAAATAACACCCTGAAACCATGGTGTTGAAAACTCATTCATCACAATAAACACCCAAGGACAATCTGTGCAGGGAGAAAATAACCATTTATGTTCGAATTCCTTCTCATAATAATTTTCCAAAAGCTCAACAAGTAATTGAACTCAACAAGTGAAAATAATCAGATATAAGCATTTAGTCACCATACTTTACTTGATGTAAAAACAAAAATCAGGTGGCTTGATAAAGCAGACCACTTTAGGTCAGTACTCTGATTCATGAAAACCATGCCAACAGGATTTCTATAAAGCAACACACATTTTTTTTAATTATTTGCAAATAAAGTGGTTGATCATGGAGGAAATAGGGCTTCAAAATTACCAAATAAATACAAAAGGGCAATTCTGTGAAGCTGAATTGCTAGTGTAGCTATATCCTCCACTAAGTGTGTGGCGTTTTCAGTCCCTCAGGAGAGGAAGAGGACCTTTTCCCTGTTCAGTCTGAATGCAACTGGCAAAAAATGTATGAGCCAGATTTTGAGTGGCAGTGAATGCCCGCAGAGAGTTAACAGAGGTGACTCAGAAAGAGGGCTCTTAAATGAGAGCATAGACTAAAATATATCTATTTTCTCATTCTCTTATCAGAGCTAGTGTGGTGCAGTTAAAATAATCTGGAGAGAGCTTGAAAAATGGCCCTAGGTTCTCCTATTGTATTTAAAAAAGTGACAAAAAGGCAAAACAATTTTAGATTCCTATCAACACCTAGAAAAAAGTTATAATCTTGTATGCAAATAAATAGGCTTTGTTATTGCATGGTTCTTTGTAGAACAGAATTCTAATTGGTCAATCGGGGAATTCAGTGCTCAGATCTTCACTATTTGAATGTCTCTCATAGCGTTCCTGCATACAAACGTCCAATGTCCCATTATAAATTTTTCTTAGTGGAAGCTTTAAGTTGATATACAGGGTAAGATTATAATTCATGCCAAATCAATATTTAATGTCTTTAATTTTTTAATTTTTATGTTTTTGGTGGGTTAGTATTGCAAAATAAACCAAATGTACATTATGGCTTATGTATTGAATTTAAAGACATGTATAAGGTACACTAAAAATAGACCCAATGTACTGTGTAAATATAAAGGAATTTTCCATATTGATTTTTTACAGGAGTTTTTGAATTACACATTGCATTTTGTTGTACGTTTTTCTGTTTTTGTACAGATTTTTTATGTAGTTTGTGAATTGTTCATTGTACTGATACCTTTAAACTTTAAAATCTATCTTGCTTAGTCCCTTGAATTCTCTTGCACATCTGAAAATGTCAATAATGCATGAAATGCTTAATTTGATGAAAGAGCAGTCAGCCGTATTTATCTATCCAATCACGGTTCACTGCAATAATCGCATCAAAATGTGATGACACAACAATCTGTTCTCAACAGCAATGACAGCGAGTCAATGAAATGCATGTTTTACAACGTCTAGCTGAGATAACTGCTGTGCACAATATTCAAATAGTTATGAGAATTTATATGAAGGTTTTTACACCATCCAACAAACAAATCACATTGAAAGCATAACAAATATTTCACTTCCCAAGCAAAATGAATACATAGATCCACAGCTAAATTAATAGATCACTTAACATTAAGAGAGAAATGAGGTCTTTGTTACTCATTTGTAAGGGTGGGGGACCGGTAATGTGGATCTATTGGGACAGAAGAGGTCTGGGACAGAGTAGGCAGTCCATCTTCTCTTTCTAATGATTACTTTAGTTGAATGCTGTAATGGGGTCGGATGTCACAGTGAGTTGGATATAGAGTCGCTGGCCCTTGGCTGGGTGATGGCAGGACTGTACGTTTAAAGTGCCTCTATTATGTTTTTTCGAATATTCCCTTTCATGCAGTGTGCAATATAGCTGTTTGTATATGTAAATGTTCTACAAAGTTGTAAAGTCGAAAGTGCATAATAAATAAAGTTATTGTCTCCCAAAAGAAAGAACAGAGTCTGAACCGCCTATACGAGTCGTCTGTAATTCGAATCCCACTGCATTATGGTTCTACGCCAATACATTTGCATAATGCCCACCTATCTTGTACATTGTCCACCCGTGAACAACTTGTCCCGCCTTCAAACACGTAATTTTACTGACGATTGCTTCTGAAAACACTGAGTTCAAAGCGGGATTCGCAAAACACTTGCTCTTAACTCTCTGAAGTCGGCAGAGGTGCCCGCGCCTCCACCTCGTTTTTTTTCTTATCAGTGCGAAAGAGACTCAAAATACTCAGTCAATTTTGCTCATTCAGGCAAGTGTTATACATCATTATAATCCGTTAAGTTTTTACTTTTATTTGTGCACACTCCCAATAAAAACAAAATGCGCGATCTGCAGCCTCTCTCTCAATGACGTTTATTCAGATAGTCTTCAGAAAATGAACTAACTTAGTGAATACTTGTCACACAAACATGAGACATAGGTCTAAAGAAACGTTGAAATGTCAGGTTTTAAATAATGAAAATTAAAACGAAAACAAATATTCTCTGTTTATGTAATCTGTTTGAAAAGAGAGAGATGCCAGTCGTTCGTGAGCATCTTCATTATCACTAATGCGGCCACGCCCACGGAGCGCACCTTCTTTTGAGATTCAAATACTGACGTGATCCATGCGAACAGAGTCAATGCCCACATCAACTCGAATAAACACATCAAGATTCATGCATGTACTTTACATCATTTTGAGACGCCGTGAGGAATAATCCTGGAATAAATTTACCTCAGAAGAAAAGCTGTTTACTTCTAAGAGCAGCGGATCCAGCCGAGGATTGTGAAGTTTATTCTGTTAGTGTCTGTGAATATTAAACGCAAAAGACCGCACTTCGTTACGTTTTGTTTGGTAAATCCTTTCTTTAAAGTCAATTTCGTTTTGTATAAATTGTATCTTAATTTTAATCAATGTTTCATCAGCCAATTGCCTGGATTTAATAAATAAGAAGCAAAAATTTAAGACAGTAGCCTGCGTGTCTCATTAATGAACACATAACTATTCAAATTAATCTTTCCCTTTTAGTCGGTCACGTTCGACGTACGTCAGAACTGACCGACGAGAGAGCGTGCTGGTCCTTCCCATGGGGGGCCAGTCGTTACTTTCGGGGCTCCGGCTGAGGATATGATTTCGATTGCTGCATCGGGGGACAAGCTAATGTCCTCTGGAGATGAAGATTCGGCTGCGTTGCCCCCTTCGGGTGTGGTAGCATTGCCCGAGTCTGATCCAGAGCTCACGGCTATGCTTTCCCGGGCCGCCACAAGTGTCGGGCTCGAGTGGAACCTCCACCATGTCCCGAACCTTTGTGGTTGGATGATTGGTTTTTCAGGACGGTCCGTGCTGGTTCTTAACGCCCCACCCCGGTGCCTTTCTTCCCGGAAGTGCATCAGGAGATCACAAAATCGTGGACAGTGCTTTACAACGCTAGAAACCGATCGACTGACTCCTCACTACCCTCGATGGCGGCGCGGCTAAGGGGTACATGGAATTCCCCCCGGTGGAGCGGTCTGTGTGTGTAAGTTCTCGTCCACTCTTACGGGCAAGGCTTACACAGCCTGCGGAGAAGCCATGTCGTCACTGCATGCCATGGCGCTCCTGCAGGTCTACCAGGCCAAAGCGATAAAGGAATTGCACGAGGGTAGTTATGCAGGAACTGGGTACGGCGACGGACCTTGCTCTCCGGGCGATGAAAGTCACCGCACGCTCCCTGGGTCGGGCGATGTCCACGTTAGTGGTCCAGGAATGCCACCTGTGGCTGAACCTGGCAGATATGCGTGAGACCGACAAAGTTTGGTTCCTCAACGCCCCTGTCTGTCAGGCCAGCATCTTCGGCGATGCCATCGAGAACTTCGCCCAGCAGTTCTCGGTGGCACAGAAGCAGACGGAGGAGATTAAAAACATCCTGGCCCGACGACCTCTGCTTGCTCGTGTGCTGAGGGCTTCCCCCTGCGCCCCTGCTAAGCTCAAGCAGCAGCCTCCACCTGGGCAGCAGGGAGCCGGGCGTAAGGGTGGCGCAGGGTCCTGCGAAGTCCGCCAGCAAGCGCAAGCGGCCCTGAGACAGGCAGCCCAGGGAGAAGAGGAGCTGCTCTCGGGGAGATGGTGTCTTACTTGTTTAAGTTGCCCCTATTTTAAAGGTTCCTAATTTTGCTTTAAAGGTCTCCCACAATAAGTTTGCATGCATGCCAGGTAAAATAAATAAATAAATATAAATTCTCATTATATACATTGCAACATCACCTCTTTTCTCACAATATCTGAAACAGTTCGATAAATGATTCAGTCTCTCTGAACCCCTCCTTTCCGAAAGCTGTGCTCTGCTCTGATTGGTCAGATGGCCAAGTCTGTTGTTATTGGTTTGCTGCTTACAATGCATGTCAGAAACAAAACCCCCATTACCATATCTGAATTTCAGCTTTGGAGGCTTCCTCAACACTTGTAAACACAGTGAAATTCGGTTTTACCGTATCAATTTGAGCGAGAGTCCTCATCCTTTGGAAATGGATGCAAAGTGGATTTGCTTTTGCAGCTCGGATAACAGCGTGCCTTCTCGGCATGTCGATAACATGAACCAAACTCTTCCAAGCCTTAGCTACAACTACAGTGTTTGAGGGTCAAAGTAGACATTGTTCGAGGGCGTTCAATGAAGACCATTGAAGACCAAGTGCGTGCACTTTGATGTTTGAAATTTTGCAGACCTTTTACATTCATAAACAGCTATATTACACACTGAAAGAAAGGTAATATTAAAAAAAGCATATAGGGCCACTTTAAGTCTGATTATTTTGACATCAGAAACCGGTTTAATAGACAAATACTAATAATAACTAGACTTTTTGATAACAATTCTGAGTGTTGTTTATCACATTTTTAAATGCATTCAAGTGTATATTTGGGAGATGTTAACAAAATTCTCTTATTTACATTTGACAGAATCCCCACAAGTCCCTTGTGAATAATAAACACTAACAAAACCACTGAAAATGACTGAGAGAGAATGAACTTTTGCAGTTACAGAAGGTCATCTCATCACCTTTGGATCTCTAGACAGGCAAACAAAGCAGGGCCAGGCCTGAGGGACATTATGAGTAAACAGCCCCTGTAATGGGCTCTTAATCGGACTGGGCAATCTGGAGAGGGGGGCCCGGAGCAGTGCTGGACCGACAGCAAGCTGGAGGTAACTATGTGGCAGTTATTATTAGCGCTATCATTGATCAGAAAGGGAGAGTGCTGCAGATGAAGTGGAATGATGGATTTCATGGCTCCAGCCCACTCTTGCTGCCTGCGCCGAGCAAGGATGGAGGGAAAGAGCAGGCACAAGAGACCACAGAAAAGATGGGTAACTGTTGCAAAATGAATTTGCAGCGGCTCTAAACACATTTGAATTTTCACTCATTTATTTTCTGTTTTACATTGCACACACACAAAACTATACTACTATAATTATATGTATTTCCTTCATCTTTTTCACTCTCTAACTTCTACCCATCCTTATAATGAGATATTCCTTAAACGGAAAGTAGACCCAAAAACACTTACTTATTGTTCCAAACCTGTATGACTGACTTTCTTCTACGGAACACAAAAGAAGATAAACACCCTGAACACCCAGGGTACTATTTTTTCCGAACAACAATAGAAAAGATAATTAGAGGCTATCCTACTAAAAAAATGAACGCCATGATTTTTTCAAATGAGTCAAATTTCTGTTCACTGTGTCTTTAAGAGAAGGCTCTGCAATTATAAAAGGCACAGACCGAATTATGCCATTATGTGATGAGGCTAAATTATCTTAAATCATGTGTCAGCAATTAATTGTGGAGAGCTGCCTCTAAAATAACTGCCTTGCTCACTCTGTCTCTGAATGTCATCTTAAATTCCTGCCAGATGATCAGACTGAGGAAAGCATACTGACATGATTTACGAGGCAGCTGAAGACAAATGTACATCTTAATGAAAACACCAGTAAAGTCTGATGCTAGCTTCATATCTTAATGTTTCATACCAAAAATAACTGTGGGCATAAGCTTACATAAAATGCTAGAAATCACAATTTCCAACTTCCTTTTAATACTTCATAATTTTCCATATCTGCAATTCATCAGGATCATGAACACATGCCCATGAACTTCACTGAGAACAGTAAAAACAAAGACATCTATTCAATGCAGAAGTAATACAGATCCGATGAATTTCTGCATCAGGCCCAGCTCCACGGGGGGGCCAGGGTGGGCCTGGCCTACCCAATCAAAAGCTTGGTCCACCCTGGCCCCACGCCAAATAACTGATTTCAATATTTCAGCTCCAGAGTTTGAGAGAGATCATGGTTTTCGGTTGCTTGCCATCAAAAAATCAGCTTGTTGTTAGAAACTAGAAAGCCTGATTTAAGTCTCTTTTTTCAGTTTAACCATAAAACGATTTTAAACCGTTTTGCGAAAAGACACAGAAATGTCATCAAAATGTGTGAAAAAATCTATTTAATGAGTTCCTGTTCTTTATATTTATAACATAAATCTATGATATATGAGTTTTCACACAAGCAACAGTGCTGTCTTTTCGAAAATCTGCACTGTGACAACAGTTCAAAAAACAAGTTACTGAGTAACTTCCATAGACACTGTTTTTGCTCTATCAAAGAAAACAGAACAAACAGCAGAACCGCTGCGTCTCTGAGCATCACTGTGATTAAATCCTCAAAGAATCAGCATATTTGAACATATCAGATGAGTAAATGATTTATTTAGGCTATCCATTCATAAATACAGTCTATATACACTCACCTAAAGGATTATTAGGAACACCTGTTCAATTTCTCATTAATGCAGTTATCTAATCAACCAATCACATGGCAGTTGCTTCAATGCGTTTAGGGGTGTGGTCCTGGTCAAGACAATCTCCTGAACTCCAAACTGAATGTCAGAATGGGAAAGAAAGGTGATTTAAGCAATTTTGAGCGTGGCATGGTTGTTGGTGCCAGACGGGCCGGTCTGAATATTTCACAATCTGCTCAGTTACTGGGATTTTCACGCACAACATTTCTAGAGTTTACAAAGACTGGTGTGAAAAGGGAAAAACATCCAGTATGCGGCAGTCCTGTGGGCAAAAATGCCTTGTTGATGCTAGAGGTCAGAGGAGAATGGGCCGACTGATTCAAGCTGATAGAAGAGCAACTTTGATTGAAATAACCACTCGTTACAACCGAGGTATGAAGCAAAGCATTTGTGAAGCCACAACACGCACAACCTTGGGGCGAATTGGCTACAACAGCAGAAGACCCCACCGGGTACCACTCATCTCCACTACAAATAGGAAAAAGAGGCTACAATTTGCACGAGCTCACCAAAATTGGACAGTTGAAGACTGGAAAAATGTTGCCTGGTCTGATGAGTCTCGATTTCTGTTGAGACATTCAGATGGTAGAGTCAGAATTTGGCGTAAACAGAATGAGAACATGGATCCATCATGCCTTGTTACCACTGTGCAGGCTGGTGGTGGTGGTGTAATGGTGTGGGGGATGTTTTCTTGGCACACTTTAAGCCCCTTAGTGCCAATTGGGCATCGTTTAAATGCCACGGCCTACCTGAGCATTGTTTCTGACCATGTCCATCCCTTTATGACCATCATGTACCCATCCTCTGATGGCTACTTCCAGCAGGATAATGCACCATGTCACAAAGCTCGAATCATTTCAAATTGGTTTCTTGAACATGACAATGAGTTCACTGTACTAAAATGGCCCCCACAGTCACCAGATCTCAACCCAATAGAGCATCTTTGGGATGTGGTGGAACGGGAGCTTCGTGCCCTGGATGTGCATCCCACAAATCTCCATCAACTGCAAGATGCTATCCTATCAATATGGGCCAACATTTCTAAAGAATGCTTTCAGCACCTTGTTGAATCAATGCCACGTAGAATTAAGGCAGTTCTGAAGGCGAAAGGGGGTCAAACACAGTATTAGTATGGTGTTCCTAATAATCCTTTAGGTGAGTGTAAATACTGCTAAATAAATTAGCACTTTGAATGAATTGGTTGAATGAAGGATTCAACTGACTCTTTAAGACGGTGACTTGCCGCTACCTACTGGCAGTTTTAGTTTCATAGTTTTTTTAAAAGTAGCCTATTATTGAATTAATTACTAGCTACTAATTACATCTTCAACAGTGTAATTAGATTACTTTACTAATACTCTCTTTCTAAAAATATTCCATTACTTATTACTAATTACTTTCTAAATCCCATATCAACCTCGACCAGTTGAACAATATAAAGATAGACATGAAACTGCTCTTGTAATTATTTTAAATAAATAATAATAAATTGCATAGATTATTCTTGAACTGACCAAAGTATTTAGAGGGAGATGGTTACATAATAATATAAAACAGCATAGATTATTCTTGAACTGACCAAAGAGATGGTTACATTACATTTTAACATAAGAAGTTTTGAAGTTTTAAATCGTCTCGGTTACGTATGTAACCCTCGTTCCCTGAAGGAAGGGAACGGAGATGTTACGTCATTTACGCCTTTGAGCTCTACAAAACGAGCCAATGGCATGAAAATGCCATGGGTCTGCGGAATTTGCATGCCGCAACCCCGCCCCACGGCGTGGGTATAAAGGGCGTTGCGTGGCAATCTCGCATTATGTTACCTGCTGAAGAGCCGAGGCATGAGCGCCCGGCCAGTTCCAGCGGTACAGCGGTCGTGGCAGGGGGACGTAACGTCTCCGTTCCCTTCCTTCAGGGAACGAGGGTTACATACGTAACCGAGACGTTCCCTTTCAGTCAGTACACTACGAGTTACGTCAGTTACTGACGGAATGGGGGTCCCAATACAATCTCGCCATGACGGCTGTCTTCCAGCGTCCTGCACTGACCCGGGCTCCCTGCCGTGAGTGTGGGCACGAACGAGGGGCTAGGCTCAACGCTACCAAGGTACACTGGGAAGCATATCCCACGTGGAGAATGCAACACAATGCCAACCCAAAGGGGGGGGCTTTAAAAATACACCTATGACCCGAAGGAGCTGCATAGGGGACACTCTGGGGTATCCAGCCGAAGGTGGAATATTTCAACCCCAGGCGTGGCAAGGTGTCTTGCCAAGGGAAGATACGAGCTACAAGAGACTTACCGTAGAAAAACACATGTGGGGGTTACCCAACGGGGGAACCATGCACACGGAGGCACCTAGCCGAGCATGAGGGGTGGCCGAGAGGGCACTCGCTCTGGTGACAACATCAACAGTGCTGGAGGAGCTCAGGGCTTACTGGGAAGCTCACCTGAGAAGAAATGCGCACGCATCCAGTCCGTGGAGTGGAATGGCGCAGAAAGCGAAGACACCTGAGCCTGTCCGGTTACTGGCCAGTAGGGGTGAGTACACGAGAGGATACAGGCTCCACTCGGAGATTATAAAATCTTGCAAATGTGTTCGGTGTCGCCCAGCCTGCAGCTCTACAAATGTCTGTTAGCGAGGCGCCATGCGCTAAAGCCCAAGAGGAGGCAACACTCCAAGGGGGCATGGCATGCCCTGGACCTGATATGCCAGGACAATGGCGTCCACTATCCAGTGGGACAACCTCTGCTTGGAGAGAGCCTTCCCTTTCTGCTGCCCTCCGTAACAGACAAAGAGCTGGTCTAAGGTCCTGAGGCACTGCGTCCGGTCTACGTAAGCACGAAGGGCGCGTACTGGACAGAGCAGTGCCAAGGCTGGGTCTGCCTCCTCCAAGGGCAGCGCTTGCAGGTTCACCACCTGGTCCCTGAAGGGAGTGGTGGGAACCTTGGGCACATATCCAGGCCGGGGTCTCAGGATCACGTGAGAATTGGCCGGCCCGAATTCCAGGCACGCTTCTTCAACCGAAAATGCCTGCAGGTCCCCTACCCTCTTGATGGAAGCCAAAGCAGTCAAGAGCGCCACTTTGAATGAAAGGAACTTCAGCTCCACAGACTGCAATGGCTCAAAGGGAGCCTTTTGCAGGGCGGCTAAGACCACTGCTAGGTCCCAAGAGGGTACCTGAGGTGGGCGAGGAGGGTTTAACCTCGCGCCTCTGAGGAACCTGCTGACCAGGTCGTGCTGTCCAACCATTTTAGAGTCCACCAGGTCGTGATGGGCTGAAATTGCAGCCACATAGACCTTCAGGGTGGAGGGAGACAGCCTTCGCTCCAACCCTTCCTGGAGGAAGGAGAGCATGGACCCGATCAAGCATTTTCTGGGGTCCTCTCGCCGAAAGGAGCACCAGGTGACGAAGAGGTTCCACTTCAACGCATAGGCCTGTCTGGTAGACAGGGCTCTAGCGGAAGTGATGGTAGCCGCCACCTGAGTTGGCAGGGTACTCAAACCTGCAGCGTCCCGTCCAGGTTCCACACGTGGAGGTTCCACAGGTCGGGACGCGGGTGCCATATGGTGCCAGATGCTTCTGACTCCATAGGAGGAGATGGCGGGCGAGTTGCGACATCTGGCGGGAGCATAGACCACCTTGTCGGTTGATGTACGCTACTGTCGCCGTGTCTGAACGGACCAGTACGTGTTTGTCCTTGAGCAGGGCTCGAAAGCGGTGCAGGGCAAGACGTACGGCCAGCAACTCGAGGCAATTGACATGCCATAGGCGCTGGGGTCCTATCCAGGAGCCCGCGGCAGCATGTCCCTTGCACATGGCGCCCCAGCCCGTGGAAGAGGCATCTGTTGTGACAACAACATGCCTGGAAACTCGTTCTAGGGGAACACCTGCCCGTAGAAAGCTGAGGTTCGACCACGGGGTGAAGGTCTGAAGGTCTGCCATGCCCATCTCGGGACTCGTTTGCAGAGCCAGTGCTGAAGCGATCTCATATGGAGCAGACCAAGCGGGGTCACCGCGGCTGCTGACGCCATATGCCCCAGGAGCCTCTGAAAAACTTTCAGTGGAACCGCACTCTTGCCCTCGAACTGGCGAAGACAAGTCAGCAAAGACTGCGCGCGGTCGCTCGTAAGCTGCGCGAACATGGCGACCGAGTCGATTTCCATACCGAGAAAAGAGATCCTCTGCACTGGGGAGAGTTTGCTCTTTTCCCAGTTGACCCGAAGGCCCAGACGGGCGAGGTGCTGAAGCACCAAATCCCTGTGTTCGCAAACCTGATCCCGAGAGTGGCCTAGAATCAGCCAGTCGTCGAGATAGTTCAGGATGCGAACCCCGTGTTGCCTGAGCGGCACAAGGGCTGCCTCGACAATCTTCGTAAAGACGCGAGGGGACAGGGCTAGCCCGAAAAGGAGAACCGTGTACTGATATGCCTGCCCCTCGAAGGCAAACCGTAGAAACGGTCTGTGTCGAGGAAGAATAGAGACATGAAAGTACGTGTCCTTCAGGTCGATCGCTGCAAACCAATCCGAGGGACGAACGCACTCGATGATGCGTTTGGCTGTCAACATCTTGAATGGAAGCCTGTGCAGGGTTCGGTTCAAGACGCGCAGGTCCAGGATTGGCCGTAACCCACCGGTTTTCTTGGGTACAATGAAGTAAGGGCTGTAGAAGCCGGACTTCATCTCGGCTGGAGGGACGATCTCGATCGCACCCTTCGCCAGTAGGGTGTCGACCTCCGCACGCATGACAGGGGCATTGCCACCCACCACGGTATAGCGGACTCCCCGAAAGCGGGGAGGAGACAGAGCGAACTGAATTGCATAGCCGAACCGGATAGTGCGGGCGAGCTAACTGGACAGGTTGGGAAGCGCTAGCCAGGCTCCCAAGAACTGAACCAGCGGGGTCATGCGAACCACCGGCGTACCCCCGATGGGGCAGCGAGGCGGAATGACCGGCCCAGACAAGGGAGGCATTGGAGCGGTGCCAGGCAGGAGGGGTGGGAGTCGCAGGGGGGCGGCCTCGGCGGGGAGCAGACTGAGGCTTCTGGGCCGGCGGCTGGGTGGAGGCAGCAGCTGGCCGCCGGGGCAGAATATGTTTAATCACCTCAGTCTGCTTCTGAGCGGTCGAAAACTGTTGGGCGAAGTCCTGGACCGCCCCGCCGAATAGCCCATCCTGGGAAATGGGAGAATTGAGGAAACGTGTTCGCTCAGATTCTCTCATATCAGCCAGGTTGAGCCATAAGTGTCGCTCCTGGACCACCAAAGTGGACATCACCTGACCGAGAGAGCGAGCGGTCACCTTCGTCGCCCGTAGAACGAGGTCGGTGGCCGTCCGCAACTCTTGCATTAATGCAGGGTCAGCATTGCCCTCGTGCATGTCTCTGAGCACCTTAGCCTGATAGACCTGTAGGGTAGCCATGGCATGCAGGGCGGACGCGGCCTGGCCCGCAGCTCTGTAGGTCTTCGCAGTCAACGTGGACGTGAATCTACAGGCTTTGGACGGGTGCTTTGGGTCACCACGCCATGTCGCAGCACTCTGTGGACACAGTTGCATCGCAACAGAGCGCTCAACAGGGGGAACCCCAGTGTACCCTTTCACCGCGGCGCCATCGAGGGCAATGAAGGCGGAAGTGGTTGCCGAGCGATCGCGAAAAGTCAAAGGAGACTTCCACGATTTCCACACCTCTTCATGCACTTCCGGGAAGAAAGGCACTGGGGGCTGACGGGCGCCTTCGGCACGGGCCGCCCCCAGATACCAATCGTCCAGCCGGGAACGCTCGGGACATGGCGGAGGGTTCCACGCAAGCCCAATCGTCTCGGCCGCCCGGGCAAGCATGGCTGTGAGTTCCGGTTTGGACTCGGGCAATGCTGGAACTCCCGAGGGAGGCAACACAGCCGAATCGTCATCTCCGGAGGAATCCAGCCCACCTTGTGATGCGGCGATCGACATGGCGTCCTCCGCGGGTGCGCCAAATGAAACGCAGGGCCCCGAACGGGAAGCCCCGGCGCCCTCATCAGGCAACACCACGGGTTGCAGTGTGCAGGAGGGGGGTGTGGCCCGAGGAGGATTCGTCGGGTTGTTCCACACCGTAACCCTCAGATCACCCTGACCACCAGCCAAAGTACCCCCTCCAGTGGAGGAAGTAGAAGTGGGGTGTGGTAGAGGGGACTCTCCCCCCACTACGGAGATCATGGAGTCTCGATCGCAACACTGAGATGGCCATGTTCCCGCAATGAGAACATGACTCATCCATGAACGCGCGCTCAGCGTGCACGAGGCCCAAGCACACCGAACAGCGATCATGACCATCGAACGGAGGCACCAGCCAACCGCACCCAGAAACGGAGCACGGACGAGCCATCTTTAAAAAGACGTGCCACGTGCAGCTCTTTTAGAGGGGAGTGAAAACTCTGCAGAATGCCGAAGCACCCAGGGAGAACGCGCACGCTGTGCTAGATCACTGCACAGATCAGACAGGAATGCGGAACTCGCTGGAACGTGCCGTAACACCAACACTCTGGAGAGAAACTCGTCTTGAAGAGAGAAGGGCTCAGGCAGTAACTCGGCTCTGAAGCAGAAACATAATGCGAGATTGCCACGCAACGCCCTTTATACCCACGCCGTGGGGCGGGGTTGCGGCATGCAAATTCCGCAGACCCATGGCATTTTCATGCCATTGGCTCGTTTTGTAGAGCTCAAAGGCGATTGGCTTCTAAGCGAAACCCCCATTCCGTCAGTAACTGACGTAACTCGTAGTGTACTGACTGAAAGGGAACCACTATTGTTTTATATAGAATTGTTGTAGTCTATTACAGTATTTAATGGAATCACATCATAAGTAACTATAATTAAATTACAGAGAAGTTAAGAGTAATTCCGTACTTTACTTTTTGAAGGAAAAGTAATTAAATTACAGTAATTCATTAATTAGTTAGTAATGCATTACTCCAACACTATGCAACTGCAGTGTAAATCATTCATGCGCATGTAAGCTGCTCTTTATTTGATAGATATGACAATTTCATAGATATGACAATACATTTAAAAATACTGTTCATCTCTGGCTTTATTGCTCAGTGTTATTTCAGGGTTTTGATCTTCTCTCGACTGAGAGACATCCTGTATTTTATTGCATTATAATGTCTACTTAATATTACCTCTAAACTTTGACTAGGCTAGGCATGTTGCATATTGATGGTTCCAGGAACCTCAAAGCCTCATACCTTAACCTCATACCTCAAATGTTTAATTTTTTGTGTATTTTGTGCTACTCTATAATGATGTTCTAGTGGAGGTCATTTGTAGCGTAGGTAGGGCCCAAACATAAACTCAAGCCCAGGGGCCCCCCAGTCCTGCCCTGATTCTATTTATTTGTGCTATTGCTTGTAATGTGTTCTTACTGACTGTTTACTTGTCTTAATATTTATTAAAATACTAATAATACTTTTTTTTTTTTTTTTTTGTGGTGGGGCCAGTGAAAGTTTTTGCAGGGCAAGTAAAAATCTGGACCAGAATGAACCTGTAGTAAAGCTCCTTTGCATTGAGCCCTGTAAATATAGAGAGTTCCTTACAAAACCTGCTTCTTTTGTTATAAAATTACGTTTTGTTACGGGGAAAAAATTATTAAAAATAATGTTAACCGTGCAATTCACTTGGCCCACCCTGCATCTCAAAGCTGGAGCCGGGCCTGTTCTGCATAGTTAGAATTATACATAAGAAATAAGAAGTTGTCAGCTAAGTCTGGTATTGTAGTGGAATATTAAGCAATTCATTTTTTTTGTCAGTTACATTTATATTTCTGCAATCAAAGCATTTATTTGCTGAAACTACCATTTTAACACTTATGAGCTGAAACTACCAATTCACTGCGGAGCTGCAGGCATGGATTAATTCACATTAACTCAATAGTTTGATGGGCCTGGATATGAGCCTAACAGGATTTTGCAAGAGAGGATTACACGAGTATATGGTTAGTGAAGATGCAAGTTTCAATCCCATATGTATCCTTTGCTTGTTTTTATTAATTGTACATTCCACAAATTAATTAAAAACAAGATTCTTATTGATAAGGTCTTGTGATCCAGACAGTCTGAGGCCAAGTTTTACTTTGCATCTTTGTTAGAACTGGCCAAATTCATAGACTAATAATCTTCCTCTTTTCTAGCAATATTTCTTGAAGATTTAAACAACTTCTTAGGGGTGATTCACAATAGTAATCATTTTGCGTTTAAAAACATGAGATTATACAGGCTGTTATACAGGCTGATCGGTCTTTAACTTAATCTGCTTGCAATCGCATCGTTCTCTATAGGGCACAGGCAGCTGATTGGTTCCAGCTGTATCAGTGGCCAATGAGCTTACTGCTCAACTTTCAAATACTTGGTCAGTATTTGCAGCATGCTTTCAGAAACCCTACGGTAATTCATGTACACTGATCAGGCATAACATTATGACAGGTGAAGTGAATAACTCTGATTATCTCTTCATCACAGCACCTGTTAGTGGGTGGGATATATTAGACAGCAAGTGAACATTTTGTCCTCAAAGTTGTGTTAGAAGCAGGAAAAAAACCTGTCCACCTCCAAAAGCGGCAACAGTGGGCACATGAGCATCAGAACTGAACCACAGAACAATGGAAGAAGGTGGCCTGGTCTGATGAATCACGTTTTCTTTTACATCACGTGGATGGCCGGGTACTTGTGCGTCACTTGCCTGGGGAACACATGGCACCAGGATGCACTATGGGAAGAAGGCAAGCCGGAGGAGCCAAAGCAGTGTGATGCTTTGGGCAAAGTTCTGCTGGGAAACCTTGGGTTCTGTCATCCATGTGGATGTTACTTTGACACGTACCACCTACCCAAGCGTTGTTGCAGACCATGTACACCCTTTCATGGAAACGGTATTCCCTGGTGGCTGTGGCCTCTTTCAGCAGGATAATGCGTCCTGCCACAAAGCAAAAATGGTTCAGGAATGGTTTGAGAGCCACAACAACGAGTTTGAGGTGTTGACTTGGCCTTCAAATTCCCCAGATCTCAATCCAATCGAGCATCTGTAGGATGTGCTGAACAAACAAGTCCGATCCATGAAGGCCCCACCTCATAACTTACAGGACTTAAAGGATCTGCTGCTAACATCTTGATGCCAGATACCACAGCACACCTTCAGGGGTCTAGTGGAGTCCATGCCTAGATGGGTCAGGGCTGTTCTGGCAGCAAAAGGGGGGACCAACACAATATTAGGAAGGTCATAATGTTATGCCTGATCGGTATATATTGTACAGTAGCAGCAGCGTAGTAGATCTATTCCCCAAAGACCAAACATATTAACATTGTCATATCCATTACCATGCCAAACACTCAGAGAGTTGTCATGATAGAACTACTTTTAACTTGAGTTCCATGTTTGAATGGCGTCATGTGAGAGATACTGCAAAAGATGCGAAGCGCAAAGGCCAAAGACGTCCATCTAGTGCAGTGGTTTTCAAACTTTAAGAGCAACCCTCTTTTTTTTTTTTTCATGACCCATATATAGGCCTACAACCATTTACATTCAAACAATTCAAGCCAAGCATAAGAATACTTATATACAATTGGCCATTTGACTGTATTCTCCATTAAACCACTAGATGGCAAAAAAATTCAGCTCAGCACTTTTCCACGCAACGCAAAGTTGATTCTGCACTAATTTGATAGCTAGGCCTATGAGGCGCTAATTAACTGGTTAACCATTAACCAACAAGAATTTTTGTTCAAAATTGCAAAGTGTTTACTTACATTGTGTTATTGTGAAATAAAGAAAACAAGATGTGCTTTCTGTCGTCTGGGTTTCCTTTCCGTGAACTTGTTTGAGGAGCGCTGCGACCCATTTTTTAAGTCTCGCGACCCACCCAGGGTTTGAAAGCCACTGATCTAGTGCATTTTTAAAACCAATGGAACAGCAGAAGAATGCAAAAGCGCTTTCTGTGTGAACGACCCCTACTGCTCAACTTTTCCATTAGCATCATCCATGATGTGTTCTATAAATGCGTCACTCAAGTAAAAATAAGTTAAACTTTTAAAAAACACATCTGGAGATTGTTTTCCACTCCACTGCTCACATCTCATCTTCTGTACATGACCCCCATGTTTACAGTGGGGGGAAAACAGTGGAGATGCAGGGCAGTGGAATGAAAAAACACAATGTCTAGATTTACTTGAGCATCACAGAGTTTTAGAACACTGTTGTCATGATGCATGGTCAAACAGGTCTGTCTAGCGCATCTTTACATAGAAAAACAACTGAAATGCAAAAATGCATTTGTATGTACACCCCTCTACGGCATACTTCAATAAGAAGAGGAGTTCCTCTGGAAAAGATCTCAGTCCAACACTACTGCGGACTGAGACGTTAGAATAAAATAAAAATGCTTAAAAGGGCAGGCTGATGTAAAACGGAACTGTTATTGAAACAGATTTTATTACACAGTTTCCATTCTGAAGTGTGTATTACCATTCTCTCTAAGGCTTTTTCTTATCTTTTGGGAGAAGGGAATAACAGCCTTAATTACATTCATTATGAAGCAAATAAATCATAGATACACTAAATCATGCATTGAATGGACATCTGCGGACATTTGAACAATAGGAGTGAGTACCTCACCATTCTAATATCGATAAGGACATTATTGTAAACATGATGCCAGATATGGCTGGTGTATATTGCTGGTGCGCACATGTCTTGCATGATGAATTAACAGGCATTAGCTGAAATAAAAAAAATCTAAAATAATGATTAACTATAAATTAAATAATTCATGTGAATGGGTACTGGGAAAAAAAAGCACCATATAAAAGTGGTCAAAGTCATCCTCCAATTTTTCTGAAGCCATATGAAAAAAAGAAAAGAAAAAGAAAAAACAAACCAATCATGCAGCTCCATGCTGGAGCTCTTAAATCAAACATGGTGCCTTCGGACAGGACTACTTTTCAAGGGGGGCGTTACAGAAATTTGTGTTCTACAGATGTATTTTGGTATTTTAATCCTGTTGAATCTGATAAATCTGTGTTTTTCCTCACACAACCTCTGTAAAAAATCCAGCGCAAATTACCTACTGTATTTTGGCAATTTAATCATGTCTGAAAGCGAATGTCTGTGATTGCTGATGTTGTATTATCCGCATGGGTTATTTTGCTTACACAGCAATCATCAGCATGTTTTCATTCTGTTTCAATAAGGATGGTATCCAACGAAAAAATAACATTATAAAATTAATAAATAGAGCCAAATCTCGTAAACTGCAAACACCCATTTTAATATCAGTGTCAGGTTAGAGTAAGATACTTGTCTAGATGTCGCTGCTCATTTATGTAAGTTTATTATAAACATCCACTGCTATAAACTCATGAAGTTTATTTTAATAGGGGTTTTATTTATGCCGGGCTAGTTCCGTCATAACTAGACTCGTGGAAGCCAGTGATTATAGTTTATAAAGTTATAAATATGGATATTTTACTTACAAAAATGCACCGCTTTGCTTCAGAAGGCCTTTATTAACACCCTGGAGTCGTATGAATTACTTTTAGGATGGATGGATGCACTTTTTTGGGCTTCAAAATCTAAGGTACCGTTCACTCCCATTATAAAGCTTAGAAGAGCCAGGATATTTTATGGGATAATTTTAATTTTTGGGTGAACTAACCCTTTAATTTTTAAATTATACTTTTCATTTTCATATTGTATATAGATATTTTATTGACTGATTGATTGATTTATTTTGAAAGTTGCATTCAAAATCTACTAATCTGAGGAGGCATGTAGCATGAAACTTCTGGAATCCCATATCAACTAAATCACCAGAATGGCACACCAGGGCACTTTGAGTAATCTATTAAACTTTGCTAAATTGTTTCTGAAAATGAGCAAGAAGATGCATTCTGTAATCAGGTAAATTGTGTTGCAGCAATGACTCTCAATAAACACTGTTGAAGAAACGGAGTAAAAAACTTGGTCTCTTGAAGACTTGAATGATGGTATTTTCTTGGTGAATTTGATTAGCCAGGCAGGAGTTTATTACCCTCT
Source organism: Rhinogobio ventralis (assembly GCA_039654625.1). Taxonomy (NCBI): domain Eukaryota; kingdom Metazoa; phylum Chordata; class Actinopteri; order Cypriniformes; family Gobionidae; genus Rhinogobio; species Rhinogobio ventralis. Next base: position 15,343,759 of record CM077208.1, on the reverse strand, counting down.
GTAAAACATTCAGCCGCTTAATGTGCAATAGACTTCCTTCTTTATGCTCCGCAGCAGTTTTCTCAGCTCATTATAAACATGCAAACCCTGCAATTCAACACCCGTTGGGTTCCCTGCCATTCCCACAGCTCACAGGGGTTAAGCACTTTAATATTTCACACTGACAGTGGCCAGGACCAATGGGTAAACTCTTCATCTACACAAAGCTTCCTATTTAGGATACATAGTTCTAATGAAGTTTATTGTGCATTTTTTGTTGTGGTTTTCAAGGATGCATTAAAATTGAGAAAATAACAAAAGAACATGCCATCCCTGGGGGAAGAAATGAGCAATTAGGACGATATCATGCCTTGAATTAAAAAAAAAATCCCAATGAAAAACAACATTCTAATACTGCTGAAACAATGTGAGTGAATTAAGAATAAAAAGGCTGCTGCATTTGTATTTATTATTCAGAATCTAACTAGTTTTAGCTTATCTTTGTCATGAGTGTACCAGTCCTTTCTCACTGCTGCATGCCCTAAAGCACAATTTATACTTCTGCATCGAGTGTACACCGTCGTACGCTGTGTTGCATGCGTAGCCTACAACGTACCCTGACGTGCACCTCTCCAAAAATGTAACAACGCGTCAATTCTACGCGGACCGTAAGCGCGGTGATTGGTCTGCCAGAACCCCTCCCTCAGGGGTACACATGCTCCCTCTGCATGTGTAACTGCACGTCGATGTGGACAAGGACGCAGAAGTATGAATGAAAATCAACGCGTGGCCCACGACATAGAGGCTAAGGCGCAGGTCCAACGCAGAAGTATAAATCAGCCTTTACTCACACTCAAAACTACAATTCCCAGTATTCCACCTGCACATATTCAAATTCCTGTACTCCTTGTTCCATCGTCTGTTCTCCAGCTCCAGCGTCCCTCCAGTGTTCCCGCTATCCTGGGAGGACCATTTGTTAATGGACCTATTCTGGAGTGGACTGGACAACCACATTTCTCTCTGGATACCAGAACATTTCACTGCAGCAGTATTGGCACCAATATACCACCTATCTCTGAACTCCTCCCAAGTCATGCACCATCATCACTCACGCAAGCTCAAGAGTCCCTTTCTGCCCAAGGGTCAGCTTCAGAGTTCCCATACCTAGGTCCAGGAAGGCTATATTTTTTTCGTAAGTCTGGGTCTGAAGTTGACAGACCCTTCAATAAAGTCAGTGTGGGTGGCAATGAGAAGAGCATTGTTTCTCTACACTCGACAGCTCATGTCATGACCAGTGAGCCTATACCTGATCCCCTCGTATGAGCCAGTGAAGTCGATCCTGTAGTTTCACCCTCTCCAGCCCATGAGCTCAGCCCAGAATCCTCCACTTCCTTCATTTCGGGCACCACATTGATCCCAGCAATAAGAAGGAGGCAAAGGAGGAAGAAGGGGTCCTCTCCTACATCCCCTGATGGGATCTCAAATCCGGCAGCAGTGGCCGATCATAGCTCTCTTATCTCTGCCATTCTCGAGTTCTCTGTTTGCATTTCACCAGGTCTGCAGTGGTTGCCACTCCAGACACCTAGCTGGCACTCCAAAAGCCCGCAAGTCAGCCAGTTCTCCAGACACCAGTCTCTCAGCTGGCCCTCCAGACGTTCGCAGTTCAGGCAGAATTTCTTAAAGTCTCAAGTGACCCAGGATATATAAAACCAGAGAAATCTTCTGCTGGATCCTCTCTACCTGCCCTGTCCTGGTGGTCGCCTCTGCTACCTGCTCTGTCCTGCTGGCCACCTAATCAGTGGGGTCTACCCTGGCTGTGGTGGTCTTCTGCTCCGCCCTGGGAATCTTAGAATCCCTGGTTAGTTGGGTTCTATCATGAGTGCACCGGTCCTCGCTCACTGCTGCACTGTTGCACTCCCTCACTCAAAAAATAATATATATATATAATAAAAACATTAAAAATGTATCAAACTAAATATCTCATATAGGTTCGACAGAATATTCATTTTGGGGTGGACTACCCATTTAAAACTTCCTATTGGCAAAATTATACAGTGTCCTTAGATCATGCAACAGGGTTCTTTTTTCATTTGGATTTCCAATTCCACCCTTTTAAGCACCTGACTGACATGAACTGATATCGTTTCGCAGATGTTGGCTGTCTACCCTAAGTGTCACTGATTAGGTTAGAGAGGAGAGATTTGAAATGTGGGCCAGGGCTACAAGGGGCACAATGCAATCTATTTGTGTCCATCTTGGTTACTTTTGAGAAGGACTGTATACTTCACGGGTGAAAAGCTTTTGTGGCTCACAGTGCAAGTAGTTCAGATAGGAGAGCCGCAATCCACTCCCGTACCTTTTAACACCGCAATAAAAAAGTAAGCACTGGTGCCAACTCTGCACTTGAAGAGAAAGTGAGACCATATTCATTCTGTCGAATGCAATATTTCCCTTTCTAGTGCGATTTGTCAAACGGGTTAATTAAAATGTGATTTAATCATTAACTTTACATGCAGGGTCTAAAATGAAACAATTGACAATGTTCAGTGACAGAACTCATATATGTGAAAAAACTGCACCTGAGCAAATACATTTGCCCCATTTTATTTTATAACATGTTTTCATATTTATGATCCTCAAGTAATACGTGCATGTTTTACCCACATTGGATGTCTGCGTTGTTGACATACAGTGTAATAAATAGAGAACATAAACGCCCCTGAACTATTAATTATTATGGTACGTGTCTTGTAATTTGAGTCATAAACTGTTCCCAGAGGCATCACATTAATTGGCTTGTACAACTTCTGGGACAAAAACGGGACTTTAGGCGGGCGTGTATTAAACCTTGAATAAATGACCACACTAATTAGCTTCTGTCATTAAGGTTATCTATTTTTACATGACACTAATAAAATAAACAGATTTAAATCCTAGCCAACACAGAAATCTCAATTAAGTCTTTGAGCTTCGTTCAATCAAAATTAACAGAGACTCAAGGGAAATTTGACCGATGACTGTAGCCACTAAAAACTGATGACAAAAACAACTGTTATAATAATTAATTATATTACATAGATGATGGTTGTTTCAATCATTGCAGGATTAATGGCCATGCATTCAATAATAAAAGCTTCTATAATAAATTCTTATACATTGTATGGCATGCTCTGCAAACACGTAAACATTTATAAAATTATTAAAAGATAAAATAAAAAAGACAAGCAGTATTATTAAACACAATACACTAAAAAAGTGTTGCACTGCAAGTGAATTACTTCCTTCTCTAAATTCTTTCTTCAGTAAAGCATTCAGTTTTGTTATAAATTAGTTCATTACGCTCTTGAAAATAAATGTTCTTTATTGGCATTGATGATCCATGAATAACCTTCAATGGAACCTTTCCATTGCAAACGTTTCTTTATAGTGGAAAAAGGTTCTTTGGATTATTAAAATGTTCTTAACACTAAGAAAAACATGATTCTTTTAAGAACTGATCACTGAAAGGTTGTTTGGGGAACCAAAAATAGTTATTCTATGGCATCGCTGCGAAAAACCCTTTTTGGGACCTTGTGTATTCCTGTTCTTTGACCTCCAAGTGACACTTTTTCTTGCTTTTGTCTAGATGTAATGTAAAATATTACATTATTGTTCTATGTTTAAAACATGTTCACCACTTTAAAGTCAATGTGAAATGGCATTTTACTGTAACGTGATAGCATTCAAAGGTTTGGGTCAGCAAGCTTTTTTATTTATTTTTATTTTTATGTATTAAAGAAATTAATACATTTATTCAGCAAGAATTCATTCAATTGATCAAAAGTGCAAAATAAATCTTTCAATGAAATGCTGTGAATGAAACTTTCTATTCTTCAAAGAATCCTATATCACGGTTTCAAAAAGATATTAAGCATTTCAACATTGATAATAATAAGAAATGTCACTTGAGCACCAAATCAGCATACAAGTATTACAATGTATTCTGAAAGAGCATGTGATTACATGATCATAATAAAAATTACAGTTGTTTTAAATTGTAATGCTATTTCATAGTGCTGTTTTTATAGATTTTTTTATCAAACCCTGCAAGCAATTTTACATTTAAAAGATGTCTAATAGCCGTCCAAACAAGAATAGACTAGTCATCTAGAACATGAACATGTTAAAGAAATGAAACCAAACACCTTGTAATCACTGTTGACTTTGCTTACATGATGGAATATCATACATCTCGCAAGTTATTTCGGCAAAAACGACATGTATCCAAATTCAAGGTTATTTTGGCTAGAAGTGGGTTACTCATAGCCCGACTATATCGGGTCTATAGTTAACCGAGACGGTGAAATGATGGCTATTGCTTGCTGGGGGTATATTCAGCCTTGCTGAGCATAAGTGACTTCTTTCAAATACAAAAAAAAATCTTAACGGCCCTAAACCTTTGAACAACTGTGTATTTTCAAGACCAGGAACATGTATTAAGAAAGTAAACGGTGCCAAATGTGTTTTCATGTTGCCTTTAGCATCACAGCAGTTGTTCCCATAACACTCCTGCACTATCAGTGCATGAAGTTGTGTGAAGCTCTTATTAGAGCATAAAAGAAACATGCAGCTGGCTATATAAATAATAAATTACAGCAGGCATCACAGACTAAACCATCAGTGACATGTACTTTGTGTGAATGTGTTGAAACCAGTAATGAGAGAAACGTTGTCAAAGGACGCTAAAAGAGCAGGTCAGTTGAAACGTCTCCTCAGGAGAAAGGTCTTGCCCAGAGACTGATAAATGTTAATCACCTGACATTAGCAGCAAGAGACAGGTCACGGCAATCAACCTGGTGAATACACTGAAATGACAGAGAAGACATGGCACTGAGTGCAAATGGAGAGAGTGTAAATGAGGTCAATATTCACTTAATTTCTTTGCAATGGTACTCTATATGAATGTTTTGTTAGTGTTAGCGGTTTAGGATGTTATCTACTTTACAGTTTATTACAGGTGTCTCACTGCAGCCAATTACAAAAGCCTCTTTGTGAGTGTGGTTGGAAAACTTTCAATACCCTGCCCAGAATTTGGCACAGCAATTAATGTGTTTGCTAATTGGATGCCTGTGCATGTGGGTCTTCCTAAATGCCTCTTTCTTCCCAAATCAACACACATCTTCCCTCTGTGAACTGACAGTAATTGTTAACTTGAGCAGTAGGGGAGTCATCAGCTACTCTTTCTGTCGATATCTCTATTCAGCATGGTGTGAGTGAGTACAAGGTTAAAGCCAGACCCCCACAGTGGGCCACATTAAATTTCCAACCTGTAGGAAGAAAACTGTGTCTGGTGGACTATTCGGGTTACTCCAAGATGAGAATGATTTTAATACATTTTATTTATAAGGTGAATTTAAGGATAGCAACTATAGGGTGCCAAAATCAATAAGAAAGTCAGTGGCAATTCTTAAACCTTTATGTTGGAATATTTGAATGTTTAAACATGTTTTCAATGTCATTTTAGTGCTAGGGAATGTTTCATTCATTCTTTATTTAACCAGGTTAAAAACTCTCTTCTCTCTCTAAAAATCTCTTTTACAATAGTGACCTGGTCAAGAAAGCAGCTACAATATCATACATATACACATCAAAACAGAAAAGACACAATCAAGGATCACAACAGAAATTTACCAATGGATAAAACACAAAGGGCCCTATTTTAATGATCTAAGCGCATGGTCTGAAGTGCATGGCGCAGGTGCACTTAGGGCTTGTCTGAATCCACTTTTGCTAGTTTAACAATGGAAAAAATGGTTGGCGTCCAAAAGGGTTGTACCTAGTCTCTTAATGAGTCATGGGTTTCGTGCAATAAACCAATCAGAGTGTCATCTCCAAATTCCCTTTAAAAACCAGTTGCGCTTGCACCATGGTGGATTTGCTATTTACATCAAGTACACCTTTGCTGAAGCCTGCAGATCGGGGAGGGGCTGCACGTGTCGCCATTCATAGGCATACATGATAGAAAATGTGTGTCAGATAGTGCATGGATTGATGAGCGAGTGTCATCAATCCAGTTACAAAACTGTAAAAGAGAGGTATCTATGCCCACACAAATAAGGTTGAGCTCAATCTAAAGCATACTTAATCTGAGACAAATTCAGGTGTTTTTAACTTAACTCGTTATGTCCGTGTCATTGAGTTGTCTGCTACTACAAGTTTAATCTTTCAGATCAGTCGAATTCACAAATTAATCATGTTATTTATTGTAAAAACAACTGATTTAAAAGAATCGGTTCAAAAGATTCGGTCGCAAAACAAGTTTGGAGATCTCGATTTAATATAGCCTGCTTAAATCACATAAAGTAAATCACAATATTTGATTGCGGGGGCTGTGAGATTTTCGGATACAATTTGAAATCATTGAAAAATGAGTCAAAATGTGATGTTTTCCGATCTAATTTTGGCCGCACCTGAAACAGAAAAAGAAGTAAAACATGTCTCATTCAAGGACGTGCATTTATTGTCTGTCAGTCAGATGCGAGCTGTGTTCATTATAGCAACAGACTCCAGGCGTGTGGTTTCAGAATCATGGCAGGTACAAATATAAAGTTCTTGATTTCGTCACTTTAAAATAACGAGGAACGGACTGTTTTTCTGAAATAAAGTGTAGCAAAAAGTCTGATATTATGCTTTGCAACGTAGTGAAGAAAATGAAAGCTTCATACACATAAATAGTAGCTACATAAAAATAACATGGCAGACACTATTGATCCTATTGTGTCATTTAGTTATCATACAACTGCCATAACACCTTCTGTAAATATAAGTGAGTCTTGTTACTGATAATGATACTGATACATCCTTTTCATTTCCTTTCTATTTCCATACTATGGTGATACGAAATAATCAAAATGTCATAAATCATTTAATTCATAATTCATTCCTCTACCTGAAGACCTGACCCTCCTGCTGTGGATAATCAAGCATTTTATTTTTTTTTATGTTGTGGGATCGTCCGTGCGTTAGCCTAAAGGCCAGCTTGATTTAGCGAAACAATCATTTCAGGGACATTGCAAGTTACAGGCTAATGTTTTTTTCCTTCTGTAAAACTGCACAGCTTTTCCAGTTTTTTAAAGGGCACTCTTTCATATACCAACTACAAATACTTTTCTATCATGTATGCCTATGAAAGATGAATCCTTTTATTTTTAATATTTAAAAACGTTTGTGTGCTGCTGCACGTCCCTGTGTGTGTAATAAGCAGAGTGTACATGTGTTGTGCACCCACCTATAAACGCATATTACTAACGTGCCCTTTAAATAACAAAAAATACTGCACTATTGACTTTAGACCAGGTTTTTGTTGGTCAATGGCGCAGTCGTTTTCAGTTGCCTCAAAATAGCAATGTGCCAACAATGCGCCTGAACACACCTTGTTTTCAGACCAGCATGCCCAAACAGGTTCGAACAGATGGGTGCGAGTGCATTTGCTATTTAAACAACATGGTGCGTCGGGCTGAAACTAGCAAAAACCACTTGCGTCGCATTGTGCCGGGTGTATGGGGCCTATAATCTGTTAAAAGTAATTTAAACTCGTTTAGTGATGGAAGCATAGTCAGCTTTAAGATGTTTTGTAAATTATTCCAATAATAACCAGTAATTAAAATGTAAAGCGCTATGACAAAATAATGTACTCGGGCATTTATATAAAGCAGATCTCCGTAATCCAATAGTGGTAAAAAGGTTGCAGTTGCCAAATATTTCCTTGCACTAAAAGAAAACAAAGATCTGTTTCTGAAATAAAAACCCAATTTAAGCTTAAGTTTAGAAAGTAGTTTATCAATATGTGGCTTAAAAGTGAATTGTATATCCAATAAAATACCCCTTATAACTCTCAACACATTCTATTTTTGTTCCCTGGGAAGATATAATATCAGGATGATTCCTTGGTAGAGCTTAGGAATTTGAAAAAAAAAACATTAATTTAGTTTGATCTGTATAGCATTGGAAATGTTATCACAAATATTATTTATATACAAGGAAAATAAAATGGGTCCCAGAACAGACCCCTGAGGGAAACCTTTAGAGACGGACAAAACAGATGATGTACAATCTTTTAAAAACACACACTGTGTTCTCGCTGAAAGGTAGTTGGCAAACCATTTGATAGCATTTTCTGAGAGAAGAAGAAGAAGGAGAAGAAGAAGTTTTATTTATATAGCACCTTTCCGTAGCTCAAGGTCGATTTAGATTGTACATTACAATACATTTGGACATCCCACATACACATTGCAAACACATAAGGCCACATTATCCAAAATACATATTAAATAGATATGTTTTAGCTGGGTCTTGAAGGTAGACAAAGATGATATTACGAAGTGTAAGGGGTAGCGAATTCCATAATTTAGGAGCATTAACACTAAATGAACTTCCACCTACAGTGGACAAGTAGGAGACAGTAGGAGTAGACAGATATGGAGGTGCAAGACCACTTAAAGCCTTAAATGTTAGAAGTAATATCTTAAAGTGAATATGTGATGCCACGGGAAGCCAGTGAAGATCATGCAGTAGAGGAGTAATGTGAGCAGAACGTCTGGTGGAGGTGAGAACCTTTGCTGCTGAGTTTTGAACATACTGTAATCTTGCAATTCGTTTTTTGAGCAGAGCAAGAAATGGAGCCTTGCAATAATCCAGACGTGATGTGATTAACGCATGAATTAAGAATTCAGCATCAGCTACAGTGAGAGAAGATCCAAGATGTGCAATATGGAAAAAATTGTTTTTAACAACAGAAGAAATATGAGAGGCAAAAGAAAGAGTTGAGTCAAATATGACACCAAGATTACGGACAGAGGAAGAAGGCTTAATGTGAACCCCATCAATATCAAGACATGTCCATCCTTTTAACTGAGGTAGCAGAGCCAATCATTACTTGAGAGACTCAAGTCTTTATGAAAGCAAGTCTTTTTAAAAGGATGTCATGATCAACTGTGTCAAAAGCCTTCGATAAATCAAGGAAAAAGAGCTGAACAAATCTGTTTACAGTCTAAGGTATTAATGATATCACTAAATACTTTCAAAGCAGCAGTGGCTTTCTAAAACCCGACTGAAAAGAAGAAAGAATATTGTTTATTTCCAGGAAAGTTTTTAATTGTTCATTCACTAATTTCTCCACAAGCTTATAAAGCACAGTTTAGATATTGGTCTAAATCAACTGCAGTGAACCCCCGCCCCCTTAAAAAGAGGAGGAACAAAAGCAGACTTCCAAATTTGGAGATGAACAACCAAACACAAAAGACAACCAAACACAAGCTGCCTCAATGCTTGCCTCATTAAACATTAATAAGCTTTTGCACAGATGCAGAAACTTTCCACTGTTTGGTCTCAGGTATCCATCCTCTCATGACCGAGGGAAACAATTCAAAATCTCGGACAGCGACGACATTCGAGTGACGAATACAAACTATGTTTGTTATATGCACAACCATACCGGATCTATGTGTCGACATTTCCGTTACAACATTACAAGACAAATAGCTAAGTTTTAAGTCGTGCCACTATTGATACTTAATAAATAGCTACATTAAGTAGTGATTGGGAGCATGTGAATCTGAATTGAGTAGGCCTATTTATATGTAACGAGCAAGGTAAATTTCTCTAGAGACCAATAAAGAAATTATTAATAATAATAACAACAATTAACCCCTGCTTTTCCTTAAGACGATATACGTATTCACTTACCTTAAATGCAAAATATGACATTTACATCCCAGTCAACACTATCACACCACACCACCCCAGTTTCACACCAAATCTTGCAAAAAGAGCGCCGTTTGCAGAACCCTTTACGTTGCAACATCAGCATAATGCCACCAATGGCATGGAGTCATGGGAAAAGCTTAGGGACACGAGTTTCACCACTAGAGGGTACTGTCATGCTTGTTGAAGCAAATACAGTACAATAGTCCATGGTCCAATCACTTAGAAACGACAGTAACACCTGCATCAGATTCATCACTCTTATTATAATATTGCCACAATAACTCACTGGAATGGTATAGAATCGTTTGTAAAATATACTTAAAAAACCCTCTTTCTTTAGGATCAACTCTCGATCCGTTCCGCAAATGTTAGACATGCGCCTTATTGATCGATTAAGGTCCTTGTTTGCAATGCATGCATCCACAAGTAGGACACATCGCTAGCAAACTATTCATAACAATTCGAATGGAGTTATCCTATTGTAGGCTACATTATATTCGAATTAACAATGCTGGTAGCTTACCTTATTTTATGTTTGTGTCATTGGTTTTATCGAGTATATTAATGCTTTAACAATAGCTATTTTATGTAGAGCAGCAACCATGTAAATAAACTACTTTGAAGTTCAATTAAAAATCGTATGCCGCCCTCCCAATTCAGCAGCATTTGCCAGTCAGAGAGAGAGAGAGAGAGAGAGAGAGAGAGAGAGAGAGAGTTACATGACTCACTGTGCTTGTCGCTGCGGAACCCAAAGAGCAGACGAAAGCACAAGGAATATTCACTGTGGACTTCATGGATGAGAGAAAGGAGCATTTTCACAGAACAAATGATTTTTATTATATTTCTTTTCTTACATTGTTGAAGTTTATGACTTGCTTTTCGGCATCAAAACTGTGACGGGCGATACATGCGCCGACAGCTGGACTACGGTTTCATTTTTTAAAGTGTACTTTTAGCCTAATAACCGTGGAAGCTCGGAGTATATATATATAGCCGTCTTCTTTTTCTAAACGAGGACTTGTTTATATAAACGCTCCTTGTTGTTTCTTAATCACTGATATTCTCTTTTAAAAGTCACTTTATTCGTTTAAGCGAGGACACCTTGCGCCTGCTGGAAATACAGTGGTTTTATTTTTTATTTTTTTTTATTTTTTATTTTTACATCATATGAAGCGAGCCTCAAAAGCGATGTTCAACTTTCCTTTGAGATGCTTCACACATCTGTGTGTACTGAGACTTATTTAGACGGATCGCACATCCACGACCACCAGACTGCTTTTGACACTTGTGGCACTGCACTACAAATTTAGGACTTTTCAAGGGATGGCATTTCTATATTTTTAACGTTTAAGGTGCTTCTCAGACACTCCAGAAAACATTTAAACCCCACGAAACCGATCATGGCTGTCAAGATGACAACATTTAGTAACTGCACCGCAGGAGAGACTGGTGTCGAGATGCTTGGAGGGGGAAACATCTAACCGATACTCTGTTTCTTGTTTATAACGAGATGAAGGCTGTGTGTATCGTCCTGTAGACCTTAAGGAAGATTTGTCGGTGGGAAAACACTGACCCGTTCCCTTCTCCTTCCCCGACCAACTTCAGAGGAACTGAAGATGCTGCGTCTCAGCCTAGCTGGGCTCATATTGTTCATGCTTTGCAGAGGTGAGTCTGTCAGAGCGCATCAGCAGTAACAGGTGAAGACCTGCATGCTGGATCCGTGTCTTTTACTTTCCAAGCTAATTTCTGTCATCACCATATCATATGTATATGGGAATAAATGCACCAGCTCAGATATTCATCACATAGCCTACGGTAGCCTAGTAGCGTAAAAGGTGCTACTTCATGGTGTGTGAACCAATATGATTACAGATTGCCAGAGGTGCTCTTGACATGTTATTGATGACCGGTTTAATGACCATGGTTAAATGTGCTGAATATACAATTACCATATGGATTTTAAACTAGAAGAGATATGAAAAACTAACACTGTTCAGAAATTAAGAATATGCTGCATAGAAACGCGTTGGCACCTATCCATTTGTTGTACATTACAGTTTGTCATTAAGAATATTTCTCTCATTTGAGCATTTGAAAATTCTTGAATCACCCTCACGTCTTTCCAAAATGTTTTTTTTTTTTGACGATACAATGTAAATCAGCTTTCCTCAGAATAACTTAAGAAAGAAACTCATAGGCTACAGGTTTGGAATGACACAAGGGTGAGTAATTGACCATTTACATTTTTGTGTGAATTATCCCTTTAAATGCGTTCTGTCATTGGAACTAGTTTGTTCTAACCAATGATTCTTCCTGAAACTGTTACATATGTTAACCTGTTCATATAATCCTGTGTAATAGTGTAATAGTTAGATTTGTTATACTCACCATCCGCCAGAACTACTTACTAATGAAGTTAGTTGTAAATTAACAGAAATGAATGTATTTGAGATTCCAGGTAAGCATTTAGAACTCTTCTAGAAGAGATGATTCAGGTCAAAAGGGCAGGTATGTCACATATAATCACACATAAAAAATAATTTATTGCGTAATTGCGTTAAATAAAAGGAAACATGAATTTCCTTAGACATCATTGTTGCTTTTCTCAAAATTAAAAGGGTGATTTCTCAGAGAATGAATCACTCTAATTCTCTTGAGTGTGTATTTCCTGTGTCGTGTACACTCTGTGCATTGGGTTTGATTTGTCTGGCACGCCAAACTGGCTTAAGATAAACGTGGCGCTGGCTATGCTAACGTCATTCAAATGCGGTTTAGGTTAGATGCTCAGGTCACAAAATGAAACAGAGAAGTATATAAAACAACAAGACATTAATGCTGAAAGAACAAGAGCGTTCACATCATTAATTTAGCAAACAGCACTTTGAGCTATCATGAGAAACTTTATGAGGATCATAACATGGAGATGGAGGCCATAAACATGGAATCCTGAGAAAGTTGAAGTACATTACAGTGATTGGTCCACTTTAGATCAATGCATTGTCATTAGATCCATTGCTGGGATTAAGCAATGATATAGACAGAGGGGAAAAAAGCTAAAAAAAGACTATAATCTTTATTTATTACATTATCTGGCTATAGGAACCTCACAGAGGCACCTGTTGTGGTGCCAGTGGAAGACAATGAGACGATGAAACAATAGTGAGTCCCCTGTGAGCCCATGCTGAAGTGCCAGCATCATTACCACGCACACTCTCACAAACAACAAGACTATTAAGAGTGATTACAAGAGCTGTCTTTCTCGGTCTCACTGATCTTTGGCTATGGAGAGGACGAGAGGGGCTGTAATCACCTTCCTCATAATTCAGGGTGGCTGCCAGCAACCGTATGCCGCTTCCTGCTCGACATCAATAAAAATAAACGCAGGAACTGTTTTGTTGAACACGGTCCAAATAAATAAGTGTCAATCTGACAACCTGGCTCGGGGATGGCAATTTAGACCTCAAAAATGATTAGATGGAGTATTATAATCATTGCAGTGAATGTCTATGTTGATATATTGTTTGAGAAAAATCTTGACAGTCTTGACAACCTCTCATTTTGTTTTTTTTCGTATGTGTATGTGTTGCAAGCAAAATAAGATGTTGGTTCTATTCCAAAACCTGGTGTACGTTTTAAGGTATCATGAATTCGGAATAGCGTACTCATTCTATGATAAGGCAGGGCTCAAAGCTAAGGATTGTTTCTACTGGCCAGGCCAGTGGTTAAAATTCTTACTTGGCTGCACCACAAAACAGTAATAAATAAATAAATTAAAATAGGTATTATTTTCGTGGTGTTTGACCCACGCAACCTTAATAAGGTTATGACACCAATTTTTATACCTCAGCAAAAACTACTAGCCTAACTAATATAATTTTCAAATATTATTAAGGACAAGGAAACAGTCAGTAGGTGTGGGCGATATAGCCTCAAAATTATATCACGATATTTCAAGAATATTTGCGATAATGATATTTATGACGATATAGAAAAAAATATATGGAACAACATTTTATTGGTGATTGCAATCAAATGTAAGCAAAGTAAAAAAGTAGCCTTGGTACAAGTTGGTAGTGTTTTTCCTGGAAATCTTAAGTAAAAGTATAACATAACTCCTTAACATTTTAATGTAACAATAAGTAATTTATGCCATGGTCTGTCTGAATACTCAAGCCTGATTGGTTGCAAGGTGCGCAATAAAATCGTGTAATGGACAGATAGTTCCAAGTCAGTTGAATCACCATTCTATATTAATGCGCTGTTTTCATTTATGCGTACAGACACACACACATAGGCCTACGCCACTTGCATACAGAGCGCGGAGATCGCGCTGCGCACACAACCGTAACTTTTACCCTTCCGGTCAAATATTGCGCTGCAAACATCAATAACAGCTTTAAATTGTCAGTGTTGGCAAATGAACATGGCATAAGCGCTTCGCGTCGGCTGGTACTTTGCCTCCTTTGTTGGAGGTCTGTCCTCTTGTAACCAAACCACTTCTATACTATTGAAGTAGCTCCCTTTTTATGTACTAAATCGTCATCGGAGGCTGACATGCTGCGCTTACTCTGCGCCATACGTCATCGCACCGCTATATCATTGATAGCGTGATATGACACTTTTTTTATCATGTAAAAATTTATACTGGTTTTATAATGGACGGTATGATATGGCACACCCCTAACAGTCAGTATATAAAGTTTTTCAGTTTGGTCTAACAGTAGTTTTCAGGTAGGCCTACAGAAACTGAATAAAGTAATCAAATGTAAAATAACACTGTATACGTAAGTTAATTGTAGATGAATCCTTATTAAACTTACAAAAGTTATTCAGTCAAGAGCAGTGAGTGATTTTTTTTCTTTGTCCTTTGTTCTTTGATTAACATTAATGACACGGACAGCAGCAGGTTTATTAGGCTGCTGTCACTTTAAAATGGAATGCCCAGATCCAATATAGTGTCACACATGCATTTTGCTTCTCAACTATTTACGTTCATTTAATAGATAACCTACAGTAGATAACCTTACAAGGATTCTTGCCAAGTATTTTGACATAATTTTGTGTGAATAATTTTTTTTGTTCAAGCGTACAGAGCCCCGCACATGACGTGCAAGGAAAAAAAATGTAATCGTGCACACAATTTACTAATTTGTTCCCTTGATTTATAAATCATGCTCACAATTTCCTATTTAGTTCCCTCGATTTGCTAAATCGTGTGGACGATTTATTACTTCGTTCCCTTGACTTGCTAAACCGTCCACACGATTTACTAATTTGTTCCCTCGATTTGTAAATCGTGCGCACGATTTAGCAAATTGAGGGAACGAATTAGTAAATCGTGCGCACGATTTATAAATCGAGGGAACAAATTAATAAATTGCGCACACGATTTAGCCTACTAGTTTTTTCCTGCATGTTGTGTGCGGGGCTCCGTACAAGCGCAACCAGACATGAAAGAGAACTCAATTCAGTATTGCTGCACTGTCTAAGATGCGGGTTTCTTGAGTACCGAATTGATTTGTCTTTTGTGCCTTCTTGCGCTTGATAATTTAAATTCGCAAGGCTTAAAAACGTGCAATTGATAAACTTTTTTGACGATGCAGTCCATGGGGGTCATTCACGCTGGCAATAGACATTTCTCTTTGTCCACTATCTAGATTGGATTTTTTTCACTGAGCTTGTCACCATGCATTGAATAGATAGCAATGAACAGATATGAGGCATCATATGTGTATACACAAGTGTACATATATGTATCCTTTGTGTAGAAAGCAATCCCATAAAGCTCTGAGCTCTGTGAAAAAATCCACCCAAAAATTAAGCAAAAGAAAAGTCCAACTAATACTAATTGAAAAAATGTCGACTATAAATATAAAGATACGGTCACATTTACTGTAGGTCTGAAAAATTTTGTGGGCAAAATCCAATCATGTCAATAGGAATACACGCGATCGAGAGTTTCACGTAAGGGCAAAAAAGTTCCACACGCAGCTTTCGCTTCTGGGTGAGCAGTGCTTCATGCACAATATTGCACATGTACATTATTGACAATAGACCTTTCATTAATGTGCCCGCACCTTTATTCGTTCTATTCATTAAAAAAATATATAATTTAATTTAATTTATATATACTATTCTGCCCAA
This sequence comes from Rhinogobio ventralis, assembly GCA_039654625.1. NCBI lineage: Eukaryota > Metazoa > Chordata > Actinopteri > Cypriniformes > Gobionidae > Rhinogobio > Rhinogobio ventralis. The sequence goes on along the minus strand of CM077208.1, from coordinate 15,327,892 downwards.
TATTTGTGTGTGCTATGTGTTTTTATGCTTATTAGAGTATTGGGACGTTAATCAACACTCTAACTCTATTGAAATCAAGTCTGTATGTTTCGCATTAGGAACACTATTGGTATGGTACTTATCAGTATCCATTTTACTTAGGATGCTGCATTAGAAGGCAGCCATCTAGGTAGTGGGAAGCAAGGCAGTTCACTCGGCTCCAATGGGGGTTGCAAAAGAGAATTTTGCACTGTAATGTTTGACAGTGAACCATTTTCCTTTCACGTTGCCGTTTTTTTTCCTGTGGCACTAAACAAGACATTTCTATTCTAATCTCTGGAGATACAAGAACAACAACAAAACAACAACAGACTTCAGAACACAATTTACAGTTTGCATCATATTACATCAGAGCTTAGCCGTGGTCCAAACTTCCAATTTGTTCAGTTTGACTAAGGAGAACATTTGTGGCAACCTTGAAAAAATATCCGCTTTCCCCCCAAACTCTCATGCGAATGAACAAACGATGGCTTGCATCTGGCGGTGTATATAAAGCAGCAGAAAAATGCATACATTATCATGAGAGCCAGAGCAGACTCCCGCCAGCTTGCTGTTACCAGTGGGAGTATCACACGCGCCTCCCCAGAATAGGGCTGAGAGTGCTGGGCTCATGCAAGTGAGCACACATCACTACTACAAGAGAATATCAGAGCCAGACAGACGGGTGCAACTCAGTGGGTTGTCTGGACACATTAGCTAACAGAGCATTAGTCAAACAACTCACCCGCTATCTCGCTCTTCCGCCAAACTCAGCAAGAAGGAGTAAGGAATCAGATCACACCTCTTTCTCCCCCTGACAGCTTCGTTCTCTTTCTCTTCTCGCATGTTTCTCGCTTCTTTGTCCAAGTCTCTTGCATGAGGGTCTTGGCGATCGTCGTGCTGTTGATGGGATGACAAACATCTCAGCAGCCTCAAAGGGGACATAATTACATAAGCTCCTAGCATAGGCATTTGGAAGGGAATGAATTGTTCCCCCAAATTATGCATTCTTAAAAAGAATAATAATAATTGAAAAGAATTTAGCAGGAGAGTTAATTAAGCGCTGAGCTCTTCAGGGTTCCTGTTAGAGAAGTTACGAGTCATGCAAGTGACAATGAACTTTTAATGATTGCTCATCAATGCGCAAAGACAGTTTCTGAAATTAATAAACAGAATATGAAATTAATAACTTAAACTTAGTCACTTAAATATCTTTGAATCACAGCATGTAAATAACACTGGACTGAACATTACCTATCATTATCTGTATATTAACAAACACTATCATTATCCATTATCACTACACTGAACATACAGAAGTAGAACTAAAATGTTCAGAAATTCTTCAATTTCTGCAGATAGATCTAAGAAGAGCAAAGTGAGAAGTCAACATATCCAGTAATGGGTCATAGTTTGAAATGTTTTGGTAGATAAGATGCAAAAGCATGTAGTTTTCTTATGGGAACTAAGCAAAGATATTTTTAAAGGCAGTTCTCATCCTCAGTAAGAGGCTTATCAAAAATCTCCCCAATCAGACGATACATTTCAAAAAGAAGAAACCGCTTTTAAAGTTCTGCAGCAATTATATGTCTGGCCCCAGATGTCAAAAATATTGAATATGACTAGTGCAAAGATAATAGTAAAACCAATATGTTCAAAGAAAAATCTGAAAAATTTAAACCATCTAAGTTTTCTCCAGGTTCTAAGCCATTTGCCAATTTTCAGCAACGCTGCCTCTGGGAAATGAATTGTGCCGAAGGCTTCTCCATTTTCAGCTGTAGAATTGAGATTTTTCTCTATACAATCACTGAGATATATTTTAGAAGTCATTCACCCCCAAAATGGATAATCTTCTGCAAACTGAATTCAGGAACAAAATGTTTAGACCCTTTTAGAGACATCAGTCGCTGTCAACGGTGATAATTTTGCAGTCCATTTCATATGGTAATAGCAACAGGAGTTTACAAAGCAGATTGGACACTTCCAGCTGAATTCTCATGCAATTTATACATCCATTCAAATTTTATAAAATGCTCAAGGTCAGAGCAATTTGTTTCACATTTTTTATTCCAGCCCACCTTTAATTTAAGATCATCTGTCATCTCAGTACTCTTTTCAACATCTGTGAAATAAAATAAAAAATAATTTAATATCACATTGAATCCTCCTTAAAAAGAATCATAATAAGTAATTAAAGGTAGGGTTGGCAATTTTTTTCATAAACACTTTTTGTTTTTCTGGTTTAAACCCTCTTCACATCGATGTGAAGCAATCAATAAGTGGTCTTAATATTAAAAAAATGTACATTGTCCGTGGAAGTCTCAGGAACATAAAAATGTTGGTCCAATCAGTGCATTCGGTCAAGCCCTCATCAGTGCGCTCCGTAAGGTTATGCAGAGTTATAGACAGACGGCCACAGAGCGCTGTAAACAAACAGCTGCTCCTGAACCAAAACAACGATTATGCTGCGTTCACATCATGTCGTAACGGTAATTGCAAGATGGCAACCCGTGACGTTCTACCCACGGAGCCGTTCATGTGCTAAGACTCGGATTTATGCACTTCTATGTCAACAAAATGATTCTACAGCTGTCAGGTGGTAAAAGTTGTTTACATTTATTATTATTTCAATGTTATGTGCTTTGAGATATGAGGTAATTTAACGGCGTCTCTTATGACTCTTTGCTGAATCTGCTCTGGCTGTGCGCGACCGGCGCGTTCATGTGTTTTGGATGAGGCGTGGCTTTGGAGGGAGGGTGGGATCTAATGCTTGTAAAGCTAGTTTGCTATTGCTAGCCCCTCTGAAATTGCCTACACCACCAAGCAGGGGTATGTTTCCCAAAAACATTGTTAGCCAACTATAGTCACAAGTTCTGTTGAATTGTGTTGGTAACAAGTGAACTTGCAACCACAGCTCGGGGTGGTGGAGCTATCAGACTCCAATGTTGAATGAAAAAATAACCTTATACAATTCATACACTGTTGAGTACCTAGTGCATAAGTACATAGTGTATAGTGCCTCATTTGGGACACAACTAACGTCTGTATTCAACAAACTCTGCATTTTTAAAGTTTATTTAAAAAAAAAAAATGGAGCTCAAGCTCTGAATTTATGATTTGACATGGATAAGTACAGTTCAGCAATTATCTTTACACCATTATCCTCTCTCTCCCACTGTTTCCGTAGTAAAGTTAACACTTGTGCCAGCAGGGGGGCTGCACTCGTTGCGAAAACTTGCTGACCTCTGCTTCATTTACATTATTCTTTGCCAAAGCATGGTCTGCACTCCTCGATAAGATCATACTAGCTTCCTCTCCTCTCGTCTACCATCCTACTCTGACCCTCCTTTTTGCCCTTCATCTCCCTCTCAGATTTAATTAACAGCACTAAGCAGAGTTCACTTGGGTTCAGGCAGCCTAAATCTAAATGGAAGCGAATTGCTTCTTTTCTTCTGTGCATCCTCCACCGTCTACTCCTAGATTACAGTCCACAGATAAAGCAACCCTCCATGCTCATCTCACCAACTAGGCAATTACCTTTCCCAGCTGCTCCCCTCTGGTTCCTCCTGGTTAGTGTACCATGGTTCCTTTTTCAAAGTCATTCCGTACTCTGAAATAGCCACCAGATCTGAGTGTTACTTCAATACGACCAGGAATTAGTTTCAGTGTTGGGGAATCTACTTTAAAACTTTAGCTTGTCTAGCTGCTCTGTTAAACTACATTCATGCTCAAAGAAAAAGAAAAAAAAAGTAGCAAAATTTATTTAAGGGGCAAAATCATTGAAAATGTACAGCTATCACATGATATAATATGTACTTTAAACAGAGCAGTATTTTGTGTCGTCTTAAAAATTTAATTTGGCTTTTTGAATTAAACTTTGATTTGGGTGGCACGATTAAACTTGAAAATAAGTAAATCTTAGTTGAAATGTTTCACTATTTATACACTGTCAGAAATTTTTTTGCAAAATTCCAACAGCTTGTCACTGGGGCAGTACTCTTAAAAGGACACCTTTGTACCCCTTTTTTTTACCCCTAAAAGGTTCATAGTAGTACCTTAAGGTACGTATTGCTACTCTAAAGTACTAATATGTACCTTTTAGGGGTAAAAATGTACAAAGATGTCCTTTTAAGGGTACTGCCCCAGTGACAAGCCGAGACATTTTTTGTCTGAGTGTATGTATGTGTGCGTGTGTGTGTGCATATATAATAAAATGGGTATTTTAATGGAGCACCATCTCTGTATTCAAACCACCTCATTAAACCCTATACACTATCACTGGAGATCCCTCAGAACCATCACTAAGCATCGGGCTGGTGCTGCCACTGGTCGGCTTTAAAGTGTACAGATAAATCAGATTTTAAAAGGCCCACATGGGGAACCGGAGACCAGGCCAAAGCCTGCAGATTAAAATTGAGCTGTAAAATCACTTTGTTTCGCTGTGGGCTGCCATGAGTTTTGGCTCCATGCAGTACATTTGCTGTAGGTAATTGGGCTCTCTCCGCCACTGTATGTAATCTCCATAAACACAGTGCTTTCGCCCCTGAGGAGGAAGGCGGGTCTTTTTGTTGTTGCTGGAGGAGAGAAGGTGCTGTGTCTCTATGCAGGCTAACTGATGTGGAGGACAGCCTCCTTTGCTTGATTGCCTCTTGTCTTTGATTGTGTGGTATGAAGTGGCTTTTTGGCTTAATTGCTATACAGTTAGCTTGTTTTTTCCTGCGTTGGAGTCAAATGCTTTAGACCTGAAAGGAAAAGAGAAACTACTACAACATTCTTGCACAACTCAGGCTCCTGCGCAGTTCCTTTTACTCATTTGCTATGACTCCTTATTGAGTATCACAATTGAAAGAATGATGAGATACATTTTAAAGGCCTCAAAAGAGCTCTGCTAGTTAAAAAGAAAAGCCAAACTTGTTTCAGCTTTGATAAGAAGAGCATTTAACTGAGAAGAAAAGGCTGAACTGAATTTGAGCTTCTATCCATCTTACTACCTTTGCAAGTGAGGAAAACAGTATAATTTCCATTTGAAATAAACAGAAAGTTTTTTTTTGTTACAGGAGGTTGTAACAGATTTTAAGAATCATTACCCTCCCTTCTAATTCTATTGTTGTAGATTTCTTATCAACTTTTACAAGCTAATCTGATTAATCTGCCTCAAGTTAAATTTGTCAAATAAAATTTGCATCTAGTGCAGATTGACCATCCATGTTATGAGCCTCTTAATATACAAGATGAATGTGATGGCAACATCTAATAAGCTTATAAATGATGGTTTTGGCATGTTAATCAAAACAAGGAGCTGTGGTTATCCTTTAATGCTTGGTATTCTCCATTTGCATTTGTTTCTGTATCAAGGTGGATAAGTAAATTAGATATTTGACTACCAGCTAGAATTTTATGGCAGGATATAAAGCTAACCTCAGGTGCTGTTTAGTAATCTTTTCCCTTATTAAAAATGTCTTGCACACAACAAAATTAATAATATTTCTGACAAATATGTTTAAAATGATAACCACTCAAGGCAAATCATTGGTCTAGAAGCAGTTTCTTCTTGTTCTGTTTCTTCTTGGGCTCCATGATGGGATCAATCCTGACCAGCTGGCATGGCTTCTTGCAATTATACTAATACATTTATGTTATTTATTACAATCTATATAAAACATGTTCAATTAAACAATATACCAACAAAAAAATCTACATAATAAAGACTCACCAGATTAACCATAGAGGGAGCTGTTAAATTTCCAGCACAATATGAGCACAGCAATGTTCACTGCATTTAAGACATTTTTATTTTTATTTCAGATCAATCAAAAATCTAAATTGTTAGAAATAGCTAACAATTTCACTTAAAATTTTTCTCAGAATTGCGAGATATAAACTCGCAATTGCGAGTTATAAGGTCCGAACTGCGTGATATAAACTTGCAATTGCGAGAAATAAAGTCTGAATTGTGATTTATAAAGTCAGAATTGTGAGATATAAAACTCGCCATTCCAACTAGCAGTTTTCTTGTTTTTATTTATTGTTTAATTAATAGAAACAACCCAAGCATATCAACCATCATATGGAAGCCTAAATAAGATTAAATTTGTCCATTAGTATGTAAGATTTACTATATTTCACGGGGTTCCCAGATTTTACATTTCTTCAGCACCAAATACCAATGACTTCAACACAATCTATGGTTTTTAACATGAAATTTATTCACAGACATTAAAAAATGAATTATTTGACTTAAAGTAGGATATCAGAAAATGTATTTCTTAAATTCTTACCACTGAATTGTACAGTTTAGCGGGACATGATTCTTTTGTTACAACAAAAACTTCTTTTGGAAACAAAAACTTCGTTTAACATCATGTTTTGTGCTTTTCACTATGCTTAACCCTGGCTTAATATTTTAACTATAAAGTTGGATTTATCTGGATTTATAACGCATTTTGATTGATCTCATTTAAAAATACAGTAAATGCTGTATTAAACTAATTTCAGAGCTCTGTATACTGTAGGTCATTACACTGTATAGGTCAACAACTGGAACGATTTAATTGGAAGGTTATTTTTCATGGTTTTTAAATAATAAAAATAACCATGCAACGTTCTGGGAACACTATATTATGGTTGCAAAATAATAACCTAAAAATAACCATTAGGGAAAGTTCTGTATAAGTTATTTTAGGATAGTAAAAAAATACAGAATGAGATTAAAAAGACATTGTGCCCAGGGCCCTCTGGATTCTTAATCTGGACCTGATCTCAATAGTTGAATGTTTGATACACTACAGATGAATTGACAGCTATGGATAGGAGCTAAACATTGAGTAAACCATGCAGCTTCCTCTAGATGATGAATGATGATAGCTGGCATGCTGTTGACATTTAGAATCGGTGCAGACATTGAACGTGCGTCTGTTTTATTTTGTGAAGACATCTACACTGACTCTGTTAGCAGTGAAAAGGCCACCGAAGGCTCCGAAATGGATCAGACAACCTGAGAGTGGAGGATGAGGAGGGAAGAAAAACTGAAAGGTAGCAGGGCCCATTGCAGTGGCCCCCACAGTGAGAGAAGGATTGGAAGGATGCAGCTCAGCAAACTGTGACTCAAAGTGGGAGGAAATGCTGTCAGAATCAGGCAGTGGATTACAGACGCATGGAGCATAACTCTAAACACAACTCAATATTACAGAGTCCAATAGTGTGGGACTGATGTTAATAAGGCCTTAGCAAATGATTGAGCATTATTATCATTGATTACAGTTTTCACACTCTTGGATTGGTGAGTATCGAGGCCCGCCAGTAAGTTGTTAATGTGCCGAGCAGCGGCTGTCAACACAAGAGAAAGAACAGCTGTGAGACGCCATTAGAGGTTTCTGACATGGTGACGGAGAACATCTAGTTTCCTTATTGTTGCGCAGCTTGTGTGTGTTATTCGTGCCATCGATTTTTCCCACAGAGGATTTTGTGTCAGGCTTACAATTTTCCTCTGCAGGAAAGATATAAAGTATTTTGTATACTGTGAACAACCCTGTCAGCATAGTATATGATAGTTAAGGGTTAGTTTAGTTAGTCATTTTTTTGTTTTACTACTATGAGGACGGTTGAAAACAAATGGAATTTTATATCCCACATGTGAAAAATAAGCTTGTCCTTATTTGTTGACCCTGAGATCGATTGGTACGAGGGCTTTTGCTAATATCTAAATGAAAAAAAACAAGCACGCGAACAAACCAAAAACAAACAGCAGAAACAATTAAACACAATTGTAGCCAAACAAAACACAGGCATTTTTTCATCTTGCTGTAATTATATTTCAATCATGCAAATGAGTCAGTTTTAGTAGTTAGGGGGTTGTTCGTGTGTGTAATTGAAAACGGGAATATTGTCTCGCATCAAAATCTCAGCAAATGCATTTTCTGGCTCCTAATCAGAGCAACCACCATGAGCAGCTTGGGCTCAATCGCAACTCAATCTTTGCTGAATTGAATCGTTTTATCTTAATTAACTGTGTAGAATCCATCCAGGTCTCAAGCGTGCCAATTTCAGCTCCCTGCATACAGCAAATTGTACCCCCTCCCCCACCTCTTTAATAAACATGTCTCAGGCTCTCTGGGATATCGACTCGAGGCAGTGATCGACTGATGGACAGCGGCACGGTCCAGTGTATAAGCTCTATCTAAAATACATTATCTTCTCCTGTCAGCTGAAGGGATGGAAACCACAGGGCTGTTTTCCTTTACTGCATCGTGTACCATTCAGGGAGGCTGTACACTGAAATTCCTTTCAGGCAGAACACATCGCACTGCTTTTCACTCGAGATACGGGCCTATCCAACCTGCACAGGTGAACACCGGTTTGTTTTTCAAGAATATTTATTTTCCAAGTTCATGGAATGAATTACCACTGCAGATGTAGACGTTACAGAAATCAGAAAGGTTTGAATAGATAGAATAACCCAGATATTTCTTTTCTTGTCCCGTGTTATATAAGTCTTTGTGAAAATGACAGAATATATTTTGGACATTTGAAAACTTTTTTTTTTGCAACTTTCATGTCCTTCTTTTTCATCTCTCTGTACCATCTAAAATTGGAAACCTTTAGGCCTGGAAAATACTCTAAGATTTAGAGTTCGATTTTGTGTTTCTGAATTTGAAATGTGCCAGACTACAATTCATAAGACAGTGCAAGTACATTCTCAGCATTGTCTTTGTTATTGTCAGTTCAACTACTGTTATGGCAGAGCAATAGTCTGAAGAGAGTCTTGCTGAGCAAGTTAGCTAAAGTTTACAGAAACTTGAATAATAACTAGAAATGCACCGAAATACCCAAAACAATTCCAGCCCAATATTTTCAGGTGCAGAAATGTTGGTGCATCGCTAATAATAACAAATTTGATGTATTGGCAAATGCGTCTGTTGAAGTAGATCATTTGTTGGCAATGTGCTCATGTCTGTGTTTGTGTACTAGTTTCTTACTTGTATAACCAGTTGGACAAAAAGCTACAAAATCAGGCATGAGGAGCAAAATATGATGTAACAATGATTTAATTTTATTACCTTAGGCGTTATATTTCCCTGCACCTAGCTTTACTCCAAAGTGCTTAGGATTATTTTCTTAATAATGAAGACCAATTATAATAATCGTGTTTCTATAATGTCTCTAGTTGCATATGCATGCTACCCTTATAATTACTATTTAATCACTGTTAGATTTTTACTGTTCGAATAGAACTGGTGGGAGCATTTGTATTCTACAGTTGCTTTATTTGTTCTATGCATTAGTTAGTTCATTATGTAACCATTTGTTTGTTGTGTTGTTGTTTATGCAGATAAGTGACTGTAAGATCAGCCAGTATCTGCCAGATTGCTCTGACAATGCCATACAAAACAACAAAACAGCATTTGTGCATTGCATATACATGCTAATATGCAACTAGTTAAAGGGGTCATGAACTGGCTTTAAAAAAAAAAAAAATTATATTGTTGTCTGAGGTCAACTTATGACGTTCATGTCAAGGAAAAGTTGATGTCTCCACACTGTCTTCTTGGCTGAACCTGCGAGTTTGGCAGCATCTGAGTTACGTGTGCGTCTGTAAGCGTGTGACAATACTTTTGAGGATCTCTGACACAGGAATCATTTAGCCCAACCAGTCCTCACTGCTGCAGGCCAGAATCTCCAGTACAGCAGCATGCTCCTTTCATTTTTAATGTTCTCAGATCAGCCAACGAGCACATGAGGAAAAAGAACTTCAGAACATCTTATGAATCAAAAGCTGCTGGCTCTAGAGGCTTTTGCATCTCTCCATGCTGGCAAAGTAACTTCAGTTATTGAAGCTCCGTTGGGCCGGCTGGATCCATTCCTGCACTTCAATCACCCCTAAATGAAAGACGATGTACGCAATTAGCCAAACAGACGGTAGTTGCAAATGGTTGACTTTGGCTTCTGGCTCACTACTCTGGCATCCTGTAAATAATGACTGGATGTGATTAGGGAAATGTGTCAGTGGCTGTGGATTTAGCTGGAGTGGTTCATGCAAGTGTGTGTATATGTATGTGAAGGGATGAGCTGTTCTGTTCTACGCATCCATGTTCTACACATCCAGGTAGATAACATTATGATTTGATTTTGGCACAAACTGAACCCTGGAAAACATGGATGTGTAGATTCTTTGTACCAGAGGAAGATTATGTTCCTCTTCCATAGCTCAAAATGCTTATTGGAGTTCTCAGTTGTGTTTCTTTTAAGTACTTGATATCAAATGTTTCTCCTAAAATTCCTCCAAGATTCAACAATAATTATATATTCACTTGCCCTTTTGGGTCAGTGCTGCGTTGAATTCTACATTTTGATGCAAATTCTGCTGATTTGTCATATAGACATGTTATCTACCTGCACTCAAAAAAATGTTTTTTCGATATTGTTCAGTTTATTTAAAAAATAATTTTCATTTAACACCATTGTATTAGGTTTCTCATTCAAACAAAATTGCATTGTGTTAAACTTACTTGAAACAGTTGCGTTTTAGCTCAACTCAGTATTTTCATTTTGAAATAACATGTTTTAGTTAACTAGGCTGAAAATAACATTTGATGCTTGTTCAATTTACTTAAGTAAGTTAAGTTAATCCAACACAATTCTTTTCAACCACATTACTTAATCCATTTGAGTTGAGAGTACATAAATGATTTTAGTTGTTTTAAAACTACATTATAGAAACCAGAGACAGGATTTTCCCTTCCCATCATGCTTTGCACAGGACTGGATACGGAGTGTAAATGTTGAAATAAAATGTTATTGTATGCATTTTTTTCATCAAGATGAAAAAATTGTGAGACTTGTTAATGTTTAATGTTCTTTTATTTTTATATTTAAAAGAGATTCTGGTATGTTAGTGTTTTTGGAGGTTACCATTGTGGTGAAGTGTAGAGCATGTGCTTGGGGTGAGGACCTGCTGAAAACAATTAAAGTTGTTTTAATAATAAAAAACAACTACTTTGTGCATGCCATGAATGTAACAAAACCATCTTTTGGCTATAAGATTTTGTAAAAGGTTTTCTTGTTAGATAACATTTGTAAATGTTGTAAAAATTGTAAATAAAAATAATCAATTAAACTGGATGACTTTTTTTGGGTTTTTGTTTGATATTGATTTTAGAATAATTGAATTTAATAGTTTTGGACAAAATTAAGAACTTGATTCAACTAAATGGCGTTAAATTAACCTTAAGTAAGAAACTTAAGTTTACTGAAATAAACAATGTTAATTAAATTCAACATAACCCAGTTATTTTTTTGTAAAAAGAAAAAAAATAGTGATCAATAATGTTTGCAAATACACCTTAACATTTAGTGAGAATATAAATATTTCTAGCAGTTCTGAAAATACATTATAAAGCAAGACTCTTTTGTGGTTGGGCCAGTGAAAATGTAGTGCAAAAAAAATGTTTGCGTTCATATTGAGATCTCTAAACTTTTGAGTTTAGAATTTGGTATCTTTGCAAATCTGATCATAGTCTGATACATTGTGAGTATCTCTTTTAAAAGTCTAGAGGACTTTTTTTTTTCTCGGGAGAAATATCTGAGAGGCGGAAGTCTCTATTTAATCTCATTGCTAAGATCACATTTGCATTTTTTTTTTCTTTCTTTTCTGACGGTACATATTTAGCACATAGTAGCGAGACTAGATGCAGGTATTTTCATAAGAAGCCACTAAAGGTAGTGCAGTGGATATGAGCTGTTTCTGGTTGATGAGTGTTAGATGTGTGGCAGGCAGAAGCAGTGGATCAGCAGTGGTCTTTACTGTCTTGTTGTATATATTTATGAAGCAAGCATGTGACATGCAGCTTGAGGCTTGAGCAAGGCACCTAACCCCTAATTGCTCCCTGGGCGCCACAGCAGAAATGGCTGCCCACTACTCTGGGTGTGTGTGTCCACTACTCACTACTCCTAATGTGTGTGCACTAACTTGGATGAGTATGGATTACTATAATTGGCCTTCACATTCACTTTCTTTCTTGCACTGGAATTGTTTAAAATCGATTGAATGAATTGGCAAGACAAAACACGTGCAAATGATAAACATTCACTCTACAATGGTTAAACTTTGCAATTTATCCGCAAATCACATGCGTGTCGATCCATTGGGCCTAGTCCATACGGATCACGTATCAACTACGATCTGTTACACCCTCAATTATAGTTGAAAAAATTAACTTGTTACTGAAAAAGCTGCAATGTTTTGAGAAGACATAAAAATTTTTATTGGTGTCAATACTAACTCCCCAGCACTGCATGCTGACTGCATACACTTACACTACACCGATTTTTGGTTGTGTTATTGAGGGAGGAACACCCCCAACATGTCCTTAGCATTAGAACTGGGATCAGTCAAAGCTGTCATCCTTGTGCCGAGGAGGCTGATGCAGAGGCATCTGCTCCCAATCCTCTGTTGTACAGGCTCTGCAGCTCACACTAGTAGGGGAGGGTTTGCACGCAGATTTGCATGCTGCTCGCACTGTGTTTGAGACAACAAGCCACAGCAGCACAACACAGTCTCCTTCAAACCTATTACATCCCTCTTGGAGCTGCTGGGTGGCAGAAAATAGCAGAGATGGCAAAATCAGTTGTTGGAGGAGGGAAAGAGAGGACCCAGCAGTTGGCCAGGATGAACTGATGGAGCTTCTTGTGGAATGGCGTGAGTGGCCACCAAGCAGAGAACAAAGGAGAAAGGGAAACTAGAAGTTCGCTGTTTGCATTAAAGGTAGTGGAGTCTCGCTGAGTTTAGGATGCAACCACCATCAAAGTACCAGAAACTTTTGGAGAATAGAAAGACAAACAAAAATGAGCTAAATGTGGATGTTTGTTAACCTACCCTTTTAAAAAATCTAATCCAATGGTGTCTCTGGAGTTCAGGATGCTATAAAAACTATTATCTAGGATATAAAGTATTTGACACTTTTGAATGGATTTGTTGCAGCAAAACCTCTTTTTGTCAGATCAATGTAAGCATAAACACAGAGGTTTTTGCAAGGTGTTATTTAGAACCGCTCATTAAACTGGAGTAGAGAGATTAATTGCGTGTTGTGTTTGGGTTGAGATGATAAGAGGCTTAGGTATTGATCCAATTCTTTAGACCTTTAAAGGATGAGTTGAGCCAAACTCCCACGTGTTGGAGCCAGAGGAATAATGCAAACTGTCCACTAAAAGCCACTGAAAAAAGGCAGACAACAAAATCAAAATGGCTCGATACTTTATTGTTGTTACGGTTTAGTAATTTACCACTGCTGTCATTCAGCATGCACTTTTATCCAAAGCAACCTACATTAGCTTATACTGTAGCCAACTTGGTGTTAAAGTGTCATGAATCCCCCCCAGTTTTAGCCTGGTTGTTCACACCTCAGAGATAAAAAAAGTCTGGGGGGAAGAGGGAAGACAACCAATAAAACACAGACCTACAACACACTAATTATTCAGACACGTGAATATTAAAATATGAGCGGAGGGGGAAAAACACAGAGTTGAGGGCACCTTGATGTGTTTTGAAAATGTAGGCTAATCCTATGACAACAAACGAGGGAGAAACACGGAAGAACGTTATAAAGATTTAATAATATTTTCACGACGTTTATGAGCACTACGCAATGACACACATCAGTTTAACAAAGAATAAATGCAGAGAAGCGGTCAGAAACGGTTTGTCCAGCCCCTACTGGAGCCCCGCAGCCAATCACCACTCCGGATCTTGATGTCAGAATCCATAACGTTGCTCCGACTTAGCTTTTCAAACCGAAAGACAAAAATTGCTTTAAAAATGCAAAAATAACTAATTTCCACTTATGAATAAACATAATGAGTACCTTTAGTGTTCAATGATGTGCGGTCTGTACATATGTTCACATCTCAAAAAATTTGTTTTGGGGTTTCATGACCCTTTAAGTGGATCACCCATTGCTGAATTTGAACCTGCACTCTTTTAATTACCACCAACCCAGATTTTTTTTTTTTTTTTTTACTTTGCTTTGCCTTGCCTTTTTGTTTCATTGTTTTCAGCTGTTTCAGCCAAAACAAACTTTACTTTTATAAGTAGTGAAGTAAACAATCAATAAAATATTGTAATATAACTGTAATAAATATTTTTCTGTTTAATTAATATTTTATTTTATAAAGCGTATTAATATTATTAATAAAAATATGAATCTTATTTTTTGATTAATATATGCAAGGTCTAATTAGACCTTGCATATATTAACTGAATTCACAGAGCGTTCAAAAGATGTGTATGATTTATTTATTTATTTTTACAGAAGAATTATTTGGCATCCCTAGTCAGAGCCAGATGTGTTCAGCTACAGGTAGCCTTTGAAGTGAGACCAATAGGTGTGTGGTATGGCCATTATTTGGCTAGATGAAGACCAGTAAGCTGTTGCATTTTGGATCATCCGTAGTGGCTTAAATAGTGGCAATTGTGAAATAAAATAAAGAGCTCCAGGTTTGCTGTAGGGCTACAGAATTTGGCCAAAACTTTTGTGATTACATATCAAAGTAATTATAAATGAACGATAATTATTATTTAGTTTCAACAGAGCAGTGGAGAAATAACAAGAAAATACATGGAGACAAGAGGGAACATCACTGGGTCCCCAATAGCACAACAGCTCTATATATATATATGTGCCACAACATTTTAACCACTTGGTTATACCACCACCTTGAAATACCTGAAATAAGACTGTGGTTCTGTGGATCAGCTTTTTTGTTATTTGTCTTATAAGTCTTTTGAAGGCAGATTGAAAGGTTTGCTACCCCCTAGATTCTTACCACCTGAGCTGCACAGTACTCAGTGCTGGGCCCGGTGCAATTTTCCATGATCAAATCACATGGTCTATCTCATCACTGCTGTGCTATCAACACTATATCTCATACCCACTTCCTGTCTCCAGCTCTGTTCTCGTTGAAATGATCTCAACTTGTCACTTGACATTTCAACTTGATGGCTTTTCATCACCTCAGGCTCAACCTCGGCAAGACTAAATTCTTCCTCCCCTTTTCCAGGACCTCCCACAGTTAATCTACCTCCATTTCGGTTGAAGGTCAAACAGTCATCACCTTCCTATGTGTGAAAAGCCTGGGAGTTGTCCCAGATGATTTTCACAGATCACACCGTGGTCGCTACTTCATGCTTCACAACATTACGACTATTTCTTTGACCCCTACTCCATCCATTTTCAGGCTTTAGTTATCACTTGAGTAGATTATGACAGTTCACTCCTCACTGGTCTGCATGCACATGCCATAAAATCTGTCAGGAACAGTCAAAATCCTGCTGGCGGATTAATGTGAAAATTCAGTATTCAGTGATCTAGTTGGGTCAATAACATATAAGAGTGTCCACGATAAAGAAAAATCTAGTTTAAAACATGCCAAGGTCTTAGAAATGTACTCTTTGTATTTATGTTGGTTTCATATGGGTTTAAAAAAAAAGAAAAGAAATTCAATGACTTTTTATTTTATTTTTATTTTAATAAATGTAAAAACTTTTTTACAAGTATAATGAATTATTTACTTTAATGCCCCTAAATATATCTAAGTGAATTTTATTACTGAAATGAAAAACATGCTTATCATATAAGAGGTGTATTCAAACATTGTATGCATGAATGGCATTTTTAATGTACTTTTGGAATAATTTCAAAGCGTCATGCTATTGACCCTGTTAACTTCACACTAGGGCTGTACGATATGGCCAAAAAAAATCACATCTCTGTATTTTTTGGTTGAATGGCAATATACGGTATATATCTCAGTGTTTTCTATGTTTTCTATTTGGATAAAAAAATCTGTATTTAAAAAAAAAAATTCACATCCTGCCCAATGATGTCCTGCAAACAGTGTTTATATTGAAGGCTATGAAAACAGTAAATGTAATGTAGGCTATGCTATATATTAAGTGCAAAAAAGGGGTTAAAAACATTACAATCTAAAAACAAAAAGAATGATTTTATTTTCAAATTCACTAAACTTAAAAATAAAAAATAAAAACAAAAGCACAGACTAATTATAATAGCCTACATTTGATTACCTCATTATAATAGTCCCTTTCATTAAAAACAATACACTTACAGTTTTAAAATTCTACATGTGGCACATTTATTTTATCACAAATATTTTAGAAATATGTATATTTTAGTAAGATTTCTTTGTGCTCCTATTCTATTGTGCACCATCTATTCGGCGGTCGTTCACGGATGTCTGTGGATTTTAACGGAGATTCGCTTGCAGAAGGCTCGTCCACTCCTCACAGCAAAATGGAAATGCATGACTTTCTAACATTTACAGATGAAGAATATACCTGTGAAATGTGATGCTTTCCTCAGTGCATAACTTGCATCTCAAACGCATTAAACAGCGCAAGAATGTGTCTGTCAGCGCATCTGACGGGGCAAGCTGCTTTAAACTATACGTGCTAACTATATCTTACCAGTTATTTTGAAGCCCTTAATATAAAGCATGACTCATGTTTAGGGCAAATTGGATTATGCACATCCCCGCAGCAGCTCACTGTATATCAATATAAATGGTATTGCCTCATTCCATATCGTTTATATTAAATATATATTGATATATCGTACAAACTCGATATACCGCCAGCCCTACTTCACACTATGTCACGTCGGTATACATTTTTTCCCCCCAGGAATATCAAATGCAAGTTAGAACATTTCGTAACTCCACGTGGCCCATTTGACCATAATTGACCGTTCTGTTTTGGACTCTTGACTGGTTGTACAAACTGTGGTGTTCTTCCCCCTGTATTTGTTCATGGCTCTCCTCTTTAGTTCTTTGTGGGAGGTGGAGGGTTTTAGTTCTTATGTAGCCTTCCTTCTCTCTGCTCTTGACAGAAATGGAATAAAGGCAGCCTATTCTGGGTTGAGCTATTACCTGATAACAGGCTGTCATTTTAAAACCATTTTGAAGTCATTTGCCGCTCTTTGTAGTGCCATTGTAGTACCACTTGCGTTCCCACTTCCCCTGCCGCACACAATCCTTCCCTGCTCTCCAGCCAGAAGACAATTCCTTATAACTGATTAAAAAAAGTACTCTATCACCGTCAATTAGAGCTGAAAAGCTGACTTGGAAGAACTCTATATATTTTTTTTATTTATTAAACCTACTAAGAAATAACATCTGTAGAGGCTTAATCGTGCTGACTTGATGGCCAGTGAATTGAGCATTGTGGAAGCCCAGTCTTAAGATGACAAGAACAGGAACTGCACAGCCCGTTCAGATAGGTAGGGCCTGGTTTTCTGATGTTGTTAAGCACAATTGCATGACCTAATGGCTGTGTGGACAGTGAAGTTTAACTGGTCCTCAAACACTTTCCCCAAATTGCTGGCTGATTTTATTTGAATGTGTGGAGTGTTGGTGCCTCTTACAGCTTTGGTGAAATGAGATTTCTTAAGCGTAAAAAAACGGTAGAACAAGTTTTTTTCCCCCGCTGAAATACCCTGCAGTGTAGCTGACATATGACTTTTTGTTGGATCTCTTTAAGTTAATGAAAAACAACTGTATTTGCCAAGAGATTTTTCTGTTTTTTAAACGAACATTTAAGGGTGTAAGTCAAACAAACAAATTTCACCCCTAAGCTTTTTCATGTGGATTTTAAGGGCTGCATTTGATGCTTTCGTAAGCCTCCGCTTTCATTAAACGGATATTTGTGTATACTTTTTATGAAAGCATCTCATTAAAATAGAAAACCGCATTTTAAGTCCAATTCTTGTTGGTACCAGAAGCCCATCAGGCTCTCTGTATGACAAATAAAACTCACTGTTAGTACACCATGATGTTTTCCTAATCTTTCCCTGAGGTAAACTTCCTTGTACCAAACAGAAAAATCCTCCCATAATCCGTTGAAATTGCAGTGCGCATCAACACATTCTGACAATTCTATACACGAGTGACCACAAACAGTCTTTTTCTTCCTCCCCAAATTGGAGCCCACTGTAGGCTCTTTTGGTCAGTTAAAATGTGTCCCACTCCCCCACCTCAATTCCATGAGCCATTCAGAAACGACACAGTCTTGGAGGGAAGCCATCATGGCTAATCTCTAGGGCAAATTTATCAGCCACTGATCAGCCCATTGACCTTCGGCACAGTACCCCGGTATTTCAAGGACTGATGTCCCATGAAAAACAGGTTTTTGAAGAATGCCACAGTGATATAGAGACATTTTATGAGGCGGCCCGTACTTTTATGGCTGGCAATAAAGAAAAGGGAAACTCGGCGGAAAGCTTTTTCTCAGCAAAAACCGGAGGCAGAGAGAGGTAATTATCTGGCTTAACTTTTTTGCTGTTACTTACAATGTCTTAGGGGGCCGGGAGAGCTGATAGATAGATATCGCTATACGCTGTGTTGAGTCAAAATGACGAGGGATATTTTACTTGGGAACAAAGGGAGCCTCATTTCACTGTGGCTGAAAGCTGAAATGTGTCTGAACTTGGAGCCATGCACACTGGGACGTGGAGTTTATCTCATTTCAGCCTCGTATTCTCCTCTCTCCCCTTCCCTTTTCTTCTTAGCGTGTTTGCTGGGCTCATGAGGACTACTGGCGCTGTGGCTGATTGTTTGGAGCTGTTTGTCTCCTCTCAGTCAGATGCATACTTCTCATATATGTTTCTGATGGTCAGCTCTTTAATGGTAGAGAGAAATTATATATCACAGTAGTCACAGTGCTCTTGATGTGATTTATAAACTATTGAAACTGATATGTTCCTAATTCTGAGTATCTGATTTTTTGTGTAGGCTAGTCCACTGGTAGTGTAAATCTACTACTACTATTCTTTTACTGCCATTGACTGAATTTTCAAGATATCAGTGTTTTCAGTGTTATACAGTGCTATTACGCATCTTCTAGTGCAGACTCTCCGGATCAAATAGTAATGAGAAGTTCGGATCATTTTACTGACTCTGATCTTTGAATCTCGTTCATCAAAATGAACGAATCTTTTTTCGAGTCATTTCGTTCATTTCAGTAGAATATAATTAAAATGTTAAAACGTTCATCACGTGACAACCTCATAAGCTATAAGGCTATGCAGTCGGTACCATATACAGAATTGATTAGTTCACGTCTCGAGTCTTCGGGTTCGAGTCATTCGTTCATTATGTGACATCCCCATAAACTGAGCTATACAGTCTGTAGTACCGGATACAGAAATGATTAGTTTATCTCTCGAGTCTCGGGTTTGAGTCGTTCGTTCTTTTGTCACGTAACTATGACGTATCTTTGCTTTATCAAAGTGATTTTCCCCATCATACGGATAAAGTTTGTTTAAAGCACTATTCTTTATTACCACATTATGGAAAATAACCATCATGACAGAAATAAATATATAATAAATAATAATAAATTGCAAGAAATAAAAAAGCTACAATTTGAGACCAGAAACACATCATGTAACTGTTAGAGTAAAAAAAACTGACTATGTGCTTGTTTGTAAGGAAGTTTGGGAATTATTAACTAATTCTGTATCCAAATACAGCTGTCATGTCACGTGACAAAAAAACGAGACTCAGAAGACTCGAGAGGTAAACTAATCATTTCTCTTTCCGGTACAGACAGCATAGCCTCTACGGGGATGTCACGGGATGAACAAACAACTCGAACTCAAACCTGAAGACTCAAGACGTGAACTAATCAATTCTTTTTCCTGTACAGAACCTATGGGATATTGCGCATGCCTGTAAACACGAAATGAACGATTCACTCTCTGAGACAGTTTGTTGCTCCCGAGTCATATTAAAAGTTTGTTCAAAATGAACTAATCGTTCATGACCGACCCATCACTGGGATCAAAACACAGGAGAAGAAGAAGCAAAAAACAAGTTATAGAAGATTGCTCACCCAAATGTAAAATAACACATTCATCAAACATTAAACACCATGTAAATCAAAACTGCCTAACATTACCGAATGAAATGTCGACCCAGAATGAGCTAAAAAGCTGTGAAGTGTTTTGATCATCGTTCTGAATCCCATCTGTATTAAGTCTTTGACAAAAATACAATTTTCTCAGCTTTTTGCCCTACTCACATTCAAGTGCTGATAAAAAAAGACTATAAATGCATGAAGCTACAATAAAATGTTTTTAAATTAGTTGAAGTAGGCTACATTTAAAGGTTTATTTCAAGTATAAAAAATGTATACCTAAATAGGAACATTGTAGTATACTTAAAGTGCAAAAATAATGTATAAATAGTAAACTATGAGTATGATGTTATGTTCTCTGTTCACAAGCGTACTTTCAGTTTAAAACTACTAAACTAGTAGTTTACTGAGAGTATACTTCAAAGTTTACTTTCATAAACTAAAAAAAATACTACTAGTATTAAAATAGTCAACTACTAGTGTACTTAAATTTCACTTGTAGTACAGATGTTGTACAAATGAGAAGCGTAGTTGTGAACTAGTTGTGCACTTAAAGTTTACTACTGTTACACTTAAAGTACACTTAAACTTTACTTTTTATTTACTAAATTGGGCCAATTTAGTCCCAAGCAGTATTAGTACTAGTACTAGTACATTGATATTAGTATACTTGCTACATAAAGTATACTTAAAAATATACTTGAACATAACTTAAGTATACTTCATAAAATTAATTTGAAGTATACTTCTTTTTCGTAAGTGAAAAACTTTGAGCTGCGTGGCAAAACATTTACAACCCAGAAGCCCTGAGCCTGGAGCTCGGTGGAGAGATTTGATGCACATTTGATGACTATCTAATGTTTTGTTACTTCATACTGCTATACATGGAAAAAGTAGCTGGTTATTGGAAAAGCAGCACTATTATAAAAGCTGTGCTTTTGTCATGCTACTGAAAAGTGTAGTTACATTTGTGTACATGTACTAGTTACTGCCAACACTGGATTGATTTAGTGTGGATTGAACTTGGCTGTCATGCTGATCATGATTAAAGCATTTTCTATTGGACACTCTAAAACCCATGTGGTTTCTTCATCGAGATCAAAAAATGTTCAATGCAATTAAATGCCATCTTGCCATGCATAAATTCAGAGTTGTGGTTTTATTGGCGGTAAATATCCACAGTGCATACTGAATGCATCCAAAGCCCTGTCATCAGTTAAAACAGCAACAGTGTCGTTTCAGAGATTCAGTCTCACTGCCACATGCTCATGCCCACTGGGAGTCTGGCCAACACGGTGGTGAGCTTTCATTATACAAGTGTTTTTATTTATTTATATATTTTGAATTGAACACCATGTCTGATTAATTTGTTTCCATATTTCCGTGCAATGGCTATGTTAACGTACTCATAAAAATATAGATTTTTGGTGGATTTCTTCTACACCCCTGCAGAATCCTAGGTAATATCTTTTCAAAAACATATCACATTATCGAAATATACATTTTTAGGTAACACAAAATGTCTGGTTATCCTTTTGTAGCAGTGGTAAGATAGCAGTCTAATCAGTTAGCGATATTAACAGTGATATTTTATATTGTCAGTTTTGTTTTAGTAATTTTATGTGCTTTTGTAATTTTTAATAGTTTTTTTTAAACTAGCTTTAAGTTATCGTTTATCTTTTTTTGTGGTGTTGGTTCCTGAAGTAGTTTTCTCCATAAGGATCTTAGTTAAAAAGTGATAAATTATGAACCAAACTAAACCGCTACGAGGTAAATCACAACATTACAAACTTTGGCTGTGTCTGAAATTGCCCCCTATACCCTTAAATAGGGCACTATTTGAGGGGACATCCATTTGTAGTGGTGTCCGAAACCCTAGAGGATGTTATCGAGTGCACGTTCAATCACGCAATGCTCCGCAATAATGAGAGTAAAACTGATGTACACGCAACGGCTAGAAAATACCTATAATGCACTGTGAGAGCGTCTGACCAGAAGATGTGGGTACAGCATAATATCATACAGGTATACATTTCTTTTTAATTGATTATTGAATTGTTACATTGTATACATAGTTTCCGTGACAGAGTTCAAGATAAATCTTTTCATCTTACTACTGGAGCTGCCAGTTTGCTATAAGTTTCAAATAATTATTAAACAACAATCACAAACTATGCAAAAGCTGCAGCCCTTCCAGCACACTCAGTGTCCGAATTCGCTCACTCATTTTCATTCACTCCCTCAAGTGAACTAATGGAACTATTAGTGGATTAATGCAGGGAATAGTGAATGAGGGTATAGGGGGGCCATTTCGGACACAGCTACCTATTTGAAGGCAGACTTTTTTTTTGACAAAAGGCAAGATGTACAAGAATGTGTACTTAATGGCTTTAATAAAGGGAAAACAACTACAATCCCATGACGCATTGGAAATGACAATCAAATTAAAAATGACAGATACATGTACAATTTAGTAAAATAAAGTATTTTGAGAGACTGACTGTATTACGTAATTTGCAGTGTTTCACGGGAGCAGGCAGGCTGAAGTTCTTTTGGCACGATTTGTTTGTTTCGATTGTCTCTGGTGGAGATTTCTTTACAGAATCATGGGTGATGTAGTTGTTGTCCAGGAATTCTGGAGTTCAGGAATTAAAAAAAAAAAAAAGCCTTTTGATGGCTTCAGCAAAAGTATATACCATCGATTAACAACCTCAGAGATCTCAGTAGGTCTGTCTTTAATTGTTTATCATGAAAACATTTTCATGAAATTAATAGGATTTTTACTTCCGAAACCCGACTATTGCACTCTGTAAGAATTTCTTTGGAGTCCAAAGGCGACAGAATTCTGCAGGAGACTGAATCTTGCATGACAGCTGCCTTTAAGATGAATGGGGTTACTAACAAAGCAGGTATTTTTGGTCACCTTGTCACCTGCTATACTGATATCAAGTTTCAAATCATGATTTTGCTCAGCTGTAAACTAGACTAACAAGCTCTTCAATACATTCCACCCTCTGTTTCAATAAGAAATATGTCAGGAAGGAAAATTGCAGTCATCAAGCCATTTCAAAGGGTGTATATTTTTGAACAACTGTTCCCAGTTGGCACAAATAGTACAATTTTCTCTAGTAAATATGCTTGTTTTATAGCTAGGGCTGAATTGTATTGTGTATTGGAACTATATTTATATATGAGTTATGTTTACCACCTCCGCACTCATTCATTGTATTTAAATCAAGTGATCGTATTTAGCTGCTCCCTTTAGTGTAGCTGCTTCAGTTCATAATGTTTGCTCTTAACTTCAGCCAAACAAAATAAAGCCTTAAAACGCCACCATAACACCAGTGCAACCAGCCTATTGCCATTGGCCAAATTGGTCAAGGGATTGTTTCCCTAACACCACCGTAGAGTGAATGATAGCCAAATATGCAAATATAAAAGAACCTCATATTTTCATGCTGGTTTGCGGTTGTCATTTTTTATTGTTGAAGGCTTTGGATTCTAATAATCTGAGCCATCACTCATATTTTCATTTGACTTCCTCCCACCAGCCTCTGTTCTCACTTATTTTTTCATTTGTCTAGGAGATGTGATCCCCGGAGGTATGACTCTAAATGAGAGCGTACCTGCATATCATTACATCATTCTCCAAGTTGTCCTGTATGACACAGGGCCTGCTTCCCTTTTAAGCACCCTCTACCATAATTCATCGGTGCTAGGCTCAGCATCTGACTGAATCCGTTAGTCAAGGGCTAGAGAATTGAGCTGAGATTGCAAACGCTAGTGATTGGGAGAGAGTTTGAATAGATAAAAATCTCACCAAACCAATCCTCAAAGCCTGTTACCTTGAAATAAAAAAGAGAGTGCAACAGTAGCCAATGTGGTTAGTATAACAGGTGCTGTAAGGTGCTCAAATCAGCTGATTTTTCTCCTTCTTCCCTCCTGCCTTGGCCAAATCCAGTTAGCCATCAGACTTCCCGAGTCAATTTACTTTTTCCAGCCCTCACTGCAGCACAATCTAGATCACCGAGCAATAGATAGCAGTAATGTAATCATAAAAAGCCCAGTCTGGACTCAAATGTGTCTTGCACTCTGTGCTTATGTTTTTGGCTTCTTAGGTTTGTTTAGATGTCTCATTGGGGGCACAAGTTCCCTGCAAGCCTTGGTGTGCAATTGCTTATGTTTTGATAAAGTGACTTTGAACAGATTGTGGAAGATATTTCTGCAACCAGGCATGACGAATGCAGATCAAGAGTTCCCTTTCGTTCAGTCACTCCGATTAACGTCACTGACTGACGAATGTGGGTTTCGCCTAGAAGCCTATCATCTTCGAGATCTAGAAAATGCCCAATGGCAGTGGCAATGCCATAGGCATGCAGAATTTGCATAGCGTAACTCCGCCCCACAGCGTGGGTATATAAGGAAGTACGCTGGCAACATCGCATTATGTTTCTGCTTCGGAGCCAAGAGCGTCTATCTCTTTACTCCTTAAGCCTTCTGAGTTAATCGTCAAGCTTCTTTGAGACAAGCAGCTTTCCAGTCGGTGTTGGTGTTACGGCCATACACCAGCGATCCAGCGATCGCATACTGCTTGCCTGCTGATCTGTGCAGTGATCTGCATCCAGCTGGTATCCGTTCCCTGGGCGCTTCAGCATCGCTGTGAAGTTTCCTCCTAAAAGAGCTCACACGTGGCACTTATTTGTCAAGATGTCTCGCCTGTGTGCTTCTGCGTGCGGTCAGTCTCTGCCACCCTCTGATGGGCACAATCACTGCCTGACGTGCTTGGGCTTTCAGCACGCTCAGACAACGATTGTGGATGAGTCATGTTCCCACTGCGGGAACATGGCCATCTCGGTGCTGCAGTCGAGACTCAATGAGCTCCGTGCTGGTGCGAGAGTCCCCTCTACCACACCCCAATCTGCCGTCTCTTCGGGAGGCGGCACTTTGGCTGGTGGCCAGGGTGACCTGAGGGTGACGGTGTGGAGCAAAGCCCCGACGCTCATGCCTCGGGCCACACCCCCCTCTAGCGCACCGCTCCCGCCGTGTGTCCAAATTGGGACACCGGAGCCGGCTCATGCTGTTCTGTGTGTCTCGTTTGGTCCCGCAGAGGACGAGATGTCGTCGATCGCCGCATCGCAAGGTGGTCTAGAGTCCTCCGAGGATGATGATTCGGCTATGCTGCCGCCTTCCGGTGTGCCAGCATTGCCCGAGTCGGACCCGGAGTTGACAGCCATGCTTTCCCGGGTAGCCACGAGCCTCGGGTTGGACGATTGGTTTTTGGGGACGCCGTGTTCTGACAGCCGTCAGGCCACGCCCCCAATACCTTTTTTCCCGGAGGTGCTTGAGGAGGTCACGTGGTCCTGGAAGTCTGCGTTCTGCGGCCTCCTCAGCCTTCTCTGCCCTCGATGGGGCCATGGCCAAAGGGTACACTGGGGTTCCCCCAGGTTGAACGCTCTGTTGCGATGCAACTGTGTCCTCAGAGTGCTTCAACCTGGCGTGGAGACCCAGTGCACCCCTCCAAAGCCTGTAGGTTCACATCAACCTTGGTGTCGAAGTCCTATAGAGCTGCGGGGCAGGCTGCCGCCTCTTTGCATGCCATGGCCATCCTTCAGGCCTACCAGGCCCGGATGCTCAGGGACATGCACGAGGGTAGAGCTGACCCAGGGCTCAGAGATGAACTTTGTGCCGCCACCGACCTCACCCTCCGGGCGACGAAGGTGACCGCACGCTCCCTGGGCCAGGTGATGTCCACAGCAGTGGTCCAGGATAGACACCTTTGGCTCAACCTGGCTGATATGCGGGACGCCGAGCTGACTCATTTCCTCGACGCTCCCATATCCCAGGATGGGCTTTTCGGCGGCGCGGTTGAGAACTTCGCCCAACAGTTCTCAGCCGCCCAGAAGCAGACTGAGGCTATCAAACACATACTGCCCCGGCGGCAAGCTGCTGCTTCCACCCAGCCGCTGGCACAGTTGCCTCAGCTTGCTCGCCGCCGAGGGCACCCTCCTAAGCGGCGCTCCTGATGCAGACAGCTCAGGGATGGGCAGTTCTTTCCAGGTAGCAGGACCACTCCTTCAGAATCCTTTGTTCCACTGCTGGCCCCCGGGTCAGCAGCACCCTTATGTGGTTAAAGAAAGAACTAACATGTCCATCCCTGAGCACCCAGAGACCGTGCTCGGCAGTGTGCGCCGCCCCCAGGTCATGTTACTCTCGTCCCTCTCTGATGCCAGTCTCTTCTCAGAGCAGACCCCAGTGGAACGCACGTCCTTCCCTGGTCTCCTCTGTCAGGATGCGGCTGATGACTGTGCCCCCACACCGGGACGCTACACCTCGCTGCCCCACCCGGGGTACGTCTGTGGTTCGCATGACCCCGCCGGTGCAGTTCTTGGGAGCCTGGCTAGAGCTTTCCGGACTATCCTGCTGGGTTGCGAAGACCATCAAGCTCGGCTATGCGATTCAGTTCACTCAGGCTCCTCCCCGTTTCCGGGGAGTCCGATACACCATGGTGGGGCCCTGCTGGTGAAGGGTGCGATCGAGCCTGTTCCTCCAGCCGAAATAAAGTGGGTTATGACCGATCCTGGACCTGCGCATCCTGAACTGATCCCTTCACAGGCTTCCGTTCAGGATGTTGACAGCGTGATGTCCAGCAGATTGGTTTGCAGCGATTGACCTGAAGGACGCCTACTTCCATGTCTCCATCCTTCCTCAACACAGACCATTCCTACGGTTTGCTTTCAAGGGGCAGGCATACCAGTACGCGGTCCTCCCATTCGGGCTAGCTCTGTCCCCTCGCGTCTTTACGCAAATTGTCGAGGCAGCCCTTGTGCCACTGTCTCGACGACTGTCTGATCCTGAGTCACTCTCGAGAGCAGGTATGCGAACACAGAGACCTGGTGCTCCAGCAACTGGGAGAAGAGCAATCTCTGCCCAGTGCAGAGGATCTCTTTTCTCGATATGGAAATCGACTCGGTCACCATGTGCACGCAGCTTACGAGCAAGCGCGCGCAGTCACTGCTGACTTGCCTCCGTCAAATCGAGAGCAAGTTATTTCAGAGGCTCCTGGGGCATATGGCATCTGCAGCCGCGGTAACGCCACTCGGATTGCTTCATATGAGACCGCTTCAGCACTGGCTTCACGATCGAGTCCTGAGATGGGCATGGCAGTCGGGCATGCTCCGGGTTCCAATCACTCGGGCCTGCCTGCAGACCCTCACCCCGTGGTCGAACCTCAGCTTTCTAAGGGCCGGTGTTCCCTTAGAACGAGTTTCCAGGCATATTGTTGTATCAACAGATGCCTCCACCACGGGCTGGGGTGCCATGTGCAATGGACTTGCTGCCGCGGGCTCCTGGACAGGACCCCAGCGCCTTCTGCATGTCAATTGCCTCGAGTTGCTGGCAGTACGATTTGCCCTACACCGCTTCCGAGCATTGCTCAAGGGTCAACACGTGCTAGTCCGGTCAGACAACACAGCCACAATAGCGTACATCAACCACCAGGGTGGTCTACGTTCCTGCCGTATGTCTCAACTCGTATGGCTGCTATATCAGCCTACCACAACCTCATGGAGAACAAAAAGGTAAGTCAGCACGACCTGGTCATCAGGTTCCTGAGGGGAGCGAGGAGACTGAATCCTCCTCACGCTCTCCTTGTACCCTCTTGGGACCTCAGTAGTTTTAGATGCTCTGCAGAGGGCTCCCTTTGAGCCATTGCGGTCAGTCGATCTTAAGTTCCTGTCGACGAAGACAGCACTCTTGATCGCTTTGGCCTCCATCAAGAGGGTAGGGGACCTGCAGGCATTTTCGGTTGACGAAGCGTGCCTGGAATTCGGGCCAGCCAACTCTCACGTGATCCTGAGACCCCGGCCTGGATATGTGCCCAAGGTTCCCACCACTCCGTTCAGGGACCAGGTGGTGCCAAGTTGCTGCAAGCGCAGCCTTTGGAGGAGGCAGACCCAGCCTTGGCACTGCTCTGTCCAGTACGCACCCTCCGTGCTTACGTAGACAGAACACAATGTTTCAGGACCTCTGACCAGCTCTTTGTCTGTTATGGTGGGAAGCCATTGTTTTGGCTTACCAGACGCAGGGGCGTCCATGCCCCCTAGGGGTCAGGGCGCACTCCACCCGGAGTATTTCCACTGTAAGCCTCTCCGAGAATGTGTATTTCCCTCGGCAAGCCCTTGCCTCCCCTGGGGTTTAAAGATCCACTTTCGGCTGGTTACCCCAGAGTTCTTCCATATGCAGCCCCTCGCGGGTCATATGTGTATCCTTAAGTCCTACCTACGGGCAGGCACTTGGTGCATACTTCCATCTGGAATATGCTTCCCAGTGTACCTTGGTATTCCTGTGTTAAGTGGGAGTCCTTCGTCCGTACTAGCTTACGACAGGGAGCTCACGCTTAAGCAGGGCACTAGATGACAGCCGAGTGGCGTGATTACACTGGGACCCCCATTCGTCAGTCACTGACGTTACTCGGAGTGACTGAACGAAAGGGAACTTCTCGGTTACCCTCGTTCCCTGAGGACGTCCCTCTGCCACTTCCGCTGTACCGCTGGAACGGCCAGGAGTTCAGTCTTGGCTCCTCAGCAGGTAAACATAATGCGATGTTGCCAGCGTACTTCCTTATATACCCACGCTGTGGGGTGGAGATACGCTATGCAAATCCTGTATGCCCATGGCATTGGCACTGCCATTGGGCGTTTTCTAGATCTCGAAGATGATAGGTTTCTAGGCGAAACCCCCATTTGTCAGTCACTGACGTTACGTCTCCGTTCCCTCCTCCTTACATACGTAACTGAGACGTTTCCTGCCATTAGGGTGTCTCTGAATTTTTTTTAATTATCATTATTGAAAATAGTTATGTTTAATGCATCATGTTTTAAATGGGAAAAGGGGGATCTCCCAGAAAGAAATAGAACTCTTCAGTTTATAGTCCTACACTGAAAACAACAAGTAAAATTTACTTAATTTGTCACCTGGGGCTGAGTAAAAAATAACTGCAAAAGGATCCAGTAGCGAGTTCAAGTGAGTAAGGTTTATTCTTAGAAAACACAAGAGCGAAGAGCACAGAAAACCACAGCACAGGAACAGGGGCAGCGTCCAAACCGGCAGGTGAGTCCAGGAAGGCAGAACAAAGAGGCAGTCACCGGTGATGCAGGGACGCAATGGGCAAATCCACAGCCAAGGGAATCCAGAAACAGGAAGTGGAAAGTGAACTCAGCAGCGTCTCGAATCCCCACACAAACACACACGCTGGAACACCGGACAGTCTGTGACGATCTGACAAACAAGAGTGGGTGATGAGACATTAAATAGGCAGGTGTAATGATGTGCAGCTAGCGGTGATAAGGAGATCGGTAGCAATCAGTGACCACGCCTCCAACACAACCACACACACAGAGAGAGAATGAGTAAGTGAATTCATGAACCATGACATAATTTACTTTTTGCATGCATATTTTTAAGTAAATTTCACATATGGAATTAAGTAAATTCTATTTGACTAAGTTAAGTAAAATTAACAAAGAAAATAAGTAATTTTAACTTGGCCAGTAAAAGGTTGAGTAATTTCTACTTAGTTGAAGTTTTCTTTGAAATACTTTTTTCTCAAATAATATAACATTGAATTAAACCATGCTTTTAAAGTGTATGTTTTACTTAGAAACATATAAGTAAATAAAACAATAGATATTGTGTAGACACCATATCTATGTAATAGTAGTAACGCTGCAACATGAGTAATTAATGACAGAAATTTCATTTTTTGGGTGAGCTAACCCTTTAAGCAAAACAACAGCTTTAAACCTTGATAATAATACTAAATGTTACTTGAGCAACAAATGATTGAAAAAATGATTTCTGAAGAAATGTGTGACACAAAATAGTTACATTTTAAAACATATTAAAATAGGAAACAGATATTTTTGGTGAGCATAAGAGACTTCTTTCAAAAACATAAAATCTTACCAACCCCAAAGTTAGTGTGAATCACTTCAACTGTACATTTTGAAATGGTTTTGTGGATTACAATTTAATTATTAATAAAAGGATGTGAGTTTAATTTATTTTGTAGAACATGAAAGTATCTTCAAGTAATGTTAGACCTTGTTTTACTCATGAAGTGAAAAAACCTAAAAACCTAATTGAAATTCCCAGTGGGAATGCTGACCCACAGTGAATCAGCCTTCCAGACAGGTCTATTAACCGACGTCATGACTGAACAGATCTATTATTTTTGGAGCTAAATCGAGCCCGAACGCGGCTTGATCGCAACTAGCAGTTGCACTGATGTCAACAGAAAAACTGAGGGTTAATTTACTCTGTATCTTAAATGTCAAGTAGCTTTAAAGTGGTGGGTGCAATTTTGCCTAGTTGATGACAAGGAAAGATTCTCTATTTAAATATGTGACAAGCTAATTTTTTTGCTATATGTCTGTCAGTGTCATCCTCTCCGTAGGCTTAATTTCCCCCTCTGCTCGTTTCACAACTCCCAACATTTGAAATCAGCTTAATTTTCTCCCCTTTGCTCTACAGACTCGTCTCCGATAAGGCTTACATGCTGATATTTCGCTCACAATACTGATGCAATCAGTACGTGTGCTCGATACCCAGATAGCTGGTGCCTTTTCTGTCTTCCTCCCTGTCTCTGTCTTGTTATATCTCTCAGCATGTAATTATGTGCAGTGTTGGTTTCTGAAATGTAATCTAGTACAGACTACAAATTGCATGACAAAAATTGTTATCTTTTAGACTAAAGCAATAATCCACCAGTGGCAGTGCATTAAGGCCCTTTCACACTGGACGCGTAACGGAAAAGCAAAGCGGAAAAACGAATATTTTGCGTGCAAATAGTTCGCGTCAAAACCATTCACATCAGCCGCGACACAAATTTGCGACGTCTGTGACGTTGCAGAGCTCCAACATTCCAAAACATTCGTGGCAACAGCTGAGAAAACATGGACACTTCATCATCCAGTGAAGACGAGCTTTTCATTTTCTTTAAAAGACCGAAAAGAAGGTTTTGGGTGCACCCAGTCTTAAAGAACAGAGAGTCTGAAAAAGACACAGTAGCACTGCATCTGACGAGACAAACCACACACTTCAGGAACCAATCGATCCGGAGCAGCTATGTTTCAATCTATGTTTCCAGTTGAGTGCCACAGACGTACTGATGGAAACACATTCACTTTCATTGTCGCGGACACAATTAGGTTTAGAAAAAAATCAACAAGTTTTAACTCAAAAGGTTATGTTATTGTTGTCTGTAGCCTACAGTGGGCAAACACCACTACAATTACAGCTGTAATCTCGTGAGAAATACGATACCTGGCAAAGGTTAATGTTGATTAAATAGCTAGTGACATCTATTGGACATTTCGTCACCTTTGTTTCCTTGTATGTGATTGGTTGAAGCCTTTTCTGCCGTTGCGAGAGTTAAAAAAAATCGTCATCGAAGCGAATAAAATAATTTAATATTCTCAAAATTAATATTAATTTCTTATACTTTACATTAGTAAAATACCTGCAAAAAACACAAAAGATTTGTTTGTGCCGAATACTAAAGAAGTTGTAAATGAAAGACACTTTGGTGACAAGTTAAAAAAAAAAATTATAACTATTAAGTCCAACAAGAGAAGCTCACACAGATTGTAGAAATCGTTTTTGATTTGCATCATCAGTATCACAATAGACAATAGCCCACCTGATTCTATTCGTAGAGAAATATCTAATGAAGTGGACTTAAAAGTTAACTTAAAAATGCTATATGTCCAATAGTATAAATACTGTATATGCTAACATTCATAGACATACAAAGCTATTACTGCATAACAATAAACCTTATTATAAATATCAAATACAGTTTTTTTATAAAATACAAAAAATACTTTTTTTACTAAAATTGCATTATTACATATCCATAGGAGAATGATTCATTAAATCCATTATCTATTCTACAAACATGTCATGCAAAAAATATCATATAAGAAAAACAGTCTCTTGATTACCAAAAATATATTTAAAAAATACACTGGGTTCTTAACAACTTGCCTTCAGTGGACATTTATTACAATAATATGTAACACTTTATAATAACTCGCGTTATGAAGCATTAGTTAAGCATTAGTAAATAGTTCATTTATAATTTATGAAGCATTAATAGACATTAGTAAGCAGTTTATAAATGCATCTGTAAATGCTTTGTGTCAGGGATCAGCCAGGCTCCACCATCACCCAATCACAGCGTTCTATGTCAACCGAGTTCTAATCACCCGCACCTGCACCTCATCTCCCCATCAGCACTGGCCTATTTAAGCACACACCTCACATAGTCACATTGTCTGGTCTTGTTCACGAGTAAGGACTCACCTACCCGATATCACCTACCTGAGGTGTATCTCCCTTGTATCTCCTGCTCCTTCGTCTTCCTGGTCCTCTGTGTCTGTTCCTCGTCTCCTTCTCCATTCACGGGCTTTCTTCCCTTCATCGAAGTGTGTGCACTTGGCTCCATCATCACCGCCATCCATGACCTCCTCCACCATATACAACCACAGCGACTGTCAGTATTCCTATTCTCCATTCCTCTACCATTCATCATATCTGAAATACTTACCTTATCATTTCCATACCCATCTGCTGTTACCGTTAATCCTGGTTGTGAGTCTCTTTTCCATAACAGAAGACCAGACCAACACAGTGAAAATGAGTGTTCCAGATCCATTCCAGGAGGTCGTGGATGCGCTCAAGCGTGCACTGTCTGGCACCACTTCCGCATCACCCGTCACATCCGTTTCTTCACCGCCAGTGGCCTCCAGTCCCATGGCCCAACCAGCGCCCTACTCTGGTTCGGCGGAGGATTGCGATGGATTCCTCCTACAGTGTTCGTTGGCCATGGAGATGCAGTCGCACCATTTCCCCACGGAGAAGTCGAAGGTAGCCTTCATTATATCCCTGCTGATGGGGCAAGCGCTCCACTGGGCCCGGACGATCTGGAACCAAAATAGCAGCGTCACTCAAACTCACTCAAAGAATTTCACCCTTCACTTCCGCGATGTGATGTGTTCGGAGTTCCAGATGGAGGTTCCTCAGTTGTTGAACAGCTATATCATCTCAAACTAGGGAAAATTTTTATGTCTGATTATGCTCTCAAGTTCAGAACCCATGCAGCGGCCAGTGGATGGAATGAGCGCTCGCTCCTCACCACCTCCATCGGTCTTAAACAATTCATCCATCTCTCCCTCCGCATCGATCGTTGTATGAAGCCATGTCTCGAGGATCTACAGGGCCAGTCACCACCCTCATCATCACGTCCCCACCAACCATAGTATACCAGCCCTCCAGAACCAGAGCCTATGCAGCTGGACACCACTTGCCTCACCATCACTGAGCGGCAGAGGAGGCTGACCCAGGGTCTTTGCCTGTACTGTGGGGTTGGTGGACATCTCATCACTGCCTGTCCCATTCGTCCACCACGCACCATGGTAAGTGTCATCCATACAGCGTCAGTAAATATGAAACTACTCACTACCAAATTAATAATTACTGCCTCCTATGTCTCATTATCCGTGTCCGCTCTCCTCGACTCTGGGTCAGCCGGGAACTTAATCTCCGATTCCCTCTGCCGCCAGCTCAACCTCCAGAAGAGATCCACCGAGACCCATTACCAAGTCCAATCGATAATCGGCAAGCCCCTCAACAAAAGACATGTCCGGTACTCCATGGGACCTGTCCAGTTGAAAGTAGGCCAGTTGCATTCTGAATCCATCTCCTTCCTGGGTCTGGAGGATTCCACCGCTGGTATCATCCTGGGGCGCCTGTGGTTAGTGCAACACGACCCCATTATCTCCTGGACATCTGGAGAGGTCCTGAAGTGGGACAGTTGCTGTTTCCCAGGATGCTTCCCTCATCTTCCTCAACCTGTGGTCACACTCCTGGTCAATTCCACCTCCATTGAAAGTCCAGTTGAACAGCAATCTATCGATATTCCAGCCTGCTACGCCTCCTTCAGTGACGTGCTGTCCCAAACGGGCGTCGTCGGTGCCACCACATCGGCCATGGGACTTTGCCATTGACCTCCATCCAGGTGAGCCAGTTCCCCCACGGCAAGATCTATCCTCTATCAATCCATGGAGGAGTACGTTGAAGAGGTGCTCCATCAGGGCAACATCCACCCTTCCACTTCCCCTGCTGCTATGAGCTTCTTCTTTGTGGCAAAAAAGGACGGAGGTTTGTGGCCCTGCATTGACTACCGGGCACTTAACAACATCATGGTCAAATTCAGGTATCCTCTTCCCCTCGTCCCTGCGGCCCTAGAACAACTTTGTGGAGCAGCCATGTTCACCAATTTGGACCTCTGAAGCGCGTACAATCTTATCCAGATACGTGAGGGGGATGAGTGGGAAACTGCCTTCGTGACTCCTACAGGACACTATGAGTACCTTGTCATGCCTTATGGATTAGTAAACGCCCCCTCTGTATTCCAGGACTTCATGCGGGACTTCCTTCATCAATTTGTGATCGTTTACATAGATGACATCCTGATCTATTCCCGGAGCCTGGCCGACCATCGCCGACACATTGCAGAGGTCCTTCAACGTCTGAGAGAACACCAGTTGTTTCTGAAAGCTGAGAAGTGTTCCTTTCATCAACCCACAGTCCAGTTCTTAGGCTACAACATCAGTGAACACGGCATCCAAATGGATGAGGGGAAGGACACTGCAGTCACCGGTCATGGCCCCAGCCTTCTAACATCAAAGAACTCCAGAGATTCCTAGGATTTGCAAACTTCTACCACTGGTTCATCCACAATTACAGCTCAGTCACTGCACCTTTAACCAATCTTCTCAAAGATAAGCCCAAGTCTCTGTCCTGGACACCAGCCGCCACCAGAGCCTCAAAGATGCCTTCACCAGCACACCACTCCTGATCCATCCAGACACCAATAAGCCCTTCATAGTTGAAGTTGATGCATCCACCACCGGGTAGGAGCCGTGCTGTCTCAGCAGCAGGGGAGCCCAGCACGTCTCCATCCATGCGCCTTTTTTCAAAGAAATTATCCCCGGCGGAGATAAATTATGACATTGGGAACAGAGAACTGCTAGCTATTAAGCTTGCATTGGAGGAGTGGAGACAATGGTTGGAGGGTGCGAAGGAGAATTTCACAGTACTCACTGACCACAAGAATCTCCAATATCTCTGTGATGCCAAACGACTCAACCCATTTCGTCATCTCATATCGTCCAGGTACCAAGAATCTCCGAGCTGATGCTCTCTCCCGTCTCCATGCTCCAGAAGATAAATTCGAGGATCCCGAGCCCATCTTACCTCAAGACATCCTCCTATGTGTGAGAGGGTCTGGGACGACGCTCATTATCATCTTCGAGACAAAGAACCCAGACGGACGCTCGGAGATCCAAGACACCCATCTTTCAGCTGGGTGAGAAGGTTTGGCTCTCCATACGGGACATCAAGCTGCGCCTGCCTTGCAAGAAGCTGAGTCCCAGATACGTTGGCCCCTTCACCATCATCCGGCAGGTCAACCCTGTCACCTATCATCTATTACCCCCACACTACAGAATTCATCCTACCTTCCATGTTTCACTACTCAAGCCTTTCCACTCTCCTGTGTCTGATTCCTCCACAGAGCCTGGCCCATCAGAGGAACCCCCCCTTCCGTCAATTCACCTACCTGAGTGAATCTCCCTTGTATCTCCTGTTCCATCGTGTCTCCTTTGTCTTTCTGGTCCTCCGTGTCTGTTCCTCGTCTCCTTCTCCATTCCCGGGCTTTCTTCCCTTCATCGAGGTGTGTGCACTTGGCTCCGTCATCACCACCATCCACGACCTCCTCTACCATCTACAACCACAGCGACTGTCAGTATTCCCATTCTCCATTTCTCTACTATTCATCATACCTTATCATCTCCATACCCATCTGCTGTTAATAAACTCTTTTATATTACCGTTATTCCTGGTTGTGAGTCTCTGTTCCATAACACTTTGTTCTTGATTTATAAGCATATCTGTAATGTCTTTAATAATTGTATTTTCATACTTTATTAATGATCAATTTATCATTTCCAAATTATGTATTACATTATTACATTATTATTACATTATTATTAATGGACATTAATAAACTGTTTATAAATGCAGCTGTAAATGCTTTGCTCTTGATTTATAAGCATATCTATAATGTCTTTAATAATTGTATTTTCATACTTTACCAATGATCAATTGATCATTTCTTAATCAAGTATTACATTATTTACAAACCAGTTATTTAGGAGTTGTCAGTGGTTCATAAGATCATTTAGAAAGTATAAGTAAATGATTAATAAACGATTTAAATGTACATTTATGCCTCTTATTATTTAGACATACAGTAATAGTTACTCAGTGTGTTAATAAATGCTTTATTAACACGTATTCCTGCTGTAATTCATGATTAATTAAACATTTAGTAGTTGTTAGTAAACTATTTTTGAGATCTAAAGTGAGGACAATTTATCCCCCGTAAAGCTTTTACAAAGGAGATTTAAAGGCTCAGTTATTCATTTTGTTGCTTATTTTGTTGACGTATATTCATTTTGTTGCTTATTTTTTTTATTTATATTCACTTGCTTCTTATTTTGTTTCTTGTTTAGTTCCTTTTTTATTTTTATATGATATTGCAGAGGTTTACTTTCAAGATCACTTTCTAAATGATCTTATAAACCACTGACAACTCCTAAATAACTGGTTTGTAAATAATGTAATACTTGATTAAGAAATGATCAATTGATCATTAGTAAAGTATGAAAATACAATTATTAAAGACATTATAGATATGCTTATAAATCAAGAGCAAAGCATTTACAGCTGCATTTATAAACTGTTTATTAATTTCCATTAATACTTCATAAATGATTTATTAACTATTTACTAATGCTTAACTAATGATTCATAGCATGAGTTATTATAAAGTGTTACCCCAATAATAGTTGTCAACGTGATGTAATAGTCTTGTTTACAAATCAGGATTCCATAAAAAAGAAGAATATTAAGACATCACAGAAAACAACTAAGATTCAAATCTTCTCACCCACCCCCCACCCGAAAAAACCCCAACGGAATGACCAGCTTCTAAAAATTGGTGTGCAACAGGAGATTTTAGATCTCTCCTTCTCATTATGTGCACAAGCTTCTTCTCTGTACATTTAAAATGTCTAATTCACTTGTTATTTTCACTTGAGTTTTTGGGGTTTTTATTTTTTTTTTATTTGGGAAAATGGTATAGAAATTTAATATCAGCTACTTATTGTATTTTATATGCCATAACATGAAAATAATTTTCAACTTAGGCCTACTGGTTTTTGCCCAAATTTTTATTTCAATATTTTCCCCTGTTTTATTTAAGTTGTTTCTGCATATGGTCAAATGAGGAATGAGGTCGCTCCATACCCTTTCCAAACCCTTGGCATTGCTTGATCTTAGTTAGGGTTATAAATAAGGTTATATATGATTTTTTCCCCTTTTCTCAGTGCCCCGCCAGTACTGTCGCACTGTGATATTATGTCTTGGGCATCCATAATTACCCATTAATAACACCTAATTTTTCAAGTGGACTAAGATATGATTTGGCTTATTGATTGTCTTTCTATTAGGTGGTTACAATTAAAAGATGTGTGCAGTCATCCTACTTGCCTTTAAGTGTTTAACCCCAGACACTGAACGCTACCTACTCATTTAATGTATGCAGTGTGGGCACTCTGAATAATTACTAATATTAATGTTATCTATCAGCTCAGCAGTTGGCCACTATCCTGTAAAACTCCTACTTCACTTACAGTAGGATTATACACGTTTTTTTTTCATTGGCAGCTGAGAAAATGGCCCGAGGGCAATTCAATTACGATGCCTCAAAACCTTACTATGTTAACTTTCCCTGAAGGCCAGAATCTGAAGTTGGGACAGTTTTCCATGCTAGAGCATATCCTAAATCAGTTAACAGCTCCCGAATTGCCACTTACCATGCTTATGTGCCGTTGTCAGCATGTATTTCAGCTATTTGTTCAGAGTCTCATCTAAGCCATCTCACTAAACTGATATGGAAAAATCTAGTAAGTGGTGTAGAGTGACTGTAAGAGTGGCCATCAAGAAATCGGGAAAAAAAGGTTTGAGTATATTTGAGTGTGACTTTAGCGTTCAGTTTTTGATTCTTGTATCTTCTGCTAACCAGAGTCTGCTTTATGAAGAATAATGTAACCATAAAAGAAAACCCTGGGCCTTTAGATAAAATTAGATACTAACTTAAATGAAGAATGATCTCCTCCCACACATGAATTATTATGAACAGAGAAAGTTATGAACCTTTTTCATGCTGTAATATATTTTCTGGTCTGTATTCTAATAAATAACTAGCACCATATATTTTGTCAAAATATTTAAGTATAGCGCTTAACTAGTTAAGCAAGATTGTACAATCTTGCAATCAATCAAAATGTGCTTTGAATAGGAATTAAACAATTGTAAAGCTGTCTGAAACTGTTGTTCACTAAAGAATGGTGACAAGCTTGAGTGTTGGCTCTTTTTTCCCCCTGCAACACTTTGTTAAATGCATGATTTCACTTTATATCCCCAAACTATCACAGTCTGGTCCTTTTTTGTGAACCTGGCTGCTCTACCAATAGTTTGAGATGGATTTCAGTCTATATTTGCCAATCCATGTGCTATAGGCACCTTTAGGTAAATGCTTTTCAGTGAGAGAGCAGTCTTGACATCCCTTTGACAGTTTTAAATAAAAAGTCTGAGCTATATCCAAATTGTACACATAAAATTTGATTTTAACCCGAGCAAATTATTTTGGCTCACCTGCTAATTATGTCTTAAATACAGTTTAGGATGAACATATGCTAATTTCAGAGAAAAAGAGGAGCACTTTAACTGATCCAGCAGAGATGAAACAGTTTTAACACGTTTTCTCTTTTATCACACAGTCATGAATGGATTTATTATTTTAGTTATTTCTGCTTAGAGCACTGAGATATTAATTTCACCACACAAAATTCTGTTTGTACTTGTATAATCTGTGCATATGTATGTTAGGTGGGGTTGAGCAATATTGCTGTGAAGTGATTAGATACTGTATGCCACTACAAGCTTGCGCTCTCACTTTTAATTGGCTCTAAGGATAAGCGGGGGCATGTATGTCCAGGCACTGACTACTTATGAAACGCTTGTGTGTCTCATGTCTTGTTAGCTCTCTTCCATTTGGATTTCTGCCTGTGAAGCTTTTCAATCTTTGATGTACAATATATAGCTACCATATATTATATTCACTAATAGCAGCCAATACAGATACAATATTTATATTAATATTTTATTAAATACATTTATTTATATTTATTTTATATAATTGTATTACTGTAATAATATATTGAATATTTGAACAGTTAAAGGGATAGTTCACCTAAAAATTAAAATTCTATCATTATCACCCTCATGCCGTTTCAAACCCGTAAGACTTCCATTCTTCTTCGGAACACAAATGAAGATCTTTTTGATGAAATCTGAGTGATTTCTGTCCCTCCATAGACAGCTATGCAGCTACCACTTTGACGCTTCAAAAAGTTCATAAAGAGTTCATGAAATTAATCCATATAAATTGAGCAGTTTAGTCCAAATTTTCTGAAGAGACATGATCACTTTATATAATGAACAGATTAATTGTAGGCTTTTATTTACATATAAACATTGATCAGCTAACATAAACGTAACACACCAGAACAAACCTCAATGGTTCTTGCTGAAGCTCAAACGTGCTGCGTAACAACAGAGAATGAACTTCATTGGTTCTTGCGGAAGCTGAAATGTGCTGCATAACACATGAAAATGAACCTCATTGGTTCTTGCTGAAGCTCAAACGTGCTGCATAACACATGAGAATGAACCTCATTGGTTCTTGCGGAAGCTCAAATGTGCTGCATAACACACGAGAATGAACCTCATTGGTTCTTGCGGAAGCTCAAACGTGCTGCATAACACATGAGAATGAACCTCATTAGTTCTTGCTGAAGCTCAAACGTGCTACGTAACACGCGAGAATGAACCTCATTGGTTCATGCGGAAGCTCAAACGTGCTACGTATCACATGAGAATGAACCTCATTGGTTCTTGCTGAAGCTCAAACGTGCTGCGTAACATGAAAATGAACCTCATTGGTTCTTGCGGAATCTCAAACATGCTGCATAACACATGAGAATGAACCTTATTGGTTCTTGCTGAAGCTCAAACATGCTGCGTAACACACAAGAATGAACCTCATTGGTTCTTGCTGAAGCTCAGACGTGCTGCGTAACATGAGAATGAACCTCATTGGTTCTTGCGGAAGCTCAAACGTGCTGCGTAACACGAGAATGAACTTCATTGGTTCTTGCTGAAGCGCAAACATGCTGCGTAACACGAGATTGAACCTCATTGGTTCTTGCGGAAGCTCAAACGTGCTGCGTAACACGAGAATGAACTTCATTGGTTCTTGCTGAAGCTCAAACATGCTGCGTAACACGAGATTGAACCTCATTGGTTCTTGCTGAAGCTCAGACGTGCTGCATTACACGAGAATGAACCTCATTGGTTCTTGAGGAAGCTCAGACGTGCTGCATAACACAAGAATGAACCTCATTGGTTCTCGCACATCAAGTGAACATGCTTGAGCTTCTGTTTACCACAGCTGGTATGAGAGTTGATTGTTTATATGTGAATAAAAGTCGAAATTCAACCTGTTCATCATATAAAGCGATCATGTCTCTTCAGAAAATTTGGACTAAATCGCTCAATTCATATGGATTGATTTTTCGATCTCTTTATGAACTTTTTGAAGCGCCAATGTGGTAGTTGCATAGCTGTCTATGGAGGGACAAAAATCTTCATTTGATTTCATCAAAAAGATCTTCATTTGTGTTCCGAAGATGAACGGGGTTTGAACTACATGAGGGTGAGTAATTTATGACAGAATTTTCATTTTGGGGTGAACTAACCTTTTAATATGCTGTAAACATTTGAATTTCATGCCAGATTATTATTTTATATTTACCATTATTTATCCTAGTGATCAAGATTTGTTTATTTTTATTTATTATTTGCCAAAATATTTAAGTAGTGTAAATTTGTCAATATATAAATAATAGAA
This sequence comes from Rhinogobio ventralis, assembly GCA_039654625.1. Taxonomy (NCBI): domain Eukaryota; kingdom Metazoa; phylum Chordata; class Actinopteri; order Cypriniformes; family Gobionidae; genus Rhinogobio; species Rhinogobio ventralis. The sequence goes on along the minus strand of CM077208.1, from coordinate 15,286,790 downwards.
TTTATCTATTATCATTCATAACATGCCAACAATTATCATTGGTGGCCAAAATGTTAATAATGTTGCTAACTTTCTTTTTTTAAATCACGCTTCTTTCTTTAATCTGCTTTAATGATATAATGGCTTCAATTCATACTATTCTGTTTAGTTATTCTACAGAATAAATTAGATTTTTAGTAAGTTTGATCAAAGGTTCACTAGAAGTCTCTCAGTACATTCCCAGTACACATGGAGCATGTAATATTTTTGCTAAACATTTAGTTTGACAAAGAATGAATTGACAGAATTGCTGGTTTACTGCCATTATTCAGCGAAAATGCCCATCTGAATCTTCCAAATGGCTAGATGTGATATTCTGCTTGTTTCCAAGAGAAAGACAAAGTGTCTGCAAATGAATGCATTTGTTTTTTTGTTTTTTAGGTAGCACGTTTGAAAAGAAATTTTAGGATCAGTCTGATGTAGCACAGCGTTCTGTGAATCTTTTATGCTTTATTTCTGGGTTTTTTTTTTCTTCTCTGTCTTTACTCTTTATCTTTCTCTCTTTTTCTTTCTATCTCTCCTATTTTATTGCTGCCAAAAAGAATAATGTTTTAGTCCCACAGGAAAATGGTCTTTGAGTAAACTTTAATGACATTTTGCAATACTCTTTTCAATATCTGGTTCCCCTGAAACAAAACAAACTGATTCCACTATATTAACTCAATATTCATGAGATGATTTGATTTATTATAGGTGATTACATTAAAAGAATAATAAAACAAAGTTATATTTCTGTATACAAATGCAGTAGAACAAATCCCCAAACTTAATCTATATTCACTGGCAAAACCCATAAATAAACCATGAAATACTTTGTTGCACAATGGTATATAAGCATCTTCCTGCTGTGCTGTAGTGTCTGCCTTAAGCACCAATAGCATTTGTCTGCCACCAGCTGTCACAAATCTCCAGCATCTCTTTCTCTCAGACTAGCGCTGTGACGCAAAATCAATGGAGCCTCTTGGGTCCTTCCATCACTCCAAATATCTGCAGTGAAACTGCTGGTTGAAGGCATTCAATAAAAGAGTCCAGTTGCCTGGAGATGGGATTGCAGAATAGGGCGTGGAGACAAATGACTCTTGCTTTAGAGCATGTAAGAGCATGCAAGTAGCTAGGTCGGGTTTAGAGGTCTTACTGTCTGATAGATGGATGAGTGATGTCTTTCCTGTCTTCTCCATTATTTGGCAGTCATCAACAGTCGGCTGCTGATGGAAGGACTGCAGAGATTTGGTGCCATTCCCACGTATCTTCCAGTCCGATATCAGGTGTTAAACGCAGAGTCTGCCTTCTTCCTGAAAGAAGCCAACCAGGACATCATGAGGAACTCCAGCTTGCAGGTTCGTACAGAACTTTTCTTTATCCAGCAAGCCAGAAAGACGCCGTCGGTCAATGCCAGTTACGGACCTCTGTATGTGGAACAGCCCGTGCCCATGGAGCTTCTCGGCCTGGGACTCTTTAACAACCCTACATCCACGTCCCCGTCATCCACTTCCTCTCCTCTCTTTAGTTTTAACTGGAAAGTGCAGACTTTCATTATCAGTGAGCGAATCCATCCCAGTTGGCCAAAGGTTCAGGTTCTATTCTACTTAGTAGGCCGTGATTGGGATGACTACAGTGCCGTGAACAAGTTGCCATGTGTCAGGATGTTTGCCTTCCATGAAACCCAAGAGGTACGAGGCACCTGTCGTTTGAAAGGGGAACTCGGACTGTGTGTGGCTGAACTGGAGCCATTGCCTAGCTGGTTCAGTCCTCCTAGTGTCATACCAGGTCGACAGAGATCTCCCGAGCTAGTTGAAGGCACTCCCGTGGAGCTGTATTACATGCTACAAACCACTGACACTGGGGAATGCAGCTCAGAGGACTCCCGCAAGAGCAATTCCATCCGCACTGGCCAACTGGGTCCGGCCGGTTACTTCTCAGGGCCCACACCCATGCGCAGGATCGGCAGTGTAAGGCTGTTCCAGCCACTCTCTGAGCTGCGTTTGGACAGTAACTTTGTGGTGATGGTTCCCTCAAGACCCATCAGGCAGAGGGAGACGGTGTCAGCCTTCCTCGCTGTCTCCACCCTTTCATCAGTAGAGATCTTCACTTTAAGGTGAGTGACCCCCGCTAGTAATACTTTTGAATATTTTTAAAATATTTATTTACTTACTTAATTAATAGCTAGACTTGACAGCCATTGATCACCATGTATTTCATGATGACCATTGTTTGCCTCCAACCGTTAACCCCTCAAAATTATTTGTGGCACTGAGAATATTTTACCTGAATACATTGACAATTTTATTTTCTGTATGGCTTTTGAATTTTGATGATTTCTTGCTCTCAAAATTCACTGTGGTTGGCACAAACCGTGTTTATCATCACTGCATGTTATCCTGTATGTTCCCAAAGTCCTGGAAATATCAAGTGATTTTAAAGGTGCTACTTCTCGGGCCTGGAAAATCACACAAATTAATAAAGTCTTGAAAGATCATGGAAATTTCTATAGTCTACTTAAATTTTCTGTTCTCTATAAGATGATTTATAAAAAATAAAAATAAAAAACTTTACCAGTCATCTTAACAAATGACTAAAAGGCATAAAAAGGGTATAGAAATTCATTGGTTGGAAAATATGGGACATATAGGACTAAATGTAGCCTGGATTGTATTTTCTTTTACTTTGTGTAGTTTTGTTCATGGTTTTCAATGATGAGGGCATGTCATCTCATCTGTTGAAATTGGTCAGGCTTCAAAAAAAGTTTTTTTTTAATTCAAAATACCATATAGTCAACAAAATATGTGGGAACTGGGAAGTGTTTTCTCCTTCCTTTGAAAAAGTTGATAAGACTATATAAGTTAGCCACATTTAGCTGAATTTAATTCTTTGCATTTAGCATTGTTCTTTTTTCTTGATGTTGAAAGCATTGAAAGCCACTGACTCCACCATCTAGGATAAAATATGTAAAAGTTTAACTTGTGACATTTATTAAATGACACCTAGATAACCCAAATGTAATTTAATAGATTACCCTTCCAAAACAAGTACTAATTAACTCTCAATGAGTAGATGTAATTCTTAATGAATTAAATGCAACTTAATAAAAATTAATTAATCATGGAAGAGCTGTGTAAACTACACAATATGACCTGTTTGAAATGAATTTTCCTTACAACCAAGTGTGAAAAAGTTAGGAAATTCTTTATTGATTCATTGAGTGTTGAGCTCTAATTAGAACAAGCGGATTTGATGAAGCGACTAAAGACATTCTGTGCAAGTGAGTAAATGACCGTGAGAGAAATTAATGTTCATTCCTGTTTGTATTCTCTCACGCCTGATATCTAAATCATGCTTTTGAGTTATACGCTGACAGCCTTGGCAAATTTGTCAACCTCGGTTAGCTTTAGCTTACAGCCGGCCACTATCTTATGCGTGATTAATGAACTTTAAGCGTTCCAGTCTCAATACAAACCAGTTTGCAGCTATCTAATTCATTTGTGAATAGTGGGTGTTTACTAGATCAATGAATGAAGCTTAGCATGCAGCAATAAAAACCTCAGAAATGAATTGCCTTTGATGCAGACAGAAATGAAGAAGCTCCTGGCAGATGCATTGTTTTCGGAAATGTTCTCCAAGGGTGCTCTAACATTAGAAACAGCAGTTTCTAGTAGAGTTATCAGGCCAGCTTTAATTAATGCAGAAAGAAGAAGTTTAGTCCTCAATAGCAAGGAAATTTGTGATGTCTGGGGTGATGTTGTGCTGTGGGAAACTGTTCAGTGATGGTGATTCCTCTGTAGTTCCTCCTGTGCTCATACAGGGTCGTGATAAGATCCTATATAAAAGGGTTTGTTTTTACTTTTCTTTTTTTTTTGCCTTTCCTCTACTTGATGCCTAAATGTCTTTGTGACGGCTCCAAGTTCCCTCAACCCCTGGAGATAGGCACAGCTCTGTTCTCAGCTTGGGCTGCTCTCTGAGTTCCAACCAAACAGTTTTTTAAATAGTGACCAGCTGAGCGCTGCTGATATGGCTGTTTCTCTAGGGTCCCTGGCTGTTGAAGTGTCGGGTATGTGTGTAGGTGCTAGGGGGAGGTTACGATGTGTCGCTAGTGCTGTTGGAGCCAGATCTCCTCATCTTATCATCAGCCTAGGGATAAAAATGCTCCCTGATCAGCTTTTCCCTGCCTAACACAATCAGGGTAAAACAGAATAGCTCCTGAGAATCACATCTGACTGCTAGACTTTCTCCAATACAGCCTGCAAATCAATACACAATGTACAATGAACTGGTGGATTGATATTTAAAGTGCACCTTCTTGTAAAATATATAAAATAATGATTATTATTGTCATTATAGAAATAAAAAATAATTAATAAAAATTATATATAAAATTGCAGGTATATATAAAAACGAGTTAAATAGTTTGCAGTAGCAGTTCACCTAGGAATGTAAGCCTTTTCATTCATGTTTTCCATTTCCCACTTCCCGCTCTTTTGTGAGAGAAATCCCGCTTTAAGCACATATGCTCTGAAAAAAAAAAACTGCTCCAGAGCTATTTTTTTTTTTTTACAAGATTGAGGTTTCAGATTACATGATGCAGTTGTTCTTAAAATTGTAATCAGATGTTGATCTTTAATCTTTCCCTGAAAATAGAACTCTTTGTAATGCTTATTGGTGATGAACATGCTCTTAAATTCATGGTTTTATTTCTCAGGCCAGTGTTTTGTATTTGGAGCTTGCACTTTCTTGTTTTTTGCCTCATTAGCGGTTTGGAGAGCAGTAACATGTTGAGATGGTATTTATACCTGATTCAAAATGCAAATGGAAACACGCTTCCCTTACGAACAAATTAACAACCTCTCAAAAGATAAATAGCCCCTGCTGTATTGTAATTTTGACTAAACAATCTTACACGTTTCTGCATGTCCCAGTGGAATATATGCTAATACATGCAAATGAGTAATCGTTCCTTATGGACCATTTCTTATTTTGCCATAGCAGAGATATTTTTCCTCATCCAATTTTAGTCAAATTGCATATACACTATTCTGATAAGTAATGACCAAAAGTTGATTGGCTCTGTCATTTGACATTTGTCGTGAATTTGAAGGTATGTCAAATAAATGAATGACAGTGAATATAATTATTGCATTTCACCATAATAGCCTTCTGTAGATCCATTGTCCTCTGTTTAATAATCCAATCGCTGTACTTTGGCTAACTGTGAAGAATAGAAGAATACATGTATGCCTATTTTAATCAATTTTTGACTTAACACTTTTATTCCTTAAGAGACGAGTTGAAATATTCTGTCATCATTTGTTCATCCGGTTGTTCAATCACTTTTAGAAAAAAGGTTCAAAGGGTTTTGGGTTCTTGACTCAATTTTAAAGAACCCTTAATTCCAAAAAGGTTCTATAAAAGGAGAAATGTCTTAAATAATTGTTTAACAGTTTAGTTTTTTTTTCTAGTGATAAAGTATGTTTATTAGCTATTTATTTAATAAAATGTAATTAATTTTGTTTTAATTAATTATTAATTTTAATTTACACTAAATCAATCAAATGACCCCATGATGGCAAACCTTAAAAAGGTTCTATATATGAAGCACCTGACAGAACCCTTTAAGGTTCTAAGCCAATATGACTTTCTTTTTTGTATGGAACACCAAATGTCTTCCACATAAAATGTCCAAGCACTGCACCAAAATAAAAATTCCAACCGATATAGATCAGACAATAATTATTTTCATGTTGTAACTAATAGTAAAATTCTGTCCTATTTTGTCTAAATATATTAAAAATAAGACGCTAAAACTAAAATATGTTGTTTTTAAATTCTACAAGTGAATTTAGGGATCACAAAATTATAATGTACATAATCATGGATTTTCATTTTGAAATTTGCTAAAGATAACATTAAACAATGATTAAATAATTAGTGTTTTTAAAGGTGTTAGATGACAGCAAAGGTAGTCTAACTGTAAAAATAGGGTAAACATCCAATATGGAACAATATGTTAAAAAAAAAACAAAAAAAAAAACAATATGGTCCAAATATATTGTGCATCCCTAGTTTAAGCTTTTTTTGTACAATGAAGCTGTCCTTGGTCTCCATTGTCTTTCATTGTATGGACAAAATACGTGATTCTTCATGATGTTCCTGAAATGGTGTTTCTTTCGTCCACTGTTTGCCTCTCTCTCTCTCTCTCTCTCTCTCTCTCTCTCTCTCTCTCTCTCTCTCTCTCTCTCTCTCTCTCTCTCTCTCTCTCTCTCTCTCTCTCTCTCTCTCTCTCTCTCTCTCTCTCTCTCTCTCTCTCTCTCTCTCACACACACACACACACACACACACACACACACACACACACACACACACACACACACACACACACACACACACACACACACACACACACAAACACATTGTTCTATGCATTTATTTTCAGTTTCCCCTAAGGAGAAAGGGCTATGAATTGGTCTTTTCACCGATGTATTGGAGGCTGCAACAGCCACTGAACTTGATTAGTTGCCATCACAGTTTACAGAGCAATTCCTCCCAATTTCCTTCTGCCCCTCCAGGGTCGCTGGCACGTGTTTACTTTGAAGGCACTGACTCTCTTCATCTGGCCATTAATAAGTAATTAGTGATTTGTGCACAGGGGAAACTTATTCGCTCTCAAGCTCCATTTTGATTTGCTTGCCGCACAGGCTCCCTCCACAAAGCAATCAGCGGCTGCCCGCAGCGAATAATCCTAGTGCGCACATTTCTTGGTAATGATTTTTAATGCATCCCTACCCATGAATCTCTCAACCTGCTTTCAGCACGGTGGATGTCATTATTTGACTGAAGGCACCGGATGATTCTTTTCCTTAATTATTATTCCCTTCACCTCATCACATGTTTTGCGCAGATCTGGGGGGTCCTGGGAGGAACGGGCGCTTTTGCCTCTCTCTGATGGGCTCTTTGTGTGGTAGTTTAACATTGAGTGCTGTGGACGGTCAGCACTGTGCTCAGACGCTTCTTGCTTTTCCTCCCTGCAGTTCACAGCAGGACACCAATGTTGAGTAAAACCGTTTGTTTTCTGACTGGAAGAACCAGACTTATTCCCAGAGAGAGAAATTGTTGTCCATAATAGTGGTATTGGAAGTTTGCTAACCTAAACTAAACTTTATTCTGTCGTTTACAACAGTCACCTGAAAAAAAAGGTTATCTTTTATTTCAATTTTTTACCCTCTTAAATCCGCTTAATCACAACATTGACAATGAAAATTTTTTTAATTTTCGCTTTTAATGCATTTTATCTATATACTTTGTTGGAAAAAAATAATGTTTTTATTTTATTTTATGTTTTTGAAATAAGTATCTTGCCAGGGCTGCTCACCAAGCCTGCATTCATTTGATCAAAAATACAGTAAAAACAATAATGTTATGAAATATTATTACAATTTAAATTAACTATTTTTATTTTAACATATTTAAAAGTGTAATTTATTCCTCTCATGGCCAAGCTGAATTTTTTGCATCACTACTCCAGTCTTCATGTTCACTGATTTCTGAAGGATCATTTCTAATATGATGATTTGGTGCTGAAGAGACATTTCTTATTATTACCAAAGTTGAAAACAGTTGTGCTGCTTCATATTTTTGTGGAAGCTGTGATAATTTTTTTTCAGGATTCTTTAATGAATAGAAAGTTAAAAATAACAGCATTGAATAGAAAATATTTTGTAACTTTAATGTCTTTACTGTCACGTTTGATTAATCAAGGGGTTTTCAAGTCAAAGACAGTGGGAAATATTTCTAATATTTCTTATACATCTGCTTTTTATTGGTTATTTGCCGTAAAGACTCACTTACTGATATCAACCAGATTTATATTTATGCAATTTGACTGTAAGAGTCAATATTGAATATATATTGGTTGATATTGGATATTTAACTATCAACACTAATTTCAGCTGGTTCCATAGATCTAAAATTACTTTCACTGTTTTTAAATTTGCTTATTAGTATTAGTGTTAGATTTCTAAACTAATTTGTAGTGGATAAATATGGGAATATTATATTAAATTAAATTAATTTATATTATATTATATAAGTTTTAGATGCATGCCTGTGCCAAAAAAAAGAAACCACTGAGTTACAGACATTGAAACAAAATTAGTTACAATACCTTACGGCCTCCAGTACTCTTCTTTTTTTGATCACTGCTGGATGGGGAGAACGATTGGAAGACTTTAATAATGAAAGATGTTTCCCTAGATGGGTATTGGTGAAGTATGCTTCAAATGACCTCATTCTGGCAATCAGCTCCACTGAGCCTGGTTGGGAGGTTTGGCCTTTATCTCTCGCTTTAAGCATGCGATTTGGAGCAAAGCCCTCAGAAGCTTCTGGAAGAGTGTGTAGTGGGTGGCTAAGCCATGATCAGCTCGTGGGGGGGGGGGATCTCTTGTCAGGTCCAGTAATCCCAGAATCATCAGATAACAGGACATGCATTGATGACCACATGATGGTTTAATCTCTGTGGTTGCAAAAGTGTTAAAAAGGGCTATTTATAAGGCCTAGATACAAAGCCATAACAGATTACAGTGAGCCCTACTCACGTCTGTAGACTTTTCAAAATCTGTAGACTTGTGTAGAAGAATGAGAAACCCAAATTTGTCTGTGACTTCTGATCTCTGTGACCTCCACCAGAACTTATAATTCTCTGTGAAGAATAGCCAAGAACAAAACAAGAAGGTGTTTCATGCACAAAAACACACACTTCTGCTTCTCACGGTCCCTGTTTTTTTTTCTGAATGTCTCCTGGGATTCTTGCGCTGTCAGCTCTATTTACTAACAGGAACCTGTCAGGATTTCACTGTTTTCAGAATAAGAATGAAAAATGATCATTGATATACTTGGGACAGAATCTCTTTGGGGAATTCACTGATATCATTGTTTATTTGCACACTTTGTTTGGATTGTTTTAGCACCTGATTCAAATTATTTTTTAGCACCCGAGGAACTATGCAAATCAGATGACAGTACAAGCATGGTCAAAAACTTGTGTTGAATGTGATTTGCATGACATGGTTTTAGACCTTGCAGGCTGGTTCTGAGCGCTTTGTTGTGGAGAATGCAGCAAACCACTCTGATCTGGCATACTTTACTGAGACTGTACAGCCTCTCTCCACCACCGCAATCCAGACAACTAAATCAGCTCTTTAAAATGGATGACTACACCTTGCATTTACGTTCAAAAATTAGGACGGCAAGATGTTTCATGTTTTTGAAAGAAGTCTCTTATGCTCACCAAGCCTACAATAATTTGATCAAAAGTACCATAAAAACAGCAATATTGTGAAATATTATTACAATTTAAAAGGTGCTTTCTATTTTAATATATTTTAATATATAATTTTTCCTCTGATGGCAAAGCTGAAATTTCAGCAGCGATTACTCCAGTCTTCAGTGTCACAACTTCAGAAATCACACTAGTATGATGATTTGGTGCTCAAGAAACATATTTATTATCAATGTCGAAAACAGCTGCTTAATATAAGATTCTTTGATAAATAGAAAGTTAAATGAACAGCATCTATTTGAAATAGAAATCTATTGTAACTATAAATGTCTTTACTGTAACTTTTGCTTAATGTGTCCTTTCTGAATATCTGTTTGTTTGTTTTTTTTAAAATACAGTTCCTATGATCTAGAGCTGCACAATTCTGGATAAATTGAGAATCTTTTTTTTTGTTTCGAATAGAAATCACAATTCTGATTTATTGATTTGGATGAATTATTAAAAAAAATGGTTTGAATGAAGGATTCAATGGCTCACTCATAAAGACTTGTTTCATTAATGGATGAATCAGTGTTTTTGAATATCTTGAAGGATTCAATGACAAACTCTCGAGTAGGAACTTATTTTGATTAAGAAATTACTTCATAACTGCTAAAAAGGTATGTTCTATATAGTATGAGTGTATGTAGTATGAATGTAATCCGAATGTACTACATTCACCGTGTTGTTATTATTATGTGACCTACCAGCGTCAGTTACGTCGCTTCACTGCCATTCACAAATCCTCTCCTGTGGCCTCATGGGACGATAAAGTGCCGGAAGAATTAGGTCATCCGGGTACTATAAGGACTCGTCACTTGGAGTGGGATCCACATGCGAGCTTTATTATTATCGTGGTCGTACAGGCATTGGTCAGGCAACAGGAAACACAGCAAAAGGGTGCACACAATCGTGGTTGATGGACAGGCAGTGGGTCAGGGCAGGCAGAGAACAAACACAAGTCCAGAACAGAGCAGAGAATCAAAAGGCAGGCAGCGGTGGATCGTAGGCGATATAAACAACAAGGTCACAACAGGCAGGCAAAAAACAGGGAAAAACGCTCTGAGATGTTCACCGGGGCAAGACAAAACTTTGCAGTGGGGAAAGGGGAAGAGTCAGCTTAAGTAGACCAGTAAATAGGCTGCAGCTGGAACGACTGATCAGTGCCAGGTACGGGGCTGATGGGAAATGTAGTGATAGTGAAGGAAGGTCAATACTCTGGCGATGGAGCCCTCTGGTGGTAGGAAGAGGGAATCATGGGGTTCATCTCTGTGACAGAGCCCCCTTCCTGCGAGTGGCTCCTGGCGCGAGGAGGCAGGCGACACCGAGGCCTCCCACGTGGTCAAGGGGCCGGTCTATCCGGATGAGTACGGTGGAACTCTTCCACAAGGTTGGGGTCGAGAATATCATCTGCATTGACCCATGACTGTTCCTCCGGGCCGTACCCCTCCCAATCGACCAAATACTGGAGAGTTCTTCCTCGGTGTCTGGAGTTTAGCAGCTCTCGAACCTGGTACGCCTCCTCACCCTCCACCATGATGGGCAGGGGGCACTGACCACCAGACACCTCCCTCTCCCCCTCATTTGGACCAACGGCGGGCTTGAGCAGAGAGACATGAAAAGTGGGAGAAATACGATAATGGTTGGGCAAGGAAATGCGGAAAGAAACAGGTGTGATTTGTCGGACAATTTGGAATAGGCCCACGTACCTGGGACTGAGCTTCTTGCAGGGGAGTCGAAGACGTAAATCTTTTGAGGATAACCATACCCACTGGCCAGGGCTGTACTCAGGACCGGGGCGGCGACGACGATCAGCCTGTCCTCTCTGTCGACGAATGGCACATTGGAGGTCAGTATGAGCTTGGTTCCAGGTCTCCTCACTCCTGCGTAACCAGTCATTGACGGCTGAAACATCAGTGGGTTCTCCTGACCAAGGGAATAGGGGCGGTTGAAATCTAAGAACGCATTGAAAGGGGGTCAAACCAGTAGAGGGCTTTTGTATGGAATTCTGGGCGTACTCGGCCCATATCAGATAGCGACTCTAATCATCCTGATGCTGGTTTCAGTAGGATTGTAAGAAACGGATGATCTCTTGGTTTAATCTCTCATCTTGACCATTAGATTGGGGGTGATACCCTGATGTAAGGCTTACATTGACCTCAAGTGTCTTGAAGAATGTGGTCCAGACTTGTGAAGTGAACTGGGGACCTCGGTCGGAAACGATCTCCTCTGGTAATCCATAGAAGCGAAAGACCAGGTTGCATAGGTGTTCGGCTGTCTGTAGGGTAGTGGGGAGCTTGGGTAGTGGTATGAGGTGACGGTCTTAGAGAATCTGTCTATGACGGTGAGGATAGTGATGTGGCCGTTGGAAACTGGCAGATCAGTAATGAAGTCGATGGCAATGTGCGACCAGGGACGTCGTGGAATAGGGAGAGGTTGGAGTAGGCCGGCTGGCAGCTGCCGTGGTGTTTTCTGTGTGTTGCAAGTCTGGCATCGGTGGACAAACATGGTGGTATCTTTGGTCAAGGATGGCCACCAAAACCGGTTTTGTAGGAGTGAGATAGTGGCAGTAATGCCAGGGTGACCAGAACTGGGTAGGGAATGTTCCAAGACTCGGTTACGGAGGACTTCAGGAACGGAGATCTTGCTAGGGGGGCAATCGATGGGAACTTCAGCCTGAGCGTTGGACTGCTCGATTTCCATCATAATGTCCCACTGGACAGAAGAAACAATGAGGTTGGGGGACAAGACGGTTTCAGGACGTTGTGGGGATTGGTCGGGTTTGTGTCTGGATATGGCATCAGCTTTGGTGTTCTTGGACCCGGGACGGTAAGTGACCTTAAAGTTGAAACGAGTGAAGAACAGAGACCAGCGTGCCTGCCTGGGATTGAGTCTCTTGGCTGTTCTTAAGTACTCCAGGTTCTTGTGATCAGTCAGAACGGTGAAAGGGTGTGTGGACCCCTCTAACCAATGACGACCACTCCTCAAAAGTAGCCTTCATGGCTAAGAGTTCCTTGTCTCAAGCATCATAATTCCTCTCTGCTGCATTCAACTTCCTAGAGTAGAAGGCACACGGATGTAATTTGGGAGGTGTACCTTGTCTCTGAGAGAGGATGGCACCCAGACCTGTATTAGACGCATCTACCTCAACGATGAAGGGGAGATCGGGATCGGGATGAAGTAGGATGGGAGCTGAGACAAACCAGTGTTTAAGCTGTTTAAAGGCCTGGATGGCTGTGTTGGACCATTTGAGGCGGTTGTGGAGTAGACAGCCATGACTGTATATTCCACCGAGGCTGTTGAGAGAGTGGAATATACAGTGGGTTGCTGCTCCACAAAACAGCGAGCACTGAAGGATAAATCCCTTACACTTTGTCAGATCTCCGTCAAACTTATCAGGAAACACGGGGACTCACTTGAGATGCCGTCCCAGACGCGTGTGTAATGACAGCACTCGGCGGTGTTGCGGCGGCCTCTGGTGGAGAGCGGTGGATTGTACGTGATATAAACAACAGGGTCACAATAGGCAGGCAAAAAACAGGGAAAAATGCTCAGAGATGTTCACCAGGGCAAAACAAAAATTTGCAGTGGGGAAAGGGGAAGAGTCAGCTTAAGTAGACCAGTGAATAGGCTACAGCTGGAATGACTGATCAGTGCCAGGTACGGGGCCGATGGGAAATTTAGTGATAGTGAAGGAAGGTCAATACTCTGGCGATGAAGCCCTCTGGTGGTAGGAAGAAGGAATCATGGGGTTCTGTGATCGTACTTGTCAAAGGTTTAATAGACAGTTACAGCCAAATCATTGTCATTCATGAATAAGATTGCATGGGTGTTTGAAACGAGGTCGTGATTTTTTTAAAAACTATTAATCGTGCAGCTTTACTACGATCCATAGAAAATGAACACAAACATCTTTTTTGTATGCGAAATGCAGAAGTATTGCAACTGTTGAGTGATTTTGCTCCTTTGCCTTTGTTAATTGTTTGCATCTCCTCTGAATGTAGATTTTGTATACAGAAACTTACAATACAGTAGCTTTCTTTATCATAATATTTCTAATATTACAATGAAAGAAGCGGTATCAGTTAAAACGGTAGTGCAAAAATGGCTTCTTGCCATGCTTTTCCAATTAGGACTCGTAATGAGCTCTAAAAAATACTTATATCCCAATAGCCTGACTCATTCACTCCACATGGAGATATAGGTGGTTTCCTGGCCATAAAATGAGCTGCAGCCGATGTAATCCTGAACAAGTGCTGTCCATGTTTAAACATAGACCCTCTATGCCTCCTGTGTGGTCATGCGTAGCTCCAGTTCACAGCTTGGCGTTAATGAGAAAGATTAATCCTGCGTGTGGTGCGATTCATCATGCCTTTTTACCTACGGGCTACACATTAGACTCAACTGTTTTGGACCATTGGATGTGGTCCAATTGGACTCCACTGAAATAGTCTCACAGACAATAGGGAGTAGTAGAGTATGAAAAAGTAAGAGGAGCTCTGGTTTGATGTTTCATGTAAAAGCACTTCAATATTAAGGCACTTCAGAGTAAGTCCAGAAAATATTAAAAGAAGCCGTAATACATCCATGGGCAATTTAATGCTATGTGAGTATTATATGATACAGAAGTATATTTACATATTCCTCTTGGAATGGCAGCCAGGGACAATTTTATTCGCTGACAAAAACAAATAATTTGAGTAATTTCATTTCATTTCAATTGACAGTTTGAAATTAATCAAACTTGCCAACTCTGCCATTTTTTTAATCACAGTTGCTATTAAATATCTCTACTGTTTATTTAGTTTGTAGCGAGTTCATGAGAAAGTATATAGCACAAATCTTCATCATACCTATGAGATACACCTCAGACTCATAACTGATTTTGCACCATCAGATGCGGTTTCATTGAAATATTCCCACAGACAACAGCATATATGAAAAACTAAGAGGAGCTCCGGTTATGTTTCATGAAAAAAGCACTTTAATATTAAAGGTGGGGTAGATGCTTTCTGGTAACCGATGTTGATATTTCAAATCACCAAAACAAACTCGCCCCTACCCCAAAAGGGTCTCGCCCCTATTTTGATAGCTTCACCCCACACATACGTACATTAGGAGTATATTATCTTACTTTTTGGACACACTTTGGGAGCTGACGCTTGAAACAGCCAGTGGAGGAGGTTTAGAAGCTCCAGGCTTATCGGGTGTGGAAATGAATGGGTCTTTATTATCACTGAAGTGAATGTGAATATGATTGCAAATAAACAAACAAGCGAACATGACATATGCATATTCAAGCAAAAGCCAGCATATATTAGTTCTGTGAAACAAAACAAAATCAATGTTACTTGCCTTTCGAGAAGAAATAAAGCAACCTCGGCATCCGATTGCAGGCCTTTCCGCTCCTTGAGTTCTCTCCAGCGCTGGAAAGCTGATACTTCTTGCCTGATCATAAGCCTTCTTTTGTTCCATAGACATTTTCCACATTTGTTTTTTATCTGCCATCTCTCTCTTTCTGTCGTCGCTCGACTAATGTCCGTCCTGTGTCGTGTCTTTTGAATAATGACGTGCACTGAGTGCTCTCTTCTCACCATCATTAGTAGACACGCCCCTTACTGCTGATTGGCTACAAGTTTGTTTTGGTACTCGGCTATTTTCTTAAATATCACTTACCTCACCTTTAAGGCCCTTCAGAGCGAGTTTAAATAAATATTAAAAGTAGTAGTACATCCATGGGCGATTTTAAAGCTGTGTGAGTATTATAAATGATACCAAAGTATTTTTTGATATATTGGAGGAGCTGTTTTACCCGTGTGTTTTTTGATACCAAGGGCGTGAAGTTGGGCAGAGACCTCAGGATTACAGAAAAGCTGAAGTCTACAAATATACTTTCCCACATTGCCTGTCATGCCCTTGAGGAGTTTTCAATGGCCTCTGTAAATATGCAGTAGCAGAGGGGGAAATATGTCAAACATAAGCTGTGCTGAGAGCATTTCAGCTGCGAATAGGCAACACATGCTCAAATGAAGCCAGCTACCTTGTTAAAACCCACCACTGCCCATGGCCCTTCGTCTAATGCCTTTCTCAGCAGAGAGGTCGGCCCCTGGGGAGCGAGATCAGCCAACTGTGACCCACCAGAGAGGTGATGTCGTCCTCCAGCACTCGCAAGTAGATCCACACAGACACCGTTCGCAAAGTTGCTTCCACACCCATAACACACGCACACTTGTCTAATGTGATAATAGGACTTTATAGGTGGTCACTGTGGGAATGAGTTGTCTGAAAACATTGACTTTTAGCAGAAGTTGAAGGTTGTTTAGATGGCGGTTCTAATACTTATGCTTGCATCCATGACCTCTAAACATGAATTCTTCACCTCAATATAACTTTGGTGTTTGATATAAATGGACCAAATTCTGTACAATAAGGCAGTTTTTGCTATAGAGATGTTTTGTCATGGCGTCAATTTGTAGAAGGCTATTTTAACAGAAGGCTGATTCGCAATGAGCTCCCTCTGGAACTTCTGATGTTTTTTTTTGGAATAGCCGTTTTCGATTTATGAGTAAGATTAGGTCTGTGGTTAACATCACTTTAAGAGACTTTCACATTTTGTTCTACAACATAAAATTACATACATTCATACCCTAAATGTGAGTTTTTTTTAAACTGTTGTGTGCTTTAAAATGCAATTTTTATTAACTAGATACTAGATAAGGACCACATTAAAATGTATAGTTTTTTTTAAGTATTTTTAATTTTACATTTATTTTAATTTTGTTTGTAGAAGAACATAGAAATGCTCTTCAAGTCATGTTAACCAGACCTTTTGCTAAATGGAAAACCACTATACAAAAAACCCATTACTAATTCTTTTCAGGGTTTTACAAAATGAACAGCTCAATTAAGAGATTATTTTAAGGATTTTTGCACAACCTGCCTCATTTTCATGAATTATTAATATGCATTAATGTAATTTTTTACACAAGATTCAAATAAGATTCGCCGAATGACAACCCAAGCCAGACGCAAGATATAAATTGGATAAACACTTCTGTTATTATTTATTAAGTGCATTTTTACTCAACATTATGCTTTCCACTCCAGTTATCATCATTAAATAAAAGATAATTATTTTAACCCAATCTATCTTTTGCTCTGCCTCGTACTCTGTGGTTTGGGGAACAAATTTGGTAGATTTATATATATATATATATTCTTAGAGGATTGCATCTGAATCCTTATTGGTCTGAGATTTACATACAACAGTTGATGTTCAAATACCAAAAGTGTAATTAGTTTTTTCATCATTAGTGTCAATTAACCTCATTCCTGTAAGGTGCTGTTCATAAATAATGGCAGAATACAATGACACATTTTGGAAGGGAATGAGGTAATTATTTAGGAATGGAGATGTTGAAACTGATGCACTTTTATCTTGTTTTTGCATATAAAAGTTTGCCTGGCAAATCATTGAGAAATCTAAAAGCAGATAGCAAATCCCAAAGCAATCCTCAAAGAATTGCAAGCACGCAGAAAGGACAACACATTTCAGAAAAGCAAACATTTTTTTGCGTGCAGTTTTCAAACACTCTTTTAGTGCTGAAAATAACAGTGGAACATCCGCTATAGCTCTCTGCAGACCTTTTGCATTTTCTTCTAGAAAGGCAATTATTTGTGCAACACACACACACACACTCACTGTTCTACCTGCCTGGGTTCCCTCCACTCTGCTCTGCACCTGCTGATGTGATTGTTCAGCACTGCCCATCAGTGCACATAATGAAGTGCAAATCAGGCTAATGTGCTCACTGATGCGCTGGCTTTTAAAGATCAGCTCAAATTGATTTAGTCCCAGCACCACTGAGCCATTAACAAATAATAAAATGGAATATAACAAATATATGCGTCCAGGGATTTACAAAAAAAATCATGCCCCTCCGCCATAAGCAGGATGCGCAACCAACCACTGTGTTTATTTCATCAGATCAAGGGAAAAGGACATTTTGGCCCTGTGCCATTTAGGAACATTTACCCAGAAATCCCTGTTGTTCTCCAAGTACAAATGATGTTTATATTATGCAGCTTGAAGAACATTATTAGCAAATTATGCTTTAAAAGATGGAGTGTGCTTTGGGTTTTATTAAGCTTCACAGGTATTCCAATATAGGGGGAATAGAAAGTTGTAGCCATCAGCAGAAGGAAATTAAACTTGTTATTTAAGCGCATGAGAAAAAGAAAAGAAAAAATAAACACACTCCAGGCCGTTTAGTTAAGTTTAGAAGGCATTTATTTTGAGGGTACTAAAGTGTTTTTGGCATTGCTCCATTGTCAGGGTATGTAAGAGAATCACCTAACACTGAAACAAATGTGTCTGTCAGTGTCTCTCTTCATCCATGGCAGATTGCGTAGGTGTTGAACAAATGATCTTAAAATACCAAGCAAATTATTGTTAACAAACAGTAATGGCTTAAATTGGGTTGTCTGAAAACACTTTTTCATATTCATTTTATGAATTTTCTGCAGAATTATGGCTGCTTAATTTTTTTCCCCAAGGCACATATTTTCACATATTGTTAGCTTTGTGTTGTGTGCATTGGGTCACCGGGTTACTTTGGGTGGTGTGCAACTTCTATATATTAATGAATAAGGAGCATAACAACAACAACATATATTTCAGAAGTTTTTGCACTTTAACTTTTATTAATGCATGCACAAAGAATTCTGCTTTACTGTTTTCTCACCAGAAATATGGCAAAGGCTCATGCTTGTATATCTTTACAATTTATGATCTAATTAGAGAACATAATGAATAGTCAATGAGTTGTAACCATCCTTATTGAAATATTTTGATGATTGCAGAGACTAATTGTTGTGGTAATGACTTTAGATCAACGTTATTTGCATATTTCTGTCTGTTGATTTGTCATTTGCATCTTCTTAGCACTGATGCTCTGTAAATTGGTCTCTGCTTTGAAACACTCTTTTTCTTTTTTCTTTTTTTACATTTCTTTCCTTTCTGAAGTACTGACTGAAGTCAAGGTTAAAGACTTATTCCATATGAGATTTTGCATAAACTGAACAAGCAAAATAATGGTAATCAGATTTGCCATAATCTCCTGTAATGCTTTGCTGTTTTCTCTCTGAAATGCTGAAACACTCTACAACTAAACCATGTTTAATCCTCCGTCGCAAAGTTACATCTTAAAAGCAGTCACAAACTTTTCTTCATAAAATGAGTGCTCCGTTGCCCTAAAATGAAGGCTATGGCACACAAATATACATTCTGTAGGCTATTTAGCTGGTTTGTTCATCTCATTGGTCATTCTGTAATCTCTCCTGTAGCTGTCGGTGATTATCCCCCTCAACTCTCCAAAATCCATCTAAATATTAGATCTTTATGGGATGATCCACCTTAACCCAGAATCTCGTACATGAATTGTAATTTTTGATCGGCTTGGCTTTAAACCCAGGTCGGGAAAGACTTACGTTAGAAAAGGTGGCCGATATAAAAAGGATTGGCCTGAAGTGGCACTGATTAAAGTAGAACTCACACCACTTCCTGCCTGGTTGTGACCTCATTTCTGAAATGATTTACCAGGCAGCTGTCCCATAACTCCTGTAAGAGCATGGAAAATCTGTATGTTTGCTATTCCCCTGGCAAGGAAACATATTAGTTTGTTTGTCCTACAAAAAAGACCAACTAATATACATTTCATTTATTTGTTTTTTTCCCCTGCCTGTTTAGCTCATTCCCACACGATTTTCCTTTAGCATCTTCATGTGACATGGTCAGGACTTTAAGACAGACAAAGGGCCAGATTTACTAAACAGGGCAAATTAGCGTGAGAGCGCCAAACCAAAAAAGCGATCTACTGACGGTGCACAAATTAAAGAACACAGACGCAGCCGGATCATTTCCATAATGACCAACGCAATCCACCAAGAGCAGCGCAAATTAGCGTCATGCTAACATGCTTTTTTTGGGCTGTAAATAATGGCTCAAATACCAGTGTAACGGTGGCCAGCTAGTAGTCGCTGTGCGAGTAAACCTCACTCCTCTGATCTCAAGAGACGCTCTAGCTACTGACACTAGAGGTTGCAGCCTTTAGCCTCCATGTTAGAGTGTCTGACTCTCATGCCGGCGGATCTGGGTTCGAGTCCTGCTTAGAGCGGGCGGTTTGAACAGGAGAGGTTACACTAGAGCAAACCTGCAAGATTCATTTAAATATTCTCCTCCTATACATTATGTTTCTGAAGGGGAAACTCCTACAAATGCATATGCAATAAGGTCAGCCACAAAAATAACCCCTTTCAGTGCTAATTAATCACTGTGTGTCTTTAGTAAATCCTGACAGTAGTTTTTTAATGCCAAAAGATGGTTTGCACTGGCGCAAGATGTTAGTAAATCTGGCCCTTAGACTTTAGAGTTGGACATGTGCTTTCACCAACATTTTAGATTCCAATGATACTTAATATTGCACAAAATCATGTTTGAATGGACTACCTGCTGCTCCACATGCTTATACTTTCAATAGTCATTGAGTTGTCACTCCCATCTGATGTCTTGCAGTATGCAAGTTGCAGAGAATCTAAATTATTGCATCATGGGGGTCTCATAGGTAGGTTAGACAGGCTTTGGACACTATTTTGCCATTGAGGCCTCTGTGCACTAGTTCAGTGGTTTGTGCCATGAAAGGCTTTTCTTCTAACAAGGCTTTTTTTTTTTTTTCATCTTCGTCATTGTTGTCTTCTTATTTCACCAGTTTTTTTCTATCAGTGAATAATTTGGCCCCGTTCCTCTCTCTTCCCACTCTCTTTGCACTGGTCGGGTTTAAATACAGGATGACCATGAAAAAAACCTTCTATTTTAAAACTGTTTACATTTCCTGTCATTTCATTCCTCGGAGAGGAGAGAAAAAAGGTTAAAAATGACACAAAGATGAGGCAGGTTGGCTTAGTGCCTATTTAGCAAAAGTCTGTGATTCATTTTGCACAGTAATGGAAAAATCTATTGATAACATTTTTTTCTTCTTCTCCAGCGACATTTTATTACCTTTTCACGCATCTCATGCCATTTTGGTAATAGCATGATTTCATATTTACCTGAGCAGATGCTGCCCTAGCCTTTGTTCTCTCTCTATTTGGCTTCTATTGTGGTGATGACTTCATGGTTATCTCTCTAGCAAATCTTTGTTTTGTCATACTTAATTGCAACTTTCACTCAGGAATCTGCGCCAACATGTGATGCCTGTCCACATCTGTTGCCATAATGGAGGTTACGTGACCTGGACCGAACAGACGTTGTCATGACAATATCTGTGACCTCTTTAGCAAGCGTCGCACATTCAATGGCTGTTTGATGATAGTTCTGCTTCTAGCGCTGGCTGCTCTAATGCACCATTAATAAGACCGTCAGACGGTTTCAATCACAAGGAATCAATAATCACTTCAGCTAAAGTTTCTTTACAAAAACATCAGCGCGTGTGTTTGCCTGTAGGAATGCATTTTTCAGTCCCTCATCCGCATACTTGTCAGAGCTGCAGCTGGCACCTGTTAGCAAAGCATGAGACAGGGTCAATACAAGACTTAGAGATGGTTTTCAGACGCCTATGTTGTGTATCTGCTGTTGGGTTTATGTTCTTTTCATAATACATGCTCTGTTTCAAAACCTAGCGAAGTGCCGTGCTGTCTACTGCATGCATAGGCAGACTAAGACAGCAGCACGCTAACTGAAATGAAACTGCAAGTGAAAAGTGACTGTAGAACACTCCACATAGGGAGCAGCATAGCCTAAAATGTTGATATATTTTATGTACTAATGTGTGTGTATATATATATATATATATATATATATATATAATGTATGTACTCTGTACAAGTGGTATAGATAATGTTGTATTATACAATATTGTAAATAATATTATTAATGTTTTTAAAAAGATGTCTTTTCTGCTCACCAAGGCTGCATTAATTTGGTCAAAAAATTTAGTGAAAATACTATTACAATTTAAAATATTTTTTTGTTTAATAATTCTAGTATTCTGATTTGGTGCTTAAGAATTTTTTTGTGGAAACTGAAATCAGGATTCTTTGATGAATAGAAAGAACAGCATTTATTTGAGATGGTGATCTTTTGTAACAACGTAAAATTCTTTACTGTCACTTTTGATCAATGGAATGCATCCTTGCTGAATAAAAGTGTTCTTTTATATTGTTAAAAAGTATAAAAGAACTTAAAAAACTAGTGTATATATATATATATATATTTTAGTGCTGTCAAACGATAAAAAACGTCTCGGTTTCGCCTGTAACCTTAGTTCCCTGAATAGGGAACGAGACACTGCGTCACCGCTTTGGGAACGCCTCTGCGTGATTGTGTGACGTGTGAAATCAGTCCAATGGAGAGACGGAACGTCATAGGCGGGTAACGTCATCAACCCGGAAGGTATAAAGCATACCGGCAAACAAACGCCGCTAGCTTCTGTGACAGGATGAAGCAAGACGCTTGCGGGCATGTGGGGAATATGGCAGGGTGACGCAGCGTCTCGTTCCCTATTCAGGGAACTAAGGTTACAGTCGTAACCGAGACGTTCCCTTTCAAGGGAACTCGCGCTGCGTCACCGCTTTGGGAACGAGAATACCCACGCCCCCATGGGAGCCGGATGCCCGCCTGTGACATTGTCTAGGAGGTGAGCACCCGAGCCCCCGGAGTAACATTAATTTCGAGTTCGTAGATCCTGACAAAGGTGAGCGGTGAGGACCATCCCACCGCGTCACAAATATCTTGCAGGGATGCCCCTGCCAAAAGTGCCCGAGAGGCAGCCATACTCCTGGTTGAGTGGGCCCAGACAGCCAAAGGGGAAGGCTGTCCGGCCGCAACATAAGCAAGTGAAATAGCCTCGACTACCCACTTGCTCATCCTCTGCTTTGAAGCCGGATCCCCTCTCGAGGGTGGTCCGTAGCAAACAAACAGCTGTTCTGATTTCCTCCACAGGGCAGCTCTGTGGACATAAGCATCTAGTGCACGAACAGGGCAAAGCAGATTCGATTTTTGCCAATGCATATGTAAAAATCTAACAATATGGATAATAATTTAAATATCTCTTTTACTTAGTGGAGAAGTAACCTATCCTTAACTAACCAGAGCTGCTCACTAAACAAAAAAAGAGAGAAAGACATGATTGGTAGGAAACCAGTTAGAATTTGAAAGTTAAAATGTATAGATATTTTAAGAAAGAAATCATTTACCTGTTGAGAGTGTGTTGACAGTCTGTGTAGTCGTAGCTGAGCTCCAAAAAATCAATAAGGTTGCTTTGACAGTTACAGATTTGAAAAAGAAAAAGGCAGGGAAAAAGAACCCTAAACTCTAACACAAAGAACCATTTCCGCGTATAAAGGGTTCTTCAAGATGATACAGTTCTAAATAGAATTGTTACTACATGTAAGGAACCTTTAAAGAACCATCTTTTATTAGAGTGTGGTTTATTAGGCTGCTGTCACTTTAAGATCTGTTGCTGCTGAACATGATGCAGATCTCATTTTGTCTCAAGTTCATTTCAGACATTATTTAACTAATTTTAGACTGCTCTTATGAGAATACTTGACAAAACGGGCATTTTAGCATAATTCTGTTATTGTTCGTTCAAGCGCGAAAGAGAAGTCGATTCTGGTGCACTGTCTGTGCGCACGATACTGGCTCGCATCTTTCTGTGCGTTGTATGTGTGTCAGGACATTGACAGACAGCGTGTTCTCTTTTGACTTGACGCGCTTGAATGGTTTAAAAGCATTTGCATGAATTAGAGCGGGAACATGTAATGTAACGCTAACCAAAGAATGACAGAAAAAAGCGGATGCTGTATTAATCTGAAAAAATTAACGCACAATTTTGACAGCACTAATATATATATCAGTCCTTCTCATGCCAGCAGCAGAAAACCCTGTCTTGTTTTACAACTCTAAAGACCCATAAGTAACGGACATGTCATATTGTAGTCCTCATATTTAGTGCTGTGTGCACCCTGCTCCATCCATTCTACATTCAGCCCGACTGTGTCTACAACGGCATCACATTGCCAAGCATGATTTTGTGTACTTGCAGCCACCCCCCCCCCCCCCCCCCCCTTCAACTGTTGATTATTTTACAGACAGAAAAATTGCAATTGAAAAGGCTGAATAGGTAGCTGAGATTACTTTTGTATTGAAAGGTTAATCGAAACTCATCTCCGAGGCCACTCTCTGTAAAACCGTTGGCTGGGTTTAGAATGAACTGTAAAGAGAGGATGAGAGAAATGAGTCAGCTGTGAAGGCCATGCCACCTGCATCGCCTCTCCTTCTCGCTGGTCTTGGAGTCACTGGCAGTCTGTTTCAAGCTCACTGTGATCTCAGTATGTAGATGGATCACATCCTCCTCTCATTTGTAATCTCCAGCATTTGTTGCTCACTTGACATTGTGCTGTTTTTTTCCCATCTCTGTCTTGTCCCCTGAACTCTCTGTTTGTCAATGCTGAGTCTCTCAGAGGGTTTGCCAGGCTTTTTAATATCTTCAAAAGGGAAGAAGGAAAAAAAGAGAGAAATGAAACGCTTGTTAACTTCTCTTTCATTTACCCTGTCAAATTGCATTGTTATTCCTCTTTAATTTATTGGAACTGAATTTCCACTCATCAGAAAGAAATATAAATAAATATGTGTATGTATATTTGATGAATGATATGATGTAATGTACACTATATATTATATTGTAATATTCATCCTATATAATATAATGTATATATTTTACACGCACTCATGTTTCTTTGAGCACAAGATGACAAGCATGATCACTAGGACCTGTCGGGGACCTTCTCCTCTTGTGTACCACAGAAACATTACAGCATAGGTTTGGAATGATATTAGGGGGAATAAATAATGAGATTTTTTTTGCATCAACTGTTAAAAATGGGTATGAATATGATCAAATTTGATGCAATTTGTACCAGACACATAAAGACTCATATAATTGACTCATCCCATCTCTGATTAGCAAGAGGGCATACAATCTGTGCAAAGATGGATCTTGCATGCTCCTAAGTAACCGGCTTTAACACAAGACGCAGAATTTACAGGGCATTTTATAGTATCTCATTATCGGCCAGTAGTGCTGGTGTGCCAAGACTGCACTGATGACTTGTGGAGTTTTATATATAGTTATGTTAATCTGATTCTGCTCCATAAGGGCCATGCGGGTAAGGTTATGATCAGAGAAGAATCATTAAGCTGCCCGAGCCAAACACTCTTGAACTGTCATTGTCAGAGAAGATTTTAATCAGCACAAGGTTCAAAGTTATGCTCATGTCCTTACAGCCATATTCACTTTACTGTGTGAGGCAATCGGACAGTCACAGAGCAGCGTTTCCAAGGAATAATACATAAGCGCTTAAAGAGGAAATTAGACGTGGCTGTGAAATAATTCATATGAGGTTAAAGTGAAAATTCAATTATTCTGTTTGATGTTCGTAATTAGTGTGGAAGGAAGCTCCAGCTTGCTGTCCTTCAGTGATATATATAGCCCCCCCCCCTACACACACACAGAATAAGAGCGTTTGGAAATCTATTCAAGTTGAGATGTTTCGTAAGGACTGCAA
The DNA here is from genome assembly GCA_039654625.1 of Rhinogobio ventralis. Taxonomy (NCBI): domain Eukaryota; kingdom Metazoa; phylum Chordata; class Actinopteri; order Cypriniformes; family Gobionidae; genus Rhinogobio; species Rhinogobio ventralis. The sequence continues at coordinate 15,261,823 of CM077208.1, read as the reverse complement.
CTATCGATCAATTATACTCTTGATAAAGTGAATAAAATGGCATTTTATTCTTTTTATTGCAAAACCCAGTATGTCCATGAGTGAATAGTATAAAAAAAAACATTGTACATTGTGTGCAGAAATGTTTGAAATTAAAAAATATTTAAAAGCAGCATTGCTTATTATTAATGATAATACAGTAAAACCCCAACCCTAGGTAGGATGTTCATAAATTAAATTTCTTTTTCTTGTAATTTTCTTTTTTTGTAATCCAATTAAAGTTATAAAAATTGCTTAATTTCCCTCTGACCTTATCGGTGAGGCCCATGCAAACTAAACATTCTGCTCCCAACTAAGTCCCGCCTGCCCACAGGTGAACATTGTCTGGGCTGTTCCGGCCCTAAATGTCCTCCCGCACCCTACAGCAAAATGGAATTATAGAATAAAGAAATTGTACAAGGCCAGGCAAATTGAAATAAAATGAACAATATCTGCCATTTGCCTGGTCGAGATCCAGAAAGTTGGAGGCAATCAGAGCTGTGATAAGTGTACTTGGAGAGATGCATGGATAAGGAAGCTAATTTAATTAATGAGTCTAGTTCCCCTCTTTTCATTAACACCCTCGTTAAACGTATTGGGGCATGACAACATGGCAAATGGGAAATGAGATTAACGCTGTCAGATTCATAGCCCTCACCAGACTAAGCTAATCTCTACGTGGGCATTTAGCGTTTCCTTGTCTTACACTCAAACACAATCTTGCATGGAACACACACATGTAGTCCCTTACCCTGTTTTCCCTCTCTGTGCTGAAATAATGAGGTGGTGATTAGCTGGGGTCTCTGCTGGGATAGAGGTGAGGCTGATATCTGGACCTTGAGTTCTGCTCTGCCCACACTTCTGTAAAGCTCTGATAGAGACACATGCTGGGCTCAAGCCAAGCACATCCACGTTATCAGCACACAGGCCCTCCCTGAAATACAACTAAATACTAATTGAGGCTGACTGACATTGTACATCAATAAAAAGGTTTAAAACAGGACAGAATGAAGAAATGCAATGAGTCTCATTAATAATTGCGTACAAAAGCGGCTACACTGGAGTTTACGCTAAATCACAGCGCTGTGAATCCATTGATTTCAATGGGGATAGATTTTCAGAAGGATGTATTCCCACTATTTTCAAACTCCTTATGCGTGCAGAAATGGTTCTTATGCAAATTTCCACAGAGATTCACAACAGGTGTGCACGCACATAAATTACTTCTAACCGTCGTTCTAATATTGAATTCAGATCCTTTAAAATGAGGGAGCTCATACCTGCAGATAGTAATTAGCTCAAACCAGGGTGGGAAATAAATTTTGGCCCTCCAGCCAAAGTGAAGTTGTTCTGCTTGGCTTCCTTAATTTGAAAAAAAAAAAAATCTAAAACGAAATAAAGATTCTCCAAAGAAAATGTATGAGAAAATAAGAACAAATAAATAATATGCTTAAGAAATATGTCAATGCAGACGTATTACAATAGGAATATATTTCTTTCTTATAGATGATAGTAATAATAATAATAATAATAATAATAAATATTATTATTATTATTATTATTATTATAACATTCAAATTATTTGGCTTCCTAAAACACTAGTTTGAATTTAATGTGGAGTGAGACATTTTCACATCTAAAAAGAAGTTTCACTCCTCTTTAAAGTCCATGTAACTTTAAACAATTTTCACTCTTTATATCTGCAGGCATGCGTGTATGCATGGTTAGTGAATGAGGCGAGCTTTTCCATTAATCTTTAAGAATGAAGAACAAGGTTCTTTTGAATATTCAAAAGGAGGCTCTTAATTACTGAGCTTAAGTGTATCACCGGTATGGAGCCTTTGAAGCAGCAGGACAGATGAGTGTACAGCTGATCGTACTCATGAAATTCAGTCCTTATCAGGCATCATATCCTGCTATTTGCCCTAATGCTGTAATGAATGCAGTGCAATACAGCACCCTAATCCACAGGTAATAAGATTTGACCTCATATCGAATCGTTCTTGAGTACCCGTCTACAAGAACAGCAGTTTGATAGCTCACATTGCTGGGATTCCCATCCATTATTACCCCGATCATGTCGATACAGATCTTGGGATTTGTACCAGCGGTTCATTTTTGCTGCATCCTCTGGTCATCATTTGCTAGAAAAGTGGAGATGTCTATAGAATGGAGTGATTGAACAACTCCCTGGTGTGACTGCTATTAGTAACAGAAGTGCTGTCACCCGCCTCACCAAGCGCATCTGTGTTTACCATCAGACTAACTCAACCCCGCCATGCCTGGGGAGCCAAGCTAATGGAGCCCATTAATGAGTCTGATGCAGCAAAGCACGCCGCTTCTTCTAATCAATGAGAGGAAAGTGCACTAGTGTTTCTCAGATTTGTCACAGAGACAGGGAGGAGGAGAGGCTCTCTGAGCACCGCTGAAGACAGATGGCAGAGCGGGAACTGAGGATAGAGGCAAAAGTGCGTAAGGTGCAAGACGTCACCAAGAACTGTGAAGATCTTGCCTGATCATCAAGATAATCGTAACGATGATTGCTGGCTTTTGTAGATATTTTCGAGGGACAACAAATTAATAAAAGTTTAATTTATCATGAATATTTATATTGATAATATTCATTATTTATGTTTATTGATAAAGAATATTTATATTATTTATAATATTTATTTTTGCTATTATTTAGGTTGAAAATTAACCATATTTTAAATTAATTGCACATGTTAAAGAATGGAAAATTATTTTTTATTTTTTATTTAATTCAACCAAATCCTTTTACCTGTTAAAATGCAACAATTTATTTTATGTATTTAACTATATAAATGTAAATCTTTATTTATGAATGTAATCCATCCATCCATGACATATTACAGTGTCATTATTTATTTAACAAAAATAAAGCCAAAATGGAGAAGCCATGTGTGACAAACTAAGTACACCCTATGATTTAATTGCTTGTAGAACCACCTTTAGATGCAATAACTTGATAATTTTCTGTATGACTTTATCAGTCTCTCACATCGTTATGGAGGAATTTTGGCCCAGCTCTCAATTTATGCACAGCTCTCTAAGGTCCTGCCACAGAATTTCAGTCGGGTTGAGGTCTGGATTTTGACCTGGCCATTGCAACACCTTGATTCTTTTCTTTTTCAGCCATTCTGTTATAGATTTGCTGGTGTGCTTGGGATCATTGTCTTGTTGCATGACTCAATTTTAGCCAAGCTTTAGCTGTCAGACAGATGGCCTCACATTTGACTCTAGAATACTTTGGTATGCAGAGGAGTTCATGGTCAAGAAAATGACTGCAGAGTGCCCAGGTCCTGTGGCTGCGAAGCAAGCCCAAATAATGACCCCTCTACCAGCATGCTTGACAGCTGGTATGAGGTGTTTGTGATGATATACTGTGTTTTTGCCAATTGTGGCGCTGTGCATTATGGCCTTTGGTCTTGTCTGTCCGAAGGAAATTGTTCCAGAAGTCTTGTGGTTTGTTCAGATGCAGCTTTGCAAACTTAGAGAGAAGATGCTTTTTCCTGGCAACCCTTCCAAACAAGTCAGACTTGTTCAGTCTTTTTTCAAATTGTACTGTCATTAACTTTAACATGTAACATGCTAACCGAGGCTTGTAGAGTCTGAGATGTAGCTCTTGGATTTTTTGCAGTTTCTCTGAGCAGTGCACAGTCTGACCTTGGGGTGAATTTGCTGGGCCATCCACTTGGTAACTGTCTTCAATGTTTTCTACTTGTGAATAATCTTCCTCACTGCAGAATGATTGACTTTAAATAGTTTGGAAATAGCCTTGTAACCCTTCCTAGACTGATGGACAGCAACAATTGGATGTCTATGATCATTGCTAATCACCTGAATGCTCTAGATCCAACGTGATCTTATGAGAATACGTGTGTATTTTTGCGTAAAGTGCGATTCTACCACGCGTACATTTACTTACGTTTTCATACGCAATAAAACGTACAATACTGATGTACAGCACTAAAATGTAAATTATTTACGTATTCAAGTGTGAACGTGTACCAGCTCCCATGTATGAATATTAAAATCGTGGCATTAATGTTTTGTTTCTGTTGTATTCAATTGTCATATCAATACATGTTTTCAATCGCATTTATTAAATGCAGTTTACTCATCTGCTTAATATAAAATAACATTTTGCTCTGTTCGTGACTTCTGCTGCCAGCTCATTTGGGATTAGATAATGTTAAAGAAGACTGCATTTTAAAACCTTAAGATGAATAGCATTTCTGTATTTCATTTCTCATTGGCTCTCACCTGCTTCGTCACGCCGTGTTTCAGTTGATGTACATTTGAAATGGGGAAACGCATGCCTTCACGGAGTGAAGCCGGATTAACATTTTCATTGATTAATAACGTCTCGGTTACGTATGTAACCCTCGTTCCCTGAAGGAGGGAACGGAGACGTACGTCGGAACTGACCGACGAATTGGGATCTGTTTTCAGAGACCAATCTACTTCGAGTGATTAAAAACGAGCCAATGGACATTGGCATGCGGTTCACGCATTCCACGCACCGCCCCGCAGCGCGGGTATAAATACGGAAGTGGAACACCGCATCATTGCTTTTCAACTGAGGAGCCGAGATAGGTGACTCGGCCTTCAGCTGAAGCACAGCACCTGGCGACGGGACGTACGTCTCCGTTCCCTCCTTCAGGGAACGAGGGTTACATACGTAACCGAGACGTTCCCTTTCAGTCGGTCACGTTCGACGTACGTCGGAACTGACCGACGAATTGGGATCCCTACTAACACGCCAGAGATGCTGGCCCTTCCAGCGCCCTGACCGAGCTCGCTGGACCACACCTAGGTTGGTGCGGAAGTCAGGGCTCCAGTCAGGGAGGCCAGTCACTGCTGTTCCTGCAAGACCCACTCAGCGTGACTATTGGATAACGCTGGGAAGCGTGCCCGTCTCAGGAGATGGTACGCTGCGGAGCCACGTCCTTCAGTGGAAGGAGAGGTGGAATTACTCATAAGGACTAACCTAGCAGGGTAGTGCTACCTATGGCAGTCTCTGGGGTGGATCCAACCTGGTCCCAGGGGGGAAGAACACCACCAGAGACGACAGAGCGGGCTCTGTCAAGGGAAAGACACGGGGCTAGCCGAGTAGGGTAGCTGGTACCGTGGAGAATACACATATGGGGTTGCCGTTAGGGAACCGCTACATATGGAACCCAGCCTAACACACACGTTCCACAAGCATACGGGTGTAGGCCTGATGTCAGACGGCCGCAACGTCTGACACCGAAGGGTGACGGAGGAGCTCGACAGGGTTAGCCGTTTCCGGGGAACACAACTGGAGACAATAGACGCACGTATCCGGCCCGGAGGCGGGAGTGGCGTATGCAAGCCGACACTAGAACGGGTACTTAGCGCTACTGGCCACTGGGGGCGAGGACGCGGGAAGATACCGGCTCTACACGGAGGCTATAAAATCTAGCGAACGTGTTAGGTGTCGCCCAGCCCGCAGCTCTACATATGTCTGTCAGCGAGGCGCCTTGAGCAAGCGCCCAGGAGGAGGCTACACTCCTAGTGGAGTGAGCTCACACCCCGAGCGGGCAAGGCACGTCTTGGGACTGGTAAGCCAAGACGATAGCATCCACTATCCAGTGGGCTAACCTCTGCTTGGAGACAGCCTTTCCCTTCTGCTGGCCTCCGTAACAGACGAAGAGCTGTTCTGAGGTTCTAAAGCTTTGAGTTCGGTCCACGTAGGCGCGAAGAGCGCGGACGGGACAGAGCAAAGCTAGGGCTGGGTCTGCCTCCTCCGAAGGCAGCGCTTGCAGGTTCACCACCTGGTCCCGGAAGGGAGTGGTGGGAACCTTGGGCACGTATCCAGGCCGGGGTCTCAGGACAACGTGAGAGTTGGCCGGCCCGAATTCTAGGCACGATTCGTTGACCGAAAGTGCATGCAGGTCCCCTACCCTCTTGATTGAGGCCAATGCAATCAGGAGCACTGTCTTCATGGACAGGATGTTTAGCTCGACTGACTGTAAAGGCTCGAAGGGAGGGCCCTGGAGCGCTCTGAGCACCAGGGCTAGGTCCCAAGAGGGTACCGAGGTTGGCCGAGGAGGATTTAGTCTCCTCGCACCTCTGAGGAACCTGACGATTAAGTCGTGCTTACCTAAGGACTTACCTTCAACTACATCGTGATACGCCGCTATTGCGGCGACGTACACTTTGAGGGTGGAGGGAGACAGCCTTCTCTCCAACCCATCTTGTAGGAAAGAAAGCACGACATTAATCGAACACCTTCGGGGGTCTTCCCGGCGGGAAGAACACCATTCAATGAACAGGTTCCACTTCAGCGCATAGAGGTGCCTTGTAGAGGGGGCTCTAGCTGAAGCGATGGTGTCTGCCACTGCCTGTGGCAGACCACCTAGAACCTCCGCGTCCCGTCCAGGGACCAGACATGGAGTCTCCAGAGGTCTGGACGCGGGTGCCATAGAGTGCCCCGCCCCTGAGAAAGCAGGTCCTTCCTCAGGGGGATCGGCCAGGGAGGGGCTGTCGTGAGGAGTGAGAGTTCGGAGAACCAGGTCCGGTTGGGCCAGTAGGGCGCAACTAACAAGACCTGCTCCTCGTCCTCCCTGACCTTGCACAGTGTCTGTGCGAGAAGGCTCACTGGGGGAAACGCATACTTGCGTAGGTCCCGGGGCCAGCTGTGCGCCAGTGCATCTGTACCGAGGGTGCCCCCGGACAGGGAGTAATACAACTGGCAATGGGTCGAGTCCGGAGAGGCGAACAGGTCTACCTGCGCGGCTCCGAAGAGGTCCCATATCAGCTGGACGCTCCGGGGGTGGAGTCGCCACTCTCCCGGAGGTGTCGGCTGACGAGAGAGCTCGTCGGCTGTCTGGTTCAGCGCACCTGGGATGTGAATGGCCCGAAGCGACCTCAGACGCTTCTGACTCCACAGGAGGAGATGGCGGGCGAGCCGGAGCATGCAACGGGAGCGTAGACCACCCTGACGGTTGATGTACGCAACGGCCGCAGTGCTGTCCGTACGGACCAGAACGTGTTTTCCCTGTAGCGGCCTTTTGAAGCGGCCCAGGGCGAGACGTACTGCCAGAAGCTCTAGGCAATTGATATGCCAACGCAGTTGGGGCCCCGTCCACAGACCCGCAACTGAGTGCCCGTTGTACGTGGCCCCCCAACCCGTGGAAGAGGCATCCGTGAAAACCACAGCATGCCTGGACACCTGTTCTAGGGACACTCCGGCCCGTAGAAAGGCAGGGTCCGCCCACGGATTGAAGGTTTGGCGACAGTAAGGAGTAACTGAGACCCGGTACTGGCCGCGCTGCCACGCCCATCTCGGGACTCGGTCGTGAAGCCAGCATTGAAGCGGTCTCATATGAAGCAATCCGAGCGGCGTTACCGCGGCTGCAGATGCCATATGCCCCAGGAGCCTCTGAAAGAATTTCAGTGGGACCGCTGTCCTGCCTTTGAACGTATTCAAGCAGTTCAACACTGACCGGACTCGCTCCTCTGTGAGGCGCGCAGTCCGGTTGACCGAGTCCAGCTCCATACCAAGATAAGAGATCCTCTGTGTGGGACAGAGTTTGCTCTTCTCTCGGTTGACCCGAAGGCCCAACAGGCTGAGGTGACGTAGCACCAGGTCCCTGTGTTCGCACAACTGCTCCCGGGACTGGGCCAGTATGAGCCAGTCGTCGAGATAGTTGAGAATACGAACGCCGCGTTCTCTGAGCGGAACAATGGCTGCCTCTGCGACTTTCGTGAAGACGCGAGGCGACAGGGACAGCCCGAAGGGCAGGACTTTGTACTGAAATGCCCTCCCCTCGAACGCAAAGCGAAGGAACGGTCTGTGTCGAGGGAGAATGGAGACATGAAAGTACGCGTCCTTCAGGTCGATCGCTGCGAACCAATCCTGGGGACGGATGCATTCGAAAATGCGTTTCTGCGTTAGCATTCTGAATGGGAGCTTGTGCAGGGCCCGATTCAGGACACGCAGGTCCAAGATTGGTCTTAACCCACCCCCTTTCTTGGGCACAATGAAGTAGGGGCTGTAGAACCCCGACCTCATATCGGCTGGAGAAACCGGCTTGATCGCGTCCTTCGCCAGCAGGACATCGGTCTCTGACCGCAAGACATGGGCATCGCTGCTCCATACGGTGGTGAAGAGGATGCCCCTGTACTTGGGAGGCCGGCAAGCGAACTGAATCGCGTAGCCGAGTCTGATGGTACGGATGAGCCAGCGAGACGGTCTGGGGGACCTAGCCAGGCCCCCAGAGACCGAACAAGCGGGACCAACGGCACCACAGACGTACCCGGGGTGGGGCAGCGAGGTGGAGTACGCAGACCCGACTCGGGAGGCCCGGAGGCGGCCCGGAGTGTTGCCTGAGTACTCCAGGGTGGGGCAGAGTGTGGGTGAGAAGGCCCGGGGGCGTTCTCGGTGCCCACACTGCTGCCCCCTGGCGAGGAGGAGAGGAGAGGAAAGGAGCGGCAAGGCCCGGGGGCGTCGCACACTGCCAACCTGGCCCTCTCGGGGCCCAGGAAGGGAAGAAACTGCTCTGAGAATGTGGGTACCGCTGGACTCCGGAGAGCCAGCGGCAGGACCGAAACCAAGGGAGGGGTGTGGACACCGTCTCCCAAAGAGCAGATCCCCTTTTCACTGGGCTGCCCGTTTCAGGGCCGCTTGCCCTTGCGCTTGCCAGCGGACTTCGCGGGACCCTGAACGGGTTGGGCGCCTCCCTTGCGCCCGGCCACCTGCTGCCTAGGTGGAGGCTGCTGCTTGGCTTAGCAGGGGCAGAGGCAGAGGCAGACGCAGGGGGACGCCCTCGGCGACAAGCAGGCGGAGGCGCTGCTTTTTTTAAAAAAAAAATTTTTTTTTTTTTTTAAATTTATTTATTTTTTTTAAAGCACCTCCGTCCGCCTCTGGGCCACCAAGAACTGCTGGGCGAAGTTCTCGATGGCGTCGCCGAAGAGGCCAGCCTGACAGACAGGGGCGTTGAGGAACCGCACTTAGTCGGGCTCACGCATATCTGCCAGGTTTAGCCCCAGGTGACATTCCTGGACCACTAGTGTGGACATCGCCTGACCCAGGGAGCGTGCAGTGACTTTCGTCACCCAGAGAGCGAGGTCCATCACCACACGCAGTTCCTGCATAACCCCTGGGCCGGGACTACCCTCGTGCATGCAGGACAGAGGGTAGTGAGAGAAGGAAAAAATTTATACAGTTTATGGCCCTTTTGGTGTTCCATATTTTGACACCAAATAGTTCCACACTGCTAAACTTTTTCCGATGCACATCTGGGAAAAAGAAGGCACAGGGGAAGGCAAGGCGATTTACGCGTTGCACTACGCCTCAGCCGCCCAGGAAAGCATGGCTGTCAACTCTGAATCTGATTCAGCACGAGCACACACTATTATAGTGTGAGACTCAGCATTACCATTTCCAGCGCATAACAGCCCTCTCTCCGATGCAGCAATTGACATCTGTCCTCTGCCAGAGCCCCAAACGAAACGCTGGCCCCCCTTTTTTTTAGGACCAGCAATCCCATCTGTAAGCTACCAGCAGGCATGTGAGACAGTGAGCGTGGCCGTCAGACGGCACACGACGCGCTGAACATTCAAGCCCCTATGAAAAAAGGCAAGATGAACAACACGCCGACGTGGCCATGTTCTCATGAGAGAACATGAACCACCCACGACAAAGTCTCAGCACGCACGTGATGCGATAGAGGAGTGGGGGCCCGAGGAGATGTACCCGGCGGGGAAGCCCCACTGTAATCCTCAGGTCACCAAGGCTTATTAGCCGAAGTAGCCCTTTTCTGGTGCACCAGAAAATAAACTAGATCGGGGAATAGGCGAAGGGACTCAACCCGTTTGAGGTTTCATAGTCTTGACCGCGCATCTAGAGCGCCGAGTGACGCGCTGGGTTGCCGTGACAACCCCCGCTGTCAGCAGGCGCTCGACGGCACACGGCGCGCTGAACGCTCAAGCCATTACGAGAAAGGTGAGACGAACAACGCGCCGACGTGATCACGTTCTCCTGAGAGAACATGAATCACCCACGAACGCAATCACACATGTTTATATGCGAGAGAGATCGTGGCCGTCAAATGAGGACAGGAAACAACCGCATCCAGAAACACACGGTTTGAATGACATCTTGAAAAAGACGCAGGGTCAAACCGTGTTGCTCTTTTAGAAGGAAATGCTCTTTTAGAAGTGCTGAAGCACTCAGGGAGATGGCCGCGGCTCACAGCAGTCCGATTGCAAGCCTGCGTGTGAGCACTCAAAGAACGGTAACGCCCAGCCAACCAACACGGGAACAAGTGTATGTTGCAGCGGCCACTCGCTGACTCGCGCCGTCACACCAGCACCCAGGTAAGAGAGCGATCCTCCTCGAGACTCGTCTAAACACTCTTCGTAGAAACAGCTTGATACAGCAAACCGTTCGGCTCCGAAGTTAAAAGCAATGATGCGGTGTTCCACTTCCGTATTTATACCCGCGCTGCGGGGCGGTGCGTGGAATGCGTGAACCGCATGCCAATGTCCATTGGCTCGTTTTTAATCACTCGAAGTAGATTGGTCTCTGAAAACAGATCCCAATTCGTCGGTCAGTTCCGACGTACGTCGAACGTGACCGACTGAAAGGGAACTTACATTCTGCTCTGTACCTCATACAAAACTATTATATACCACCAGAACACATCGTCATTTTAACTTCTTTTGGTACCGCTTCTGTCATTTTCACAATAAATAAATTGTTGTGATTACACTTGTTATGTCTGTTATGCTTTTATTTATAACAGTACATAGTTTTAATAAATGGTTATGAGTAGGTTTAGGATTAGCCGTTCAAAATATCTTTTTAATGCTATATTGTTACTAAAATTGTCATTTTTCAACACTTTTCTGTCCATTACGTTTTATTCTCTTTATATTCTGTATAAAATGGGTATGTTTAGGTTTGGGGGTAGTGTTAAGGCATCTTACATTAATCTATAAAATGGTAAAAGGGAAATTATACAGATATCTTTATGATATTAAAAAAAAAAGATTCGTATTTTTAAAAAAAGATTTCATGACGGATTTGTAAATATTTTAAATTTTTTAGCTGTAAAAACGTAATAATGCTACGTTTAAATTTTGCTAATACGTCCAAATTCTATGTTTTAGCACTTCTTCAAACGTACAAAAAGGTACGTTTTGTCTCTTTGAAAGTTATGTATTAATACCTACGTGTTAACAATGAGACCAGGCTGCTAGATCAGCAAACTTCTGTTTTTATAGAGTTGGTCACGTTGGTCACGATCAATTAATCAAAGACATTTAATTAGCAGCACCTGACTGCTACTTAACCTCTTAATTCCTACATACATGAATTACCCATAGCAGATCTATACAGGTGGAGCTGGGGAAGGTGGAGGGTTTCTGAAAGCGCGCTGCAACTGCTACAGTAAATGCTGACTGAGTATTTAAAGGTCGAGCTGCAAGCTCATTGGCTACTGATGCAGAAAGTGCCCTATAGAGAATGATGTGATTACAAGTAGATTGAGTTAAGGACCTATCAGTCTGCACCATATAGAGTTTCATGGCAGAGCTTTGTATATATGTGTATATATATATTTTGTATTATACAATTGTACAATTTGTACAATTGATACGTGCTTACATGCTACCTTAATGTACATCACATTCACTAATCAAAACAGAACAACCAGTTTATCTTTGATTATCTATGGTGTGTGCACTACTAATTTGCATCCCCATCTGGGTTTTTAAGCGGAAAGGTCTTGCTCTTTATACGAGCATCTTGCTTCCATCAAAGTGAGGCTGGTGAGATGGTGTCTCTTTCAAATACATCTCTTAAAGGTCAGCTTTGTCCAGGAGCTGATTTGACACCCTTCGTTTAATCAGATAGCTGTGAGGGTTTTAAAAATGGCACATTCATTTTTTCCCTTCTTTCTTTCTCTCCCAATACATTTTATTTCCATTATTCACTGCTTTTTATTTTACTGCCATGTAGCCTATATGTCATGATTTTGTCATAAATTAGTTGTACTGTTTTAGCTAGGTGTCTTTTGAAGTGAAGATTAATCTAAAGTGTAAAAATGTTCCTGATGCGTTAGCAACACCAAGGATTTGGCTTCATTTAGAAATAAAGGGATATGAAAAAGTCTCTTTAACTGGTAATGTTCCAGAGCAACTGTTTTCTATGTAAGAAAACAGTACAGCTCATGTAGATATGAACTGTTTGTTTCAATAACATTTTAAATTAGCAATAAAATCTGGTATTATAAATGTTGTTTTTTCAGCTCAAATCACACCAGAACAATTTCTCCTCCCCTTACGCTGTCTTCCTCTTTGAAATGTCAAAAGATAAAAAAATTTTACGCACTGATCTGCATTGAACGAGTAGTAACTTTCTGTCCAAATATTGACATTTCCTGTGTCGTTTTAGAGCAATCTTACTGTCTTTAGCTTGTTGTCTTTTTATAGGATTGTAAACACTGATATGAACCACGTCAGCAGACACATTGTAGCGAAAAAGCCAGTTAACTCATTCTGAACCTCTTTCAAATGCAAGGTTTGACATTTTATTCCTCTGATATCATTCTTCCTTTGACATGCGCGGATGTCTCATCATAGCTCGGGAAGATCTAAGGCTGCAGCACCTGTTGGGAATGCGTATTGGCCTTTCTTGTAAAGTACACCTGGCTCACTGGCAGGTAATGGCTCATAGCTTGAGTGGCAGGAACCCTTTGTAATCGAACCGATGTTACATATGTAGCTGCGGGGGAGAGCCTGGTACATTGTGCCTGGTCTGGCACACTGGGACATCAGCCAGTCCCCACTGGTATTGGCAAGCACACAAGAGCCTGTCTGTCAGTCTTTGACAGGAGCTTGAGATGTGACCTCCTTCCCCTCCTTTCCTTTCAGTCAGTCCATTCACCCGCTGTCTGCAATCAGGCTGGAGATCTTTATGTAGGCATCTTTTTTTTAATGTTCTTCTCTGTTGCAAGCCACATTAATGTGCTTATGTGTTATGTCAGTCCTCAACATCCTTTCATTAACATCTCAGCAAACAGCAAAACAGATGAACAAAATTCTTTGAAAATGCAGGAATTTGATTTGGAATAACAACAAACTTGGTTAACTGCAATCAAAAGAAATTCAACAAACCTACACATTTTTTTTATAACACTCACTGGCGACTTTATTAGTTACACCTGTTCTAATATCTAATCAGCCAATCACATGCCAGCAACTACATTTAGATATGTAGACATGGTCAGGCGATCTGCTGAAGTTCAAACTGAGCATCAGAAAGTGGAAAAAAAGGTGATTTAAGTGACTTTGGACGTGGTATGGTTGTTGCCATTTCAGAAACTGCTGATCTAGGATTTTCACGCACAACCATCTCTAGGGTTTACAGGGAATGGTTGGGAAAAGAGAAAATATCCAGTGAGCGGCAGTTCTGTGGGCGAAAATCGCCTCGGTTACGTATGGTAACCCTCGTTCCCTGAAGGAGGGAACGGAGATGTACGTCGGACGTACCGGCGAATTGGGATCACTTCAGGGAGCCCCTATTAGCTTCGAGATATAGAGAACTGGCCAATGACCATTGGCGTGCGAGATTTGCACCTCGCGCTTCGCCCCGCAGCGTGGGTATAAAGCGGAAGCGAATGCAGCGCACCATTGTTTTTCACTGAGGAGCCGAACTAGTGACTCGGCCATGCAGTGATGGTACAGCAACTTCAGGGAACCATACGTAACCGAGACGTTCCTTTTCAGTCGGTCACGTTTGACGTATGTCGGACGTACCGATGAATTGGGATCCCTTTGGAAAACGCCACAGTTACTACCACTTCCAGCGCCCAGCGAGAGCCCCTCCGACCCTGTCTGCTCAGGGCGGGAAAATTCACGCAGGGAGTCACTGCTGTTGTTCCGCAAGACCCACTCAGCAGAGTATTGGATAACGCTGCGGAAGCCACATCATGTCCGGAGGGAGTTACCATGTGGAGAATACACGTATGGACTGGCCATGGGCAGTGCAACATACGGAAGTCCCAGGGGTGGCCCCAGTTTTTGGGGAACTCGACTGGAGCATATAAGCGCACGTATCTGTTTCATGGGGAAGGGAATGGCGCAGCAAGCCGACACTTAGAACGGGCACTTCGGTGTTACTGACTATGGGAAGCGAGCACACAGGAAGATATTGGCTCTACACGGAGGCTATAGAATCTAGCAAACGTGTTAGGTGTCACCCAGCCCTCAGCTCTACAAATATCTGTCAGCGAGGCGCCACGAGCCAACGCCCAGGAAGAAGCTACACCCCTAGTGGAGTGGGCTCTTAACCCGAACGGGCAGGGCACGTCTTGGGTTTCATACACCAAGACGATGGCATCCACTATCCAGTGGCCCATCCCCGAAGAGCTGCTCTGAGGTCCTGAAGCTTTGCGTTCTGTCCACATAAGCCCGCAAAGGACTTACCACCTACCATGTCATGATTAGCGGCGATAGCAGCAACATAAACTTTGAGGGTGGAGGGAGACAGCCTTTGCTCCAACCCGTCTTGTAGGAAGGAAAGCACAGAACTGATCGAACATCTCCGGGGGTCTTCTCGGCGAGAACAACACCAATCGACGAACAGGTTCCACTTCAACGCATAGAGGCACCTCGTAGAGGGAGCTCTAGCGGAAGTGATGGTGTCTACCATAGCCTGTGGTAGGCCACCTAGAACCTCCGCGTCCCGTCCAGGGATCAGACATGGAGTTTCCAGAGGTCCGGACACGGGTGCCATAGGGTGCCCCGTCTCTGAGACAGGAGGTCCTTCTTCAGAGGAATGGGCCAAGGAGGTGCTGTCGCGAGGAGCACTAGTTCCGGGAACCAAGTCCGGTTGGGCCAGTATGGAGCAACCAACAGGACTTGCTCCTCGTCCTCCCTGACCTTGCACAGTGTCTGTGCAAGAAGGCTCACTGGGGGAAACGCATACTTGCGTAGGCCCCGGGGCCAGCTGTGTGCCAGGGCATCCGAGCCGAGGGTCCCCTCGGTCAGGGAATAAAACAACTGGCAGTGGGTCGTGTCCGGGGCGGCAAACAGGTCTACCTGTGCAGTCCTGAAGCGACTCCAGATCAGCTGGACCACCTGGGGATGGAGTCTCCACTCTCCGGGGAGCACTGGCTGTTGTGAGAGCTCGTCGGCCGCACGATTGAGCAGGCCCAGAATGTGAATGGCACGAAGCGACCTCAGATGCTTCTGACTCCATAGGAGGAGATGGCGGGCGAGTTGTGACATGCGACGGGAGCGTAGACCACCCTGTTTGTTGATGTACGCAACCGCCGCAGTGTTGTGCGTACGGACCAGAACGTGGTTGCCTAGTAGCATTTTGAAGCGGCCCAGCGCAAGATGAACTGCTAACAACTCGAGGCAATTGATATGCCATTGCAGTTGAGGCCCCGTCCACAGACCCGAAACTGCAAGCTGTTGTCCGTGACACCCCAGCCGGTGGATGAGGCATCCGTGGAGACAACAGCATGCCTGGACACTTGTTCTAGGGGAACTCCTGCCCGTAGAAACGAAGGGTCCGACCACGTGCTGAAGGTTTGGCGGCACCTCGGAGTCACGGGGACACGGAGGGATCTGGGGACTCGGGGGACTCGGTCGTGCAGCCAGCGTTGAAGCGGTCTTATATGAAGCAACCCGAGCGGCGTTACTGCGGCTGTGGATGCCATATGCCCCAGGAGCCTCTGTAAATGTTTCAGTGGTACCGCTGTCCTGCATTTGAACGAATTCAAGCAGTTCAACACTGACTGGACGCACTCCTCAGTGAGGCGCGCTGTCAGGCCGACCGAATCCAGCTCCATACCGAGAAAAGAGATCCTCTGCGTGGGGCAGAGTTTGCTCTTTTCCCAGTTGACCCGAAGCCCCAACCGGCTGAGGTGACTGAGCACCATGTCCCTGTGTTTGCACAACTGCTCTCACGACTGGGCAAGGATCAGCCAGTCGTCGAGATAGCTGAGGATGCGAACTCCATGCTCTCTCATGGGAGCAATGGCCGCCTCCGCGACTTTCGTGAAGTCACGGGGCGACAGGGCCAGCCCGAAGGGTAGGACTTTGTACTGATATGCTCCAATCTTGGGGACGGATGCACCCGAAGATGCGTTTCTGCGTTAGCATTCTGAACGGTAGCCTGTGAAGGGACCGGTTCAAGAATCGCAGATCTAAGATCGGCCGTAACCCGCCGCCTTTCTTGGGTACAATGAAGTACGGGCTGTAGAAGTCGGTCTTCATATCGGCTGGAGGGACCGGCTCTATCGCGTCCTTCGCCAGTAGGACTGCGATCTCCGCCTGAAGCACAGCGCCTGAAGCACGGCGCTCTCCTTTGACACAGAAGTGAAGTGAACGCCCCTGAACTTGGGGGGACACCGGGCGAACTGAATCGCATAGCCGAGTCTGGCGATAAGAGAGGCGCCTGAGGGTGACATGGCATGGGAGCGTCAAACACCGCCAAGCGCGCTCTCTTGGCACCCAGAGATTTCGGAAACTGCTCTTTTGTTGAAAATTTGGGTACAGAAATTAAAGGACAACAAAAGATTCTCCCCCGTCCCTCCTCCGGGGGAAGGAGTGGTGCTGCAACCATCTCCTGAAGAGCAGTCTCCTCCATCTCTGGGTGGCCTGTCTCAGGGTCTCTTACGACGGCGCTTGCCACCTGGTGGAGGCAGCAGCTGGCCGCCGGGGCAGGATGTGCTTGATGGCCTCCGTCTGCTTTTGGGCGGCCAAGAACTTCCGGGGCGAAGCTCTCGACCGCGTCGCCAAACAACCCGGCCGAGGAAACGGGGGAGTCCAGGAACCGATACTTGTCGGTCTCCCGACAAGTGCAGCCTGTATCTGCTCTCACTGTTTGTGCACGCCCTCACGAACCAACAATGGTTGCTGTGAGAACAGCAGTTTGTTTACATGCAGCACGCGGTCTTGTCACTGACCATGTCCATGTCTGTATGGCCACAGTGTATCTTCTGATGGCTACTTCCAGCAGATAAGGCAACATGTTACAAAGTCTGAAGATTGGATCATCATTCTTAGATCTTGGCCAAAAATTGATGCACATCTTGATGAAAATAACATCACAACATTTAGAGGTGAATAAATTTTTGGTCAAGATCTAAGATGATCTAAGTCTACAATTACCTTCTTTTAAAAAGTAAAAAGCAATATACCATTCATTACAATCTTCTGCCAAATAACACCAGAGCATTTCTACTAATTTAATTTGATTAATTATACCATCTTCCTCTCCCCTCACCCCCATTTATTTCCATCTCTCTCTCCAGGTCTTTTTTGAACTACTTAACACAATGTTTGCTAATATGGCCTATTATAGCAATTAAATGCCGATTTGGTGGTGTTGGAGTAATCGTCACCCCAGGCTATCTTTGCTGGCTTGGAATAAATGTGTGTATGTTTGTGTAATGTATCATAAATGATTCCTCTCACACATAGGGGGGTTTATATGCAGCTCAGGGGGTGAAAAGACTCTTGCAGGTGTTGAATTTGAGTCAATGTTTGGCATTGTCTCTCTTTTCACCCGTCTTCCTACTATAATGCATGTCTGCTTTTCATAATGCAGCTTACAAAAGGGGGTTACATCTGAATATTTCCTGTAAAAAGCTAGGATATTAATTTGTTGCTTTGCCTATTTTTGATGTGCACAATGTCTCCTGCCATTTAAAGGCTGTTTAGTAAAGCGATGCTATTCTGATGCTTTTGATTGGTTCTCTTGTTTGAATTTGCAGCTGACCACATCTGCCAATGACATAAATCTGCATTGCTGCTGAAAGCTTTATGCTACAACCTGAAAGTTGCCACCATGGCGAGCGATAAAAATGTGTTCCAGTGCTAGAAAATAGAAAAGTTATCAAAAAGTAATCAAATGTAATCAGTTACATTAATAAAGTAAGGAAATAGTTTTTATTATTATTATTATTATTATTAATAAACACTATTTATTACATTTTAAATAGGGTAATTTGTAATCTGTAACCTATTACATTTCCAAAGTAACCTTCCCAACCTTCGATTACACTGCATTTCTGGAATACTTGATTATGATTGGTGTGCATGGTATTATGTGTGCAATATATGATATTTCTTTCATATCTGCCCAAATAATATCATAACAAACCAATCAAAATCAAATATATATGACACTCCAATGGACAAGTATATAAGGAAGGAAGGAAAAACCAAAGAACATCCCAAAAGACCCTATTGTGTTTGGAACTACTTACTTTGTAGTTATTGGAGTAAGGAGGCAGCATTATTATTTTATATTACATTTATACAACAGTTAAAAAAAGGAAGTTAATATTGAGTCATTTGCATTTTAAACACAATTTTGCTGGTTTCTCTGTCTGTTCAAAAATTTTTATAATAATGGTTAGTCACATTAGAGTCATTGTGCATCTTTGTGCAACACAGTTGTTGAGTTTAATGTGCTGAATGATTCAGTGTTTTTGGGAAAAAATCGTTTGAGTGAATTATTCAGTGAAGAAATTCACTTTTTTGAACAAATCGGTTGAATGAATTATTCAATGACCCACTCTCAATGTTAGTCACTTACTGTTTTTGCTAATGAATGAATCAGCATTTGTGAGCAAAACGGTTAAATGATTCAAATGACACACATAAAGATACTTTTGTGGTATTATGTGTATTATTGTGGTAATGACAGACTGACTGTACATTTATCCCTTAAGTACTGATCTCTCTCTCTACAATCAGATATTCCATCCCTGATCTCAGTGGAAAACATGGAAGAAAAAACAATTACGCTTAGACAATTCTTACTCAATGTTGATTTAATCAGCCCAGTCAATAAAGATCACAGACATCTGCAGGGGTTCAGGCTGGCTGAATGCAGCCTGTACACAGGAGAAACACACAACCCTATAGATCCAAAAACTGTCACGGAACGTGATTTGTGACGAATATCGGAATCATCCGAGCATGTGCATCCTTCACTTTTATAATGTCAGAGAATCTGGGGAATTTACTCATATTATTTTGGCGAGCTGCCACAGGGTTGACGGACTGTCAGGATTTCGACAGATCTCCTCTATCTGATATTACAATCCATCTCCCTCCGCTCTCCGCTCCCTGCCTCTCCAGCCATCTCGCGAGCGCTGACACTTCTATCACATCGGTAAATACTACTTTAATTGATACTCAGGTTGTTTTAGAATTAATGAGCTGGCACCCATGTGCTGATGTGAGGGGGAAGAACATCTCTCTTTAAATTGCTTTGCAGCCTTTATTGCTCTCCAGAAATCATATTAGCCAAACCAATCTCATTTAAATCTTCCATTCCCTAATTAACCCTCAATGCCTTCTTATGCTGCTTGCAACAGCACTTTTTTGTAGGTTTTTAGATGAACTATT
Source organism: Rhinogobio ventralis (assembly GCA_039654625.1). Taxonomy (NCBI): domain Eukaryota; kingdom Metazoa; phylum Chordata; class Actinopteri; order Cypriniformes; family Gobionidae; genus Rhinogobio; species Rhinogobio ventralis. Next base: position 15,242,374 of record CM077208.1, on the reverse strand, counting down.
AGAGATTTGTGTCTCTGTGTTGAGTATATTGGATTTTCATTTTGATCAATCAAAAAACAATTAAACTGAGAACAAAATCATCTTCATTATGTAAATGCCAAGTATTACATGAACAGATCAGATAGGACACAAAGAGGCGAACTGACTGAACAATCTCTGTTGCCATACATTTCAGAACAAACACCTGCATCTTATTCATTATCCACCCACAGTTCAGATTAATCAGACACAATCTGTGCTGCGGGATGAGTATATGAATGAAGTTATTGGGCAAATTCACTTTTTAAGGGAAGGGGACATTTTTTTGAAGAGTCGTTCAGCAGAAAACTTGGTCCATTTCCAGTCATGCTAGTACAGCTCCTATCTACAGTGCATCCAGAAAGTATTCACAGTGCTTAACTTTTTGTTACAGCCTTATTCCAAAATGGATTAAATTCATTATTTTCCTCAAAATTCTACAAACAATACCCCATAATGACATGAAAGAAGTTTGTTTGAAATCTTTGCAAATGTATTAAAAATAAAAAATGAAAAAAATCACATATACATAAGTATTCACAGCCTTTGCTCAGGTGCATTCTGTTTCCACTGATCATCCTTGAGATGTTTCTCCAACTTAAATAGAGTCCACCTGTGGTAAATGCAGTTGTTTGGACATGATTTGGAGAGGCACACACCTGTCTATATATAAGGTGCCACAGTTAACAGTGCATGTCAGAGAACTCTTTGGCCTGAATGGCAAGCGTCATGTCTGGAGGAAACCAGGCACCGCTCATCACCTGGCCAATACCATCCCTACAGTGAAGCATGGTGGTGGCAGCATCATGCTGTGGGGATGTTTTTCAGTGGCAGGAACTGGGAGACTAGTCAGGATAGAGGGAAAGATGAATGCAGTAAAGGAGTGACTACGGGCCAGCCAGAGCCCAGACTTGGACCTGATTGAACATCTCTGGAGAGATCTGAAAATGGCTGTGCACCGATGCTCCCCATCCAACCTGATGGAGTTTAAGTGGTCCTGCAAAGACGAATGGGAGAAACTGCCCAAAAGTAGGTGTGCCAAGCTTGTAGCATCATACACAAAAAGACTTGAGGCTGTAATTGGTGCCAAAGGTGCTTCAACAAAGTATTGAGAAAAGGCTGTGAATACTTATGTACATGTGATTTTTTTATTTTTTCATTTTTAATACATTTGCAAAGATTTCAAACAAACTTCTTTCACATTGTCATTATGGGGTAGTGTTTGTAGAATTTCGAGGAAAAAATGTATTTAATCCATTTTGGAATAAGGCTGTAACAACAAAAATGTGGAAAAAGTGAAGTGCTGTGAATACTTTCCAGATACACTGTACCTGAATAAAAGCTCATCAAGGCAATATATTTTATCAAAATATAGTAAAAACCATAAAAATGTGAAATATTATTATATTTTAAAATGTATATTCTGTAAAATGTAATGTATTCCAGTGATTGCAAAGCTCAAGTCTTTAGAGTCACATGATCCTTCTGAATAATATGCTGGTGCTCAAGAAACTGTTTTTCTGGCTAGTTAATTTAATGAACATTCAAGAGTATAAAAACTGCTGATGCATCTATTTAAAAGGCGATTAACTATTATATGTGAGACAGGCTTCCATTCTTCTATTAAAAATGTGATTAAAGCTGTTTTAACTAATATGCAATTCATAGTGAATCTTAATGAATTACCAACAAATTAAAGTCTTTCTAGAGAAGCAGGATTTTATCCTTTGTCCCAAGACATGCCCCTTTTGAGAGATTTAGCAGATTTAGCTCTCTGGGCCACCAAACAGACCACAGCCGCGGTTGGGAGATCGATGGCGGCGATGGTGGCCACAGAGAGGCATCTGTGGGTGAACCTGGCGAGCATCGGGGAGAAAGAGAAGTCCTTTCTCCTAGATGCCCCGGTTTCACCCTCTGAACTTTTTGGTACCTCCATCGAGGCGGTGGTGGGAAAGTTCAGAGAGGCGAAGGCACGCTCGGCCGCATTTAAAACATTTATACCGCGCCGGTCCAGGTCTGCACCCGGACAGGCAGGGGGTCCTAGCCCATCTAGATTTGAGGATCGTAGGCAGGGCCAGAGAGAGAGCATCGAGCTTGAGCACCGCCTCCGGCGAGGAGCAGGGCTCAGAGATGGCGCGACTCAAGGCAGAAAAAGCAGGAGGTGATAGAGTACAGACGTGAACAGTGGTCTGGGTCTGGTAGAGGCAGATAACGTCGCCTCCCTCTCTGAGGGTTATTACAACTACCCTCTTTTTCTGCCTTGGGGTGAAGTTAGCCTCTTGTGCTTGTCACAGCCAATGTTGACAGTGCACCCCCTCAGCATGGCGCCATGGGTATTCTTGTTCCCCATAGCGATTTGATGCAGTGTGAGTTCCCTTTGAAAAGGAATGTCTCGGGTTATAACGACTGTAACCTTGGTTCCCTGAGAACGAGGGAATGAGACATTGCATCTTTTTCTGTACTCAATCACCTCTCTAAAGTCCTGCTTTTTCTGCCTTGAGTCGCGCCATCTCTGAGACCTGCTCCTTGCCGGAGGCGGTGCTCAAGCTCGATGCTCTCTCTCTGGCCCTGCCTACGATCCTCAAATCTAGATGGGCTAGGACCCCCTGCCTGTCCGGGTGCAGACCTGGACCGGCGCGGTATAAATGTTTTAAATGTGGCCGAGCGTGCCTTTGCCTCTCTGAACTTTCCCACCACCGTCTCGATGGAGGTACCAAAAAGTTCAGAGGGTGAAACCGGGGCATCTAGGAGAAAGGACTTCTCTTTCTCCCCGATGCTCGCCAGGTTCACACACAGATGCCTCTTCGTGGCCACCATTGCCGCCATCGATCTCCCAACCGCGGCTGTGGTCTGTTTGGTGGCCCAGAGAGCTAAATCTGCTCGCGAACTGCTCTAAACAAGAACAACCTCCTCGCCACAATTCTCACTCCAGCGGACCAAAGTCTAGATAAGCTCACCACAGGTTCCAATACACAACATAACACTTCGTAAACCTGAGGGTGAAGTTAGCCTCTTGTGCTTGTCACAGCCAATGTTGACAGTGCACCCCCTCAGCATGGCGCCATGGGTATTCTTGTTCCCCATAGCGATTTGATGCAGTGCGAGTTCCCTTTGAAAGGGAATGTCTCGGGTTACGACTGTAACCTTGGTTCCCTGAGAACGAGGGAACGAGACATTGCATCTTTTTGCCATGCTTCAGGGCTGCCTGCATCGTCCCTTCAGACAGAGATGATTGCAGCTTATAAAAGCTCACTTTAAAGTGTGCTTTAAAAGGAAAGAAAGATGTTTTTTTCCAAAGAGATGGAAAAAATCTTGTGGTGTTTATTCAAACTATTCTCCAATTGTATTCTTAGCAGTCCATGTAATTGTGTTGCCACCAGTGGAGCTTTATAGCACATTATAGCACATGGGGTCCTGAATTGTGTATAGACGGTTTCATCGGACGCACACGCGTTGCCGCGGTTACGCGCCTGGCCGGAAGTTTACTTCCAGTCTGTGTTTGTTTATCGGTCTGGCTAGTGGATAGTATGGAGTATGGATAGCACTACTCAGTAGAAACACATTTTTGACATACTATTCTTGGATAACATTATATAATAAATATTAACGATCAAGCAGAGAGCATATGACACCAGCGCAGAAACAGTGTGTGCGACTCACCAAAAAGCCTTGAATGTGTCATAAATATCCAGTCTGACTGCATACGAGAGCAGCGTCTAATGTAATTTAGACTGTATGTCTAATGTAATTTACTTGTTATTTATTTTGCTTGTTATCAGAAATAATCTGCTCAAGAGGTAACTTATTCTGGCTGCGTTTACACTTGGTATTAACATGCGATCACCGTGATCTGATCAAGCAGATCAGCTCATCAGTCAATCAGGAAATATTTAAATTGGGTATGTAATAGGCCTTTATCACGGAGTGTAAAACAACTTTCGCTTTATTCTCTATTAATGGCAGTGCCTATAGAGCACGGGATTTTTGTGATGCATTCATATACAATCAATCTCAAATAGGGTACTTTATCTACAAGTTTCCCAACATTAATCTTATATTATAAAAGAAAGAAACATGTTATTCCGACGCATTGCATGATTAAAAGGCGAGCGCACAATAATTTATATAGGCTACTGTACAGAAAATGGCATTACACGGTCCTTAAAGGGTTAGTTCACCCAAAAATTTTAATTCTGTCATTATTACTCACCCTCATGTCGTTCCAAACCCCGTAAGACCTTTGTTCATTTTCGGAACACAAATTAAGATATTTTTCTTCTTCTCTAAGGTCTTACGGGTTGGGATCGACATGAGGGTGAGTAATTAATGACAGAATTTTAAGTTTTGGGTGAACTAACCCTTTAAGGGAGGCGTTTCCCCACTCTATATTGCAGACAGAAATGGGAGATTATTTAACATGCTGAAACAATAAAAACATATAAATTAAGATAATGTTGCAAAATTAAAATGAAAGATGATAACGCATAAGAAAGATAATGCAGCCTCTGTTAAGTTAAGTTAAGCGTCTACCGGAAGTTAACTTTGGGCCACAAAAGCGTGCATGCGCAGTAAAGTTTGTTTATGTTGTTGCCATTGAAACCGTCTATAGGTTAGTATATTATTACAACACTTTGCTTTATGTGCTATTAGGTATTTTATTTTAGATACAAATGCTGGAAGAAAACAAAAGAAAAAAAGAAAGCTAAACAAAAAGATATGGAAGGAGAAAAAAAGCAATCGTCAGGACTGTTTCTAATTGCATTTGGTCTGGGTCTTAGCGATAACATCAATTCCATTATTTTCTGCATTTGAATTGCACTGCAGCCCGTCTTCAGCATCCTGTCTTTGATTGGCTGAATGCAGGTAGTGGATGTTTAGAACAATGTGGGACATACACAAGGATATGTTTTGCCATTTCATTACCACTGCAAACAATAGGGATAGTTCACCCAAAATAGTGTTTTTTTCTTCTTCTTCTTTTGTGGAACACAGACAAACCTAACCAGACAAACTTCTCTACAGAGCGCTAGTCGCTCTCTGCTCTCTCCATGACGATATTTTTGTCCTGTGTCGGCCACCGTAGCTTCTCTATGTGCTTCAAAAGGGAAGAGTGAGCGGTGGGCGATTGCAATTCACAACCTTACCGCTAGATGCATTAAATTTACACACTGCACCTTTAAATATAATCTTTTCTAACATTATAAATGTCTTTACTGTCACTTATGATCAATTTAATGCATCCTTGCTAAATAAATGTATTAATTTCTTTAAGTTCTTTCCCCAAAAAAAAATAATTCTTACTAACCCAAAACTTTTGAAGGGTTGTACAATGTTGCAAAAGCTTTCTATTTCAGATAAATATTGTTCTTTTTAACTTTCTATTCATCAAAGATGAATAATCATGTCATCATTATGATAATAATCATTATGATAATAATAGGGCTGGACTGGGGATAAAATTCGGCCTTGGCAAACCCAGCCCATCCGGCCCATGAGTTCCTCGTGAATGTTTTTCCTGGGGTTAGGGCCTTAAACTGGAGTAAATAAATAGGACAGGGACAAATAATGATGGATATTATCGAATTTACTGCAAATGCAGATAACAAACTTAATATTGCACTTTTGTCACACAGAAATGCACATGACAGTAAAGCATTGATTTTGAGCTAGGATGCAGTAAAGTAAATTTACTGCTTTTAAATGCTGTCGTCATTCCAAACCTGTATGACTTTCTCTCTTCCATGAAACACAAAAGATATTTTGAAGAATGTTGGCAATCAAACCATTTTGGTTAGGCTACCATTGAATATTGTATGGACAAATGAAATAAACTCAAATGATTTTCTTTTATGTTACACAGAAATAAATTTATTCAAAACAATACTATTTTTCAGGAGTTACACTGATATCTATCTTTCATGAGGTTCTCATTGAAATAACATTTAATTAAATTTCATTAGATCTATTAAAAAGTTTATAAAACTTTTAAAGAGAAAAAGCTTTGTCCTTAATTCATGGGATCCAGGCTTTAAATATGTTTTGTTGAATTATCCTTTAATTACCCTAATGACATTTTAACTGAGTTTAAAAGTGGGCTAGTTTTATTTGACTGTAAGATCATGGTAGTCACAGGTAAAACCATGCTCCTCTTTACCATGGGTATATGGTTTCTAAAATAAATAAATAATAATAAACTATTGAATTTGTAATAAAAAAAATATTGTAAACACATCTCTACATCTCTTGTAAACACACAGCCTCTATAAAAGTGATTTATAGTCCGCAATATTTAATGTAAGTAATAACAGCAACATTTTTAATAAATACATTTCTGCAAAAACACCATATTTCTTTACTGTTATTAGCTGCAAGGTAAATTGTGGTTGTGCTAGAGTGACAAGTTTGTAGGCTAGTTGTGTGTATTGCCGTTTTCCAGTTGACCTTGTCATGTATTTACATGATCGCGGCTGTTTTCAGCTAGATTTACCACAGAACCTGTAATGTTGCCATATCACACAATTGTATAAAACAAAATTCGGAGTCAAAGTGCTGTTCATCACTTCATAGAGCAGCAGAAACACAGCGTACGTTAGTCAGCAGCACCGCTGTGCGGATATTCAGCTTTTGCAGTTTCCCATGCGCTCAAATAAAAAAAAATAAAAATAAAAAAACAGCGTCTAATATAGACACAGTCTATGAATATGGAGGTGGGGAGGTCTCTCTCGCTTTGGCATGTCAGTTCAGAAGACAAACCAATAGGCCGTTGTCCCTGCATGATGGGCCAGTCCGTGGCAAAAATTTTAGAAATAACTTTGTACTGGCCCCAAAGCCACATAAAAAATGCCTGGTATGCCTGATTACCAGTCCAGCCCTGGATAATAATCATAAATGTTTCTTAAGCAGCAAATCATCATATTAGAATGATTTCTGAAGGATCATGTGACACTGAAGACTGGAGTAGTGATGCTGAAAATTCAGCTTTGCATCACAGAAATAAAATACATTTAAAAGATTATTCAAATAGAAAACAGTTATTTTACATTTAATAATATTTCACAATATTACTGTTTTTTTTTTGTATTTTTAATCAAATAAATGCGGCCTTGGTGAGACTTCTTCTAAAAACATTAAAAATCTTACCAATCAAAAGCTTTTCAACAGCATATACAGTTGTGGTCAGAATTATTGGCACCCCTGGTAAATATGATCAATGGCTGTAGGAAAATAGCTAAAGCATTGAAAATTCCAATTTCCACCATCAGGGCAATAATTAAGAAGTTCAAATCAGCTAAAGATATTATAAATCTGCCTGGAAGAGGACATGTGTCTATATTTTTTTCTTAAGAAACTCACTGACTAAAGTCATATTCAGCCGGGTACACACTGTGCGATTTATATTAGTCCTTTACGATTGTTTCTTGTCAGACTGTACGAGCATGATCCCCTCTGTAAGCCATGTCACACTGTAAGATCTAAGTTGTCATTAATGTCAGACTGTACGATAGTTGAGGCGTGCTAAAACGGACGCACGCAAGAAAACTTGTCCGTAGTTTTATATCATCAATGAATGATGCGTTCGGTGACAGTGAGCTGCATTACACGCGGGATTGAAATGGTGGCTACAAAGAAATATCTAGCGCTCATTTTGATCATGGTTTGCCTTGAAAAACAAAGATAATTTGACGGTTGTCGTAAGAGAAGTCACACTGCAGGACTGTGCACCAAATCTTCTGACACTGCCAGAATTTCATCTGAGGTAAAATTTGATCGCAGCGGTCATTAATCGGCTGCCGGTGAACATGTCAAACTAACGATCAAAGACTTCAGATTTTAGCCTAGGATCAGAGGAATCTTTTAGGATTTGCAAAATTTTTCTCAGACGGCCAAATCGTGGTCAAAATCACACAGTGTGTACCCGGCTTTAGCTGTAATTAACAGATCACTGAAGGTGAAGATTATTATTGAATATCGTCTAAAATTTCAATCTGTCCAACAAAGCTATCAAATGACTTCAGAAGATTTTGAATATAGTTCACAATTTGTATGGACTGCAATTATGTTACTTATATAAAGCTTTTGTGTCCTTTTTGGACTTTGAAATCTCCAGTCCCCATTGTAATTGCAGCCAAAAGAGTGACAAGTAATTTTAGGAAATTTCACCTTTTGTGTATAAATAATGACACAATTAATTTTTTGGCGTGCATGTGTCAGTGTTAATCAATGTAATAGACTTAATATATATTCCATAAAATATATAATAGACTTAAAATATTTCAAACAGAGATCTTTTGTAGCACACACAATTATGATTATATGAGAAGATAGCAGAACACAATGACTCAAACTGATTTTGAGGTTATACAAGCACATCTGTACTCTACAATGTATTACATGAGCTGTTTGTTAGTCTCTCCTTGTCTGTATAATGCATAAGGCAAACAACTGCAGTCTGTTCAAGAACACAAAACACTTTTTGTTAATCATCCAGTTTCCAAGAGGTGTGTCATGGAAAATGCAATATGTTATATATATATATATATATATGTTATATATATTTTTAAGTAAATGTATCAAGTATTTCGCACAAAGGAACATAAATAAAAAAGTTTATCAATCATCTTTAATTTTTCTTTAATTTAAAATATATATTACATATACTGTACAATCCTTTTGATGTTTCCAACAGAGTCAAGTTGAAGGATGGTGTGGCGTTTTTGGGGGCGAGGGCCAGCAACCCGGTTCAGTGGACAGTTAGTCAAGACGTCAGGAGTGAGGGACACAGAGTGGTCACTCTACACTGTCGTAGGAAGGAAGCCAACTTCGGAAAAAGGTCAGTAACCATTCAATCTGTCTGTTCTATTAATGCTTTTATTAACTGAGAAGAATTCTGGATCTTGAGATGGATGGTATCAGACGTTATCATCAGAAGGCTGCTGGTTACTTGAATGACCCAGAAGTTCAAAGTTTAAGATCAATGCTTCAGGCATTTTTTTCTCTCACTTGCTCACAGTTTTGCTCTTTGTAAAGTTTTGGCCAAGAAAGATTCAAACACATACTACACATGCACCATACAGCCCTTTGGCCTTTAGTTATCAAATATACTCATCTCTGTCTAATGACTCTTCTTCTAAACTCTTATGCTCTTTTCACATACAGGACCTCTGGTATTTGCAGCATGTTTTTCTCAGATTATTGCTCCATATCGTGACATGCTGAGAAGTTACTTGACTACATTTCTCAGAAGTGCTACAGTAGGCTACTTGAAATGATTTAAAAATGCAACTTTTTCCCTAACAAGCTACTTTAGCTTTAAATCTAATTTTTTGTCACTGTATTATGTTCAGAAGTCCAATTCATTTGAGTCACTTGTTTGTTTGTAGTGAAATATTTCATTTGCTGTTGTTCATAATACACATTTGACTTGGTTATATAATTTAGGTGTTTTATTAGTTGTATTTAGTGTTTGTTTATCTGCTTATTTCACCCATAAATTAAAATTCTGTAATCAATTACAAACCCTCATGTTGTTCCAAACCCATATGAATCCTAAGCGATCACGTCACTTCAGAAGACTTGGATTAAACCCCTCAGTTCAAATGCAAGTTTTGGTGTAATGGACTTTAAATAGAGGCACTGAAATCTCTCATTAAAATATCCTAATTTGTGTTGCAAAGATGAAAAAAAAGTCTTATGGTTTTGGAATGACATGAGGGTGAGTAAATGGTTTACTGCTGTCACTTAAATTGAGGTACAAAACAGAGATGCAATACATAATCAAATGTATTCTTCCCCAGGACTGATATTAAATCTACATCATTTCATGTGCATGGTGGTTTTATCTATTTTCTGTTAAGCAAACTCTGTGGTTTAATGTTCCTATTCTTGGTCCAGATTGTCAACCTGTTTTTTTTGCTTTTCTTCTCTCAGAGAGATAAGAAAGTCATTGACTGACAGCTGTGCTCTCAGCCCATATAGGTCCCTCAACTCTTCCAGTACCTCTCTTTGGTGGCATTTGCATATGCAAATGAGTCCCACAAACACACCCCATTCCAACCCCTGATTAAAAAAAGAAACTCTGTTTTGCTGCCTGAATGACACAGGGATATAAAATATCTGTGTTATTTAAGTTTGCTTTAAGTCTGCAAATACATTACTTTCAAATGTGTCAGTTCACATAATTGCCATACACTGTGGGGTGGTAAGCGGTATCGACAGAACTCTGAGCTTTCATGCACTCATTTTCAGCCTAAAGAGAGAAATGATGAACATTAACAGAATTTTCTTTCCTCGCCTGTAGAATTTTATATAAATCATATTTCAATAATGTACAGTTATTTGATTATGCTCGCTCATTGAAATTCCTATTCCAGCTCATGTGTGGGTGTTTCGAGAAGATATTCTTGTTACTCTGACATGCTTTACCTAATTGTAATTTTTGTCCCAGGCAACTGAAAAAATTACATTTTGGGTTTACAGGGGCTTTTAAAGTTTTATGATTCGTGCACAAGGGAGCTGTAGTTTACAACTGCTTCAAAAGAAATCCTTTTGACCAGTGGAAAACTGGAAAAACAGCATCTCACCTTTAAGGCTTTAAGGTTAAGTTATGCTCTTTGGCTTTCAACCGTGTCCATAAAACTATGAGGCTTCCTTAGAGTACAGGAGGTGAGGATGTTTTCCCGATAGCCGTTTCTCATCTGTTTTTTTTCCTTAGAGGTCAGGAGATGATAGTGAAAGAGGTACAGGAACATGTGCTAGCTCCAATCCACAGGGGGCAGATTGGTAATGAGTTATACTACTACTTTGATTTCTCCAGCTCCCCACTATATCACTAATGAGTCTTTACACATTGTACCTTTTTTCCCCTCTGACAAAAGTTGATTTGATAATTTTTCTGGCTGAAATCATATTTCCTCTACAAAGCTGTGGAGACAGGAGCTCTGTTCCAAAATCAAGTGAGCTACCTTGTTGTCTAACTACTACCTACATAGGCAGCTACTTTTTAAGACAGCTTTCTAACTGAAATGTCTCCTATGTGACGGATTTAAAATGCTCTAGGCAGAAACAAAATCACAATGTTCATATAGAAAAATATATTTGGGTACTATGGAGTAAAATAGTCTATATAAATATTGATGATTTTTAAGAGCTTATCAATCTGTTTGAAGCATGCTAAAACAGGACAGGAAGCTACTAATTCATAGGGACTATAATTTGTCTTGGCAGGTTTTGGAACAGAGTATGTTAATTGGGCTGCCCCCGAAAAAAATATTTTTCTAGTCGACTAGTAGTCATTTATTTAAGCCATTAGTGGACTAGTCGCACGTTTATGATATTAATTTAATTACTTAAATATATGTTGTGTTGTGGCATCGGAAAATGTTTTGAGTTTTAGGGCTGAGAAATAATATGTAACATTGTTCTACATTACAGAAAAATACAAAACCATAATAATGAGCCTTTGAAATAAAAATTAACCTGCTCAAGCGCCTATAGAGATAAATACACATTAAGTTAAATGTCATGCAGTAAGTGTGGTACTACTGTAATTTAGCTTCCGCATGAACACTTAGATATGCTCCTAATAACAGCGCACATTTATCTAGTTTAACATTAGAGAGAGCAGCCATGCTAGTGACTAACGTTAGGCTTCTTCTTACGTTTCAAATGATAATCCATATTTGAGGTTGACGAACGATAGGTAAACACATGTGGTAATTATGTTGGACAGGATATCCATGTGTTAATGTTCTGTCCGCCATGGACTGCCTGTCTTTGCTAATTTCTGTTGAGTTTTTTTCTGCGACTCACAGACAAAATAAAATTGGGTAGACTAACCCTCTTCTTGTCAACTAATGTTTGGTCAACTATAAGGGGACAGCCCTAATGTTCATGCATTTGAGCTTGAGTTTATTAAAGGTGTTTTACATTTACATTTACTTGTTTAGCAGATGCCTTTATCCAAAGCAACTTACGAGGAACATCAATAGTTTTGAAAAAAGTTTTTCAGGAATGGAAGTTACAATTACTCCAATGTTTTACAGTTTAAACTTCTTGTTATGATTTAGTCAATTTGTAAGAATTTGCAATCAGTCACTGTGTAGGTGGTAATTGAAGCTGTGGTTAACCAGTTTTTTTGGGCTGTTTAATTAAAGCACTACAGGATAAATGGAAGAATTAGCCATTTTGCATTTAAACGCACTTGCAGTACAGTACATGGCATGACAAACTACCAGAGCCTCTGATGACTCGTATGAGAGCAATTATACTGGAGTGTCGCACAGATAAAGATGTGAAGTTGATAGTCGTAAATTATGTCAGTTTCTTCAGGGAATATCACAAGTCCTCAAGCAGCATTTCCCCGTTTGAATGTGTACATTGCCAAATCAAACCAGATAAACAATAGATCTGAGCTTTTATGGCTACACTCGGTGTCTTGCTTTAAGCCTCATGCTCTGTTCTTTACATTTGGGGTGCTGAATGTTTAAAAATAATATCAGTGATTTTGAAATCAACCTTTTTTAGTATATTCTTCAGACTTAATCTATAATCCGTATGTAGCTATAATTGAAGATTTGCTTCAAGAATTAAAGGTGCATAGTGCATCCTGGTGCCATGTGTTCCCCAGTTAAGTGACGCACGCACACACCCGGCCATCCATGTGATGTAAAAGAAAACATGATTCATCAGACCAGGCCACCTTCTTCCATTGCTCTGTGGTCCAGTTCTGATGCTCACGTGCCCACTGTTGGTGCTTTCGGCGGTGGATGGGTCAGCATGGGCACCCTGACTGGTCTGCGGCTGTGCAGCCCCATACACAACAAACTGTGATGCACTGTGTATTCTGACACCTTCCTATTAGAACCAGCATTAACTTCTTGAGCAATTTGAGCTACAGTAGCTTGTCTGTTTGATCGGACCACATGGGTATCCTTCGCTCCCCACGTGCATCAATGAGCCTTGGCCACTCATGACCCTGTTGCCAGTTCACCACTGTTCCTTCTTTGGACCATTTTTGATAGATACTGACCACTGCAGACCGGGAACACCCCACAAGAGCTGCAGATTTGTAGACGTTCTGACCCAGTCGTCTAGCCATCACAATTTGGCCCTTGTTAAACTCGCTCAAATCCTTATGCTTACCCATTTTTCCTGCTTCTAACACATCAACTTTGAGGACAAAATTTTCACCTGCTGCCTAATATATCCCACCCACGAACAGGTGCTGTGATGAAGAGATAATCAGTGTTATTCACTTCACCTGTCAGTGGTCATAATGTTATGCCTGATCGGTGTATATGATCTGGGGTTTTTTTAAATGGCAAACATAAAGCATGTAACACTTTTCTTCAGAGTTATATGTATTATTTTTTTTAGCTTTTTTTAGCTATTGGCCATACCGGGAGAGATCATTTATAATTTATAATCTTAAATTAGCTAGGAGAAGCAAACCATCTGTTTTTTCATCAGATTCAGACCCCAAAAGGATATGAGGGTTAAATTGTACCCACTCTTTTCTCTCTCTCTCTCTCTCTCTCTCTCTCTCTCTCTCTCTCTCACACACACACACATCTTCTGTCTCTCAACCAGCTTGACTGCAGAGGATATTTTTCTTTTTCATATTCTTCTCAAACGGTGTGTGAAATGAAAGGATCAGTTACTCCTGGAAGGAGCAGATGTGCTTCTAGTGAATTCCTTATGCGGAATCCACAGCCCTGCCCCATCCCTAAAGTAACAAGCTCTACTCACCCTACTAGAACAATCTGGCAAAACTCAACAAAATGTCTTTATAAGAGGCTAGTGAAGAACGTGTCAAATTTTGTTTCTTAACCCAAAGTACCTTGTTTTTGGTCCAGAAGTTCAGTTTGCTGGCTCATGTTTCCATGGGTAAAGAGGCTGTAATTGGGCCTTGAGTGCTGTGTCTGGCTGTGTTGCTTGCTGTTTTGTGCTGGTATTGATTTAGCAGTGGGAATCCCACTTATTGAGGTGCTTGAAGCGGCACAGCAAGACATCTAATCCTGGGGTTGGGACTCTGCTCAATGGGGCAGACTATAATCCCCCATACCGTCAGTGGCGCAGAGAGCAGAGGATGATTCCCAGCATAAAAACGAACACGATACTCTTTCATCAACTTATTTATTCTTTTCATTGGAGTGCCACAGCGGGGATTAGATTGAGCCATCTTGTCTTTTGTTTTGAGTTTGTCCTTTCTTCTCTCAGCCTGTCGCTGGATCGATGGAGAGGTGGAGTCTCAGGTGAACAGACTGATGCTCCCCGCTCTTACTCTTTCTCTTTCCTTGTCGTATGCACTACACACCCATCAGAGCATGTTTGACAGGTCAGGCATGTTTTAATGTCTATTCCTGCACAACTTTTAATGGTTTATTTTTGTTTTTTGTTGTTGTTTTTGTTTTTTGTTTTTATAAAGGCTGTAGAAGGCTATACATCATAATTCCCATTAATCTCGGCAACAGTTGCTTGGCTGACATTGAGATAAATGAGATTATTCATATATACAGTACTGAGCAAAAGTTTACAGTCGGTACAATATTTGTTTTATGTTTATGAAGAAGTCTCTTATGCTCACCAAGGCTGCATTTCTATGACAGTAAAACAGTAAAACCAGTAATATTTTGAAATATTAATCCAATTACAAAATATATATATATATATATTATTTTAAAATGAAGCATTACTTTTGTCTTTAGTGTCATATGATTCTTCAGAAATCAATCTAATATGCTGATTTGGTGTTGCTTAATATATGCTTATATATTGGTGTTGCTTATAGTCCCTAGCCATATCGGTTTAGAAAATTGCAACTTTTCATTTCCCGTCGGTCTTAGTACACCATGTAACTATACACATCACAACATGTTAATAGGAAAATGTTGGCATTATTTTGTCAATTATTGAGCAGTAGGCTAGATGGAGCCGTTTACCTCCGATCTTTGTGCTAAGCTAGGCTAGCGGTGGGTGCGTCAGACAGAGTTATGTCACACACGGAGATAAAAATGGTATGTATGGACTTATCTAACTCTGGGGGATACGGTGAATAAGTCTCAAAAAGTCGGCGTGTTCCTTTAATATGTGTATGTTATGTATGTGTAACCCCTCCTGTTCGAACCGCCCGCTCCGAGCAGGACTCGAAGCGGGTCCGCCGGCATGAGAGTCAGACGCTCTAACAAGGAGGCTAAAGGCTGCAACCTCTAGCGTCAGTCGCTAGAGCATCTCTTGAGATCAGAGGAGTGAGTTTTACTCGCACAGCAACTACTAGCTGGCCTCCGTTACAGTTGTATATACTGTATATAAATACATTGTGCACTATCAGCTTCACAACTTTGCAGATCGTTTACATTTACAGACAGCTACATTACACATTGCATGAAAATGTAATATTTGATAAAGCATAATAGGGGTACTTTGAACCATGGTAACCACCCAAACCTTGACATTTTGGGTAAAGATATTATCCCTTCTTCTTTGTTGTAATCATCATCTTTGTCTTCGTTGTTGTCTTCTATTTTTTTTAAACAACTTGCTTTCCCTCCTTGCAACAGCCAAATGCAATTGATTGCCTATGCACTTTACTCACAGAGAAGATGTTCAACACCTTAAAGACATCAGACATAGTTTGGCTTGAATGCAAACTACACCCTTTCCCCAGAGGTGTTGGATTTAAATTCGAAACATGCTTGTCAGCAACCATCTGTCAGACGCCTGCCTCTGTTTAGATAAGAAATCTCGAACCTGGTGAATTCATGATGAGGGACAGTGAAAGAAAAACTTATGCAGGAACAAACACGTGCCCATCAGCCATTCACAAGGCAAGGGTATTTTAATGAAAGAATCAGGCTTCTTCATACAAAGCCAATCACACTAAACCGTTTCTGAATAAATATAAGGCTCTGTGGTGATTTCTAAAGCAGCTCCTCTGGTTGCCGCTGGCCTCTTCTCTGGTTGATTTCATTAAAGCAGTGTTGCTGACCATTTAATCGGACTGCTGATCCAGAGTTGACCCTGACATGACCTCGCCTCTCACCCTCTGTCTTTCTACCTCATTAATGTGCCAAGGACACTAGTTAAGTTCCTCTCTCCTCACGCATGCACACACACACATGCACTTAGGTTGCTAGCTCTTTGTCAGAAGCATCACCCCACAGGTCAGTGCACTATTGAGCTCTGTTAGTATCTGCGTGTAACAAACTTTCTCATTGTGCTGTCAGAAACCCAGTCACATAAAGGGCAACAAGGACAAGTACAAAGTGTTTCTGATATAGTCGTGTTTTGGTGGGAAACTAAAAAAAAATTTTTTTTTTTATAATCTAGCAAATCATTCTTGTGCACTTCCTTTTGAAGCCAAGGAGGTTTATAATACCTGCAGAAAGCTATTTGAGCAAAACTCTTTAAGTAGTCAGAAGACATTTTAGTTTAGATGTAACCTATAGAAAATGTTACTGACTGTGAATCTGTGAACGGAATCAACCGATTTGAGTCACATAAATAAATCAAAATCACCACTACTACATTTTTGATACTCCTACTATGTCATGCTTGTCTTTGAATTTAGTGCATTTTTGGTATAGTTTACACCATGTCTCTGTTGTGCAGACATGTGTTTTTCAGGATTCTTGACAGTTATAGTCTTTTAGGGAAACTTCTAGCTCTTAGAGACAGCTCTGAACATTTCCCAGCACAGTTCTGGGTGTTACTTAATGTATGAGGCATTTTAAAGAGGTCATATCATATCAATCACAATTTTATTGATCTCTTGAGTTAAAGAGGTCATCGAGCTGCTATGAAAACATACTGTAACTTTCAGAACTCCCGTGCAAATATATTTTATACACTAAGGTTCAAAAGTTTGGGGCGTAAAAACAGTAATATAAAATAATTTATTACTGTGATAGCAAAGATGAATTTTCAGCATCATTACTCCATTACTGCAGTGTCACATGATCCTTCAGAAATCATTCCAATATGCTGGTTTAGGGTTTATTATTATCGAGGTGAAAAAATACTGCTGAGGGGGTTTTGTAAAAACGTGATTTTCAGGATTCTTTGAATAATTCAGTACATATACAGTAAATATTATTATTTTGTTACAAGCAAAAATTGTAGATTTTTGTTGAATGGATTTTTGTTGATTTTTTGGTTGAATGGTCTTTTTGAATGGCTGTCGATGCAGAAGTCAATAAAGATGCTTTTGGCAGCCAAGATAGTATAGTTACAACATCACCTTGACCACTTGTTTTTTTGTCTTTCATATGAGTGCCAGAGCTCAACATATCTGGAGTATGTGTATACCACTAAAATATGGCTCCATATCACCACTAAAATATGGCTCCATCTCACTATGATTCTTTACTTTCCAAATTGCCACTCTGTGTTGTTATTGTTTCACTATGATGTAAAAGTCCTTTATTAGAGAAGAATCATCACTGTTGACATTGAATTCCTGCAGCCCCAAGTCTTCTGAGTATGTCATAAGTTGAATGCCCTTTAAGAACAGACGGGTCTTATTTTTCTCCCAATGGAGTCTTGCTGTGTATTTGTGTTTATGATAGTATACAGAGGCCGCGGCACTTCTACAGTAGTTGGTGTTAGTGATATGAAGTGCTGCAGGATGGTTCGGATTAAATTGCCACCCTGGATTTGTACACTACGTCTTATCACATGAGGCCAGCCCGGCCTCACTGACAACCCTCTTTACTGTCTCCAGGCTCTCGGCTGGCAGAGCTGCTACCAACCCTGGTGTTTCTATGCCCGATAAAGCTAGAGAGGGGCAGACGCTCTGGAGTGAGAGAGTTGGTTTAGGAACAAGGATGGAAAGGAGATTTCAGATGTGGCCTGTGGAGAGAGGGAGAGGATACTGTTGAAATCTCTGTTATCCCCCGTATCGATTAAGGTTTGTGGAGGTTGGGGGTGGGGGAGAGGAGCCAATATAAATCATAGTAAGCGACTTAGGCCGTTCCATTATGTTAAAGGGTGGGAGGGCCATTTTCTGTTTTTCATTAATGATGACAGAGCCTGTAAATACAATTTCCCCCCATTTTTAATTTATTCCAAAGCCTTGTGCCCGGCAACCGTTATGGCTCGTTTATGATTACATAACTGCTCAAGGCCAAGCAAGGCATTTAAGATTCATAAGCCACTCACACAAATTAAATAACGTGTGATCGATGCTTTAAATCCATCCAATGATTGCTCGCGTGTTGCCATGCTTTACAAATCCCCCTTTTTATCGAGGATGAGTGCTTGTCATCTCAGCATTAGTGTGCATGTAGGTATGGGTATAAATAACGCAAGGATGATTACAGAAGGCAAGGGCAGAAGCCAGATTACAGAGAATTAATGTGTAAGTACATATTGGTAATTAGTTTGATGTGTGCATGTTGGAATGTTCAGAGATGAAAAATATCATGTCGCCTGAAGATGAATTAAAGCTTCCCTTGTCCAGTGACGTGATTACACACTTTCACAGATTTTCAGTGAGTTAAAAAGCTTAAGAAACATAATTTATCTCACACTTGGGACTATGAACATGCAGCAAATACTAGAGTGTTAGAAATATTAGAAGTTATCTTAACATGCTATTTAATAAAACCTGGTTTCTTTGAATATCCAATCCTATTCTCAGTTCATATTTAGTAATTGAGGAACTGGATTAAAAAGACATAGATTTAGTTGTGGATGATGCACAGCTCTAATGATAATGCAGTAATAAACTAAATAAAGTAAATAAATAAAGTAATAAATAATGAGGTAACACTTTAGAATACTGTTCCGTCATTAATGAATAACTACACAGGAACAAATGAGTAACGCATTATTAACATTCTAGTAACTACTATTAACTAACAAGAAACTCTGATTAATGAATTAGTAAATAATAGCGCTCAGTTGAATGAGGTAGTTCACTATTATCTAATCAGTAACTGATATTTTTTTCATACCACCCAGAGGACTATGAACTACTTTATACAGGTTCATAATTAATGTATATACAATATTACATAATGTATAATTAATTCTAAAGTAAAGATTATGGTAACTCACTAGTAATGACACAAGTATTACCAAATCCTTCAGAAAGAATTAAAAAAACATTTGGAACAGTATTTCTAAAGTGAAAAGCATGACAACTCTCTGGTAATGACTGAATTCATTGTAAGCTTTTGTGGTTTTTGTAAGGTTTTGGATAGTAGTGCCTCAAGTGTTACTACATCCTTCTGAAGGAATTACTGGCCATTTTGATCAGTATTCTAAAGTGAACATCATGGTAGCCCACTAGTAATGATTCAAGTGTTACAAAATCCTCCAGAAGGAATTACTATCCAATACCGTACAAAAACCTCTTACAATGACTTAGACTAGTTATCATGCTTTTCACTTTAGAATACTGTTTCAAATAGATTTGTTAATATTTGATTCATTACTAGTGTTAATATCAGTTAGCATTACTCATTTGTTCTTGTGTAGTTAATCATTAATGACGTAACAGTATTCTAAAGTGTTCCCAATAATTATTCATTAAATATTATTGATAATTTCAGTTAATTTCAAGTTCAGATTTGGATGTGAACAAAAAAATTATTACTTCTGAGTGGTTGAGTTGTTAGCTCTAAAATTATGCCGTCGGTTTTGACCATTTCAGCATTCTTTCAGTATTATAGACCCCCTTGTTTAATGCAGATTTACAGATTGGTTTCCAACACAGGCATTATCCTGTAATCAACCAATCACAGCCATGTTCTTGTGTGACTTTTTGCCTATATTTTGTTGCTGCCCTAATACTGCGCTTTGGAGATTATGTGCTCTTGATTGCTGAGAATTGGCTGCGTTCCAATCAAACATGTCTTTTCAGGATATTGCTCTGACAGTTAAATTTTTTACTGACGTTCCGACTGGTGATTAAAATTCCTTCATCTGCAGGACGGAGAAGTTGTGGCTTGGCCTGAATTGCACTTTAGGCTGTTTGATTTAAACCTAATTTACTGTCCTGTGGCCTTGTACCATAAGCCCTGTCATTGATTGAATGTCAGTACTGGTAGATTTGTGTAAATGAGAGCGGGGCCCTTCACTTAAAATGGGGAGGACACGAAGTCTCAAAGGCAAAGTCGTGGGTGTACATTTATGCAAATATCTCCACACACATACATATTCTGATTTAAGGGTGGCTTGAAAAAAGATGTTGTGTGCTATTATAGTAATGATGTTTGCAGTGAAATATGGGAACGTTTTTTGATGTTCTGTTCTGAGCAGCTCTTAAAATAAACATGGCCTTGTGTGCTCCTCATCGCCAGCCTGAGCTCATTTCCTGTAATAAAACATGCACACTGTAGTATATTAAAATGTCTTTTTCTCTATGCTGGAGGTGCTGTTGCTCATCCTGGATCCTCTATTGACTGTCTGTTTCCTCTCAGGGGAGAAAAAATGAACACACCCTCCAGCCCCATAAGCACGGGTGTTGCGTTCCATAACAATGCCTCTGGCCACTATTAGCATACCCGGAGAACAATCCATCAATTTGGGTTAAATTGTACAAGCTGTGCTACTGCTATGTACACATTCCTAATGAACTTATGAATACAGTGTTGCAGTGTGGCTGTGCTGCAGAAATCTGCATATGTAAAAAGACACATCCCCAAATTACATTTGACTTTGGATGAGTACATTAATCAAGGCAGAAACAGTCCCACTCTGAATGTGAGACACCTTTTTTTTCCACCAACAGCTGATGAATCAAGGAAGGTCGCACCTCATGAGACGAAGTGATAGTGAGTGTCTTGTATGGCATTTGGAAATGTTCAGCTTACAAGGCAAATAAAAAAATAAATATAAAATTAAATATTACCTTTTTTAATTGAATTCAAAATATTTAAAACATTATATGAATATTTTAAATTAAAAAATGTAAAAGAAAAGTTTTCAATGTAAATGTGTTAGCAATTTATCTGTAACAGTGATTGCTCAAATTCTGTGACTTAACAATCATAGCCAGTCAGTATACACTCACCTAAAGGATTATTAGGAACACCTGTTCAATTTCTCATTAATGCAATTATCTAATCAACCAATCACATGGCAGTTGCTTCAATGCATTTAGGGGTGAGGTCCCGGTCAAGACAATCTCCTGAACTCCAAACTGAATGTCAGAATGGGAAAGAAAGGTGATTTAAGCAATTTTGAGCATGGCATGGTTGTTGGTGCCAGACGGGCCGGTCTGAGTATTTCACTATCTGCTCAGTTACTGGGATTTTCACGCACAACCATTTCTAGAGTTTACAAAGAATGGTGTGAAAAGGGAAAAACGTCCAGTATGCGGCAGTCCTGTGGGCGAAAATGCCTTGTTGATGCTAGAGGTCAGAGGAGAATGGGCCGACTGATTCAAGCTGATAGAAGAGCAACTTTGACTGAAACTCGTTACAACCGAGGTATGCAGCAAAGCATTTGTGAAGCCACAACACGCACAACCTTGAGGCGGATGGGCTACAACAGCAGAAGACCCCACCGGGTACCACTCATCACCACTACAAATAGGAAAAAGAGGCTACAATTTGCACGAGCTCACCAAAATTGGACAGTTGAAGACTGGAAAAATGTTGCCTGGTCTGATGAGTCTCGATTTCTGTTGAGACATTCAGATGGTAGAGTCAGAATTTGGCGTAAACAGAATGAGAACATGGATCCATCATGCCTTGTTACCACTGTGCAGGCTGGTGGTGGTGGTGTAATGGTGTGGGGGATGTTTTCTTGGCACACTTTAGGCCCCTTAGTGCCAATTGGGCATCGTTTAAATGCCACGGCCTACCTGAGCATTGTTTCTGACCATGTCCATCCCTTTATGACCACCATGTACCTCTGATGGCTACTTCCAGCAGGATAATGCACCATGTCACAAAGCTCGAATCATTTCAAATTGGTTTCTTGAACATGACAATGAGTTCACTGTACTAAAATGGCCCCCACAGTCACCAGATCTCAACCCAATAGAGCATCTTTGGGATGTGGTGGAACGGGAGCTTCTTGCCCCGGATGTGCATCCCACAAATCTCCATCAACTGCAAGATGCTATCCTATCAATATGGGCCAACATTTCTAAAGAATGCTTTCAGCACCTTGTTGAATCAATGCCACGTAGAATTAAGGCAGTTCTGAAGGCGAAAGGGGGACAAACACAGTATTAGTATGGTGTTCCTAATAATCCTTTAGGTGAGTGTATATTTAATGTTGTGATTTATTTTTTATTTTTTTGGTAAATAATGCAATTAAACGTACCTCCACCTGTACGTAAATTCCATAATATGATATTTTACCTTCTAACAGTCAACATGGCAAACCACATTTACAGAGAGCAGGCAGTGCAGAAGGAGTAAGGAAGGTATTCACACAGGACTTGCATTCAAAAACAGCTGGATCTAGTGCAATTGAATGCAACAAAATGACTTTTAACTTGACCTTGTCCTGTGTGAGCAACAATCTATTAAATTAGCACCATATTAAAATTTATTTTTATATTATACAGTACTGTTCAAAAGTTTGGGGTCTTGTTTTGTAGGTAGGGTCTAATGCTATTCCATGCATTCTGACTTATTTACACTGTTAAAGAGATTCTAATGCTAAACATGGCCAAAATAAAATAAAAAAACGAGTTGGACGTTTTTCTGTGCCAAATACACTCCTTCAGGATTCGAACAAGTTTCGGAACGTTTTTTTCAAGTATGGCCCTGTATGACATCATAAAGGGCAGAATTCCTTGTATGTGCACTTCTCCTGGTTGAGCGTGTGCGCACATCAACCAGAGCGAGAGCAAGAGCACGCCCATCAGCTTCACTCGGGTTACGGAAGCCATCGGCAGCGCCGTCATTTTGTTTTTAGACCACAAAATCAATAATGTCACTAAAGTAGTGTGTTTCTGGTTGTGAGGGAAAGATAACCTTGTTTAGCTTCCCAAATAGCCCAGCGTTAAGGAAACAGTGGATGCAGTTTGTTGCAGAGGATGTTTTTGCATAGCTTTTAAGAACAGCCTTTCATGTAAATGATTTTTAGAGATTTAATTGGGAACATTGACATTCTGGAGACTGCAAACAGTGACCAGACCAGTGGTTCCTAAACAGCCAACATAAGTAATAAAGTCAATGTAGGGTCTGGGTGTTTGTATGCGTGTATGACCCTTATAATGACTTGTATCAGGGACAACCTGTTTGGGGTCTGTGCAGTATGGCGTGTTTAGCTCTGGTTCTTTTAATT
Source organism: Rhinogobio ventralis (assembly GCA_039654625.1). NCBI lineage: Eukaryota > Metazoa > Chordata > Actinopteri > Cypriniformes > Gobionidae > Rhinogobio > Rhinogobio ventralis. The sequence goes on along the minus strand of CM077208.1, from coordinate 15,219,106 downwards.
AGTCTGAGTATATTACACTTGAGAGCTTCCAATTATGGATTGACGTCTTGTCCGCACAGCATATGAGAGATGGGAAGTTCATTAGTCAGAAAATAGAACTCAGAACATTTGGATTCATCCCACAATCTGAAAGAACCGAATGATATCATGTTTCATGACTGGAAGGAGAGCGATGGAGCTTAATGGCGAAAAAATAATAGGAAACATATGGCAAGGAAGTTAATCAAGTTAAATCAAACAAAGTGCTGCGTAGGAACCCAGAGTGTTAGTGTGACTCTTGCGAGTATGCAGACATTAGCATGCCTTGTGCATGTGTGCTTAGCACTTACACAGATCCCATGTGATTGCATTTTCACACACTTAATTATATTGGCTTATGCAGAGCATGAATTAGTGGCAATAATGACTGCTCTGATCCATCACTGTAGCGTAATGAAAATCATTCCTCATACGGCCATGTTTTCGGTTATTGTGTTTTCCAGGGTCGTATATGCTACTATGCCCATGAGGCAGCAGATGTGCGCTGAATGGCTTCAATTTTTGTATTAATCAATGAGGCCGTTGAGAAAGAAATGTACCTGCACAGAAACACCAGCAGACGCCGTTCTTCAAAAGTTTAATGATTTCTTTACGTAGTTTAGCCACCATTTGTTAATCTAGGTTATCAATCAGTATGTCTCAGCACTTGATCAACTCTTTACTGTGAGGTTTTTTGTTTGTTTGTTTTTCTTTTTTTGAGCAGAACTCTCCTAAACCCAGCTGTATCTAGCACATATACGATTATTTGTACTTCAAAGTTGAGCCTTGGACACGTGACACTGCTTGGTGAGGAGACTTTGTGAGCCGCCCATCTACCCAGGCTTGGTTCAGGTAATTCAGTGTGAAGTACCGCCGTCTTGCCATTCCACTTCATGTCTGCTGCGGTGATAACGTAGCTACTAAGTGAGTAGGTAAGTCTGATGATATCTGGCTAATGGATTTAAATGATGTTCCCAGCTGAATTTCTCACCCAAGGGCAGCCATTTTCCTCAACTTCCATCCGGTCCGACAGCTTCACATTCTTCTTAAACCTCTCGTGTTCCTGCGGAAGCAACACCTAGTAAGTCAACTTGCAGAGTGCAATGAATATTACATCACTCCCTCAAGGTTCATGAGATCGTGGGTCGAAGACAGTCAAGGATGAGCTTGGATTTTTCTGCCACTTGTCAGTGGTATTTTGCATTAGACACTGCTCGTCCATAATTTCAAGCAAGGTCTTTTCGAGGCATAGGCAAACTATGCAGTTGCCTAGGGCGCCATTAGTTGGAGAGGGCGTGTTAAGTTAACGTGTTTACACCCATCTAAACACATTAACATAACGACACTGCATTTTAGCAAAGATTCACCATACGGTAAGTACATTTAAGCAGCTTAATATTATCATAAGATAGATGTAATATAAAGATTTAGGATATACACTCACCTAAAGGATTATTAGGAACACCTGTTCAATTTCTCATTAATGCAATTATCTAATCAACCAATCACATGGCAGTTGCTTCAATGCATTTAGGGGTGTGGTCCTGGTCAAGACAATCTCCTGAACTCCAAACTGAATGTCAGAATGGGAAAGAAAGGTGATTTAAGCAATTTTGAGCGTGGCATGGTTGTTGGTGCCAGATGGGCCGGTCTGAGTATTTCACAATCTGCTCAGTTACTGGGATTTTCACGCACAACCATTTCTAGAGTTTACAAAGAATGGCGTGAAAAGGGAAAAACATCCAGTATGCGGCAGTCCTGTGGGCGAAAATGCCTTGTTGATGCTAGAGGTCAGAGGAGAATGGGCCGACTGATTCAAGCTGATAGAAGAGCAACTTTGACTGAAATAACCACTCGTTACAACCGAGGTTTGCAGCAAAGCTTTTGTGAAGCCACAACACGCACAACCTTGAGGCGGATGGGCTACAACAGCAGAAGACCCCACCAGGTACCACTCATCTCCACTACAAATAGGAAAAAGAGGCTACAATTTGCACGAGCTCACCAAAATTGGACAATTAAAGACTGGAAAAATGTTGCCTGGTCTGATGAGTCTCGATTTCTGTTGAGACATTCAGATGGTAGAGTCAGAATTTGGCGTAAACAGAATGAGAACATGGATCCATCATGCCTTGTTACCACTGTGCAGGCTGGTGGTGGTGGTGTAATGGTGTGGGGGATGTTTTCTTGGCACACTTTAGGCCCCTTAGTGCCAATTGGGCATCATTTAAATGCCACAGCCTACCTGAGCATTGTTTCTGACCATGTCCATCCCTTTATGACCACCATGTACCCATCCTCTGATGGCTACTTCCAGCAGGATAATGCACCATGTCACAAAGCTCGAATCATTTCAAATTGGTTTCTTGAACATGACAATGAGTTCACTGTACTAAAATGGCCCCCACAGTCACCAGATCTCAACCCAATAGAGCATCTTTGGGATGTGGTGGAACGGGAGCTTCGTGCCCTGGATGTGCATCCCACAAATCTCCATCAACTGCAAGATGCTATCCTATCAATATGGGCCAACATTTCTAAAGAATGCTTTCAGCAACTTGTTGAATCAATGCCACGTAGAATTAAGGCAGTTCTGAAGGTATGGTGTTCCTAATAATCCTTTAGGTGAGTGTATATATATATATATATATAAAAAGAAAAACAGCGATCAGAAATCCAAATATTTTGTCCAGAAAACATGAAAGTGTTTCATTCACATGAGAAAATAAAATCTAAAGGTCAGTAATATACCAACATCTGTCACATATGTAATATTTTAAATAGTCATATAATTATCCTAATTAAATGCATCAATTGCCATCTTAGCTTTAGTATATCCCGTTGAACTCTAAAAAAGTTTAAACATACTAGGAATGTCATTGAAGACTTTTTTTTAGGTTTACTAAATTCATATTTATTTAAGGAAAATGCATTAAACTGTTTTTGTTCTTTTTTGTCATTTAAAAAAAAATTATGTTATTTAATAATAATAATAATAATAATAATAATAATACAAAGTTTTTTATTCAAAGTGATTTTTTTTTGGTAGAGACAGAAATGGTCAACTAGAATTCTCTATAGAAAGTAAACTGGAAAATCAGTTTACAGTCACAGTGTTTAAATTTGGATACTGTGAACTTGAAACCTGCAAAACTTTTATTGCTACTCTAAATGACAGCATGCATGTTAAGTGTCGTTACTATGACAACCAATATAGACATACATCTGCAGTGTGAACAGAAAAAAAACATTCATCTACATAAGTTGGTGAATAATAATGTTTATTTAAGGAACACGCAGACTTTTTGGGACTTTAGCTTATTCACCGTATCCCCCAGAGTTAGATAAGTCCATACATACCATTTTTATCTCTGTGCGTGCCATAACTCTGTCTGACGCACCTACCGCTAGCCTAGCTTAGCACAATGACTGGAGGTAAACGGCTCCATCTAGCCTACTGCTCAATAAATGACAAAATAACGCCATCATTTTCCTATTTACATGTTGTGATGTGTATAGTTACATCGTGTACTAAGACCGACGGAAAATGAAAAGTAGCAATTTTCTAGGCCGATATAGCTAGGGACTATACTCTCATTCCTGCGTAATAATCCAGGAACTTTGCTGCCGTACCATGGGTGCAGCAGGCGCAGTGATATTACGCAGCGCCTGAAAATAGTCCCCAGCATGCTCTCTGTACAAGCAGGTTGTCACGTTGGTTATGTTGACAGAAGTTAGTCTATTTTCAGGCGCTGCATACTTACTTTTTACAAATTATATAATTATATGTCGGGTCAGAGGTCACTCTTCCGTCTGAACTATAGACTCATGTACGGCTGTTACCGGAAACCAGTGATTACAGTTTATATAGTTATAAATATGGATATTTTTCTCACAAAAATGCATTGCTTCGCTTCAAAAGGCCTTTAATAACCCCCTGGAGTCGTATGGATTACTTTTATGATGGATGGATGCGCTTTTTTGGGCTTCAAAATCTAGGGTACCATTCACTTCCATTATAATTGTATTCGCATAATACTTGTATTTGTCTGAAAGAAGAAAGTCATATACACCTAGGATGGCTTGAGGGTGAGTAAATCATGGGATACTTTTCTTTTTTTGAGTGAACTAACCCTTAAAAGTTCATCTTTAAAACACTAGTAATTTTAAAAACACTTTCAAATGCAATCTTTAACAAATCTCAAAATTAATATCAATTTCTCATGCTGTACGTTATAATGTGATACCTAAATTCACTTTTAGTTTTAGTGCTGTATTTTATCTAAATCAGTGAAAAAGATTATGATGTCACGTTATGACAGATAGCTGTAAATGGCAGATACTATTTAAAATGTTTTATTTTTATTTATCGTTTACTGGACATAATTTGAAACAAATGATCAGCTTATCATAATTTGATAGACACTGCACATATAAATTACCTAACAATATTTATGTTGAAAATTACATACTTAGATTCCCTTCACTTCTTCTTTTTAACCTTTTTGTGGTGTAAGTATGTTTATTTTGTATGTGAATCCTCCTGATAACTTTCCTACAGAATAGTTTAACACTAAAAAGTAGAGGTTTGTGAACTGTCTGCACTCTGCACTTGTCTGTTTGGCAGAGTTTTCTGTAACTCTTGTGATGTTTGTTGAGAATTGCTTTTCTGGATTACAGCAGAAGTATATAAGTAAGATGTCATCTTAAGGTCCTAAAGACAATGCTATGGTACTTGTCGTGTATTATTGACAAACCCATGTGCATGCACACACTTATATGCTCTTGCTTCCACACACACATCAATATACCTATACAACAACATTGAGCAATGGGTCATTTTCTCTCTCTCACTCAAGCCTTACTATAGACTAAGGCTATGATTAAGAAAAAATTAATATCCAGAGCAGTGGCGATAGTGGGGCAGTACTCACCCGTATGCAATAATACTGGCAATTTCTAGGGTGAAATATCAATTTAGGCCAACCTAAATAAATTACGGTTCCCTTTCATAGGGAACTCAACTGACGCAGCATCTCATTCCTTTCTCAGGAAACCAGGGTTACATATGTAACAAAAGACATTCCCTTTTGTAGGGAAATCAACGCTGCATCAGTTGCTGACACAGTGTCTCTTTCAGTTTGCAGGGACCTGGGGTATGTAACCTGAGATGTTTTTACTTAAATACTATTTCTTCATGTTTTAATCAGTCTTTAAATGCAGGTAAAATATCAAATCAGTTATGATCTTTACAAGGGATTAAAAAAAGTTTTGTTTATTTAAAAGATCAATTTGCTTAAAAGATTTGTTCACTATAAATTCATTCGTTTAAAAGATCTGGGCTGTGAAGCATTTCAAAGTTGATTGTAAAGATCATTGGATGGTTTCTACAAAATAGTGTACCTAGACTTTGGATGCTTTTGGGAAACAAATCCCTGTTCACTTAGAAGATTTTTTCACTGTTTAATTAAAATATCTTTCTTATCTTACTTAAGTTATTTGTTTAATTAAAAGGTTGCATTTTCCAGAAGCATTGCCAGCCTAAGTTACGACCATTGGTGTCAATGGTTTCTACAATCTACCTAGGCTTACAATTCTTTTGGGAAACACAGCCCTGTTCACTTAGAAGATTTTTTCACTTATTTGTTCATGTAAGAGTTTATGTTTATGACCAAAACCAGGGATTATTTATTTATACTGGCAGCTCACATCAACTGATGTTACTCTCTTCTGTTTGCTTGGAACTACTTCTTTACACGTTATGCTTTTTTATATGTGATGTGTTTGGAGTGGATAGATTAGCATTCATGAAAAGCGATAATTTTGTCAGAGATTTTGGGATATCTCAATTACCTGCATTTATATACAGAATTCTTGAATATCTTTACAAGAGTTGACACAAACCTTGTAAACCTTAGCAACTGATTCAGCCTAATACTTTATAAATGCACCACTGTTTCCCTCCACACACAAATATAGGCTCCATATTAACTATTTTTGGTAGGCTGATCCTCTCTCTCTCTCATTCTCTTCTCTTTTGTTCTGACCATGTGAACTCCGTCTTAAGACCATAAACTTCTTTAGTGAGCATGATGCAGGTCAGGGCCCCCATGCCAGCACTGTGATTGAGTTTCATGCTTAGCCTGTTGGGGGTCCTGAGTGCCCAGCGTTGCCTTTGAGAGGGAAAAAAGTGGAAGAGGCGGCTGGCAAATCCTCCAGCAGGAGGGCTAGGGCTCACCTTCGGTGCAGCTCTTTCACTTAGCCTCTTCTGCAACCTATGAAATGAAATTCCACCACAGCTCTACTCAAAGCTGACGCACCAACTGCCATTACTTTCCTGGCTTTGACTTTTATTTCCCCGAGCCGTGAGGTGCCAACCACAGCGGCTTTGTAGTCAAATTGATTCCATTCGTTTGATGTATCATTGTTGTCAGTGCTAAGCAGATCACCACTGTGCATGAATATATCCACCCTAGAGTCTCCACAATGAAAGCCATTTCCATTTTCTACCCTTTTTCCCTTCTCTCTTTCTCTCTCACACCATTTTTACATGGTTGTGTAAAATGAGGGAGGTGCGTGGTCTCTTTGAAGATCAACTGTTACGGAAAATTCAGTCAAAGAACCTTTTTGAAAGATTGGGATTTCACCCAAAAGAATTCTATATTAATTCTCCACCTCCTGTAGCCAAGCCCTTTGTCATCAGACCTATACATTCCGGCAAAATTTCACTCCCTCTTGACGGTTACGTGCGAGTCTATCTCGATGAATAGCGCTCCTTTGGCTTTCTCTGCATTTTGATATGTTTTGACATAACAATCCATTCATCCTAGCAATGAGCACTTCAGCACCTGTCGAGAATTCACAGAGAAATTCTCGCTGAGACGTTCCACTTTTCATTCCCGTTTTCACCAAAGTACTCATTTTCTGGTTTGAAAATATGTATTCAGGCTTCATTTTTTTTCACTCTCTGTGTCTGGGACGATTTTCATTTGCTGCCCTTATAACCTCTACTACATAGCATAAAATTGTCGAGGAAAGCAGAAAACTCTATAAGCAGGTAGAATGCACTCTAAACTAAGTCATACACTAGAGAAATAGAGTGCGGCGCGGGGACTAGATTTGATGGCTGAGTGCGGGCGCGGGTGGTAAGGTACTCGTGTGCGTGTGGGTTGCGAGAGAATATAACGATTCGCGGGACACCTGCAAAATAGAAATATCTAAAAATAAAACATCTAAAAACAAATAAATTGTTATTCATCTATTGCACAAAAGCAACAAGAACAACTAAAATAAAATAAAAACGATTTACAGGCGCAAGCATGGGCAGAGTTTCTATTTATAACATGTTTTTGCAGCGTTGTGCAATGTAGCCAATCACAGACATTGCACTGAACTTAGAAAGAGAGGACATTTTGCGTGCATTTTGTGCCCAAACCATGCACAAGCTTGCTTTTATATTAAATTACTTGAAACTATTTAATGGACGTACATAAAAAAAGGTAAAGTTATACTTTTATGCAGGCTTTTGTGGGCAGGAATGGGACAAAACATGAATTTTATGGGCGGGAGAAGGTAACGTATTTTTTTGCAGGAGCAGGCGGGAGCAGGACAAAATCTTGCCGTGCAGGTCTCTATCATACACTCAGAATTCCACCGTAAGTTCTGCAGTTTCCACAGGAACGCCAGTCATTTATAAAATTCCCTGTCCCTTATCTTTGTTTCTTGAACATCGATGACTACATCTGCTACCAATATTCTTGGTTTAATACATCTCATCATTTTTAAATCCATTTTACAAGTTATCCCACAAAATCAGCTGCAAACATACAAAGAAATTCCCAGATTCCATCTGCTAGCAAAAAGATTTGAATCAATTAGCATTAGCTTTTGATGTTGTGGAAAGGTGAAGAGATACTGCATTTGAGGTGAATGGCAGTGTTAATTCTGTGCTGGTTTGATTCTCTTATACCCCTTTTCCACCAAAATGAACCGGGTGCTAGTTCAGAGCCAGTACTAGTGCCAGTTTGACTGATGAACCTTCTAAGAACCGGTCTGCCTTTCCACATGCTAGAGAGCCACCACAGAGCCAGTTCTTACATCACTGTATACATCTCATCTTTCTCAGCAACGCTAGCGAGGCAGCAGTGGCATTCACAAGGGGGGGCCGGGGGTGCTTGAGCCCCTGCCCCTTTGAAAGTGAAAGTGCCCTTTTCGCCGCGGTGCCCCCGCAAACGCGATTTTTACCGAGGGGGACCCCGCCCGGAATGCGATTCTTACCAACACGAGAAACTGCCCCCAACAGCCAAACAACCTAATCAACCCGATTAGCTGCTAATTCAAAAATGGCGGTCACAAGTTTCTGTTCATCTTGTTGGTCACAGTAACCCCGCCCCCAGCCCCTGACGCAAGCGGTTCTTACTTCTAGACCAGCAATGATTTGGTGCTACTTAAGAACCACTTTTCCTGGTTCGGAGCTGGTGCTTTGGGTGTGGAAAGACAAAGAACCGATTTGAAACCAGGTTCTGGCTCCAAACCAGCACCAGCACTGCCTTGGTGGAAAAGGGGTATTAGAGTTGAATGGGAAAACTGACAATGACCCATTACAGTATTTGAGCTAACAGGGCTCTTCAGAGCATTCATTGAGGTCATGGAAACCAGTGTTTGCAAGGTGGATACATTTATTTTTAAGTGCAACAAAGCTGTCAGCTGTGTTTCTCACAAAATGCCTCTCTAACACCAGAGCCTTTTAGCTGCCTCTCTTCATTCAGCAACACCACATTAGCACAAAAAATGCAACTTACTTTAAATTGCCTTTTTGTGTGATCATGACAAGTGCTTAACCAAGTGCCTGCTGGTAAGCATCATTTATTGGCATTGCAAGACGTTTAGTTTTTTTGCAGTAATTGCAGACAGCATTTTCTTAGGGTCAGTCATTATGTATCTGTAGTTGTAAAAGGAATAGTCCACCCAAAAATGAACACTGGTAATAATAATTTATTCATCCGCATGTTGCCTATGTGATGTTCTTTCTTCGTGGAACACAAAAGCAGTTTAGCAGGATATTTACACTGCTGTTTTCCATACAATGAAAGTGAATGGTGACCAACTTTCATATTTCAAAAAAATCACCAGTGCACTACACTCCAACTGCATTGTTTTAGAAAATATGTGAGCATATACAGAGTTAAGATATCCACAGCAATATGAATATTTTCTGTGAACAGGGATCTGTTTCTCACACAAAGACTGACTTCAGAAGATTTTGAATATAGTGCACAAGTGTGAACACTGCTATAATACTTTTATGAGGCATTTTTGTCATTACACTGTCATTGTATGTAAAACAACATGAACATCCTTCCTAACAGCGCCTTTTGTGGTCTACGGAAGAAAATTCATACAGGTTTGGAGCAAAATGATTCCTTTAAAGATTTATAACAAGACTTCAAGTCTTGTACAAAAGCCTTTTCTAGTTCACTTTTCTGCTCCTTACAGATAATGTCTCTTTAGGAATCTAGAAATCAAATTAACTTACACCCTGTGCGATGTGGTAGAAACTGGCAGTGTGCGGCCCCTTTATTATGTAAAGTCACAGATTAGAATGTGTGAAAACTGATATGATCGTCCAGATTTGCTTATTAAAGATGTCCTGCCGTCTCTGTTTCCATGACATTGAAATCAGAGAATCCAGGGCTTTTTGGAATTAAACATATTAGAACTGCTGGTGACAGGAGGAAGATGTTTTGTTTAGTTTTTTTCAGAATTCTTTGATGAATAGAAAGTTCAAAAGAACAGCATTTATTTGAAATAGCTCAACATTATAAATCTTTTAACTGTCACATTTGATTCACATTCTATAAATGTACTACATTGTAATCATAACCACAGTTGACCTGTCTGCTTCCATAAAAAGTAGCATCCATCTTACCTGTTTTGATTAGCAATAAATTGGCTGTTGGTTGGTCAGAAATTCTGGCATTCAAATCTAATTTGTGTGATATGTCAAACTTCAAACTGCAGGACAAAATTCTCTCATGGGAACAGTTTAAAAGTAGCCCAATTCAGTGGGGAAAGCTGCAACCCTGACCAAAGTCTGTGTTAGAGAGAAAGATAAATTATTTTTGAAATTTGTGTGTAATTTGTTTGAGGCTACTCACAGTGGCCATAAAGAGCATAAATTGTACTTTTCTTTCCCTTGTGTTGAAATGACAGCATTGAGAATAACACAGTGACCTTACCTTTTTTTTGTGGATGTGTCAGTTATTTGAAAAGGGACCTTGTATCGTACTGTTCTGATTCTGAGAAAGAAAAAAAATCAGAGAAAAAAATATATAGTTTATTTTTTTGTGTTCCTGTCATGCCAGGTGCAAATTCAATTGCAGTTCCATATTCCACATTTGTATTTTGATATTAGGAATTTTTCATATGCCTTTTTGTTTTAACTAAGTACTGTGAGGTTGGAGCAGCCAGGCTGATCAAACCCAGGCCTGGGCAAATCAAATAGCTTTGGTTTTATTCATTGTTTTTCAGCTTTGTTTGCATCGCAATCAGTGGAGACAATGTTATGCTCTGCTTTGGAAATCTTTTTTGAAAATGCTGTGGCGCTGGACCAAAAGTAAATTGCTTTTTTGCTGTCTTTTTTTTCCAGTTGCTGCTGGGATGCATTTTTGTTGAACTAAAATAATGAGAGTAAACCGCCACACACTCACATCCACATACGTCGTATCCTACATCCTACACACACCAGGTGTACAAAAACAAAAGGGTCGATAAATGGCCACTTGTCTGCCCCTTCATCCGTTGGCAGCATGCATGGGCCAGTAGCCACATAACAACAAATAAACAAGACGGCTATGAGTTTTACATACATATTCTTTTAGCTTGTATTCAGACATTTTGATTTGACTCTTTAACGTTAACCTTTTAGGGTGGAAGTCGGTTTCCAGAAGGTTCTACAGGTGGATCTGGAGGTCAACGGGTTGTTGGATCCTCTGGGAAGTCGCTCAGTGACATGGCAGATTGAGTACCCCATCTCCCGGACCCTTTCAGACGAGATCCAAACCCTCATCCGTCTGGCACCACATGACCTTGGCGGCATCGTGCCATTGGCTATGGTGAGTTTAGTACTGATCAACTGGTGTCTTTCATTCTGTGTCTTCTGAAGCAACATTATGACTAGCACTTTAATTAGCTCTAATTTGGTTAATTGAGCATACAGTTTGCTTTAAAACAGGCAATTGGGTCAGAGCCAAAAGTATTTAATTTAAAATTAGAGGAAACTGTGAGTGGCCTCAAACAAATAAGGTTAACTAGAAGATAATACGGATTATTTCAGGCTATATGGTACCTGGGCAGTCACAGCTGGTGCTGTGTGTGTGTATTATCCACTGTAGCCAAGTTGATTGAACCCAAGTGCAGTTTATTATCTCATAGTAGAACATATACAAAAATAAGCAAACAAGAGTCTCACTGACAGCAGGTTGACACAAACAAAGCTAGACAATGAGGTAATGGAAACATTAGGTGTGTTCGACATCGGCTGCAGCTGGATGCAACCGATCGGTGAGAGTAGCCGCGTGCAGGCGAGGAAGAGCTGCAAACGAAGACGTGAAGTAGGACACTTTCTGCTTCCTGTAGTTACGCTCGCGCTGTGTTTGCAACAGGAAGCAGAAAGTGTGCAACTTCAGGTCTCCGACTGCAAGCGGCAACTCTCGCCGATCGGTTACGTCCAGCTGAAGTCAAACGCACCTGAAATGAACCAAAACTAAAACAGCTGTGACAGTTTACTACCGTTAAAAAGCTTTTTAAAGCTTTTTTTTTATTCAGCATGGCACATTAATTGATCAATGACTATAAAGACATTTATAATGTTACAAAATATTTCTATTTCAAATAATACTATTCTTTTGAACTTTCTAATTATCAAAGAATCTTGAAAATAAATATGAAGCAGCACTGTTTTCAACATTGATAACAATCAGCATATTAAAATGATTTCTGAAGGATCATGTGGCACTGAAGACTGGAGTAATGGCTGCTTTGCCACCACAAAAATAAATTACATTTTAAAATATATTCAAGTAGAAAACGGGTGAATTCAGATTTATTGAGACACTTTTCCAAGTCATCTTAATGGCAAAAAGTGTCCCAATCACCCTGAATTCACCCCTATTTTAAATAGTAGTAATATTTCACAATATGACTGTATTTTTGATCAAATAAATGCAGCCTTTGAGAGCTTAAGAGACTTCTTTTTAAAACATAAAAACCTTCAGACCCCAACCTTTGAATAGTTAAAAAATTCCCATATGCAAGACACTACATTATGAAAATTAAAGGGTTAGTTTTAGTTTACATTTTTTTTTGCTCAAACAAAGAACCTGTGTCACTTCATTAAAAGTAAGGTTAAAACTCTGGAGTCTCATGGATTACTTTAATGATGACTGGAGTGACAGAAATTTCTCAGATTTAATCAAAAAGATCTTCATTTGTGTTCTTACAAGTTTGGAATGATATGAGGGTGAGTAATTAATGACAGAATTTTCATTTTTGGGTGAACTATTCCTTTATAGCCTTATGACAAACTTCAATTAACTGTTTGTCTATCTCCAAGTGTTTTTAACTTGGACAAACAAACTTTTTTCCATACTGTTTATTGACTCCCAAAGAAGCACGGCACACAAAATGAGTCTCTTGTCCAATGGACGTTCATCTTTGCTCCATTCAAACCTGTGGTACATGTATCTACCATAGACATACTTCAGTTGGACTCTATGGCCGTGTATCCATGAAATCCTAAACGCGTTATTGTAGCTTAAAGTAGAACATGAACAGCATAATACTGCTGGGCATTAGTAGGGACATGAAAGTAGTCCGCAGAGCACCCCCACCCCCTGTAATTTTGACTGCAATTTCATGTCATCTAAAGCCGTTATTTATAGATATAGTAGCCAACAGACTCATAAAGGGAGTTTTTTATGTCCTTATGTTCCTGAGACAATAATGACACAATTGATAATGACAGGGGTATTTTTATATTCACAGTTTTTTTACCATATTCAATGTATCTGTGTTATTGTTTATGTCAAATACTTAAATTTAATCAATTAAAAAAAAAAAAAAAAACAGAATAATGAGATACGATAGGCTGTTACCAATAAAATGATCAAAGCTAAATCTTTACACTGCAGAAGAAACAGAAGCTTTTTTTAGGAAAACATTCCAGGATTTTTCTCCACATAATGGACTTCAATGGAAACCAAGGGGTTGAAGGTCCAAATCAATGCAGTTTCCAAGGGCTTCAAAGGGCTCTGCACGATCCCAGCCGAGGAATAGGGTCTTATCTAGCGAAACGATCTGTCATTTTCTTAAAAAAATAAACATTTATATACTTTTTAACCACAAATGCTTGACTTCGATGTTGTGCTTCTTCACTACGTATGACGTCATCACGTCAGACAGGTCACGTCACGTCCGTGACATACGTGGAAGTACTGACCCAGTGTTAAAACGGACGTGCAAAGACTAAATCAAACGCCCTTTACAAAAACAAAGGTAAAACAACAATGTCGGACAATTTTAAAAGTTGGAGGAGAACATGAGATGAAGTTTTTCGGCACTGGGTTGTTACTTATACCTACATCACGGACGTGACCTTTCCGACGTGATGACGTCATATGTCGTAAAGAAGCACAACACTGGAGTCGAGCATTTGTGGTTAAAAAGTATATAATTTTTATTTTTTTTTAAATGACCAATCATTTCGCTTGATAATACCCTATTCCTCAGATGGGATCGTGCAGGGCCCTCTGAAGCCCTTCGGAGCCGTTTGAGACTGCATTGATTTTGACCTTCAACCCGTTGGTTGCCATTGAAGTCCATTATGTGGAGAAAAATCCTGGAATGTTGAAAACGTAATTTCTTTTCGACTGAAGAAAGAAAGACATGAACATCCTGGATGAGATGGGGGTGAGTAAATTATCAGGACATTTTCATTTTGAAGTGAACTAATCCTTTAACCTGAAAAACAAAATGGTTATTCAAATTGGGAATAAATTATGTACAGAAAGCGAGCAAAGAATGTTCCCCATCACTGAAATGGTCAATGACTTGCCAGTCTTGCAAAAAAAAACATTGTGATCAATGAAGCTGACTACACTGCACAATAGATCTCTTACAGTACATCATATCTGCACCTGTTTATGATGAGAGCAGTCGTGAACGTGCAGAACTGAGTGCAGAATGTCAGTGAGTGCACGCTGATTTCTAGCCTTTTCTTCTGCACCAGTGACTAATTTAAATGCCTTTGGCCATTGCATTCATGTGCTCAACAGACACATCTGTGATTGGTTGTAATGCTCAATGCTGCTAAAAAAACGAACAAAAAAACTAAAAGTAATGCTGTAATAGACACTTTTCATTCATTTTTACATTTCACTTTAGTCGCGACAGTCAATTATTGCTAGGTACGAATCAGTAGTCGCTGAGTATTGGTAGGGACATATCCCTAAATATGAAGCCCCTATTGCTGTGTGATATTATGTGCAATTTTATTCACTAAACTATTGAAATGCATTAGTATATTGCATACAGTATATAGATTATGAATACATTGCTGCATTTTTGTTCAAATTTTAGGGGACTTTACCACAGATGAGAAAAAAATTTGAGTGCGAGTTTCGTCTTTTTGAATAAAGTGAGAGGCTGAGGAAAGGAGAAAAATAGTGTTTGATTAGAGATGGTCTACACGTCTGCTCTTCATCGGCTTCTTTTCAATAGGGCGGTATGAGGAAGATGATTTCATTTTGATGTGAAAAGGTTGGTCTATTTTTTTTGTTACCACACAAACAGATGAAATCCGAATGCCCCATCTCGTTAGCTAAAGCTTTTACCTTTCTTTCTCCCAACTTTCACTTTGGTTCTTTTTTTTTCACTATATCCACCTGCCTCTTTTGCAAACCATTTTAATTGCGTCTTACAGTGCAGCGTTCTCACACACACCCCAAGGCGGCTTTTCACCTTGTCCATAACGATGACATTGCCATCACCACACCTTGTTAAACTTAATCAAGACTTCGTTAAGCCAGCAGCAGAGTCAGCGGTCAGCTTTAATCACCCCGAGTGCAGCGATCCACTCCCTCTCTCTCTACCTGTCTAATGTAGAGGAACTACGCAGATTGGTGTGACAGGAACAATGGCATACGATAACAAAGGCAAGAGACTCCAATCTGTCCCATCGGAGGCTTCTGCTCCATTAGAATTAGCTTTTTCCCCTCTCGCGGACACTGGCTAATTCTGGCCTGCCAACTGTCTCTTCGGCCTCATTAGAGAGGACAGCCGCAGTGGCCCCGTTCCCTACTCAATGGCTAAACAAGCGCCATCAGCCTTCGGGTTTGAGAGCTGTGCTGTCTCAGCCCATTACGGTAAACATAGCCCAGCCGTACAGTGGTGGCGAAGGCGGAGAATGATGTAATAACATTGTGAAAATGAGTCCGGATGCCCTTACAGCCTGAGCTCGACACCCCTGGCTCGAGCCTGTTCAGCCCACCAGTGCATTTCACACAACAATCACGGCCACAGACAGGGAAGACAGCAGCCACCAATCACTTGTGTTGTCTGGCCCTCTGACGGAGCGCATTTGTCTTGAGCTCTCTCAGAATGCTGGGAGAGCAGATTGTTGTGTTACACAGCAGGAGGGGATCAATGTAATCACATCACTTTCAACTTTTTGAATGAGGAGATGCCCTAATAGGATTTGGCAGTGCATGATACCCACAAAATGCAGGAAATCTGTTCTGGCTCATTAGGATGCACCAGCGTGTGTGCTTGCTCTCCCTCTCTTTCTCCCTTTATAATGTGTGTGTTTGTCTGTCTTCCTCCCTCTCTGATTCTATACCTCACAACTTTTGAATTAAGTTTACTTAAGCTCCTTGTAATTGGCCGTTCAGCCCTCTCGAAGGCACATTTTGGGTCCCTGCTGAGCTTGTTTTCTGTTGACTATTGAAAGCGCTCTCATTCTCGCTTGCCACCCTGTCTTCTCTCAGTGCTCTGAGAGTTTGTTCAGAGAAAAAGAAAATCAAACAAATTGCCAAGTCAGAAGCATCTCCCTTCAACCCCCTCTTCAGAATTTTTTTCCCTTCCAGGATTTGTTTTGTTTGGTTCTTCATAGCCTCTTGGCCTTAGTCTTGAGTTTCGGTGTGTGTCAGGCTTTACTTCAGAGCTCATGGGTTTCTCTGTTCTCTGAGACTCGGTAGCCTGCTGTTTGTCTTCCTTCAAGTCTGTTTGAACAGTGTCCTCTGTAAACCTCCTACAGGACAAGGTAATTCCTTTTCCTTTGTGTTCTCCACAGGCTGTAGGCCATATATCATGCAACATTTTTGAACGACTCATCAAATTTACATGCAGAACTGTCTGCAAGTATTTTTTTCCTGCTAGTGTACTCCTAAACATTGATAATTATACAGTTTTTCTCTTCCAGAAATATTGACGAAAGATATTGATGTCTCTTCCTTTATTATTAGAAAGAAGCAAATCATGGTACAATGCTGTGTCAATTGCTTGTGTATTATTTACTTCCTTCCCAGCAATTAGTTCCAAAGTAATCGGCTGGAATTTATTTTTGTGTAAGGTACAAATTGTAAAGTAATTCACTGGTATGTAGTGTTGGGTTTGAGTCCACCTTAGTCGCGTATGAGTCGAGTCTTTAACCAGTCGAGTCCAAGTCACTTCTGAGTCCAAAAGGGTCCAAGTCAGCCTTAAGTCCGAGTCCGAAAGGTCAGAGTCGAGTCCGAGTCCAACTATGCAATACTGTATTTCAATAACTCAATATCTTTTTTTTTTAAACCTTAACTTATAAACACAACGTCAATTTTAAATGTAACAAAAACAAACCTCTATTGCATCTTGCCATTTTGATTTTGGATTTCACGTCATCTCATAATTAGTATCCTGCTCAGCAAACTTAAAGTCATGTAACGAAAGTTACAGTATGGCTGACTTGATTTCTGCATTGTGACATATTTCTGAGTGAAACAACTTTTCGAATGTAAATAGCTATAGGGCAGGACTTGTCTTTTCCATCGATATAAATTTATGAATTCAAGGCAGGGGGTGGTATTCAGAGTATCTTGGTGAATGGGAACAGCCTATTGGGACCTAAAGAGTGGAAAATGCAGTGGTAAGGGGATGATAGGGGACAGACCTACAGTCTTTACAATGGCATGCACTGTGTATAGGTCCTTCATGTAATTTCCATAACTCAGGGCCAACTCAAAACTGTTTAATTTTTTTAATGTTTTTTTTTTTTTACAGTTTATGATTAACAAATTACAATATTGGAAATTTACTGTATGTGTTTTCAAGTTGATGAATATTTTAGTAGGGCTTTGCCCTGCCTGCCTATATGCACAAGTTACTAGCCTATAGCTTTTTACTATGGTAAATATGGAAATATACAGTAATTATATGCAGGTGTGTCTGCATATAATAACTGTATATTTCCATATTGATTTACCATAGTAAAAAGCTATAGTAATAATTAGTATATAAAACACTAAGGATTTTTTGATGTTTTTTTGGATTTTGACCCACAATGTGTAGAAGCCAGTGCCGATCCTAGACTTCTGGGGGCCCTTAGAAAAACTTTGTCTTTCATAAAAATAAAAATAAATGACCCCCAACCCCTTAATCTGTTCTTTTAGAGCAGTGTACAGTCAACAAACAACAGTGAGTTAAAATGTTCAGTAAATAAAAAAATAAAAGCAATAGGACAAAAACAACAGAAAAAAAGAATTAAATTATCAATTTAGCCTACTGCTTATAATAGCCTACTATACAGAAATGGATTAAAGTCATGAAATGTAAAAAATAAAAAACAAAAAAATAAAATAAATAAAACTGCGTAGTCTTCCCTCTATGAATTAAATAGACACATTGATTCTTATTTAAGTTACTAATGTTATTCAGGGAAGAGCAGTGAATGATTCTCTCATTTTCTTTTGTTTTTTGATTAACATTTAATGACAGAGAGAACAGTGGGTTTATCAGCTGCAGTCACTTTAAGACCAAATGCACAGACCTAATACACTGACAAGCATTCGATTACTTTTCCCAGCTCACAGAATAATCCTTCTGTTCACCAAAGACATAACTGAATGCGTTTAAATCCCCAAGACGGACATTTTTATTTATATATTTTTATGTCTATTTGTCCGTTTAAGTGCACACCTGAAGCCCAAAGTAGCCTGTACTTTTCCATGTTTCTCTCTGTCTCGGATCGCGCGGACAGAAAGCCGTCTGTTGATCAGCGTCTTTTTTTCGTAGCTCAATGCGCTTTTACATGTGATGTTACATGATTCGAAACTTAAACTAACACATGCGAATGATTGACTTTCGTGACAATGCAGTACTGACCCGATCTGGCCAGTGACAATTACATCAACTGTCCCGAACATTTTTCAAGTCCCAAACGCCATGACAAGTCCAAGTCTGCAAAAAGTTGTAAAAGTTGTGTTCGAGTACCCCAACTCTACTGTAATGTAAACTAAAGACTATTGAATATCTTCAAATTAGAAACTGTATATCCTGCCCCATATTGTCAAAAGAAAATACCACAACACAGAAAGAAAACCTGTCCATTGAGACTGGTCTACCAGCTAAACCATCATTAACCAGCTTAAAGGAATAGTTAGCCCATAATTTACTCACCCTCAAGCCGTGTATATGACATTCTTCTTTCAGACGAATAGAATCTGAGTTATATTAAAAAATATCCTGGCTCTTCCAAGCTTTATAATGGCAGTGAAGGGCTGTTTCTGTTTTGAAGTCCACAAAAGTGCATCTATCCATCATAAAACTGCTCCACACGGCTCCGGGGGGTTAAGAAAAGCCTTCTGAAGCAAAGCGATGCATTTGTGTAAGAAAAATATCCATTACAAACTGTAATCTCTAACTTCCGCTAACTGTCGTACTCGCGTTCAGCCGTGTGGTGCAGTTTTATGATGGATTGATGCACTTTTATTTGTATAGATGGACTTTTTTTTATATAACTCAGATTGTATTCGTCTGAAAAAAGAATGTCATATACACATAGGATAACTTGAGGGTGAGTAAATCATGGGGTAATTTTCATTTTTGGGTGAACTATCCCTTTAAACTAGCTTAGCTGTTGTTTTCAGCATGATTGTGATCTTTAGAATGAATTCTACATGAATGCATTCAACATGAAAGGTTGACCAACAACCTTTTATCTGAGCACAAAACAAGGAATTTATCCTTTTACACTGTGATCTAAACAATTTGTTATGAGAATGTCTTCGAGAAAACGTGCAGTTTGACAGAGTGTTCACCGTGCCCCAGTATTTAAGCTTTCTCTGTATTATTGCTTTATTTACAGTTGATGCAAATGTTTCTCTAGAAAAGAAAGAGAAAAAGAAAAAAGGGGGCGAGATAGAAAAAATTTGTGCAGTTGTCTGAAAGAACTGCAGTTTGATTTGCGACTGCTGAGAGATTAAGATGCAGACAGAAGCATGTTTTTGTGTGCGGCGGCTGGCCTCTGTAAACCTGCGCCCTGCCACTGAGCCGTGGGGATCGATGGTCCTCGCCGCACGCTACCTCATTACTATCAGCATCTCACTCTATCCTTCCCTCTCTCTTCTCCGCCGCTGGGCACACGACCGCCTCCTTATCACACTCATCTGAAACTGCCCATGTATTCATTATCCCTCACCTAGAGGCCTGCACACCACGCAGGGCATATGGAATCTGTACTTCCACATTTCACTGCCCCAGAGATGGAGGAAATGAGAGAGGCAATGTTAGATGGTGATTGTATCTAAGTTGTGTAGTTTTTTTTTACAGTTATTAAAAGGTGGTGGAGTTTTATAGCAAGTGTTAATTTGAGTGGTGAGGGAGTTCCTGTATGGCTGGTATTTCGATATTAACTCACAAAGAGCTGCATGTTGCAATAGAAATAGCCAGATAATTGGTTTGACCAATTATTTATTTATTTTAAAAAATTGTATCAGTTATTGGTTCTTCAGTCTCGCAAAATTGAATAGTCTCCTTTCAATGGTAAAGTACTTTTTTTATTATTTGCCTAAATTAGCCTTTTATATACTATAGCATTCATTCATTCTCAAGCGAGGAATACATAGCATTATCAGTTTTGCATATGCTTAAACTTACATAAAAATAATTGTTATTGGTCATAAAAAATTATATGCTTTAGCAGTAGAATCAATCGGGCCAGATGCGGCAGTCGTTAACTTGCCGACGCTGCCGCAATCAAGCCGATTCAATCTTGCTTTTAAATAAATGAATATAACATTGCACAAGTTTGAAAAAACTTGAATAATAAATATTGTAAAAAATGCACAAGAATCAAAGAAACATCTTAAAATGGCTACTTTTTAAATTAACTTGAATATAAAAAAATATATAAATTTTTTAAGAAACATCTAAAACATACTTTAAACTAGAATATAAACTAGAATTTAAAAAAACCCTTGAATATAAAACAAATCTAAAATGGCACAAGTATCAAGAAACATCTTAAAACACCTATTTGTCAATAAAGTTTAATCTAAAATAATTTACATGAATATAAAAAAAAAATGTGAAGAAACATCTTAAACGCCTATTTTTTATACCTGTAATTACAAATATAAAAAAAGAAAAAGATTGATCAAAGTAATTTAAACATTAAACACATTGTTAGCTCATTCCTTCTTTCCTCCATCCCTGTCAGGAGCAAGTTGTAGCCATCTTGTTATATACTTTTCCACCTCTTTATCAGTGGAGCTCTTGGTATGGGCATTTGCCCTCACTGCATCTGTAAATAGCAAACAATATTCAAAAACAGATAGTTATACGGTTATACTTTGTTGGTAAAAAAAAATTTTGATTGTTGTGAAACAAGTGCAACCTACATATGATTTTTTGTGTGTTTGTAAACAGAACAGAACAGACGATATTACTTAAAAGATTAGCAAAAAATACACCATTTAACATATTCATATGAAAGTAGTCTTACACGACAGATGTATAGCAGCCTCTATGTACTTGAATGTATATATAAAATCAACTTACTGACTACAACAGTCCTGAGGGCCAATGCATGAAATGCCACTTTTTGGTTTGCACCACTCCAGTTAATTCTTTTTAGCCAAGGAGTTCGCCAAAAGCTTTTCCAGGATACACCACACAGCTTCTTTAAATAACAATACAACAGTAACTGAGTATCGATAAAATTATAATACATACATTACAAGACAAATTGTGTGAAAAATGCAAGGGCTTTAACTTACTGACTTCTTCATTTGTTCTGGCTGATCCTTTATTTGATTTTCAAGCCTTTCCAGATAAGATAAATCTGACAACGGGAGGTTGAACGTGGTGATGTCTGGAAGTTCATCACTCTGCGACTGAGCACTGTTATGTTTCTGCTGATTCTTGAGAATGATGGCAAGCTGTTGCTTGATGACCTCTTGTGCTTTTAAAACTTTAGTCAGCAGGGCTGCAAAAAACGAAAATAATAAATTTTGCTTTCATGAACTTGATAGGTAGGAGTTTTGGTAGGATATTTAGTCAGTTAAATCTTAAAATGTACCCGCTGGACAACCTTAGTTCGGTTGAAATTGTATAATTACTCTTTAATTCCTAGTTGAATTATGCCTTTAAAAAGATGATGATGATGAAGTTGTGCATACTTATAAACACATGACGAACTGCAACATGTTATGTCTCCATCTCCAACTGCACTGATACATGGACGTAAATTATTCCTAGAGGTGTTAGGACTTTTAATACCATCTGTGTGTCTGGATGGAGTTCTCAGGGGTTCTACCATAGTCCGTGGTGGTGATGGTATTTGGGTAAACTTCTGAATGATCCTCAATTCTGACTGTTCCAGTCTCTTGCTTGCAAAGTAATTCTCTTCTTCATTCTCACTAGAGTTGTTTCTTTTATTTCCCCTGATCGGATAAATGAGGATACAACAACAACAACATAAAATAGTGCTGTAGCAAAACTTACAGGTTATAATGTATCAATGAAATACACTCACCTAAAAGATTATTAGGAACACCTGTTCAATTTCTCATTAATGCAATTATCTAATCAACCAATCACATGGCAGTTGCTTCAATGCATTTAGGGGTGTGGTCCTGGTCAAGACAACCTCCTGAACTCCAAACTGAATGTCAGAATGGGAAAGAAAGGTGATTTAAGCAATTTTGAGCGTGGCATGGTTGTTGGTGCCAGACGGGCCGGTCTGAGTATTTCACAATCTGCTCAGTTACTGGGATTTTCATCACGCACAACCATTTCTAGAGTTTACAAAGAATGGTGTGAAAAGGGAAAAACATCCAGTATGCGGCAGTCCTGTGGGCGAAAATGCCTTGTTGATGCTAGAGGTCAGAGGAGAATGGGCCGACTGATTCTAGCTGATAGAAGAGCAACTTTGACTGAAATAACCACTCGTTACAACCGAGGTATGCAGCAAAGCATTTGTGAAGCCACAACACGCACAACCTTGAGGCGGATGGGCTACAACAGCAGAAGACCCCACCGGGTACCACTCATCTCCACTACAAATAGGAAAAAGAGGCTACAATTTGCACAAGCTCACCAAAATTGGACAGTTGAAGACTGGAAAAATGTTGCCTGGTCTGATGAGTCTCGATTTCTGTTGAGACATTCAGATGGTAGAGTCAGAATTTGGCGTAAACAGAATGAGAACATGGATCCATCATGCCTTGTTACCACTGTGCAGGCTGGTGGTGGTGGTGTAATGGTGTGGGGGATGTTTTCTTGGCACACTTTAGGCACCTTAGTGCCAAATGGGCATCGTTTAAATGCCACGGCCTACCTGAGCATTGTTTCTGACCATGTCCATCCCTTTATGACCACCATGTACCCATCCTCTGATGGCTACTTCCAGCAGGATAATGCACCATGTCACAAAGCTCGAATCATTTCAAATTGGTTTCTTGAACATGAATGGCCCCCACAGTCACCAGATCTCAACCCAATAGAGCATCTTTGGGATGTGGTGGAATGGGAGCTTCGTGCCCTGGATGTGCATCCCACAAATCTCCATCAACTGCAAGATGCTATCCTATCAATATGGGCCAACATTTCTAAAGAATGCTTTCAGCACCTTGTTGAATCAATGCCACATAGAATTAAGGCAGTTCTGAAGGCGAAAGGGGGTCAAACACAGTATTAGTATGGTGTTCCTAATAATCCTTTATGTGAGTGTATATGTACAATTTACATATAAGACAGTTCACCCAAAATGAAAGTTCTGTAATCATCTATTCCCTCATTCTGTTGTCGCTAACAGACTTTTCATTTTGGGGTTAACTATACCGTGTATATGAAAAACAACTGTGGTAAAAATAAATGCTTAAAATACAAACAAACCTGTTCTTTCTTTTTGTGTATGCTGGACGATCATCATCATCATCATCTGTCTGCAAATCAGACATCAGACGTGTCTATAAAACAATACATTGTTGTTAACCTCCCCAAAACTTTAACAATCATGAAATATTGTCACAGTTTTATTAATATGTTAGTACCTGTAGTGTTAAAAATTCGCACTCTGAAGGCAGACCAAGTACGATTAGGAGATTCATCGAGTGTTACAGCCTTCTGGATCTTAGCCAGAGATTTGTAAGTCGGCCAAGCACAGGTACCATTCTGCACCCATGAAGATGGCACAACTTCCACTTCAGATGATTCGATGAACTCCACAATATGGACATTTTCAAAAAATCTTCAAAAACAAAATAAAGAAGAGCAATTTGTTACATTTTACACATTTTCATTTTCAATAATAATCAAGTCAAGTAGTCAAGTCGAGGTGACGTACAGTGGAACGAAATGTCGTGCCTCACAGGACCACGGTGCTACATAAATACAGACAGTATAAACCTAAACTAACCTACTGAGAGAGTCTGACTATAAATACACTATATATAAATATTTACCAATACATAAAAATAAACAAATGCTTTTACATAACCACTGTGCAAAGAGAAACATTGTAAGGTAAATCACCTGGCTTGGTAACAGTGCAAGATGATTTTTAGTGCATGAGCATGTAAACAAACATATGTAAGAGTATTTTGTATGATTATGTACACAACAGTGTGTGTAGAAGGTGCCTAATGCACAGAGAGAGAGTGTGTTACTACAGGTGGTTTGTACAGGCCCACTCACCTGTATGTAGCACTCTCAGAATTGCACAAAAAGAATTGCACAATAATCCTTCTATTTTCAAAAATACTGTTATATTACACTCCACAAAACAATACAAGCCTGCACCTGAATGTGGGATTTAGGTGTATCTACGCTACATTAAAAACCTAAGACCACACACTTGAATTGCTGTTGATGTCAATTTAAATGCAGTAAAGGTAGACAGGCAAACTTGTTTTGAAAAGGAAGTATAACATATTTTTTAAGTGATCAGATATGAGATAAGCTCCAAGCCTGCAAGAATCAATTGGGTAGTCATAAAATCTATGGACAGACTCAAACTCAGCATATATTATGTATGCATCATTGTTCTGAATATAGATGTTCTGTACCAACCCAATATTGGTACCAATTCTGACACAGTTATCTCCTTTTGAAATTTTTAGACAAAAATCAGGGAAATATATTTCTTTATACGGTCTTCTCCATTAACAAACTGCAAAATAGGACCATCACAATGCTCTTTTCGCACATAACTTTTGGAAGGGTCGATCTTAGAACCGCCACTAGATATTTCAGATATCCTGCGTATTTGAAATCGCAATTGAGAAAAGCATAAAGTTATTGAAAATAGGAGTGCATACAACATCATGAAGAATGTCTCGGTTACGTTTGTAACCCTTGTTCCCTGAAGGAAGGGAACGGAGACGTTATGTCAGTTACTGACGAAATGGGGGTTTCGCTTAGAAGCCAATCCCCTTTGAGCTCTACAAAACGAGCCAATGGCATGAAAATGCCATGGGTCTGAGGAATTTGCATGCCGTAACCCCGCCCCACTGCGTGGGTATAAAGGGTGTTGCGTGGCAATCTCGCATTATGTTACCTGCTAAAGAGCCAAGGCATGAGCGCCTGGCCGTTCCAGCGGTACAGCGGAAGTGGCATGGGGAAGTAACGTCTCCGTTCCCTTCTTTCAGGGAACGAGGGTTACAAACGTAACCGAGACGTTCCCTTTCAGTCAGTACACTACGAGTTACGTCTGTTACTGACGAAATGGGGGTCCCAATACAGTCTCGCCACGACGGCTGTCTTCCAGCGTCCTGCGCTGACCAGAGCTCCCTGCCGTGAGTGTTAGCACGAACGAGGGGCTAGGCTCAGCGTTACCAAGGTACACTGGGAAGCATATCCCACGTGGAGAAATGCAACACAATGCCTGCCCGAAGGGAGGACTCAAGAATACACCTATGACCCCCGAAGGGACTGCATAAGGAACACTCTGGGTTATCCAGCCGCAGGTGAAAATTTTTCAACCCCAGGCGTGGCAAGGTGTCTTGCCAAGGGAAGACACGCGCTCAGAGAGACTTACCGTGGAGATACACGGGGGAACCATGCACACGGAGGCACCTAGCCGAGCATGAGGGCTGACCAAGCGGGCATGCACTCTGGTGTCGACATCAACAGTGCTGGAGGAGCTCAGGGCTTACTGTGAAGCTCACCTGAGAAGAAATGCGCACGCATCCAGTCCGTAGAGTCGAATGGTGCAGCAAGCGAAGACACCTGAGCCTGTCCAGTTACTGACCACTTGGGGCGAGTACACGAGAGGACACAGGCTCCACTCGGAGATTATAAAATCTTGCGAATGTGTTGGGTGTCGCCCAGCCTGCAGCTCTACAAATGTCTGTCAGCGAGGCGCCATGCGCTAAAGCCCAAGAGGAAGCAACACTCCTGGTGGAGTGTGCTCTTACCCCAAGGGGGCATGGCATGCCCTGAGCCTGATATGCCAGGACAATGACATCCACTATCCAGTGGGACAACCTCTGCTTGGAGAGAGCCTTGCCTTTCTGCTGCCCTCCGTAACAGACAAAGAGCTGGTCTGAGGTCCTGAAACACTGCGTCCGGTCTACGTAAGCGCGAAGAGCGCGTACTGGACAGAGCAGTGCTAAGGCTGGGTCTGCCTCCTCCACGGGCAGCGCTTGCAGGTTCACCACCTGGTCCCTGAAGGGAGTGGTGGGAACCTTGGGCACGTATCCAGGCCGGGGTCTCAGGATCACGTGAGAATTAGCCGGCCCGAATTCCAGGCCGAAAATGCCTGCAGGTCCCCTACCCTCTTGATAGAGGCCAGAGCAATCAAGAGCGCCACTTTCAATGAAAGGAACTTCAGCTCCACAGACTGCAGTGGCTCAAAGGGAGCTTTCTGCAGGGCAGATAAAACCACTGCAAGATCCCAAGAGGGTACCTGAGGCGGGCGAGGAGGATTTAATCTCCTCGCGCCTCTAAGGAACCTGCTGACCAGGTCGTGCTGTCTTACCGTTTTTGAGTCCACCAGGTCATGGTGGGCCGAAATAGCGGCCACATAGACCTTCAGGGTGGAGGGAGACAGCCTTCGCTCCAACCCTTCTTGGAGGAAAGAGAGCACAGACCCGATCGGGCATTTCCTGGGGTCCTCTCGGCGAGAGGAGCACCAGGTGACGAAGAGGTTCCACTTCACCGCATAGGCCTGTCTCGTGGACAAGGCCCTAGCGGAAGTGATGGTAGCCGCCACCTAAGGTGGCAGGGTACTCAAACCTACCGCGTCCCGTCCAGGTTCCACACGTGGAGGTTCCAAAGGTCGGGACGTGGGTGCCATATGGTGCCCTGTCTCTGAGTAAGGAGGTCCTTCCTCAGAGGGATCGACCAGGGAGGGGCTGTCGCAAGGAGTACGAGTTCTGAGATCCAGGTCCAGCCGGGCCAATATGTGGCGACCAAAAGGACCTGCTCCCTGTCCTCCCTGATCTTGCACAGAACCTGTGCGAGAAGGCTCACTGGGGGAAACACATACTTGCATGGGCCCCGCGGCCAGCTGTATGCTAGTGCATCCGTGCCGAGGGTCCCCTCGGTCAGGGAGTAGCACCAGCGGCAATGGGAAGAGTCGTGGGAGGCAAACAGATCTATCTGTGCGTCGCTGAACTGTTCCCAAATGAGCTGAACCGTCTGGGGATGGAGTCTCCATTCCCCCGGAAGCGGCTGAAAGTGTGACAGCTCGTCGGCTGCACGATTCAGATCTCCCGGGATGTGAACGGCACGAAGCGACCTGAGGTTCGACCACGGGGTGAAGGTCTGACGGCAGGCCCGAGTCACTGGGACCCGGAGCGTGCCGTGTTGCCATGCCCATCTCGGGACTCGATCGTGAAGCCAGTGCTGAAGCGGTCTCATATGAAGCAAACCGAGCGGCGTTACCGCGGCTGCAGATGCCATATGCCCCAGGAGCCTCAGAAAATATTTCATTGGAACCGCACTCTTGTCCTCGAACTGGCGAAGACAAGTCAGCAGAGACTTGTAAGCTGCGCGTACATGGCGACTGAGTCGATTTCCATACCGAGAAAAGAGATCCTCTGCACTGGGGAGAGTTTGCTCTTTTCCCAGTTGACCCGAAGGCCCAGACGGGCGAGGTGCTGAAGCACCAGGTCCCTGTGTTCGCAGACCTGATCCCGGGAGTGGCCTAGAATCAGCCAGTCGTCGAGATAATTCAGGATGCGAACCCCGTGTTGCCTGAGCGGCACAAGGGCTGCCTCGACGACCTTCGTGAAGACGCGAGGGGACAGGGCTAGCCCGAATGGGAGAACCGTGTACTGATATGCCTGCCCCTCGAAGGCAAACCGTAGAAACGGTCTGTGTCGAGGAAGAATGGAGACATGAAAGTACGCGTCCTTCAGGTCGATCGCTGCAAACCAATCCAAAGGACGAACGCACTCAAAGATGCGTTTGGCTGTCAACATCTTGAATGGAAGCCTGTGAAGGGTTCGGTTCAAGACACGCAGGTCCAGGATTGGCCGTAACCCACCGGTTTTCTTGGGTACTATGAAGTAAGGGCTGTAGAAGCCGGACTCCATCTCGGCTGGAGGGACGATCTCGATCGCACCCTTCGCCAGTAGGGTGTCGACCTCCGCACGCATGACAGGGGCATTACCACCCACCACGGTATAGCGAAATCCCCGAAAACAGGGAGGAGGACCAACAGTTCTCGACCACTCAGAAACAGACTGAGGCAATTAAACATATTCTGCCTCCTGCGGCTCCCGCCCCTCCTGCCTGGCCCCAGCAGCAGCCTTCACCCGGGCCCAGCCCCCCAGCCATCGCATGCAGGGCAGACGTGGCCTGGCCCGCAGGTCTGTAGGTCTTCGCCACCAAAGTAGACGTAAACCTACAAGCCTTGGACGGGTGCTTTGGGTCACCACGCCATGTCGCAGCGCTCTGTGGACACAGTTGCATCGCAACAGAGCGCTCAACAGGGCGAACCCCAGTGTACCCTTTCACCGCGACGCCATCAAGGGCAGTGAAGGCGGAAGTGGCTGCCGAACGATCGCGAAAAGTCAAGGGAGACTTCCACGACTTCGACACCTCTTCATGCACTTCCGGGAAGAAGGGCACTGGGGGCTGACAGACGCCTTCGGCACGGGCCTCCCCCAGATACCAATCATCTAACCGAGAACACTCGGGACATGGCGGAGGGTTCCACACAAGCCCAAGAGCCTCGGCCGCCCAGGAAAGCATGGCTGTGAGCTCCGGATCGGATTCGGGGAATGCTGGAACTCCCGAGGGAGGCAACACAGCTGAATCGTCATCTCCGGAGGAATCCAGCCCACCTTGTGATGCGGCGATCGACATGGAGTCCTCCGCCGGTGCACCAAATGAAACGCAGGGCCCCGGACGGGAAGCCCCGGGGCCCTCATCTGGCAACACCACAGGTTGCAGTGTGCTAGAGGGGGGTGTGGCCCGAGGAGGATTCGTCGGGTTGGCCCACACCGTCACCCTCAGATCACCCTGAGCACCAGCCAAAGTATACCCTCTCGTGGAGGAAATAGATTTGGGTGTGGTAGAGGGGACCCTCCCTCCACTACGGAGATCACTGAGTCTCGATCGCAACACTGCGATGGCCATGTTCCCGCAGTGGGAACATGACTCATCCATGAACGCGCGCTCGGCGTGCATGAGGCTCAAGCACGCCAAACAGCGATCATGCCCGTCAAACGGAGCCACCAGCCGACCGCACCCAGAAACGGAGCACGGGCGAGACATCTTGAAAAAGACATGCTGCGTGCAGCTCTTTTAGAGAGGAGTTTATTACTCTGCAGAAATGCTGAAGCACCCAGGGAGAACGCGCACGCTGTGCTAGATCACTGCACAGATCAGACAGGAATGCGGAACGCGCTGGAACGCGCCGTCACACCAACACTCTGGAGAGATACTCGTCTTGAAGAGAAAAAACGCTCAGGCAGTAATACTCGGCTCTGAAGCAGAAACATAATGCGAGATTGCCACGCAACGCCCTTTATACCCACGCGGTGGGGCGGGGTTGCGGCATGCAAATTCCGCAGACCCATGGCATTTTCATGCCATTGGCTCGTTTTGTAGAGCTCAAAGGCGATTGGCTTCTAAGCGAAACCCCCATTTCGTCAGTAACTGACGTAACTCGTAGTGTACTGACTGAAAGGGAACTACTGATCCTGTGTAGAGTAAAAACTGTCTTAGTTCAGTTGCCTTCCACCTGTTTTTTCTTCAATTGACCTTGGTTTACGAGCAAATTCTGATGGGACATAATTCTTAATGGAGAGTAAGTTCTGAGATAATTTGACTAATTTCTGTGATGGCAAACGAGTCTTGAGAGGACCACTTGTCCATAGATCTAATAACCTTCGCATCACACCAAGACAGACTAAATGCATATAATGATACCATGTTTATATCAAGTTCAGTAAATGGAGATCTAGTTATGTGGTGGTCTTCATCACACATGCTTCTGAATGTTTAATTCGTTCTTAGGGCAGCATTAGTCTCAGGGAAAGTCATGCGCTTTTGTATGTAGACACCAGACTGTACACATTTACCACATGACGAATAACCTGTATGAGACTTAACTCCCTTAACATATGCACGAGCAGGTGCATCACAAACTACAGAACTCATTTTTAGGAGTAGTTCCTTTAGTCTGAAAATAAAGCCTGACTACAGGACCTTAACTTCGTCAATTAAGCTTTTTAAATACTCTGCCAATATTTTTGGTTTTGAAATGCTACCAAATATTGCCATTAGAAAAGGCTTTTTGGCTATGCCTTGTAATAAGCCTAAAATAGGCCAAAATTGAACTCTTGTGCAACGGAATGCCATCAAAATTCAACTGCAATCTCAGTGTATGTCTGTTTGGTAGCTGGGGCAATATTTTTTCAAGAATTCCAGACAATGTATTAAGAATGCCAAAATAATAGAAAGAAACTCCTGCTACTTGTTCTATTCTATATATTGTGTTAGTCTTAAGCAGTGTTCGAGCATCTTTTGGAAAGCTGGGATGCATACTACGCAAGACTGACAGAAGAGCTGTTAATGCAACCATTGTGATTCTGAAGTCTATGGCCCAGTCAGTTAGAGCGTTTCTAAAAGCTTCATCGGGACTTTCCTCAAAATAGTCATCACTATTCTCAGAATCACTTTTCGAATCTTCCGACATCACTGGATCATAATCATCTAAATTAACAGATTCTTCCGACACCACCACATCAAGATTGTCAAAGTCTTCATTTTTACTAGTACAAATCTGTTGATTATGAGGAGTGTCATCACTAGCCTTAGAGTTAGGAGTTTGCAAAGACTTTAAAATCTGAGCAACACTTGCCCTGGCCTTTTTTTGAATGTTAGAATTCACAGTATAAAACTCTGTTTGTTTTGTATGTTTTCAGACATGACTTTCATGGAATGGCCTCTTCTGTGCTGAGCTTGGCAACTTCAATGATCTTGTCATGGTCTGTCAAAAAAAGCACACAAACAATGTTTACCTTTGTTTTATATAATGCATAAATACATTTCTGGAAAACCCAGAAATAAAAATAATAATCTCTTTAGCACAAGCCCCCAAATTACATGTTTACAGACATCACAGACTTTTTTTTACACATAAAGAGCCAGAAGAAAGATCAGTACCCAGCAGTTCATGGCTTGCAATAGCCCATTAACACCTGTAACAATAACATTCCTATTCACATTTTCATTAGAAAACATTGACATTACTGTCTTTGTGAAGATCAACTGATGTGCTGTAAATTGCCCAAAACTTGTACTTTTGTTTTCTTTCTACTTAAATTTGCATCTATGTATATATAAATAAGGATCTGTTCTACCATTTTTCAGGACTGTTAACAGAGGCCAATAAACCAATCATTAACCGCTAACAGACACCATGTAAAACTAGAATTAAATTAAAATGGATAAGTGTTTGGAACCCATTAAAAACAACAACATACAATGAAAATTACAATGTTACAGTTTAACATTGTGACTTACTATTTTAAAACATTGTTCACTGAGTCAACATTCTACTGTATACTAATAATGAACTGCAATTCTACAGCATTTATTAATCTTAGTTAATGTAATAATTTCAACATTTACTAATGCATTATTCAAAACAAAAGTTGTATTTGTTAATATTAGTTATTGCACTGTGAAGTAACATGAACAAATAATGAAAAGCTGTATTTTTATTAACTAACGTTAGCAAAGATTAACAAATGTATTGCTCATGTTTAGTTAATATATTAACTAATGTTACCAAATGAACCTTAAACTTGTAAAGTGTTGCCAAATAACGACCTAAAAATAATTTTACTAAATACAGTTACAATTTAAAGGTGTCATGAACTGGCTTTTTTATTTTTTTATACTGTTGTCTGAGGTCAACTTATTAGGTTTGTGTGGTTTTTACATTCAAAAACATCATAATGAATAAGTAATAGGCTATTTTCTACCCTGGTCCCTCTCTCATGGAACGCTCGGTTTTTATGGGCGTGCCACATTGAAGACTTGGACGTAAACGCCCACTGCTATGATTTATAACAGTTTTGCATATTATAATTGTTTGATATCTACTGATTATGTGTACGTGTCTAATCAGTCACAGAAGGGTCCAACTATGAAGGATGTAGCTTGTCAAACAGACAGTTAAAAGATTAGAAAAACCTTAGAAATAAACCTAATTAAGGATAACTTGGATAAGCTGTCACAGGCTGTAATATAATTTGTATTTAAGGTGTTCTTGGTTCGATTCATGCGATTCAGGATCAGACTCTGGGTCGAACAATTATGGGCGAATCATTCCGGTTGCCATTTTTCCACATTGGACGTTTTCAAAACAAATCCCTACGTGTACTAACGGGAGAGTCGAAACTAATTATAATATGCAAAACTGTTATAAATCATAGCAGTGGGCGTTTACTTCCAAGTCTTCAATGCGGCACGCCCATAAAAACCGAGCGTTCCATGAGAGAGGGACCAGGGTAGAAAATAGCCTATTACTTATTCATTATGATGTTTTTGAATGTAAAAACCACACAAGTGTGTCAACACTTTAGTTTTATCTTTAATTTAGATAAGAAATACAACATTTACCGTGTTTACTAGTGTTAACAGAGCCAAATAGTATACTGACTTTTTATTACTTAAAGGTATTTTTAGGTCAAGTTATTTTAAGAAACAAGACTGAACTAATTATTTTGTGTTACTAAACACAGTTACAATTTAACATTGTAAATAATGTTTTAAAATAGCAAGATTCACAGTGTCAACACTCTACCGTTTTTTTCTTTAAGTTAGCTCAGAAATACAACATTTACCACGTTTACAAGTGTTATATGGACAGTTTTATTACTTCAACTAATTCGTTCAGCATGGTTTCTTAAAATAACTTGACCTAAAAATATGTTTACGTTCCTGAATAATGTTTTTTAAAGTAAGTCACACAGTATAGTTCGATCGAAAATACAACACAGATGTACTAGTGTTAACTGAGTCCAATCGCATGTAAACTTTTTTTTTTTTACCTTCAATTCGTTCAATCGGTTTCTTAAATAACTTAATCTAAAATACTTTAAAGTTAGCCTTCATTGTTACAATTTAACATTGTGAATAATTTTTTAAAATAGCAAGTCAGTATCAACAGTATATCAAGTAGCAAAAACCTTACCTTTGCGATTGAAATCCGATGTCAAAATGTTGTCAAACTGTTGTGAAACCGAATCTCTTAGCATCACCTTTATCGTGACCGTCATCCAATCAGTATCGGCTACGGAAATACGTCATTGTTACGCAAGATTTGAAATTTGCTGTGTATTGTTCAAGCTCAGCTAAATGCCATAGGCCTATATTATAACTTGAATTAATGTTTATATTAAATAAAGGGGTAACAACACAAGCTATAATACCTGTTAGAATATAATATGGCACTTACAGAGTTCGTTTTAAAGCCGTCGTTGAAAAAAATCGATGAATGGCAACAGTTTTATCTGCATAACTTTTAAAAGAACTGTACTGTTTTTTTGGTATTAATGAGCACTGCTATCACTTAGGCGATTTAGGTGGTGGGCATATAGAATTTCCATGCAAGAAAGTCACGCTAGCAGCTGTAACAGTTATGTGGTTAGCTGCAGTCTCACGCGTGCTGTTAACATCCGATAGTCCCTTTCAGAGTGTCTGCTTTCCCATTTTTTCTTACCATATAGCTAACACATTATCAGATACTAAATCTGGCCAGTTATGGTGAACAGGAATACAAAACTGCACATGCCAGAGCGAGCCAGAATTGGCCCGGTTAACACACGCCGAGTGCTTTTTTAACCAAGCAGGGAGGTGGAGAGGCCTTGGATTCATGCGGAAATGGTAACACAAAACTGTGATTATCCTCATGCTAGTGGCCGCTGAGAGGTGCTTGGCTGACCCAGTGACTGTAATGTGTTCAACGGCAGCTAAACGTTCGCTTCATCTCTTTGCGCAATTACTGAAATCAATAGCCATCTTCCTCTTTGCTCCCTGTTTGTCTGCACTGTTGTGCCATTTTATCAGAGGCTCTGTCAGCAAGACTCTCAGAGGCAAAAAGGCTTCACCCATTGCTGCTGAAGAGCTGGGAGGACCTGTGGTCTTGAAAAGAAATACAGCTGTCGATCGATGGCTCTGTAATAGCATGTCTGCGGCATCAGGCTTCACAGGGTGCCAATGCATTCAGCGCATCCTGTCCTTGAGCATTAGACCCTGTGTGAGCCGGCGTAGGTCCACCACGAACTGAACCAATCACCTGTGCTGATATTAACCCTCCGTTCCCCGACCTCCAACTCCTCTTTAGACCCTACAAATGGCGGCAAAAAGTGTAATGGCCTTTTATCGATTTACCTCCGTCTCTTTTCTCTCACTCTTTCTCAAGATAGTGTGAAAGCCATTTAAGAGTAAGTGTGTGTAGAAACAGTCTCTGGGAGAACGTACGTCAGCCCAGCCTGTTCTTGAAACCCAGCATGCATGCATAGCTAACACTAATCAGTCAGTGGTCCACGGAGCGATGTTTACCGACCGCCAGGCAGCAGCGGATGACAAGACTGCATGAATAACACATTGTGCTTGGATTCCATGCCCTCCCTCTGGAACAGCGGCTCACAGGAGTTCCAGAGATGGGGTTAGGGGAAGGAGAAGGATGGTGTGCATCAACAACTGGAGCATCATGATTGGGGGGAGGACTGGGAGTGTAGGTGGACGTGAACTAGTGGCATATTAGTTCTGCTGGTTCTTATGCCACCCACATCAGTCCTGCTGTCAGAGTAAATTTTCCTTGACTTTCGAGCCAATGCCAGAAGTGTGAGAAGACTGTAGCAATCCCAACCTTCATGCACAAAAGCATCATGCCCTTTCACATTCACATTCACATTTTTATTTAATTTGTATTATTGTTTTAAAAAAAAATATATATATATGAATTTTTAAAAAGTATTACACATATAAAATGTACAGTATATAATTAAAATAATGCATTAACCGTTTATGTTGCCATATAGCAAGAATTAATTTCTACTAATTTCCTTGTTAATCTGAAAAAATACAATATATTGCACTATGGGAATTAAAAGGTTAGGCCTTAAGGTTGCCAATGATGTGCTGTTTTTAAGTCAAAATACATTTGAATGCCCCTCCAAAACTCTCTTTCCCAGTATCACGCTCACACAGAAGAAACCTGTTGAAGTGCTCCAGAAATGGCCCTATTAACTAAACATTTCTAAACATCCCTTCTCAAGGGGGATTTTTTTTTTTGCAGAATCTTTTGGTAAGTAAATTAGATATTTTTATTCACAAATCAACTTTGTCTAACATAGTTTTACTGTAAATTAAGAAAATATCAATGTTTCCATATGGCAACGCTGTACCACTACAAAAAAATAGGTATGTTGCCATATGGCAACGCTGTCCCACAGTGGAATTGCAGTAATGTATTTTTTTAATAGGTAGTAGCATCAATAATATAATTGCAGTTATTTATTTATTTGAAGTGTTTATTGTAGTATAGTTGTATTTATGTATAAATAACAAAATAATTTCTTCTTTTCAGAAAATGAATACAACAATATTTTACGGAAAGGGCAATAGAATGAGTGCAGATTTAGCTCTTCTATGTGATGAGAGTGAGGATGAGTTTTGAAAATGAGTTTTGCAATTTTGAAGGTTAAATGATAGGGATCTATTTATTTTGGTTCGCATGAGTTCCAAATATATAAATCTATCAAGTTCTAAAATAAATGTGCATTTAAATAGAAAAGAAAATCATAGTTAACGTCGACGTCACCGACGTATTGGGATCACTTCTGGGAGCCCTATCAGCTTTGAGTGTATACAGAACGGGCCAATGGCCATTGGTGTGCGAGATTTGCATCTCACACTCCACCCCGCGGCACGGGTATAAACATGGAAGTGGATGCAGCGCACATTTGTCATTCACTTCGGAGCGATCTTGGTGTTGATGAAGAGTGTTCCTGCAAAAAAGCAGAGAGAAAAGAGAGAGAATGAGAGAGAGAAGATGCTTGGAGTGCTGGGAGTGAAGACACGAAAGCGAGGGC
This sequence comes from Rhinogobio ventralis, assembly GCA_039654625.1. Lineage (NCBI taxonomy): Eukaryota > Metazoa > Chordata > Actinopteri > Cypriniformes > Gobionidae > Rhinogobio > Rhinogobio ventralis. The sequence continues at coordinate 15,182,993 of CM077208.1, read as the reverse complement.
TGCGATCTCACGGTGTGAGAAAAAACTGTTGTTTTTACAGCATTATTTCTGTGGGTTCGGTGAGGGCGTTTCCTGGCACACTGAGTGCAAACACAAGGCTGCACATTAAAAGAGCGTTTTCCCCTAAAAGAGTACATGGGTGTGACACTGTGTCTTTTTCAAGATGTCATTCCACCCGTGCGTTTCTGGATGCGGTCATTCCCTGTCACCGGCTGACGGTCACAATCGTTGTCTTACGTGTCGTTTGTAGATAGTTCACTGCGGGAACATGACTATCTCGGCGTTGAGGTATAGCCAGGGAGACCTGGTCACGGTTAGGGCTACCTCACTGAGGCAATCTCTGTAGGCCCCTAATCCCTCTGTAGCGCTGCAGCCGGTAGAGTTACCGAGAGAGCACACTGGCCCCTCCTATGGCCGTCCAGTGGTGACTTTTGGGACTCCAGCCGATGACAGAATGTCGATCGCTGCATCGGAGGGGGAGCTTCAGTCTTCTGGGGATGAAGACTCGGCTGCGTTGCCTCCCTCTGGGAGTGTAGCATTGCCCGAGATGGACCCAGAGTTGATGGCTATGCTTGCCTGGGACGCCGAAAAGGTTGGGCTCGTGTGGAACCCTCCACCGCGTCCCGAACCTTCTAGGTTGGATGATTGGTATCTTGGGGCGGACCGCTCTGGTTCTCAGCGCACCGCTCCAGTGCCCTTCTTCCCGGAAGTGCATGAGGAGCTCACTAGATCGTGGACGGCACCTTTTTCTGCCAGAAACCGGCCCAGTTGCTCCTCCCTCCTCACTACCCTTGATGGCGAGCCAGCCAAGGGATACGTGGAGATCCCGCCAGTGGAGCGTGGCCTGCTCAATCGTGCAGCTGATGAGTTCTCTCGACAGCAAGTGCTTCCGGGAGAGTGGAGACTCCATCCCCAGGTGGTCCAGAACTGACCAGTACCGAGGGAACCCTCAGACCCTGCGTTGGCACACAGCTGGCCCCTAAGAGGGGCCTCTATGCTTTTAAGTGGAACCTATTCGTTGAGTGGTGCTCTTCTCGACGAGAAGACCCCCGAAGATGTTCGGTTAGTTTTGTGCTTTCCTTCCTGCAAGTTGAAGCGAAGGCTGTCTCCCTCCACCCTCAAAGTATGTTGCCGCTATCGCCACACATCATGATGTAGTTGATGGTAAGTCCTTGGGGAAGCATGATCTGATCGTCAGGTTCCTGACGGGAGCGAGGAGACTAAATCCGCCTCGCTCTCACTCTATACCCTCTTGGGACTTGTCTCTGGTGCTAACGGCACTGCAGAAAGTGCCCTTTGAACCATTGCAGTCAGCAGAGTTGAAAATCTTGTCTTGGAAGACAGTGCTCCTCACTGCATTGGCTTCCGTTTAAGAGAGTAGGGGACTTGAAGGCATTTTCGGTCGACGAATCGAGCCTAGAGTCCAGGATATGTGCCCAAGGTTCCCACTACTCCCTTCCAGGACCAGGTGATGAACCTACAAGCGCTGCCCTCGGAGGAGGCAGACCCAGCCCTGGCTTTTCTCTGTCCCGTCCTCGCTCTGCGGTTATACGTGGACAGAACGCAAAGCTTCAGGACCTCAGAACAGCTCTTCATTTGTTACAGAGGCCAGCAGAAGGGAAAGGCTGTCCCCAAGCAGAGGATGGGCCCACTGGATAGTGGATGCCATTGCCTTGGCGTACCATACCCAAGGTGTGCCTTGCCCGCTCGGGTTGAGAGCCCACTCCACTAGAAGTGTTGCCTCTTCCTGGGCGCTGGCGCATGGCGCCTCGCTGACAGATATATGTGGAGCTGCGGGCTGGGCGACACCTAGCACGTTCACTAGAAGTGATCCCAATACGTCGTGACGTCATGGAACCAAGATGTTTTATAGAAAAACTTTTTTTGCCATATAGCAACGCTACCCTAAGTAACCTATTTGAAAAACCTATTTGAGAAAATATGTCATGGTAAGAACATAATGCATGCCATATTTATTTCTATAAAGTTATAATACAAATAAATGTTAGATTTAAATTCAAGAATTACTGTGCTGTTAAAAAGTGTTTGTTTTTTTTCTTTTCATTTTTGTCATGTCTTAACACATTAATTGAGAGAGAATTTGGCACAGACTTATGGGACTTTAGTGTGACTGAACTGGATTAAGGTTGGCTTCTTACTGTATGTGTATTTAGGAATTTGGAGAGTCTGGTCTATATTACTTTTTGGAATATTGGAAGGGTAGAGTACTGTAATCCTTCTATACCTGTGCAAACATTCACATACCCATTATTTTGATGGTGTAAAAAATTGTTACTTTTATCTTTGTTTTTTTGTTTTGTTTTTTTAAGTAAAGCAGTAGAATCTGTGAGTATAATTTTCAAATATTAAACATTTTTGTTGATATTTCCTGAGTAAAAAGTTTTTTGTGTGCTTTTGCCATGTGAGTCAGACAGTGGAGGCATCTATGTATTTTTCAAGGATCAATGCATTTTACCTATGTGGTTTAAAATCGTCCTCCCTCGCTGAACTGAACTCACCTCAGCTTTGTTGTTTTTTTACTTCAGAGTCTGTGGCATCACAATGAGAGGCTTTCCACCGCTTTGCCTGTTTTACTCTGGAATTCTGTTTTTAATTCACTCCGTAATCTTCAGGCTTGACTGAAAATTACATTGTTCGGTTTTAACAGCCGGTGAATGGACACATTGAAAGACATTTGAAAGCACCTTGTCTGCTGAACACTGAAGCTGAGTTCTTTGAATTCATCTGAGCGGGGAGTGAGTGAAAGGGGGAGAGCAAATTGTAAACACTTCACCCATCCCATCCCGTGGAATATTTATCAGAGTCATTTTCCTGGTTTTGATAAATTAATGTTTTGACAGCAAATCAAACACAGGCGATAACTTCCTGTCAAAATGTCTGAGCGTAAGGTTTGAATACCAAGCTCGTGCTGCTCAGACTACATTCCTATTGCACATTTACATAATTTTGAAATCAAGGGAAACGGCATATTCAAATTTTTACCTCAGAAGTAGACAGCGCAGCCCGTGTTAGATAGAAAATAATGATTGGCTTAAATGCATAAAGGGAAAAGAAGAAAGTGGCTCGTTTATCCTCACGATTGTGGTGCATTAAAGTGAAAATGATTGAAATAAGAATCAGCTGCCAAGTGAAGCCTGAAGTGGGATCAGCCTGAAGAGAAAAAAAAAGGAACAGAAGACCTCAGTCTTATTAACAAGCTTGAAATTTTATTATCCACAGTTCAGGATTAAATAATGTTATCTGTTTTCTCTAAAGGAGAATGGCGAGAGCTGTGGCATAAAGAGAAGAAAAGACCCTATGATGAAGAACGCAACCTTGGCAGAGGGCTTCTTTATTTTGGTTTATCCATCTCAAAGTGCCATCTCACCCATAGCCCCAGACAGCAGGAAAAACACAAGTCAAACTTAAATGATCTAATTACCCATCCTTTTGGTTTGTTTGAACTGTAGATTGAACACATGGACGTGTTTTAGATAAGGTTATACACAGAGAATGGATTCGGAGAAACAGTTACCGTAGCTGTCATTTCTCCATAATTACAGGATATTTCTGTGAAAATAAGATGTGCCTAAACTGTTTCCCCTCTGACACTGTTCTCTATTATAAAGCATATTTCAGAAACTTCCCACAGTGGTGGTGATGTTTACTATGAGTATCATTTGAGTCTTTATTAGGCTACTCAAATGCCTTCCTCAGGCAATCATCACTATTTCTATTGCCCATACTTGGGCTTAAGGTTAATTAGTGCTACTATGTAAAATTATAAATTATTAATCTTTTTAATGCTAAAATGATTTTGTTCTAATTCATTTATTTTTATTTTATATTTTATTTAATATGTATATACATTTTTTTAAAATGTTTTTTAAATGAAAAAATATATTTAGCTAAAATAACTATTTCTTTTCTTTTACTTAATATATAAATATAACATAATAAATATAAATGTATGTTTTTTTGTCTGTTAAAGGTGCCATAGAATGGAGTTCTGTACATGGAACTGACATACCATGAGCCTCAAACACCATTGTTTCCTCCTTCATTTGTAAATTTTGTGCGTGAAAAAGACAACTGAAAAAACGGGATCATTAATATTTACGCCCCGCATATTTGCATATACTAGCCCATGTTTTAGGCCAGGCAGTATTAACGTAGACCTGCACAGCCGAATCATCAGAAGTTCTGCAGGTATTGTGAAGATGAGGACAATATAGGGAAAATGGCAGATCATATAAATGTTATGTTCCAGGCTGTGCAGGGGATGTGAGCACTTTTCATACCCTTCCCACTGGCACAAAACAGGCATGGTTGATGTTTATCTATAACAGGATGCCGCACTAATTTAATTCAAAGTTGTTAGTTTCCTCTGACTACTGTCAATTTCGTTGACGAAAATATGACGAAAAATGTTCATTGACGGCCTTTTTTTCCATGACTAAGACAAGACGAGATAACACAAACGTCCTTAAACGATAACTGTGACTATATCATCATGCAATATCGTTGATGAAAAAAGATGAGACTAAAATGTAGTTTAAAAAATAATAACTTTTGGTTTTGTCAGGGGAAAAAGAGGAGCGTCCGAGCGTTGCGGTTGCCAGATTTCAATAATTTAAGGTCCCCAAACAGAGCTTTTCTGTTAAAAGAACACGTATTATATCCGGTGTTTTACTTAAAATGTGCAATCTGGCAACCATGTGCACTCTCTCTCTCTCTCTCGCGTGCTTAAAGTGTCATTCAGTCAGTCTGTGTTCTGTCACGACTCACGAGCCGCTTGTGCTGTTTGTGATTGTGTTTGCTGAATAACTGCACTTGTGTGAGCTACTGAAATGAGCCTTGCTGTGAAACAGCCAATCAGAGCAGAGCTCAACATAATTATTCATGACCCTTCCAGATAAGGTAATAACAGCCCATTTCATTCCAGGGAAAAATCCTAGTGTTGTAAATGGACATGTAAAACCGTATCTGGAGTATTTTTGCCCTTACCTAAGCCACATACCTTCTGTGTAGATATCAGAGAACAATTTAAAATATTGTATCAATGCACTCTATGGCACTTTTAATGATAAAACAGCCTAAACAAGTCCTGAAGACCATCCGGAACATTCCTAGCAACCCCAAAAACAAACTACTAAAACATTTTAGCAACAACCTGGCAGTCACCCACAGCACCCTGTCATAGCAGAGAGTTTTGCAAGGGCGAACACTCATATTTTCTTCTAAATATGTGTGAAAAAATACTTTTTTTATTTCTTTTTGAAGTGGCTTGATATATTGAACTTTATTTCCTGGGTGTGCTTTTCATGTTAATATTATCTAAGAGTAGATCAGTTTCATAAAAAACAGGATGTGTTGTTTGGCTCTAAACAGACCTCTCCATCTCACTCCGAGACTCTCCAGAGCTGATGACTCTAATTGAATGATATGACTCACTGGGTTAATAGCACGAGTCAGTGTTGGCGCTGAAGAGCTGGAGCTGACAGAATGACGAATTATCGTGAATAATGACGGGTGAATTATCCTGAGTTAATGCAGTCTGATTGATCTGCCCTCTGTGTGCAGGAGACAGAGATCCTTAACACCGCAGTGCTCACCGGGAAGACTGTTGCCATGCCAGTAAAGGTGGTCACCGTTGGAACCGAAGGTACTGTGACCGATGTGACTGAGTCGGTGGAATGTCGCTCAACGGACGAAGACGTGGTTAAGGTGGGAAGGGACATTCACAGGTCACTAACATGAACAAACCACACACATGTGGATGTATGTTTCTTCAGCTACTGTATGAGCACTTTTGGCCCTGTGGAATTAAAAAAAAAACTCTTCACACTCTGCTTAGTTTTTTTGGTTTATCCTTATTTAATTTGGCCTTTTGTTAAAACATTTTTCCACATCACAAGTTCTCGCTAATTACTAATTTCTAAAGCCATTTAGAATGAATAATCTGTAGAAATGAAAAAAAATTTTTTATACACACACACAATAGTGACCAAAAGAAAAATTGACATCTTCACCCCTTATTTAAATATTATTAAAATTATGTTAAAGATTTTGTAATCATATTACCTAGTTGTGTTTGGAGTCAAATGTTTTATTTGTGAAAATGCAATGAAACATGCCAAAATGTGCGAACATTTGACCATGCTCTCATACAAAGAAACATGCAAAAACGAAACAGGAATATTAATAACTGATTATGTTGTAGTCAAAATATGGTTCTTTTTGTAATTTTTTTTTCCTATGTTTTTTTGCATAGTAAAATAAAACCTTTAGCTGTAGTTTTTTTTTTTTACCTTTTTTGCCAAATAATTTTGGCAGATGAATACCCTAACCAAGTTTAGTGTTTTGTTTCCTTCAAATTCTTTCCTTCTAGTGTTTTCCTTCATAATTAAAAATGTTTATAAAAATTATATAAAATATTTTCCTCATATTTTGATTGTGTAATCAAACTTGTAAGTTAATAAAAATGCATATAATTAGTATATACACTCACCTAAAGGATTATTAGGAACACCTGTTCAATTTCTCATTAATGCAATTATCTAATCAACCAATCACATGGCAGTTGCTTCAATGCATTTAGGGGTGTGGTCCTGGTCAAGACAATCTCCTGAACTCCAAACTGAATGTCAGAATGGGAAAGAAAGGTGATTTAAGCAATTTTGAGCGTGGCATGGTTGTTGGTGCCAGACGGGCCGGTCTGAGTATTTCACAATCTGCTCAGTTACTGGGATTTTCACGCACAACCATTTCTAGAGTTTACAAAGAATGGTGTGAAAAGGGAAAAACATCCAGTATGCGGCAGTCCTGTGGGCGAAAATGCCTTGTTGATGCTAGAGGTCAGAGGAGAATGGGCCGACTGATTCAAGCTGATAGAAGAGCAACTTTGACTGAAATAACCACTCGTTACAACCGAGGTATGCAGCAAAGCATTTGTGAAGCCACAACACGCACAACCTTGAGGCGGATGGGCTACAACAGCAGAAGACCCCACCGGGTACCACTCATCTCCACTACAAATAGGAAAAAGAGGCTACAATTTGCACGAGCTCACCAAAATTGGACAGTTGAAGACTGGAAAAATGTTGCCTGGTCTGATGAGTCTCGATTTCTGTTGAGACATTCAGATGGTAGAGTCAGAATTTGGTGTAAACAGAATGAGAACATGGATCCATCATGTCTTGTTACCACTGTGCAGGCTGGTGGTGGTGGTGTAATGGTGTGGGGGATGTTTTCTTGGCACACTTTAGGCCCCTTAGTGCCAATTGGGCATTGTTTAAATGCCACGGCCTACCTGAGCATTGTTTCTGACCATGTCCATCCCTTTATGACCACCATGTACCCATCCTCTGATGGCTACTTCCAGCAGGATAATGCACCATGTCACAAAGCTCGAATCATTTCAAATTGGTTTCTTGAACATGACAATGAGTTCACTGTACTAAAATGGCCCCCACAGTCACCAGATCTCAACCCAATAGAGCATCTTTGGGATGTGGTGGAACGGGAGCTTCGTGCCCTGGATGTGCATCCCACAAATCTCCATCAACTGCAAGATGCTATCCTATCAATATGGGCCAACATTTCTAAAGAATGCTTTCAGCACCTTGTTGAATCAATGCCACGTAGAATTAAGGCAGTTCTGAAGGCGAAAGGGGGTCAAACACAGTATTAGTATGGTGTTCCTAATAATCCTTTAGGTGAGTGTAATTAGTATATACACCGATCAGGCATAACATTATATGACACGGATTATCTCTTCATCACGCCACCAGTTAGTGGGTGGGATATATTAGGCAGCATGTGTTAGAAGCAGGAAAAATGGCCAAAGGATTTGAAAAAGAAAAAAAAGTCTAAGGATTTGAGCGAGTTTGACAAGGGCCAAATTGTGATGGCTAGACGACTGGGTCAGAGCATCTCCAAAACTACACTTGTGGGGTGTTCCCGGTCTGCAGTGGTCAGTATCTATCAAAAGTGGTCCAAGGAAGGAACAGGGGTGAACCGGCAACAGGGTCATGGGCGGCCAAGTTCAGTAGAATTCCCAACATAAAGGCCCTTTTACACTGAACATGAATTCGGCGCAAATGTTCATCGCAATGACGCTTTTGAATCGAAACAATAGATCCCTATGGGGCTATTCACACCCAATGCGAACATTCACAACGCAAAAAAGCGAGGAATTTTTTTCGACCTGGGCCTTTCAATTAGATTTGCTCCTTAGATCACGTGCCCGTAGCAGCTGCTGTTGGTGTCAGATTCAGATTGGTGACAATGTAGCACAGAGAGCTGTTTTGGAAACCAGTGTAAAAAAACGCAGAAGAAAAGTATTCCCTAAGGAGAGAAGAGAATGGATACAGAGTTCTTGTTATCATGTTCTTGACAACAGAGAACTTTTTGATAAAAGTCACAACGACTATAAAAACATGAACAAAAAAAATGCTCTGTGGCAATGAATTGCAGAGAAAATGGGAATTGATGATGAGTTTAATATCTTATTAATTAACTTATTAAAGTCGCATAGATTTTTTTGTTTTGTTTCTGGTGTGGTACCAAATTCATCTCAATTTAATTTTATATATGTTGTGCAGCAGACAAGGTTAAAGCCAAATGGAAAAATCTTTCAGACACATACACGAGGAAAAAAAGAGAACAGCATAATATATATGAAATTGTAGCGACTGAGACAAATCAGACACAATTATTTGTTCAATTTAACAAATAATCTTTAAAACTCACTCTGGGGTCTATGGACCTATCCCCCAAAAGACTACTAAGAGCAAGAAGAGGCCTCTGGTTACAGGACACATGGGAACTGATAAGGCTTATGACAAGAAGGAATTTGCCTAAGACTTGTGACTCTCACTTAATTATTTATGAAAAGGACAAATAAACCATCTTAAACCCATATATCCTATATATAACCACTTGAGAAATATATAAACATACACTACCAGTCAAAAGTTTGGAAACTGTACTATTTTAAATGTTTTTGAAAGAAGTCTCTTCTGCTCACAAAGGCTGCATTTATTTGGCCCCAGTATTATTGTGAAATATTTTTACAATTAAAAACAAACAAAAGAACAGCATTGATCTGAAATATAAAGCTTTTGCAACATTATAAATGTCTATACTGTCACTTGATCAATTTAATGCATCCTTGCTGAATAAATGTATTAATTTCTTTAAGTTCTTTCCCCCCCAAAAATACAACATTCTTACTTTTGAATGGTAGTACAATGTTACAACAGCTTTCTATTTCAGATAAATACTGTTTTTTTTAACTTTCTATTAATCAAAGAATCCTAAAAAAATGTTTTACACAACTGTTTTCAACATTGATAATAATCATAAATGTTTCTTGAGCAGCAAATCATCATATTAGAATGATTTCTGAAGGATCATGTGACACTGAAGACTGGAGTATGATGCTCAAAATTCAGCTTTGCATCACAGGAATAAATTATATTTTAAAATATATTCAAATAGAAAACAGTTATTTTACATTTTAATAATATTTCACAATATTACAGCTTTTTTGTATTTTTAATAACATAAATGCAGCTTCGGTGAGCAGAAGATACTTCTTTCAAAAACAATCAAAATAGTACAGTTTCCAAACTTTTGACTGGTAGTGAGATATCCATCTCATGATTTTTCTTTTATAGGTTTTGGCCTATGTATTAATTCAATCTCTGTTAGATTTATGTTTCAGAATTGCACTAACTAAAATCATGTGTATAAAATTGTACTTTGAAGATTGAAATGATCATGTATATTATGTGTCGATAGCTACGCAACATATTAGTATTACAAGAATCTTTAATAGTTTCTTCATCAACAGCTAATTCAGATGCACATGCAAATGAGCACGCTGAAACAAAGAGCCATAAAATCTCTAAGAGAGGAATCTTCCCGCTTGGAAATTTAACCTGTCTCATTGGTCAAGTCAACCCTGAGAGGTCTGACCTTTCCCAGACCTTTAAAGAGAGACACTCTTCAATGGCTCTCTCTTCTCTCTCTCTCTGGACCGACGACCGACGTGTCACCTTGGCTGCCTCTCAGCTGGCCAAGCAGGCCAGGCTGGCTTGCCCAACACCGCAAGCAACGTGCAACTTCCTTGACCTTGACGAAGTCGAAATAACTGTGCAAGTTCATCATATCTTCTTCAGTCAATGCAGAAGAAATCGATTGCAACTTCAACACCATCGTACCGAACTATAAAGACTTTCTCCTGTGATTGTATATCGGACGCTCTTCAACCGCTCAGGCAAATGCAAGTAACGTACGATATACAAAATCACTGTGTAGTTAGTTAAAGCTGTAAACCCCTTTGTTCAGACAAAGGAGCTTGTAGTCACTGATGGTTCTCCCAGGTGTTTTCATAGCTTCATCCCTCTGTTCTGACCTGGTTCTTCAACCACTTTAACTTTACATATTACCCATGTATGTTTTTGTTTTGTGTGTATGCGTTTCTGTTTAGTTCAGTTGTGTTCGTAATTTAGTTAAAGGGAGGGTGAAACACTCAGTTTTTGTCAATCTCATGTCAATCTTGAGTACCTATAGAGTAATATTGCATCCTTCATATCTCCGAAAAGTCTTTAGTTTTATTATATTTATAAAAGAAAGATATATGCTGTACCGAGTCTCTCCGGATAAAACTGCGCTGATGGATGCGTGTCGTGTGGGCGGAGCTAAAGTATGACGAGCGCGCAGCTATTGCGTTGAGAGCGTCTGAAAGCTGTGACATCTTTAAACGTGGGGGAAAAATGTATCATGTTGTTTACTTGATGTGCTTACACGCCGATAGCCAACAACACAAAGACATTTGAAGCAGTTTTACTCACCACCTGCGGTTCCAACGCACGACCGTGAACCTTTATCGCTGGGACCGCTCCATCCTTAAGCATTAGAAGACCTGCAAATCCGTCGTCGCACTGGGCCTGGTTTATAAAACAATCATCGCCGAAATGCAGGGAACAAAAAAAAAAAAACACTTGTGCCACTCCGTTGCTGCTCTGGAAAAATAAACTCCATCCACTGTTCCCTTAACACTAGGTTCTTTGGGAAGCTGTACAGGGTTGTCTTGCCCTGGCAACCAAAAACACACTTCTTTGGTGACATTGTTTATTTCTTGAAGTCCTGTGACCTGTACAGCACAGCGCAGTCAACGACTTCCTTAAAGCCGAGCAAAGCGATTTGATGGGCATGCTGCTTTCACTCTCTCACTCTGGTCGATGGGTGCGCGCGCGCCCTTCCAGGAGAAGTGCCCGTACGGCCCGTATAAGGAAATTCCGACCTTGTTGACGACACGCAGACCCATACTCGAAAAAACTTTCCGAAACTTGTGAGAAGTATTTTTGGCACAGAAATACTCCATCAAACGTCCAACTTAATTTTTTAAACTTTGTCCATGTTTAGCATGGGTCTTTAACAGTGTAAAAAACTCAGTATGCATGAAATAGCATTTCACCCCCCCTTTAATAAAACTTGTGCACAATACACAATACATCCCTGTCTGCAAATAAATTGTCACTTAAATGGTCGATTTTGTTACAAGCTCTAAGCGCTGTAAATGCTAAGGACGAGTTATTTTTTTGTGGCCATGAAAAATACCCTTCTCTTAGAAGGAATTAATAATCAATACTGAGTGTTCACAGGATGAACTGAGTGATTGATGGTAATGTTAATGGAGCTACATCAAGTTAATCTCATTAACTGATTCAACTATTCATAATTAATCATAATGAATAATCATAAGTTATGAATAATTATTAATATTTCCCCTTTGAGCTAATTTGCTACATAATCCCCCCCTTTCGACAATGAGCGATATCAAAGGTGCAGAAAGATCAGACACACCTCCAGCATACAAGGCTGGAAGGCAGTGGTGGGCTCTGGTTATTTCATGGCGGATGATGTAGACAGTAGCCAAGTTCAGGTCTCTGAGCTTGTGCAGCAGGTGTCGAGGCAGCAGGTGCCCTGACAGTATGTCACCTGTCATCCTGAATTCAGTTTGTCTGGGGCAGGTGTCTGCTTATGGTTGCCGTAAGTGGTGATTGTTAGCCTCTCAGTCATGAGATGTCTGAAGGATTGGAGTTTTGCTCTGCTCTTGAGGCGGTGCTGATATGAGCTTGCCTGAGCTGTGTTGGGCAAGGAGTCGGAAGCTTGTCCTTCGCAGTACTCCTCGGGTGAGTCCTGTTCAGGGAGCTATTTTGCTTGTGTCAGCAGCTTCCATAGCTTTGCTCCTTGGGCAGCCTCTGATTGACATCCGTGTGAAGGGTTTGGAGGAGGATGTTGTCGTTGGCGGCTGTGGGACGTCCTGTGGTGTCTGCAGGTTGAGGGTGCTGTCTTCCATGGCTTCTCCCAGTGGCTTGTCTGGTACCTGGGTTGTTGCCATAGTGACAGTTCTGCACTGGTCCTGTGCTTGCTCTGTCCAGCTGATCTCATTGTTCAGCAGCTGTCTGAGCCGTTTAAAGTCTTTTGATTCTGGTTTAAGCCTCAGTCTCTAACTGGTGTGTGAGGCTTTGAGCATGTGTCCGCTCCTTGCTGGTCTCTGTGATCTGCTGTGTGAGGTTGTTTTACCTTTTGTTTCAGATCCATGAGGTGGAAGCTAAGGAGGTGATACCCTTGGTCACCTGTGTGGCTGAAACTCTGGCTTGGGTCATGTATTGTTAGTGCTCTTCTCTCATTGTCCAGTTGCGTTGGCTCTGGTGCTGTGGGCTTTCCACAACCCTGGGTGGAGCTGTGTTCCTTGCAATGGCCAGTCAGTCCTTTAGGTCTCCTGTCTGGGAGGATGGGCTGAGCCTCTGCAACATTTTGGCACACTTGTTGTTGAGAGTAGGATGAGGGACCAATGCATGACCCTAAAGAGTTCATAGCCAAAGGTTCAATGGGTCAGCTAGTGATATAGCATACCGCTTGATGTTTCTGGCATAGCTTGCTATTGAAATGTGTCTGCTATGATTACTATCTTAGCTGTGGGTGCTGAGGATGTTTCTGGAAGGTGTAAGCCGAGATTTAATAAATGACTTAAGATGGTTCTTATGGTCAAGTTATTTCTTAGAATCTCCTAATAGCTCGCAGAGGCTAGATCTCATAAGAGGTGAAAAAGGAAAAATAACAGCTTTCCTATTCAGATTATGTTTATTACCGGTGCTCAGAACTATAGTTATGCACTAGTAGTCATTGAGATTACTTGTGTAGCAGGGTCACAGAACTTAGTGCACTTGTTGAGAGTAAACAGAATCACAAATAAAAAATGTCTCTAGTTCCTTTTGGGCTCTATGGAGAGATGAAACCACACTATATAGAGTTAAAAGATGGTGCCTATACTTTTAGATATTCAAGAACTTGATGTTATATTCAGTAAAACGCAAATATTGTTTGGCATTTGCAAATGTTACTCATGTAGACTCTTTCTTTCTGTGAGTAAGTGCTTCTCTCTACTTTGAACAATAGGCTTCTTGCACTTGTCTAACGAATAAATAAAATAAAGTTTTGCTACAAGTTAAAACTTGTTTAAGCACACAGATTTACATCTGTCTCGTGAATGAATACTGATGTTTCTTTCAGCGAATGAAACATAGTATTGATCACCAGGTAGCTATGCTTGTAGCTGCAGCTAAAGTTTAGATGAATGACATCAATCTGACTATAATTTCTAAGGCCTTTACACTGTTGAAAGGGGAGCATCACCCAAATCTATAGCTATATAACACTGTACTGAGATTTCTTCATCACAAACAGGTTAGGCAATACTGCAAGTGGTATTTTTTTTCAACCAAAGCAGACTAATCGATTCTGGTACAGTTTATATGCTGCTGAGCTGAGATTCTTTTGTCAAAACAGACTTACGCTTTAATACTGAAATTAGAGTCTCTTTTCTAAAGTCAGAGTAACCATATGCTAATACCATTTGACCTATGTTAAGATGTGTTAAGACTCTTTCTGTTACAGTAGAGATGTGAATTTGAGCTATCGTTTTATCTGCATCTAACAAGCCAGCAACTAGCGATCTACATGTGTGTCTAATGTTGTGTCAAATGTCGTAATTATTAATTAAAAGTCAAACCTTTAGGTGGACAGTGGTTTAAGCGAATGGCGCTAGGCCGTGCTAGCTTAACCAACTCAATCAGTCATCACAATGACGTATGTGCTATCTGGAGTTAGCGTTTCCTTTGACAAGTCATTGTCATGGAAACCAATGCACCGCAGTGCCAAATCAAACAGTATATATCAAATGTCTGTATATTTCAACAAGCTGTGCCTAGGCTGTTGACATGTGAGGCTTACACAGTCATTCAAGATTTTTCTTTCAATCAGTAAAATTCAAAAATGCATTGTGGCCATGCTGGGTGCCTTCTGGTGCCCACTTTGGCTTCTGTGTGTCGCAGTTCAAAGTCATTGGGGTTTTGAGAACCCCTTCTGAGGGGGCCTCGTGTTCGTTAAAGGCCTTCTTTGTCAAGTCACATGCATGGCATTGTGTGGGGGCAGGCTGTGTCGCCTAAAAGGTGACTAACTGGTGTCGGAGGAGAAGGTTCTTGAAGCTGGTGTCCTCCTTCCGTTCCAGGTTCGTCTGAGTCTGTAGTAGAAAACATAGGAAGTTTCATGTCTGCACTGTTTGGTGTCTAGGGCAGCGCTCAGGGTCTGAAAATTCCTTTATGATGGCCTGCTTCAGCTGCTGGGAGCACGCATTGAGAACTCTAGCGGCCAGTCATGACTCACAAATCAAAACAACACATCACTTCACAGACAATGGTGAATTACTAGTTAGCTAGACTAATTTACACCATTAATTCGACGCGATTGTTTCATATGAGCAGTTTGATGCATCAATATGAATACGATAACGTAACGTAACAAATAATAATAAGGCCTTAATCCGAGTGGATGTTTCCTGGCTGCCGAGCCAGAAAGCGTCGCAACTCTGGGCTGGATGTGATCCAGAGCAGATAGAGTCTATCTTGGTGGTTCACACGCGCCGAAGACTGCAGGTGAAGGTCAATGTCTCGTAGGTAGGCATGGATGTCGTGGTCTCCTGCAAGCTTTGGTGTGAATGCAGGGATGTGTCTGGCCATTCGCTTGAGGTCTTTGAGTGTCACTTCATGTGCCATTTCAGGGTTTGTCTGAATTAATCCTTTTCCTTCTGCGGCTACAGAGGCTTTCAGGAAAATGGCTGGTGAAATGTTAAGCGAAGGGCTTTGGCTCCTCCTCCCTTTTGCATCTGTGCACAGGGCTGGGGGAGTTTGCACTGCTCATGTGAAGTTCAGCAGGGTACATCTTTCTTGTGGGGTTCATTTACAGTTGGTCGGGGCGTTTTAGTTTTTTTTTTCGGACCACATCGAGCTTGTCTCTAATGCTGCAAAATTGCTGAGTCAGTGTTTGGACTTCAGCTTCTGGCTGCACACAGATGGCCTCCAAGGGCCTTAGCTTTAGCGTCTTCTCTCTTAAAGTTCCACATTGGCTGTTTTTAACAGAGTCTTTGTGTGAAACAGTTCTCTTTCAAGGTCTTGTACGGTGGCATTATCCAGCTGCTCTTGGTGCCCAGCAGCTGTCAGAGCCTCCTGAAGACCAGGGGTTCCTGGTGGGTGGCAGGGCTGGATGTCTGAGGCATACTGGCACACTTGTGGGAACACGAGAGAGAGATGGCAAAGGCAAATGCATGCAAAAGTGTGATAAGTGGTAAGCTAATTGTGTGGGAGAATGGTTATGTGGGCCGTGTGAATGCTATGTGGGCCACTTAGGAGCTTGGGCGTATAAAAGGAGGAGCGACGACAGTGAAGGACGATTTATTACGTGAAGGACGATTTATTATGTGTGTGCGCAGCAGCCGTCCGTGAGGGGCTGCCTGCGTTTTACTTAAATTTTGTGTTTATTTATTGATTAAAGTTTTTAAACGTTAGCCAGCATCATAGCAGTTATTTCAAATTTCAGTGGTCCATTAGGTCTTGTGAACCAATGTCTATATATGATTTGTATATGCGCTCGTATCAATTATAAATCTAGACACATTTAATGATGCCTTTGATTGATAAAGGGAATTTAACATTCTCTTATTTGTCGGGTTAGCCCAGCTTTCACAAAATGAGCCCTAAAGTCTGAAATATCACGCCTTATAAGAAACATCATGTTTAGATGGTTCATTGATAAATTTGTGAATGGTTTGTTAAAGATGTTTCATTCAGTTTTCGCTGCACTTACTGTTCTGACCAGCAGGGGTCACCAGCTTGTGGCGCTTTGAGGTCACACCTCTCAGGGTTGACTTGACCAATGAGACAGGTTAAATTTCCAAGCGGGAAGATTCCTCTGTAGCTATCAACACATCATATACATGATCATTTTTAATCTTCAAAGTACAAATTTATAGAGACCAACTAGACTTCCTTTACATTCTGCAGGGTTGTGGTCTTACTGTGCTTTGAAATAATTCTGTGGACATTATGCGACCATTCACATCCTGCACATGAGCAATATCCAAAATCAGTTGACCAGATTTAGCCATTTTAAAAATAGACTCCTTGGTTACAAAGGAGAGCGCCTTCCACTTGGCCATTTTCAAGAAAACCCACAAAATAGCATCTAATAATATAAGTAATACCTGCCACATAGTGATTTATTGAATTTATAGGCTGGGAATAATGAGTACAAGCTTGGTGTGACCACTTGGCTAAAAATGACTTCTGCACAATTTGGTGTGCTTCATTGCGTCATGACAAATGATATGATTGAAACGTGGAACGCATACATTAGTATTACACTCAAGGCACAACTTCAAAACATGCATATAAAATATTTAATAAAAAGATGCCAATTTTTCTAGGTCAGACATAATTTTTGGCCACGTTAAGCCAAAAATAATGTTGTTCTAAACCTGTATGAATTTCTTTTTAGAGTGGAACACAAAAGGAAATGTTTAGATGAATGTTCAAGCTTTTCTTCTCTATACAGTTGATTACAGACCAGACCAACAATGGCAAATGTAAAACAAAAGAACCCAGAACTACATTTACCCAAGGTTTAAAAAGACTCTATAGGTTAACAATTTATAAATGTATTTAAACCCTTATCTGTTGCTATTTTACTGCCACAGTTCCCAGATCAATTTAATGAATGTTTGAATTTGCTTCTTTCTTTCTTAAGGGCTGTTGATATTATATTTGTCAGATGAAATTATGAAACCCGGAAACACAGTTAGCTGTTAATGTGTTTGATGTGCAATATTTCTTTGTAATGTCTTTCGATTTTGAGCTGTCTAGACAATCCAGCAAATGAGACAGATAGACAGATAGATGGACAGAGTGAGAGAGTAATGAGTGAGGAAAATACAAAGACAGAAGTCAAGATAGTTATGGAAATGTACAGGTTGTAGAGCTGGAGCAGATTCTTTTAGATGACACACTATCAATAGGATTGTTAATGTGTGTTCATGCAAATGTGTGTGTTAAGGGAAGTGCGTTTCACCCAGTGTTTGAGAATTTGAGTCTTTGAAGTTTGGGGTTTTACAAGCTATTCATATTAAAGGTAGTTCAACTACACTACAAAGGCGAACTGTAGTTAACTACACATTTATTCAAAATTGAGTTGAATCTCTTATTTGTCCTTTCAGAGATAGGTTTGACCACTTACGCATCAAAGTGAACCATGGCTGTATCAAAGCCCTGGCTTCTTGGAAAGCAGCCGACTGGTACCAGTCTGGTGTGAGTATGGGCACGGTCTCGAAATGGAAAGTGATCTCGACAGACGCATCCAATCTAGGTTGGGGTGCCCTGCACAAGGGCAGGCCCGACGCCGGCCTTTGGTCAAGCTCGGAGAGACGGCTGCACATAAACTGTCTAGAGATGAGAGTGGTCGATCTGTCGCTAAAAGCTTTCCTCCCATACATAAAGGGTCCAAACAGACAACATGTCAGTGGTATCCTATATAAATTGCCAGGGTGGACTCATGTCAAGCAACCTGCCCACCTTTTATGGGCTCAGCACAAACTGTGCTCGCTAAGGGCAGGCATTCTGAACCAGGGTCCGGACATGCTATCCAGAGACAACATTCCCCCAGGGGACTGGTCTCTTCACCCATAAACAGTTCAGCTAATTTGGAGCATCTTCGGCGAGGCAGAGGTTGATCTCTTTGCCCCAGAAGACAATGCTCATTGCCCAACATTTTTCTCCAAGAACAGGGATGCGCTGGCCTACAACTGGCCCAGCTGCCCGTTGTATGCATTCCATCTGGTTGCGATGTTACCTCAGGTCATCAAACGAGCAAGGGAGAGCAAGTGTGCAGTGCTTTTAATAGCTCCTCTCTGGAGGAACAAACTATGGTTCTCCGAGCTGACTCAGCTGCTAGAAACCCCATGGCCGATACCGCTGAGGAGAGACCTCCTCATGCAGGCGGAGGGGGCGATCTGGCATCCCCGTCCTGACTTGTGGGCCCTTCATGTGTGGCCCATCAATGGATACCTGGGAACCTCCCAGAAGGGGTGCTGAATACTATTTCTGAAGCGCTAGCGTCTTCAACCAGGCGGCTTTACGCTCTAAAATGGTCAGTGTTCTCAAGCTGGTGTGCAGCACGGAACCTGGACCCACACTCGTGTGAAGCGACAAAAGTCCTCTCCTTTCTTCAAGAGCTTTTGAATGCGGGTCGCATCCCTTTCACGCTCAAAGTATATGTGCCGTCCATAGCTGCGTTTCACGCTCACGTGGCCAGACAGTCCCCCCTCGGTTCCTATATGGGACCTTTCCACAGTCCTGGAGGCCATGAAAGGTGCCCCATTTGAGCCACTTCAGTCTGTGAGCCTGAAGCACCTTTCGCTGAAAACTGCTCTCTTGCTGGCACTAGCTTCAGTCAAGCGAATTGGTAATTTACATGCGCTCTCGGTGAGCGCTTCCTGCCTTGAGTTTGGGCCTAACGACTCCAGAGTCAACCTCAAACCAAGAAATGGTTATGTACCCAAAGTGCTCTCCACTCCGTTCAGAGCACAGGTCATTTCGCTATCAGCTCTTACCTCGTCTGAGGATGAAAGAGACGCGAATCTACTCTGTCCCATTAGGGCTCTTAGAGTTTATCTAGGGCGTTCCGCTGCATCTAGGCAGTCAGAACAGCTCTTTGTATGCTTTGGCGGCCACACCAGAGGGTGCGTGATCACGAAGCAGAGATTATTGTGATGGATAGTAGATGCTATCTCGCTGGCTTACGAGTCAAAAGGTCTCTGCTGCTCCTTAGGCGTCAGAGCTCATTCCACTAGGGGCATGGCCTCGTCATGGGCTTGGTCCAGTGGAATACCACTTGAAGATATCTGTGCGGCGGCAGGCTGGGCCTCTCCGTCCACATTTATTAGATTCTTTAACTTGGAGGTTCCTGCTTTGCAAGCTAGGGTTCTGTCCATATAAACAAATGTTTAACACATTTGCAATAACTATAGGCCCAACTCTGTCCGGTCTAGTTTTTATCTAAACTCCATATAAACAAATGTATAACACATTTGCAATAACTATAAGACCCGCCTCTGTCTGGTCTAGTTTTTATCTAAATTCCATATAAATAAATGTATAACACATTTGCAATAATTATAGGTCCGACTCTGTCCGGTCTAGTTTTTATCTAAATGATAAGACAGGAATATTCATTCCCTACATATACTCTTATATGAGGCTCATCACTCGTTGGCCTCTTTTTGGGACTCATAACTTTTACTCTTCTATGGGCCTCTGGCTCACGTCCCAGGCCATAGTATGGGGCGAAGTTTTTAAGCACGCACAGCGTTTTAAATTGGGTTCCCATAGTGTAAGCTAGCTTATGCAATACAAGAGTACTCTCAGATTGGTTCGCATGCCTCAGCTGCCTCACCATAGGTTTGTGCAGTTGCCGCAGCACAGCCAATCAGCATGCTAGTAAGCTCTGCTGGGGTCTGCTGTGCAGCTGCCCTGCGTTTTACATATATAAAATTATAAGGATAATTTTGGCTTCAATATTCTCGAGAAAAGCTAGCTTACGCAATACTCATTCCCTACTCTCAGGGAACCGAGGTTACGCTAGTAACCAAGATGTTCATTTGAATCAGACTTCATATGAATGCATTTGATTATTATTTGTTTGCTTAGCTGTAAAGTTATTGTGAAAAGCGTTATTGTGAGCGACAAAAAACAGCTATGTACCTTGTCGCAATTGGAAAAGCTACTCTGATTTGTGCCAACACAGTTAAGTTTGTAGCATATCTAGTTTTTGCTATTTAATCCGAAACATTGTGTTTACCTTGCGGTGAACGTCTAGAGATGCTCAAGATGCGCTCTGCTAATTACCTCAGTCAGACATGGACAGGCAGAAAGGGACAGTGCTTGCGTCAGGCAGCAAAGTCCAATTTCTCTGTGTGCCTGTCTGAATGGGTCATTAAGTACCCAACTCGGTTCCCTGCGGGGATCTTGACATCCTCTGCTCTTCAGCAGTCTTAATGTTTCTGATTAATGCCCTGCCAGACCTGCTAGTAATGATGCTTACAGACACTCATGGGAAGGGCATGTTGCGGTGAAGTTAGACTGACCCCATGTACTCCACACACAGTCACCGTGTACACCCAAAGCAATACCCTTCATGGGCCACCAGAGCATATCTAAGGATCTCTGGCTCTCATACTGTTGTGGGAGATTTACAGTCTGTAAATGAGGAAGTAAAGAATACAATTGTCGATGTAAAACCGCAAATTGTTCCATTATGTCATTTATATGGGAAGATCCAGACAGTTTAACAGGTGTTTAACAGATATAATTGCTGTGGGGAGTTATATTTAAGTTCATTGCAGTTGTTCATTATTACAAGCCTAGGCATCATTTACTTTTTTTACCATAGTGGATTTTACAACAGGGATATATCTAACAGTGACAGGTGTTGCCCATGATCCATGTGTTTATCTAATTACCTCCAAATTCCTCCAGTGGCAGATTAAGTTTACAAATTAAATATGTAAATTCATTTGAGAACTTAAATTGGTCAGCAAGAATAATTAGCCCCTCAAATCACAGTTTAACTCGTTGTGCTATTGAAATATATATATATATTATTATATAGATTTCATTTTAATATTATACTTTTGATTTGATTCTCTACTGCTGACCAAGTTAAATGCAAAGAAAAATCCCATAGACTCCGAGTGAGGATTTAGTAAAAACTCGTGGGTTACCACATTTGAAGAGGCTGGCAGGCTCTGTCAGAACATACCTCACAATGGGGTGTAAGTTTTACCCCTGGGGCACAAGAGCTGCCCAAATTTCCCCATTGACTTACTATGGTGATGGACGGTGTAAGGGACTCTGTATCAGGGAAACAGGTCTATTTAGCTCAAATGAATTAATTAATTAATTCATAGGGAATTTTGAAAGAGTCTATTTTACGACCGAGCAAATGACTCGTCCAGCGTTCATTTGAACGGGCCGTAACTATCAACTCTGCAGCAGATATTAATATCCACACAATAGTGAAACACTATTTAACAGCCAGGTAACTTAGATCAGCAGTTTAAGACATTAAATTCGTAAGCACATAACACAAGAACACTTATCTTTAAAAATTAACGAAACTTTATTGATTACTCTAACACGTAAAACTAATTTGTCTCGTGGGCGGTGTTCGAAGTTGAAGCGTTCCTGCTCTAAGCAGTAAGTAAATTTAAACATGATTTCTTATTATAAGAACACAACATTCTAGACAGATTTCATTCAACTCATCTGTTGGATTATACACAAACAAACAAAAATATACCAAGCACGGTGCATTTTCATTTACTCGTTCAATAGTTACATGATTACATGAATTGGGAGTGATATATATACATAACGGTAACGTGTATCGGTTGTAGACACACAAACAAAACTATGCCGTTGAAGGCTATTTGGATGCAAGTCCAATGATCAATAAGAAGTCCTGTCCTTCCTGGGCTTGGTACCATAGGTGGTCTTCTTGGCCTCTAAGAGGTGTCTGGCATTTTTATCTGATGGTGTTGGACAGTTTGTTTGTGTTAGTCCACCAAGATCCAATCAAAATGTAGCAAATCTTTGTCCACTGTTATGGGCAGAGAGGGGCCCGGGCCATATACTGGCCCTGGAATGTTGAGTTGGGTTTTGTGTGGAATTATGTTTGAACGAATCATCTGGAAGATTCATTTGTGTCTGCTCCCACAATTCCTACAACGGCCCATGAAACACATGTGTTTTACCTACTATGGTAACTTGCATAGGGATTTTGTATTGAACATAACTCTGGATCTGGATCAGTGTCATAGAGACAAAGGGGTGGGCTCAATTTACTCAGGATCAGCGTGAAGCTATCAAGCCACGCCCTAGCAACCATTTAGAGCTCCCTAGCAACCCTTTCCATAGACTTCCATTGAAAGAGATCAAAGGGATATCTTTTGACAGAAGTGTCATAGAAACATGAGGGTGGGTTAACTCAGGGCATCAACAGCCAATCACAAATCACCTTCAACACTTCCTAGCCACGCCCTAGTAACCATTATCAAGCACCCTAGCAACCCAAATCCAAAGAAGCATATCTTTTAAACTGAATGTCATAGAGGCATGGGGGTTGGTTTATATCATTCATACTGGCAAGCAGCCTTTGCAGTATCATCATTGGCAGCTGCCAAGCCACTCCATAGCAACCAAACAGACTACCCTAGCAACCATTTAGGAAGACCTATATCTCTGCATCAGAACATCTTAGAGACATACTACACATGCTAGCAGTGAATAGCTGCATGCTAATAGTGATTAGCTAAGTGCTAAATCAGGCTAAGAAAATGCTAAGAACTCTATAAAAACTCCGTAGTAACCATCTATGACAACTACCAACTGCCTAGCAACGCCCTAGCAACCACTCTGAACATCCCAGCAACTGCCTAGCAACCACCCTGAACACCCTAGCAACTGCTTAGCAACACCATAGCAACCAACAAGAACACCCTAGCAACCACCCAGAACACCTTAGCAACCGCCTCAACACACCCTAGCAACCGAGTGGCAAGTTTTGCCACTGCAAGCACCACTCACATTTTCTTCAGGAAATGTACATTCTAGTTAGACACTACAGTTCAAAATTTTGAGTTTTTTACGTGACTTATGTGACTCTAATGAAATATTATTACAATTTAAAATAACTGGTTTCTATTTTAATATATTTTTAAAATGTAATCTTTTCTTGTGATGGAAACGCTGATTTTATAGCAGCCGTTACTCCAGTCTTCAGAGTCACATGATCCTTCAGAAATCATTCTAATATGCTGATTTGGTGCTCATTTGTCATCCTACATCTGCATTCTATGGGGTTTTGAAACCTGTTTAATTCTAAGTGTAGTCCACAACAGAAAAACTGTTAGAAAATTAGAACTTTAGTGGTGTAACTGGAACCATCCTAAACAACCTTGTCATTTAATTAATTTATGTATTTGGCATTTGTTATTTAAATCCACCTTTCCACAATTCTGTCATGAAAGTCAATGTGATTTTGAGTTCAGACATATAATTATGTTGTAGCCATTATCACAACATGACTTATTCATTTCACAGGGTTCGATGCGCACTGTATAATGGTTACTGAAAACTAAATTTAATCACAGCTCAAATAAATGCACCATTGATTTGATGTCACAAATAGAAAGGTAGTCTAAAACTTTATTAGGAAGTGGTGTTTCTTTGATTTCAGATTTTCTGTTTTTCTTTTCAAATGGTTAATGTAAAAAAATGTTGATTTTATGAGATACTCTGAGCAGTCACCAAATCATTTGATGAAAGCTTGGCTACTGATTGCAGCTACTAAACAGCAATCTGGTATTGAGATGTAAGTATGATGCTCTAGAAAATGGCACAACATTAGGGAAATCTCACAAACTACTGAAACTCTTGTCATCTTGGATTTTGAGCTGATAGGAAGCTGCTATTGGTCTACTTCCACATCTGTTGTTATTAAAGAAGCCCTCAAGTTGATTGGATGAGATAAGATTTTCTCTGCCAGGTATCATAAGCATTGGTTAAGAGCGGTATAGATGTTCTGCAAATGAATTACTTTGCTGCTGTAGAAAGACTTGACCACTCAGCTTTTTTTCTGTCTTCTTTGCATCCCTCCATCTGCTTAGCTCCTTTCAAACCCAAAGCCTGAGAAATATAGACATCCAAACACTCTCATTATCAACGACAACTACTCTCCCACTGACTGTAGTCAGAAATAAATACTTGGACAGGCCAGTCAAAGCCTGTCCAATCTCTCATCTTCCTCATTAAAGTGCAGAATGAAAGCGAATAACAGCAGAACAAAACACACAAAGGCCAGACTGTTTTTCACATATTGCGATGATTAGCACAAGAAGAGGCCTCATTTTTTGCGCTTTCAAAATTCGAAATGGTCGCCAGGAAATTGGAGCGAAAAGTAGGCTTATGTCTCGGCCAGAGCTGCTATTTTCTTTAATTTAGTGCTGCTTTGAATACATTGTTGCTTGAATGCTTTGTTTGTATGCTGTCTGATTTGTGTTCCTGCTTCTTAGGTGTCCGAAAGGTGTGATTATGTGTACGTCAACGGCAAGGAGACGCGTGGGAGAGTGCGGATGATGGTAAACTTCACCTACAGTTACCTCAGCGCTCAGCTGGAGGTGAGCGTGTGGATGCCTCGACTCCCCCTGCAGATCGAGATGTCTGATCCAGAGCTCAGCCAAATCAGGGGCTGGAGAGTTCCTGCAGATGCTGCCAACCAGAGGTTAGCGATGTTTATGGCCGCATTTACACTGCAGGTCCTGATGCCCAATTCCGATTTGCTGACCATATCCAATTTTCTTGACGACTAGCTTATATCATTTTTTAAAAGTGACTGATATCCGATATTTGCAGTAGACGCAGACAAAATGATAATACAAGCTTTGACCTTTTCCAAGGTTAGCAAAACATTGGTCTCTTAAGGAGGAAAAAGAGGAGAGCCCTTGTTGCAGCCTGGGCATTGAAAAGAGTCATGTGATAGCGGTTGAAGTCCCCCTCGGTCCCCCTTGGATCTGTCCTCCAAAGAAATAGCACTGATGAAATCCGACTGAGTTGTCACCTGCGTCGGGGGAAAAAATCTACATGTTGATTCGACCAAAAAAAAACGAAATGACGCCATCCAACTAGAGCCAACGGTGCGGAACACACCCGAAAAACTAAGTCGGGCGATGCACAAAAATGGCCTGACGTTGCCCAACTGTGTCCCTTGTGTCCCTGGCTTGAAACTGATCTGAGAATATCGCAATCCAAGTGCTTTTTTCCTGCTTACACGCTCGTGGGTCATATCCGATCTGTGCCTCCTGGGATGAAAAAACGCAATTGGGTCACTTGAACCATGTAATGTAAATGCGGCCTTTGTTCCAAGTAATCACATTTTCCTTCTATCTTTTGAGATAAGAGTTTATTGTACTATTGAAGCATATTGTAACTTTCAAAACCCTCTCCAGAACTTTCTGATTGAACAGTTAAATTAATTTGAAAACATGAATGTAGGGCTGCCGACATTTACACATCAGTGACAGTCAATACTAATATTTCTAATACTATACTATAGCCTTAAGTTGACAATAAAGTGTGGAAAAGTCTTTAAAACCATGCATTATTCCTTGTGTGTAGCACCTGCAGCTCTGCATTTCTATCCTAAAGTGTATTTTTAAATGCCTTTTTTAATTGAGAGAGGACAAAGAATGGTCAGTAAAGACTAACACATTTACAAATAATGGTTCTTTATTGGCATAGAACTAAATATCCATAGAACCTTTCCATTGCACAAAAGAAATAAAATGTACATATACAGTATATTTATAAATATCATGTCATATAATTCACCTTAAACGGTTCTTCATTGGCATTACTGTAAAAACCCCTTTTTAGTTCTTACTGACATCTTTTTAAGAGCATAAATTATGACTAAATGTGGTGCCAAAATGCACTAACATTAGAAGTGGAAGTTGGGTACAAATAAAATGAAGAAGAAAAAAAGGTATTATATGACCTCTTTATACTTTATACTTCTTAGTGTAAAATAACTATTTTTCTCACTGTAAATTACCTTTTTTGCACTGGAAAGGTTTTGTGGATGTTAAAGTTTCCTCAAATGTATTATTAGTTATTATTATTATTATTTTTTATTATTATATAACTTATATAAATTATAATTAAGATGAAAAGAGCCTATGTTCTATCAAGTTTTATAATCTTAAACTGAGCAGAAAATATCCTGCACAGCCCACACATGTTATGCAATATGGTTCTGCTGGTAATAAAACTCAACCATTTCTTCCATTTCTGTAACAAGTCTCTCAGTACTGCATATCACCAATAATGCTCCAGCTCAGCTGCCCTATCTTTATCAACCCTCACCTCAGCTGTTTTAATGCTCTGTTGTTTCTTGGTAACACCAGACGTGTAGCGTAGCTCCCTCCGGAACGCATGATGGAGGTGAGGGGAGGATGCGGACGCTGACTTTTTAATTACCGCTGGGTCGTCTTCAGGCACACCTGCCTCTGACGCACTAGCACTAAACAATGTGCAGGTTAATGTTGCCGTACGCTGCAGATATCCACAAGATAATTTTTAATTACTCTTCCACCAGAAACAATTCTGCCAGATTGACTCATGCATGATAAGTGAGAAGAGGATGACGGATGGAATGAGCAGTAGAAAAATTGCGAGGCATTGATTGAGTCTGAGGAATAAGTGTGGCTATAAGTTGTTTGGTTGTCATCAGTAATGTGTGGTTGACAGGAATCTTTGGATTGCACACTGATCGATTTGTCCATGTTCTCAAAACGAAGATACAAATGTATTCTCTGACCAAACCTCTCTTGTACCAGTCTACCAGGAAATTCAGCATCTCTGAGCTTAAAAAAAGAATTGACTTTTTGAGTGAACTGAGAAAGTTAAGCACTCATAAATATTTCTTACTGGCAATGAAACTGTATTTTACATAATTTTTTATAAAAAATATATATTTTTGTCCTTGTGACAGTTTAATTATTTTTGCAAATTAGCAAAATCCTTTAAGGCAAGTTCACTTGGCGGCCATCTTCGTAACGCCCCCTGGCAGCTCTTTCCTATGCAAGGCAAATAGACATGCAATAGACATGCAAGTACAGCTCCTATCTACTTGAATGAGGAAAGACTGACTCTCAATGTGGTTTGTCACTCGCAGCATACTTTTCAAGTCTCTATTATTTGTTATGCCATTTTTTTCCTAATATAAAAAAAACTCAAGACATCCTAGATAAAATTGATGTTAGAAGATGCACAAATGTTTTCTCTTAGTGTTTTATATGTCGGTTTAAATAATGTATGTTGCAGTATTTAAAAGGAAAGTCCACCCAAAAATGCTCACCCTCATGTCACTCCAAACCAATTCTCAACCTCAGACGTCCACGGATGGCTACGGTGGCCACGGATCGTTTACTGAACGTCTGATGCATAAGGCACACAAAAATGGGAAACACATACTAGTTTTGAAGTCGTCATGTGATTGAATTCTCTAGGATTTCCGGGAGGTGTGTGTCGCATTCTTTAATGGTCCGCCTGGAAATAAAGACGTTGTGATGCCAAACCCCCTCATGGAAGAAGAAAGCTGTTTACAACAGTGACAATGAGCGCTTATCAGAATCAACTAAACACTGGATTTTATAGATGCACGACCGCCTGTTATCGTATAGGGACATCGACTTTACATTTTCACATCATGACGTGAACAAAACAAACTGTGATTGGTTGCTTTACATGTCAGTCAGATGGCTTCTTGGGTGATTTTTGGCCAATGAAAAGCTGGGACGTCCAGATTATATTTTAAAGAAAATGTCTGTTTTTTACAATCAAAGTCAATGGGATCAGGTGTTGTTTTTGACTTTCAAAATAACTTCCTTTATGTTCCACAGAATAAAGCAAGTCATTCAGGTTTGGAACGACATAAGGGAATAAATTATAATGAATTTTCATTAATGGGTGTGTTATCCCTTTAAGATAATGGCCAGCTGGTGAGTTGTATTCATCAAAAGGCCCATATTTACTCACATTTGTCACTTGGCGGGTCCTGGCTTTATCATATGTGCCCTTGGTTCGAGGTCTTGTCTGTCTCGGGTAGCATTTTGATTACTTCTCTGAGAGCGGTAGACGCGCGGTTTTGTTGTAAGACTGGAGCTCATTACTCCTGAGACCTCCTGTAACCTGACATTCCTCAGCTGAGTACCGCCTGCCCTGTTTATACACCTGTGTTCTGTAAATGTCATACTGTTTCTGCCGTTGGTCAGGTGTCCTTCCGTAAATGTCTAAAGGAGCGTGGCCTCCCCACCGGTCAGAGCCAACATGTTAACCTGCCACTGCGTTTTTTTTTGTTTTTTTTTTGACTCATTAAAAATAATGGAACAGTCAGAGCTGCCCCGCCATTCACCTAGTCTGGACTGTTTGTGTGAAGAGAGGAAATGCATTAATGTAATGTGAATAGGGTTCGTGTTTACAGCCTTTTGAAGCAACTCGCCTATTACAAGAGGTTGAGCATCACTGCTCTACACACAGACACGTGCACACACATTGGGTTTCCATGTTTTTATAGACATCTCATAGAGTTTTCATGCTGTCCATAGACATGCACTGAAATTAAATTCTGGGCCGAAACCGACAATCCAGGATGCAGTTGGCTGAAAACTGAAGCCAAAAATAAATAATAAATTAATAATCAATCAATTAATCAAACATATTTAATAATCAACACTCAAATAGCTAAAACTGAGTTAAACAAACATTTAAATTATACATATGGCATTTTTTGTATCAACTTTTTAAAAACAGAATTTTTTTTATTACAGTTTGTTGGTGAAATATAAATACTTAAATGACAACAAAATGTAATAAATTGTTTTCATGACAGATTTAGGCTATTCAAACACATTAAATAATGAAGAGATCACTAACAGTTTAAAATATAATGAATATGTAATACATTGCATATATTTAGCAAAATGCTCTTCTCTAAAGTTATTTTTTCTAGTCAACTAATGTGTTTGTGGACATAAATGGAGGTAAATATAAGGGGTAAGGGATTGTATAGCCTACAAGCTGTTTTATTGATTGATCATTACCGTTTAAAATCAAGAAATTATTATTTTGTCAATCCTGTTCTGGAGTTCTGGTATTACCATCCTTGTGGGAACATTTACCAGGACCACACACACACACACACTGGTTTCCATGTTTTATGGGGACTTTCCATAGACGTAATGGTTTTATACAGTACAAACTGTGTATTCTGTCCCCCTTACACTAACCCTACCCCTAAACCCCTACCCCTACCCCTTCCCATCACAAAAAACTTTCTACATTCTTACATTTTCAAAACACTTAATTTTGTATGATTTATAAGCTATTTTCCTCTTGGGGACAAAAAAATGTCCCCATAAGGTCAAAATTTATCCTTGTGGGGACATTTGTTCCCCATAACGGAATAGCAGGACACTGTAACCATTACACTTTTCACAGTTCATTTTTTGGTGTTTTCTACTTGATTTCAATTTTGTTGAAAGTGCAAGTTTAATTTTTGTAGTTTTAACTTTTGCATCATATTTGTTTTCAACCATGTTGTTTTCACATTAATTTAGCTGTACAGTGTGTTTATTTTTTATGTATTTTTATGTATTTTTTCATCAATTTGAAGCAGTTCAACAACCACTGATTTAATTTAAAATGTAATATTTTAATTTTAATTTTTTCTTGTCAACTCTCAAAGTTTTTGAAAGTGCAAGCTTAATTTGTTTAATTTTAGTGGGTTGATTTTTTTTTTAAGAATATAATAGTATTTTATATTTTGAAACTTATCTTTGTTTTCAAACTTATACATTTTCCCACTGATTTTGGTTGAATAGAAAATCTGTCAACCATTTAATTTTTCTAAATTAAATTTTTTTTTGTCTTTTCTACTTGATTTTAAACTGTATACATTTTAAATTGAGTGTCAACACGATTTTTAATGTTTTAATTTTAATGCGTTGATTGTACTAGAATAGAATTGAATTGAGAATGGGATGTAACACTTAATATTGCTTGCTCTCTTTACTACAGGTCTGGAGAGGATGATGGGAATGACGGAGCAAAAAAGGACCGGAGCTGTGGTCCACAGTACCAGAGCACCACTGTCCGTGTCCTCACACACTTTGAGGCTGAGCCAGAGGAGTGGCAGGGCCAGCCAGACTTCCTCCTAGGCAGTGATTGGCAGGTGGACGTGACGGAGCTGGTGAGGGACTCGATAAGGGTGGGAGATGAACGCGTGGCCAAGCTATCAGAGGAACAGGTTCTGATCGGTCTGAACACTGGCACCACCAAAGTTCAGGTGAGAAACATGTCAACTTTGGGGCACAGTTTTCTTTTTGTACCTACAATATTCTAAGATTAGTGAGCACAATGTGTGGAATATAGAATATCAATCAAACACTATCAATCAAAATAATTTGAAAAGATTATTGCCGTTTCTATAGTCATCAGTCATGTATAGTCATCTATACATGTTTTTTTCTAGTGTTTATCTGTATTTAAATATCAGAAACATAACATAAATATTATATGGTTGAAAACCATATAGACTATATGACGAGCACTGAGCGCGAATGCAGAATTAAATTTAGCAGTTGATAACGTGACGCACTGAACTTTCTAATCACACCGGTGTGATCGTACGCTTCAAATGGTTAAATATCAATGGTAAAAATATGATTTTTTTTGTCTTTTAGAAGCTGCATTAAAATCCATTTGGTTCAAAAATCAGAGGGGGCATGCCTCTGACATCATGTACCATAAAATGAAACCTACACTGAAAAAAAAGTGTACAGTGTAAAAGTGGTTGTATGCATTACTACAATAATCCAATAATCTTTGGATTTTCAGCATTATTAAAATTTGATCCATGATTCATTTGTTATAGTGTATTATGCAATTTCTTCAACACACCATGACCAGAGCTGCCAATGTTGGAGGAACAAAACTGACAGTTACAGCTGACTAAGCCGCAGTTCCCTTGTGTTTATACTGCATGAATAAAATCTGAGGACGTCCTTGTTTTCATTGGAAAAGCCAGGCTGTCATTTGTCAATCTCTCCATGCGGATGAAAGATGAATCAGTCCAAGTTGTGATGTGACACATGTACGCTGTCAGACAAGAAATGGACAGCATCTCTCACTCTCCTCTGTCACAGCTTATGTGCTGTCTATCTGCACATCTCACAGCTCCTATCACAAACTATAATCTCCTTTATTAAGATCGACTAATTAAGTGTTGGTCTGTGAAAACCTCACATTTTTTCTTATAGATGTCACCTATGCTTTCACACATAAATACACCTGCTTGATGAGCGTAAAGTGCCAAGAGTGCTATCTGACAGCAAAAGAAATACGCCAGAGCCATAGGTGGAGAGCACTTCGATCTGATCCATTTGCTGAAAATTAAAATCAGATAAAAAGCCCAGTAATGGTGGGATGGAATACGTGGAGTCTGAAAACCAGTGCTGCTTTATAGATTGTGATTCCTGAAATCAAAAACCCACCACTTAACCACAACCAAATTACCAGTTGTCCACCTTGCTATTAGACCAAACTCACGGTTACAATTCAAAAGGGGCCCACCTGTTTTTGCTGTTCATTAAAACTAAATTGAATGACTAATTAATTGCAATTAGAAGAGGGAAAATACGTGTGGTTTCAAAAACAGAGCAAAAATTGGTTTCAAAGTTGCATGAAGTAGCATAGCAAGCACTAACTTGTATTTTATAGATCTATTTATAAAAAGTGGAGCACTGGGGCAGCATCTTACGCAATATTGGGTAAGGCCTGAGGCTCCCCTTGCTTATTCTTATTTTATGTCTAATTAATAAATCTCTCAATTCAAATGGCAAATTAGGAATGCGCTCGGAATAAGAGTGGAATATAAAAACAAAATAAGAATAATTTCTCTACCTAAGCATGGCTGCA
The DNA here is from genome assembly GCA_039654625.1 of Rhinogobio ventralis. Taxonomy (NCBI): domain Eukaryota; kingdom Metazoa; phylum Chordata; class Actinopteri; order Cypriniformes; family Gobionidae; genus Rhinogobio; species Rhinogobio ventralis. The sequence continues at coordinate 15,150,996 of CM077208.1, read as the reverse complement.
TTTTAGAGTGAAAAACGGTTTCCTGTGGACTTCCAGACAGTGTGCAAATGATGATTAGAAGCAAGTGCGGGCCATGCGTGCACGCGGGTGACAGTGGAAGTCCCACTTACAGATCGGAAGTAAATGACTTCTGACACTTCATTATAACATAATGAATGTGGAAATATGGAGGTGGCTGCTTTGCTATTAATTGATCCAGATTAGAAGTCTTCTCATCACCTTTTATATCGAAGTCATTTCTATGCCTGTGCATCAGATATTGCCATATGGCCGAGGGCAGACATCTGCCACTTAGATTTTAAAATTGTACATAGCCTACTCATTTTGTCATGTCACTAAGTTTGTATGAGAAACTAGGAAAGAATTTTCAGTTGTTTTACAATGTTATCAGAAGCATTTCTGTCTACGTTTTTAACAGGTGATGTCCCCATTGTCAGACTCAGTTTTGGCTGAGAGGATGATCCGGGTTCTGGATGATAAAGTCAGTATAACAGAGCTGGGTGTGCAGCTGGTCTCTGGCCTTTCCCTAAACCTCCAGCTCAGTCCAGGAAGCAACAGGGCCATTGTTGCCACAGCTACCACACAGGAGACCATGCACAATGCTAACCAGGTAGTTTAATTAAACTCTAATAAATAAAATTATATTATATTATATTATATTATTATTTATTGATTATTATCATTATTATAAGCGATTAATTATCAACAATAGATTGAACAATACATTTATTGATTATTTCTTGATATTTTATTCATTCATTCATTTAGCTGATCGTTTAGTTTCTATTTCTTAATACTGTGTAACACCATTCTCTGTGAAATGTAATTGCGAATTTCAACTCCATGCAGTTAAATTGTATTCTGGTTTTCAGGTCACAATATTGCATACTTCTATGTCCATTTCTCAGAAATATAGGGTTGTTTTATCCATGAGCAGGTGCAATCACTGTAATCACTGTCATTATGGACAAAGTTGTTTGACACAGGCCGCATGTTGAAGAGGAGCTGTGGTTTGTTAGTGGATCATGCTGATAGGGGCTGCCCACTTATTATGAGTCATCTCACATTTAAAACCCTTTCTGATTAGGCTGATTTCACTAATCCTTTGCATCGGCAGGGGTTTCCTCTTTTCTTCACATTGATAGACATAAAACGGGCAAATTGGTTGAATCTCCCACTGATCAGTGCATCTGTTCACTTTGAAATGTGGTTTTGGGGACTTTGGAAACATTTGAACCTTCCTGCATTGGAGTTAAAAATCATGCATACTTAATTGATACAAGAAAATTAGCATTACCCGAGAGCATTTATTTCATGTTGTTTTTCTCTTTCAGGAGTCCCTTGTCAGCGCGTGGCTTCAGTTCAGCGATGGCTCCATGACCCCGCTTGACCTCTATAACCCTGCACATTTTATCCTTACAGCCACCTCACTGGATGACAATGTGGTATTGGTGAGAAAAAGCACCACCTGGAGGTGGCCAGTGGTGGTGGCTAAAGGTGAAGGGCAAGGCATGTTGGTCCGCCTGGAGATGTATGGACCCGAATCGTGCCTAAAAACCAAGCGCCGCACACTTCTGGCCGCAGGCAATGCGAACGTCCATGTGAAGTTCGGCCGTGCCGATGAAACAAGAAACAGTGCAAGCGACAGGAGATACAGGCCCAATGCCCCATACTACGGAGGTTCGATCTCAGACATGGAGGCTGGAATCATGAACCGAGGTGCTACCACCATCAAAACCTCCATTCCAGGGAAAGCAAGTGGTGACAGGCTCTCAGCTGGTGATATTCCAGTTGATTTCTCTGAATTCCCAGCTCAAGCAGACCTTCCACCTGGACATAACACGGAGGACGACCTGCTGCAGACTCGCCGCGGGCTCACAGATCTGGAAATAGGCATGTACGCCCTGCTTGGTGTCTTCTGCCTGGCCATCTTGGTATTCCTAATCAATTGTGTCTCCTATGCCCTTAAGTATCGCAACAAGCAGCTCCCATTGGAGGGCCAGGAGACCATGTCTCACGCCCACGATTGGGTTTGGTTGGGCCATGATGCGGAGCTATTGGAAAGCCAAGCGGGTTTGTGTCTTGATCAAGAGGAGCTGGGCGGGACCATGGACTCCGGGCTGGGCCTGGAGGAAGGTAGCCAGCTCCTCAATGGCCTTTCCACTCAGAAGAGCGTGCAAAGCCAGGTCCACAGGTCGGCCTCTGACTCAGGGTGCACTGGGAGAGATCACAAGAGCGAGTCCATAAACTCACCCACTACCAAAAGGAAACGAGTCAAGTTCACCACTTTCAGCCATAGCAAGCCCAGCAATGGCTGCCCATCCATAAGCCCACTTCTCATTGGTCAGAACGACATCAAATGGGTTTGCCCAGATATCGAGCTCGGGGACTCCAAAGAGCTCCGAAATTACATGGAAAGGTTAAACGAAAATGCTACTAAGAACATCGCATAGTGGGCTTTAAGTTATTTATGTATTTTCAGATAAAAGCGTAGCTCACCCATATGCCTTCTGGATAAGGTGGTGGTAGTGTTGGTCGGTTGGGGGGGTATTGGCCTGACTCTACTGCACTCAGACAAACTCACAACTCACCATGAAAAGGCAAGCCATTCATCTGGTCTTGTTTCCATGGCAACTGTCATGAGGGTTCATCATCAGGAAGAAAGGAAAACAGAGATGGTTGTGAAACCGCTGAGAATGTGAGAACATTGGATTATGAGAAATGTTTCAATTAAGATGTCTATATTTTCTTTTTTTCGAAGAAGAAGAGGATATTCCATTCTATTTTGAAATATATATTTGTTTGTTTTTTTGTTTGTTTTTCTGTTTGTTTTGTTTTTTAAATGCATCACACTAAAGCCTGGTTGATGGTGGTACCTTTCTGTGAGTGAATATCTAAAAAAACACAAAGAGCTGACATTTAAACATATCAGTGGTGCGCTGGAAACCGAAGCATTTCCATGAGTTGAACATTGACTGGCTCTGACGATGAGTGAGAACACATTTTGTAGGGTTTTACATATTTTTATACATCTCTATTCCTGTCCGTGTTAGTGCGTCTACTGTATTTCTCAAAAAACTGACTCCCATATGTAAAAGCACGTGAATTCAAAGTATGGAAGAAAAAATGTCTATTTTGGAACTTTTTCCACCAACAGTTTGAATGAACATGTATATACAGAGGAAGACTTCTGGGAAAACAGCAGATAAATGACCATCCACGTCTCTTTGACAGCTGTTGAGCAAATTGTATTGTTGTAGGTAGTGTTATCAATATCGTATAATATGTTGTTTACAGTATTAGAATGATAGATGGTATGCACTCCAATTGCTTATGTATGTGTGCTATTGCATTGTTTTCTTTTTTGTTTGTTTGTTTCTTTGCTTTTGTTCCATTCTGCTTAGTTTTTTCCCCGTACAGTGATTGCAGTATAGAACAAGAACTATCTATCCTACCTAAATGAATGTTCCAATGATAAGCCTAATAATTAGGATAAAGTTAACTGGATCTGATGAGTTTGGGGGTGCAATCCTGAGATAATGTAATCGATGCAGCGGAGAGACTTCAGTAAGAAAACCACAGAACGGTTATATGTGAATAAATTGATTAGAAAACCACAGAATGGTTATATGTGAATAAATGGATTAGTCAAACACTCAATTTATATTTGTGAACCATTTCTAACCATCATAAAGGACTTAATCAATACTCAATTACCCTTATCACAATTTATTTAATAAACAATTCTCTAAGATAGTGTGTACCGACGGATTCCTCATCCAGGTGTGTTGGCATCTCAAAAATCAGTCCATCTGGATCATGCAAATGTCTCATTTAATTAGAATAAAGTTTAATTAATGCTATTAATTGTATTAATTCATTCTCTCCGCTGTTCCCTGCTTGTCTTGTATTTTATGAAACGCAAACATATTCTTGAAGACCACAGAGGAATAATTGTACATGAGGAAGTTCTTCCAGTGTTCACGATGGTCTTGTGTTGACTTGGAATACACAATGCCGGCGGTCAGTGATCCTATCAAGTCAGTACTCTTGAAAAATGTCCCCCTTATATGTGGTCAGTCTATGTTTGTTATGTAGCATTTGAATTACTTTTAGATGCAAAGCTTCTTTTGTTTCTTTATTTTTTATTTAATTGTAGTCTGTTTTATGAGCTGTAAAGCACTGCCTATTACCATAAATTTTTAATTTATGCATTACACCACTATTTTCTATTTGCATATTAAATAAAACACCACATCCTGCTTTTCCACTTTCTTCCAGTTGATGGCGCTGATTTCTAACCGCAGCTGCCTCAAAGGGGTCATGCAGGTTTTGATGGTCATTCTCCTTGACAAGCTCATGATCCAAGTCTCCAAATAAAGGTTGCGCGTTGCAAACTGCTGAAACATACTGTAAGTGTGCGAATACAATGTCTATGACTATCCTTGCTGCATATAATAAATGTTCTCAGAGCAGACTATAATTTTACCCCATTGCACAGCAGTAAACCACAGGCTTTAACGAGAAGTGTGTTGTTGCAGAGTCTAAGCACCATGTATTAATTCAAAGGTTATTGCAGACACAATAGCTCTGGATGTGAGATGTAGCCTACTCCATTTCTTCGGTCCTGCACATTAAAGGCTCATTAGTGCTAAACTATACAGGCAGGATCCCAATGCTGGATGGTGCTGCTCCCTCCCCTCTGAGACAGGCCAGACTAATTAATGATCAGTGCGGCGAGGCTTTGCTCCATGTTAATGTGACATTACCATGCATCCCTTCGAGCTAAATGATTGTACTCATTTAACTGACAGTGATATGACAATTAACACCTTCTTTATAACATGTGACAAAGAAACGTGGCTCCACCCCATCCACCAGCACGAACGTTTGACCTGCCACATTTTGACGCATGTATTTTCAGAGAATGTTTCTTAGCTTATTGATATTCCCGGACAAGTCCTGCTCATTTATCTTTCATTATTATAACTAGAACGTAAACAAATTAATGGACGACAATGTCAACACAGCAAAGAGCCATGGATTCTTTTCCTTTTTTCAAAGGCACGGCATTCAGCGCACAACTTTATCCAAGGTGGCGACTGAAACAATACAAGCTCATTAGCGGAAATCATACATGCGTACATGCACACGCTTAATATCGTTCCCGGCGGGACAAGCCTTTTTGAGATCCAAATTGAGAGGCTGCACACTTAACCCCCAGAGGGATGCTTCTGGAATTGGGTCTGTTTTCTCCTTTTATCTCAGCTGATATTTTGGTATTTGGGTCTCTGTTCTCTGCGTCTCAGAGGAATTGCACTCTAAATTAAATCATGACATTAGCTGGTGTCTGTCAGGAGTCTATATTAATACGGCTAATGTCATAAGCTGGTTATTATCTGCATGAAATGTTTTTTTCTTTCCTTTCTTGAGCTCTCCAGATTTTATGAAACAAAGGGTGAGAAACTAACAAGACCTCTCAACCTCTGATTAGCCGAGTTTTCACGAAGAACATATTGCTGTAGTCTTTCCTTCTGCTAACAACGTTGGCGTTGCTGTAAATGTCAACAGAGTTGTCAGTTGCAATGTGCCAGCACTGCAACAGATGAAGACGGCCAAACCTTCCGACGTGCAAACAAATAAACTACGTGCTTTCTAAAAATACGTAAAATACCCGATATATACTTTATTTTTCACTAACCGGTTTGCTCAGGTCTATAAATGTACAATAAACCTTTAGAGACTATCGTAAATGTCTGTCAATGCCGATTTATGAACTATCAGTCCTGTTGAGGCTGTGGACGTTGTCATACTGGCCACAGATAAGAGTCCATGACATGAACATCGACTTTTTTTACGAGAATTGGCACAGAAGCGCATGCTCCATATATTCTGGATGTTTTGCCGTGTCTAATGTATAGCAACAACAAACCGTCTCTGGCCTGCTTTTATCTGCTGTTTAAAGCGGAGCTTCTCACTGTTTGACTTCTAGCGTGACAGACCATAGTAAAGGAATTGATAGAAGCAAAGTATACAGGAGACAAGAGAGTAGGCTAGGCTACACACCAAATGTTGCTCAATTTCACTATTAAAGCTGAACCAATACTACAAGCCATCACTGTCAGCAATATCCTACCAAGATGATAGAGCATAGCTTTTATCAGGGTTTTTTTTTCTGGATAGTTCTTCCAATGTGTTAGGTTGCACAGTGCAATTCCTTCATATCTGTTGAAGCTTGAAATGTGTGAATGCTAAAAACGATTAATCAGAGCTGTGTAGTAGTAGGCCTATACCATTCCAGTCATTAAGGTGAATAGGGTAAAAAAAAAAAAAATTGTATCACAAGTTTTCTGAAATGTCATGTTTGAATATGCAAATAAGGTGTTATCTAATTAAATATGCACTAATTTGCATTCATTTCTAGAACAAAAATCTGAACATTGGATGAAGTCAGGTTCAAAATTATTTATTTTTTTGACATAAGAGTCAAAGTTTTTTACAGTGGGGATTTTGGATCTCTTTTTATCATTCCATAACTCAGAAAATACTGTCAATAGCCTGGAAAAATAAAATATTTTTTTAGGAATAAAATGTATAAAATCAGACAAATTATATATGTAAAAACCTTCAGAATGTAGATATGAATAAAACTGTAGATATTATTAAAACTGAATAAAACTCTGGTGTATGTAAAGATATGTACTGTAGCCTAATTGAAATTTACAGACGCAAATAGATAAAGTGCTATTAACAGTGTATTTTGGATGTTTTTGGATGTCTGAAAAAACACTATGAAAAGCCTCAAATCCCAAAATTGACAGATGCATGAAAATAACAGTGTTTTTGCCTCTAGTGTCTCGCCTTAAGTTGTATCATCTGCTAAGACACTAACATGCAGAAGTATTTGTACACTTAAGTCTCACTTAAAAATGTATTAATTTTATTGCATAAATGCATTAAAAGAAGTTAAAATTACCTCAGATTACCTCCTCTTCATTTTGAAAATATACTTGTTTTGCAATTTATTATACAATGACTTCTTATGAAAAGTTTTGCTTGAAAAGTGTGCTCGTGCTACCTTTCATTAAAATTATTTATTTATTTATTTTCCCATTTTTGTTTTAGGGTATGTTTACATGACAACAATGTACTAAAAACAGATAACAACATTGTCAAAACGATCCCCATTCACACGGATCTGCGAATATGACTAAAAAAACATGCCAGGCTAGTAGTTGGCGATGTCACTTTGTTAAGAAACACCCGTGAACAGGTAACACGCTTGTGTGAACATGTAATACGCATGCGCATGACATCATTGTTTTCACAAATTCATGTTTTTGTTGTTTACATGTAGATGGTTAAGGCATCTTTTTCAAAACCTTGAAACCCGTTTTCAAAAGCTTGCGTTTCAGGCTCCCAAAACAGTGTTTTCGTGTAAATAAATGGCCAAAACGCATAAAAAGTTTTCAGTTGAAAACTGTGTCGTGTAAACGGCCCCTTAGTTAGTTCTGGTCCTTGAATTTGATTGGACGAACAGCATTCCAGGTTACATCATTAAACCAGTAGGTGGTGACAGGTGATTTTTTAATCTCTTGTTCAAATCACTGAATAATTTATGAACGAAATAAGTCTTTAAGAATGAAGAACAAAATATGTCTTAATGAGTAAATCATTGAATCAATTGATTCTTTCAGAAACGGGAAAAAAATGTCTTGCTGCATCCCAATTCGCCTACTTATACTATGCCCTAAAAGTATGTAGCCTAATCTTTTATGTACAAAAGTACATGCTTTTGTGTGTGTAGCAGAAGTGTAGACATACTATCACGTCATAAAATAGCGTATTTAACGGTTGCTCTCTGTTTCGCTTAGTTACACGCATCCTGTCACCGTAAACTGGCCTGTCAATCATCTTGTCAGAGTTAAAATCCTTTAAAAAATGTTTAAAAACATTTTATTTCATTTAATTTCCTACCATATCGGAGACAAATGTAGTAGCATGTTGATCTGCCAGTCATGGGTCTTTCATGCAAAGACTCTCATATTAATGCATAACGATGCATTTAAAAGTTAATGGCCGAACAGATTTTTATAAAACTTCTCATTGTTGTTGCAGATGAAATATAACATTAAATAAATATTTTTTATCAGCTTAAATGTTGATTATTAGTCACTCAAACCCCTTTATCTAAACTTCTCTACTTAACCGTTGGTCACACACATCCGCCATGTTTTGTAGTTTTTAGAACACTTCTTACTTGTGTTTGTAGTACTGAACTGAATCCTCCTCGAAAGCGCAATGGTTTGTGGACAATATTAGCCGTTATAGTGTGCACGGATCCACACTTCGAAAATCTACTGGAAATAGTAGACCATCCAAGGATTTCTGCCGTACTCTTTTCAAAATATTATGCTTTGGGACACACTTATTTTAATCTCACATACTATTTAGGATAGATAGTATAGACAGTGGGACAAAGGGTCTGTCTGTTTGAGTGAGCCATTTGAATTATTCACTCAACCGATTTGTTGAGACATGTGATTGGTGATTCTGCTGTAAATTTGAAATAATTTTTGTTGGCGGAGCAAAAATACACAAAGTAAACAGAAATAATGTGTCTAAATATAAGGTTTATATAAAGGCATTATCATACTGTCCATGCTGTTGGTCCAACGAAAACACAATAGACATGAGAAAAGTAGCTACACAGCTACCATACATTGATAAATAGCAAATGCAGACAAAATTAATGAAAAGTATATACAGTATGTGCAGCAAAACAGGTATGGGATACGAGGAAAGCTCCCTGCCAGGGTGGTATGGACACTAGCAGACTATTAAATCAATGATGTCTCTATTCAATGCCTAGAGACCATACATATTTATATTGAGTGTGGGAGGATTGTTTGAATGCACTGTGCATCTGCAATCGAATTATCAGACCATGGAACAAGTCTACAGTACACACTGTCTGCAGAGCAATTATTTTGAAGGAACATAAATTGTTAGCACACCTATACGCAGAGGCCTGTGGCAGAAGATGGTGGCTCGGTATTTAATGGACCACACTAACAAATCCGATTATCTGTGTCACTGTTACTCTGCTCCATAACCGTACCTCAGGGCTGGCCAATAAATCACATCACCGTCTTCTGGCAACACAAAGGAGTTCACTTTGAGGAGCTGTAAAAACTGAAGCCATTAGCACTTGACTCGAAACACTCTCTTATTTCTTTCTGTCTGCCTCTCGTGCAGCACTGGGGTCTAAATGAAAGCGGCTTTTCGGAAAATGGAGTTTGTAGGTAAGGGTTGAGAGGTTGCCATCAGGAACACATGGGAAAAGGCTGGCAGGTCCATTACTCTGCCAAAGTCAACCTGTCCCGCTGTTAGACGCACTGCTCGTGATAGGCGCTCTAAAATAAAAACATTTATTTGTTTCCATGTCAGTGCTCCTCAAAGTGCTGCCGCTTGTCAGCTTGGGAGCAGATACTGAGGTAAATAGCAAGGGTCACTTCCCTGCTGTCTCTTCCTGTGGCTTTGTACAAGTGTAGATGACAAGCAAGCAACTGTAGCCAGGATTAAAGCTTGGATATACACCAAAGAGTGTATAAATATAGGGGAGTCTCACTTTTCACTGCAGTGAATTGTTCTCACAGTGGGTTTATTTTTCAAATTCAACCGGTTATTGCCCATGACCGTTTGTGACAACATGCCCCAAATAGTTTCCCATGTAGATATGAATCACTAGTCGAGGCCTTTGAGAAATACAGTCTTGTTGTTTTCACATATGAGCATGACTCGTGTTTCAAAATCTACAGATTATTTTTTTCATATGCACTCAATCAAAACTGTATAATTCTGCACAGCATGTCTTCGCCTTAAAATATGCTGCGTAAAACTGTTTTATGAATGCAGATAATGAGAGAGACCATGACTCTGATATGCACTGGCAGCTCTGAATTAATCAGTTCTCAAGATATCTCACCTCAGTCAAAAAACTTTTTCTCCTCAACCCTTCAGTCTCACTCTAAATCTAAGTAGTTTTTCTTTTTTTTCTTTCCTTTTTTGTTGTAAAGCCAAGCAAGTCTGAAACTGAGGTATCAAGAGAATCTTAATTCGGCATTAATGCTCCCAAAACCACAAACCTTCAGGTTCTCTTGAGGGAAAATCAAACCTTGCATGCAAACCATCCCTACACAATCCTTCTGTTTTGCATGTCAAAAATAGTGCTATAATATGTAATATTGTTATATTAGTATGAGATAAGTACATTGAGATGACACAGAAACATCTACATGCTGCAGCTGAACTAATGTAAAATAATGTAAAACTGCTGGCCTAATCATATAAGCCACCTAGCAACCACACAGAACACCTTAGCAACACCCTGGCAGCCACCCAAAGCACTTAACTATTTTAATGGTTAGTTTTACATGGGCAAGCACCACTTACATTTTATTCAGAAAAGGTAAAAGCCTAGTTTGTTGTCCTTGCTTGTGCATTAGTTCTTGAAAAAGTCTGAGTTCAAGTTTTTTGATCCCAAAGAAAGAGAATATTCTCCAAGAATATCAGAACATTAGCCAAGGTTTTGTTGTCACTCACGTCAAGCTGTGCATGAGATAATTGCTGTTATTAAGAAAGACACTTCTAAAGGAAGAAATCACATGTATAATGTCATGTGCTCACAGATAAAAACGTTCAGTAAGCTCTCTCTCACACATAATTGGCTTGTGTCTTTCTGTAATGTGTCTTTTTCTCTATGGAACACTATGTGGTGGTGTCCATTTTGTAGTTTTGTCCAAATTGTAGTACTTATATGCTTATTCGTATCACCAGAAGAAAGCTATCAGTAGCATTCACAATTATTACCATTAATTTTGTAGCTGTGGTAGCTAAGATACCAGTTAGCTTGCAGGCTAAAGGAAAAAAACAATAATTGTTTAATGACAATTTATAGTTTTTAATATAATGAGATATATGACAATTTAAAATACATTAATCATCATTAATCTAATTTGCATATTTGATAAGACATAAATCATAAAAGTATTTTGGGGGATAATTCTCCTGGGAATGTATTATTTTATACAGTATAAATGTAGCCTATACCATTCAAAATGTAGCCTATACCATTCACAATTCTGACTTTATATCACACAATTCTGACTTTATATCACAATTCTGACTTTATATCTCTCAATTCTGACTTTATATCACAATTCTGACTTTATATCTCACAATTCTGAATTTATATCTCACGATTCTGACTATGTCACACAATTCTGACTTTATATCACAATTCTGACTTTATATTTCTCAATTCTGACTTTATATCACACGATTCTGACTTTATATCACAATTCTGACTTTATATCTCACAATTCTGACTTTATATCTCACAATTCTGACTTTACATCACAATTCTGACTTTATATCACAATTCTGACTTTATATCACACAATTCTGACTTTATATCACAATTCTGACTTTATATCTCTCAATTCTGACTTTATATCACAATTCTGACTTTATATCTCACAATTCTGAATTTATATCTCACGATTCTGACTATGTCACACAATTCTGACTTTATATCACAATTCTGACTTTATATTTCTCAATTCTGACTTTATATCACACGATTCTGACTTTATATCACAATTCTGACTTTATATCTCACAATTCTGACTTTATATCTCACAATTCTGACTTTACATCACAATTCTGACTTTATATCACAATTCTGACTTTATATCACACAATTCTGACTTTATATCACACAATTCTGACTTTATATCACACAATTCTGACTTTATATCACAATTCTGACTTTATATCACACAATTCTGACTTTATATCTCACAATTCTGAATTTATATCTCACGATTCTGACTATGTCACACAATTCTGACTTTATATCACAATTCTGACTTTATATTTCTCAATTCTGACTTTATATCACACGATTCTGACTTTATATCACAATTCTGACTTTATATCTCTCAATTCTGACTTTATATCACACGATTCTGACTTTATATCACAATTCTGACTTTATATCTCACAATTCTGACTTTATATCTCACAATTCTGACTTTACATCACAATTCTGACTTTATATCCCAATTCTGACTTTATATCACACAATTCTGACTTTATATCACAATTCTGACTTTATATCTCTCAATTCTGACTTTATATCACAATTCTGACTTTATATCACACAATTCTGACTTTATATCACACAATTCTGACTTTATATCACACAATTCTGACTTTATATCACAATTCTGACTTTATATCACACAATTCTGACTTTATATCTCACAATTCTGAATTTATATCTCACGATTCTGACTATGTCACACAATTCTGACTTTATATCACAATTCTGACTTTATATTTCTCAATTCTGACTTTATATCACACGATTCTGACTTTATATCACAATTCTGACTTTATATCTCACAATTCTGACTTTATATCTCACAATTCTGACTTTACATCACAATTCTGACTTTATATCACAATTCTGACTTTATATCACACAATTCTGACTTTATATCACACAATTCTGACTTTATATCACACAATTCTGACTTTATATCACAATTCTGACTTTATATCACACAATTCTGACTTTATATCTCACAATTCTGAATTTATATCTCACGATTCTGACTATGTCACACAATTCTGACTTTATATCACAATTCTGACTTTATATCACAATTCTGACTTTATATCTCTCAATTCTGACGTTATAGCTCTCAATTCTGACTTTATATCTCTCAATTTTGACGTTATATCTCACAATTCTGACTTTACATCACAATTCTGACTTTATATCACAATTCTGACTTTATATCACACAATTCTGACTTTATATCACACAATTCTGACTTTATAACACAATTCTGACTTTATATCACACAATTCTGACTTTATATCTCACAATTCTGAATTTATATCTCACGATTCTGACTATGTCACACAATTCTGACTTTACATCACAATTCTGACTTTATATCACAATTCTGACTTTATATCACAATTCTGACTTTATATCACAATTCTGACGTTATAGCTCTCAATTCTGACTTTATATCTCTCAATTTTGACGTTATATCTCTCAATTCTGACTTTATATCACAATTCTGACTTTATATCTCTCGATTCTGACTTTATATCTCTCAATTCTGACTTTATATCTCTCAATTCTGACTTTATATCTCTCAATTTTGACTTTATATCTCTCAATTCTGACTTTATATCTCACAAATCTGACGTTATAGCTCTCAATTCTGACTTTATATCTCTCAATTTTGACGTTATATCTCTCAATTCTGACTTTATATCTCTCAATTCTGACTTTATATCTCACAATTCTGACTTTATATCACGCAATTGCAAGATGTAAACTCACAATTGTGAGATAAAAAGTCGCAATTATCTTTTAAAATGTTTTATTCTGTGGCGTAAACAAGCTTCCATAATATAATGCATACTTGCTGGAGAAAAGCAATCATTTCTTAAAAAAAAAAAAAAAAGAATCTGACACCAAACTTTTGAATGGATGAATATGAATTATGTAATTATATGGGTAATATTAAATTAAAATTATAGTATTTCTACATATAAATAATTATTTGATCAATAAAAGTATTGAAACTAAAGTTATTCATTGAATTCAAGACTATACTATTATGAGAATTTGTATGCAGCTATTTATTTTCAATCAATGCACCCTGTGGCATTCATTATAATTATAGGGAGTAATGAAAAATGTAATCCCAGAATTTATCCCTTGATCATACCCAGACATGTCTAACTGCTCCATGTGTGTGTGTGTGTGTGTGTATGCCTCCTGTATGCCTTTGTGTTAGTCAGATCTCTTCCTTTTGTAGGCTGTTTTCTTGTTTTAATGCTTATTGTCTCCTTTTCATATTCTTGTTATAAGCTACATTTAGATCCACTTTTTCTCACCATCCCTATGCTACACTTAATTGTCATACACATATTCACGCACCGCACAGCAGAGTGAAACAATGTTCTTATGTCGTTCTGTCACTCATACACACACAAACTTTTCTGCTCATACCAGCAATGTTAACTCCTACAACAAACTCTCTGACATACATCACCCTCACACATTTCTCCATCTCCTTACAAACACATACACGTAGTGTGGAGCAATATGACATCCATAAAGAGATCAAGATGCCAGCAGCACATGAAAAGTCCAAGCAGCCCTGGAGACGAAAGAGGCCACAGTGACAGCTGTGTGCGCCTTATTCGTCCTCCTCCTCCTCCTCTCTTCCCACCATTAACTCTGAGCTACAGCAGCCTTGCTACAAGTCCCTCTATCATTTCAGCAGGTCTCTCTGTGTATTCTCACGCATTCTGCCCCCTAATCCTCTACAGTGAGAATCCAGCATCCGCACGAGAGTGAGGAAGTCCCGGCTTAACCCCCGACAAAGTTTTATCTTTTTAAATCTCGCAGAGGATTTGTGCGTCAATCCCTATATCCTGGGATTTTTCTACTCTCTCCTTTTTATATACTGTATGTATTCTGTGGTGCGCAGGAGGAAAAGTGTAAAGCAACAAAAGTTTTGTGTGCATCTAAAGGAGTGTGTGGACTTTTGTCATCCGTCTGAACTGAGTTGTTATTTTAGTATAATTTGCATTATATAATATAGTTTTTATTAATGTTTTAAATTAGCTCTAATTTTTTCAGTTTTCATGTTCATTTTAGTTGTTGTAGTCATTTTTGTTTTGTGCTTTTGTCATTTGTATTAGTTGTTAAATATATCTATATAACTTTATTTTAGTTTTAGTAATTTTAGTTTAGTTAAAGTTGGCATGAAACAATTGTCTTTTCTTCCCTTTTGTGAAACGGCTTCTCGAATGAGGGAAAAAAAGTGTTCGCCCCCACACCTGTGAACACATCATCAGAGAAGAAATGTCATTTGCAAGAGGAAGGGGAAGTTATTTTGATTAAATATTGAGGCACATGAAATAAAAAATTATGTGCACAGAATCATTTTATAATAAAATTATTTATTAAAAAAACACTGCAATATTACATAGAATTGTCCATTTTGTTAATCTATCATCTATTTCAGCTTTTTTTCAATTACCGAAAACTATTTTGAATTTTTTATTTTTTAGTTAACCATAACAATACTATTGGGCGTGATCAGCCTTTCAGGGTGGAGGAGGAGAAAAGGGCACAGCTGTTGACATCGTGAGCATGCGCAGATGTTCACGCGGTTTAATCACAGGGGAGTGGGCCATCATCATCATCATCATCATTGCAATGCAGGACCGTCCAGGCTGTGCTTAGGGTGGGGGCTGGGGTCACCAGCAGTGCAGCGACAGAAATCAGTAAACAGCATGCAATTACCAATCGACTCAGACAAGGTAAAAAAAATGGCAGATGGTCCCTTAAGTGAGACCAAGCACTGTTGCGTGAGTGGATTTTTAACTAAAGCTGGATGAGTGAAATTAGTTATTTGTATTTTTGCACCGCTTTGAGTCGTTTGCGGTTTCAGCCTCGGTCCTCGACTGTCTGCATAAAGCCTCTGTTGTCTAGAAAGCCGAGTAGGACACAATTAGATACGCAATTTGCAGGCTTCAAGCATAATAGGATAAGCGAGGGGGCCGAACGTACTGGATGAGGAAAAATGATCAAAAACGATGAGCTCGCAAGATGATTTTTAAAATGATTATCCTCTCATAAATCAGCAGAAGACAGTTCGTCTTCTCACCTCAAATTAACAAATAAACCATTTGACCCTTCTCTTTATTACAATGAGAGACGAGCAGACACTCGTGATCAATATAGTGCCGAACAAGTCACTCATTTGTTTCTCAGGCAGTTTCAGGACATCGGGCGGCTCCGTCATTCACAACCCTGTCACGTCTTTGCTCCGTGTCCCAAGTAAATGCTGCACTGAAATGTGTGGGAGGAGGGGAGATGGATATTTTTTGAGGATGTTTGTGTGTGTGGTGAAGCAGAGAGCTGATGGGTAGTGCGCTCCAGACTGTATCGGACAGAGAGCGAGGCAGGGGGTGACCCGGCCTCAGCCCATAACCTGCCGCGGCATTTGAAACAGAGTACCACTGGTCTTTTAAAACAATGTGATGGCTTCACTGCAGGTTGGCTCTGTTTCCATACGAAGAATATTAATGTATTTTGTGCCCCAGCAAAGCATTGTTGCACGTCAAGGGTTACAAAAGGTCAACACTGCTGAGGACTAAACACTCTCTCTACTCTTGGTGGCATCAAATGCTGGCTTGCATTTTGAAATTGAAAACTCATATATCAAACATGACTCTTTGGTATTCATATCCTATGAGATGCAAATGCTGATATCAGAAGTATTACACCTCTAATGCTACATTCCTCCGAGAGATTATTTTAAAACTTTGTCTTTAGCCTTTTGTGCTCGAACAGTATCACTGCGGAGGAAAGCAAATTTAGTAAATGTCACACATTTTCAGTGGCATTTTCCATAATAGCCTGGCAGAAATAAACAAAGGCAGGGAATATAATGAGGTATACAGGTATTCAAGCTGTGTTTGAGAGCCTAATGCTGCCGTTGGGTGCTGCTTACTGGGCCAGTTGCAGTGGCGCTCCCTTGGCTGTGGATTAGAGGAGCAGACGGGAGCTCTCTGGCCTGCACAACTCATTAGGTCAGAGCTAATCCGGCTTTTGCGGTAGGAGACCCTCAGAGTCTGAATGACCCTTTGGAAAGCTGGATGCTGCTGTTCCAGGCACTGCATAAATGGATTCCTGACACAAGCTTGGCCATATCCAACTGCACAGAATGCCTCTCAATTAGTGGTCATTAATATGGGTTATTTTAATGACTGAGAATATCTTCAGAGCGTAGTATACACAGTTGGGTCCAAATGCCTGAAATTATATATTTTGCATTTTTATAAAAAAAAAATGTAAATGATTAATCAAAAGTTTTTAATGTAATAATTTTTATTGTTTTAATCCATTTAAAAAGCAGCACTCAAGCTACATGAACACAAGAAAATTTGATGAGTGAGAAATAGTGTAGAATTCTAAATAGTTCTTTTTTATTATAAGTCTGTTTTGCTAAATCCTGTTATTGAAGCCAATTTCTCCCCAAAGGTAATTATGACTTTTTATTTCTTGTAAATGTGATTTAATATCTCACATTGTGACTTTAATTACTCATTTGTTATTTTATCTTGCAATTACCTTTTTTCTCTGTCAGGTGGAAGTGGATTTGCATAGTTTATTGTCTAGTTAATATGAAAAGAAAAACCCTACATTTTCAATGTTCTCTCAGATTTTTGGACTCCACTGCACTGTATAAGGCAGTGAAATAAATAAAATTACATTTTCATTTTACACAATATTTGCTCAAAATTCTATCAAATATATATGAATACAGTAAGTTTGCATACTGAGACTTATGACCAAATATGAACAAAAAAATCAGTATGGTATATATAACTCAATGTTGTACATCAATGTCAGAGAAGAGAAACATAGGAGAGGACTTTTACACATTTATTCAATTAAGGCCAAAAGTATATGAAAATATTCAGAAGGATGCTTTTTTTCCCATCTTGGAGCTAGTTCAATTTGCAACCCTAACTTCCTTTTATGCAAAAAGACTCCTCAGACACAACTCAATTCTCTCATGCACCCGGTGAGGTTCTCAAAAGTATTTACCTCTGAAATGCAACTAATTTGTAAGCATACCTTTGAGGTTTGACAGCCTATGTGTGTGTGTGTGTATGTGCCTGTTTGTTTGGTTTTTTGCCTTTATGCTCCCTGTCAGCCACTCTCATGTTTGACAGTGGAGAAAATAACCTAATTACCATGCATCCAGATCATTTAAGCTGCTGCTCCCCTGTGGGACGCCTGTATGCATGAGCTGGTGGAGGTTCCTACTACAAAGGTGGGTGGTAATGAAGCCAGGGCAGATGCACACAGGGGGAGTGGCTGTCGTACTGGGTACTAATGCTAATCATCAGCAAGCCTAGCCTGCAGGTAAGTACTTTAGGCCTTTGGAGACATCGAATAGGGAAGGTCTCAGAGTGAGTAGACAAGAATGACATACAGTACAGTTTCTATCTGCACTTGCTTCAGGATAGGCTAGCTTACGCCCCATAAAGTTTGACTGTGGCATATATACTGTAACATTTAATGGAGCAAATACCATATTGCTCATGAGTGAACTGAAGGTGTTATTGCCTGACATGTGGCTTTTAGATTTACATTTATTCATTTAGCAGACTGTTTTTTTTTCAAAGCAACTTACAAATGAATGGTATAAAATTTACATGTAATGAATTTATTAAAGATTACATCATAATAACTTTGTGACGATAAACATTATGAATCCGGAGTATAAAGGCAGTTCAGCAGTACCATCAGGGATAATTTAGGCAACTGACCTTTATATGCTGCTGTACTAATGTCATCTAATGCAGCAATGGGATTGGATGGCAGCATATAGTCAAACCCTCTGGATATTTGCCACCATTACACCAATGCGATGCATATATAAAAGGTCAAATTTTGGAATAATTACATATATATATATAAATAAATAAAAAATAAAATGCTCACCAAGGCTGCATTTATTTGATAAAAAATACAGTAAAAAAGTAATATATGGATATATAAATATACACACACACACATATTGTGCGCTAGCATGTGGAGGTCTGGGTGACCCTCCAAGGATATTACTTCACAGACCATTACTGACCCACCCCCAAACCAGTCATGCTGGATGATGTTGCATGCAGCATAACGTTCCCCACGGCATCTCCAGACTCTTTCACTGCTCAGTGTGAACCTGCTCTCATCCGTGAAGAGAACGGGGCACCAATGGCGGACTTGAATTCTGATGTTCTCTGGCAAATGCCAATCAAGCTCCACAGTGCTGAGCTGTGAGCACAGGTCCCACTAGAGGATGTCAGGCCCTCATGCCACCCTCATGAAGTCTGTTTCTGACAGTTTGGTCGGAAACATGCACACCAGTACCCTACTGGATGTCATTTTGTAGGGCTCTGGCAGCGCTCCTCCTGTTACTCCTTGCACAAAGGACTAGGAGTCCTACTGCTGGGTTGTTACCCTTCTACGTCCCTGTCCAACTCTTTTTCATGTAACGGCCTGTCTCCTGGTATCTCCTCTGCTCTTAAAACTGTGCTGGGAGACACACCACAACCTCCTTGCGATGGCATGTATGGATGTGCCATCCTGGAGAAGCAGGACTGCCTGTGCAACCTGATTGGATTGCAGGTACTGCCTCATGCTACAGACAGTGACAAGACCCCTAACAAAACTAAAGACAAATCAGTCAGGAAGAATAAGGAGATAACAATTGTCTATGGCCACCACCTGCAAAATCATTCCCTTTTTGGGGGTTGTCTTCTTGTTGCCTCTCCAATGCACCTATTGTCACTTTCATTTGCACCAAAGCGAGTGAAACTGATTCACAATCACTTATGCTTCCTAATTGGACAGACTGATATCCCTAAAGTTGAACTGACTTGGTGTTATACTGTGATGATTAAGTGTTCCCTTAATTTTTTGAGCAGTGTGTGTGTATGTGTGTGTAATATATATATATATATATATATATATATATATATATATATATATAGCTTTAAGTATTCTCCACAATCCAGGACAGTATGTACATCTCAGGAGCCCTTGAACCATACATATAAAGTATGGTTGTCCTATGTAAATATGTTTATCCCACCCCCAGATTGTAGTCCAATGCTTTAAACCTGATTAGGACACTGTCCATTTTTACTTGACACTTGGGTTAAAAAATACCAAAACGTGTCGTAATGACTAAAGCTTTTAGACGAGTACATGTATTTTTAGGACAAAATTAATGGTAGCACTTTATTTTACAGTCCTATTCCCATACATACTTACTTATTACATTAACCTTAACCTTAACCCCTGTAGTTACCTTATATTACCCAGTATTTTCTTAGGCAAGTATACTGTAAGTAGATGTAAGTGCACATACTGTAAAATAAAGTACAACCAAAATAATAAAAATTGCTTTATACTGGCATAAAATAATATTCACCTATATATATTTTTGGTTACACTTTATATTAGGTGTTCTTTATTATGTACTTACATCAAAAAATATGTACAATGTACTTGTTTTGATGTTGTATTATAAAACACTTGTGCTGCTATTGATGTATAGGGTAAGAATAGGACAGGTTTGGTGGTATGGGTCTTCAAAATATGTCCGCCATAATACTCAAACACAGCATCACTAATATTTTAAACATTCCAACTACTCCATCCACTTTGCTGCTGCATTCATCTAAATGCCTTTTCACAACAGCAGAAGACTGATTGTTGTAGCCACCCATTTTTGCCTGTTGCATCTGAGTATATAATTTTGCATTCATGGTAATTTGTTAGTGTGAAAAGGAAAGAGGATGAATTTCAAATGAGTTAATGGTCTGAACTACTTCAGATTGTACGTCCATAAAGAGAGAGGGAGGCACAGAGACACACAAGATGGCGAAAGGGACCTAAAAAGATAAAAAGAGGGAGAGAAATGGAAAAAGACAGCGTGTGAGCCATTTTCATTAGCATTTTAGCATTTAAAATGTAGAAATCAGCCTATTCGTTCAAAGAATCCGGAGATGTACAGGGCCAAATAGGTGAAAAACACATTCTGTCATTTAGTAAAAACATGGTTCTCAGATGAAGCACCACTGGGTTCCATTAGGATTGCTGTGACATTTGATTGACCATCATGTGACATATTAAGAGTTGAGTCATTTCATCTTCCATCCAGTTACTGTGTCATATTCAATGCTTTTTAAATGGTTTATGCATAACTATGTAAGAATCTTAAGTGGATCTCGTGCATGACTCCTGATAAAGATGCAAAGGCCTCCAGTAGGCATGATGCATTCATTCACCTTGAAATTTTTACATTTAAATTATGCTCATTACATTATGTCATTCAAACTTCTTCAAAAGGCCTAGAACTGTCTTAAAGACAAACAGATTTTACCCACAGCATCATAATGCTTTCATTATTCAAACACCGTCACTGGTTCCTCAAGTGCAAAACCATCCCCATCCTCCACTGCTGTCGCAGAAACTTCCTGTGACAGTTAGACACCTGTCTGTGTGTCCCCAGCGGGAGTCACAACTTCAGATGCCTCAGTCGACAGACCCCCCGCTGCGGCCAACCCAGCACACGGCCTCCTTGATCAGCCAACACAATCCTGTATGATTCCTGACGTCTCCTGACTCTGCCGCACTGCAGCCTTGTAATGAGAGCCAAATGTGTGAGACTCCAGCCCTGGTGCCTCATTGATTCTCATCGCCTTTCCACCATTGCCCATGCATCCATCTCGTCAACCCCGCTGTCCAGCTTATTTTTCACCAAACACTTCAGACTGATTGCCATCAAGATGTATTATTTTCACATTTCACATAAGCCTGCCAAAGAAGGCCACCAAACTTCTTCACTTGGAGTGCAAGAGAATAACTAGGAATGAAATGGATGATTTTCAAGGCACTGTAAAAAAAAATGGATGTGCAGCAAACATATGGCATACACACTTGATGTATAGCTTCCCAAAAAGGGACACCGGTCTTATAGCGGCATGTTAATGAAGTGGTTGTATCTCTGATGCATTGACCAAATATGCAAAACAGGCAGTTCTAATTTAGCTTGATCCTTGAGTGCACTTTTTGAACACCCTCCCAATCAGCACCGAAAACGCCAATAATTACCTCAACAAGGGAGCAAAGAGCACCAAAGTCAAGCGATTGCGTTTTGAGGGAGCGTGTGAGAGTCCTAAGGTGCGTTCCATTTTACAGGGTCCCTGGGCAGTGTTCACTGCTCTCTACTTCCTGAGCATGGTATATCAGGTGAAGTGGACTTCGCCAACAATAATCGCTCATTTGGAATGCCCTGCAACTTCATCAAAGAAAGGCAACGACGGGGTCGCGCAAATTATGATATAACACAAACAAATATCGTAATTTACTTTACTTTCAAATTTAAAATCATATAATAGTCATATACACTCACCTAAAGGATTATTAGGAACACCTGTTCAATTTCTCATTAATGCAATTATCTAATCAACCAATCACATGGCAGTTGCTTCAATGCATTTAGGGGTGTGGTCCTGGTCAAGACAATCTCCTGAACTCCAAACTGAATGTCAGAATGGGAAAGAAAGGTGATTTAAGCAATTTTGAGCGTGGCATGGTTGTTGGTGCCAGACGGGCCGGTCTGAGTATTTCACAATCTGCTCAGTTACTGGGATTTTCACACACAACCATTTCTAGAGTTTACAAAGAATGGTGTGAAAAGGGAAAAACATCCAGTATGCAGCAGTCCTGTGGCCGAAAATGCCTTGTTGATGCTAGAGGTCAGAGGAGAATGGGCCGACTGATTCAAGCTGATAGAAAAGCAACTTTGACTGAAATAACCACTCGTTACAACCGAGGTATGCAGCAAAGCATTTGTGAAGCCACAACACTCACAACCTTGAGGCAGATGGGCTACAACAGCAGAAGACCCCACCGGGTACCACTCATCTCCACTACAAATAGGAAAAAGAGGCTACAATTTGCACAAGCTCACCAAAATTGGACAGTTGAAGACTGGAAAAATGTTGCCTGGTCTGATGAGTCTCGATTTCTGTTGAGACATTCAGATGGTAGAGTCAGAATTTGGCGTAAACAGAATGAGAACATGGATCCATCATGCCTTGTTACCACTGTGCAGGCTGGTGGTGGTGGTGTAATGGTGTGGGGGATGTTTTCTTGGCACACTTTAGGCCCCTTAGTGCCAATTGGGCATCGTTTAAATGCCACGGCCTACCTGAGCATTGTTTCTGACCATGTCCATCCCTTTATGACCACCATGTACCCATCCTCTGATGGCTACTTCCAGCAGGATAATGCACCATGTCACAAAGCTCGAATCATTTCAAATTGGTTTCTTGAACATGACAATGAGTTCACTGTACTAAAATGGCCCCTACAGTCACTAGATCTCAACTTAATAGAGCATCTTTGGGATGTGGTGGAACGGGAGCTTCGTGCCCTGGATGTGCATCCCACAAATCTCCATCAACTGCAAGATGCTATCCTATCAATATGGGCCAACATTTCTAAAGAATGCTTTCAGCACCTTGTTGAATCAATGCCATAGAATTAAGGCAGTTCTGAAGGCGAAAGGGGGTCAAACACAGTATTAGTATGGTGTTCCTAATAATCCTTTAGGTGAGTGTATATATATATATATATATATATATATATATATATATATATATATATACACACACACACAAAACACACAGTATGTATCAATATAATCAATATAATCAAAACATTGTATTAGTCTATTAGTTTTACTTTTAGTAGTTTATTTACTATTATTAGTTTATTGCATAGTCTACTGTATATTTAATTGACTATTAACAGATTTGATGTTGTAGCCTATTGCAACTGTCACTCTTTTAGCGCGTTTTTACTATTACAGTTCTCATGGTTAACTAATCGTGAAAAGTTTTGCATTACATTTAGACCTATGGCATTATATCAAGATTGTGGCATGAAAGGTTGCAGTGATGATCATTGTAGCCGATCACACACATGCTGAGCGCATGAAAGCAGCAATCTCGTCATTGCAACTCAGTTTCTGTACACTAACGAATGCTTTCATCTTCAGTGCAAACGTGATATAGTTAAGAGATTCGTTGAATAAAACAGGAGTCACTGATAAACGCGTCATTGATAAACTCTCCTGTTTGATTGACAGGTTCAGCGTGTGCTGCTCCAACAATTGCAAAGGGAGCTTTCTTTGATCGCTTTCTTGATAGAATTTAATCACTGTTAAATAACAGATTATTTTCATCCTACTAAGAGAAACAACGCAAGTTGATGTTTAGTCACTGGTCTGATTTACTGACACAGACAAAGAACATCTGACTACATGAATCATCACATTTCAGATCAGGCATTAGAATGTTACTTACATGTTGCATTACTGTTGAACCCAGTCACTGCACAATATTTTGTAATCCTCAACGACATGTTTATTGCTTTGTAGCTCGATGGTTTAACACTAGGCCTATGTTACATGCGCGAATCAGTGGGCGGGGCTAAACAGGCAGTGATGAAGGAGGCGTTGATATTCTTCTGCTGAGGCGGTGCTTGCCTTCCTTTGACGTCATAGATCCCCAACCTGTCGTTTGCTGGGCCTGGTGTCTATAAAAGCTTTTCTTTGACTAACAAGGAAGTTTTCAGCTCTGAAACTTACAGGATATTCTTATATTATCATGACCTTTTACATATCGAAAGCTCAAGGGAAAGTTGATTTCTCAATTCATCACCCCTTTAATATACTAATGGGTTTTTTTTATGAGAATGTGTATTATGCCAATAATTCACTGAATTTAATTCAAACATTCTGCTGAAAATGTGATGCACTCTCTCAATTTTGAGTCACGAAGTCTAAGCCATTTGTGGAGAAACACGTTAAGCAAAACAAAACCCTAATTTAGAATTTTTGTGTTTTGCTATTTTTGATAATAACAAAGTCTCAAATTGAGTTCATTTTCTTAATATAGTGAGATGCTGTAGCTGTCTGTTTAAATGGCAGCACGCAACAAGCATGAACTGATCGTCTCTTCCTCTTTTCTACCAATTATAGTACAATGTTATAGCATGAAAAAAACATGAATGAACATCAAAATATATGTTGAAAGTTACAGTACAACTTACCAAAATGTATCATCTCTCCTATACTTAACATATACAATTATTTAAAGGGATAGTTCACCCAAAAATGAAAATTATCCCATAATTTACTCACCCCCAAGCCATCCTAGGTGTATATGACATTCTTCGAAGAAAGTGTAACGCCTCTCACAGTTCAAAATGCGTACACTACGTCCGACGTCATCGTAGTGCCAGTTACGCTTTTTCCGTAAGTTGAATATGGACGGCGGTCCGCCGGAAGCTAGATATTTTACTTTATAACATGTTAAATATGGATATTTTTCAGAAGGCCTTTATTAACCCCCCAGAGCCGTGTGGATTACTTTTATAATGGATGGATGAATGTCATATACACCTAGGATGGCTTGAGGGTGAGTAAATCATGGGGTCATCATTTTAATATATGTTTGAATCTAATACTTTAATTAAAAATGAAAGAAAATCTTTTGAGGTTATTTTCTCAAAAACTTTTTTTTTCCCAGCCACTATTTAAATCATGCAGTATCTTGACAACTCTTGGGGGTAGAAACGATAATTCTATTTTTCATTCAGTGCATAATCAAAATGTGTTTCTGGGTCACAATGACAATGATTGAGCAGGCCAAATATGGGGAGAAAAAAAATATCACCACAAGACATTACCAATGCACTAACAATGTTTTTTGAATAAGGGACTTTTGGGAACTTGAGCTGTGTGAGCTGAAGCTGAAAAGTGAATGAACTATACTAGTAGGTTAATTAACTCCCCCAAGCACAATATATACATTTGAAATATATTACCTACTTGCATCTGTACAAAATGGCACAAATGAAGTAAGTGACGTGCTAGTCAGAATGTGAAAGTCACATTCTGTAACAATACTATTAACTACTAAAACACGGACCATGAATATCATCGGAGAGACCAGGGTGCCAACTGTGTCACCAGCATTTAACTGGCACCTCATTGATCAGCGGCTGACACAGAGCTGCAGTGCAGCAGAACGAATGTGTTCTCTGTAGAGTAGCCGGGAGGAATGATAACTGAAAGACAGTCAGTGATCGAGTGCCGCGCTCGAGGCCAAACCCACCAAACCTTTGACATGGGGGAGAGATGGCGATGGGGTTTCAAAGACAAAGGAAGTGACGGCCATCGATTTAGCCATTATGGGATTGGGCCATTCTTAATGTTGTGAAAACAAGGGAATCTTAAGCATTAAGAGGAGATGCGCTTTTTATGTGGTTCTGGAAACAGCTCTAATGGGAAAATCGGTGAACGGATGCATTGCAATAGACGGGGCATAAATCATCTGCTCAGCTTCACAGACATATAGTGGCCTCGGGTGTACGGGGCACCAATAGCATTGACAGAGAATGCTTGTGTCATGCTATCTAGAAGTTTAAAGCAGGAGAGAGGTCATCCACACTGACCCTGAGCTAAAGCTACATATCACTGGACATTCGCACCGTCATCACCAGTACTCACTCACCCCAAAAACAAGAACTTACTAAATTCGGTTGTGCACCACAAGGAATTCATTAGCTTAGGTGGGCCAGGGGTACAATTCTTACTCATTCAAATGATTCTGGGTTAAAATAGCACTTTATCGACTAAAAAATTGCCATTCTATGAAGCTTGATGTATAACAGGAGTTTCATTTCACTGTAGACCATTAACTACTGTAGACCTCAAACCACTGAACACTTAAACCTAATATTGCTATCAAATTATTTTGGCAGTTAATGTTTTGGGCAGTTTTTTTTTGGAGTGGGACAGTTTTGGTAAGCTTTTGGGCTCTAAATCGTCGATCCAATTTGGCAACACTAAATTTTCGATAGTCCACTTTAGATAGGCTATTCTACTAAGTAACTTAATTTACTAAGTAAGACCTTCGTTCATCTTCGGAACACAAATGCAGATACTTTTGATGAAATCTGAGAGCTCTCTGACCCCTCCATAGACAGCAATGTAATTACCACTTTCAAGGTCCAGAAAGGTCGTAAAGCCATCGTTAAAATAGTCCATGTGACTACAGTGGTTCAGCCTTAATGTAATGTGTAATGTTTACAACGTAAACTGCATAGGAGACTGACACAGATGAGAAGAAATTGTTGAATAGTCGTTATTTTTGTTTTGTTTTTGCACACAAAAATTATTCTCGTCGCTTCATAAAATGAAAGTTGAACCACTGTAGTCACATGGACTATTTTAACAATGTCTTTCCTACCTTTCTGAATTAAATTGAACAAAGTTCTTACAGGTTTGGAACAACATGAGGAATTAATTAATGACATAATTTTCATTTTTGGGTGCACTAACCCTTTTGACTAGTAATTTTGCAAGTACATAGGTGACATGTAGTCACAAATTAATGAGACTTCGTTGACATGTAGTTGCAAAATTACTTATAATTAGTAGAATGTCTAAAGTAGGCCATTAAAATAAAGTGTAATCCACTACTACCTGTTCAGCATGGTAAACAGAAATAATTATAACCACACAAGTGTATAAAAAATCTAAATCTATCCCAAGAAGATCCTCATGATCTGCAGTGTCACTTGTACAAATAAAAAAATAAAAAAATAAATAAAACAAAACCTACGATTTCAAAATAAAAGTCATGACATTAGGGGAATATATTCAAAATCATGTTACAACTTAATTCTTTAAACTTTATGATTTTTAATTCTTGTAAAAGGCCTATTATGAGATTATTCTAAAAAAAATACTTTGAAATCTTAAGTTTAAGAACCCTATAATAAAAAAAAAAAATGTTTTATTAGATAAACAAAAAAGCCATGTTGTGTCAGGCCAATAATTGAACTTTTTTCTAATATACTACAATGCTTTTGAAATTAGAAGAGTATCTGTAACAATGAGATTCAGGACTGTGCACCAAAGAAGGTGAAATCATTTGTGTGATCGATTTGCTGCCACAGCACATTTAGCATGATACAGGAGATGTTTTGCAACCGCCGCCAAACGATTGCACAACGCGAGTTGAAAGAGTTGAATTCTTTATAAGTGTTTGTGTCAACACTGGATCCTGTCAACACCTAACTCACTCCCCACCCCCCATCTCTTTTCTGCGGGCCTCCTGTTGTCACAAACATCCTCTCGCAGCAGGCGCTCCCGTTTCATGTGACAGCTCTTAAATACCTGGTTTGATCTGCGTAGTCATATCATTATTTCTTCTCCCTGCACGCTTCAAACTACTGAAGCCAGATGAATTATACACACGACACACAGTATATTTAATAACCATTAACAAAAGGGAGGCGTATGAAGACTGATGGAAGAGATGGAATTTTCCTGTGATTTATAAAACATACAAGATCAACAAGATAATTTTATCATCTTGAATGTGAAATCCTTTTGAGACAACAAGCAAATTCTTTCTGAGCTAAATGTTGCTAAGCACCTTTACAGTCAACATGACCTTATTTACTTTATTAATGCATGTTCCTGGGCTTTTTGTAAATAATAATTAATCTATGCATGTTATTCCAAAGAGAGAAAAAACTTCATAATCTTTAATCAAAATGAACTTTGCTCTTTTTCTGAAATGGTTTTCCCTTTTCGACAACGTCACCTAGGTCATGGGTTACTGAATAATGGCAGCCAATAGCTATTTAGACATTGTTTTAACCACTCCATTCAATATAGATTTACAGTCAATATACAATACCGGTCAACAGTTTGGAATAATTACCTTTTTGTTTTGTTTTTTATTGTTTTTTGAACAGTCTCTTTTGCTCACCAAGGCTGCATTTATTTGATAAAAATACAATAAAAATATAAATATTTTGACTGCCTATTATGAAATATGTAGTTTATTCCTTTGATTGTAAAGCTGAATTTTCAGCATCATTACTAAAGTTTTCAGTGTCACATGATCCTTCAAAATCATTCTAATGTCCAATGAAATCTTTGGTGCTCAATTGTTATTATAATCCATGTTGAAAATGACTATGATACTTTTTTCAGGCTTTTTCAAGATTATATCATGGTTTCCACAAAATATTAAGCAGCAAAAACTAAAATTATTATTTTCTAAATTATTAACAATAATGCACCAAATCATATTAGAATGATTTCTCAAGTATCATCATTTGACTGATATATATACACGGATCAGGCATAACATTATATATTGTGTTGGTCCTCCTTTT
The DNA here is from genome assembly GCA_039654625.1 of Rhinogobio ventralis. Classification (NCBI taxonomy): domain Eukaryota; kingdom Metazoa; phylum Chordata; class Actinopteri; order Cypriniformes; family Gobionidae; genus Rhinogobio; species Rhinogobio ventralis. Next base: position 15,122,042 of record CM077208.1, on the reverse strand, counting down.
GCTGCCAAAACAGCCCTGACCCGTCGAGGCATGGACTCCACTAGACCCCTGAAGGTGTGCTGTGGTATCTGGCACCAAGATGTTAGCAGCAGATCCTTTAAGTCCTGTAAGTTGCAAGGTGGGGCCTCCATGGATCAGACTTGTTTGTTCAGCACATCCCACAGATGCTAGATTGGATTGAGATCTGGGGAATTTAAAGGCCAAGTCAACACCTCAAACTCGTTGTTGTGCTCCTCAAACCATTCCTGAACCATTTTTGCTTTGTGGCAGGGCGCATTATCCTGCTGAAAGAGGCCACAGCCACCAGGGAATACCGTTTCCATGAAAGGGTGTACATGGTTTGCAACAATGCTTAGGTAGGTGATGCGTGTCAAAGTAACATCCACATGGATGGCAGGACCCAAGGTTTCCCAGCAGAACATTGCCCAAAGCATCACACTGCCTCCACCGGCTTGCCTTCTTCCCATATGCATCCTGGTGCCATGTGTTGCCCAGGTAAGCAACACACATGGCCATGCAGGTAATGTAAAAGAAAACGTGATTCATTAGACCACGCCACCTACTTCCATTGCTCCGTGGTCCAGTTCTGATGCTCACGTGCTCACTGTTGGCGCTTTCGGTGGTGGACGGGTCAGAATGGGCACCCTGACTGGTCTGTGGCTATGCAGCCCCATACACAACAAACTGTGATGCACTGTGTATTCTGACACCTTCCTATCAGAACCAGCATTAACCTCATGAGCAATTTGAGCTACAGTAGCTTGTCTGTTTGTTCGGACCACACAGGCCAGCCTTTGCTCCCCACGTGCATCAATGAGCCCTGGCCGCCCATGACCCTGTCGCCGGTTCACCACTGTTCCTTCCTTGGACCGTTTTTGATAGATACTGACCACTGCAGACCGGGAACACCCCACAAGAGCTGCAGTTTTGGAGATGCTCTGACCCAGTCGTCTAGCCATCACAATTTGGCCTTTAACAAACTCGCTCAAATCCTGCCCATTTTTCCTGCTTATAACACATCAACTTTGAGGACAAAATGTTCACCTGCTGCCTAATATATCCCACCCACTAACAGGTGCTGTGATGAAGAGATAAACAGAGTTATTCACTTCTCCTATCATAATGTTATGCCTGATCGGTGTATACTGTATATAAAAAAAGCTTTCTTGTGGTTGTCTTCTAGTTCAATTGTATTAGACTCTATTAAGTTAAAAATTTAATTGACACAGGTTCTGGATGCTGACATTTCAGTGAAGTATGATGCACAATTTCAAAACTGTAGTCTAAACATTTCCTGAATAAATTAGCAAAAAACAAAAAGTGTTTCAATTATCCCTGCTCTCTCTTACAGGACACATGAAAAATCACTGAGAAAAAAAAAGTAATGCAAAAAGTGTGAAGTTATGTGTCAGAGAGACTAAAAGAGAGTGGGAAGGAGAGGGAACTGTGTGTTTACAACTGGCCTAATGTTTGTTCGAGACAGTATGTGTAGGTCCGCAGTCTGACTCCGGGTGACAGCGCTCAGAAACAGAAGAAAAAATAACTGGCTGTCACAGATCAAAGCGATAAGCAGGAGCACTTTCCAGACACAATACAAGAGACGGCTTCCAAACAAACTATTCAAGCTGCTACAGAAAATGTGTCCAAAATATAGCAACTATTCCAGCTTTTTGATAGTCTTTCACCTTGTTCATTCATTCTCTTAAGGCTTGCATCTTTTCACAGAACCCTGAGCTACTCTGCCTTAATCCCTCGACCGCCCCACCCACTTCTCTTATGTCAAATCAAATTAAAACAGCCAAAGAAACAAGCTAATTCCATGTTTCCGATATTGCCTCAAATCAGGCAATTGCAGAAATGAGTTCAACAAAGTCAGAATATTAAGGAAGTGCTTTAATGAATGCATGACATTCTGACACAACTCTTATTTTTCCGATTGTATCTAAAGTGCAGCTTTTCATACTGGATTTGACGTTACTACGGTTTTACCTTTTATTGATTCACTTGACTAGTAGAGCGAAACAGTGTGTTCCTTAACAAATTACATAAAATAAAATGTTGAGGCACTATTCACAGAGCTGAAAGTGCATTCTGGCAATCACAGAGAATTGGCACCATCAGGCCTCCCGTGGCATTACTGTAAAAGCTGTACTATAGATATCGAGCCCTTTGCTTTTAATCTTTTCAAGATTTGCAAATACTGTTTTGAAATTGCTTCTGCTTAAAATTTGCAGCTCCTTCTAACAGCCTCCTAAAAACACTAAGTACAATCTTAAAGAACCAACTGGATGACTCAGCAAAAAGAACTAGATTAAATACGTGTGGGGCTAAGTTAATACAGGCTGACTTCATATTCTTTTCAAAAAGCACAGAAATGCTTCATCTGTACTTTCAAGTGAGATTTGTTGAACTTTAAATGCTCTTCTCAGAGTTTGTCTGTAGCTCTGGGGAATACATTTCAAGCCCAACCAGTTCAACAGCCTCTAAATAGCTTAAACTGGAGCAGAGAGCAGATTTCTTTTCAAATATTCTAATACTTCAGACAAATTTAATATATCGATCAGTCAATCGTACAGACCACTTCCAGATCTTTTTCTCGCCTTAAGACTTCACACAAACCAACAGGTTTCTTTGAGCAAAGTCAGCTTACACGAGGCCTCACTTATTCGACAAAATTATTCTATTCTCCTCAAATAAACACAATGCAAAAAAACAATCAGGCTAAGAAGAACAATTAAACAATGTTATAGTAATATGAATACTAAAGTCCTCTGAGGTCATTTTCACTACAATCGATAACTGAGATGCAACATGGCTCCAGTTGCGCTTGTATGAATAGTCAAAGTTTAAATCATTTAAAAAGGTAATTACAACTTTTTTCTTACAGTTCTGACTTTTACTCACAACAAGTTTATATCACAGTTGTTAGAGAAAAAGTCAGAATTTCAAGATATTTAAACTCGCAATTCTTATATCTTTATTTCTTGCAATTCCAAGTTTATAACTCACAATTCAGATTCACCCTCAGAATTGTGACATAAACTCGCAATTAAAAAAAGGTAATTGTGACTTTTTATTTCACAATTCTGACTTTTTCTTGCAATTGCGAGAAATATAAAATATATAAAAATATAAACTCACAATTGCAAGAGAAAAAAGTCAGCATTGAGATTAAAAAAAGGTCACAATTACCTTTTTATTTTTTATTGTGGAAACAAGCTTCCATACAAGTCTGCTGTATGACACAGTGAGTGGCTTGATATACAGCATTGCCATGGACAATGGCGAATATTATGAAATATCATACCACTGGACAGAGCACTTGAACAATCAGAATTGAGTATTTCGAATTTCTATTTCTTAAGAGTTAGCCTATAAGCCATGAACCAACCAGCTACGAGGTGAATCACATCAATACAAATTTAAAAATCAAAAAGACAAAGGTACAAAACTGTATGGCTTTAATGAGGGAAAGAACTACAATCCTATAAAGCATTGCAAACAACAAACAAATAATTGCATACTTCCCTATTGTAGGAGAAAATCATTAGGCTATGTGAAATAGTATGTCTGAATTCACAGTTTTCAGAAAGCAGTAGGCAAAAAGTACCTGGATGAAAAAATACTACTTCGAGATTCTGAAGTGTGCATCCAATGGACGCTTTACTATCCCATGAGGACACGGGAGAGGAGCTGTGTATAGCAGTGAAGTGACAACTGACGCTGTTAGGTCACAATTAAACAAATTATTCAACATGGCGTATTGTATACGTCCGGACTACATTGATACTATATAGAAATATACTTATTAAAAAAAAACACCTACTGGGATTTCGGACGACGCCTTTGACGCCTTCATGGAAGTGGGCGGGCACTTCGCGTGCCATGATTTGCATGTTTTGATTCTCTGATTGGTGGAGATTTCTTTTCAGAATCATGGGTAATATAGTTTTCACAAAGAATTCCTTGTGTTGAACATTATTATTTAGTAAAAATAAATTATTATAAGGTGGGCTGATGGCTTCAAAACCATAAACCATATAGCCTATCCTTGAGTTGTTTCTGTCACAGTAGGTCTGTCTTTAAAGGTTTATAAATTATTGTTAAAAATAAATTATTCTATGGAGAAAATGAATAGGATTTTACTTCCAGAACTGTTGCACTCTATACAAATTCTAAAATGTTCATACTGATGTTTTCAAAACAAAGGGGCCTTTAAAATGCGCTTCTATGACATCACAGGAACTCAAAATGTTCTGCTATGCCATTAGGTTGTTGAAACCCTTCTGAATATTTATTTTTAAAGGGTGCAGAGCACAATAAACAACATTCTGGTTACCAACCCTGATCCACTACACAACACATTATCATTTTATCATTTTTATTTTATCTTTTATGAGAAGACATGCTCTCAAAACGTTTTAATTATAATACCCCTACCATCCATTTTGTGAACGAGCAAAAGAGAAGAATGAAGATGTCTTTGTTGCAGAGTAATAACCACATTCCCCTTGCCTCACTGTTTCTATTAAAAATCTTTCTCTTCCTCCTTGGCTTATCATTTACCCTCCTCCCTCATCAACTTGTGGAAGCTTGTGTCGTGTCTGCTTTAATAAGTTACAGCTCCTCTATAAGGGGATTCGAGTTACTCACTCTCAGTGCTTTTGCACTTGTTCATCGGGTCAGTGATGGCTCCAGCACACACTGATGAAGTGTGAAGTGAGGCAGGAATGTTTACAACCAGTTTTTTTTTTTTTTTTTTTTTTTTTGGTCAGTTTTATTGTGCAGTTGTAAAGACTAGCTAACTCTGAAAAATACATTTATATCTATAATGTTCTATCTTTGACTTGCAATCCATTATACAGTATTTTATATATATATATATATATATATATATATATATATATATATATATATATATATATATATATATATATATGCTAAAAATATATATAATTCAAATAGCTAAAAAAAACATGGTTCTAACATTATCTCAAATAAATCCATAAACTCTTTGAAATGTACTTGAAAATGTGCAGACACACTGACTAAACATGCCTTTGACCAGAATTGAATACAAGTGAGAAGTGAAAGGAGCTAAGAGCAGATCCAGTCAGTGTGTTTGGCCCACATCGGTAAATGCAGGCAGAGAAGCGGGAGATCCATTAATGCATGTTAATCCAGCAACACAATGACCTCAATCCTGCAAATCTGTCAATAGAATATCCAGCGCTACGGATTAGGTGACTGTTGAAATGATAGCACAGACGTAGCTGTTATTTAAAACATCCTACACACAAATATGTATTTCTTTGTGCTATGCTCGTCCTATTCCTGTTGTAAGATTAAGTAGCTTAGTTAGGAACTAGACGGTCAGAATTGGTGCATTTTTTTTTTTTTTTTGAAGGAAAGTTTACCTCTATCAACCACTTTAGTAGTTCTTCTTAAATTGGTTGTGCTTCATATTTTACACTAGTAGTTGTGGTCAAAGTATATTTGATTTAAAATTAAAATGTAGCCTATTAATATTTTCATGAGCAGAAAAGACCCGGTAAATATTAAAATACTAAAGATGGACTAAATAGGAAAACTGACATAATTATAAAATCATAGTGATTAGCAATTAAATGTCCTATTAGTATTAGACGTTTTTGGTTAAAAATTATCCAAAATAAATTTTTGCCAGTGTTCAAAAAGATCTTCTTACCTTAGCCCAGTTCACAACGGTAAACTTGTAATAATGTGTTCTAATCTGAGTGGTACAATGCTGATGTTGTTAACATTAACAATTTGAGAACAAAGTATAACAATAATAATAATTTGCATGGATTGATGTGATATGAGGCCGTTAGATTTTAATCACCGTTGGTACTGCAATTCATTGTAATGCTTATTTTGGTCAGAACAAAAGTGGCAGACATGTTGCTTACTTGTTCAGATGACATTTTCGGAACATCCTTATTTTGGTCATACTTCTGTAACCCTTTTTGATTATTTGAGTGGGTTACACTTCCAAGACGTAGAATCTGTGGTTTCGAAGTAGAGTATCCACACCAGTGCGGTGACTGACAAAAACATTAGATCCATCCGCGCTGAGGAGCCGTGCCGATGCACAACCCACATAAAGATGATAATTCCGCAGATAACTGCAATTGTAAAACTTACGGACTGCAGCTTTAACATTGACATAAAAATATGTTTTTTCCCCCTCCCTATTAAAAGTAAAAATAAAAGTTTAAAATGTAAAACTTTAACATTCAATTTGTGAAATTAGGTGCAAAAAAAGTGGTAACACAAAGGTAACATGTTTGGTAGTGTAGTTCAAATGTCACTGTTCACTACTGTGAAGAAACTTGGGGCTATTTTGGAGATGGCTCCCTCTAATCTACAAATCTACAACAGTTATGTGGTGCAACACAGATTAGCTGGCCTAGTCCAAGCTATTTCTCCACATGCAATGAGGGGAATGCAATTTCAAGATTTGAAGCAGTGCTCACTTGGAGAGAGATAGCGATTATTTTGCGGCGGAGGGCGATGGCAGTCATCGCAAAGTTGTGGTTGGTGGTATCACAATAAAACAGAGAGGTATGTTTTCAGCAGAGATTTCCTTCTTTTCACTCTAAACTGTCACTGATGAGCTGAACCACAGCACGGGTCAAAGACTAGATAAAGGCCTTCCAACCAGGAAACAATCAGGAGGCGTGTGGAGCATTATAAGCAGCTGTACTGCTGCAATGATAAAATGGATGAATACACATATTAATACAAAGAGGAACCAGAGCCACTATGCATAGAGGATGTGATACAATGAGCACAAATCAATGTGTCATTAAAGACAACTACAACAATAGAAATTTTCACAGTTAGACACTTTATTTAATAAATTCATAAAAGCAGAAAACCAATAGTTAACAATGAAAACTGGGGCTATGATTTGCAGTGTAGTTATACTCTAGTTATATTAAAAATGTAATTTATTATTATTAAATAAGCTCAATATTATACAAGTTTATATTTTTATAATACATTTCAATTATTTAATTAGCTTGTTTAAACACAATAAGTGGTTCACAATATAGAACAAATCTCATAATATATTATCAGCAGTTATATATATATATATATATTTATTTATTTTATTTTTATATTTGTTGTGATCTGTTTCTAATGATTTTAATAATAATACAAATATACAAAAGCTGGAAAGTAAAAACTTTTTTTTGTTTTGAAAGTTGCAGAAATATTTACATCAAATTCAGAGAAACTTTTCAGACACGCATACACATACACACAGGACCTTATTTGTGAAAAACTATTTCTGTGTTAAATTGTTCATAAAATATTCCTATATAAACTGTCATATTCAGTTCAACGCAACAATTTATTTAAGATGGATTTATGGACAATTTACACAGAATGCACATGTTTCATGAATGAGGTCAATAGAGCTGTTGTATAAACAACCCTGTCTTGTGTCACACTTTTGACACTGGTGTAGCCACAGGCCATGGGCCTTCTGGAAGAAAGCCTTTGGACTCTGTGGATTCCGGTGTCTGACCAAACACTTCCACTGGGCTACAAAAATGTACATGATTGACTCTTTCTGCCTTAACATTTAACCCACCATGGTCGATACCGGCAGCCTGAAAACCTCCAGTCGTTTGGCTGGCCCAGCTGAAGTTCTGGCCACTCTTCTTGAGAGCAGTCAGATGTTTGATGTCTAGAGTAGTGAAGGTTGTGAACTGTACTTGATTCCTTTTGCTTGTGGGAGAATGTAGAGGTTCGCTACGAACGGGCCTTGCCAGCAGGGTGGCTGATCTGACAGTCATTGGAGCCATCGGAGCCATCGGATCCCGCCTTGGAGGAAGTGTGTTGGTCCTTCGTCCCAAAGTTGCAGTTCTCTCCTCACCTGCAATGGCTGAGATCTCCCTCGACTGGTTCATCTCCGGGCCTTTGCTATTCTGCATCTGAACGGCTCTTGGCATCTCCACAGCTGCCTGCATGTCCTGTTTGGAGGTAGTTGCGATCGCCACAGCTCTGCTTTGCTCTGCAGCTGTACCCAGGCGTACCCAGTGATGCCTGTGTTGGGACTGACCCTGGCACTGAAGCGGAGACTTCTTGCTGCGTGATCCTGCACTGTTAGTGGCACAGTGAAGCAAGATGGCAATAACGGCCAAGCAAAAGAGTCCTACCAGTGTGTAGATGCAGACTTCTATGTCTGTGAACATGCTTAACATCTGTATCAGATCGCTCTCCACTAGGGGCGGTTCTGGCTTGGGTTCCTCAGGTGGTAAAGGGAAGTTGGATTTTTCAAGCAAGTTTCCATATCCATTCTTTATTGGACTTCTGGGGCTTATGGTGACTAGCGCTCTGTCAGCAACGGGCTTGGTAATGAGATTTTTATCTACAGTGTTTATTGACTTAATTGTGGATACACCACCTCCTATTGCTTCTTGAAGACTGGATTTGGTTGCTGTTTTGATCGCATTTGTGGTGCTCTCTTGGATAATGGTGTGTTGAAGCATGTTCAGAGGGGATGTAAGGATCAATTTGGAGTTGCCATCTTCATCATTGACACGGTCGCTCTCTTTCTTGCCAGTCCCTGCGAGCTGTTCATCCGGCGGGAATTTCATCTTCACCATGCCTCCGCCCACAGCTAGTTTGCTCTTGCGTTTGGATTTCTGACAGGCCTCGCAGATAGCTAGCTCTGCTCTGAGCAATAAGCCCTGTCCCTCAGATTCAGCGACCACAACAAAGACAGACCCCGGTATCTTCCGCACAGATGCTACCCTTGTGTCCAATGAAGAAATAGTGAGAGAATAACCACTGGGATCGTACAGATTGAGAGGAGTCTGGGAGCCATCGCTGAACTTCAGCCAGCAGCCAACCACCGCCTCCTGTTGAATAAAGTTAAAAAATATTACTTAAACATTATATAAAATTTGAACAGGCTTATCAAAAGTGAAATCATCAAAGCTGGTCAAATAATTCCCTGTTAGCATGACAGCTAGCACAGTATCTCAGAGATACGACCATGGTCAGTTCAAATTAAGTAGCCTTTTGACAGGATGTAGTATATGGCCTAAAAAACCCATGCATGGAGGTCCTTTTATCCAAATGGATCAATATTTATGTGCTTGTGTTGTGTTTCATTTGTTTTACCACCAGTGCACAGCGTAGAGTATGTACAGCAACGAGCTGTGGCACAATAAACTATAGCTGTTGGCTTATACTAGGTGTCCAAATAGCAGACCGCAGTCCGGTTCAGGATCCTGGCTTGGTTCCACTGGACTGTGAGACAACTGTAGCACCATTTTACCATTTCTACAGTTTAAAGTGAGCAGCGCATTAAAACAATGGAACTGCTCACACCACAAGCGCTCAGGGTCGTTTATGGTAATGATCTTTCGGAGCTATATCCTTTAAGATTTTTATCTAGAGCCAAACGAGCTTCATTCAAGCCCTTTCCGTTCCATGCATGTTGCTTCTCTCTCTCCTACTAAAGATGCTAAAGCGCCACATTAAGAGCTGCAGATGAGGTGGTTATTTTAACAACAGTAGCAGCAAAAACAAAAACTCGCTATAACGCCCTAGAACGTACGGTGACCGGGAGGGGACATGTTTGGTTCACTTATTTTTGTTGTGGCCACGACATATAAACTCGTGGGAATGTGATAATATGTTGTGGCCACAAGATCATTTTTTCGAGGTAACGACAACGATATGTAAAAACTTTATTGGCATGATTGGGCATTTACAGTATTTACAAAATATACTTTAAGTAACATAATATACAGAAAGGTAGAGATACGGGAAATGAAGGGTAAAATAAAGCAAATACATAAAAATTAATAAAATATTAAATAATAATATTAAATTAATATTAAATAAAAAACTAAATGATCAGTGAATGGATTAAAAGACTGTTGAAAGGGATAGATAAAAATGTACACGGCACATTTTTTTTTTAACATTTACTGATAACAAACTTCATTCAAATGCTGTCTAGGCACCATCAAACGCAATACAATAGGCAAAATGTTAATATAATAATTTCTTAATTCCACGCTTTTTCTTAAATAAAAATAAATATTATTATAGGCCTATCCATTTCTGACAATTCCAAGTTGCTATGGTTGCGCATTTAACTCGTGATATCGTTAGATATCGTTCTCTCAACATAAAGAAGTCGTGGCCATGAGAAAAATGTGTTGCTCCCTTAACATATGATCTCGAGTCATACGACTTTATATCTCAACATACGACTTTATATCGCGTGGCCATGACATAATGATGTCATTACCTCAACAAAATAATCTCGTGGCCACGACTTAGTATCCCGATCCCTCAAGTTAATATCTCAAGGCCACAAAATATTATCACGTTCCCACAAGTTTATTTGTCGTGACCACGACAAAAATAAGTAAACCGAACACGTCCCCTCCCGGTCACCGCAAGAATGCTCTCATCATGAGCAGAAATTTGATGATGTACATTGTTTGTTTGTACAAACAAACATTGTTCGTAGATACTTATTTTAAGCATAAAATGTTCCAGACTTCAGGAAAACCCTGAACCCCCATACAGTATCTTTTCTGTCACATTGCCTTCTGCCTTACATGTATCTAAATGTAAAAATATGAATAGACTGATAAAACATCTGATCTTACCTTTTAATATTCAAAACCAATTGGGCTCATCCAATGAATTTTTATGTTATATTTAATTTTTTGGGGGGAAAATTTTCACACACCATTGCTTTGGCTTTGAGGGCCCAATATGCTCATCTTTGATTACTATAGTGACTGTTTAGTATTTTTGTTTCTTTTACAAAGTACTACTGCTGCCCGGATGGATATTTATAACTATTCCAAAAAAAAATTGTGCGGAACTCCGCTGGAAAAGAAATATAGAGGCCGGACCTCTTGGAACTTTAATTGAAAACCCCTGGCTTATACAGTATAAGCAAATGCCACCACAGACTGTCCTATATTCTGGGGTAAAATACATAATGCATTGCCTGAGGAGCACTGCTTGCAAAGCCCATCACAAGACAAATGAGGCCTCTCGCTGAGTACTAATAGTTAGATATTGATTGGATCATGTTATGTCACTCTGGCACAGACCTGGCACTGAAACTAGCAATAGAATAAAGGAATTTAGAGCATTGTTGAACTCAATGTACTGTTGTTCCTTATGCCTAACACCGTGTCAGCTAGAAGCTGTCCACACTAGACGCGACAAAGTGACTGTTGCAAATTCATTCATTTGTCCATATGTAGTACATCAGTACATCAGAAATAAAACGGGGTATCAGTTTACTGTCTGGAATTTGTTGTGTTGCGCCACATCCAGTGTAGACAAGACAACAACACTGATTATAATGGGTTCTATTTGCTTTTGTAGCGTCACCTGCGTGTGATGTAGACACGGTGTTAATGTTCAGTGCTTATCGTAGATAGTGAATAACAGGTGCCAGACACTAAAGATACTAAAACTACTTAATGGGTTACATATTTCTATAGTAGCTAATATGTATTTCAATTTAATATTGATATTTGGACTGTACGATATGCTAGTGATAAGCTTCTTTTCAATGATATGGAAATAAACAATATATTGACAAAACCCTCTGGTGCTCTTTGCATGTTGGTCAAAAATAACAGATTTTTAAAAAATGATTATTTCAATGAAATGAATGTACTATATTTTAGCTATAGATATTTATTTAATATTTTATGGTACTAAATTATAATTATGCTGTATTTATAAACCATTTATTCACTTTTTGAGCATAGACCTGAAACTTACATTTCCAACTTAAACTGTCGTGAATCTTGAATGCATGATCGCCTCTGGCTTGCTCAGTTGGGGACACTAAATTTTCAAATAAATATGCAAATATATTTAATTACTAAACTAAATTATATCAACTACATTACTTGAATATATATGATAATTGAAATGAGCTGATGACATCACCGTTTTCTCCAGAGCGGCTGTACAGCCGAATCAAATTCTGTTCATTATTTTCCTGTTTAACACTATGAAGCTGCTTTGAAACAATCTGCATTGTAAAAAGCGCTATATAAATAAAGTTGACTTGATGAATTCGAGACATTTTGTGTTTATTGTTATGAAAAATGCCCAAAAGTACTATCAAAATACTTTCTAATAAAAATACTTTCAATTTCTCTTGTGTCTTATATATGCAATTATTTGATTAATTAGCATATAGGCCATTTAATTAGATTGACAGCCCATGTAGCTACATGAATTACCTGCATTGGATAGTGTATGATCTCCTGTGTGTTTGTCTTGGCAACAATGGCCCTGTTGCTTCCTGGGCTGAGCTGGAGGTTCAAGGAAAAGCCAGAGACCAGCTGCACACCCAGCTCTGTTATACTGACTTTATCATCCAGAACCCGGATCATCCTTTCAGCCAGTACTGAGTTAGACAATGGAGACATCACCTGGACAACAAAAAACCAAACCCAGCATTGCATTATTTTTATAAAAACCAAACAAACAAACAATTCATCTACGAGCTGTCTGTATTGTCACACTTAGTAAACTTAATGAATAATGAGCAAACACTGACAGCTGCGGGCGGCTCTGTCATTATCACCATTACCTGCACAGTGGTGACTCCCACAGCCTTGCCTGTCAGCACAGTTCCTGCCTGCAGGCGTGCAACGCTCGTATCCCCAACTCTCAGAAAGTAGCGCACCAGCCGCGTCACATCCACCTGCCAGTCAGTGCCAAGGAAGTATGCAGGAGATGGGCTGCTTGGATCTGGCGAGTCTGCGGTGAAGACCGTAAGCACTCGAATCAAACTGTGCTGATACTGCAGCATGCAGCCTCGGCCCTTCCTCTCATCCTCTTCCTCTGTGTCCCAGCTCACTCTGTGAAACATGCGGAGAAAAGATGAACAACACTTTTCCTCACCCTCCTGCTCTCAATATATATATTTTTTCTGCTATCTGCTATTTGACTGGGCTCAGCAATCTCTCATCTCTACTTTATAATGAAAGTCTCTGCAATGTCATAAAAAACAGCCAGGATATCTCTGTGGAACACATTCTCTATTCTAACAAGAACACTTCGGAGCAGCTTTAAAGTGGAAAAAGCCTGTATGAGGTGGAACATCAAATATAGAAGTTCTGAGCTAGTTTGTGGAACTAAAAATCACACCGCAATTCAAGAACTCAAAATTCAAGAACTAGTCCCAATATAAATCACACATTAAACAAAGACAATAAACAAAATAAATGTATTACATTTATAAACATTTATTTATTTGTAAAAGTGTATTACTTTGTAAAAGCAGGTTTTTAAGCTTTAAATATCTGAGATCATTCAAAATAGGAAATATACTCATATATTTATTATTATTTATAAGTAAACTACTTACTGAATTCCTGACTGTTGAAATACAAATAAATAATATATAATATTCAATTCAATTTTTTATATTTATTACATTTATTAAATTCTCTGATACAGATTTAAATGTTACTTACCAATATTTGTCACTATTTTAGAAGTGCAAAATAATGTTATTGTACATTTTAATTATTCCCATAACTGCTAAATAGTTATAAAATGGCTAAATGTTGAAAAAAAAACACTTCAAACCTTATGAAGTTTGTTGGGGCAGTGTGTCAGATTGGAATTATACTTATCACTTGCCTTTTGTTCCCTGTGACAGGAACTCTCCAGCCTTTGATTTGGCTGAGCTCTGGATCGGATATCTCCATCTGCAGGGGGAGTCGAGGCATCCACACGCTCACCTCCAGCTGTGTGCTCAGGTAACTGTAGGTGAAGTTCACCATCGTCCTCACTCTCCCACGCGTCTCCCTGCCGTTGACGTACACCGAATCACACCTCTCAGACACCTGTGTGTGGAAATGGCATTTTAAGTTAATTTGTGTTTAATGTAGTTTGACAGGCTTCAAAGAATTTTCAATGGCTCCATCATGACATTTACTGTAGAAGGAGAGGGGTATCTAATTCAAAACAGCTTACCACTCGGGTACCTTGACCTAAGGTGCTCAATATATTTAGGTTTTAATATTGGTTACACATCACTGGTGCAATCATCTAGCCACACAGTTTCACCTAAAACTGCTACATCAGTGACATGGCTAGACGATCCCACAGTGTCTGAAGAACGAACTCCAACTTAACCTAGCGAAGAGAGAGCTCCTTATCATCACAACCAGCCACATTTAACTTAGTCTCAGTCTGAGACGCCATGCCGACAAACCGTTGGCTGAATGACTGATGCATATGGCACACTTTTCTGGAAACACTTCAGGAGTTTCGAAGTCGTAATCTGATTGGTTGAATTCTACAGGATGTAATTGCACAACGTTCTTGAATGAATAATTTATAGATGCATTGCAGTCTATTATTGCAGGGACGTCGACTTTACATTTTCATGCCCCTAAACATGACGCGGAACAAAACGAACTGTGATTGGTTGAGTTACATGTCAGTCAAATGTCCTCTTGGGCAGTCCTTGGCCAATGAAAGCTGCGATAGAGTCCAGACCTTCTGCCATTAGTCTGAAGGTCTGGCTACTCGAGACTACATTCAACTATACAACACTACTCCCAGGTTCCTGGTTGATCTGGATGCCATTAAATATTGTTGACCAGCTTTACCACTTTGTGATGCCTCCTATAAGATCTTTAAGAGCCTGCTGCACGGCTTCTGTTGGCCAGGCTTCCAGCATCCCCAATTAAACTAGAAATTTGTCTTCAATAAATCAAATTGGGTTTACATTTACAGGCCTCTTTGTGTTTCTCCACTGGCTGACAGTAGCTTCCTACATTTCTACATACATTTTTGCAAGTCAATGTTCCCTCCCAATTTCTGTAGTCTGTGAGTCGTGCCTCGTGGTACCATCACAACAAGGTACAAAATCACTTCCTAGGGAAAAAAATCTACCAAAAATTGTTTCCCTGAAGCCTCATGACACCTAAATCTTAGTATCTAATTTTGGAACTTTGCATTGCAGAACTCACATAGTCTTAAATTATTTATGGTAGGGCATATAACACCTACTAAATGAATAAATGTAAATAAATATAAAAAGATAAAAGATGTTTTATGGCAATGCAGACATGAGCATCATTGTTGTATAAGGTAATGGGCCCTGTGTACATTGTTCTGTCTCATTAGGAAAATCTATGGGTACTGTTGCTTCACTGTTTCATTCATCTCCAGTACTTCGAAGACTAATTTATAAACGACAGGGCACGTGGTCTGAACTCTGTGCCATAAAAATATTTTCAAGACAAAAAAGAGAGACTTTTGCTCTTCCCTTTTGTGTTCAAGGCAAGTTAATTTATTAATGCGGTGGGTGCAGTTAAGGTGTGCATGTGTAATAAGGACACATGACAGTGCATGGGTTTGTTTGCATGTGTGCAGTTATTCCTTGTCTGTCTTTTACCAATGAATAAGTCAGTGAGTCCCTCCATTTATGTTTTAAGGCTTAACCCTGAAGAGACAAGCTCAGGGGGGCACTGGAGATTTGTTTTTACATCTTCAGAAACTCACAGTGAAAGCGCCAGTGTTTGAGGTGGAAAAACTCCAGAGAATGATCCAGCAATAGTAAAAAAGAGCTCAAACTCTTCATAATAAGCATGCAAAAAAGAAGGTTGTTTTCGAGGGCAGAGATGAAAAATAGACAAGTTCAATGAGGGCTAGGGCTATGGCTCTGGCGAGGTCTCTTTTCACAGGTTCAATGCTAAATTCAAATAATCAAATTATTTAACTGTGCATATTTTATCAACTTCCAAAATATTTCTATATCTTTTGTTATTGACGTCAAAGGTGCATTCAAACTCAGTCACACAAGGTCAAAGAGAATACATTAAATATGGGCTCCCTTGCAAAAAGGACAAACATGTTTTTGTGCTGTGGATTACTGCCTGCTGAGAGAATGAAATGATGAAAAAAGATATTTAGTTAAATTTTCCTTTTCAGCCTACAGTATGTCATGCTGATAATTCTGCATAGTGTTGGGCCTATGCAGATTATGGTAATATTAATGAATTTATTTGAATGTAAGGATATTTTTGATTACTTTTATACAATAAACAATTTTGGTACTGTGTCCAATGTAAGATCTTGGTCCTGAGGCAAAACCACTTAAGAAGAACTGCCCCAGAGAATGATCCGGCAATAACAAAGGGCTCAAGAGCTTCATAATACGCAGGGGAAAAAAGACAGGTGTCTGAAGCACAGATGTGCTCTGGGTAAAAAACACAAGTTCAATGAGGGCTTTCGGGTCAACGTCTGTCTTCCTCCTGTTTTTCTCTTTTTAGGTGAGCAACTAGGAAGTGGTGGTCATCTAAGCCGACTCCACTGACCCCTCTCTTCTGTGTTTTTCCAGTTCTAATAGACATGTCATTCAGAAGCGCAGTAAGGCTGCTAATAGAGAGCACAAAGAGTGTGAGATTTCTGAAGCCCTCAAAAGTGGCCTGACCTTGACATGTATTACCTTCAGGACATCCTGGTCTGAAGACCTGCAGCGAGAAGAGTTAGTGATATCCGTGATGGAGCCATCAGCCTCAACTCCCAAAACTTTCACAGGCACAGAAACCCTCTTACCAGTGAGCACGGCCGTGTTGAGAAGCTCTGTATCCTGGAAAAGCAGAACAAAGAGCACTCAATTAACACTAAAGACATGCAAAACTATATTTTCAAAATTGACATGCTCAGAAAAAAGGTTAAAAGCAAACTTTGGTTTTCTGTCATGTATTCTACATTGTTGGGTTACATTTCATTTTAATGGTCCCCTTTAGACATTCTGCTGACGTTGCACTTACATGTCAACGAACTCTCATTAGAGCATTAGTTGAGTATGAGTAGACTGTTAGGGGTAGAGTTAATAGAATAAGGGGTTGGGGTTAGTAGAATAAGTTGACGTGTACTTATAGTCAGTAGAATGTTGGGGGACCATCAAAATACATTATTAGCAAATATTAAGCAGACAGTCTACTAATACTCTAATGCGATGTAGTTGACATGTAGGTGCAACGGTACTTATATACGACAGAAGTCTAAGGGGGACATTCAAAAAAAGTGCTACCCACTGTCGCAAATTTTGCTGAATTGTCACCATAACATGATCTACAGTAGCTGGCTAAAATATGAGGTTTTGTTAAATATGCAAAAATAAAATTAAGATTAAATACGAATCTGATGAAAACTACATACCGATCAGTAATGTTTAGGGTTGCACTTTATTTTACAGTACGTGCACTAAGAAAGTACAGGGTAGAAAAAGTCAGAATTACTGGCCCATCTAGACAGCAGAAACAATCCTAATTGAGTCCAGAATACAACAGCCAAAGTCTGAATATGTATGGCTGTAGGGGTTAAAGAGACAACTTTTCTGAGAATTTCACAGTGTAAACTGTTTAACAGCACACTAATTAAAGTATCTTAAAAAAATATCACACTAATACATCTCATAGTGTCCCATCCCTAATTAACACTGAAGTATGTACATATGGAAGAAATATGACGCACTGTAAAGAAAAAAAAATAGGCTAATACTAAGAACAAGCACTCTCATCATCTAATAAGCTTAATCTCCTTTTGGTGGCGAGTAAAATCTTAAACGGGTCAAAAATGTCAAGGCAACAATCATGGATCAGACACGCTCTGTCTGAGTTTAATACCCTAATGATTATCTTACAGTGGGCCACTGTGATGACGAACACACTAGGATGATTGGGTTTGAGAGTAGATTTAACTTCTAGACCCAACAGATGTCCACGAGTATCCTCCAAACGCAACACAACAGATGCTGACTGTGATTTGAAAAGTTACCGGCAAAATCCCACACTCTTATGCCGGTGTTATTTCAGAGACAGGGTCATGCTGTGAAACAGACCGTTCCAGTAAACAGATCTGGCAGCTAGCCGTATAATGGACGCTTGATATCAGGGAATTGTAACAATCTCATTTGGTTTAATTTGTCTTGAACATTTATATGATAAAAAGCTATATTTTTATATTTTAATGGATGCTGGTGAACTTGTAATAAAGGACTGCATGTGGATGGCTTTGGGAATTATGTGCGTGTCCTCATAAAACGAATGTCAGTTTTGTTAGGGCAAATACTGCAGTAGTTTGACCAACGGTAGGGGTGGCCATAGGAAGAGATCAAAGGGTGAAAGAAGTGGCATTGCGCCTCTGGACAATTAACACACATACACTCACAAAAACACACAGACAGAACAAAGACACATAAATCATTTATAAGAGCTGTCATTGTAGCTTTATAGTCAAAGAATTTTACACAAAGCATAACAAATACTTGTCACGCCAATGTGATTTCGTGTTCCACAGACGTCCTTACAAAATGTGACCTCACAAAACCTTACAAAAGTTAAAGGGATAGATCACCCAAAAATGACAATTCTGTCACTTTTTCACCCTCATGTCATTCCAAGTTTTCTTTATGTTTGTGTTTTCTCTATACATCATAGGAAATTAAATTCCCAGATAATTCCAGGTTTTCTATAATTGTGGGGGGATCCTACACTATGAACTGTCATTGTATGGAGAGAGATCCATGCAATAATTTCTAAAAATGTTCCATGCGATCATAACCAGGGCTTGACATTGACACCTGTCCACCCGCTGGATTTCAGCAGTGGCGTGTAATGCAGCCACTTTGGCAAGTTGAATTTTATATATAATATATAGCCTACATTTTTCAGTTATAGCCTTTTAAAAAGGCATCTGAAATAATAAACTAAGTGCAATGTAGTGTTGTCACAAATACAATTTTTTTGATACATATCGATACTGAAATATCTGAAATTCTTCCAATACTAATTTTCCACAGAAAAGATACACGATACAGCTGTGATACATGCTTCTCATCTCTCCGACAGCGAGTTGACACAAACCCGCCTCCCTCCGGATACATTTTGTTGGCGTTACAGGGCAGATTTTGTGCTTACACCCAAAGTGTGTGCACATAAAGCTACCTCTCAGGGCCCTATTTTAACAATATGAGGTGCGAATCCACTTTTACTAGTTTTAAAAGGGTTGTACCTAGTCTCTTAAGTCATGGGTGTGTTTTGGGTGTAAAATGCAAATAAACGAATCAGAGTCTCATCTCCCATTCACTTTAAAAGCCAGTTGCGCTTGCACCATGGTGGATTCGACTGAAGAAGCGGAAAGACTGAACGCTTCTCCTGAATCCTTTTATTTTTAATATTTAAAAATGTTTGTGTGCTGCTGCACGTCCAAGTGTGTGTAATAAGCAAAGTGTACGAGTTGTGCACCCGCCTATAGGTGCATATTACTAACGCGCCCTTTAAATAACAAAAAATAATACTGTTGGTCAATAGCGCAGTCGTTTTCAGTTGCCTCAAAATAGCAATGCGCCAACAATGCACCTGAACACACCTTGTTTTCAGACCAGCACACCCATGGACGAACAGATGGGCGCGAGTGCATTTGCTATTTAAACAAAATGGCGCTGGACGTGAACATGATAACTGTGTCTGGCTGAAACTAGCAAAAAACACTTGCGTCGCACCTGGCATCGCATTGCGTTGGGTGTATGATAGGGCCCATAGTATTAAGTAGAGTTGTTTTCGCTGCTTATTGTGCTTAAACAGTCAAATACACACAAAAAAATGTCAAAATGCCGGTCTTGGCAAGAATTCGCGTAAACACAGTCAGTCAGTTTTAAGTGAACGTAAACAGTTGAGAAAGAAATGTGTAACAGTCTAATGGGTCTGTGAGTCATGTCTTAAATGACAGCAGCCTAATATAGGCTACCTGCTGCCAAATTATGAGATAATATTAAAAATATCTATATGGCAGTTTTTCCCCATGGTATCAATGTCAAAACTGACGCCAGTGAAAATGCTGAGTGGCTAGTAACTTTGGAAAACTACTAGCCACAGTGGCTGGTGAGCAAAAAAGTTAATATAAAGCCCTGATCATAACAAAGTTGATCAAAGGTAAAAACAAACATTCCCAACCGTGATCAGAGGCGCTATTCCCACATAGTCTCTCTGAATGGTGTAAATCCTCATGGTCCCTTCATCCCGTATCATGTTTCCAGGCAGCTCCAGTCGCCATGTGATCATCTGGCTCTCTAACTGGTCACTCTGCTCCTCCGTCTCAAAGTCCAGTTGCAAGACCTCCAGCAGACCTCTGAAAATAAAATGTCAGGACACAGTCACATCCCAATCTCCGCAACAAGTGGCTTAAAATCAAAGACATATTGAGTCAAAGAGGACGGTGTGGAATCTTAATAATGAAAGCACAATCAGTCATCAGGCGAGATGGAGCGTCTCATCCTCTTCAGTAGCATTAAAACACTCAGCATTCTAATGAGCGTATCAGTAGGTTCATTGCAGGAGCATGATTCAGCTCACACCGCGACTTTCAGCTGGAATTTGCTTTGATAAAGTGCTTTTATATAACTAACAGAAAGGCAAAATCAAACTTTTCTACAACTTCTTATGGTTCATGCATTTCTATATGGCACAGCATAGGGTCACAGTAAAGGAATTTTTTAAGTGTCTGTGTAAAAAGCTTACATCCTTAGAGATTTAATTCAAAACTCCCTAAATCTTTATATTATATAATCTTAAATGACAATAAAGTTATATATTATTATATATATTACAATAAAGACCATTGTTGAGTCTTCAGGGGTGAAAGGTCAAGTGCATGAGCCCTGTCCCATCATCACTATGCTGTATTAAGTGTTTCCTAGCGCAGTGGAATCCTCTCCCTTCGGCTCTTCACTGGTTAATGTGGAGACCTCTGTTCTAATCTTGCAGAATGTGTCTTTAAGCTGGTCTAACATACTGATGCACCAAGGATGATTAAAGTTAAGTGGGTCGTCGCTGTAAAACATGGAAATAAGCGCTCCAGGAGAAAGTAGTCAGGAGATACCGCTTGCTGAATGGCAGTTGGTGACAACTCCCGTGTTGTAAAGGGTTTGATTTATTATAGTTTCAATGCAGTGTAAAAGACAATGTAATCACCACCATATAATCACATGATTCAGTGAACAACTGAAAGGGATTTAGCTCAGGAGATTTTATTCTGTACTGATTTTCTGTTGAGACGAGAAGTTGAAGCAGGACACATCAAAGGGCTTGTCAATTTAAAAAAAAAAAATAGCCAATCGTCTTTAGTTTTCATCTAAGCCATAAACCATGATTTGCTACTTGCTAATGCTAGTCAGAGGCAGCATTAGGTGGTTTCTTATTTTAGAGAGCATTTGATTGTACAAAACTGACACGTATAAGCACAAAATGAGTAATCAATCATTTTAGTCCATTATTTTTCGTACTTTTGGGGTCTGTAACTTTTTTTTGTTTTTGTTTTTTTTCTAGCAAGGATGCATTCAATTGATCAAAAGTGAAAGTAAAGAAATGTATATTATAACTGATTTCTAGTACAAATAAATGCTGTCCCCCAAAATATTAAGCAACACAATTGTTTTTTAACATTGATAAGAAGCGACATTTGTTGAGCATCAAATCAGCATATCGCAATGATTTCTGAAGGATCATGTAACACTGAAGACTGGAGTAATGATGCTGAAAATTCAGCTTTAGAATCACATGAGTAATTTACATTCTATTTTTAAATTGTAAATCTTTCAAAAATATTTAAAAAATATTATCGAACGCAATCTTTTGAACAGTGGTGTAAATCTGCAACAAGATTATTTTGCCAAATGAATCTAGTACACTAGATGACTTCAAAGTTAACATACATTGAATAAAAGCCACAAAAGTCCAATTTAAATGTAATGGGGTCTTTAAAAATAATCAAATTAAAGAATAAATCAAGAGTAATATCACTTTTGATTCCTGTAAATCTGAAACCATTTATGATAAATGTCAGGGCAGATGGAGCTCTTCAATATTGACCAAAACAATTGGCAGTGTGTTACAAGATGCTAGATATATAGAACTATATAATGTATATAGTATGCTACTATAGTATAGTATGGTACGGTACGGTACATGATATACACTATAATCTGCAATAATAATAACACTGAACAAGAATCAATAAGACCAAGAGAAATATGACACCCAGATGGAGGCTCTTATTAACAAGATGCTCACAGTTTTCAAGACGCATTTGAATTGGATCCAAAAACACTCGAAACTCTTTATATAAAAACCAAGCCGATCGCTCCCCTGCTTAGATACACAGAGGTAATATGAACTCAAAGCTCATTCTTTTTAATAACAGTGGAGGAGTTTTCTGTGGTTACCAGCAGATGAGGTGATGGAAAGATATCACATTTTGATGAAGTTATTTTCAGTCGCTTTCCGCATGAATACCTACGTTACAGAATTGATGTGTGCCATTAATCATGAAATCGCAATGTGGCGAGATTTTCTCTGAAGCTTAATAAGTGTCTGTACAGGGTAAACGCAGTTAAATGGCACCTTTTTAACCAGAAAAAGATGGTTCTTAATTTTCATTCAAAATACCATCCTGCGAAAGGCGAACAGGTTGCCTGAACATCTGTTAGTACCTGAACAATGAGGGGGGAAAGAAATTAGAAGTGTGTTTTTTTTTGTCAAAAAATAATTTTGCAATCTGTCACTTAATTCTCACAGTTTCAGAGGAAACAGACTCCATCTGGCAATGTGCAAGGGCATAAAAAGCTTTTTAGCGATTAAATGTCTTTGAAATGTGAGTTAGGGAGAGTGCGGTTGAGTGGTTTCTAAGAATGACGAGAGTGATGCAGCGAGGGCTTGCCTTCTGCTAGCAAATGTGCTTTTCTTCTGGCAGGACACAGAGATGGTTTGGGCGTCACTTCCTCTCCCAGGTTCCAGAGTGATGTCCCATAGGTGCGCGTCGCTGGGTCTGGCTGTGCTGAATGACATGCCTTTTCTGGATGTGGCTCTGTGAGAAAGAACACACAAACACACAGATGCCATCAATGGAAAGGTCTCAGCCTCAGGCGGACGCCTATAGTCTGCTTACTGAATGCCTGAAGCATATTGCACACACAAATGAAAACAGCTGGATGAAATAATCAGTTGCAATCTTATTGGCTGGTGCTACACAACTTGCATTAGGCGAAACTAGGAAATGAAAATGTGTTTAGAGTTTTCTTACGCTCAGCAAGTCAACATTTTTTTTAAATAATAAATACAGTATAGTGAAATATTCTGACAATCTGAAATAACTGTTTTACATGTTAATATACACTCACCTAAAGGATTATTAGGAACACCATACTAATACTGTGTTTGACCCCCTTTCGCCTTCAGAACTGCCTTAATTCTACGTGGCATTGATTCAACAAGGTGCTGAAAGCATTCTTTAGAAATGTTGGCCCATATTGATAGGATAGCATCTTGCAGTTGATGGAGATTTGTGGGATGCACATCCAGGGCACGAAGCTCCCGTTCCACCACATCCCAAAGATGCTCTATTGGGTTGAGATCTGGTGACTGTGGGGGCCATTTTAGTACAGTGAACTCATTGTCATGTTCAAGAAACCAATTTGAAATGATTCGAGATTTGTGACATGGTGCATTATCCTGCTGGAAGTAGCCATCAGAGGATGGGTACATGGTGGTCATAAAGGGATGGACATGGTCAGAAACAATGCTCAGGTAGGCCGTCGCATTTAAACGATGCCCAATTGGCACTAAGGGGCCTAAAGTGTGCCAAGAAAACATCCCCCACACCATTACACCACCACCACCAGCCTGCACAGTGGTAACAAGGCATGATGGATCCATGTTCTCATTCTGTTTATGCCAAATTCTGACTCTACCATCTGAATGTCTCAACAGAAATCGAGACTCATCAGACCAGGCAACATTTTTCCAGTCTTCAACTGTCCAATTTTGGTGAGCTTGTGCAAATTGTAGCCTCTTTTTCCTATTTGTAGTGGAGATGAGTGGTACCCGGTGGGGTCTTCTGCTGTTGTAGCCCATCCGCCTCAAGGTTGTGCGTGTTGTGGCTTCACAAATGCTTTGCTGCATACCTCGGTTGTAACGAGTGGTTATTTCAGTCAAAGTTGCTCTTCTATCAGCTTGAATCAGTCGGCCCATTCTCCTCTGACCTCTAGCATCAACAAGGCATTTTCGCCCACAGGACTGCCGCATACTGGATGTTTTCCCTTTTCACACCATTCTTTGTAAACTCTAGAAATGGTTGTGCGTGAAAATCCCAGTAACTGAGCAGATTGTGAAATACTCAGACCGGCCCGTCTGGCACCAACAACCATGCCACGCTCAAAATTGCTTAAATCACCTTTCTTTCCCATTCTGACATTCAGTTTGGAGTTCAGGAGATTGTCTTGACCAGGACCACACCCCTAAATGCATTGAAGCAACTGCCATGTGATTGGTTGATTAGATAATTGCATTAATGAGAAATTGAACAGGTGTTCCTAATAATCCTTTAGGTGAGTGTATAATGTAATGCTTTTGAGTTGTTGGATTTTTTTTTTGATACAGCTGTCATAATTATCCAACACCTATTCAACACTGCTGTTTTTAAGTCACGTATTTGTATGGTATGGTACAAAATTGTGTTAAAACATAATTAAGCTTTGAAAATTCTATAACAAAATTGAATTAGCTTGTGTTGTTTCACATACATACATTTAGCCCATGCATATGCTAAAGTTGAGTAGCAAATATAGCCAAGTCAAAAGAGTTCTCACAAAAGCTTTAGAGAACACATTGTTTTATTACATTAGAAAGTCTATGGCTACAAGAAGATTTCCAAAAACACTAAAAGTTCCTAGAGACACAGCTGGCAGCCTCATTCAAAAGTTTAACATTTGTTGTACCAGAAAAACGTTGAAGAAGTGTTGAAGAAAAAGGACAATATTATTAAGGGGAATAAAATGTTTGGTCAGAGCAACTGAGAAAAACCCTCAATTCGCTGCCCAAGACTTGCAAGATGAAAGGAGGAAAAACATTTCAATGCAGAGCATAAGAAGAACACTAGACAAGCATGGCCACTCTTGAACAAGAAGAAAAGCAGACTTGAATGTTCATTCATTTGGATAGACCTGTGGAGTTCTGGAAGAATGTTTTATGAAGTAATGTGACCAAACTGGAACTTTTTGGACCCATGGATCAGCGGTATGTCTGGTGCAAAAAAGGCAAAGCTTATGAGCTGAAGAACACCTTCTCCATGGTCAAACATGGAGGTGGTCCAGTCTTGTTTTGGGTGTGCTGTGCTGTTGCAGCAAGTGGAAATCTTGACTATATGAAGGACATCATGGGTTCTTTGATATATAAATCCATTTTGGCAAAGATGGTGATGCCTTGGGTGCAGAGACTGAAGATTGATGATCAATGGACTTTCCTAAAGGACAGCCATCCCAAAATATACATCCAAATCTTCTGAACCTTGGTTCAGGGATCAGTAGAATGTTCTAGAGTGGCCTGTACAGTCTTCAGATTTAAATCTCATTGAAAATATTTGGAAGAATTTTAAGAAAGCTAAAGGATATCAGTGATCTGGAAGCTTTTTCAAGCGAGGAATGGGCAGAGATTGCAGTAGAGCGCTGACAGAAGCTTCTAAGCACTTACAGACAGCGTTTATGGGGGTTCTGCACAAAATTTGTCTTTTGGGGATTGAAAAATGTTGTACATGAATGTTTAGAGCCAATTTGTTTTTGTTTTTTTTTGTTTTTCATTTTTCATCAACTTTACATTCTCAGAATCACTCAAATGTGTATTAATAAACTTTCTATAATAGTTTACTGATGCCTTTGTTGAATTGTTTCTCTGCAATAAAATGTCTTGCAGGTCAAGGGGGTTGAATCATTTTGACTGCAACTATAAATGTCTTTACTGTCACTGTAAAAAAAAATCTGACTGACCCAAACTTTTGAACAGTAGTGTAATGAACTACTTTTCCAGATTTGAAGCACAATCTCGACGTCCATGAGCAGAACTGTATATTTGGCTTCTAATAATCTAGTAATCTGAATGTATTACTTCTGGATGGACATACATTCTGATTACAAAATCTACACTTTATTATTGCAGTATCTACTACTTTAGATAAAATAGCATGTTAAAACAAACTGTGATTAGTTGCTTTTTATACAAGTAAAATAAAACTTTGCTCTCTGGGTTTTCTTTTTTTTTTTGTGACCAGAGAAAGATACTGTACAAACTTGACCAGGGGCCAGTTGCATAAACATAGCCTAGCAATTAGATAGGTCTTTTTCAGATTCAAATTAGACCTATCTACCTTTTTACATAACTGACTTTAAAAAAAAAATGATGACCCATCTTGGCAATACTGAAAGGAAAAACGCACACACGCTCACACAGTAAACATTGATGTATACAATGAACATGTCCAGTACTAACTGAATGTTTGCTAGAGGGCATGTGTGTTAAAGATGCTGACCTGCGCATTGAAAGGTTGAGGTGGAAAACTTTCACCTTTCTGATGGACAGAAAATCAACACATCTCAAGCCCATCTGCATTGACATCCCTTTCCATTCAACCTGACTCGTGGCCACATTTATAAAAATAAATAAACAAACAAACAGCATGTACAAATTTGTTAATGGTTGTCGAAGGAGATATAAATCCTGTTCATAAGACCTGCTAACCACGGGTTGAGGTCAGCCAGCATGGCTCTCTATTCCCTGTTTCACTTGCCAGTTATAAATCTTGGCTCAATCTCTGTTGCAGAAAGCGTGATTGGACATTTAACAATGTTGTATTCATCAAGGGTGTAGAGTGAGTTTGCCGCTCTGGAGAATTTAATCTTTCTGTATCCTTTGGCTTGGGCCAACACAACCACATGTCCACCATTCAATTTAAAGCCAGAGCTAAATGCTTCTTTTCTCCTCTGTTTTTTTCCTGTACTGTATCTCTCAGCTTTATCCACCAGCCAGACAGTTCGTCGGCCACTCCTCTCCACTGATGGGACTTAGAGACCATGGAATCTTGCCACGTGAGAATCTTCCAGACATGTGCTAGAGTCAGGCATCTCGGGAAGCATGGCCAGAGAAGAAACAGGTTACGGTGGGAGAAGTAGAATGAGAGTGGCTGACAGCATCGTGATTATCTTTCCTCAACCCCTCATCAATTTCTCTTTTTTTTCTGTTTCATGGCACACACTTCAATTCTGCCACAAAAACAACATATTGTCATGCAGCAGATCTCAAATGATTCATTAGCGATGCGCACAATGAGCCTGTGCATTAAATGACACATGCATATGTGCATTTTAATGGTTATTTCACAGAATGCATGGTGTGATAAATACACATGGGCTTTTATCTGGTATTGAGCAGAAATACATGATATCAATGCTGCTATCAGTTCATGTCGCATTTAGATCTCTAGGATAGCACAAGTCTATCAACCCCTGGGACTCAAGGTAGAGGGATCAGAGTCTGTCTTGACCCATTTTGTGTTGTCATCATCTTCAGTGCAGGCGTGCAATTTTTAGAGACAGATGACGCCCTCGGTTGGATAATCCAAACATTTTTAATTCCAGGGAAATGAAGAGAAACAATGAAAGCTTGAGAGGAAAATAAGAGTAAGGGAAAAAAGAAATTGCAATACAGAGGGAGAGAAAGAGAGAGAGAGCGTTCTGTTTTTGTCTGCCGGGGAAAGAAACACTGTATGCATGAGTGGCAAAAGAATTCAGTCAAATCTATAATGAGGATCTTGATGGAATAAATCTCTGACACAAAATTAAAGACAGACGAGTATTGATGTGGAGCTGCATGGTGCTGCCTGCAGGATAGAATAGAATAGAATAGAATAGAATAGAATAGATCACATTAATAAGTGAAATGCAGTGCTTAACAGATTAATAGATTTAACCGATTTTGTTGTGTCTATTCAAATATGAATGAAAACAAACAAATATGAATGAAACAAAACATGTATCTACATAAATGTACATTAATGATCTGTTAACCAGTAGAATAGAATCACTTCTTAATACTAATTAATAAGAAATATTATAATACAAATATTATCTAATGCTTAATGGATTAATAATTTGTTAAAATATATAAATATTTATAGAAAATATTTTGATTAAATTTACAATAATAGTTTGATAAACAGGATAGAACCACATCATCATTTTCATTAATGAGCAATATTATAATCAAACAATATTAATTAATATTTTTTAATAAAAAATAAAAAATAAACATTTATAATGTACTTAAATGAGTAGAAAACAATAGCAATAGAACAATTTCATAATAATGTTCATTATTGAGTAAAATTACATAATAACTATTATATAATGCTTGGGTCAATAGTCAATAACATATTCAAATATATGGTAGAAAAAAACTTTTCTAACTATATGCTGTTAACCTGTATGAATAATCCATTAAGCAGAATAGAAAAAGAACCACTTCATTGCAATCATTAATAAATTATACTATTTTAAAAAATGACATTATTTATAGATTAATTATTTGTTAAGTAGTGGAATAAAATAAAATAGAATAGAATAGTTTTGATAGAACAAACACTGTTCTAATAAACAACAATAATAACTGTTTGTATCCTGTGTATTCTGTGTGGCGTAAAATAAATGTAAATAAAAGTTATTTTCCAAATTTTTTGTCATATTAGAAATAATGTTTGTTGTGCTGCACAGCACACGACACTTCTTAACTTGTGATGTCTGATGGGAGTCTGAGCTAGACAATGTAGCCCAGATAGCCTCCAGTTGAAATAACTTTCTGGTGAAAAGAGAGCAAATCTCTGAAGGGTTAAAGACTTCACTAATTTTCAATCAGTGTGTGGATTATCTATCATAACCTCAGGGGTCTGAACTCAATCTTGGAGAGAGTAGTGAAGTGGGGCAGAGATTTTTCCCCAGATAAAATCAATCTCTTCGGGATACCAGCCTTTACCTCCCTTTACTGCTAACACTGAAAGCGAATGTCCATTTGAGTCAGGGCCGGGGGCAAAGTAAACCCTATCAGAGCTGAACGAAGAGCTGCAAGGATATTGGGGGCTCAGGTGGTATATGGGGCTCAGCTGCCGGTCAAAAGTATATCTCAGACCAGAAGCAGGGTTTCTCAACTTCCTAAAATAATCAGCACAAATCAAAGGGAGATTTCACAGTAGGTTCGATTGACACCAGAGTTTGGTTCATTTGGATGATGTGAATGCTGTTTTGCAAACTCGAATGAGCACCTGTGAACTGTACCCGAGTCTGCATCAAAAATGCAAACTCCAGTACAGTTCACTGCTGATATGAACGAAATTGTACTAAATTGCGGAAGAGAGCCACTATTGATGAGGTATGATTCAATAAAACTGTGTTCTCACTCACTATAATTTTTGCTAGCCTTTAGCAGAAAATGACTCCTGCGTTCTTTAGAAAATTTGCCGTACATTCGCGGCAGATTTACGCAAGTGCCATTATGTGCTGATACTTTGAAAACAGAGGTTCAAAAAACAAAATATAAATGTGAGGTGAGGTGAGCAACACTTCTCCTGCATTGTCATTACCATGTAACGGGGTAAAAAGCTGCTGCTTTGATGAAGCAAACGCACCACAATTCCGACCCCAATAATAATATATATAATGTGATCAAATGTGATACACCCATATA
Source organism: Rhinogobio ventralis (assembly GCA_039654625.1). NCBI lineage: Eukaryota > Metazoa > Chordata > Actinopteri > Cypriniformes > Gobionidae > Rhinogobio > Rhinogobio ventralis. Next base: position 15,092,412 of record CM077208.1, on the reverse strand, counting down.
ATGTGAACACAATCCAGCGGGGGCACGGAGAGCAATCAAACTCAAGTTTATACCAGGCAATCAAACCAAATGTGAAAGCATCCAAAGTCTCAAATCAGTCTAACCATATTGTCAAAAGAAAATCTAAATTCAACTACTCTATTTACTTACAATATGAGTCAGAATACAATTTACCTCATCAGTTCTTGAGGACATTTTCCCCTCACAGTTGCCTTCAAAACAAATGCAAACAAACTTCTAAGAAAAACAACAGCTTTGCCAACACAGGAAAGAACAATACCTTTAGTCCAAAAAATGCCTATAATAGCAATTTCACTCATTTATGTGTTCTTTCTCTGTTGATGTGGGTTTAGTTAGAAAAAATTGATTGCACTGTGTGTTTTTGTACGATAGAGCTCTCGCTGTAATGTTCACTTCTGCCCAAAGGACTTAAGTAGTTATTAGGTATTTGTTTTCTTGCTCCATTAAGTTGATGCATTATTTATGGGGAGAGAAGCCACACAAACAATGCAATGTTAAGAAATGAATGCAACCAAATAATTTCCCCATTATTTTGCCATTTATGGAAGAGTGCCTTTGAAACTCCTCCAGTTGGAAAAGTGAATTGAGCCGGCACAAGGTTATTACATTCCGGTAATCTGTATACTGAGTGGGACTGTTACATTCTCTTGATTATAAAGTGGCATGACTGTAGTGTTGCATACTTATTAAATTTGAGCTAAGCTTCTAGGGCATTTGACACATCTGTTGGCTCTGTGCCACACTTCTATTCCAAATGGGACATCTCAATCCTCAACGCAACTTCTCTTCATCTTATTTTAGCCTGACCAAAAGTCTCTTTCAGGAAAACAGTTGACATTTGTTGTGCCTTCTGAGAAAACCATATAATCCTGAACAGAGTAAATCCAATTTCTTTACATTGCATTATGTGTAAAGATTTTTTTTTGCAGATAGCAGTATGTGAAATGATTATAGCCTAAAAGACAGGTTAATTCTACCAGAAACTTGTTTATGCTATATTTTGTAGTAAAGCAATCTTCTTTAATTTAAAATAAATGCACCCACTCTAATTAAAGGGATAGATCAACAAAAAAATGAAAATGTTTGGACCAAATTTGGACCCCACTGACGGGCAAAAACAGTTCACAATATCAAAAGAATAAAGTAATTCATACAGGTTTGGACCAACAAGAAGGTGAGTAAATAATTTTTGGGTAACTATTTCTTCAAGCAAAATTGCCAGATAAGATGACATCAACCTACCCGAGTATGAAATGTTCAACCGGTGATGTACTTGATAGGAACACGTAGAAAGTTGCGGTGTCTGTGGTCTTCAGTGGTTTCGAGGACGTCTGGATGATTACGGCTCCTCCAAGGCGCAAGCGCATAAACGTGGGGTTTCCTGGAGGTGATCGCAGGAGATTTACAGTCCCAATCCTCTTCATGGAAGTTCCATAGTTCTGCCGTCCCAGGTCACCATGCTGTGGACCCCTTCTTATTTTGCTCTCTTGGGGGACACACTGTCCACTGGGACTGGGTCTGATCTGGTAGTAAAGTTCAGCAACATTTCCTCTTTGATCACCTCTCTGCTCCCAACTCGACCTGCCACCTCCAGGGTTGAACCACGCTGGCTCAGGCTTCAGGTGCACCAAGCAGAAGCCACCATCTGCCGAGATGGAGCAGCTGTCCCTGACCTCCCTGGATTCCCAGACGGCGTATGCTGTAACACAAACGTACCCTGCTTCATTCTGCCCTGGTATATTTTGGATAGCCCCCTCGCTTATATCGTCCCTATTACCGGTCGCATAAAACAACACATACAAGGCAGGTGTAGATGATCGTACTTGATGGGCCAGAATAAACGGTCGGATCCTGGGGCCAGTGTGGACCATATGCAGTGGTATACACTGCTCCAAAGACATTGGACCATAGCTGACATTGATTGCCGGCTGGCCATCCAGTCCAGTGAGGATGAAAGGTTGCCTTTGTGCCTGCAGGCTGGAGTTGTCCATTACATCCTGACTTGTCTCTCTGAGGAGGAGGTAGTCTGCATTGATGATTTGAATGTTCACACTTGGAAGAACAGTGAGAGAGGACAGGGAACTTGGGTCATCTGACAATTCCAAAACCTTCATTCCTTGAGGACACAATGAATCAAATTAGATTAGCATAACAGAAAGACCTACCTAAGAAGAATGAATGGTATTTTCCAGTAAATGTTGTACACATCACATGACCTTGCAGCAAAATAACAAAATAAGTTTAATTGGATACGCAATCTTTTAGGCAAAAATAGATTTAGAATATTCCAACTAATTTGAGTTAATAAAGCATATCTATTTTGCTATCCTTATTTTGTATGATTAATGTTTTTCCATTTTATTATTTGCATTTCTTCCTATCAGAACAGATCTGAAATGCATTTTCCCACCAGTTGTGAATGACTGTTCTGTTCTATAGGAAGCTGTACTATTAAAATCTTTCATTCAAAAACGCTGTAAAAGCAAGGTTACTTTCACAGAATATTATGCTTGGTAAATATGCTATCAAAATGTTTTTTATGTTTCTAGACAGCTATACCTCAGTGCTCTTGCAATTGCTACAGAGTTGTATTTTGGAGAGATCATAAGCTATATGGCATTCCTTCCTCATTCTGTTGCTTTTTGAACCTCTACTCAGAACCTCTGCTAGTCTATAATCTTTTCAGAAAACATTTCCATAGATTTAAAGAAAGATTTACTTCAATAGAAAGTATTGGGGGGGGGGGGGGGGGAATAGTCAACATCACTCTGATCAGGTGTACTGTGTGTCCGGACAAGCAGCTTGTCAAATCACTCATCTGGCAGAGATGCTTTAACCTTTACCTTTTGACAGGCTGCAAGGGCTACACTGCCTTCTGATTGCTAAAGTGCCACATTGAAAAGCTGAAGGTTGATCTTGACATGCTGTGCGTTTTTGGAGGAGTTTGTCAAATGCTGGTCCGTGTGTCATACGTGAATGTGATTGCTATTCCTAAAAGAAAATCCTTCTAGTGCAGCAACAACAAATCACAACAATTTAGCCACGTTTTAACACTGCAGGAACTTTCCTTTGAAACTTTGGGGTGATACTCTGTGTGTTTCAACTGCAGGGACCAGGGTCTAAATTAAAATTTCCCCCTCAAAACGTCCCTGCTTGTGAGGTAGAACTTTTATAAAGTTCAGGAACTTTCGGGGCTGGGACTTGAGTTCACGCAGCATTTTATTTCAACCTAAAAGTCTATTGCGGTGCGTGCAGTAAGAGTTGTTTGCTATTCGAATCAACAATGGAGTTTAAAAAATACGACCGATGGACCGACGACGAGGTTCAGGATTTATTACGTTTATATGCGGAGGACGAAATCCAGTGGAAACTGGAAAGTCATGCGCAGTCCTATGTCACCGGACTAAACTTCACCGAACTTTAGACCGCGATGGAAACGCAGACAGCAACAGGTCTGGGGGAAAAAAAGTTCCTGGGACAAATTGTTCTGGGTAATTTCGGTGGAAACTGGGCTTTAGAGAAAACCTTCATTATATTTGTATGTATTTAAATACACATTCTGCTAAAATACTGCACATATTGCATTTACATTATATAGGGTATCTGAATAGAGGCTAGTGTTAAGTATGCTAACACTTAAACTGAGAAAAAGGGCTTCAGAGTTTTGTGATTGAATTTTTTGATTGATTTGATTTTGATTTTTTTTTTTTTTCTCTTAATCTGAGCATAGTTGAGCCAAACCCATCTGTCACAGGACAGATCATATCAAAGAAACCTGACTTTGCAGTATAGCCAAAGCCAATACTGTTTTACGCTCTAACAGCTAGAAGAGACGGCACACTGTATTAATAAAAATATGTAATATAATAAACTAGAAAATATGACAAATTGCACAAAAAAAAAGTGACGAAAATGGCTAATGGCTGACAAAGCGGTAACCAGAGTGTCAATTTTTTTGCACTTGTTGGCCTCTAAACAAAAGCTTTTGTAGTTTTTAGCTTTCAAGTGGTTTTATCTGCTTGCATTTGATCTTACACACCTGACACTGTATGTGTACCTGGAATAGTTGTTAGTATAACAGTCGCTGTAAATTGTGTATAAAAGCTTCCATGCACAACTCCCAGGATGACACTTGAAGGTGATCAACTTCCAATTAAAAAAATAACATATGTAAATAAGGTCAAAGCACTAAGCAGAGACATTTAAGCATTATAAGACTGTATAGTTCTTAGAGCAGATCATTGGGATGATAAAATATAGCATATTGTATGAATTTATAGACAATCCCTTACTTCTGTTAGCTAGTAAGGTAGTCAAATCTACCTTAATTTAGGTTTTCGGTATACTATAACAAATCTAACTGACATTAAAGTTCGGTAAAAAAAAAAAGAAAGTAATAAGTAAATAATCTACTGATAATGTCTTGTTTCAGCTTTAATTTCCAGTCTGCTAAACAGGTTACCGCTGTCTAGCAACCTACATGACGTTAATCCATGCGATAAATCATCCTACTGGAATCCAATTGACTGACTGACTAAACAATACAGTATATTTGAATCTCAGAATCTCATGTGTGAAAGTGATGTTTCAAAGTAGGTTAATGGCTGAGCCCGAGGGGGAAAAAAGGACTAGTGTCAGTGCACTGTCTAAGAACATTAGGCCAAACATGACTGAGTTTGCACAGCTCAAACTAGGACTGAGCCTCTGCACTGATGACAAGCCTATTTGTCAGACTCTCTCATTTATAAATTGCTGCTTTTGGCATTACTAAAAACTCCACAGCATATAATTTTCAAAATTAGGAGCTTTCCAAGCAGGGTTTTATTCAACGTGAATCAAGACAATTGATGAAAATTTCCCTACTCTCAGTTTCACTATTAAAAACCATGGTGCAGACTTCAAAACAACTGTGATAAAGTTTGAATTCCACTATTAAATAATCCACTTAAAGTAATAACTAAGCAGCTATTTGCATTCTGTAGTTAATTATATAAGCAACTTGTAATTAAATCTATATTTACTTTTTATGCAAAGCGATATTCATAGCCAAAGTAACATTTATATTAATGTGCTCAGCTGATGCTTGCTTAAGTGCACTTACAAAAAGTTACATCCAGTAAAGTTCACAACTCAGGTTACAATTTAAATATGCAAAAAACTGATATTAATGCAAACTTTTTCAGAGGTCTTTCATACTCTCATTCTAAAATCATCCATGATAAATGAGCAGATATGGCTATTTGTAGCTGAACAACTGCAATAGAGTCCATCTCTACCTGGATAGTCTGATGTATGATATGATATGAAATTATATAGAAATGTTCAGCATGTGAGAGGTCTTACCTTCTGCACAGGATAGACACAACGCTATAAACATCAACAACATTGTGCTCGTCTGCACAAATCAGTCCAAACTAGAGCCTAAATTACTTTATTCCTCTAATGCATTCCTTAAAAAAAATAACAGTAAAAACAGAAGAAAAAAAGCTAAAATTTTAAATTTTAAAATTTTAAAAATCAAGGAAAGAAAGTGACCATGCTGCCCTCACATGACATGGAAAATAAAAAGAGTTATCAAGGTATAAAATCAGACTCAAGCTGGATCACTGATGAGTTTGAAAGAAACAAAAAACATGTAAAAGTTAAGCTTTGCGCTGTACCGATTCACGTGCTGCTGCTTCTGGACCTCAAATTCATCTGAGTCTGAACCATTAGATGTCACGAGCGTAATCCTCTGCCAGTTAAATACATGTGTCAATCGCGCCTGTCAGTGTTCTCTTCAGTGACATGTGGACGGACATTTAGCAACATCTTACTTAAAATATGATCCTTAAACGAGCGACAGTCCATTTAAAACATTTTACAGCCTATGCAATGTTTACTTATTGTTAGGAATAAAGTAGTCGTAGTTGTTGCATGGTCTACATAGGTTATGGTTGCGTAAATGTAAATTATCCAAGCGAAAACTGTGAGTATAAGACTAAAAATATGTAAATAACATTATTACTTAAACTTTGTGTCCGGCTGTTCAGCAGGTGTGTTGTGCAGCTCACAAACACTTCAGTCGCTTAGATGAGTGCTGTGGTGTGTGCGCAAACCCCCTGTTGACCGTCAAAGTAGTCGTAAACTAAAGCACACTTCAGCTACGCACAGGAAAACTGGACATTCTTAATAAAGGCAGGCAAGCGCAGCGTGACATAACGTAAGAAAAAGGGTCATTCTATAATTGCGGGTACATCTCATGTCCGTGGTGTATATTTTTAATATATTTCCATAAACATAAAGTACAAAGTAAAGTACATAGTACAAAATTATATTTTCCCCAGTCACAAAAACCTATATCTTTTGTTCAAACATGAGGTTCATATCACATAGAACCCTGGTATTCAAATGTCCGATTTTGTAAAGTTGCTCATTCTAATCTGCATTTAAGCATGAAAATTATCTCAATTCTCAATAATAAATTAATTTTATAGTTTTACCTTCAGTTAAATTAGATAATCAATGCATTAGGTTGTGCTCTTCAAAAATAATAAGTGTTTATTGTGATACCTTATTTTATGCTTGTCCAAAAAAACATTGTCAACTAAGTTACCCACTAGGAAAACCCCCTTCAAAATGAAATGGATTGTCCCAATCTCACATAATTTGCACAGTGTGATGTCATCTCGGCTGCGTCCGAAAACCTAGGCAGCTGGCTCGTTGCCTCGCGGCCTTATCAGACAATAACTTGCAAGGCAGTGTTTGTGCATGGAAGGCACCTCACGAAACTGATTTCGGACATACTTCTTAGTCAGTGTTACAGTTTAATGATCTAGGCTACAGCAAAATAGAGAGAGCTTTGGTGAGAACTAAATAAATATTTAATTACTACATTAGTAATTTCGCTAGAAATGACATCAGAAGTGGAAAATGTTGGTAAAAAAACTTTTACACACAAACTGACCAGCAAATGCAACTTTCGGACGCCATCTTTTTTTACCAGCTCAACTGTCACAGAAAGGAAAGCACAGGATTGTGGGATATCAAAGGCAGCGAAGGATACACTTATTCTGCCTTCAAAAATCAATCAGATGAAGGTTTCTCAGGAGACAGGAAGTGAAGCTAACATTAGATTCGGACGTGCCTTAATGCCTTCCTACCTTGAAATGTGTCCTCCGAAGGCAGCATTTTCCAGGTTTCGGACGCAGCCCTCATCTTGAAGCACACGGATAAAGGACTAAAAGTTGGGTCCTCTCTCTTTTCCATAATATTAGTTAAAAAAGCAAACCTGTGTCAAGAGTGGATTATTTGACTGTCCACAGTGTTACATAAGTATTATTACTGCAAATTTTAACAACAACAATTTACAAAAACTTATGTTATGTTTATGAAAATATATTTCTAAACATACCATGTGCTCAGTGGTTCTAGGCTTCCATGTTGAGTATAGGCCTACAATGCTAAAAATGTCAACTAAGTTACCTGTCAACTGTGTTACCCAGTAAAGGTAACATAGTGGACAGTAGCAAACTGTTACACGTGGTGAAACTCAGGGACTAAGGCGAGAGGATCCAAATGCAGATGAGTTTTAATAGTATAATTACTATAATTAGAAACCATGAACAGGAGAGAACCAAACACATAACAGCCATCAAAAGACAAGACTAGACCTAAAACATGAGAAAACACTGGGGTATTTATACACAAGTTAACCAGGGGCTGACGAGGGATAGGTGTAGGTGATTTGTTTACCCTTTAAACCAAAGTATACTTCACTTTTTACGTGTACGCGTGGGTCAGCGTACAGTGCGCGTGATGCGAATTTCGTCATCAGAAGAGTACACACGTATTATACGCGCACCGCTGGATTTTTGTAACCACGCATACTTTGCATGCGCACTGCGCAGGTCGCACATGCGCATTTAATTTTTTTGCAGTATTCACATAGGTTGTAACTCGTGGCGAGAGATCGCTTAAAACTGCGCATGTGTCAAACGTATGTATACGTATACGAATCAAAAGAAGTATACTTTGCCAGGCTGTGTGCTTGACTGTGCGCATACGCTTGTGTCCGCGTAAAAAACTTTCGGCTTTATACCTTACACCTTGACCTTGTTGGCATGGTAACTAAAAGGTGGTTGCTATGGAGACAAACAAGGCAGCAAGGCAAACAGGTGCTGTGTTCGAAATCGCCCCCTATACCCTCATTCACTATTCCCTACATTACTCCACTAACATAGTCCACTTGAAGGAGTGAATGAATATGAAACATAGTTTCTGCTTCATGTTTAATAATTATTTGAAAACTGGCAGCTCCAATAGTAGGCTAAAGATTTATCTTGAACTCTGCCATGGAAACTAGCATGTACAAACCGTAATTAAACAATTTAATAATCAATTAAAAAGGAATTTATACCTGTATGATATTATGCTGGACCAGTGCGGTTTGGAAAATGGATGAATGGATGACTCAGCTGCTTTTCTGGTGAGACGCGGGAATTCATTCAGCGTGTGGCTATCACAGTGCATTATGGGTATTCTCAAGCCGTTAAGCATACATCAGTACACTCGTTTTTGCGGTGCATTGTGGGATTGAATAAGTGCACTTAATAACGTCCACAATAATTTCGGACACCACTACAAATGGCTGTCCCCTCAAATAGTGCCCTATTCAAGGGTATAGGGGGTGATTTCGGACACAGCCAAGGACAGGAACTAAACAAAGGAAGTAAACATTTCTAATGTCCAGTCAACTGTGTAACTTTTGTCAACTATGTTTCCGTGTGGTCAACTGTGTTACTACAGAGTTTTTAATTTTCAAAAATACCCAGTTGCCTACTGTACAACATGTTTAGTGTTATAAGATTACCAGAGGTGTCCTTTGTCTATGAAGGTATTTTTCTTCTAAAACAGTATATACAAATTGGACTTGTTTGAGATAATTTTAGGACCATTTAGGTACTTTTGTGAAAATAGAGAGGTATTATACCTCTAAATATTTTTTCCATAAAGTGTTAATGATTAAAACATTTTATTTTGGTAAGTGGATACATAATCTGTCAGTCAGGCGACTATTTAAATTGCAGGTATTTTTCCAAGCTATATGAACAAATACTTATTTTGTTAGTAACATAGTTGACCAGAATATATCTAACATAATAGAATAAGTACTTGATTTTAAGGGTTTTATGTAAGGTCCTGTTTGTGTTTTGGGAGGGAAAAAAAACTTGATTTCTTCACATTGTCAACTTTCAAATGCACCCCTAATTATAGAATGACCCAAAAGTTTGCTTTAAGTTGTTCATTAAAATTAATAATTGTTACATGTTGAACTTTTGCAAATTGTGGAGTGGGCAAGGCTAATTCACACGTTTTACTCTGGTGAAAGTAAATTCATGTATACTGTAGATTGTAGACACATACCTAAGTTTTAACATTTCCATTGTTGGTGCCAGGCCCCATAGGAAATACATTTTACGGGCATTTTGTTACACTAAGTTGTCTCACAATGGAACCTATATCTGGAATTGAACAGCCGAGCTTTGCCAATTGTCTCAAAATTTGTCATGACTTTCTCATGGTTACTGTGACTTTTTATTATGTTTTACAGGAGCTATTTTAAATAACAATTAAATATAATATAATTAACCTTTTCATGCATGAATTATGATAACCTCAGTCAGGATTTTTTTCCTATGTGTTTTTATTGCTCTTAAGGCATGAAAAACAAGATTTGAAATTATATTTTTTTACACATATTTTTCAAAGAGATTTTCAGATGTCCATTCCATCAGAGATCTCTACAACCTGTCAAGGTACAACTGTGGAAACCCAACTCAGATGCTCCCTCTAGTATACCAGAGTATGTCGATTGACCCTTATTAGCTGATAATTATGATTATGTTCAAGATGGACACATTTCTACCATAGCTCTCCTCTGAGAAAACCTAGCAATCAGGTGTTTTCAATCTCATCTGAAATGAGCAGTGTTGGGGGTAACGCATTACAAGTAACATGCATTACGTAATCCGATTACTTTTTGATGTAAGGAGTAAAGTAACACATTACAAGTAACATGCATTACGTAATCAGATTACTTTTTGATGTAAGGAGTAAAGTAACACATTACAAGTAACATGCATTACGTAATCAGATTACTTTTTGATGTAAGGAGTAAAGTAACACATTACAAGTAACATGCATTACGTAATTAGATTACTTTTTGATGTAAGGAGTAAAGGAACACATTACAAGTAACGTCTCGGTTACGTATGTAACCCTCGTTCCCTGAAGGAGGGAACGGAGACGTACGTCGGAACTGACCGACGAATTGGGATCTGTTTTCAGAGACCAATCTACTTCGAGTGATTAAAAACGAGCCAATGGACATTGGCATGCGGTTCACGCATTCCACGCACCGCCCCGCAGCGCGGGTATAAATACGGAAGTGGAACACCGCATCATTGCTTTTCAACTGAGGAGCCGAGATAGGTGACTCGGCCTTCAGCTGAAGCACAGCACCTGGCGACGGGACGTACGTCTCCGTTCCCTCCTTCAGGGAACGAGGGTTACATACGTAACTGAGACGTTCCCTTTCAGTCGGTCACGTTCGACGTACGTCGGAACTGACCGACGAATTGGGATCCCTACTAACACGCCAGAGATGCTGGCCCTTCCAGCGCCCTGACCGAGCTCGCTGGACCACACCTAGGTTGGTGCGGAAGTCAGGGCTCCAGTCAGGGAGGCCAGTCACTGCTGTTCCTGCAAGACCCACTCAGCGTGACTATTGGATAACGCTGGGAAGCGTGCCCGTCTCAGGAGATGGTACGCTGCGGAGCCATGTCCTTCAGTGGAAGGAGAGGTGGAATTACTCATAAGGACTAACCTAGCAGGGTAGTGCTACCTATGGCAGTCTCTGGGGTGGATCCAACCTGGTCCCAGGGGGGAAGAACACCACCAGAGACGACAGAGCGGGCTCTGTCAAGGGAAAGACACGGGGCTAGCCGAGTAGGGTAGCTGGTACCGTGGAGAATACACATATGGGGTTGCCGTTAGGGAACCGCTACATATGGAACCCAGCCTAACACACACGTTCCACAAGCATACGGGTGTAGGCCTGATGTCAGACGGCCGCAACGTCTGACACCGAAGGGTGACGGAGGAGCTCGACAGGGTTAGCCGTTTCCGGGGAACACAACTGGAGACAATAGACGCACGTATCCGGCCCGGAGGCGGGAGTGGCGTATGCAAGCCGACACTAGAACGGGTACTTAGCGCTACTGGCCACTGGGGGCGAGGACGCGGGAAGATACCGGCTCTACGCGGAGGCTATAAAATCTAGCGAACGTGTTAGGTGTCGCCCAGCCCGCAGCTCTACATATGTCTGTCAGCGAGGCGCCTTGAGCCAGCGCCCAGGAGGAGGCTACACTCCTAGTGGAGTGAGCTCGCACCCCGAGCGGGCAAGGCACGTCTTGGGACTGGTAAGCCAAGACGATAGCATCCACTATCCAGTGGGCTAACCTCTGCTTGGAGACAGCCTTTCCCTTCTGCTGGCCTCCGTAACAGACGAAGAGCTGTTCTGAGGTTCTAAAGCTTTGAGTTCGGTCCACGTAGGCGCGAAGAGCGCGGACGGGACAGAGCAAAGCTAGGGCTGGGTCTGCCTCCTCCGAAGGCAGCGCTTGCAGGTTCACCACCTGGTCCCGGAAGGGAGTGGTGGGAACCTTGGGCACGTATCCAGGCCGGGGTCTCAGGACAACGTGAGAGTTGGCCGGCCCGAATTCTAGGCACGATTCGTTGACCGAAAGTGCATGCAGGTCCCCTACCCTCTTGATTGAGGCCAATGCAATCAGGAGCACTGTCTTCATGGACAGGATGTTTAGCTCGACTGACTGTAAAGGCTCGAAGGGAGAGCCCTGGAGCGCTCTGAGCACCAGGGCTAGGTCCCAAGAGGGTACCGAGGTTGGCCGAGGAGGATTTAGTCTCCTCGCACCTCTGAGGAACCTGACGATTAAGTCGTGCTTACCTAAGGACTTACCTTCAACTACATCGTGATACGCCGCTATTGCGGCGACGTACACTTTGAGGGTGGAGGGAGACAGCCTTCTCTCCAACCCATCTTGTAGGAAAGAAAGCACGACATTAATCGAACATCTTCGGGGGTCTTCCCGGCGGGAAGAACACCATTCAATGAACAGGTTCCACTTCAGCGCATAGAGGTGCCTTGTAGAGGGGGCTCTAGCTGAAGCGATGGTGTCTGCCACTGCCTGTGGCAGACCACCTAGAACCTCCGCGTCCCGTCCAGGGACCAGACATGGAGGTCCTTCCTCAGGGGGATCGGCCAGGGAGGGGCTGTCGTGAGGAGTGAGAGTTCGGAGAACCAGGTCCGGTTGGGCCAGTAGGGCGCAACTAACAAGACCTGCTCCTCGTCCTCCCTGACCTTGCACAGTGTCTGTGCGAGAAGGCTCACTGGGGGAAACGCATACTTGCGTAGGTCCCGGGGCCAGCTGTGCGCCAGTGCATCTGTACCGAGGGTGCCCCCGGACAGGGAGTAATACAACTGGCAATGGGTCGAGTCCGAAGAGGCGAACAGGTCTACCTGCGCGGCTCCGAAGAGGTCCCATATCAGCTGGACGCTCCGGGGGTGGAGTCGCCACTCTCCCGGAGGTGTCGGCTGACGAGAGAGCTCGTCGGCTGTCTGGTTCAGCGCACCTGGGATGTGAATGGCCCGAAGCGACCTCAGACGCTTCTGACTCCACAGGAGGAGATGGCGGGCGAGCCGGAGCATGCAACGGGAGCGTAGACCACCCTGACGGTTGATGTACGCAACGGCCGCAGTGCTGTCCGTACGGACCAGAACGTGTTTTCCCTGTAGCGGCCTTTTGAAGCGGCCCAGGGCGAGACGTACTGCCAGAAGCTCTAGGCAATTGATATGCCAACGCAGTTGGGGCCCCGTCCACAGACCCGCAACTGAGTGCCCGTTGTACGTGGCCCCCCAACCCGTGGAAGAGGCATCCGTGAAAACCACAGCATGCCTGGACACCTGTTCTAGGGACACTCCGGCCCGTAGAAAGGCAGGGTCCGCCCACGGATTGAAGGTTTGGCGACAGTAAGGAGTAACTGAGACCCGGTACTGGCCGCGCTGCCACGCCCATCTCGGGACTCGGTCGTGAAGCCAGCATTGAAGCGGTCTCATATGAAGCAATCCGAGCGGCGTTACCGCGGCTGCAGATGCCATATGCCCCAGGAGCCTCTGAAAGAATTTCAGTGGGACCGCTGTCCTGCCTTTGAACGTATTCAAGCAGTTCAACACTGACCGGACTCGCTCCTCTGTGAGGCGCGCAGTCCGGTTGACCGAGTCCAGCTCCATACCGAGATAAGAGATCCTCTGTGTGGGACAGAGTTTGCTCTTCTCTCGGTTGACCCGAAGGCCCAACAGGCTGAGGTGACGTAGCACCAGGTCCCTGTGTTCGCACAACTGCTCCCGGGACTGGGCCAGTATGAGCCAGTCGTCGAGATAGTTGAGAATACGAACGCCGCGTTCTCTGAGCGGAACAATGGCTGCCTCTGCGACTTTCGTGAAGACGCGAGGCGACAGGGACAGCCCGAAGGGCAGGACTTTGTACTGAAATGCCCTCCCCTCGAACGCAAAGCGAAGGAACGGTCTGTGTCGAGGGAGAATGGAGACATGAAAGTACGCGTCCTTCAGGTCGATCGCTGCGAACCAATCCTGGGGACGGATGCATTCGAAAATGCGTTTCTGCAATAGCATTCTGAATGGGAGCTTGTGCAGGGCCCGATTCAGGACACGCAGGTCCAAGATTGGTCTTAACCCACCCCCTTTCTTGGGCACAATGAAGTAGGGGCTGTAGAACCCCGACCTCATATCGGCTGGAGAAACCGGCTTGATCGCGTCCTTCGCCAGCAGGACATCGGTCTCTGACCGCAAGACATGGGCATCGCTGCTCCATACGGTGGTGAAGAGGATGCCCCTGTACTTGGGAGGCCGGCAAGCGAACTGAATCGCATAGCCGAGTCTGATGGTACGGATGAGCCAGCGAGACGGTCTGGGGGACCTAGCCAGGCCCCCAGAGACCGAACAAGCGGGACCAACGGCACCACAGACGTACCCGGGGTGGGGCAGCGAGGTGGAGTACGCAGACCCGACTCGGGAGGCCCGGAGGCGGCCCGGAGTGTTGCCTGAGTACTCCAGGGTGGGGCAGAGTGTGGGTGAGAAGGCCCGGGGGCGTTCTCGGTGCCCACACTGCTGCCCCCTGGCGAGGGGGAGAGGAGAGGAAAGGAGCGGCAAGGCCCGGGGGCGTCGCACACTGCCAACCTGGCCCTCTCGGGGCCCAGGAAGGGAAGAAACTGCTCTGAGAATGTGGGTACCGCTGGACTCCGGAGAGCCAGCGGCAGGACCGAAACCAAGGGAGGGGTGTGGACACCGTCTCCCAAAGAGCAGATCCCCTTTTCACTGGGCTGCCCGTTTCAGGGCCGCTTGCCCTTGCGCTTGCCAGCGGACTTCGCGGGACCCTGAACGGGTTGGGCGCCTCCCCTGCGCCTGGCCACCTGCTGCCTAGGTGGAGGCTGCTGCTTGGCTTAGCAGGGGCAGAGGCAGACGCAGGGGGACGCCCTCGGCGACAAGCAGGCGGAGGCGCTGCTTTTTAAAAAAAAAAAATTTTTTTTTTTTAATTTATTTATTTTTTTAAAGCACCTCCGTCCGCCTCTGGGCCACCAAGAACTGCTGGGCGAAGTTCTCGATGGCGTCGCCGAAGAGGCCAGCCTGACAGACAGGGGCGTTGAGGAACCGCACTTAGTCGGGCTCACGCATATCTGCCAGGATTAGCCCCAGGTGACATTCCTGGACCACTAGTGTGGACATCGCCTGACCCAGGGAGCGTGCAGTGACTTTCGTCACCCAGAGAGCGAGGTCCATCACCACACGCAGTTCCTGCATAACCCCTGGGCCGGGACTACCCTCGTGCATGCAGGACAGAGGGTAGTGAGAGAGGGAAAAAATGTATACAGTTTATGGCCCTTTTGGTGTTCCATATTTTGACACCAAATAGTTCCACACTGCTAAACTTTTTCCGATGCACATCTGGGAAAAAGAAGGCACAGGGGAAGGCAAGGCGATTTACGCGTTGCACTACGCCTCAGCCGCCCAGGAAAGCATGGCTGTCAACTCTGAATCTGATTCAGCACGAGCACACACTATTATAGTGTGAGACTCAGCATTACCATTTCCAGCGCATAACAGCCCTCTCTCCGATGCAGCAATTGACATCTGTCCTCTGCCAGAGCCCCAAACGAAACGCTGGCCCCCCCTTTTTTTTAGGACCAGCAATCCCATCTGTAAGCTACCAGCAGGCATGTGAGACAGTGAGCGTGGCCGTCAGACGGCACACGACGCGCTGAACATTCAAGCCCCTATGAAAAAAGGCAAGATGAACAACACGCCGACGTGGCCATGTTCTCATGAGAGAACATGAACCACCCACGACAAAGTCTCAGCACGCACGTGATGCGATAGAGGAGTGGGGGCCCGAGGAGATGTACCCGGCGGGGAAGCCCCACTGTAATCCTCAGGTCACCAAGGCTTATTAGCCGAAGTAGCCCTTTTCTGGTGCACCAGAAAATAAACTAGATCGGGGAATAGGCGAAGGGACTCAACCCCGTTTGAGGTTTCATAGTCTTGACCGCGCATCTAGAGCGCCGAGTGACGCGCTGGGTTGCCGTGACAACCCCCGCTGTCAGCAGGCGCTCGACGGCACACGGCGCGCTGAACGCTCAAGCCATTACGAGAAAGGTGAGACGAACAACGCGCCGACGTGATCACGTTCTCCTGAGAGAACATGAATCACCCACGAACGCAATCACACATGTTTATATGCGAGAGAGATCGTGGCAGTCAAATGAGGACAGGAAACAACCGCATCCAGAAACACACGGTTTGAATGACATCTTGAAAAAGACGCAGGGTCAAACCGTGTTGCTCTTTTAGAAGGAAATGCTCTTTTAGAAGTGCTGAAGCACTCAGGGAGATGGCCGCGGCTCACAGCAGTCCGATTGCAAGCCTGCGTGTGAGCACTCAAAGAACGGTAACGCCCAGCCAACCAACACGGGAACAAGTGTATGTTGCAGCGGCCACTCGCTGACTCGCGCCGTCACACCAGCACCCAGGTAAGAGAGCGATCCTCCTCGAGACTCGTCTAAACACTCTTCGTAGAAACAGCTTGATACAGCAAACCGTTCGGCTCCGAAGTTAAAAGCAATGATGCGGTGTTCCACTTCCGTATTTATACCCGCGCTGCGGGGCGGTGCGTGGAATGCGTGAACCGCATGCCAATGTCCATTGGCTCGTTTTTAATCACTCGAAGTAGATTGGTCTCTGAAAACAGATCCCAATTCGTCGGTCAGTTCCGACGTACGTCGAACGTGACCGACTGAAAGGGAACATGCATTATGTAATCAGATTACTTTTTTGATGTTACAAGTAAAGTAATGCATCACAAATAACATGCATTATGTAATCAAATTACGTTTTGATGTTACGAGTAAAGTAATGCATTACAAGCAACATGCATTATCTAATCAGATTACTTTTTGATCTAACGAGTAAAGTAATGCATTACAAGCAACATGCATTATGTAATCAGATTACTTTTTGATCTAACAAGTAAAGTAATGCATTACAAGCAACATGCATTATGTAATCAGATTACTTTTTGATCTTACAAGTAATGCATTACAAGTAACGTGCATTACGTAATCAGATTTATTTTTGTTGTTACGAGTAAAGTAATGCATTACAAGTAACGTGCATTACGTAATCAGATTACTTTTTGATGTTACGAGTAATGCATTACAAGTCAAATACATTACATAATCACAATGTTAATGCAAATTACATTCTAATAACACAAATACATTTATTTACAGTCAAAAAAAGTTACTGCAGATGAAGTATTTTCAAAAACAATAGTCACAGTAATAATATTAATTGTAGCTGAAATATAGCTATTGATGCATAATGTCCACTATAGTGGACAGATGATTAATCAAAATTTTCTCCCAATCTAAAATCAATACTTAATAATTTAACTGTGATATGACTCATTAGATATTACTTGATGCTACAACATTTTTTTTTACCTGCAAGAGTCTCCTAGAATAGAAGGAATGGATGGATATTCCGGAGCAACTTGGCATTTTGTCCATTGGCCATCTTGGTTTGGAGGGGGAAAAAATAGATATATAACAGCTTGCCACTTGGTGGCAATGTATAGGATGATGCACAAGGGTCCACTGTAGAGGTTGATGTGCAACTATGCAATCAAAACCCATGCATATGCAAGAAAATGCTTTTTGAATAGCTGTCCACTGTAGTGACCACTATGCATGAAAGAGTTAAATATAATTTTGCTGATTCATTTTTAAACACACACACACACAATTTCGCCTATGCCTATGGTTAGCACGCCCTACTATGACGTCACGTGACATTCGCACTCCATCCATGACCACAGAGAAATGCCTTAACAGCATTTAGAACTTCAGCCCATTGAGAAACAAGACAAAAGCTTTGAAATACTGAAAATGCATACTTTGTTACATATAGGCTAGTGTTCATATTTAGCTTTTAGGAATTTAGCTTACATGAAAATTGAAACATTTGAGGTTGATTCTGGGAAACAATTAGGCTAAAATTTCAGCAACAATTTCAAATTTAACAAAGATATCAAATTTTGAACTAGGTTTTTGAAAACCATTGCTGTGTAATTGGATGTTTGACTCAAATGCTTAGTCACTGATGTATAGCCCTTGAAACAACTTACCCGTGTGACACATATTGAAATATATTTTCGGTAGAATGTCAATGCATCATTATGACATTTTAGCTTATATATTCCCCAAAAGATATACGTTAGCTTTTCACTTTATATTCAGAGTGAGTGTGAATGAATAAACTCTGTGATTTCTGACTAAAGAAGATCTCACTAAAGGGAGCGTCATCAATCTCCTGTCAGTCAGAACACAGTATAACCTGTACCTTTGCTGCTTTGTAGTGCTTGATGATGTCTTTCACCAGTACAAAGCACGATTTTATGTCCTGCTCTTTGATAAGTGCCACAAATTCCTTTGCAAGGACACACAGTACCAACCGTTAATGCAAAGAATAAATCAAAAGGCAGCCCATGCCAAATACTCTGTAAGAGCAGGCTCGTTTTAAAAGTTACCACCTTGTGCAAAGGTAAAGAGTTATGCAATGGATATTATGCACTTCTCAACATGCAGCTGCATTTCATCTGGATTTTAATCAATTCAGCTACTAGTAGATCCCTCCAGTTGCAATGCCTTTGCTGGAGTGCTTTTGAAAATGAATTTTCCCCCATGGCCCAGTTTACATACTATTATCATATCAGTCCCATCTGCTCAGATGTCCAGATGTTAGCAGTGTGAGACAGACCACAGCCGTGATACTCAAAGGTGAACAACAGCTTAGTAGCAATAATATGAAATGGTGGAATGGTAAACTGACCCGCCAGTGAGTTTGACCCATTTTGACGACCTATTCCATTAAGAATTTTGTTCCACGTGAACAAAGTGCATCAGCTGCACTGCAATTTACTTGAGCTTTTTATCTTGATGAGGATCGTGTGATGATAGGTTGCCACAGTAACACAGAAAGACAGTAAACCTACTTAGAGAATGAAATATACCACAATGACCACATGTATCTCAATCTCACCAACCCAACGACTGACTCCATGTCGCTAAATGATTATACACCACCCTTCACACATAAATCAAATTCTGAGATGTCACTGCCAATATGCTATATGATAAGAAAACTTGCTTAAAAGTTTGCTATGATGAAAAGTAAGTTGTATGTTTAATGCTATGCTAACTCTAATGCTATGCTTAACAATTGTTAAAAATCACCCAAGTTTGAGGGAAGAGTCAGAGCTGAATTCATAAAACTACAAATGAATCACTTTTAGCAAACAAAGGCATAGACGTCCGTCAACCGGAGCAGTGGGAACCCTTTGGAAAAGTAGGAAAGGAGAGTTTGGGAGCCTCAGTCAAAGCCTTTGTGACGTTGATCTATGGATAAAGTTGAGCAGAGGTGCTCTCGCTCAGTGTGAGTTGAATTTCTATGCAGGTGATGAATGAATGCGCTCTGCAGTGCGTGTCGTGGATGTATATCACTCTGCTCCCTACAGGATGGAGAGATAAGTTACTGCTAACCTGCAATGTCGTTCTACACCTTCCCTCAGGAAGGGGTTGTGAGCTCGGCTTGCTTCCACAGACACTTTTTGATAGCTGTAAATTTGCTGAAAGTTATTCTATTTTTATAAAAGGTCAGCCTTGCAAATTCCCGTTCAGATCTTAGGTGGCATGACGCAAGCGTATTCCTTCCAAGTGGAGCTGTAGTTTACATTATTTGCAAACAAAGCCTCTTCAGTGTACAGTGTAGTCGCAGCATGGACACTGTGGTTCATATAAGGAGACTCTCCCATCACAGACGACTCAGTCAAAACATATGCATGAAGACGATGAAAAATGCACGCCGTTGTGTCCAACCCTGACCCATCCAATGAGTTACCTGCTATTGAACACACCTCTGTCATTCAGGGGTTAGTAAGACACTGCTCTCTGAAAAGGAGCGGCTTTACAGCCTCTGAAATATTCACGAAAAAGCAGCAGGAAGATGAATGGGCGCCTGTGTCCCCGCTCAGGGCCCTTGTTAAAAGAAGGCGTTGATCGAGAGGTCAAAGCCGGAGTGAATTTTAAACATCCATTGGCCCAGGGCCCCCCGGGATCATTACAGCTCATTCCTGAATGGAAGGAAAGCCGAGCCAAGAGCAAGAGAAGCCTAGTGCGGTGATATACGAGCATAATCATTTCTCGCTCTCCTCCTTTTTTTTCTCTAGGCAGGGCTGGCCTGCACTTCATCCTCTTGCTTTTCGGTACAGCCTATTCCACTGAAACCTCTGCAGCAGACTCAAGCACTTTCCTTTCCTCTCAGCGGTCTTTTTAAAGGGATAGTTCACCTAAAAATTAGAGTTCTGTCATTACTTTTTCACCCTTATGTTGTTTCCAAACCTCAAAGTGGTTAATGTAAAAAAAAGTTCTGCTGCTCTTGTCATATACCAAAAGTTCACTCCATAAAAGTAGAATAAAAAGTAGGAAAGTCAGAATTTTAGCCATTATTCATGATAATCTTGCTCTACCTTGAAGGTCAGCGTTGTCTGTTGTTCACAATTTAAAAATGACGCTTCTTATTTGCTTACTTCATGCAAGATTCAAAGCGTTTTGTCATCAACACAGCATTTTTCTAATATGAACATAGACTAAAAAGAATTTGTTTATGGTGTCCTTTTTTAAAGATTATTTTAATCTATATTTAATTTAATTTAACATTTTGATCTCAAAAAGTTATTGTATGACTTCAGAAGACAAATCATCATATATGACTAATTATATATATACCGGTATATATATATATATATATATATTAGATTAGATAATACCAATTAAGGTCAACCAATTACCAAGCAACGCTTAATTTTGTGGTGTAAAAGGTCGCATTAGCAATTAAAGAAAAAACACTTAAGCAAAACATGGTCAGGTCAAAGTGTCTGAATAATTTTGGTCCCAAATTTTCTTATAAATTTTACTGGTAGTCCACTGTATGAAGCATTTTTGGGTATAATATGTCACAGTTTACTTTATTTTGCTATCCTCACTTACATAAATGCACCTGCACCCACAAGTAAAAAATGATATCTGGTGTCTGAATAATTTTGGTTACACTGTATATATATATATATATATATATATATATATTTTTACAACTTTTTTTTGTTTTTTGGTGCTTGACAGACTCTGCTGGTCACTATGAACTGTTGAACTATGAACTGCAGCAACAGTTTAAAAAAAAATATATATATATATATATCTACTTTTGTGTTCCATGGAATAAAAGAACAGCATACAGCTTTGGACTGATGGAGTTTTGGTTGAATCCCTTTAACTCATTTAATTCCTTAAACTCACCATGTTTGTTTACTAAGCGCTTTGAATATTTAATGATGCTAATAAGAAGAAAGACACCTCAGAAGTTGATAAACTACATCATTATAATGTTACAATGTGCAGTTATATTCTACAATATATACAAATAATCACCAGTTCTGCTGCCTGTTTGGAACCCGTCATTACGCGTGATATATGCAGGTCACAGATTCTGACAGAGTTGAGAAAAGTGCAACCTTCACCCCAAAACACAGCAATATTAATTCACTCTCCTTACCCATGATGCCTGATAGGAAGTACTGAGATATTGAGGTCACTGCTGCCATCTACTGGGTTGTTGCCGAATTAATTGTTATGTTTGCTTTTGGGATACATGCTATGTGATTTGCCATGAAAAGTTCAAGTCAGATCTTGAAAAATATCACATTTATTTTCATAGAAAATGTATATTTTACACAATTCTACACATGCACAGCCACACAATTGTCCATATCAGTAAATATAGACCAACGAGTTCTTTTTTCTCTTTAATTCACAGAGCGAACACAGAATTGCATCTTTTCTTGAAGACACCATGGATAACACTTACACTGTTGAATATTAAATTTTAAAGCACTAAAAAAGTCTGTAAATTAAGTATAAACATTTATAAATTATCTACAAATGGAGTACAAAAGAGTAACCGAGAAATGAACACTTACATCATCCAGTCACAAACGAACACTCGGGATTCATGATAATAATAGAGATATTTCTGTTAAATGAAAATATATGTAATAGCTTTTATTTATTTTTCTTTTGGCAAAATGATGTTGCAAGCTATACAGGCAGCTGAACATTTCATACATTCCTTTTTGGCTATCCAAATGTATTATTATTATTATTATTAATATTATTATTATTATTATTATTATTCAATTAATTAATTAGAACCTTCCATGTTTTTCTTCTAGAAGAACTTCATTCACCCCAAATGAATGTCACATAATATATATTTTATTATTATTATTATGATTATTATTATTTTATTTCCTTTTAAGAGGACATTTAAGATAATTTTTTTATTATTATTTTTTTTTTCAAACACACACAGTATTTACCCTGGATCAAACCATTCAAGAGGGCAATCTAAACCTAACCGACGGCCACATTATTGAGATTCCACCAGATGTTGGCTCAACTTCGCATTTCCGTGTTAATGCAAGAGAATTTGCCCTTAATGTAAACTACTAGATTATAGCTTGAGACAACTGAGCTATCATAGGTAGTTTTGCCTGAGGGTATTCAACCTGAATTTTGGTAGCTGAGAATGTGTATTATATGGTCCTCAGCAGACTATCACAGAAAGTGTGTCTACCATAGCAAGCAAAGACCTCAGGAAAAACAGCCAATGATAACAGCAGCAAGGATATGTAATTTAGGCCTATAGATGATGTACTCATAACCAGCCCAACCTATTTGTGTAAACCAGTTTTAAACAGATATTTCATCCTTCATTCGCCCTTGTCTTCATTCATGTTACACATAAGAAAGAAAGTAGTACATTTTTTAGAATGAGCAAATTATGACATCATTTTTACTTTGGGGTGAAAAGCCATTCACACATAACGCGTTCTTGCGTTTAAAACATACTGGCAAAAAAGCAGGGTTTTAACGTTTAAAACGTTGTGTCTTTTAACCTGACGCAACGTTTAAAAAACGCACCAACGCTGATAAAATACGTTCAATGTAATGTAACATTGGAAAACAATCAGCTAAATCATCGCAAAAACGCGTTCTGTGAGAACTGGCCCTTCAGAAAGAGGTTAAGGAGACACTAAGACATAATCTTTGCTTAAATGTTTCTTCTTGAGAAGACTGCACCACCCTTATTGAATTTAGAAAGGAACAGGAAACAACTTGTAATTAGCAGCACGTCACATTATCACAAAAGTTTATAACAACATTTGTCCCTTTTCTGTTTAAGGGGTTGCACGAACATGGATGCAGAGGGGACACACACACACACACACACACACACACACACACACACAAAACCCACACACACGCATCATTCACCAAAACACACCGATTGTGCGATTTGAAAGGCAAATACAGAAATTTCCATAGTATTTTTATAACTTCAGAGTCATTCTCGTGATAAACATGGGATGGGGGATCTTAGAGCAAGCAAAAGGGAGAATACTTGGCAAAGACTGATGTATGGAGACATCAGATGTAGGTAATTTAGGCTACTGTACTTACTGAGTTTATATGAAGGCCACAGCAATGTTTAAAAGGATTTGCTCATAGACCGTCCTGGTCAGTAGCTAATGTGTTTTTGCACATTGCCCATCTTTCTAAAAATGCTTTTAAATGGAAATATGTCATTATATTGTGTCCCTTTTTGTGTTTCGGACTAATGCACTTGATATGGTCTGGAGGTTAGCATTTACTGCTATTTGATGGACAATGTCAGGCCATATTTGAAGTGCTTTTTGAATAGTTTTTATCACCAAATGCTATACCAAACATTTAAATCTATGAGATTAAATATTTTGCTCAAAATCCAGCACTTTGATTTGAAAAATGGAAATTGCAATGAAAGAAATTCTTTAAATATTTATATCGGCTTTTTGTCCTCTACATCACAGTATGTAAAGATGATTTCATTCTGACAGCAAGCTCACTGACATATGAGTGACATCTTTATCTATGTCATTCCTTTTCATCAGGATATTAGATCTATTTCATAATATGTACGTGACATGTTAATGTGAAAGCTTCTTCTTTTTTTTTTTACTGACACATTGGGGATTGATGGTTTCCCTTTTGAGATAGAAATCTGTATGCTGTTGTAGCCATATGAATTTGAAATCAAATTCATACTTTTACTTTGAGAACTTTTTGAGCAGTTTCTTCCCCTTAGAGAGCAGACCTTTTTTCTTTTTAGACGCCAGGTCTCGTGGACCCCTGGCAGGGCTCAGCGGCCTGACTGGGCCAACAGGAAGCAAAGGACGCACAGTGGGAGAGGCGGGTCTTCCAGGGGCCGGAGCTGGCACTGTACTTTCCACAGGCACCTAATGAAACATCCACGGGGAAGGGAAAATTGTGGGATATTACACAGCAAGCCTATATTTTGCATTATCATCTGCCTTCACAGTAACAGTCCAGCTCATGTTCTGAGTTCTAAAACAAACGATTTGAAATGTGCCAAAAAAGTAAGAGCAAAAATGATATTACTACTCACAGATTGGAACTCTAGAGAAAATGCAGATAATACAGCTGGTTCCTGAACTAACTTAATATTAAATAACTGTTTTATTTAAAAAAAATTGCCTGCTAATAAAGATAAGAAATGTGGAAATATTCCTTAATTTAATTTCTGTTTGCATTGTTATTTAAAACCTCTAACAGTCAGGGGATCTTGTATTCCAATAAAGAATCAAATAGACACACAGCACGGAAACCAACTGCAGATACCATACAAGTCCAATGCACTGGCATATTAAGCAGAAACAATATTGTTTTTGAAGATAGATAAAGAAAATAAATGAGAAGAATAAATAAAATAATCTAAATAAATGAACATTATTAAGCAGATAAACCTGAAACAAACCTTATCTTTAGATGAAAATAGATAAATCAACTTTGTGTTGTAAATATAACATGTATATAATATAATACAATACGTATGTGCTACATATAAAAGCAATATAATAAGAAACTCCAATTAGATAATTTAGCTGTAAAAAGTCCATATAAATCTGCATAAAAACCCTTGCATGAGACTGATCACTGGTATCGCCAGTTGCTCAACTTACCTAGCAAGACCAAAGTCTGCTAGGGTGGGAAATTAACAATATTCCTCAGCTTTTTTTCTTTTTTGGCAAAGCCGGTGGGAAAAGAGGAAATTAGAATGCAGCGACATCATAAAAAAAATTCAAAACATCAATTATGAGGAGAAAAAAACAACAACACCACGTACACATAAATGAACATATATGTCCACTAAATGTCCACTAGCAAAAATACATATTTGTCTCAGTTTTTCATTTATTTTGATTTATTGTAATTACATCATGACTGTTATTTTAGTCTCTCTGGAAGAGATGAGATGAGTAATATTTATATGTTCTGCTAGTTCATATGATCTGAAAAATAGAGTTGTTTTTTTTGACAATGTGCAATATACAAAAAGAAACAAAGCCTCCTCAAAGAAATACAACATTTGGGGTAATGTAGTTTACTTTTATATAAAAGCTACAGGTCTGTTCTGGAAAAAACAGGCATGCGTCAACTACGTGAGTTTCCAAATCAGTCTTTTAACAGGGTCACAAATCACGAGCCACGGACCCTATGGACTTCACAAAGCACTTTGACTAATACAAACAGCTTCACTTAAGTAGGGTTTTGTGTTTCAGTGCAAAGATGCTTTATGCTGTATTCATAGTCCGGTGCAGGAACGGAATTTGGCATTTTCCACAGTCCTCTGGCGACGCTCTACGAACATTCGCTCTCTTAATAGAGTCACGTTCGTACCTGTCTCTCTATGCTCTCAAAAAAGGCTCTGTTTGCAGTGGGCTTTGCTTCTCCCTTTCCTAGAGCAAGAAAGGTTGGACTGGAAACCACCACCACGGTCACATAAAGAAAAAACAAACAAGCACAAGAAAACACAGAGACGGCGAGTGGACCGAAACTCAAACGGAGGATGAATGGACACAGGGCCTAGCGCTGAGAACGGCGATGGTGTACCCGTTTGGCCTCTGGGCGAGGAGCCGGTACCGGATTGGGCTCGTCCTGACCTTGCTGGGAGGGAGTGTCCGTCAGATAGACCTCCACGTCATCAGGCACTTCTTCGAGAAAGTTGGATGGAACCAAACCCCGATGTCCATTCAGCTCACCCTGAGAGTCAGAAAGACGTACAATGCCGCAGGCTCAGAATAAAACAGTGCGAGTGGTCAGCGCAACAATGATACTTACATAATAGAAGCCGTCTTCATCTATATCCCCAAAAACAGCAATGATGTCACCAGCACAGAATGTCAGTTCAGCCTGCCACAGAAAGCACATGATCAGCAACTATTCACAAATGCGCATATTTAACGCAATTAATGCAGCATCTGTTTTACTATCATCCTTTGGCTAGCGTTACATTATATGATCAGGCTATTATTCATGAAAACGCTTTTTTTTTAACCATTTAAGCACGACAAGACAAAAGAGAACGCGCTGTCTGTGAATGTCCTGACACACACAACGCACAGACGCACGCCAGAATCGAGTTCTCTTTCGCGCTTGAACAAACAATAGCACAGAGAATTATGCCAAAAAGCCAGTTTTGTTGAGTATTCTCATAAGAACAGTCTGATATGAGTTAAATAACATCTTAATTAACTTAAAGAGTTGTGATAAAATGAGATGTGCGTGACAGCGTGTCAAATCCACGTCATGTTCGGCAGTGGCAGATCTTAAAGTGACAGCAGCCTAATAAACCAGTTGCTGGGATGTCTGTCATTAATGTTAAACAAAGAACACAGGTAACAGAGAAATTGTAGCTTTAATAAGGTTTAATCTATATTTAATTTATAATTGCAGTTAAGACTGTAAAGTGTTTGATAACTTTATTCAATTTCTGTATATGACCAGCAGGTCAATATGACATTTATTATAATAGGTTTATGTGAATATTGTTTTAAGTTCACTTAAATTAAAAATAGTTTTTTTTTTAAAGTCTAATAAATGGTGAAATTGATAGCTTTCAATTATACTGTAATGTTGAATGTCTATCATTAATGTTTTTAAAAAAAAAAAAATCAATTTCATAGAGAAATCAGTAGCAGTATTAGTATCAGTGATACTGGCATTCATTCATAAAAAGATGCCATTACAACAAATATATGGTATATATATATATATATATATATATATATATATATATATATATATATATATATATATATATATATATAGTGTGTGTGTGTGTTAAACACCTCAACGTCCACATTTGGGGAGCTCTCTCTGGGGTCGTAGTCGTACAGGGCAACCATTCTTCTTGTGGCCACTGGGTGGCGGCCTCTCCTATTTTGTTCTGGTGGAGAGAGAATCAGTTATTTTTTGAGATTTGGAATCACTTTCAGAATGATTTTTTCCAGCTGAGGAATGATTCAATTGACATTGCCAATCAGAATCTATCTTTCTTTAAAGAGCTCAAGCATGTTAAGTGGCAAATGACATTAGTGATGGGAAGTCCGGTTCTTTTCCGCGAACCGGTTCTTTCGGACAGTTCGTTTCAATGAATTCTGTACTGGTGATTCGAGAACCGCTGACATAACGGAAGCACTTGTTCATAATACACAGAACATTATTGTGTGTTGATGGGTATGCTAATACAGTTATCATTATAGTTATCCTCCTTGGTGTGAACAAGCCTTTATTCAGCAAGAATGTATTAAAGGCACAAAATGTAATATTTTTGGATTAAAATATCCGAAAACCATTAGAGCAATGTTATATATTTTGTTGACTTGTGTACTTACATTATCCCAAATGTTTCCAAGAATGTTTAAATCCAGAGAAATAAGCAATTTTAACCATTACACGGACCGTGTCCATGCGTCGCCTATCAATGACATCATACCCTCGTTACCCTCGATTGTTTTGTAGAAACCATGGAAACACCAAAGACGCTTTAATATATTATGTGTTTTATTAGACAGGTGAGCAACTGTTTGGATACATTAATCAACAGAAAACTAATCATTGTTATATAGCTCAACACAGTCTCGTTTAAATCTCGTTTTCTTGATTTATCGCGAGTATCATGTTTTACCATGCCTTATATTGATCTAGCTTACTGCAGTGTGCAACAAGTGTCTCATAGTAGCTGCAGAGTGAATGCACAGATTAGCATTATAACTTTCAACACACTCAAATGTATGTTATATGATAAAACAGCGCTGCGTTACCCCACATACGCATGAGCGGAAGAAGCGGAAGCGGTCATCTGCGGCATGATAAAAGCTCAGCGAACTCAAGGCATCATCAAGCTACGCCTTTGTTTTGAATAAGTGACCTCTAGTGGCGAAAAATTATATATTGTGGCTTTAAATTGATCAAATTCTATTTCAAATAAATGCTGTTTTTTGAACTCTATATTCATCAAATAATCCAGGTTTTCACAAAAAATATTAAAGGAACATGGCACTATTTTTGAAAATAGGCTAATTTTCCAACTCCCCTAGAGTTAAACAGTTGAGTTTTACCATTTTTGAATCCATTCAGCCGATCTCCGGTTCTGGCGGTAGCACTTTTAGCATAGCTTAACATAGATCATTGAATCTGATTAGACCGTTAGCATCTCGCTCAAAAAATGACTCAAGAGTTTCGATATTTTTCCTATTTAAAACTTGACTCTTCTGTAGTTATATCGTCTACTAAGACCGACGAAAAACGGAAGTTGACGGAAGTTAGCCTATTTTCAGGAGCTGCGTAATATCATTGCTTAATATTCAAAAGGCTTACGCTACGCCTGATGAGCGTAACTGGTGTGCAATGTCGTCAGACGTAGCATAAGCATTTTAAACTGCGAGAGGCACTACACTTTTTCCGTAAGTTGAATACGGAAGGCAATTGGCCGCAAGCTAGATAATTTACTTTATAAAGTTTTAAATATGGATATTTTTCTTACACAAACGCATCGATTCGCTTCAGAAGGCCTTTATTAACGGAGCCGTGTGGAGCAGTTATATGACGGACAGATGCAGTTTTATGGATTTCAAAAACGATTCAACAATTCACTGCCATTATAATGCTTGGATTAGTCAGGACTTTTTAAATATAACTCTGATTTTATTCGTCTGAAAGAAGAATGTCATATACACCTAGGATGACTTGAGGGTGAGTAAATCATTGGCTAATTTTCATTTTTGGGTGAACTAACCCTTTAATATTTGTGTCATTAATAAGTTTAGATAACTGTGACAGGAAAAACACCAACCAATTCTGTCCACAGGGGTATTGAGAGGGAGGAATCCTTGTTTCATGAGCTGCTCCATGGTCTCATCATCCTCAGCACGGATTTCTGACACCATGTTACAGGGAATAAGTCCAGACCTGCCTCGGATCTCCCCACGATAAAAGCCATCATTATCCTTATCACCATACACCTTAGACACAGACAGAGGGATGCTGAAACAATGGAAGGGCCATTTAATAACGAATCATGAGCTCCAGCTGAGCGGTACCTTTATTATCTGACCCTCTTTAAAAGGGAGTTCCTCGTCAGCTGCGTCAGGGTTAGGGGACATGGAGAGAGGGTCATAGTCGAAAAGGGCCACAAAGATTCGGAATGGATCCTCCTGCTCAGACTCATCATAGAACGGAGGAGAACGCCGGCTCCGGTCACGGTATCCATCTACGATGAGAAAGAAAGGTAAAAAATCAAGTTGTCTAATAGACAGATTTAAGAGGCACGATATTATCCCTACATATATATGTATATAGTTCTTCATAAAAATTACTTATTACTTAAAAATATCTTGATGGCAAAGCTGAATTTTCAGCAGTCATTACTCTAGTCTTTATTGTCACATAATTCGTCAGAAATCATTCTAATATGCTGATTTGATGCTCAAGAAACATTTCTTATTATCATTAATGTTAAAAACAGTTGGGCTGCTTAATATTGTTGTGGAAACTGATAAAAAAACTGATTCTTTGATGAATAGAATGTTCAAAAGAACTGCATTGATTTATAATAGAAATCTTTTGTAACATTGTAAATGTGTTTACTGCTGTGGTGTAAAGTATTTGAGTAAATGTAATTAGTTACTGTACTTAAGTATATTTTTGGCTACATTGTAGTTTGACTAAGTATCAAAGATATTAAGAACTTTTAATATTATCTTTGAATAAGAATATGTACTCTTTACTCCAATAGATTTGTAATGAGTAATGTAATTACTCATTTTGCATGGCACCTAACATTGCATCAGTTTATTTCTGCTACAAAAGAAGCGATATCGCCATCTACAGGGCACTGAAGGAACTATATCTTGCCCTTGTTCACCCAAACTTGTCAACAAGGCTACTTCCGAAGTCCATTAGCATTAGCAGGTAGTTGTGAATCACAGGTGTTTCATTTATGAGATGAGGACATGACTGCAGCACGTCAAGTGCAAGTAAGCTTTGACTATTTCATTTTACTTAACATTATTTTATGTATCTGTTATACTGAAGATAAGATTCTTTGAAGGATATTGGTTTACTTATGCCCTTTTTAAAGCACTTGTGCTTAACTGAGACTTGAGTGTTTGTAGGCTGTTGTGTCGACCTTGATTTATTGCAATATTGAGGTATTCAGTTTAGATTTTAGAAAATAAACATCTGATTGCTCTCCTTACAAATCAACTGTTTCTTGTTTCACTGACATATCTCTTAGGTGTTGAGGACTAGTGCATCTTTGAGCCCACATTCACCCTCAAGTTGTTCCAAATCTTTATGAATTTTTTTTTGCTGAACCTCAAAAGAATATATTTTGATGATATGGGTAACCAAACATTTGATGGGACCCACTGGCTTCCATAGTATGGAGGGGGAAAAAACAATGGAATACAATGGGACCCATCAATTGTTTGATTACCAACATTCTTCAAAATATCTTCAAACAAAACATCTAACAAATATCGTATGAACAAAATATGTTCAACATAAGAAAAAAACTCATACAGGTTTTATTCATTTTGGGGTGAACTATCCCTTTAAGTACTGTTAAAATCAGATACTCTAAGACTGTAATGTATCTATACTTTTACTCCAGTGTGGTTTTCAGGTACTCTTTACACCTCTGCTTTACTGTACTTTTAATCAGTTTAATGCATGCTTTCTAAATAAAAGTATTAATTTCTTTAACAAAAAAAACCTACTGACCCCAGACTTTTGAAAGATAGTGTATAATATGCATAATATATATACATTAATATATATATATATATATATATTAATTATATATTATGTGTGTGTGTGTATGTATGTATGTATGTTATTTAGAAGTAGTCGACTACCCAAATACAGCTTTCCACTATGTCCTGTAATTCAAAACCATATACAGTAGGCATGACTTTAAGGTATAAGCTTAAGACTTTTTAAGCTTAAGAATTGTTCTTAAAGGATCCAGAGGATATTTTGAATCAAGTAACAAACAGTATAAATATATAATCTTGGTATGTAATAATGGACAGTTTGAATAAGCATGCAATTCAGTCCAATGGAGTGAAATTCCTCTCCATACTTGCACAATCCATTTATTTGCCAAACACATCTTGGTGGGTTGAAAAAAACAGACATTTCTTACAGTAATAGGATGGCTATGATGCATGTCACTGTGTGTGTTTGCCTGTGTGTGTGGGTGTGTGGCGATTGGGAGTGAAACACCCATATGGCAGCCAATTACAGATGAGCAGCAAGCCAAACATGAAGCTCCTGACAGGCGCACACACAGACAGAGAGAGAGAGAGAGAGAGAGAGAGAGGGAGAGGGAGAACACGCAGTCTGAGCTACTGTAACCATGCAGAGATTTGGATCTGAGAAAGACCCATCAGATGGGGCAAATTAGTCCCGGATAAAACTGCACCTGTTTCCTTTTGTTCCTGCCGCATCTACGGAGCTGTTCTAGATTGTGACTCCAACATGCCCAGTGTGCATTCCACACAGTTGCCTTTGCAGTCGATGCCAAGGAACTGTTTGCGTTCTCTTCCTGGTCAACCGTTACCTATGTACATATTTACATATTTGATGGCATTCGTTCGGCGTAAGATGCCGCCCTTTAACTTTCACCATTTATTCATGCATGGCCAAAGTAAAAGAATGAGTGTGGTCAGGTTGAAAAGAGGGAAGTTTGGCAGGCATCCATTGGTGGGACAGTGCAGAGGGGGAGGAGCATTCTCTGTGCAAACATGTTGCTAATGGCTATCTTACAGCACTGCTTCCAACACAAGCTTCCATCTTGGTGCAGTCCAGTGCAGTTTCATGCGTTGGGCCATTTTCTTTCTCCTCGGACCCCACTCTAAATGCTGCGGCTTCAACACGTACCATTAGGAGGCCTGCGTCCCCCGTGCCTCCGGGAGGACCATGTCCTGTGCCGCGCTACACTGCCATAGTAAACATCCTCCTTGACGGGAGAGAGGTTCCCTTCACTGTTACTCTCAGTGGTTATCTCTGAGGGAAACACCAATCAAAGAGTCGTTATACCATGCGAAGGCTGTTCTGCGTCAACCTGCCCAGGCTGGAGACACCTAACTACTCTGTCATCTCTATGGAAAACCTTGGCTGCGTCCGAAAGCTTAGGCAGCTGACTTGTTGCCTGGCTGCCCTATCAGGCAATGACTTTGCAGGCAGAATTTGCACATGAAGGTACCTCGTGAAATTGACTTTTTTGAAGCAGCATAACAGTTTAACGATCTAGAACAAAATAGAGAGAGCTTTGGTGGTAGCTAAACAACAATTTAATTACTACAATATTAACTTCTCACTAGAAATGACATCAAAAGTGGAAAAAGTTGGTCAACTTGACCACCAACCGCAACTTTTTTATTTTTTAGCTCAACTGTCACAGAATTGAACACACAGGATTGTGGGATAACATCTATGCTGCCTTCAAAAAATTATCAGATGAAGGTCTCTGGTCATTGGATTCGGACGTGCCTTTTTGCTTTCCTACCTCCACATGCTGCCTGTGGAGCCAGCATTTTTCAGCTTTCAGACGCAGCCCTTAAAAGAGACGTAAAGATTCAGAGAGGGCTATAATGGCTGAAAGCAACAGGTTATGGTTATGGTTGGAACACACAGTGGTGGTCTGGCACACATTGACAAGCTTATGGACGTTTAACAGTTTAAAAAGAGACAATGTGGAGCAGGAGGACAGACAGAACACCCTGAACGCAAGTCTTGGACTCCTATCTCTTACTGGGAGAGCACTGACCAATGGATGGGACCGTGAGGGGTCGGCGCTGAGGTTGAGGACCTCGGTGAGATGGCTTCCGGTAGTCCCGATCCAGCTGGCTCGAAGATGGAGTGCTGCCTCCGGTCTTGAATCGGAAAGAAAGCAAACTAGTTACAGCCATGCAAACCAGGATGTCATTGGGATATTGCGAGATGTCTTTCCCTTTCTGCAATACCTTAAGTGCATTGTGGGAGTTTCGTCGCCTGCCTTCTTCGTGCTGCATTTCAGAATACAACTCCTCCTCATCCTCTTCCATGATGTCCGAGAGGTCCGAGCCTCGACTGCTTTCCGTATGATACTCCTCACTTTGACTGTAATGAGACTGTGAAATGCAGATTGTGAGAGAAAACGACAATGCAAAGCAAATACAACAAACCAAAGCATTCAATGCTGACATTCGCCTCTTTTGCCTGTGTTTGTATGGTAAGGCAATCACTTCAACTGCCATACCTGCCTGCCCAGCTCTGAGCCCCTGAGGAAGTCATCCACAGATGCTCCTCTTCTGCGGGCCTGATAGCTTTCCTCATCCTCTTCCTCATCTGAATTTTGAGAGTAAAAGCCCTGGCTTCTCCTCTCCATCTAAATATATTAAAGTACTTTCAGAAGTCTTAATAAAGAGATCTGACAGTTACGCTGAGGTTAAGTACTGACAAAATATCTAATCTTCTGTATGTTCATTAACTCTTTTAATGAGTTAACCCTAGAATGCATAAATGGGTCAAATTGACCCGATAGGATGTTGTTATTTGATTATCTTTTCAATAAAATGATTTTGATTAATTGATATTTGATGTATTCCTCATAAATGTTGAGCCTCAGCAAAACTATATTTGTTCATAGGTTCAGAAAAACGACCCCAAGTTTTCATAAAGGGGGTCAAACTGACATGTATGCATTTCCTATTCTAACTTACCATGTTTTTTTTTTGTCAATAATAATAATAATTATTATTAATTATTTATTTTTCCTATCCACAAAATAATCTATATATAAAATATAGATTTGCTAAATAATCTATAAACAAAATCATCTATAAATTAAAAGTTGCCAGCAAATTAAAATTTCTCACATAAACATGTTAGTTATAGTTATTATTAGTTATATTTAATTACTTTGTTTTATTGTGTATGTACATGGAAAAGAACATTACAGCAACATTTAAACATGCATATAATCATATTCATAATACTGTTAAGTATACACTGTAAATATATAATCAATTTTACATAAATAATTTCATTACATTTTACCCAATAATAGCGATAGTTCACCCAAAAATTTAAATTCCGTCATCATTTAATCACCCTCATGTGGTTCCAAACCCATAAGACTTTGGTCAATATTTGAAACACAAATTAAGATTTTTTAAATGAAGCCTGAGAGGTTTCTGTCCCTCAATTGAAAGTCCAATTGAAGTTTAGTAACCAAAACTTAAAATCCAAAAGAGGTCATAAAAGGCATTGCTAAATAAATCCATATGAACCCAGCAGTTTAATGCAAATCTTGAAGATATACAATCACTTTTATGATGAACAGATTTATTTTATGCTTCTATTCACATATAAACACACATACATAAAAGCGCATCACATTTGGTAAACACGGAAGTTTGTGTGTCACGCCTAGTCATTGATCATTGTTTAGATGTAAATTTTTTCATCATATAAAGCGATAATTCTCTTTACCATATTTGGCTTACTGTTCGATTCATATGGGTTCATTTTACAACACCTTTTTGGATCTTCTATATTTTGGTTTCCTGGAGTTTCAATGGAAGTACAGAAACCACAAGTTTCATTAAATACATCTTCATTTGAATTTCGAAGATGAACGACACAGGTTTGAAATGACATGAGTAAATGATGACAGAACTAACTAAGAACATAAAAATATATAATAATAATAATAATAAAACATAAAAAACAAACATTTACTTTGATATGGGTCGTTTTGACCCCCGTTATTCATGTAGGTTTTTTTTGGGTCATGCATTCTAGGGTTAAGGTTGGTTTGCAACTACTGTACATAACATGCTTTTTGCTGACTTGACTCACCCGTCCACTCTCTGCAGCCACTCTTTGGGCTGCCTCTCTGGCAATAGCCTTGGCCACAGTGTCAGGAATAAGCGTACCCCTGGGCTGGGGGAGGATTCTTTGAGGTGACGGGGAACGGCGATTCAGGCATGCCGGGGCGTCTAGGGTGTGTCCGTGTGGCAGGCCTGTGGGCATGCCTGATGGGGAGCAGCCGGGCTCCCATGGCTGAGGTGGGCCCCCTCCATGATGAATCATTCCTGGCCCTGGCTCTTTGGTTTCCAGCTCTCTGGCACTTAGTGGTCTTTGGGATTGGGGAAGGGCCAGTTGGGGAATGTGAGGCTGGGGCATCGGGATAGCTGGCTGGGGTTGGAGCATGGGCATGGGCGGCTGGGGCTGGGGTTGGGGCATGGGCGGCTGGGGTTGGGGCATGGCCATGGGCTGCTGGGGTTGTGGCATAGGCATGGGTGGCTGGGGTTGGGGTATGGGCATGGATGATTGAAGCTGGGGCATTTGGATGGTGTGCTGGGGCTGAGGGATTTGGTGTGGAGGTAAAGGCTGGAGGTGAGGTGGAGAAGGCTGTGTGGGATGGGGCATATGGTGGGGATGGAGGTGAGATGGGGGCTGATTGGGTC
Source organism: Rhinogobio ventralis (assembly GCA_039654625.1). Classification (NCBI taxonomy): domain Eukaryota; kingdom Metazoa; phylum Chordata; class Actinopteri; order Cypriniformes; family Gobionidae; genus Rhinogobio; species Rhinogobio ventralis. The sequence continues at coordinate 15,056,725 of CM077208.1, read as the reverse complement.
GAACGGGGAGGGGTTGGAGATGTGTGGGAGGATGGGGTCCAGGGTGAGGGGGAAGGGACCTGATTTGGGGATGAGGAGGCATCGGTTGGGACTGCTGGGGTGGGAGAGAGGACTGCATGTGGTGAGAAGGAGGGAGGGCTTTAGGAAGAGGCACCAGCAGGTGGTTTGGAATGACGGCGACATGGGAGTCTTGAGATTCCCCTTGTGCTGATAAAGTCCTGACGATAACCTCACGGGCCTCCAAGCACTGGAGACGGTTCAGCTCTACTGCCACATAGTCTGCCATTGGATACAACACCTCAGCGATCTGAAACAGCATTCGTTTTAGCGTTAAGGTACGGTCACATTTACCATGGTTCAGTTCATTTTTAATGAGCGACATTGTCATTTCAGTTGGAAGCCACACAATTAGGAAAGATTTCCCCATGCAGATTTAGCAAAAGGTTCAAGTTGGTCCAGCAAATTAGCTGCGTTGAGCAACAGAAAGCTGCTTGGTTTGAAAGTGACTTCTGTCTGAGCTGTGGTTCATACATCACTTCACTACTAACAATAGACAATGGAACTTTTTTCCCCACAAAATTTTGCTTATTTGACTGGACCAAGTGCGACCAACGTTTAGAATCAACATTCTCATTAAATCACCCAAATAAAAGAAAGACCTTTTAAAATCCATTACACAAAAACACTAGAAACAATGAATTCAAGTGTTTGGAATTACCCTGCTCCACCAACAGGGGGCATCAGTATGACTTTTTGATAAAAATAGGTCTTGATGACTTGTAGCCTCCATGCAGTCAAGAACGGTTCTGTCACATAAACGTCACCAGATATGACTGCTGATGGGCACATTCTTACCCTCTGACCCTTAGTGCACACTGCATAGCCAATGACACTTGCACCATTGGAGGTTCCCATAGGTGTCATTAGAGGGGGCTTCCAACGCACTTGAAGGACCCCTGGGGCGTGTCCACACTGGACCTGGACTTCTTGAGGAGGCAGAGGGGGTCCTGGAGAGGGACAGATAGCCACCGGTTAGTTACAGTAACACACCTGACACGCAATACATGATGTTTAGCAAGGATTGTGTTTACTGGATTAATTTGCCTGAGCTCAGGTTTACAGTGATAAGGTCATTCCAACAGCTTCACAGCTGAATAATGGCACCATATATTACTTCCAAGTATCTCAGCTAATTAATTAATTAATTAATTAGCCTCACTAAATCTATTTATGTTGCCTTTGACTATGTTAAGTGGAGTGTTGTTCTAATCAGAACAACAAAAATAGCTGTTTTTTGTCTATCTTAGGGAAGACTGTGTATGCTCTGTTTAGGTCGGATGTGTGTGTCAGCCTTAGTGGGTAAATACTGATTTTCTGATCTTCATTTGATCAGTTCTGATGTCGACTCTTATAATCACAAGATCAGTCTTTTACTCTCTGCCAGTGGCTGTGTGGAAATCTGTTTGTTCAGGACTTCCCGTCACTGCATTCTACTGAACTAACTCAACTGTAGAGTTCAGGACCTGTTAGTGTAAAACAAAACAAAAAAGAGAGAATATGTTCCTAATGTACTAAGCTAGAAAGTTCCCTGTAAAATTCCCAGCAATTCTGCTCCCCTGCTGCTAATTTAACCTGAGCTGTGAATGTGCTTTCACTGTCTGTATGGAATGTGATGATGCAATAAAATGGACTTTCTTTTGATCCTCACAGGCTGCAAAATCAAGCATTCAACGCAACTACTCTAGTCTAACTCAAGAAAAATGTACTTGTTTTTTTTAAGTGAATCAGAAACATACAGTGCAGTTTGAATAGTGTAGTTTAATTCACAATCAAATGACTCTTATGAACTGGTTCTTTCAAGTGAATCCACAACATACAGCAAAACAGTGTAGTCTGATTCACAAACAAATGACTCTTATGAACTGGTTCTTTTTAGTGAATCAAACACATACAGCGCAACAGTGTAGTTTAATTTATGAATGAACGACTCTTATGAGTGGGTTCTTTAAATGAATAGTTAAAAAAACGCAATATCAGAGCAATATCTAATAATACCTTATAAATGAAATACACTAAAATCAATCAACTGTACGAAATTGGATCTGATATGAATTTGTGGATCAGAATCTAATCGAAAGCACCAGTCACCCTATCCATCTCAATCACACAATATTGGCGCAATATCTAAACATTTTTAGAGTTTAATCTTACCTGCAGCCTGGGTGCAGAACTCCACGCCAGCCTCTCTCTTCTCTCTCTGCTCCAGGGGCATGTGCCAGGGCACCTGGTGAGGTTTGGCCAACACTTTTACCTTGTACACTGTCGCGGCCTTCAGGTTCACAAAACGCAGTTTGTAAGAGCACGGCTTGACCACAGCATGCTCCACACCATCTAAGTGCACAACATGGGAGTAGTTACTATTACTGGGCAGCCACGAAAGTTCAGCGGAGTCACGCAAGATATCGTCCATTCGCAGGCCAGTGGGGGCCACCACAACATTGCGGCCCACCAGCAAGGTGCAGCGCAACTCATCAGAGAGTCCCCTGTCTGTCACGCTCTGTACCGACACACGGTAGGTGCAAGCAGCCAAGTCTAGCTTCTCGAGAAGCAGTTTGGTCCTGCCCCCAAATGGCACAGAGGAACGTACTTCCCCGTCCACTAAGATATTGTAGCCGTTGATGTTGCCCCAACCGAGGGGCACCAGAGGCGCTTCCCAGGCCACTATCACACTTCTCGCCAGCTGTTTGATCAGGTTGATCTTCCTAGGGTAAGGCACGATGTCATCACCCAGCTCCTCTCCGTCCAGAGCACCTGTCCCGTTGCTGCAGTGGCCGAAGGCATCACTGCTAAGACTTTCCAGAGGAGCAGCTCCATCTATGGCAGTCAGGCTCAGACAGCTCTGCTCCAGCCTGCCCTGCTCCTCTTCCCCGTCGATAGATGGCTTTTCCTTGTCCTGGACAAACTCCACAAAATTAGAGGGAACCAGGCCACGCTGCCCATCCAACAGCTCTCCTGGAACAAACAGAAATAGAAAGAATGATAAGCTGCAGCAGATCTCATTACATAAAATGTAATTGTGATGAATTTTGTAAGCATGTCATTTTAATACACACTATCAGGTAATGCTTACTGATTAAATTCACTGTTACTTGTCTGTGTCTGTTATGTATCTAGTGTCCATTAGCAAATAAGTTGTTAGGATTTTTTTAGATGTTGGACGATTAGAGATCTGGGGCCTCATGTATGAAACTTTCCGTAGATTTCATCCTAAAGGTTTGCGAATGCACAAAAGCTAGATTTTGTGTACATACAAAAGTTTTCAGATTTATTAAACCATGTATATGCCAGAACCTGCGCAAAATTCCCTTTTTAAATCCAGTAAGCAAAAGATTACTCATTAAGTATTCTTGCCTTGTTTTAGAATAAATAAATCAAAATTGTATAAAATACATTTCAGAGAAAGTTTTCAGAGAAGGGTTTTTCTCAATATTTTCCACTGGACAATATTTTTAATTGCTTAAAAAAAATCAAATGTATGCAATTTTGCCTAAAAGGTAAACATAGATTTCAGGATGTATATACACTCACCTAAAGGATTATTAGGAACACCTGTTCAATTTCTCATTAATGCAATTATCTAATCAACCAATCACATGGCAGTTGCTTCAATGCATTTAGGGGTGTGGTCCTGGTCAAGACAATCTCCTGAACTCCAAACTGAATGTCAGAATGGGAAAGAAAGGTGATTTAAGCAATTTTGAGCGTGGCATGGTTGTTGGTGCCAGACGGGCCGGTCTGAGTATTTCACAATCTGCTCAGTTACTGGGATTTTCTAGAGTTTACAAAGAATGGTGTGAAAAGGGAAAAACATCCAGTATGCGGCAGTCCTGTGGGCGAAAATGCCTTGTTGATGCTAGAGGTCAGAGGAGAATGGGCCGACTGATTCAAGCTGATAGAAGAGCAACTTTGACTGAAACAACCACTCGTTACAACCGAGGTATGCAGCAAAGCATTTGTGAAGCCACAACACGCACAACCTTGAGGCGGATGGGCTACAACAGCAGAAGACCCCACCGGGTACCACTTATCTCTACTACAAATAGGAAAAAGAGGCTACAATTTGCACGAGCTCACCAAAATTGGACAGTTGAAGACTGGAAAAATGTTGCCTGGTCTGATGAGTCTCGATTTCTGTTGAGACATTCAGATGGTAGAGTCAGAATTTGGCGTAAACAGAATGAGAACATGGATCCATCATGCCTTGTTACCACTGTGCAGGCTGGTGGTGGTGGTTTAATGGTGTGGGGGATGTTGTCTTGGCACACTTAGTGCCAATTGGGCATCGTTTAAATGCCACGGCATACCTGAGCATTGTTTCTGACCATGTCCATCCCTTTATGACCACCATGTACCCATCCTCTGATGGCTACTTCCAGCAGGATAATGCACCATGTCACAAAGCTCGAATCATTTCAAATTGGTTTCTTGAACATGACAATGAGTTCACTGTACTAAAATGGCCCCCACAGTCACCAGATCTCAACCCAATAGAGCGTCTTTGGGATGTGGTGGAACGGGAGCTTCGTGCCCTGGATGTGCATCCCACAAATCTCCATCAACTGCAAGATGCTATCCTATCAATATGGGCCAACATTTCTAAAGAATGCTTTCAGTACCTTGTTGAATCAATGCCACGTAGAATTAAGGCAGTTCTGAAGGCAAAAGGGGGTCAAACACAGTATTAGTATGGTGTTCCTAATAATCCTTTAGGTGAGTGTATATTTTAATGGAAAGATATATATATCAGCGTGTCACTGACAAAACATTAAAAAAAATTAAACGTGCATTAATTACCAGGTCCTTAAAATTACATCCTTGAAAATGGTTACCATTAAGCTACTGTCCGTCTGTGTATGACACCAACAGCACATCTGCATGCAGCAGAGGTTGTACAGTACTGTGTCATCAGACTTATTCAAACTGGCCAATGGACCTTTCGATCACCAAGTCCTTCTGTGTCTGTCATTATACTGTCTATGTTGCTAAGCCATCAAAAGCAGCGCATCCACTACAAATATTTCTATTTAAATTAAAATTAAAAATGTTGTAATTTCTGGATAATGATTTCATGAAATTTCATTGCTTAACTCTATTACTGAGTGTGGCATATTTAATCTAAATGTGTATATCAGATGTAAAAAAGGAGTTTAAATCATTCTGTTTACTTTATTACTTCGCTCACTCCAGTAAAAGGGTGGGTACAAGTGGCCTAGAGTGTCCGTACAGAGAGCGCACATATTTACACCTAGTTTATTTTTTATAAATCCCAATCTATGCCGATTTTGTGAAAACGCAATGTTTATACAGCAGGCCCCAAGTCTTTTTTTTGTTTTAAATTTAACTTAATTTTTTAACAATAATTACACCTCTCGCATCATAATTCAATTACCTTCATAAAATCCATCATCATCCATGTTCCCATATACGTACAAGTACTTCCCTGCCACAAGAGGGAGCTCTGCTTCTGGATGCTCATTAGGTCCATCATAGGGATTATAACTGACCAAAACACCAGACAGTGAGTGGGAAAGAAAACAAAGAAAACAGTAAAATACAAACACACATATAGTGTATATGTACAAGAATGTGTATACATATATACCATACACTACTGGTCAAAAGTTTGAAGTCAGTAAGATTTTTTATATATCTTAAAATATTTTAATTCCTGTGATGGCAAAGCTGGATTTTCAGCACATGTCACATGATACTTCAGAAGTCATTCTAATATGATAATATGATCTAATAAAAATGTCAGTTTTGATCATTTAATGCAAAATAATCTCCCCAAACTTTTGAACAGCATATAGAGAGAGGGTAAGTGTTAAGAAAAGCACCTGTAGCGGGCAGTGCAGAGGCGGACCTGACCTGTGTATCTCGCCTTGGATCTTGGAGCTGGGCTCACCTCATCACCCATCTGGACAGAGGAAATCAGCTGACACACTTGATCTTTATCTTTAAATTCCACACTGAACATCACAACATAAGTGTACTATGGCAATGTACTATGAAAGTATTTGTGTGAGGATCATTACAGAACATCCATTTATTTCCAGTCCTGCTCCCAATGTGCCCAGTGCATGCATGTGTTCATGGATGATCTGATTCATGTATGATTAAGTGCACAGAGCGGAGATGATTATTACCTATTTGCATTGATGTCAATCACAGGGAAAATATAAAGCTGAAGTGTGTAATTTCTATGGTGGTGATTGCATCACCAAACGGAACTGCAAAAACAATGACTGTTTTTAAACAGGTTTTGCCATTGGTAAAAAACTTACGCCATTGGTTGAGCCAATTTGGCTGTCAGGCTGGCTGAGTGTGTGCTTACAGTTTATTGGCAGAATAAACAATTAAATAATTAAAATGCTTTATAGTTGGGACAAGAGAAAATATTTTAACATCAAAGCAATTACACTTCACATTTAATTGTTAAATGTATCTTTTTAGTCTACATTCCACTGAGACTTTAGATGCCCAAATGTGCAATTTAGTTTACACATACAGTAAATAACTGACTTTCTTTTCTAAAGCATCAGACAGTCTTTAACCCAAACATCTGATATGAGGTCATTTATGTATCTAATTATAGAGAGAGAGAGGCCAATTATAAAACCATGAAATGAGCACATTTCTTCTCTCTTGAGTAAAATACAGGGAGATAAACAGATACTGATATCTGCTTGTGACAACCGGTTAACTGAATGATCACAGTGTACATGTCACATGTTATGAGTGGTCGGCTGAGGGAGACAAACCTCTGAGAGGGATGCTTGCATGGGGCTGCTGGAGCGACTCTGGGTTTGGACAGTGGGTTTGACCGACAGCTGCTCTGGCTTGTCAATCTTGTGTTGCTGTACTATGGGCTGTTCTGAGACCAGTGGAGTTCCGTCAGATCTCTCATCACCTGCAAGTATGAATTATAATGGAAATCAATGACTTTGATCACTGAACAATAAGAGGGATCTGAACAAATGGATTTAAATAAGCTGTGGAAAAAACCATTAGACGAGAAGACAATTAAATAGACTTTATTTTAAATGAAATGGAATCAAATTGATGTTTTAAGTAAAACAGATTTTATGTATTTAATTATCTCCACATATTTAAAATGTTTGGTTACACTTTATTTAAAGGTGTCTTTGTTACAGTGTAACTATAAACTTTAGTACTGAGTAATATTAATTAACAACATGTATTTATTATAGGGTTAAGGTTAGAACTAGGTTTTGGTTTAGGGTTAGTTGTTTGTAATTATGCATAATTTAACTAGGACACTGTAAAATAAAGCGTTACCAAGTGTTTTATAAATAAAAGCTGAAAGAGTTATCGGAAGCTAAATGGTGGTGATGTCAAAGTCCATGGTGTAGTTTGTTTAAAGCCTACGTTTACCTCTTTACTTCAAACTTCAACTTCAAAAATTCATAAAAGTTGTGTTAATTTGTGAAGATTATCATGATGAACAAAACGTAAAAGAATAAACTACTGAGAGTTTATTTTCTACTATAATTTAAAAGCCAATGGAAAATCCTACTGGGTTATTGTCAAGAGAACTAGGGTGATGCTAACATTGATGATATGAGGTACTTATATAACATGTATATGTCACATTCATGCCTTTAGATCATAGTTTCTTAGTCATGTTCTGTTTAGTTTCTTTGTCTTAGTTTTCCCTGTCACTGTTTTGCCATTCGTTTTGAGTTCTAGTTCGTAATTTTTTGTTACTATGGTTTCTGATTAGTGCACAACTGTTCCCTGTTTCTTTGACTCCCTGCCTCAATGTATTTAAAGATGTGTTCACGCTATGTTGTAATTACCGTAATTACGAGATTTCAACTTGTAAAAAGCGTTCATGTCCTTGTAGAGCTTGTATTTACAACTTGTAAAATGGGAATTTTCTAAGAGCTCCTACCTGTACCATGTGGCCACTGTACCACCTGACCGCTGCAGATTAATTTGACCGCATATTTCCCAGTTCGAGGACATGAACAGCTCTGAATAGAACATCACATGTTGTAATCCCGAGACTTGAGAAGGTAATTACAACGTTGCGTGGACACAGCATTAGCCTTCAGTTTTCTCAGTTCTGTGTTCCGCAGTTCAAAGTCGCTTCTGTCTCAGCCTAGTTTAAAGTTGTCTCAGTCTCTGCTGGTTCTGCCTAGTTCAAAGTTGTTTCTGTCTCTTCTGGTTCAGCCTAGTTTAAAGTCATCTCAGTCTCTTGCTGGTCCAGCTCAGTCCCAAGTCGTCTACAGTCTCAGCTGGTTCAGCCCGGGTCAAATTTGTCTCAGTCTCTGCTGGTTCAGCCCGGTTCAAAGTCGTCTCAGTCTCTGCTGGTTCAGCCCACTTCAAAGTTGTTTCTGTCTCTTCTGGTTCAGCCTAGTTTAAAGTCATCTCAGTCTCTGCTGGTTCAGCCCAGTTCCAAGTTGTCTTTGTCTCTGCTGGTTCAGCCCAGTTCAAAGTCCTTTCTGTCTCTGCTGGTTCAGCCCAGTTTAAAGTCGTCTACAGTCTCCGCTGGTCCCGTCTAGTCCAAAATCACCTTCGTCTCTACTGGTTTAGCCCAGTTCCATGTCGTCCTTGTCTCTGCTGGTTCAGCCCGGTTCAAAGTCGTCTCAGTCTCTGCTGGTTCAGCACAGTTAAAACCAAGTCGTCCTTGATGCTGCTAGTTAGTCTCCTTCTTCGTCTACTTTGTCAACCAGCTCCAATTCTCCTTCATGACGGATGGTCCTACCCAGCCTCCCTCTCCCTCCTCCTCTGCCAAAGCCAACAAGTTCTTCTTTTTCAACTCCTCTGTCTCCCTTCATTCCCTTGGCTTCTCCTCCAGTGGTTCTGCCTTGCTGCTCAAATCCGCCTTGTGCTTCCCAGTTGTCAGCTCCGCCTTGGTCTAAGAATCCCTCAGCTCCGCATCGAGTCTGAGAGCCCCGGACTCCACCTCGGTCTTCCCTCTGGCTTCACCTTGGTCTATTATCGCTCTGGCTCCACTTCGGACTTCTGAGTCTCCAGCTGTGCCTCTGGGGTGTAATGTCACATTTTATGTCTTTGGTTTATAGTTTCTTAGTCATTTCTATTAAGTTTATTTGTCTTAGTTTTCCTTGTCACTGTTTTGCCGGAGTTCTAGTTTCTAATTTGTTACTATGGTTTTTGATTATTTTCTTTATTATTTTCGTTTCTTTAATTCCCTGCCTTAGTGTTTTTAAGCCTTCAGCTTTTTCAGTTCTGTGTTCCGCGTTAACGTCTATGTTTGATGTGTAGTATTTTTTCTGAAGTTCTCCAAGTGTTTAAGTTTCCTTATATATTTCATGCATCTTGTTCTGTGGACTACACATGCTAACCCATGACCATATGGATATACACTATGAAAATAAATGATGCCATATCATCATATTCAATGGTGTTTACTGTACAGTTTTCCAAGGCACTTCAAAGAAAGAAATGTTACTGTCCAAAAACATGCTAATACCATGGAAACATCTAAAAGACAATGGTCTGAAAAGACATTTTCATTTAAATAAGAGGCATTTCAGAAAGGCCAGAACTGATAGAACGATACCTATGATAAAAAGACTGCCTATGATTTTGTGAAATGACTGTGGTTCATGTAGGGGAAAAAATACACCTCTAACTGTTTGAAAGAAAAAATCCTTTGCTCACTTTTTTCTGCCTGGCGCTGCAGGCTGTTGTAACTGTTGCTCAAGTTTTTCTCCTGTGAGTCAATGTTGAGCGTATCCTCCGTGTCTGACCCCAGGTGATATTTCTCCAGCTTTTTTGACAAAATATTGCACTGCTCACTCTGTGTCCGGCATTTCTGCTCTAAGTCATGAACCTTGACCTTTGAGGGACATAGTAAGGAAAACAAAGGAAAGAATTACACAAATGATGAAATGAAATTGTTTCTATCATACATAGGAATAAATACACAGCAGAAATACACTGAACTGTAGCAGTGGTTCTCAAATGGTTTTGCTTCAGGAACCAGCAATATTACACAAAATTACACCCAACAATATGCAAAATTATTGACATGACACGGCTGAAAAGGAAAACGGAAAATTTTGTAAACATAAACACAGCAGAAGTGTGATTTACCAGCCTAGCACATGGAACAAACACTGGGCCAAATACTGTATTATTAGCGAAATCCCCGCTATTAGACACATTACCCAGCTTTAAATAAATACCCAGCAATGATATGTGAATTGTTTTTTCCTCTTTTAGAAGTTAATAAGCATATTTATTATGATGTTCTTAAGTGATCATTGAAACATAACACGCTTTAAAAGCGTGAGACGCAGGGCAGTGGAATGAACAAAAAAAATATCAGTCGCATTTTTCAAAGTTGAACTTTTAACTTGTGTACACTGATTTTAGAACGCTGTGTCATGCAATCTGTCTAGTGTTTACATAGAAACATAATGGAAATGCAGGGCAGTGGAATTAAAAAAATCTGCGTTCTGTGTGTGACTATGAACAGATATAGGCTTAGCTGCATTTGATAGTTAGCATATAGCATTGTTTTTTTTGTTGTTTTTTTTCCTGCAAACCACTTCTGGGTCACTAACCACTAGTTGAGAACCACTGAACTACAGAAATATTTATAGTACATATAATATTTTATATATATATATATATTATAATATATATAAATATTCTTATATTCTTAGACCAGAATGAATTATCTGCTTGTGAATAGATACCCAAGATAAATTAATTTAAATAATTTAATGCATATTATCAGGAAAGCAAATGAACAATGGCTTAACACAAAGCAACTGCATCAAAGCATGCAATAAGAGCACTTTTTAGTGCCAAAGGCATTAGAGGTTTAAATTAAAAAAAACACACAAAGGTTAAGAGTATTATCTAACGGATCATAATGCTAACAACTTTTCCACCGTCAGGCCAAAATGTTCTCTTTGCTTAACTGTTCCATTCCGTGCTGATGCAGCCCAGCCGGTACGGATATGGTCTCATTTTCCACTGTGGGGCTGATAACAGAGCTCTTTGAAATGTAATACAAATGCATCAGTCGTTGCCTTGGTTACAGACGATATGAGATGTAAATAGGGACCACGTTATGGAGGATGATCAGATATACTATATTGCCAAAAGTATTGGGACACCCCTCCAAATCAGTGAATTCAGGTGTTCCAATCACTTCCATGGACAAAGGTGTATAAAATCAAGCACCTAGGCATGCAGACTGCTTCTACAAACATTTACGAAAGAAGAGGTCACTCTCAGGAGCTCAGTGAATTCAAGCATGGTACCGTGATAGGTTACCACCTATGCAATAAGTCCATTTGTGAAATTTCCTCACAACTAAATATTCTACGGTCAACTGTTAGTGGTATTATAACAAAGTGGAAGCAATTGGGAACAACAGCAACTACAACAGCCAAGTAAAATCACAGAGCGGGGTCAGCACAAGCTGAGGCGTACAGTGCGCAGAAGTCGCCAACTTTCTGCAGTCACACCACCACTGGACTCTAGAGCAGTGGAGACATGTTCTCTAGTGTGACGAATCAAGTTTCTCTGTCGGGCAATCCGATGGACGAGTCTGGGTTTGGCGGTTGCAAGGAGAACAGTACTTGCCTGACTGCATTGTGCCAAGTGTAAAGTTTTGTGGAGGGGGATTATGGTGTGGGGTTGTTTTTCAGGGGTTGGGCTTAGCCCCTTAGTTCAAGCGAAATTAACTCTTAATGCTTCAGCATACCAAGACATTTTGGACAATTTCATGCTCCCAATTTTGTGGAAACAGTTTAGAGATGGCCCCTTCCTGTTACAACATGACTGCGCACCAGTGCACAAAGCAAGGTCCATAAAGACATGGATGAGCGAGTTTGGTGTGGAGGAACTTGACTGGCCTGCACAGAGTCCTGATCTCAACACGATAGAACACCTATGGCAAAAATTCCCATAAACACACTCATAAACCTTGTGGAAAGCCTTCCCAGAAGAGCTGTTATAGCTGCAAAGTGTGGGCCAACCACATATTAAACCCTACGAATGGGAAGAATGGGATGTCATTAAATTTCATGTGCATGTAAAGGCGTCCCAAAACTTTTGGCAATATAGTATATTTATTTTAATGTTATTATTAACTTGCATTAACTTCACTCAAATAGCGTGCTTGTACAGCTACACAGAAACTGGCAGCCAGGCAATAGACAAGTGACCAATCCTGAGTTGCGACATCACTGCACACATTCTACCAGCATGGTTAGCCAAGAAAGGCAGAGAACAGTTTGTAATCGTGCCGTGCCTAAACCAAGCTCAAGTGGAAATATAACTGGTACCGTTCCTGACCATTCGACCCGACGGTGGAAAAGCAGCCATAATTTCACCAGGTCCTAGTTTGACCCCAACAACAAAAGACATGATGAAACAGCCTGTCACAGCCACAGGAAAAGTTCATTTTGTTTGTTAAACTCTTAACTCTATAACAGCAACAATTCATGGCCACACGGGTGAGTGTAGCAGCGGAGATACTCAACTGGCACACAATAATCCTAAAATTCTGTCATTATTTACTCATCCCTACTATTCTTACTGGAAGTTAATCAGTTAATAGTGACTTAAATTGCAGTCAGAGCTCTTTACACAAAGCTAGGACTATGTTCTCAAAAAAAAAATCTTAAAATTAAATTGACTTCAAAATATCTTCCTTTTTAAATGAAAGAAAGCCCTATGGGTTTGGAAAGAGTAAATAATGACAAAAAAATTTGAGTGAATTATTTTTGTAAAAGTGCCAAGGTCCATGTTGTTTGTATGTCTCTAATGAAAAAAAAACTGATATGGAAGGTTACAAAAAAAATCTCTGCATGAGTGAGAGTGTGTGTACCTGCATTTTGTCCATATGGCTCTGTTTAAACACAAAGGGGGAAAAAAAAAAAAATATATATATATATATATAAATCAGAATGACAGGGGTCAAAGATGAAAAATAACACAAAACTAAATAAAATATTCAACTATGGAAAAAATGAACTAGATGTCTTGAGACAAAATTGCAGGGTATAAAAACAATATTAAAGATGGAAAGAGGCAAAAATTATGAAGGTCTTAAAAGTAAGTAACCACTGGAAGGACGCGCCATAGGGGACATAAACTCTCCTCAGAAGTCAAGCTGACAGTACGTGACAAGTAGATGCTTCTCAGAACGGCCCGACTGTCAGACATGGTGGTCTTTTATCAAACACAAGAGGGATCCAGGCAGGCCGCACCTGTCCCTTCTAAACTTATCAGATAATTGGGGTAGACGGATCCTTTTTGCACGAAAGGCAGACTCTGCTGACCATGCGCTAGGAGTGTCAATGAGGCTTTTCATAGAAGGATGCCAAAGGACAGAAGGAAAGGAAGTAGATTATATTTTACCTCTAGCAGATGCACCACTTCTTCACGCTCTTTCTCAGTTTTAACTTGAACCTGAGAATAAGAGATAGCGCATTTAGTTTAGCAGTGCAAATGTGATTCCATTTGCTTAAAACCCGACAAACTCAAACCTGAATAACTGCAGAAAACTACCAGAAAGTAACTGCAACGTCAGTAGGACATTATAATCTCACATTGATTCAGAAAGGTTTGCCAAGATTTGTTTGGCAAAGCTACATCAAATTTTTTGACAGATTTATTTATCCCAGAGGGGAAATTCAGTATCTGAAGGGCAAAAATGTGAGTCAGAGTTTACAGCAGTTACTCAAAAGTGAGTAAAATTAAAGTGAAAACTGTTTGTCTGTAGGCAAGCAGGAAATTGAGAGATACATAGACAAGCTATGATTGCCATGCAAGTTGTATCAGCAAGTCATTTGTGCATATATGTCTGTGTTGTGTATGTTAGTGAGGTGAAAGCTCTGTTGAACCCCTCCCCAGGGATCTGCACTGATGCGGTGTCTGCTGTCGGCTCTAATTGCTTTGTTTGCCTGTCGCTGCTACTTCCTGAAAGGCCACAGACACAAAGGAAAGCAGCCATGATCCTAACATGTGATTGCACTGATTTTATCCAGCCCTACTATGCCAGAATATCCACTGCTTCCACATCTGAAGAATATTTTCTTATCGATACGCCAACTTTTGTGAAAAGACTGGATATAATGAATAACAAATGAATAAGTTGTTGGCATGATCTGTGCTTTGGACAAAACATTTTTGGAATAAAATTCCTTTGTTTTGCTATGGCTAATTTTATAGCTAGAAGTTTAAAGAATTTTTTACATAAATTGACAATTAAATATTTATTTTCACATTCCTGCATAACTTTATTAATGGAAAAATTGTTGGTTGTGTTGGAAATGGCTGTAATTTGTGAAAAACAATTTTCACAACAAGTATTGAAATTATCTATAAAGTGTATATTAGTGTTGCACGATATATCGGTACTAGAAAAGTATCGTGATACCATGCTATTAAAAATGGTAAGATATAAAATTTTATTAGTACCGGTACTTTAAGAAAGACAGCACTTTAATAAGAGCAGTCGATGTGTGACAGCAGGAGTCAGGACGTGTGCAGAGCTCTGTTTCTACCGTTTCACTCAGACAGCATGTGATCTCGACTTTAGTTCTCTTTTGCGGATTATTGGGTTTGAATGGTCAAAAATATGTAAAAATGTCCTGGCAAGTATTCAGGTAAACACAGTCGGGCATTTCTTTAGTGAACGTATTCAGTTGAGTAAGAAATTGGATGTGTTCCAATTAATTGGATTCGTGCAGGTCTTAAAGGGCCGGACCTAATATTCTGTGTGATTAATGTTAATCATACAACAAAAAAAATAATCGAAAATCACCCATGCTTGACTGAATAACTTTAATACATTTATTAAGAATCAGTGTATGGTTAATTTATAGAGTGAAGACTTTCACGCAGTTTTTTTATTTTTACATTTGATTATTTAATTTCTTTCTTGAATGCTACTGTTAAATAGAGCTACAATAGCTGAAAAATAAAGCACTGTTTTTGTCATATTGTTTGTAATTTGCATTTTTGCTAAAATTTAGATAAAATTTAATTAAATATCTATATTGTAATTATAAAATTACATTTAATAAATATTATAGATTACTCGTATCATTAAGTAAGATTTTGGTATTAGTAAGATCTGTCATATTATTCAATTACTTATCAAGGTATTTTAGTCTGGTATTGTATCGAAGTCATAATTTTGGTATCGTGAAAAAACTAGTTTATATATTGTACCATGCATGGGGAACTAAACAGGTGATGGACCCCATTGACTTCCATAGTAGGGAAAAAAATACTCTGCAAGTCAATGGGGTCCATCAACTCTTTGGTTACTGACATTCTTTAAAAAATCTTCTTTTGTGTTCAGCAGAACAAAGAAATTCAAACAGATTTGGAACACCTTGAGGGTGAGTAAATGATGACAGAATTTTCATTTTTGGGTGAACTATCCCTTTAAGATTTTCTATTCATCAAAGGATACTGATTTTTTTTAATCAAAGTAAGATATTCACAACTGATTCCAAAACTGATATTAATAAAAATGTTTGTTGAGCACCAAACCAGCATATTAGAATGATTTCTGTAAGATCATGTGACATTGAAGACTGTGTAATGAGTAATGGCTGTTGAAAATTCAGATTTGTCATCACAGGAATAAATTACATTTAAAAATATATTTAAATAATTTTCATAATTTTCATCAATGATAATATGTTATCAAATAAATGCTGCCTTGCTCGACATAAGAGACTTTTTTTATAAAATATTTTTTTATTTTTTTCGTGGAAAAGTTAAATAAATAAAAATCAACCCCTAGAACATATAAGTAGCCATAGTTTAAGAAACACCCATATTGTCCTATATCACTGAGGTTCTTACCTTCTGCAGAAGGCTGATCTCCTGCTGTCTGGAGTTGAGGAACGCCAGGGCCTGCTCATGCTCTGCCTCCAGTTGCTGCCGCCGATCCGCAGCCTCTCGCATATGCTGAGTAAAAGAAAAACAGAAAGAGAAAAAAGAGGATCGTGTTAGAATTAGGACGTGTTTGTCACATGTTTGTAGAAACCCTTGCTTTCTTAAACAAAACAATTAATCACTGTTCTGACCTGCTGTTTTCAGGCTCTGGACAAAGATCTGGGAAACAACATCATGAATAACAACACATGCGCTTTAACAGACACATTAAGCGCAAAAGTGACAGTGAGTGATGACACCAACAGCCATTGACAGGAAGCACTTGGTAAATACAACATGTTCTGTGAAAATGCAGCAAACCGAGAATAAAAACTGATGAATAAAAAGAAACAAAAACACAATGACTACTGTAATAGACCATTTTGGTTCAAGTTTATTTTTTGCCTTTATTCAAGAATCAAAATGAAGTTAAACTGGACAGGAATAGGACTGAAAGATATCAGATGTGTTGTGAGGCTTAAAAGCTTAAGCTTATAATGTCTAAGATCCATCTTTTCTCTCCATTCCTCTCGCTGTCCGCATCTCTATCCTTTCAGGAGAATTAAAGCCTCTTTTCTTTGGTGACACACACCTTGTGAACTCACATGCCTATTCAACTCAATGCTTTGCATAATCACTAAATTAGGAGCAGCAGAAGAGCTTCAGAGGACAGAAAATGACTCAACATATTTTGAAAATGTGCAAATGAACATTTAATAAAGTAGAAAACATAAAAGCATGAATTACATGAGTCTTATCAACATATGTTAAAGGGATAGTTCACCCAAAAATGTTAATTCTGTGATCATGGGCTCAAACTCATGTCGTTCCAGACATGTACAACTTTCCTTCTTCTGCAAAAAAACACACAAAAAGAATATATTTTGAAGAATGACTGGCCAAAATTTTAAATGAAAAACCACTGTTTTTATCCCTAGTGTAAAAAAACCTATACTAAATGCATTTATATGCATTTATTTCATACTAAGTATACTACAAATCCATTAACATATTTACTGACATATCACTTGAGACTTACTGATATAAATATTATAATTAAACTTTATCTGGAGTACTTTATTACACAATGCACATTTCAATAGTAAGCCTAAAATGTGTTTTAATATCACTATTATTAAGAATAGTATAATCACTGTATAATATCAGTCTTTAAATGCAAGATATTTAAAGTGTACCTAAAGTATACTTGCAATAGTTCCACTTAAGCACAATCAAATATACCTAAGTATATCTTTAGTTGGACGTCAGCACTATTTCTGGATAACTGAAGTACATTTAGTACAAAATTCGTTGTTCCAATTTAGCAGACTATATGAGTTTAGTAAAAGTACAATTGCAGGGTAGGGTATTTATATTAAGTACATAAATATATATTATAAATGTATTTATAGTATACTTGGCATAAAATAAATGTATTTCAAATACATTTTAGTATATATATTTTTTTCACTAGGGATGTTACACAGGTTTGATATGTCATGAGGCTCATTAAACGGTGACAGAATTATCATTTTGGGGTGGGACTATCATGTTAAGAGCTTAAGATTTTGAATAGATGATTTGCCCAGTGGACAGTTCAATTGAAATATTTCAGACGGAAATTCAAGAATCTATTTTTTTAAAGGGGATGTCTAATGCTATTTCATGCATTCTGACTTATTTACACTGTTAAAGAGTTGAATTCTCATGCTAAACATGGCCACATTTTTTTTTTTTTTTATTAGTTGGATGTAACACTGGAACAGTATTTCTGTTCCAAATACACTCCTTCAGGATTTGTATAAGTTTTGAAAAGGTTTTTTTTGAGTATGGCCCTGTATTATGTCATAAAGGGCGGAATTGCTTGTATGGGCACTTCTCCCGGATGAGTGCGTGCGCACAGACCAGAGCGAGGGCGCATCCATCAACGAGCTTCGTTCAGGTTACAGAAGCCATCAGCAGCGCTGTCATTTTGTTTTTAGACCAAGAAATCAACAATGTCACTAAAGAAGTGTGTTTTTGGTTGTGAGGGAATGATAGCCTTCAGCTTCCCAAAGAATTCAGCATTAAGGTAACAGTACGCAGTAAGTGTGTTTGTTTGTTCCCAGCATTTTGGTGACAAATGTTTTAAAAAACAAGGCCCAGTTTGACGCTGGATTTGCAGATTGTTTGAAACTGATGGAGCGGTCCCAGCGATAAAAGATATCCCAGTCATGAGTCAAAACCGCAGGCGGTAAGTGAAACTGCATCAAATGTCTGTTTTGTTGTCAATCGGCATGTAAATGCATATAATGTAAACAACACGAACGTATAGTGAATCAAGGGTTATCCATGGATAATGCCATGATGTATTTGTGTGTGTGTGTGTGTGTGTGTGTGTGTGTGTTTGCTTGTGACTCTTTAGCCCTACCCACTGCACGCCTCCACGAGCTCAGCTCGGTACAGAATCGGTACAGCCTTTCTGTCTTTTATAAATCTGATAAAACTAAAGACTCTTCAGAGATATGAAGGATGCAATACTACTCTATAGGTACTCAATATTAACATGATATTGACAGAAACTGTATGTGTTATGACCCCTTTAAAAGAAAATCTTTTATTACAGTCCTGCTGCTTTGTCTGGAATGATTATACATTTTTGAGGATCAAGAGAGATCTTCAGACAACATCAGGAATCTGGACATTTTACAGTTTTCTGCTCAACTCATTGCTACACTACTTCTACTTTGTCTCATCTTATCTCATTTATCACATAGTCAATAATAAGAAAGGTAGGAGAGATACAGATTTCTCCTTTTAAAGATGAGCAGTCGATTTTTTGTTATAAGAGCTTTTTTCCTCTCGAGATACATGACATAAGCAGTCAATAAGCCGACAAGTGCAGGAACACTTTTCATTGAACAATAAGTCAGCAACATGATGCCGGCAGAAACAAGTCCAATAAATAAAACATCATTATCTCAGCTGGTATCGTTTTTTCCTCTAAAAGCAAGACCCTAACATTAGGAAAGATGATCTTAAACAATACCGATTGGTTTACTAGATATGATAAAAGCTGTCATGGGGAAAGGGGATTTTAATTATATAATAAACATTCAGTTTACAGTATTTTGGTCAGTGCAAGCCAAAGCAATCTCTAAACTCTTCTAAAATGATTAGTATTCCTAATATTAAAGTTTGAGGTGCATATTAAAAGACATCTGCAAGGTGAATTTGATCCTGGTTGGACTTGAATCAATAATCGATCCACTGTTTAATATCCAACAATGATCTTACCTTCAGAACTCGCTCAAGGTTCTCCAGTTTGTCTTGGAGCTGAGCCTTCTCCTGCCTGGCCAAGTCTCTCTCTTGACTCACACAACCAAAAGCTTTTCTGAGCTGATCATAGTCTGACTTTACCTAGAGAGTGAAAGAGTTGGGGAGAAGATGAGGATACATGAACTGTCTAAAGTAACAAAAAGTCCAGCTAAACTTACAAAACTGTCACTTAAACAATGAAAAGCAGAGCTAACAGAGGAACCTTGGCCAGACTTCAGCTGTTGGACATTTAATAATGGCCACAACAAAGGGAAGCAAAACGGCTGACTCTGCATCAGTGCTTGGATGCATTTTACAATAGACTGTGAGAGCATATTGTACAATGAGCACTTTTTTTACGAAACAGAATTAATCTTTTTGATAGATTATTTTAGTAGCTTTTTTCACTCTCATAAAAGGTGCAGTGATTCTTTGAGGCTTGAAACATAACGCTGTGGCACTGTGGGCTAAACAATACAAATTCAGGTGATTTGTATCTAAGGCAACAGTTCTAAAAATAAAGATATCAGTGTTCAGAAATGTTTGATTTTTACATTGACTCACGATGCTAGCAGAGCTCAGAGAAACAACCAATCACCTGATGAGTGCAGAAGGTAAACTCAGGACACAGTCAAACAAGAACCCCATCCACCAAACAAAATTTACCACTCAATATATCACACACTTGTGGCTGGCACACGCCCATACCCTGTCTCATTTATTAGGACACATTTCATCCAGTCAGGCTCAGAGAAATGGGGAGGTTGATTCGCATCTCGTATCGATCTAAGATCGGTGTATGAGATTGTGCCTGGTGCCGAAGCGTGTGACAAACTGACCCATCCCACTTGGGGTTATTTACCTACTCTCCTCGGCCTTGTTAGCACCGCTGAATGCTGGGAAATGAGCCTTTGATCATTGAGGGAATGGGAATGAGAGCGGACAACACTACCTGATTAAACAGAAGACATTTTATCTCAGACGCTTGTCTGGGGTTGTGACAGATGGCCTCTTTTTGCTGTTAGAGGAGAGGAGCAGTCTGTGGATTATTCGTAGAGAGACTGCCAAACCATGGCCCGTCAGCTTGGCAAAAAGCACTGGTGAAATTGACACTATTAACACAATGAGTGCCATGGACTGCCACTCTCAGCGGTCCCGTGTTAGTACGATATCCACTCCTCAGCAGATTCACTACTCACATTAATACCCCTTATTCGGGTGTCACTGGATTTCCTTCACACTATGATAGAGTTTCAGTTTTTTTACTTTCTGATGATCTCTAAATTGAAGGTGGACACGTTTGTCACATCATGGAAGCCAATTTCAAACCATAATAAATGTATACAGGCAAAACCCCATCCAGTTTCATTGAGATAAATCAAAACAAACAAGGTGGATATATTGACCAGACAGGGACACGATAAGATCAATACTGCCGATGAGATGCAGAGAAGAGCCCTTCGGGCACATGTTCTTAGAAGAGCCGTGTAATGAGCAGCCATTGATCTGATAAGCTTGGCTGCCGCGTGATGCTGACCATCTCTTACCTTCTCGTACTGTGCAGCCTTCAGGATGTGACTAAGCAGCTCACGATTGAGCCGTTTTCTCTCCAACAAAGCATCCTGAAGCTCATTCTTCTGTCAAGAGAAAAAAGGAAAAAGGAGTCCGCTCATTCTGTACATTTTGTCACAGAAAATCTATCTATCTTTCTTTCTATCTGTCTATCTATCTATCTATCTATCTATCTATCTATCTATCTATCTGTACCAATGATAACTGCAACTGCAGAGAATTACAATTTTGGACCGAGACATCTGGCCATTTCATCCAAAGGAAAGGAAGATCAATGTATACATCCTTGCAGACAACAGGATGCATATATGTGACTAATAAACAATGGCTCAAATCTCAAAACATACTAACAGTGTGTATGAAAAATTAATCAACACCTCATTGAGAATGGCACCATGCAGCAGTTGCCACAGACCAGAATTCAATTAGTTGGTAATTACCTTTTTAATTGGATTAAGGTAATTTATGCAGTTTCTGAAGTGTATAATTTTTCATAGTGCATGACTACATGAAACTACAAAAATTTTCAAACAGGTTTCCCAAACACTCCCATTCTCTGCTATTGGTCGGATAGTTGAACTGATAGCCACGCCCCAAACTCACAACACTGAGCCAACATTTTGAACTGGATCAAACAAATCTAAATATTTTGAAAGCTACAGAGTACCAATTTTCACTTTATAAGGGAATCAACCTACAGATAGCTTACTTATAGATGTCTCTCACTGATTCTTGAGATAAGGGACAAAACATGTCCCAAAAACAAAAGCCCTATTTATGTTAAAAAGTAAGAATATCAACACAATAAAAATATTTAAAAAGTTACATCTAAGGGAAATTTGTATACTCAGGACATTCATTGCTTATTCTTTTATAGAATAATTTCTTTAGTATTATTTTAAAAGCACACTCTATACTTGGAAACACATGTAATTTAACTTTAAAAAGATTTACCATTAACTATATAAAAGTTGTGTCCTCACTTTGCGTCAACTCCGTCAGGATTTTTTTATAATTCTGAATAAATCAGGCAGTGTCATGGGCAGCTTTAACTCTGAGGAGCACTTACTATTTCCTGCTCATTGTGGATCTCACAGTAGGACACATATTCCCTGAAGTTATAGATTTTTACATTTTTTAATATTTTAAACAAAAAAATGTTTAAGTCTCTGCAGTCACAGCCTTAACATGTCAACTCCATCATCGCAGTGTAATAGTTTCTGTAAATAGCTGTGGGATAATTTTTGTAATTTGTATATATTTATTAAGGCAGCTACAACTGGGGAAAAATAACTACTAAATTGCTCTACTGTACAACACATGGTTAAGGTGGAAAAAAATTAGATTTTGTCAACTCCGTCAGACGTCAACTCCGTTTTATGTCTGATAGTTGACAAGTGCTCTCAAAAAAAATTTTATAATGTGATTTTTGTGAACGTTTTTTTGCATATGGGGAATTCTTCTAATGCCATTTCATGATTCTATTTACATATACTGTATATTTGGCCTCATAGTCTAGTAGCCAACTAGGTGAACCCGGAAATGTTGAGTACACCAAAGTTTTATTGCAGAAATGTGAAGTATGGGTCCCCAGCATACAGAAACTGCCGGACGCTAATTTGAATATGTGCAATTTGCATAATTAGCATTATTAGCTTAATCATCCATTTTGACCACATATTTTGCACTGTATGGCACTGATTTCATTTCTGGCATTTTTATTACATATTTTGATTTATTTAGGCAAATTTTGATTACTTTCAGGCATAATTTTAGGTAATTTTTATGGTAAACAAAATAATCTTACATTTCAGTATCATGAGTGCTCTTGTGAATGTTGATGCATTGTTTTCATGGTGTAGTGAAACTGAATCCCCTCCTGACACTTTTGAAGATTCAAAATTGCTTTTTGGATAAACGATGAATCTTTGTTAGGCTGAATGTTATGCATTTCTGGAGGATAAAGCAATGCGGGTATTTGACATAACTTGGATCCTGCAACTGTACAATACATATTAATGGGGTAGCTCTTTAAGACACCCAATGAGATGACATCACCTAAGCCCATCACCATGTGTGATCAACAAACTATGTACAAATATACACTATATACATGCCATGACAGGCACTGCAAGTCGCTAGGGCAATGCCCGAATGGCAGAAGGGCAGCCCAGGTTGGTCCGCAAGTCGCAAGATCCAACGAGGACCCAGTTAAAACTCCGCCAGACACATGAGTTAAAACTCAGTCTGGGAAACCCGGGTCAGCCCGCCAGACGCAAGGCTAACCAAGAAGGCCTCACCTCCGAACATAGCACAGAAGCTGATGAAGCACCATCAGTAGTAATAATGTTTGACAAAGAAAGCTCCTCGCTCTTAATTAGCATAGTAGCGATTCCTTTGGACCCAGAAATTTTAAAGTCGCCATCTTTGCCACTGCATGGTGCAAACAGACACTTCTTTCCCAACATTTCGACCTGATCAAACCATCTCTCTTTGTTGTGAAAGTACATAACCCTAAAGTCGAATGGTTAAATAATCCTCCACAACAACTTGAGAAAGCAGCAATAACACTGAATATTGATAATATTTTTAAATTCTTTCTTCATCAAACCACAAGAAGTCAGAATTTTTAAAAAAAGAAGAATCCGAAATGTTTAAATAATGGTAACTAATTTTAGAACACCAGATTCACCCACAAAATGGATCTGACTAGAAATTCACAATGTATTGAACAATACTGTCAATACTCTGTCCACCTTTTAACTTAATGTGAAAACATAAGTAATGTCAACATTAAAATGTCAACATTAAATCCCTTGACTGACTTTTGTACGAATATTAAGGTGATATAAGAAAAAAATATTTGCAAGGTGAATTTCGACTTTAAAACTAGACTATGCTCCCTTGCTTTACAACATACTTATTACAACTACAACAGCTAGCTGCAACAGCTTATTTGCATAAAAACATGACCGGACCTCAAGAAATGTAAACAAATTTAGGTTATCAACATTCATATCAAAGAGCAAGAGCTCTTGTGATTCTGAAATGTGAGATTGTGTTTACCATGAAAATAACCTAAAACTTTGTCCAAAGTTAACACAAATTTTTTAATTTATCCAAATTTGTTATATAATTACTATTTTGAAGTCTGAAAGTGCCAGAAATGAAATCAGCATCCTCTAAAACCTCTACAACCACTCTACAATTGGCCATACAGTGCAAAATATGTGGTCAAAATGGACGATTAAGCTAATAATGCTAATTATGCAAATTGCCCCACATATGCAAATTAGCATCCAGCAATTTCTGTATGCTGGGGACCCATACTTTACATTTCTGCAATAAAACTTTGGTGTACTCAACATTTCCGGGTTCACAATGGGGCTCTATGGGCTGGCTACTAGACTATCAGCTCAACCTTTGACAACACCGTCAGCCTGTTCCCTTACATGGTTCATTATCTGAGACCTTTGTCTACAAAAATAACACATTTTAATAATGTAGTGTTAGTTTTTATTTTTTAACATCTAAAACATGTTTTGTCCCTTATCTCAATAATCAGTGCTCTATGTATTAAGCTAGGACAACATTTTAAAATGTAAAACACTGCACACTTTGGCTTTAAGCAATGTTTAGAAAAAAGTAGAAAAAGGCACAGACAATGAGAAAGAGAAGAGAAAGACAAATCATCTCACATCTGAACAGGCAACTTGTATCTGGCCACAGCATATCTACTTATAAATGTACAAGAACAAGCTTAGAACGTCATTTCAAATACACTAATTTGACTGTTTAACACAGCCACCCATCTCTTGAAGTTTTCAAAGTGCCACACCCTGACTGAACTCTGTGAGCATCTCTGACTCAGCATCCTGTCTCTTCCTAGCTGGCTCACGTCACAGTATATCAGATGGCAGGTTTGCTAAACAGCAACTAGAGGAACATTTGAACTTCCTTGTCAGAAGCCCTGTCTGTCAACCACAGTGTCACCCCAGACATGACAGCTATTGCACACAAGGGCAGCACACACTCCACTGCCTGCAAACGGTGACTACCACAGACCTCCCATGACATCATGTGTAGCATATCCGCATATACATTTGGGAACATTTCAACCATCATGTTCTATTACCTCATATAAAAGGACAGTCCTTAACCACTGCTCAAGAGACATTTAAGAGACCACTGAACTGGCTGCACATTGAAAACTAGAATAAAAAAATGTGCAGCTATGTTCACTGCACAGTCACAGCTGATTAAACACAGCTTTAATGTAGCAAAGATTAGACTACCATGGGATTATCAACTGAAACTCTCACAGGGATGTAAGTTAAAGCAGCAGCATGTTTCATACCCAGGAATTCTGCTTCTGATTTCCATACGGATGGATCAAGAAGCAGAATGGCAAAAAAGGAGGCGGTCTTGGGAAGAGAGAGAGAGCGAAAGCGTGCCACAAGAATGGACTAATTCAAGCAGACACGGATGCCCGATCCCCACCCTCCAGTTTGGCCCCTGGTTTCCCAGCTGCTCAGAAAAGCTTTGCTCATCCTTCCAAAACATTCACTGAGATGAGGCTCTTTACATAGCCAACCACTGCAGCATTGTGGATGTATATGGGGTGTGTGGGTGTTGTTATACAACCACAGACATACAGTATTAACAAGAGAAACAGAGACTCTGGGATCATGTCGAACTGAGATTATGTATTTGTCATGCTAGGTTCATTTAATTTGTTTATCAAACATCTAACAGTGCTCACATAGGAAAATATGCATTGAATGCTTAAGACAAACTACCCAAATATCCATTGCTGTACCAGGGTACTGGCACTGGCTCACCATACACTCACCTAATCTTACTAAAAGCAGTTTGTTGTGTGTACATTTCATTTAGCCAAAACACATTCAATTCTTTAACATGCATCTTGTAGTGGCAGCTCTGCCAATCTTAGGTGACATCTCTAGTCTGTACCTGTAACAAACAGAAATCTTAGCCTCTGATCCTGCTGTGAAAGCTCAGGCTCCTCTCCCGCTGAGAGCAGGTGGTTTCCATGACAGCTACAGGAGGTCGGGAGGGAGAGTACATCTTCCCTTAGCCTGTCAGAATGCTGTCACTACACTGATGTATATACCGCAATAAACAAATAAGTCAGTTTAGATATTTGGCACGCAATGATGGAAAAATGCTCATTAGAAAGATTTGATCCTATTAGACAGCAGTTTGTTATTCAGAGCGACTATCTCTGTGACCTCTTGAAATATCATCTCTACTAGTCGCAAAACACGCTTCTCACGGAGCATGCTAATTAACGCCCCCGAGCTCATAAAAATTATTAGAGTAAATCAACTGTTGGACTAGCACCACGGTGCTACTTTGATTGCAACACAAGGGTTTTGAGCAGCATTATCAAACTAGCACAGTTGACATAAAAGGATAAAGATGTTTTTCAGGGAATCTTAAAAGCACATTTGAGCATTTGCCACCAAGGAGCATGTGTTGTAAGATCAGACATGCTATTCCTGTGCTTTCCCATTAAACACCCACTGGATCTCCCCTAATGAGGTGGTGTGCGGTAGCTTCATTCATACGAACAGTAGGGAGATGCTGGATATCTTATGTGCCCTTTAAAAATGTAAAACCAAATATTCAAAATCACTGGCTTCTTCATGTAGTCAATGGCTTTAACATCTGCAGCTCAACCAGAAGTTTTGGAAGTGTTATGCTTTTAATCTGAATATTGGGGGTGTATTAATCCATTAATAAATAATAAAGTTAATTAATAATATATATATTTTAAATATTAAAAAAAAGAGTCAAAATATAAAATATATTAGCAGTAACCTTTCCAAATAAGAAGATTAAAGGGTTCAGAAAACTTGAAACAAGTTTGAAAAAGAGAAAAGAGACTAGCAAAGGCAGTGGTGCTCTTGAGCAACAGGATTGGTTGAACTTTGTTGAAAGCATTGAAAGCTTTAGCAAGGACAGGCATTCCAGAAAAAATATCCAGGAAGACAGCTAGAATAATCTTTAAAGTGTGCAGATCAGTGCCAGTTGTGGTTTATGGTTAAGAAGTTCAACAGGAGAGAACACATAGTTTCACATAGTTTTATCAGCCATGACATTATGCATTGCGTAGCTTGTACTCACCAAAGTCTTACATGCTAAAGCCTTGTTCTTCACTTCTCTCTCAAGGACCTGACACCTTTTCCTCCGATCGTTGACCTCTGACTCCTAAAGGATGAAGAACAAGAACAAAGGGATGTGACCACTGACCAACAATAACTGATTTAACTGAAATACATATTTTATGACAGAATATAAGATGATCAGAGTATTGCCATTTAACTAAATGAATGCATTGAAACAGTGAATGCATTGAAGCAGCTTCCAGACAATGGAACCAATTTACTCAGGTTCAAATGAAAAGATAAGTACAGATGCAACATATATATCAAATGTTGTGTAATTAATTAATGCTTTAAGTCATGTCAAATTCTTTTACAATAAAACGTTTGGGAAACGCATTTGAAAACAAAAATTAATATGCAAGTGGTACAGAAATTACACACAATTCAGCTATTAACGTGACGTCTATCCTGACTAAAGTCTATGTTCTATATTATGCTCATTTAAAGAGTTCCTGAACATGTAGGAATGGTCTGAAACATTTAAAAAACATAAGATGAGCTCTCCTGATGCTCAGCAGATAGATACTATTCATGATTAGAGAATCATGGGCTAATCCCAGTACATTCATTCAAGGGCAGTAATACTTTAAGAACAGTGTCAGATAGGGCATTTAGCACAAAGAATGTATCTTGGTGTTCCAGAAAGAAAGCTCTGGATGTGTGTGAGAGTGTTCGATGCCTAACGATGGGTGTTTTAAAGCAGTGATGCATTAGGGCTCTTGAGACTGTGGCAGAGAAGGAACAGCTGGGAGCTCAAACCTAGTGGTGTAGAAGTAACAACCGTTTCATCTGTGTCAACATGTTACACAGTTGAGCTTTGCTAAACTGAGGGCTTTTTCACCCAAACCAACTTCATTATAACATAACAACACCTCCCATTAAATGAGATGAATGAGAAAAAGCTGATCATTTATCTGAGCTATTAAGACTGCTCGACTGGCAAAATGACAGCATCACCTCCGGTAAATTGGAGAGAGCAGTCAAAGCGCTACGCATTGCGTGCTCGTGTGCGTCTTACAGTGGGGGAGGGGACTCTGTAGTTGCTATAGAAACCTACTCATCCAGGTAGCATGTTAACTGTGAGAACGAGCAGCCTATTTGGCACTCATACATGGCACTTATTCGCTGTTAAACGAAACTCACAGGGTACAGAAAACTCCCTTTACTTGGAAAACAGTCCAAGACTGTGAAAATACAAAATGGATCATGTGTAACAGTAAACCCTGAAAGGAATCACCATGACGTGGTAGGCTATATCTCACCAGGGAGGAAGTGCATCTTTATGGGAAGGAAATCTCGGGTTTCACCTTTCCATCTGCCCTATCATTAAAAGATAGCATTATGCCTCCATTACCCACATCAATGGCTTTATGAGTTTGTATATGTCTGTCTCATATATTTAAATGGAAATTTTAAGAAGAAGTGAAAGAAGTGAATCTTTATAAGCGAAAAATTTGAAATAGCCTACTTAATCTATTAATCAAACAATCAAATCCCATACTGAATGCAGCTAAAAAATAGGTAATATACTGTATATGCAAAGTGCTAGTCTTGCATTACGATCATTGTACTTAAGCGTTCACTTAATCAACGTCAGCCAATAGACATATAGTTTAATCCAAAATGTTTCCCCTTTAAACCAGTGTCAAATTTCATACCGGTATTGTCCCTCCATTTACAAAAATTAACCATGGTTTTATTATAGTAAAAGTGTAGTAACCATGTTTTATTGGCAGATTGATTACCATTTGAATAACCACAGTTTTACTAAAAATACCACTGGTTAAACTATGGTTAGTGTAGCAAAATCATGGTTAATTTGTGGTTAACATGGTTTAACTACAATAACCATGTTTTTCTTTTGTTTTATTTGTAGTAAAAACATGGTTAATTTTTTTTTTTTTTTTTGAGTCAAAATACTCTTTAACCTTGCTTGTTTTCCAACTGGATATCTTCCTTTAGCCTGCTGCAAGCGACACAGAGAAAACTAAAGCAAGCAAAGTCAAAGAGGTAAAATTAAATGTAGTTTTTCACACCAGATATACACTTAAAGGGCACATATTATGTAAAAATGGTGTTTGAACACAAATGTGTGTCAGCAGTGTGTGTACACAACCACCCTATAATGATAAAAATCCACCCACTCCATTTTTTAATTCCCATAAATAATAAGCAGTGTCTCAGAACAAGCCTTTTGCAGATTCCTGGCAAAGTGACATCACTTTGTACAGTCCCCGCCCACAACTGTTGACGGACACCGCCGTATTAGCAAAGACCCCGCCCTGAGCGAGTTGTACACAGTCCGCCATTTTCTCCAGGCTGGAGCAGCTGTAGCGACAAGAATGTCTCATAAGCGATTGAAGTGTTTTGTTGTTGGATGTGAGAGTGAACATAACAGTCTCCATGTACTCCTGACATCAGAGCTGCTGAAGAATTTTATTTTTGAAGGGAATGCCCCACCCCATATACTTAAATTCGTTCACAGACTGCTTTGTGAATGAATTTCAATACAAAGGGACAATACAAAACACAGGTTTTGCTAAAAAGTTGTTACTCAAGGATGGATCACTATTAACTGTTGGCGATCCAGCTTACAGTCTCCAGAGTGATACTGGATACAGCAGTATTAGAGGTGAGAGCACGCACTTTATTACAGTTCATCGGAGTTATAAAATAGTTTATATAAAAGTTTATAAAAGGATATAAAAGTTTATTAAGCACCACCCAAAAAGGCACAAGGTCTGTATATATTTGTTTACTGTTAATTGTAACTAGTGTTTCTGTGTACTTTGCTATGTATGTTGATGATAATGCAAGGAGAGAGAGAGTTTATGGATAATATTTTAATGCTTACTTGTACAGTGTTTTATTCAGCTCTTACAGTGATTTTTTGGAGTGAAAACGGACGCTTCATATTTTGTGTGAAGTACAATAAACGTCATAAAACTCATATGTAAAGTTTTAACCATCATTCGGACGGGGTCCGGTACAACAGGCTTGTACTAATATAGTGGATAAAAGCAAGAAGACAACATAAGTTGTAACCGTACTTAAATTAAAATATGCATGTTCAATCTCCATGCAGCATATATTCGCAGTTTCTGACATTAGAGTGCGTATTGACTCCTGACACCAAAGAATGAGCTCTTGAAGCTCCGCTCTCTTAGGCCGAGCGCAGCAGTTCATTTGCATTTAAAGGGACACACACTAAAATGGCACGTTTCTGCTCACCCCCCAAAAGTGGCAATTTTAACATGCTATAAAAAATTATCTATGAGGTATTTAGAGCTAAAACTTCACATACACACTCTGGGGACATCAGAGACTTATTTTAAATTTTGTAAAAAAGGGGCATAATATGACAGTAATTTGGATATAGCCTTTGTAAAAAAAAATCTAAAGCAAAAAAAAATTACTAGTATTTCCAATGTCTACTAGAAGTATCAGTGTCGTTTAGTCAACTACCTGACTAGAGAAAGTTAAAGAAATGAAAGAAACGTCAATCTCAGAGAGCTCAGTGTCAAATGCCGCAGAGAGACTTAATTGTTGCGTTCTAATCTCCCTATCTTTCTCATGACACTTACATATGCAGTGGTGGAAGCTTCCAACTTTGAACCCCAGAGATATATGCATGGGGTGTGATAATGATGCTACAGTGCTCAGGATGTCAACATGGTGATTGATTCATTCTTGGCTCAGCATCCTGCTGTCCCGAGACTCTAGGTGCCAAGAAGCCTCTGAATTGGTTATCAGTGAATCTGTGTTTTTAGCTTGCTAGGCTCTGCAGGGAAACTTTTAAAGGGATAGTTCACCCAAAAATTTAAATATTTTTTTCTTTCTATTTTGAGAAATTGTTTTTGTCCATACAGTTAAAGTGAGTTGGGTTCAATGTTGTTTTTCATAAGTTCTTCAAAATATCTTCTGAAAACACATGATGATAAATGCATTATGGATGTATTTTCTGTAGTTGAATAAAACATAAAAATATATTGAAAATATATAAAAATCACAGACCTTATTTCAGGCATTTACCCCAACAAAAAAAAAAATCTAAAAACCACTGTTTTAGGACTAATTATTGCAGCCGTATTATTATTTTCTCTTAAAGACTCCCTGTGGTGAAAATCAAGATTTTAGCGTTGTTTATATTGTTTATATGTCTATGTGGTGTTTTTAATATGCTTTAAGACAAACCATGTGCAAATTCATAAGTCAACACCATTGCTGAGACTCAAAAACACTTAATTTAATTAAACTTAATTTCTACCATCACAAATATATAACCAATCCCATCAACGTGCTATCATTATTTCTAGGGATGCTGATTTTTAGAAGGCAGTAATGTTTAGCACCCTCAAGCACCCCCATAGAACCGGGCCTGCCTGCATTATTCTCTCTTCCTCTTCTTCTTTTAAATCAACTTCTGGTTCAAACATATACAGTCAAACCAGACACCTTTAACATTTTCTCACATTATCACAGTTTATTCGCTATAGTTTAGAACAGTGGACTGTGTTTAGAACAATTCATCTTGATCATGTCAGATAATTTTGATAGAAAGGTATGTAATGGATTACAATCAACCAATCAGCTGTCAGCTGTTAAATTTAAGTACACAATTAGATAATACCAATTTAGGTCAACCAATGACCAAGCAATGCTTAATTTTGTTTAGTCTGTGGTGTAAAAGGTTGCATTAGCAATTAAAGAAAAAACACTTAAGCAAAACATGGTCAAGTGAAAGTGTATGAATAATTTTGGTCCCAAATTTTTATACATTTTTCTGGTAGTCCACTGTATGAAGAATTTTTGGGTATAATATGTCACAGTTTACTTTATTTTGCTATCCTCACTTACATAAATGAACTATAGTGTCCTGCACCCACTAGTAAAAAATTATATCTGGTGTCTGAATAATTTTTGGTTTGACTGTATGGCTGAAATAAACCAATATTTCCACTTGCCATTGTGTAGCCTTTACTACGGTTGACCGAGTGGATCAGGTAGTCCGAGCTGTTGTAAATGAGTGGAGATGGGGACTAATTTGCATATTCATGGATCTGCGTATATCAAATGAAGCAAGGGTGTAGACTTGCCTTCAAGCTATTTTAAGGCATGAAAAAATTATTTTCACAAGAAAAAAACGTTTAAATATGTCATTGTGATTCTCAAAGATGAGTTTTAACGGATAAAATTATTGACTGCATTCTCAATTCTTAATTCTACAATTATTGACTGTGTATTCTCACTAGATATGGAGCACTTTGAATCACTATATGATGGCAAGATGGCTTGTTAACTAAATATTAGAGTACCGTCATTTAAACCTGTTTCCCCACTATCCTAAAAAAGAAAGTGATAAATCTGGCTCAGACTCCAGGCATAGAAAACATCCTGACTGAGTTTGAATCTACAGTAGCTTAATGTCTTAGGAAGCTCTTTTTTCCATGATAGCTCTTGCATATGTCCTGAAGCGTAGGGCCACTTAATTAAGACAAAGACAGAGGACTTTACATTAAGATATACATTCCCAAAGGGAATATACAATGCAATACTAATGACGTAAATTTAGAAAGACAATTATGGGTCTTGCTCTAACTATGCATGTAATAACATCCGCTGTAAAAGGTATAGCAAGCATATGAAGACACGTTTAACTGAGACAATGTGCTTACTGACATATTCTTGCAAACAGCAAATAATGTATTCACTCACATGACTGTCTGAGTGGATTGAAGGACCATGTCCGTAAGAGGACCAGAAGGAGAACACAGGGCATGGGATATTTTTAAATAAGTCAATAACTATTGAACAGCATGTGTCACTCAGCTAAGGCGCGGGATTTGCTGTAACCATGACAACCGACGAGATGCAGTGAGACCGCTGGCTGCCTAAAAAGTCTGACCCAGGACAACTTAAAGAAAGAATAAAACACAGATCACAGTTTAGAAAATCTCCGACCTGCTGCCTTAATTCATGGAAATACAGAAAAGCTATTGAATGCATCTAGATGTGCACATTCAAGAGCAGGTGGCTTTTTATTACATACATCTAGCCCTGATCTGATAACATGCTTCAGAAGAATCGCACAAGAATGACAAACTTGCATTCTTGCATCATCCTTCATCATGCATCTAAAAGCATGAAAATACATAATGCATGAACTGGGGTAATACCCAGCTA
Organism: Rhinogobio ventralis; assembly: GCA_039654625.1. Lineage (NCBI taxonomy): Eukaryota > Metazoa > Chordata > Actinopteri > Cypriniformes > Gobionidae > Rhinogobio > Rhinogobio ventralis. Next base: position 15,023,513 of record CM077208.1, on the reverse strand, counting down.
TGAGCATGTATACAGAGAGAGAGAGGATTTACTATGCTGCACAGCTCCTCATGCAGAAACACACACTGGAATCCCCACAGCCAAGCTGCAGGCAGAGGAAAGAAAGTGAGAGAAACAGAGAATTGCAGCAAAAGGAGAAATGAGAAGAGGAAATATTTACCGTCTCAGTTCCCAGTTCCAAAGGCTCTTAAACCTACTCAGAAAATATTCTTTCCTTTCCTTTCTGCACTCTTCCTCTCCTCCTCCGTCTTGCTTCCTCTGGGCGTGCAAATGTCAGACAGCGGTAACGACAGCTCTCTCTCTTTCTCGATCTCCTTCTCTCTTTACAAGGCCTGCTGCATGCTGCAGAAGCAGAGGCACAGTGCTCCCCCACCATACACTACGGTCTGCCCTCCATCCCCTCCCAGAGTGACTGATGCTGAGTGCGGGTGGAGGAGAGAGGAAGTGGGAGGGGGAATGATGGAAATAGGCTGTTGAGTGGGCGGCAACTCCTAAAACCATTAACCCCTCCCCGCCGGTAGCAAACCTCCATGCAGAAGTGAAGCGGACACAGGGAATAGGTGGAGCTAATTAAGAAAAAATTTTAACATGTACCCCACAACCCCATCAGTAGGGCTCGACAACAAACGTGGCTTGAAATGCGTTTCTTTTAATTGATGTCATGGATATTATTTATTATTAATTATTAAAACGATGACAACAATCAATGCTTTTACAGCATTCATATCTACTAACTCATTTTTAACATTCATATAAATTAAAATTAATCTGTTGAATTAATGAACAATAGAGTTAATGTCATAAATTAACATTAATTTCAACAGTACTATTATTAAAATATTCTCGCGTGTTATGCAGCACGTTTGAGCTTTTGCAAGAACCAATGAGGTTCATTCTCATGTCACGCAGCACGTTTGAGCTTCAGCAAGAACCAATGAGGTTCATTCTCGCGTGTTATGCAGCACGTTTGAGCTTTCGCAAGAGCCAATGAGGTTCATTCTCGCGTGTTATGCAGCACGTTTGAGCTTTCGCAAGAACCAATGAGGTTCATTCTCATGTCACGCAGCACGTTTGAGCTTCAGCAAGAACCAATGAGGTTAATTCTCGTGTCACGCAGCACGTTTGAACTTCAGCAAGAACCAACGAGGTTCATTCTCGTGTGTTACGCAGCACGTTTGAGCTTCCGCAAGAACCAATGAGGTTCATTCTCGCGTGTTATGCAGCACGTTTGAGCTTTCGCAAGAACCAATGAGGTTCATTCTCATGTCACGCAGCACGTTTGAGCTTCAGCAAGAACCAATGAGGTTCATTCTCGTGTCACGCAGCACGTTTGAACTTCAGCAAGAACCAATGAGGTTCATTCTCGTGTGTTACACAGCACGTTTGAGCTTCCGCAAGAACCAATGAGGTTCATTCTCGCGTGTTATGCAGCACGTTTGAGCTTTCGCAAGAACCAATGAGGTTCATTCTCATGTCACGCAGCACGTTTGAGCTTCAGCAAGAACCAATGAGGTTCATTCTCGTGTCACGCAGCACATTTGAACTTCAGCAAGAACCAATGAGGTTCATTCTCGTGTGTTACGCAGCACGTTTGAGCTTCCGCAAGAACCAATGAGGTTCATTCTCGCGTGTTATGCAGCACGTTTGAGCTTTCGCAAGAACCAATGAGGTTCATTCTCATGTCACGCAGCACGTTTGAGCTTCAGCAAGAACCAATGAGGTTCATTCTCGTGTCACGCAGCACGTTTGAACTTCAGCAAGAACCAATGAGGTTCATTCTCGTGTCACGCAGCACGTTTGAGCTTCAGCAAGAACCAATGAGGTTCATTCTCGTGTTACGCAGCACATTTGAGCTTCAGCAAGAACCAATGAGGTTCATTCTCGTGTTACGCAGCACGTTTGAGCTTCCGCAAGAACCAATGAGATTCATTCTCGTGTCACGCAGCACATTTGAACTTAAGCAAGAACCAATGAGGTTCATTCTCATGTCACGCAGCACGTTTGAGCTTCAGCAAGAACCAATGAGGTTCATTCTCGTGTTACGCAGCACGTTTGAACTTCAGCAAGAACCAATGAGGTTCATTCTCCTGTGTTACCCAGCACGTTTGAGCTTCCGCAAGAACCAACGAGGTTCATTCTCGTGTCACGCAGCACGTTTGAGCTTCCGCAAGAACCAATGAGGTTCAAACTCATGTGTTATGCAGCACGTTTGAGCTTCCGCAAGAACCACTGAGGTTCAAACGCATGTGTTATGCAGCACGTTTGAGCTTCAGCAAGAACCAATGAGGTTCATTCTCGCGTGTTACGCAGCACGTTTGAGCTTCCGCAAGAACCAATGAGTTTCAAACTCATGTGTTATGCAGCACGTTTGAGCTTCAGCAAGAACCAATGAGGTTCATTCTCGCGTGTTACGCAGCACGCTTGAGCTTCCGCAAGAATCAATGAGGTTCATTCTCATGTGTTATGTAGCACGCTTGTGCTTCCGCAAGAACCAATTCATGTTGATTTTTGGGTGAATAAATCTTTAAACGGTTATTTCTGATTTTTTTTGCTCTCTTTAACAAAGCAAAATCAAAATCACCACACTAACACATGCACGGAGGTAACTTACATTACCCTGCTTTAGAGGTAACAACCTCTTTCCTTTGCCATCTGCTGTAATCAGCACTGCTTTAAGGGAGTCCCATATCTGAGAAACCCTGCAGTCAGACTGATACCTCTGCTTGCAAGCATGGCTAGGTATACAATGAGGCAGGATGTGGCTTTCGGCTCGCTCTAAGAGTGAGATTTATAGACCACATCGAAATATGAGCGAAGCATAGAATATGAAGCATCATACCACAAAGCTTTCAAAGCGCAGATGAAATTGTGGGATTCTACATGTATGGGGGTGGCCTATAAAGATTTCCAGATAAAGGGAATGCATTTACATTACAGAAACAGTAAAAACAAGCACCTTAAACAAAATTTAAAAAATTACAGATACAAGGATACTGTCAGAGTGACCGTGTAGTAAATCCACAAGAATGATGCATCTGTTAGCAAATGGTCAAGGAAAAAAAAGATGAAAAACAGGATTTAAGTGCAGCAGTTAAATTTTTAATAACAAAAATACTCGCAACAGGAACAGAAAAACCACTAAAATACTGACGAGAACGGACAACTATAAAGATAAACTCAAACTCAAGGGCAATATACTGTATACATGGGTGAAAGCAGGAAGCAAGATAAGCAACTTAACTACAGACAGGTGACGAACGTAATCAGTAACTACTAAGAAACTAATAATAAGCAGGAACTAGGAGAACAAAGACACAAAACAGGCCACTTGTAACAGCATGACACAGAACGAACGATGGAAATAGACTTTGATAAACACAAAGTCCTATAACACTACACATAAGTCATAAGCATTAACACGAAACACAGAACTGAGAAAACTGAAGGCTTAAATACACAGGGGTAATGTCATTAACAGAACAGGGAACAGGTGAGACACTAATCATAAACCATGACAACTAATGCCACCTTCACGTGCTATCGGAAATTTGATAATTCCCACTTCTGAAGTCGTGATTATGAGCTCATCGCATTCAAATTTTGAAATTAGGAGGGCGTTCATGTGCAATTTTTACCTAGGAAACTCGTATTTACGATAATTCCAAGAGCATGTGAAGGCAGCATAATCATTAACTAGATTAGGACACAGGCAAAACAGAGACAAAGAAAACCATGGCTAGAAATTAGAACAAGACACTAGCAATATTTACTTCTTGTTGCACAGCATGTGAAATGCTGTTTTACTCATTCTGAAATGCCTAAGCATGCCTAAGTCTGTCATCAAAGTGGTTCAGTAAAAGTTTTATAAGTTACTTATGTATACTTATAAGTAAGTATAAGTAATGGTTTCAATGGAAATAACAGAAATAGCCAAACTATAGAATAGATAGCTACTATTTTTGACATGGAAAAAAGGAAAATCACTGTCGCTGTTCAGAGAATGACAGGTCAGAGATCTGTTTGGGTTCACCCCATCCTCCGACACGTCAAATAAAACAGCTGCCACGGCAACTTGTTACTGTAAACTAAAGCTTGCAACCCTTGCCCCGCCTCCGGGGTAAGGGAAAATACGAATGTATACAAAGACTGTAAATATCTCTTTGGGATGCTTCAATTATACACTGCAGACAGATAGCAGAAGGGATATTCTCTCCAGAAACTAAACAGAATATCTTCCCTGAAGGTGCTTTGTTGTTTTTACGCTCACTTCCATACACAGTCACAGAGGCACAACTAAAAATATGAATTTACAAGCAGCAGGGAATAAATATTAATCCCAGGTTTTAGTTTATGGGCAGTGATTCATTCTGTTTTGGCAACTGACATGCAGAAATCAATTGTGAAAATTGCTTTAAGAGAACTGAGGTCACAATATTGTTCCCAATGGCCAATCATGCACATAATATATGACTTCCACATAATGCAGTGGGTTTTAGGAAATTAGGCAAGTGATTAACAAAACTTTTTTTAGTCTAGGTTTTTAATGCTGCTTGTTTAAACACAAAATATTTAAAGGGCTCATGACATGGATTTTTTTATTGTTCACTTATAATGTTAATAACGTTTTTTGCGCAAAAAACCCCCCAACAATAACATAGGTAAAAAAAAAATATTTTAACAATTTACAATTATTTTCATCCCTCATTCTGACCCTCTGACTGAAATGATACATTTTTAAGGGGCAACTTTTTGTTTGTCAGTAAACGGCCACTGTTATGATTGGCTAACGTCATTGCATAAGAAACAGTATCAACGCTTCCTCGCACAAACGGAGTAGAGAACAAAAACCGAACAAAAAATAATATAACATGCAGGAGAAACACAGGAATATACTAGAAAAACACAACCACTTAATCATAAACAACACTTACCCATTGCACGCAAGTAAGTGTTACATTATCCATATAAAACCGTCATTTACAGACAAAGCTTTATGAAATCGCTTACTTACGGTTTGCGATGTAGCTGTTGTCAGATCCAATAGACAGAATTCACAGAAGCGTAGGGCTATGCAGTTAATCATTATTGATTTTCGATTTTGGCTTCCAACAACTATGTAAACAATATAATCAAGGTAAAATAATCAAGCGATGCGCTTTTGTTCCTCCCTAAAAGCCCAAACTTAACATCCCAATCAGCCAAAAAAATTTGTGTTGACAGATGCAGTCTACTGTTGCTAAACTGCAGGACATGTTTGATATTAAACAGTGTTATTAAAAGCACATTAAAATGCAAAAGAGACACTGTTCCCCAGGACGCTTTCTGTGTGTGGCTGTGCATTCTCCGAGTCTGAGACGAACGCGGATAAGCAAATGGGCTGCAGATACGCACCTAAACGTGTATGCAAAAACATTTCAAAATTAGTTTTTGGAGAGTATTCAGGTAAACACAGTGGGTTATGTCTTAAGTAAACGTACACAGTTGAGAAAGAAAATGCATGTGTAAGGGTGCTTTCACACTTGGTTCGATTGCCTGGACCAAAAGCGAGTTTGATTGCTCCCCCCTCCCGCTGCTGGACTGTGTTCATATTATATTATTTAGGTCTAAACCGGGGTGCGTCATCAAAGCAGCAGCTGTTTATCCCGTTACTTGGTAACAACGGCGAGCGAGAAGGTGGCAAAATGCATAGCGTTGCTCACCTCACTTTTATATTTTTGTTTTTGAACCGTTGGTTTTGTTACCAAAACTTCAGTACGTAATGGCACTTGCGTCTATCTGCCGCGAATGTACTGCAAATGCTCTAAAGAACGCTGAAGAAGAGCAGAAATGAGATATACAGCTCTCTGCTTGCAGTATGTCAGTCACGCTCATCAGGAAAATGAGTGAAACACACACAAACACACATTTTTTATCAAATCATACATCATTAATAGCGGTTCACTTCCGCAATTTAGTACGATTGCGTTCACATCAGCAGTGAACCGTACCGGAGTTCACATGAACCGAACCCCAGACCACCTTTTTAAGCAGACTCGGGTACGGTTTGTGGGTGCGCACCAGAGTTCGGAGAGTGGCGTCAATCAAACCCGTGTGCGCACCAAAAGTGGTAGTGTGAAACCACCCTAACAGTATATTGGATCCATGCATTAGCTCTTAAAGGGGACATATTATGCCCCTTTTCACAAGATGTAATATAAATCTCTGGTGTCCCCAGAATGTTTCTGTTAAGTTTCAGCTCAAAATACCCCCCAGATCATTTATTATAGCTTATCAAATTTGCCACTATTTGGGTGTTACACAAGCTTCGGATACTCCATCAAAAACAAAACAGGAGAATCTCAGTCAGCCAAAATGTCAGAAATAAATAACCAGTTGTGGAGTGCAGCCGGACACAGATGGAGAGACTCAGGTTGCAACTTTTAGACAGCACCTGGACGTTTCTGAATGGTTAGTGGTTAGTACATTTATGTAACGTTAGTTACTGTGGAGTTGCGTTGATTCAACTCATCGACTAGCATGTACCGTCATGTTAATCTATAAATTGTTGTATATTTGCAAAATATGAAGTCCCACCCTTACTTGTTCTGGATATGAAGTTAGAGCACAAAGCACTGGCACTGGTACAACTTTTACGCAAATACAGCATTGTACTGACCCTTGTTGCTGAAGCAGTCATGCGTAAAATGATTTGCGCAAACATTCTTCAGCAAATTTCCTTCAAAAATTAAATTTAACCACAGTGTCCTCAGTGGCCTGGATGCCGGGAGTCTATGGAGACACGTATGTTTCATTGGTACATCCAACAACAGAACATTTGTAATGTTTTTTGGCGCAAATGTTGTAATACTCTAGCTAGCTGACACAGCAAGTAAACAGAATTTTTATTAAATTTTATTAAAAGGATCGTTTTATATTTAATGTGTACAGTAAGACTATGCAGTGTTATTTTACATTTGATTATTATTTAATTACTCATTTTGTGAAATAAGACTTTGATCATATCGCCCACCATAATTGATCAAAAATATTGACCAAAAATAATTGTGATTATGATTTTTGCCCTAATCAAGCAGCCCTACAGCAGTGGCAGGAATTTTTATTTCATTTTATTTTCATTTTAACAGGAATGAAAGTGAGGCTTGAGGGATAGACATGCATCTCTTCAGTGGGTTGTACTGTTATCTAATGTGTTTTTGGATTGTTCTGCTGACGAAACATTGCAAAAATACCTTTCCAAGAAATTGCAGTAGACAGTGTAATACATAGGGAGCAATGAGGAAACTAAATGAACGACACGTGAAGGTAATCAGTAAGTATAGAAGCAAACGAGGATCAAGAACACAGGCAAATGGCCACAAAATGAACCAAACTAAAACGCACTGAAACTAAAACTAACCAAAGCATACGCCTGACACACACTTATATTGTAATATTGCCAATTTTCCAATATAGAGGGTTTGTGTGTTCATTTAAACAATCTTTTGAAGTTAACTTGTCAGATTTTCTGTGCTTTTTAAGTCCTTTAATTAAAAAGCATCTCAAGGAGAGAAGGGAATGTCAAGACTGCCAAGGCTGGCATTGGTTCCATTTCTAAATGATCACACCTCTTCCTTATTAGCTTCAGTTGTGATAGTGGTGAACCAGACAAATATGCTGTGACAGTCGCTGCAGTGTGAGTCCTGTGGCTGGTTGCCATGCGACCATCTCTGATGGACAGTGCGGAGAGTGAACCTGTGGTGAGGAATGACCTTCTGTCTCTAGAGGAAGTCTCACGCTTAGGAACCGCCCACCCCATCTCTATGGCAATGCCTGTCCTGCAGAGAAAGGCAGGCCATGAAAAAGCCTGGCTGTATTTTAATTGGTTTCATGATAATAACAGTCATGAGTATAATGACAAAAGCAGATAATTAATAGTAAATAGAGTAATAACGGTCCAAAGTGAGACGCATCTACTTAATTAGCTGAATCAAAGTACAGTATGTTTCAGAAGAGAATTTAGATGCATGAAAGGAGTAGTACAGTGTTTTTCTGTAAGGATGTTGTCCGAGAGTTATATCAGAAGGGTTGGGCCCTGGCTTGGGTTGCCATGTCCCCTAATAGAATTAGACTCAGACAGTGATCTTTTAGCAGGGCATGCTGCTTGCTTAACTGTATTTTCCTCTCCATTGCATCGACCGCTGGAGTCATTTGGAGCAGGAGGTCCATTCCATTCCAGATTCCTGTCTCAGAAGTTAGACCAGGGCAGGAAACATCAACTTCTTCTGTATAAGTGCCTGCTTCATGCTTGTTATTAATACCAATTGTGTGTGAACGCCAATATAACTTAGGAGTGATCGTTTATATACATTGTTTATTTGCTTGAGTAGTGTCTGAAATAAAGAATACTGTACTTCATGTTGGATTTTGAAGTGCACCGAAAATAAAATCCTTGCTGATACAGATATGTTGATAATTATTATTATTGTAATATTATTGTAATAAATACATTATAACTTAAATTAAAAGAAACTAAATTCAAATTTAGGCATTACATTATTATAATGAACAATATGAAAAATGGATATTCATTTTGACATTCGCAAAAGATTACATTTAACAGTTTTATTGAATTATTTTTATATATTCACTTAGATGACTAGTGAGAGTTTTAGACGACTACAAAGAAAATATTTATGTACATTTGTATGTAATGGCCATAAATAATTAAATATCCAATATAAATAGATACTACTGATCAATTAAAACATTTCTGGTAACTGATATGGTACCAATACCTTGTTAGATTTTAGAGGGGTCATGACATGAGAAATCAAATTTGACTTCATCTTTTGACATATAACAGTTTTTTGTACCATTAAAACATCCTGCAAGTTTCATAGCTTAAATCATTCTTCTCATTAAAAACAAAGCATTTATTTAATCAAGCTCCAAAATGCCTTGTTTTGACATTGTGGGATTTGTGACATCACACAGGCAAATACATTTGCATATGCCTGCCACCAGAGCAAGACAAACATGATCACACAACAGGCCTTGCCCACTGGCGTTAAGTCTCTTAACGGCTGACACTTGCCTACACCGGATGTGTTGCGTTGCATCAAAAGCAAATAGAAACCCATTATAATCACTGACGCTGTCTACACTGGATACAGTAAATGCCCATTCTCCACAGCAGTGGCGTAGGCAGAATTTTATTATAAGTAAAATAATTTTTTTCTCTTGTGATAAGTCATTCCAAAAATCATGGCGAAGGATGTTGGTAGGTTTACGTATATTGCATCCACCACACTAGCCATTATTTTTAATTGAAGGAGATGTAGGCGTGTTATCCAAGCATTAATGGAAAGCCCCTTTTACTTGGTAGCGACCACGAATGAGGTGTTTCTGTGAGGTTACAGTACACAGGAAATGTGGCTTCAGAATTTCCGGATGAACAGATCAACCTTTTTTGAGTTGTGCAATGCAATAGGGCAGTAAATAAAGAATAAAGAACTCTGTCTTGTCTTCTGTCCAAATGATCATGTGACTTTTCAGTATGCCAGGTGACCTATAAAAAGGGAAAACATTTCCATTGTTTCCATTGCAGTTTTGTGAAATATTCCTTTTTTGAATTTCCTGAAAAACCACCTCATGGGAGCATAAAAACTTTTTGTGATGTGGGAGTTTTTGTGAAATTCATGTGTTTCCTTTGGTGTATTTTAAATACACAATTTCAATTTGCGCAATTTGAAGGGTAATGGAAATACAGCTTCTGTCGACTAGGACAAATGATAATAAAGGAGCGTTCGCTTTACGCATCCTGTTTAAACAGCTCATTCACTAATTTCTGTAGAAACTTTAGAAGGATATCAGCGTGGATTCTTTATTTTAATGGCATCATGGATGACATCGGAGGATTATATGTTTGTTCTGAGAATTTGACTGCAGATTGTTTTGTAGGAAACAGTGTAATGGAGAGTTCACAAAGAAACTTTTGTTGACAGATGAAAAAGTCGGCTGTATAGACCTTATTCAGAGCAGCGCCATAACAGATATGAAAGCAAGAATGTGAGGGATAGACTCATATTGGGTACATGGGAAACTATGCAATATTACAAGTGTGTCAGGTGTGTGCTTTGGTTCATTTTAGTTTCTGTGTTTTGGTTTGGTTCTCCCTGTTCCCATTTGCCTGTGTTCTTGATCCTTGTTTGTTCCTATAGTTACCTTTACCTGTTGTTCATTTAGTTACCTCATAACTCCTTATGTATTTAAAACCTTAAGTTTCCTCAGTTCTTGGTTTCCGTGTCATTTATGATTAAGTGGTTTTTCTAGTATATTCCTGTGTTTCTCCTGCATGTTAGATTATTTTTAAAGACAGTTTTTGTTCTCTCCTCCATTCGTCGTTCACTTTATCACAGCCACGCTGTAACAGTATGCTCTAAAACTCACACAGACCTATGTACACAGTTTCCCCTGCCTATTAATAATACAATTTAAGATAAATAATTGATAGTATATTTACCTACTGTGGTGTTGTTATATTCACTGCTTAAGTAACTGCCAGTCACATAAAAAATAAAATTACTTGAAATATTTAAACCATGACAGGTTTAAAGTGCAAAATTTAATTTAAAGGGAAAGTTTTCATTTTCAATATCCTTGCCACTCTTTTCAATAAATTGAAAATAAATTGGGCTACCAATCAAACTCAAAATGACAAAAAAGCATCACAATAATATAATTAAATTTGTTCATATGACTTGTGTACCAAATTTTAAGTCTCCTAGAGCCATAAGTCCAGTCTCTTTATATTATAAAATATGATTATAATTTATTATAATTTAAAACAAATATTTTCTATTTTAATATATTATAAATGCAATTTATTAATGTGATTTATTAGTCAAAACCTAAATTTTCAACAGCCATTGCTCCAGTCTTCAGAGTTACATGATCCTTCTGAAATCATTCTAGATGTGTGACTTAATATTTTTGTGGAAACCGTGATACATTTTTTTCCAGGATTTTTTGCTAAGGTCTTTAAAAATCCTACTGAGCCCAAACTTTTGAACGGTAGTGTAAGTCACTATTAACAGAAAATCTTGACACCACCCGAAGCTCTTCTTTGAGATATCATATAAGAAATAGTGACGCCTGGTCCATGAACAAATTGTTCTTTTGAGTCAGATCTTTTCAATTAATCCATTAATAAAGTTCAAATTGTTAACAAATCGGACTGATATCCAAGGGCGGTTCACAGAAAAATAGGAGGGCAACGGTGAATGGCGCCCTGGGCGGGAAGATTATCAGGAGACTTCTTCTTCAGTGTTACAAGAAGGAAAGTCATATTGGTTTGGAATAATATGAGGGTGAGTAAGTGATGACCGACTTTTCATTTTCAGGTGAACCATCCCCTTAAAAGCCATTTGTTTCAATGCAATTGCTTAATTTCCGGTAGAGTTCTAAAGTGTGTTCTAAAGTATGGTAAACTTTCTCAGCGGTGCTCAAGCTCAGTTAAATTTGTGCATGTCACTTTCCATCTCCATTCAGTGGGACGAAATTGATCTGTTGCAACTAAGGCTTGTAACAAAAGCCATTATTATGGTCTGTCAGTTTTCCATTACCAATCTGTCTTCGCTCACCAGTGGGCTTGTTGCCAGGGCAACAGCTCCAGCATCACACCACTTGGAACACAGCAGACAATTCAGGGACTTCATGTGCATTTTGCCATACAAAAAAACAATGGTTGCTTTCACTCATTAAACTTTTTACCAGGGCAGTGGATCTTCAGACAACATGCTGAAATCCAAAAGTGTGATTATTGCCAAAAGCTGGATTAATAAGCAAAAAAACATGACTTACCAGGGATTGATGCTGCTGTTTCTGCTGTCTGAGAGTTGCTAGCTCTAGTTTAAGATCTCTGTTCTTGTCCTCTAGGAGGCGGCAGCGATTTACATGGTGGGCTCTGTGAGAGGCTAGGTGCAACGGCTGGATGTCCTGCTTCAGCTGCAGGGGAAGAGGACAGACAGGGCAGTGACTTATCAAGCAAACTTTGGGGGTGAACAGAGTGAACATAATCCTGCATGTTAGAGATAGTGTAACTTTTTCGATCATTAAATGCTTTCTCTTATCCCAGAAGTGTTGACTGTTGACTATAAGTCACTTGTACAAGTCACAAGTCTGATTCCTCTAATAAATGTAAACACTCACTTTCAGATATTGTTCTATTAGTTTGACTTTTTAGACGATTCACAAAACCTGTTCAAAAACAGTCATTATTTTTGTTAAGGCCAATTCACACCACACAGACAAACAGCTACAAAAACCAACAAACATGTTTGTTGGTATTTGTCTTTGTGGTGTGAATTGGCCTTCAGTGTTATGGGATGGTTGCATGCAACAGAAAAACACAAACAGTCCAGGGCACATAATACAGTCCATGGGGGAGTGGAGGGTGGGAGGAGCCAGGAGCAGGAGAAGCCAGATGGAGCCAAAGGCACAAGCAGGACGATATCCGACCAAGGTGGAGCCGGAGGGACCAGGGAGCCCGGTGCGGCCGTATGGCCGATGGTCTCTGGTGGAGCAGAGGGAGGAGCCAAGGTGGAGCCAATGTGTCTACAGGCCAAGGTGGAGCAGTGGGCACAGAACTGGCTGTTTAAGGAGGTGGTCTGCAGTGGACTCATGCAACTCCATCATGCCGGTTATGTCACTCATGGATGGTAGTAGGCTGGTCTCTGGAGGCGTTGGAGTCAGAGCGGGACTGGCGAGTTCTTCCTCGGCGGAGCTAACGGTGTATGGAGAGTCACAGCTCACCAGTACCAACTTGACGAACTTGGCAAAATTTCCCAGAGGACACATCTGCATTGAGGCTAGTATGATAAAAAAAAAAACTCAGCGAACGGTCCGGGTAGTCGGTAAGGCACGCCATAGAAGTAATACTGCAGGTAAATCCATTTTTGGGTATGGGTCCATTCTTCTGTTATGGGATGGTTGCGTGTAAAAAGTGCACGATGAAGGAGAGTCAAAATAAAGAGTCTTTAATGATATCACTCAGGAGAATGTGGAGAAATACAACACATCCAACACAAACAAGAACGGACAAAGAACTAAGGAGAACTCAGGGCTTAAAAAAACAAGGAGAACTAATGAGATAATGAGCAGAACAGGTGAATGTAATGACTAATCAGACATACTGGGAAAGTGGGTCAAATGAAAGGCATAGGGAAGACAGAACCTAAGCACAATGAAAACAGAGCTTACAGTGCATCCGGAAATTATTCACAGCACTTCACTTTCACATTTTCTTACGTTACAGCCATTAGTACAAGTCATTATTTTCCTCAAAATTCTACAAACAATACCCCATAATGACAACGTGAAAGAAGTTTGTTTGAAATCTTTGCAAATATATAAAAAATAAAAAACAAAAAAAATCACATGTACATAAGTATTCACAGCCTTCACCATGACACTCAAAATTTAAGCCAAACTGAGCGATCGGGGGAGAAGGGCCTTAGTCAGGGAGGTGACCAAGAACCCGATGGTCACTTTGACAGAGCTCTAGCGTTTCTCTGTGGAGAGAGGAGAACCTTCCAGAAGAACAACCATCTCTGCAGCACTCCACCAATCAGGCCTGTATGGTAGAGTGGCTAGACGGAAGCCACTCCTCAGTAAAAGGCACATGACAGCCCGCCTGGAGTTTGCCAAAAAGCACCTGAAGGACTCTCAGACCATGAGAAGCAAAATTCTCTTGTCTGATGCGTCAGCGTCATGTCTGGAGGAAACCAGGCACCGCTCATCACCTGGGCAATACCATCCCTACAGTGAAGCATGGTGGTGGCAGCATCATGCTGTGGGGATGTTTTTCAGCAGCAGGAACTGGGAGTCTAGTCAGAATCGAGGGGAAAATGAATGCAGCAATGTACAGAGACATCCTTGATGAAAACCTGCTCCAGAGCGCTCTGGACCTCAGACTGGGGCGAAGGTTCATCTTCCAACAGGACAATGACCCTAAGCACACAGCCAAGATAACGTCTTAGGTTACGTATGTAACCTATGTTCCCTGAGAAGGCTTGTAACAAAAGCCATTATTATGGTCTGTCAGTTTTCCATTACCAATCTGTCTTCGCTCACCAGTGGGAATGGTAATGACTCAGCGTGACAGGTGTCTGAAACTATTATTGAATCACAGCAATCCTATTGACCGGCGACAGCCCATGATGTCATCAATGTGCGACCCGGAAGTATAAAAGGGCGCCTTGCAAACATGACATTCACCTTATCGTCTGAAGGGACTGTTTGGTATGCAGGCCCTGAGGCATGGCAAAGATATGCAGTGTCTCATTCCCTGTTCTCAGGGAACATAGGTTACATACGTAACCTGAGATGTTCCCTTTTGAAGGGTACTCGCACTGCGTCCTAGAACGCTTTGGGGAACGATATACCCATGCCACCATGCTAAGTGGAGTGTATGGACTGATCTAACTGGGAGGCCTCATGAGAGGCCTGCAATCAGCTGACCAGACTCAGGAGGAGCACCAAGCCTGACCTGGTAGGTAGACCAGGCTGTAGGCTAGATACAAATAGGTTCCCTTCTGTAGGGAACCAGTAGCATAAAAGTAATCACTTTTGTCATGCTAGGGTGCGAACTCACCGTCAGGTGCTGCCTGCTAAGGCCAGATCAACTGATAGCAAGCATCCACTAGCTGCCAGAGTCCTGCTAGCTGTTTAGTGCCCAATCTCGGGAATCTACTACCTGATAGCAATTCATGCTAACTGTCAGAGTAACCAAACTCGAGAACTCGCCTTCAGGGAGGCCTGGTGAGGCCTACTACCTGATAGCAAGTCATGCCTAGCTGCCTTCAGGGAGGCCTGGTGAAAATGGTAAAATTCCTCAGTCTCAGGATGGCCTGATAAGGCCAACCACCTGACAGTATGGCTGGCTGACAAAATAAATACCCACACTGCTAGGGACTTGTCCTCAGGGAGGCCTGGTAGGGCCTACTAGCTGATAACAAGTCTTCTGCTACAAAAACCAACATCCTTGGGAAGCATACCACACCAACACATATGTGAAAGGCCAGAGGCGGCAATGCTTTAGCAAAGCGCCTCCACCATCTCTAGTATAGCCTAGGCCAGCAACTGAGGCGGCCCTGGTGAGGGCCAGCCTGCAAGCATAGATCTTTACCTGAGGCTCGGAGGAGCAGCAGCCTCAAGAGAAAACTCTTCCATGAGAGGAGGCTCTCAGGCAATATAATGTCAACGGCCCCCTGGGCTAGACATAAGATCTAACTGAGATAAACTACTTTACCCTGAGATGGCTAACAGCCCAAAGGCCTAAAGCTGTTTAGAAGCTAACCCAACAGCAGCATCAAACCTACTCATAGTCTGGGAGGACACCTCACCACCTAGTACTGCGCTACATACCAATAAGAATGAGCGGTGGCCTCAAAATTATTTTCACACTGAGAGGAAGCCTAATCACTGCGCACAGCGAAAATGAGCAGTGGCTCAACCAGTGAATTTACCAAAGGAAAAGCTAACCGATACTCACATACGAAGCCCATATAATTGGTGCTTCCATTCTTATCATTCTAGCCACCTAACAGGGGAACTTCAGGGCCCTAATATTCCTTCCTCTTCTTATATCTATACACTTTTAAACACATAATCCCCTTAAATCTATACAGGGAACGGAGGTCTGCAGAAATACATTTTCTGTTTCTTTCTCCTTTTAGAATGAAAAAAGGAGGCCTACCAGCTCAACCTGCGGCGTGCAGAATGATGACTCACCCATTCAGTTTTTATAAACATTTGTTCTATCACCCTTACAGGCCTGAAAGGGGTGCTCTCACTGATCAAGTCAAGGCAGGCTGTCAGAATATCGTCTGATGCTGACTGCGTTTGTGATGGATCACCTTCCTCGAATCCTTCTTCTTCCGGGAGTCCCGCCTGTTTTGCGCCCTACTCCTCCACAGAAGGGTGCACGAGAGGCGCTACTAAGCTCTCTGGCCCTGTCTTCAGTCCTCGGACTGTGACGGGCCAGGCCCTTCCGCCGAATATGGGCTCTTCCATGCCCCCTCGATCTCAGTATGTAGATCGGAATGGAATGGAAGGCTCACTGGAGTTGTAAGATTATGGCCGGAGAGAAATCTATCGTCAAGCCGACCGCGAGCGATCTCTCTTCTAACGCGCATCTGCATCTGCAGTCTGTCTGCAGCGCGATCCATAACCTCTAACAGCTCCCCATACATGGGGCAGGGTGGCTGAGAGGATACAGGATTCACCCAACTTTCACCACCCTAATCAGCCATCTCCTGCTCATCTGGAAGAGCACTCGCTGCTGGGCTGGAGGAGAGATCTGTCTTCTCCTCCCGCAGCTCACCCTCATCAGCTGCCGGATCCTCTGAGAGAACTACACCCCTCTCAAGACGATCGGCATGCTCCATCTGGGAACCCCATGATGTACGTTGCCGCTCTGCCTCGGCACGAGCAGGACCCACACCACCAATCCCAGATGCCAAGCCCTCTTCCCTCGAGAAGAGAGCCATACGAGAGAGCGAAAAATGCTCACAGTTCTTGAGGGAGCTGCCTGTGCGTGCTCTTCCCCAGGCAGTAACCGCACAGCTCGTGTGTGTCCTCCAGTGTCAAATACCTAGGACACCGGTCAGCACACTTCTGAAAACACTTGGCTTTCTCTGTGCGTTTCATAATGAATTCGTATTACCTTAATTCGAGTAGCGAATAGCAGTAGCATGTTTTGGACGGAGTACAGCATAGCTTTCAGTTTCTGTTCACAGTAAATGCTTCTCTGCAAGTGCTATATGTTTGAGTCGCTCAAAATTATCATTTGGGAACCGAACACACAGCAAACATCTTCCCAAATTCGTAATGAGAATCATTTATAAATATGTTGTTGTCAACAAAAAGAAGCACTAAGACGTTAATGTTTGAAAGAACTCCATCAACATTTCTTGTTTTTAAAAGAAGTCTCTTCTACTCACCAAGGCTGCATTTATTTGATCAAAAATACAGTAAAAACAGTTATATTGTGAAATAATATTGCAATTTAAAACAGCTGTTTTCTATGAGAATATCAAGTAATGTGTAATGTATTCCTGTGATCAAAGCTGTATTTTCAGTATCATTACTCCAGTCTTCAGTGTCACATGATCCTTCAGAAATCATCTGATATGCTCAAGAAACATTTCTGATTATTATCAGTGTTAAAAACAGTTGTGTACAATTTTTTTTAGGATTCTTTGAAAGCTTTCTATTTCAGATAAACGCTGTTCTTTTGAACCTTCTATTAATCAAAGAATCCTGGGGGGAAAAATTGTGAGCATATTCACTTCTTTTAAAAACATTCTAAAAAATCGTACATATCCCAGTCTGAACTGTAGTACTGTAAGACTTTGAATATTAAAGTGCAAATTAACACCTGATCACTCTTGTGGGTTTGCTACTGTTACAATTAAAAACCGTATAAGGGTAAAAACATGACAGGCAGACATGATGTAAGCAACACAGCTACAACTAATAAAATTGATAATGGGTGTGCAAATTATCAAGAATTGACAATAGTCAATCGTATTGGTGGCACCGAGGGGCCCCCAAATGAAATTCTGCTTAGGGCCCCAATAAGGCTTGGGCCAGCCCTGCTCCCCATCCAACCTGATGGAGCTTGAGAGGTCCTGCGAAGAAGAATGGGAGAAACTGCCCAAAAATAGGTGTGCCCAGCTTGTAGCATCATACTCAAAAAGACTTGAGGCTGTAATCGGTGCCAAAGGTGCTTCAACAAAGTATTGAGCAAAGGCTGTGAATACTTATGTCCATGTGATTTTTTTTCGTTTTTTTATTTTTTAATAAATTTGCAAAGATTTCAAACAAACTTTTTTCACGTTGTCATTATGGGGTATTGTTTGTAGAATTTTGAGGAAAATAATGAATGTAATCCATTTTGGATTAAGGCTGTAACATAACAAAATGTGGAAAAAGTGAAGCGCTGTGAATACTTTCCGGGAGAGACATCGTATTCCTATAGGTAGACATAGGGGAGAGCGGGCACAACATAACACTTGACTTTCTCAGTTTGTGTAAATCCACTTGGGGTTCAGAGTATTTATTTTTTCCCCCAATAATTTCACACGTCTAGTACAATTATGTGGTTTTGTTTCATTAATACAGTGTATACTTTTTTCTTGATTTCCCCTGAAAGAATGGAAGTTAAATGTGACAACATGCCCCATAGGTGGGGCATGTTGTAACATGTGAGGGGCACATTGTAACATGATCATATGACTGCGTAAAATGTTATCTGATCTAATCAAAAAAAATATACAAAACAAATATTTATTTGTCAATAAAATACAATGATTAACTTTTCCATATAAAATAATGGCATTTCTAAACTAAAAATAAACACCACAAAACACAGCTATACAGCATAGTTCAAAATTAATACAAGTATATAATAGGATAGCGTAGTTCTAATAGGGAGCACATTGTAACGCAGTGTTAACATGCCCCACCTACGCAACTGGAATTTAAACCCAGCTTGTGTCTTCTGCTGGTTAGATCACCATTAAAGAACTATCTCAACTGTTAAACAACAGATATAATATTAAAATAATATCAGATGTGTCTTATTTTAAATAAACACAAAAAAACAAAGATGAAAAATTAACATAAGACATTTACTTTTGCTATGGTTAAATAAATGCTCAGTGATATCTTCCAAACCTTCTCATTTTTTTTCTCTATAGTGTTGATATGGCAACTAGTAAATACACTAAGTTTCGTCATCCTGGCATGCGTGGAAAGTTTTAAACCCATGTGTTACAACTAGCCCCGCGTTAGGTTGTGCCCCGCTCACCCCTATCAGCTGATGCGAGCTTGACTAACGTGACCTGCCAGAACTACCACTACGCTTGATTTTTTTTGTTTAACTTCTACCTTCTAAGATTGCTGAATCCCTTTTAAAAGGGTCCTATTACGCCATTTTATGAAGTCTTGATTTTGTTTTTGGGGTGTACTAGAATATGCTTTCATGCTTGATTGTTCAAAAAACACATAATTCGTTCAGTTTCTGTTTTCGAAATATATATATATTTTTTATTTTATATTATATATATATATATATATATATATATATATATATATATATATATATTTTTTTTTATATATATATTATATATATATATATATATATATATATATATATATATATATATATATATATATATATATATATATAAATATATATATATATATATATATTCGTAGCCGAAAAAAGCGCAAGACCTGCTAACGTTGTGGTACGAAGGGAAGGAGACGAGGCTGTTTTTTTTTTTCATAGATGTCAAAGGAAGAGAGGCTTCACTTCGCTGAATAAACCGCTTTTGTGAGGAAAGAGCTTATCACTTAATGAATCAACAGCCCATCGGCTAATCTTCAACATGTTTGCTCTTAAAAATTCATTTTGGATTGATCTATTTCTAGAGTTTACGCCAAAAAAAAATACTGTTTTATAAGATAAGTCAAGGACAATTGCGCAACAGGTATGATACAGTTTACAGCACTTCTCATTTGTTTATATGGTATCCGCAAGCAACGATTGACTGTCGCACAACTCTGAACGAAATTCAATGACGTCAAGGCTGTAATGTGATTGGTTATCAAGTCACATGTGATCCAAGTTAGCCAATGGTAGAGCAACGGACCCTCGTATCTCCCAATAATAAGATTTGTCTCTTTATTCTATTGTATTTGGGCTATTGTGTGCAACGTCTTATTTTATTACTGACTGTTTACTTGTCTCTTTTTGTACATTTAGTTCAAAGTCATAAAGCTACCTTTGCTCTGTGCAAGCTATTGCAACAAAATTACCCAAATTATCAAAACAATTGAGAGATAATAATTTTAAAAAAAAAGGGTTTTCCCCATGGTATTGAAAATGAATATCGATATTTTTAGTTAGAAATTCCAGTATCGTGGCAACATTAGTACAGACTCAAAATGAGCCATTTACCTTCCCCTAAATTAGAGCAATAGTTTAGGAAAACTATTTATTTACCATTAAGCACATAGTGGCAAATATCCAGTGTAGCTCTTTTACTGAACCCTGAGAACCACGTAATAATAGCTATGTGTTTTAAAAAGCAATATATACAGCTATAAATTAAAAATGCTAAACTAAAAATGCTTTTTATAGATTTTTATAGATATGATATTTTTCCTTCACTTTGAAATTAAGAAATTCCCAAACATTTTGAGAGAGACATTAAAAAGGACCTAAGAAGTTCAGTTTAAAGAATAATGCAAAAGAAAAGGGATTTTTGTGCGTTCGCCATCATTGATTACAGTTGTAGTGGATCAAATATAGCATCATTAATGATGAGATACACTATATAAAAAATCAGTAAAAATTATGGCACAATGTACTGTAATAATTTAACGCAATTTTCCGTATTCATTTTTTACAGGTGTTTTACCTGTATTTTGAATTTCGCACTTCATTGCATCCTGTGTTAGGGTTAATGGAAATGTCCATAAAATTACTGTATAATGTCCGGGTAATAAGCTGCCAGTACTTTTTCTGTTATTTTACGGATTTATTTTTTGCAGTGTAGACATAGTATTAAGCCTTAAACACATTTTAAATTCTTCAACTGTCAACCTTTTGGGCTGTAGCATCAATACCAAAAACAACAGTTGCCAACCACACATAGGGCTCTCATGTGTGTTACAAAGCTCTCGCGTCTGTTTTGTGTGCATAAGTGTCTGTGTGGATTTTACTGAGGGATTTTACATAATCTCAGAAAACAGTCTGCTGTATCAGAATAGTAATACTACCAATCGACGGTCACGTGTGTGCCAGCTCTCCAGCTGGTTTGCATGCTACACTACATTAGCAGACTCAGTCACAGCCAGTCAACCTACTGCCCCATCAGTACCAACCCAGCCAGACCCAGCAGAGTTATGAGAACAAGGACTGGCAAACCAAACAGCTCAATATATTTATCATATATAACAAGTCAAAAGCCCTGCTAGCTTTTAGGAGCATAATGGGAGTATTAACCAGGGAGATAATGAGCCATTGGACCAACAAATCAAGTCGACCCCACAGACAGGAATGTCCAGGATTAATTTGGAAAATTAACTTAAGACAGACTTCTCACTCCAGCTGTGTGCCGACTACCATGGGACCATGACGACTGCGATAGGAGTTTAAAAAAAACAGCACATGGACACCTAATGTATGTCCTAATGTGCATATTTACACCTACCTAACCATGACCTTGACCAGCTATAGCCTGGGAGACCCACAAATAAACAAATAAACTCCTCACGGATCAACTTGCATCCTCAGGTTATCTGCGTGTTTGCAGCCTTTGGACTAAGCAGAAAGACATCATCACAATCCACCACCTGACTCCAGATGCCACCAGGTCAAATGTCTCCCTGCACATCTGGATCATGCCATATTCTGTAGAATTCTCTCGTCTTGTTTTGCAGTATAATAGCACTGGAACGATCCAGCGCACGTTCCGTTCTAAGCCATAGAGGGGCGACGTGTAGTAGACATAACAGCACGGCATTACACACACATTCCATTCGTTTTGCTACTGATCTCATTCATATCAAGCATGATCTGTGTGTGCACTGTACCTTAACGGCAGCCACTTCCACCTATCTTTCTTCTTCTTAGTGCTTCCACTCCGTTATATCACTGGCTGCCAGGAGTGGCAGTGACGACACGTCTGTGGTGTGTGTTTGTGTGTGTCTCTGCAGAGGCCCTGAGCTGGAACAGGAGACAGACAGTGTGAGAGCATCTCCAGGCTCTCTAGAAGTGCTGCAAGAACGGTGCGTTCCCTTTCTTACTCTTTCTCTCTCCGTCTCTCTGTCACACACGCACGCTCATAGAGAAATGCGCATGCTCCCTGGATGCTCTCCTGCTCTCATTCAGTATGCACACAAGGCTTTCTCTCTCTCTCTATCACTTGCACACTCACACATGGAGAGCAGTGAAGTGTAGAGCCACTCCCATCACTGATGTGTAAATCATTTGCCGTTTTAATGCCGTTCTCATTTCTTATGATGCCAGTGCCAATTCAATGCATCTTATCATTTGTAGTATTGCTATTGGTATTATTTTTGTGACATAATAGACCATTACAGATGTTTTTTTTTTTTTAAAGCAGACAGTAATTTAAAAAATTTAATTAAAAAACAAATAAACAGTAATGTCATTTTTATTGTTTATCCCCACTCATCTACATCAAACCATTTCTTCTTCAGTTGTACCTGCTCTCACTCATATCAACACCTCTCTTCACACTGGTACCTTTCCTACAGCATTTAAGCAGGCTCGGGTAACCCCACTGCTGAAGAAACACACTCTAAATCCAGTACTTCTAGACAATTAAAGTCTGGTTTCAGAAGCGGACATCTATTCACTTGCTTTTTCTGTTGTTTCTCTTACCTGTGTAATAAAAACCCTGCACCTGAGTTCATCCTCCGTCTCTGTGTTATTATTATTATTACATTACAACTGTGACACCTCTGATATGATTCAAACAAATTGTAGCAAGACATTTCTGCTGGTTTTTTTTTTCATGAACCACATTACATTTTTCACATTTGAAAATGAGGCTGTAAGTAGTAGACATACACAATGTTGTTTAAAGGTTTAAACTGCAAATTTCAAGGCAACAAACCTAGACGTGACATAAGACCTTAAAACATTTACATTTAATCCTTTAGCAATCATTTTTATCCAAAGCGACTTACAAATGAAGACAGCAATATAATCAATCACACCAACAACAGGACAACAATATGTAAGTGCTGTGAAAAGTTCCAGTTAGTTTAGCACAGTACATGTAACAAGGTGCGTTTTTATTTAATTAAATAAAATAAAAAAATAGATAGAATAGAAAATAGAATTGAATAGTAAGTGTTAGTATTAAGTGTTGACGAAAAAGATGCGTCTTTAGTCATTTCTTGAAAATGGCTAACGGCTCAGCTGCTTGGGTTGAGTTAGGCAGGTCATTCCACTAACAGGGAACAGTCAAAGGTCTGTGAAAGTGATTTTGTACCTTTTTGGGATCGCACCACAAGGCGCCATTCACTTGCAGAATCTCTTACAGCCTCAAGTTAATTTGTAAAATATTAAATTTGCAGACTTTATCTCATTGCAATCAACATGTCTCCTCTATGTTCATTATCTCTGTCTTCATGCAATCCATCCATATGCCACTTGGAAACACACGCTGATATTGCTGTCTCGTCCTACTGCAATTTGTTTGCGTTATCTCAATGAACAGAAAGGGGAAAAAACAATGGTGTTCCGCTCCATTCATCCCGCAACCACACTAGACAAGGGAAATTAAGTTCAAGCTCTCGGAAAATCACGCAGTTACATCAGATTTTAAGGCACACAGGGGTATTAAGAGGGATTACTTAGACAGCGTGGTAGGCACATCCTGGCCATTAGCCACTCTTTGCACTGAGGAAACAGGTCATGTTGGAGGCAAAAAAAAAATGGAAACAGATTCCCAATACTGAATGTGTTACAGTCTCCTCTGCTCTGTTGCCAAGCAACCCCAGCTGCTCCAGTACTGCTGCCTGCCCTCTTCCCCCTCCTCCCCATCCCCCTGCACTGGGGCAGTCCTCTACAAATGCATCAGTTTAAGATGGCATGTCTATTCTCAAGGGAGGGGACCAGACCTGCACTTCCAATATGATCCTGATAGGACAGTGCATTGCAACCACACCCTCTGTCTGCATGCATCACCTATAATTCCCTCACATGACACAAACACACTCTCCATTGGGTGGCGTGGCCTAACGTGCGTGTTCTTTACTCTGATTGGTAGATGAGGATGTGAGGCTATGTAAATGTAAATATAGCAATATGGCGCCACCTTGTGTACAAGAACAATCAGTGTTACTACAACTACTGCATTTGATAAACCTTCAAGTGTAAATGAAACAGTATTACTCACATTATTTTGGGCACAGGAATGAATGGCATCTCGTGTTGCTATGATTGACAGCTGTCGCTGGATCCACAGCAGCTCAGTCTGTGACTGTCTGAGAAGCTGCTCTACTTCAATCCTTTGACCTCGCATCTCCTACCACACACAGTGAATTGGTCAAAAACTTGCACAAATATGCTTCTAAAAAGTACCTGGACGCGTTGGTCACACTTGTCAAACCGTAAAGTATTAAATTCATTGCATTAGATATGTTAAAAATATATATATATAAATAATGGTAGACATTTTCTCAGAACCTATTCGTTTTCTTTGCCGTTTTCTTTAGCAATTAGCCTACTTTTAACCAGCCGGTCTTAAGAACATGGTTTTTAGTGTGTGTATAAAATATAGTTCCCCTCGAGTTTATAATTTTATTATAACTATTTTTTTTTTTTTTTTTTAAGAAAATAGATTCCCTAAAAATATATGCTTAAATATAACACATTAGGATATCACAAACACACTTTTTAGTTTGTGATATCCTAATGTGTTATATTTAAGCACAATGTCCATTTATCCTAGACATTACAAACATGAAGTTAAATCTAAGTAACATTTTAGACTCAATTTATATTGCCAGTTACCTTGTCTATTTTTCCCCGGAAAACAAAATTATTTCCCAACAACGGCAAAAAGGATTTATGACCACATTTTCCATTAATAAAAGAATATGTTGAATGAAAGATTCGACTCACTCATAAAAGTAACTTGTCGCCTCAAACTGTCTCTGGAAGAATACCCACCACTGATATGTGCCTGGAACGGGCAACAACGTTATTTTCGAATTATATAGGCTAACGTTATATATATATATGATTCTTAGACTATGGGCACTTTTATGTTATTTGGTCCTATTTTTAAAAATACATATCATTTTAGACAAATTCCTCTTTCTTTGTCAAGCTAACAATAAAATCACCTTACAATTTTTTTACAATTACTTTTTATACAAAATATAGCTGTCGCACAGTATTGGTGTCATTTCCACCACAACACAGTACTGTCCCTTTAAAAAGTTTGTGAGAAAGATTGTTTAGGTGGTTTCTATGGAAATATTCAGTGACATCAGAGCACATGTTGGACATGGAGGGAATTTAAATTTTCATCAACAAAAAATTAAGAAAAATCAAGCTAAATATTGCTTGAACAGTTAATATATTTATTCTACGTCATTTCCAAACATGCTGTACCTTCAAGGGTGTTTTTTAAAAACTAAACATTTTAAGTTAAATAAGAGTATTTTGCATACATTAAATGCTATGCATGTGGTGGAAATGACATTTATGATTACAGAGTACAATTGATATGGATTGCCAGAGTCAACTTTTTACTTTTTATATTTATCTACCGTTTCTCTACATTCACGTTAATTCATTGTCATTTCCACAAGACCGTCATTTCCATCACCACACACATTTTTAAAAAATACTTAAAAAGTTCTCATCACACATTAAAAATGTATCCAAAATGTATAAGATCATGCTCTACTTAATATAAATATTCAAGTTATTTATTTTCTAATAAGCTCTTACCCAAACCAATATTAAAATTCAGAGTGTGACAGGTGTACAGTTCAGCATTTGGTCCTTAGGGCAGTTAAATTATCTCATTGACAAATGTATAATTATTGTACATTGTGGACAAACTGGTAAAACTAGTTACAAAAATTATCTTAGACAATTCTTGAGTGGCATAAGTTATTCTATTTTTAAATAACAGCTGTATATTGAGATGTGGTGGAAGTGACATTTGTTCATTGCAGGTCGAAAAAAATGCAAAATATAAACAATTTCTCTTGTAATCTAAGTTTGTCCTCTTACAGACCTTAAAACTAGACAAATTATTTAAACGTATGAGACTGTGTTACGTGACTTTTTTGTAATTCAACTTCACATGGCTAAAAGTGCCCCTAGTTGAAGAAATGCCCATATATATATATATATATATATATATATATATATATATATATATATATATATATATATATATATATAGTTTTCATTCATTTTTATTTCAGTTCAACATTTCTAACTTCCGTTTAAGTTTTTCGTCTTATATTTTATTTTAGCTTTATTTTAATTAGGTAGTATACTAGTATTTCTGCGATATATATATTGACATGGCAGAAAGAAATAGTAAGAGTAGACTAGTATGCTAGAATGCTATTCATCCAGCTGTTTCGTGACAAGAAAATGGCTGCTCTTGCCATAGCCCTGCTCCCAAGACCCATCACACCTGCCTACAGTTCAACACCTCGCCACAGACAGCATTGACATAGCATAGCCTACTACGTTCACTGCAAGCTCAATTCTGGTTCATTGCTCAGATCTGGAATTGTATTTTTTATTTTATTTATTTATTTTATTTTTTTGCATTAACTTGTAAATGTGGCCAATATCAGATTTGAGTGTGAACACTGGTTACGGTCCTGAACTGACCCGCATGCGCAAAAGAACGATAACAACGACGGCGCGCAGCACGCTATCATACCATAGACGTATTATAAACAAGCAAACAAGGATGTTCCTGAAATCAGCATTTATGTGTTAATTCATAAGGTAATGTGCCGCGGAAGTCAGCGAATTTGTGAGCAGGCGATAAGGACGCAGACGAGGATGTGGAGAAAGCGTTTTTCTTAAAGTGTTGCTTGTATATTACTGTCGCCTAGTGCTTGAAGTGGAAAAAAATAAAGTACGGAGGGGGCGGGGCTTTGTTGGGGGCGTGGTTATGAGGGGTTGTTTAGTTAATAATTTAAGAAGGTCCATATTTTGAAGCTCTTCTAACTTGTACTCGTACTTGTCTTAAAACTAACATATAGTTCTTGAAATTGCTTCACTAGCATTTATTACAATAAAGGTTTATTTACAAAGCAAGACCATTGACGGCTCCTCATTACCATGCAGGTCAATGTTAACTTGTTTCTTTCTTTTTTTTAATCTATAGCATTTGTTATGAAAAATAGCTATTTATCCAGCTGTTAGAAACTATAGCTACAACATGCCACAGGTGTAATATACATCTTTAGTGGAAAAAATCTATTCCCTTAACTGATTATCTATAAATTCTACAACTAGTCAAAATTTACCACAATAAATACAATAGAACGTGATAAATTCTAGTAAATGTGGTCATCATGAGTTCAAAAAAGCTCGCAGGATGAGGTTTTCCCCTCTTTTCATCAGTCATTTTAGTGGCTGTTTTAGATCATGTTCGACTTGCTCCGTAGTGTTTTACTACATTCTCAATAGAATTCTAATGGGTCGCACATTTTATCATCAGCGTCGCATTGGAGCGGCTCGTGCAAATCTTAAAGCCTTGTTTATACTCGATGCGTGCGCACGAGCGCGAGGGTACGCGCGGCAAAAATGCGAGATCCCATTTCGCTTGGCGGTGTGCCAAGCGGACGAGGCGCTGCGGAGGCAGACGAAAGTATAAACAAAGCTTTTGGAGCGCGCTTGTGAACGCACCTACAGTGATTCACGCGCCACTTAATTAAACAATTGGGCAAATGCTGCGTACCGGTGAGTACCGCCCCAATTCGAGCACTGCTGTCACCGTAATACTACATAGGCCCTACTACAATACTACTTGAGTATAACAGCTCACTGTCCCTCTACTAACCAACTTCGCTGATGTCTTCCATATTAAAAAAACTACCGGTGTGTGTTGTAAAATCGTTGGAGAATTGTGACTAATGCAAAACATGTTGTCTGTAGACCTAATATAGGATTTAATAGGACCATGTATGGAAGTGCCCCAAATCAGAATGGAAAAGACCAGATTTGATTTTAATTTGTGCCGTTCACATGCTGATTAAAAATCAGATCTGAGTCACATGAGCAAAAAACTTTACCTGCTGTGTGTACTACCAACTTACCATAAATTCCTGAATAACCTATAAATTAATAACTATAATTTATGAACTTAAAATATCACAAAAATTTCTCTTGTTCTCCATAATTTTAAAAGTGTTCTGAAAATAAAGTATTTAAAAAAATAACAAAACATGTTATTTATATTTAAATATACAGTAATCAAAATATTTAAATTAACTACAAAACATGTATTTTTCCTTTCCTTACCTTTGATGTCTGCTGGTTCTCTCTTCTTCTCTTACTGAGGCCCTTTTGAGAGCAGCCCAACTGAGTACTGAGGAAAACTGTGTGTTCTGTTACATTCTGTTATAGTAGAACGGTCAAGTGCAAGCCATGATATTTTCTCCAAGGTGTAACAAAATGTCAGAAAATGTCAGAAATGAAAGAGGGATAGAGAGATTGCCTGTTCTGAAAGATGCAGAATAAACCTGATTTTCATAACACAAATAGCAAAGAGTCATTTTCCCCTCCTGCCACTCCCACAACAGTCACTACTTGCTGATTGACCATATGGCAGAGTAAAGATGGACAGAGATGAGTCAAAATGAGCAATGAAGAAATTAAATAGAAGCCCTTAGACAAAACATATGCTGCAGGTATTTTTATGAACATAAGTATTGTGGTTTGTTTATAATACTGTAGATAGATCCAATTCGCTCGCAAACCACCCCGTTTCACAAGCATAACACACACTTTGGTGGAGAGCAACATGACTCACGTCCTCAAAACCGAAGTGGAGAGCATATTGATGAAAAAAGCTATAGAGGTGGTGCCTTTAGCACAGCGCGAGTCAGGGTTTTACAGATGCTATTTCCTCGTCCCCAAAAAAGATGGCGGTCTCAGGCCCATCTTAGACCTCAGAAGGCTTATCAGTACATAGTCCTGCCATTTGGCCTGTCTCTGGCCCCCCGCACTTTCACAAAGTGCATGGATGCAGCTCTCTCCCCTTAAGACAAGCGGGTATGCGCATTCTGAATTACCTCGATGACTGGCTCATACTGGCCCAGTCAGAGGAAGAAATAAAATCTCACAAATCTGTGCTACTCAGCCATCTAGAATGCCTGGCTCTCAGAATAAATACAGCCAAGAGCTCATTGCTTCCCAGGCAGAGAATCTCCTTCCTGGGAACAATTTTAGACTCAGCCCAAATGAGGGCGTGGCTGTCGAACGAGCGCGCTCTCACTACACAGCAGCTTGCACGCTCGTTCAAAACAGGAACCAACAGACCACTGAAAACTTTTCAGAGAATGCTAGGCCTAATGGCATCAGCTTCTCCGCTGGGCATGATGCGCATGCGCCCCCTGCAGTACTGGCTGAAATCAAGGGTTCATCCCCAAGCGTGGCATTTGGGCCAGCTTTGGATCAAAGTGGGCCGCGGCTGTGTCAAAGCCCTGCCCCCGTGGTCGAATCTTGGGGACAGTTTCCAGATGGATGGTGGTCACCACGGATGCCTCCAACACGGGTTGGAGCGCTCTGTGTGAGGGAGATCCGGCCTTCGGCTCATGGTCAAATACGGAGTCACGGTTGCACATAAACTGCCTAGAAATGCTAGCAGTAGTGCTGGCCCTCGAGACTTTTTTGCCACGTCTCTCAGGTCACCATGTTCTAGTCCGCACGGACAACACGACAGTGGTCTCCTACATAAACCGCCAAGGCGGGCTCAGGTCGGGATGGCTCAACCAACAGGTCAGACATCTCCTCCTATGGGCAAAAGGCAAATTACACTCGCTAAAAGCAGTGCATGTGCCAGGCAGACTAAACCAGGGAGCAGAAATGCTCTCCAGGGGCCTCGTGTCCCCAGGGGAGTGGACCGTCCATCCCCAAACGGTTCAAATGATATGGAATGTTTTCAGGAGGGCAGAGGTCGACCTCTTCGCCTCCGAAGACAACGGTCACTGCCCGATTTATTTTTCAAAGAGCAAGGATGCACTGGCCCACGAATGGCCCAGCAGTCTGCGTTATGCTTTTCCTCCAGTCCCGCTTCTCCCTCATGTCTTAAAAAGAATCAGGGAATGCGGGCATACAGTCCTGCTAGTGGCTCCACTTTGGCGAACCCACCACTGGTTTCCCGAGTTAATTCAGCTACTATCAGCAGCCCCGTGGCCAGTTCCACTGAGAAAAAATCTCAAACGGGACAGTCTGGCACCCCCCTCCCAAACTGTGGGCACTACATGTCTGGCTACTCAAGGGGAGCTTGAGTACCTCCCAGTGAGTGTTCTTAGCACTATCAGTGAAGCTAGAGCTCCGTCTACTAGACGTCTCTATGCCCTTAAATGGTCAGTGTTCTCTGACTGGTGCTCAGCCAGGAACCATAACCCAGTGTTATGCGAGATATCACAGATACTTGTTTTTCTACAAGAGATGTTGGATGCAGGACGCACTCCATCCACACTCAAAGTGTACACGGCAGCTATCGCCACTTCTCATGCACCGATAGCTGGCCAATCAGTAGGCAGACACGATATGGTTGTGAAATTCTTAAAAGGAGCCAGGAGGCTTAACCCTCCTCGCCCTCCTACAGTGCCAGCTTGGGACCTTTCACTGGTCCTACGAGCACTAAAAGAACCTCCCTTCGAACCGTTACAGACGGCCGAATTAAAACCGCTTTCGCTAAAAACTGTCCTGCTATTAGCACTGGCGTCAGTTAAGCATGTTGGTGACATTCAAGCGCTCTCTGTGAACGCATCATGTCTAGAATTTGGCCCAGGCAATTCTAAAGTCATCTTCAAACCGAGACATGACTATGTACCCAAAGTGCTTTCAACACCTTTCAAAGCACAGGTAATCACTCTCTCTGCTCTCCCCCCCTCTGAGGATGAGAGACAGTTACACCTGCTCTGCCCAGTTAGGGCTCTTAGAGCATATACTGAGTGGTCCTCCCACTTTAGACAGTCGGAGCAGCTCTTTGTAAGTTTTGGTGGCCGCACTAAAGGACTTCCGGTCACCAAAACAAAGCCTGGCCAGATGGCTAGTGGACGCAATAGCTTTAGCTTACGATACTATGGGCCTCCAATGCCCCATAGGTGTCAAAGCTCACTCCACCAGAGGCATGGGCGTGGTCTAGTGGAGTTTCTATTGGTGACATCTGTAGATCGGCAGGCTGGTCCTCAGCGTCTACTTTTACTAGATTCTACAGCCTGGAAGTCCCTGCACTGAAGGCACAAGTCCCTGCTGTATAAAAATACTGAGACGGCCTCTGTAAGCCCGTCCTATTAATAAGTCAAGGTTTTTTTAATTAATAATGTTATGAGGTGTCAATAACTCTAGCCTTGGGCCCTTTATTAAGTGTTCAACTTGAGGGAGTACATGTATATATAATAGCACGGCGGGATTTAACAGGTTCCCATTGCGTCTTAAGACGCAGTACGACTGACCGTTCGAAAG
Organism: Rhinogobio ventralis; assembly: GCA_039654625.1. NCBI lineage: Eukaryota > Metazoa > Chordata > Actinopteri > Cypriniformes > Gobionidae > Rhinogobio > Rhinogobio ventralis. Next base: position 14,992,234 of record CM077208.1, on the reverse strand, counting down.
GGAACGTACTTGGTTACTTGCGTAACCTCGGTTCCCTGAGATAAGGCGTATTCCCTGCGTAGACGGCCGTGCTATGGCACTAAACAACGAGTGATGGTTGCTTCAGTCGATATAACCTTATGTTTTAGGGCATTACAGCGTACCTTTAAGGCAGATGCCACGCCCATTTTGGCGGGCTTTGTGCTCAGCTTCGCGGGCTTTGTGCTCTGCTTTCGCGGGCATTGTGCCCATTGGTTTACTCAGTTACGCTGTTCTGCCATTGGTTCATGCAGTTCCCAATAGCGTGCGAGATGTCTCGACACTGTTTTGACTGGGCAGTAGTACTGCGTGATTTTACAAAAATGCTTCAGTAATTCGAGAAATAGATTATTTCCCCATTGCGTCTTAAGACGCAGTACTCGTTCCCTTATCTCAGGGAACCGAGGTTATGTAAGTAACTGAGTACGTTTTGATCGATACTGAGAGGATTTCCTGGTAAATTAAACATGATTGGTCATTATTTTCAACAGACAATACTCAACGCTGTAAAATCATGCACTCACATGACCCAAATACAATAACCAGATCACTCAAGAAAACTGAGTGAGTTTTATTCTTTATCTCTCCCCAGAATAAAATGCAACTGTAAAGCCTAGTCGAAGTCGATGCACATATTTGTGTTAATATTTACCAGAAATTGCTGCAAATAACTATCTGTTAAAGGGATAGTTCGGCCAAAAATGACAATTCTGTCATAATTTACTCATCCTCAAGTCGTTTCAAACCTGTATGAATTTCTTTCTTCTGCTGAAGACAAAAGAAGATATTTTAAAGAAATGTTGGTAACCAAACAGTTAATGGTCCCCATTGACTTCCATACTATTTTTTCCCTATGTGGAATTCAATGGGGAACATCAACTGTTTGGTTACCCTCTTCAAATATCTTCTTTTGTGTTCAGCAGAAGAAAGAAATTCATACAGGTTTGGAACCACTTAAAGATGAGTATATGATGACAGAATTTTTTGGGTAAACTAACCCTAACCCTAACCTGAGTTAAAAAAAAATAAAAATAAATGTTAATACCATATGCTGTTACCAAATTTTACCAACATCAACAAAGTCATCTTTACACCGCAAAGGAAGAACAGAAGCGAAGCTCTGTGTGTATTTACAGACTGCAATGCTGCTCAAAGGTGTCATACATATAATTAAACCACTGCATGATGTAAATATAACCTACATAAAGTAATGGAATAAAACAGGAACTCATTACAGGTTATAGTTAAAAATTATTTTTGATTATTGCTTTTTATACTGTAATAATGATTATTGTTGTTGATTAGAATACATAAAAAAAGTTTTGTTTGGGAAAACATCCGTTTTGATAACGTTTCATTCTGAATGAATGGGAAATGGGGAAAATGTCAAATTTGTTAAAAAAAGAAAAGGAAAAGAACACATCTGGTACAATCCAGAACACACACACACAAATGAAGGGATGAGACCATAGAACACCCCCAATGCAGAACACACTCTCATACACACCTAGAAATTTCCATTCAAATGAATGGGGGTGCATATAAAGGGGCAATTTTTTTCTCCCAATTTTTCCAAATGAAGATCAATCAGTGACAATACAGACCACACAAATACATATTTTTCAATGTTTTATTAGTTTTTTTACTGTTTTTTTTTCTGCTGTCCACCTTACTCACTTAAATTATTGCAACATCTGACACTTCAACATAAATACAAAAAAAGATTTTGTAATGTCTAAATACATACCTGAATGCATAAAGAAGATGACTTTAGGATCCAGTGGAAAAGTTGTTTGCTCCATAAAGAGCTTTAAGGCCATCTAGTGGCAATAGTTAGGCCCTGTCCCAAATGGCACACTTCATATGCACTTTCGGTCTTATGGACTTAATAAGTCAATGCGCAATTTAGCCAAGCCCCCACTGATGCGGACTTCTTCCCGACAGTCAAAGCGGTGTTATGTCACGAAAGTGTGGACTTGTAAGACCGCAAGGGTTTAGGGTGCCATTTGGGACAGGGCCCTAGAAGAGGTCGGCAGACACCCAATTCATTATTTTTTAACATTATTTTGTTGCATTGTCGAGTTACTCCTTATTTAAGTGGAAGAATGTGAAGAATGTGCTTATTTGTATTTTTAACAATTTATTAAAATCTAGTAATTTAGAGGTAAATAAAATAATAAATAACAAAAAAAAATATATATATATATACACTCACCTAAAGGATTATTAGCACCCAAAAGGATTATACAAAAGGATTATATTTCTCATTAATGCAATTATCTAATCAACCAATCACATGGCAGTTGCTTCAATGCATTTAGGGGTGTGGTCCTGGTCAAGACAATCTCCTGAACTCCAAACTGAATGTCAGAATGGGAAAGAAAGGTGATTTAAGCAATTTTGAGCGTGGCATGGTTGTTGGTGCCAGACGGGCCGGTCTGAGTATTTCACAATCTGCTCAGTTACTGGGATTTTCACGCACAACCATTTCTAGAGTTTACAAAGAATGGTGTGAAAAGGGAAAAACATCAAGTATGCGGCAGTCCTGTGGGCGAAAATGCCTTGTTGATGCTAGAGGTCAGAGGAGAATGGGCCGACTGATTCAAGCTGATAGAAGAGCAACTTTGACTGAAATAACCACTCATTACAACTGAGGTATGCAGCAAAGCATTTGTGAAGCCACAACATGCACAACCTTGAGGCGGATGGGCTACAACAGCAGAAGACCCCACCGGGTACCACTCATCTCCACTACAAATAGGAAAAAGAGGCTACAATTTGCACGAGCTCACCAAAATTGGACAGTTGAAGACTGGAAAAATTTTGCCTGGTCTGATGAGTCTCGATTTCTGTTGAGACATTCAGATGGTAGAGTCAGAATTTGGCGTAAACAGAATGAGAACATGGATCCATCATGCCTTGTTACCACTGTGCAGGCTGGTGGTGGTGGTGTAATTGTGTGGGGGATGTTTTCTTGGCACACTTTAGGCCCCTTAGTGCCAATTGGGCATCGTTTAAATGCCACGGCCTACCTGAGCATTGTTTCTGACCATGTCCATCCCTTTATGACCACCATGTACCCATCCTCTGATGGCTACTTCCAGCAGGATAATGCACCATTATCCATTATTCACAAAGCTCGAATCATTTCAAATTGGTTTCTTGAACATGACAATGAGTTCACTGTACTAAAATGGCCCCCACAGTAACCAGATCTCAACCCAATAGAGCATCTTTGGGATGTGGTGGAACGGGAGCTTCGTGCCCTGGATGTGCATCCCACAAATCTCCATCAACTGCAAGATGCTATCCTATCAATATGGGCCAACATTTCTAAAGAATGCTTTCAGCACCTTGTTGAATCAATGCCACGTAGAATTAAGGCAATTCTGAAGGCGAAAGGGGGTCAAACACAGTATTAGTATGGTGTTCCTAATAATCCTTTAGGTGAGTGTATATACATCCAGGGCACGAAGCTCCCATTCCACCACATCCCAAAGATGCTCTTTTGGGTTGAGATCTGGTGACTGTGGGGGCCATTTTAGTACAGTGAACTCATTGTCATGTTCAAGAAACCAATTTGAAATGATTCGAGCTTTGTGACATGGTGCATTATCCTGCTGGAAGTAGCCATCAGAGGATGGGTACATGGTGGTCATAAAGGGATGGACATGGTCAGAAATAATGCTCAGGTAGGCCGTGGCATTTAAACGATGCCCAATTGGCACTAAGGGGCCTAAAGTGTGCCAAGAAAACATCCCCCACACCATTACACCACCACCACCAGCCTGCACAGTGGTAACAAGGCATGATGGATCCATGTTCTCATTCTGTTTACGCCAAATTCTGACTCTACCATCTATATGTCTCAACAGAAATCGAGACTCATCAGACCAGGTAACATTTTTCCAGTCTTCAACTGTCCAATTTTGGTGAGCTCGTACAAATTGTAGCCTCTTTTTCCTATTTGTAGTGGAGATGAGTGGTACCCGGTGGGGTCTTCTGCTGTTGTAGCCCATCCGCCTCAAGGTTGTGCGTGTTGTGGCTTCACAAATGCTTTGCTGCATACCTCGGTTGTAACGAGTGGTTATTTCAGTCAAAGTTGCTCTTCTATCAGCTTGAATCAGTCGGCCCATTCTCCTCTGACCTCTAGCATCAACAAGGCATTTTCGCCCACAGGACTGCCGCATACTGGATGTTTTTCCCTTTTCACACCATTCTTTGTAAACTCTAGAAATGGTTGTGCGTGAAAATCCCAGTAACTGAGCAGATTGTGAAATAGTCAGACTGGCCCGTCTGGCACCAACAACCATGCCACGCTCAAAATTGCTTAAATCACCTTTCTTTCCCATTCTGACATTCAGTTTGGAGTTCAGGAGATTGTCTTGACCAGGACCACACCCCTAAATGCATTGAAGCAACTGCCATGTGATTGGTTGATTAGATAATTGCATTAATGAGAAATTGAACAGGTGTTCCTAATAATTCTTTAGGTGAGTGTATATATATATATATAGTATCAGAATAAAACAACATAAGCTTTAGAGTAGAGTAATTGTAATGTTTCTGGTCATTTTGACCCTCCAGGGAAGGATGTGTAACTCACATGGGAGGAGTATCAAGGATGTTGTACAAAACACGTGTAAAAAAATCTAGATGTGATGCCGCAATCAACACTTTTAATTAATTTTCACATTTCATTTTAATCACAACAGTCGTAATAGATTTATTTTAATTTGATTTTGCCCCATTATCTTTAATTTGGTGGGCATTTTTGTTCATTTTGGCCCTGCACAGTGCTCACTTTCAAAAGTTAGAGAATATCTCATTATGCGCATGCACATTAATGTCACGTCAGCCAGATGCCGCTGCCATGACAACGACTATACAAACAAACACTGGCAGTTACGACCGTTGATTGATTGATAAGGAAGAATAAGCGGAAAAATGTCTGGTCCAGTGAAATCTGAACCGGTATGTTATTACAGCGAATGCAAAGTAGATGAGTAAAGTTCGTAATCAAAAGAAAATAGATAGATGGGCTCGACATTAACGCTTGTCGGGGCACGTGGATTTTTGAAGGGGCAAGTGAAAGAGAATGATACTGTTTTGCAATTTCACGATTGCAAATGTTACTTTGAATTTATAGTTAAATAAACAAGTAGTTAATAATAAGTACTGACATTTTAGACACAATGACTGTTTTGTTCTAGGCTATTTCACCGACGAAAATAAGGAAAGCAACACTCAGCACTGTTTTGTTACTGAATGATTTAGCATTTTGAAGGAATCGTTTGAATGAATGACTCAATGGCTCACTCATATTGTATTCGAATATTTGGGCTAATAAAAAAACGAATATTCAAACATTCGTTTATTTAAATGACGTCATTTTGAGAAAATGAGAAAGACGTTCTTTTTTTATTCATCAAGTTTTTGTCACCATTTCTGAACAAGCTTAAGATAGGCAATGGTACAACAAGCTTATATCTCAAGGTTTTATTTCAGTTCAAAACATAAAAAAAAATATGCGTAAACAAAAATATAACGTTAACGTTAGCCCTAAAGAACAAAAGCATAGCTCAAACAGAGCGAGTGGAAAAAACGCTAATAAAGCAGACTGCGCCAGTTATTGTGCAGAACGTCCATACACTCGCGTCATATAGTTATCGTGTTTATATTGTTTCACATTTTCATGTTGAGAAAAACAATAATATCATGTGGATGATATTATTTTCGGGTGAGAAGACGTTGCAGAGACAAAGATAACTGTGTTAAGTGAAGTTTCTAACAGCACTTTGTGTTTTCTGTTCTTAAACCCTTACGAAACTTAAAGGGTTAGTTCAGCAAAAAAATGAAAATTAGCCCATGATTTAGGCTACTCACCCTCAAGTCATTCTAGGTATATATGACATTCTTCTTTAAAAAGTACTGGCTAATCCAAGCTTTATAATGGCAGTGATTGTGGCTCTGTTTTTGAAGTCCATAAACGTGCATCTGTCCGTCATATAACTGCTCCACACGGCTCCGGGGGGTTAATAAAGACCTTCTGAAGCGAATCGATGCGTTTGTGTAAGAAAAATATCCATATTTAAAACTTTATAAAGTAAATTATCTAGCTTCCGGCCGATTGCCTTCCGTATTCAACTTACGGAAAAGGTGTAGTGCCTCCCGCAGTTCAAAATGCTATGTCTGACCATAGATATGTATTTTAGACTGTAAAAAAATATGGACGTAGTGTCCGTGACGTCACTCATAGGATTCTGAAGAGCAGTTTTGAAGTATAAAGTAGGGTCGAGCTGGCCGTTGCCATCTTGGCAGCGCGTCACACCCGGATAACTGAAAATGGGCAAAGAGGCGGGACATGGCTTGAGCTGAGGTGACGTGATGACTAACAGACAGCAGACAAACGCCTATCCACCTGTCACTCAAGGTGGCCACGCCCCTAATTATGCAGAACTTTAAGGCTTTATATAATGTAAACAAATGAGTTATAAAAAAATTACTCCCTCACAGTTGTCATGAAGGGCAAAATTAGCTATATAGACCAAAACCACAATTTGTACCAGGCTGTAAACATGTTTTTTTCTGCTGTAAAGTTGGGCATTCTGCTTCTTTCTGGAGCCTGTCTCTAGCGGCCAGCCGATGAATTGCAGTTTAAGTCACTTCCGTATTGGCTTCAAGAGAAACTGGGGGAGGTTGCTGCTTGATATGTATACATATGCGTCTGACGACATTGCACACCAGTTACGCTCGTCAGACGTAGCGTAAGCATTTTGAACTTTTTCCGTAAGTTGAATATGGAAGCAATCGGCTGGAAGCTAGATAATTTACTTTATAAAGTTTTAAATATGGATAGACGACATTATGCGTAATATCATTGCACCTGCTGCACCCATGGTACAGCAGCAAAGTTCCTGGATTATTATGCAGGAATGAGAGTATAGTCCCTAGCCATATCGGTGTAGAAAATTGCAACTTTTCATGTTCCGTCGGTCTTAGTACACGATGTAACTATACACATCACAACATGTAAATAGGAAAATTTTGGCATTATTTTGTCACTTATTGAGCAGTAGGCTAGCTGGTGCCGTTTACCTTCAGTCTTTGTGCTAAGCTAGGCTAGCGCTGGGTGCGTCAGCATGCACGGAGATAAAAATGGTATGTATAAACTTATATAACTCTGGGGGATATGGTGAATAAGCTAAAGTCCCAAAAAGTCGGCGTGTTCCTTTAACGGTTCCCAGAGACTAAAACTTAGGGGTGACCGTGCTTGTTACCCGTTCAAATTAGATTGGCTCCAACTATTCGACTGTTTCTACTTGTAAATCATTGGTATCTACTAACTCTTTTAATTCCTCTTGGTGTTGAGTCATATTTCTCTATGGTTGTTTTGAAGTCCATAAAAGTGCATTTATCCATCATAAAAGTGCTCCACGTATGACGTAGGATGTAGGCGTAGTGTAAGGTCCGGTGACGAACGCGGAAGCGCAAAGGATAGAGCAAAACAAAACTTGGTTCTCGCGAGAACTAGCATATTCTCACCGGAGCGTCCTACGTCATATGCTGGAACGCCAGTCTCTCATGATTGTGCGTACGTCATTTAGTGGAAGTTAGAGATTTCAGTTTGTAAAGTTTTAAATATGGATATTTTTCTTACACAAACGCAGCGATTCGCTTCAAAAGTCTTTTATTAACTTTTCTGATAGATAGTTGCTTTTATGGACAGAAACAGCCATTCACTGCCATTATAAAGCTTGGAAGAGCCAGGATATTGTTTAATATAATTCCGATTGTGTTCATCTGAAAGAAGAATGTCATATACACCTAGGATGACTTGAGGGTGAGTAAATCATAGGCTAATTATAATTTTTGGGTGAACTATCCCTTTAATGTTGAGCCCAGAAGACTTTGTAGGTTTTCTGTATTTTCAGTTTATGCATAACCAACTGTATTTTGCTCTTTTATGATGTTTTGCAGGATGTAGCTTGTAAACCCAAGCCTCTGCATGCAAATTTCTCGGCTAATGCCAGTCGGGTAAATTATTTTGAGCAACTTTTGTGGTAGACCTGCTGTAAAAAAGAACCATGCTTGTATTATTGTGAAAATGGACATGTACAATGTTAGCATGCCCTGCTCTTTCTGCAGTCCGAGATCTATGACTTCTATGAAGAGCATCTGAGGCAGGAAAAAAAGAAAGAAAGCTGTATGGAGGAGGAGGAGGAGGAGGAGGAGGAGACTCAGGTGGCTATAGACAACAAATATGATCTGTATAGAAAGATCATATAGATAATCGAGTACATACACTATGATCGAGAAAATGACTTATTTAAATGGTCTTATTTAGTTCAAGAGTGTGAACATCTCAACGATGGCGATACCAGTAATTTTTTACCTTGTGTGGACATTTTGTTTTTAACAGCTTGTAAATCATAGTAAATTATGTTTTTTGAACATGCAAAAATCTGTGATGGGTAGGTTTAGAGGTAGGGTTAGGTTTAGGGGATTGAATATATAGTTTGCACACTATACCAATCATTATGTATATGACAAGTCACCATAAAAAAATGTAAACCCAACAAGTGTTGCTAAAGATACATGTTACATTGTATAATCTTCATATTACATTCCTGCAAAGATGACCAAAAATGAACTCGTAATTGCTGTCCTGCGGCATAATGGCAATTGCATTTTAGACCAGACATGTTCTGAATTCGGAACAGCATACTAGTATACTACTCTTACTACTACTTTTACAATATCTTACTATGACAGAAATAGTAGTATGTAGTATTTAAATATCCACGTAAAACATGGATTTAAATATCCACGTTTTACAACAGAATTTATGATTAGCCTATATGATATTATATTATGAAAAGAAATTCGTAATGAAACATTGAACCCAGTAGAACTACTCTGACAAGTGGAACAAGGTGTTGTCAGTCAGAGTAGTGATGGGAAGTCTGATTCTTGCATGAACTGGTTCTTTTGGATAGTTTGTGAGAAACCCAAAGAAACATATTTCTCCCTTCATTTAAGTCAACTGCTCGGTTCACAAAGAGTACAATAAAATACAATTTTTACAGTCTATGGTTAAGAATAAGATGAATAAATGTTGGCTGGGCTGCACTGTTTCTTTCTCTCTGGTCATTCTGGGCTACAGGTCATCCATTAAAGAAAACAATATTTTGTCAAGTTTTAATCTGCGAATATCTAAACAGTATTTTTTATGTGAAATTTTATGTTTATTCACAGTTACATGTTTTTTATGTTATTTTACATTGGAAAATGTACAGTCTATTTCTGTAATTTTATAAAAAAAATTGTATTTCAAAAATACAGGAAATATTTGTAAAATAAAACTTAAAATCCTTAAAATTATTATAATTTTTTTTTTTTTTTTTACAGTGCACAGCTGAGGGAGACTCTTCAAGCGAGGAAGTGCGTAAACCTGCAGACCTGTGATCTCACTATAATTACATATCACATCATAGTGATGTTGGGATGATTGTTTATACATGTTTCTATTTCTTGTGTTCAAAAGTGATCAAGAAAATGATTTATATCTTATTTAGTTAAAAATCCCCTCTTGTGCTTACAGAAACATGACTTGTCTCTTGATGTGGCTAAGATGATGGAGCGGTTGGTGGTTTTTAATATTTATGAGGAAATCACAGATGGTAAATAGAGAACCCATTTCTTTTCACTGCTACACTGCTTTATTTTGGATTACTGACGGATGGACAGACATTAAAAATATAAACAGCTTTATATCCAATTCTCAGATTTCCTGTACTTTGAGGATGCATCTGATGAATTTCGAGGAGAGAAAGGCACTCTTCTCCCACTGTGGAAATTCCTGTATGAGGAAGCCAAAGGTCTGTGTGTGACTGCCCTCTGCTGGTGAGTTTCATACTGTATTAAAACAAAACGCAGAGTTTTTCAAGTAAAAAAAGAAGCACTTCTTTGAGTGACATTTGTTAATTTCTAGGAGTACTGAATACAATGACTTGTTCGCTGTTGGTCTTGGGTCATGTAAGTTGATTATTTACTCTGAGAAAAAAAAAATAGACAAGTAATCATTTGTAAGCTAAATGACTCCGAAACGTGTTTCATCTTACCCCACAAGATGGATATGATCATGAGGATCGTGGTGGCATGCTTCTCTTTTACACCCGGAAGATGCACACTTCCCCAAAATTCATCTTTAACACGGACTCGGGCGTAATGTGCGTAGACATCCACAAAGAACTGTCCGAGCTGGTGGTTGTGGGTATGACAGATGGCTGTGTTGCAGTGTATAGCCTGCTGGAAGAGAGTAAGCAACCCATTTATAAGACCACATGTATGAGCCCCAGGAAACACAGCAGCCGTGTGATGCAGGTATGGATGAGGATATGACCATGGAGTCATGGGTGAAATATTAACAGTAAACCATCATTACTTAATATGACAATGGAGCTGTATGTTCAATACAATGGAATAGAATACTACTCTTACTATTTCTGTAATATGTGCAGGACTTTATACTGTGTTTGTACAGTATGCAAAAACATTTTTAAACATACTTCTATACATAACTGTTCAAACTGAATTCTTTTCTCTGACAATTTTTTTCTATCAAAGAATTATCATAGTTTCCACAAACAGCAGCACAACTGTTTCCAATACTGATAATAAAAATAAATGTTTCTCAAGCACCAAATCAGCAAATTAATATTAATATTGATTCTGATGGATTATATGACACTGAAGTAATGGCTATTTAAATAAAACAATAAATGCAGCCTTGGTGAGCATAAGAGGCTTTTTTAATATTCAGTTATCTTACCGACCCCAAACTTTTAAATGGTAATGTATTTAAATAAAACTAAATACAGGTTTTAATTCAGTGCTTGTATAGTTTTTGTGATTGTTGGATGATAATAAAGTCTTGGCTGTGTGTTTAATTGTCTTTGTTACAGGTGAAGTGGAAGAACGATGATTTGGACCGTAATCACAACTTCCTCTCTGTGTCCGCTGATGGACGAGTGGTGTCTTGGACTCTAAGAGAGGTACAGAAGGAAACATCTTAGTGTTGATTCTAAAACAATTAATGTAAGAGGTTAATTGATGCCTGAATTTCAGCATGAACTAGACTTCATAGACATCATCAAACTCCCAGCCATGGACAAAGTTCCTGATGATCTTAAGGATGTCATTCCCACATGTATGAACCATCTTACCTTATTCTTTTATAAACACATACCCCTCAAGGGAGCTTCTGATCAGTTCCATTTATGTTCAGATCGGTTTTTAGAAATCACACAGAACAGAAAGAAACCGTTAAAATGTCAAATGAAATAAATGTGCTAATGGTGTAAAAATTGCATGCAATAATGTTTTATCATCCTCACTGAAGAAGATATTTTTTCTGTGGTTCTAGCTGGAATATCTTTGGACATTCATAAAAAATATGACTGGATTTATCTTGTTGCCTCTAAATCTGGAACCATTTACAAGGTCAGTCATATACCATCACATCCAATATGTTCATTTACACTAAGGTCAGTCATACAGTCATTCAGCCAAACATTGTTTTTATAAATATATATATAGTGATCAGGCATAACATACAGGTGAAGTGAATAACACTGATTATCTCTTCATCATGGCACCTGTTAGTGGGTGGGATATGTTAGGCAGCAAGTGAACATTGAACATTTTGTCCTCAAAGTTGATGTGTTAGAAGCAGAAAAAATGGGCAAGTGTAAGGATTAGGGCCAAATTGTGATCGCTAGACGACTGGGTCAGAGCATCTCCAAAACTGCAGCTCTTGTGGGGTGTTCCCGGTCTGCAGTGGTCAGTATCTATCAAAAGTGGTCCAAGGAAGGAACAGTGGTGAACCGGCGACAGGGTCATGGCACATTGATGCACGTGGGGAGCGAAGGCTGGCCTGTGTGGTCCGATCAAACAGACGAGCTACTGTAGCTCAAAATTGCTCAAAAAGTAAACCCCTGTCCACTGCCGAAAGCGCCAACACCGGAGCAATGGAAGAAGGTGGCCTGGTCTGATGAATCACATTTTCTTTTACATCACGTAGATGGCCGGGTGCGTGTGCATCACTTACCTGGGGAACACATGGCACCAGGATGCACTATGGGAAGAAGGCAAGCCGGCAAAGCAGTGTGATGCTTTGGGCAATGTTCTGCTGGAAACCTTGGGTCCTGCCATCCATGTGGATGTTACTTTGACACGTACCACCTACCTAAGCATTGTTGCAGACCATGTACACCTTTTCATGGAAACGGTATTCCCTGGTGGCTGTGGCCTCTTTCAGCAGGATAATGCACCCTGCCACAAAGCAAAAATGGTTCAGGAATGGTTTGAGGAGCCCAACAACGAGTTTGAGGTGTTGACTTGGCCTCCAAATTTCCCAGATCTCAATCCAATCAAGCATCTGTGGAATGTGCTGAACAAACAAGTCCGATCCATGGAGGCCCCACCTCGCAACTTACAGGACTTAAAGGATCTGCTGCTAACATCTTGGTGCCAGATACCACAGCACACCTTCAGGGGTCTAGTGGAGTCCATGCCTCGACGGGTCAGGGCTGTTTTGGCAGCAAAAGGGGGACCAACACAATATTAGGAAGGTAGTCATAATGTTATGCCTGATCGGTGTATATATATGCAGTCTTGAGTCATCTAGCATTTAAACTATTCATTTTGAAAGACCAGACAAATTTGTTTCTCATCTGTATGCCACGCTTTGGTTCGTATGACTTGTTTTGTTCTAAATTATAAACATCATAGGCAAACAAATGTTCTTTTAAATTTTCACTTCTACTGACTCCAACATCCCTCCACTTCTACACAACACACTCACACACACATTTACTTAGGTATCTAGATGGGGACATTCCATAGACTTCTATTGTTTGTATATACAGTTAGTTATAAATTCTGTAACCTAACCTTTACACATACCCTAACCTTAAAAGAAAACATTCTACTTTATTTTACTATTTTTATACACACACACACCGGCATGCTTTCAATTCTTCTTATCAGAACAGAGGCATTTTTTTTAATAAAGATAAGGTTCAAACAGAAACAGCTAAGCATATGCTGCAGGATTTATGCTTTAAACTTGATAGATCATGCTTGATGTATTGAACAATCCCGAGAGTTGCACAAGACAAATGATGTGGATCGCTTTTCACCAACAGATAATTAAGCAGTATAACAGGAGCAAGAGTATTGTTGTATAAAACAGCTTTTTTTCATGTTAATTTAACCAATAATGAGAGTATGTTTGTGTTTCACAGGGCGATACATACTCTTTCCTGAAGGCATATGATGCACACATCCCCATGAGTGTCCAGTGTGTGAGGTGGAATCCCTTCCATTCTCAAGTTTTCATCTCCTGCGACTTGGACTGGATGGTGAAAGTTTGGGATGAGAGAATGAAGTATAAGAACCATTCCCTGCAGCACTATATCTACAGCAGCCTTTTCCACCTCTAAAACTTATCCTTCAGTTGTCTTCATTTTAAATTTCATTTTAAACTGTCTCTGTTGTGTAAAAAGACACCTTTGGGTAATAATAATGAATGAATCTTTCTCTTGACTGCACATTTTCGTGTCTGTGTTAGTAGCCAGACACATTCAATTTCTAAGGTGGATAGAGATTTAGCTCCTGAAGTGTTTGTAGGATCTGCAATGGCAGGATAAGCAATTAGAAGATTTTACAATAGATTTTTCCAAATCTGTGACACCACAGACAACAATTTTGACTTGCCTCTCAGTTTGTGAAATCAAAAACAGATTGTTTACATAAGTGGTCTTCGCTATTTTTTTCAGGAGAGATAGTATGTCCTACTGATAGGACAAAGTCAATAGGAGAGCCACTTTTACCGCAAAGTAATAAAAGTTACATCCAGTCATAAATAGCATGTCTGCTTATCAGTCTGTCATCCCTGAACATACAATATGCAATGCAATAAATACAAAAGGTAGATAGATAGTGGGTATGCATAATATATTTTGAATGTAAACTTTCTTTTAGTGCTGTCAATCGATTAAAAATCGATTTCCGTGTTCCATTTTTCCTTGTGTTTGTTACTTGTTTCTTTATTAAACCCCTGCACGTAGATCCATGCCTCAGCCTGCTTTCTCCGGATGTAACGGGGCAAGTTGTTTCGAAGCTTGTTGTATTGTTAAAGCACTTACATTACTATTCAAAAGTTTTATTTTCTTGAAAGAAATGAATAGTTTAATTCAGCAAGGATGCATTAAATTGATCAAAAGTAATTTATAATGTTAGAACAGATTTCTATTTCAAATAAATGCTGATCATGTTTTTTTCCCCATCAAAGAATCTAGAAAAAAAAAATGTTTCACAGTTGCCACAGAAATATTAGGCAGTATAACCATTTCAACTGAATAAGAAATGTTTCTTGAGCACCAAACCAGCAAATTAGATTGATTTCTGAAGTATCATGTGACACTGAAGACTAAAGTCATGGCTGCTGAAAATTCAGCTTTGCTGTTGCAGGAATAAATATATATAATTTTAATTGTGTTCATTTTCCCTTACTAAAAAAAAAGTGTTATTTGATCTGTAAAGTTGAAAATTAATCACCTTAGTCTCATGTTAACGGCTCCCTGCACAGACACAGGCAGTGATATACAGAGTATTGTCGGGTCTGGTGCTTAGACAAACACCAGGAGATAAATTCATCTGTCACCTCAAAATAAGAAGCAGCCTCCTTTCATTGGGATTATGTGGAACTATTGATTCAGACACATTTCTCTTTTTTTCCCTACTGATTGTGACAGTCTGGGGAAGTTATGATTATGTTTTTTTTAGATGTCTCTCTGTTATATTTCACATCTTTAGACATCAGTTAGTCAGACTGCTAACATTTAAACATTAGATGAATTCAGAATGGGAGCAGTGTAGTTTATGTTAAAGTTTTGTTTTGACTGAATACTTATCTGAAGCATTCTACTATTCCAGTAACAATACATGTCTTTCCCAGGTCTCCTGTGTTCACCTTTGACCTAAGAGCTGAAGTGATAGATGTGGCATGGGCTCCATACTCCTCTACTGTCTTTGCTGCTGTCACCACTGATAGAAAGGTAAACAGCCCAACTGACTCCTCTAATATAAACACAATGGTATAATCCATAGCCGCTTTTCCACTGCCGAGCCGAACGGTTCTCATTGCGTAACCGTTCTATTCCGTGCCGGCCAGCTGGTACGGTTCTGGTTTCATTTTCCAGTGTGGGGCTGATAACGGCCGCTCTTTGGAATGTCATACAAAAGCGTCAGTCGTTACCTTGGCAACACAGCGGTTTACTGAAGATATGAGACATAAATAACCACTGCATTACAGAGGATGATCAGATATTTATTTTAATTGTATTATTCATTTGTGTTTACGTCGCTCAAATAGAGCGCTTAGCCAGCTACAGAGCAACTGGTAGTCAGGCAACAGTCAAGGGAGCAATCCTGAGTGGCGACGTCATTTCATGGATTCTACCAGCATAACAGCAGTTAGCTAACCATGCCAAGAATTCCAGGCCGAGAACGGTTTGTAATCGTGCCGTGCCATACCAGGCTCAAGTGGAAACACAACTGGAACCGTTCCTTACCATTCTAAGAACCGTTCAGCCCGACGGTGGAAAAGCAGCTCATGATATGATAAAATCCTACAAAAAAGTAATTTTTAAATTAATAATAATTCCTTTAATAATCCCTCACCTTAAAATAGCAATTTTCTGGATACTTCCACTTAAAGCACATTACATTTTTCACGATGCAATAATCAAACTGACATACTTTCCTAAACACTCCCCTTTTATATGTAGCATTAAAAACCTGATTCATTCTAGTGAATCAATTTGGGAAAACAAAGTACTTCTGTGGAAGGCCCAGTGCAGCATTTTAGGTCTTCTTTTTTTAAGCAAAACGACCACGACCATCTATCCTGTGGCCCATTGTTAGCTAAAGTTGTTATACTCTCATTAGTGTTAAATCCATAGACTGTAAAAAAATATGGACGTAGTGTCCGGGACGTCACCCATAGGATTCTGAAGAGCAGTTTTGAAGTGTAAAGTAGGGACAAGCTGGCCGTTGCCATCTTGGCAGTGCGGCACTCCCGGATAACAGAAAATGGGCAAAGAGGCGGGACGTGGGTGGAGCTGAGGTGACGCAATGACTAACAGACAGCAGATAAATGGCTATCCATCTGTCACTCAAAGTGGCCACGCCCCTAATTATGCAGAACTTTAAGGCTTTATCTAATGTAAACGAATGAGCTATAAAAAAAATCACCCCCCTCACAGTTGTCATGAAGAGCAAATTAGCTATATAGACCAAAACCACAATTTGTACCAGGCTGTAAACATGTTTTTTTCTGCTGTAAAGTTGGGCATTTTAACATGGAGCTCAATGAGATCTGTCTCTAGTGGCCAGTCGATTAATTGCAGTTTAAGTCACTTCTGTATTGGCTTCAAGAGAAACTGGGGGAGGTTGCCGCTTGGTTAAATCACACCGCTGGTCTGGCACTTGTTTAAGGCCGCTTCAGGCATCACCTGTCAGTCTCACAGTCTTGATTGGCTCAAATCGCCAATTTGTATTTATTAATTTCTGGACAAATATATTGTGCTATTTTAGATATATTTTAGTTATTTAGAAGGGGGGAAAATTTATTGGGTTGCCTTTTTTAATTGAATGGGTTGGCTTATTCTACAAACAAGCAATAATGTACAACATACATACACTCAATTTAAACAAAAAAAGTAACACATAACATAACACCAAAAGTGTCAGTCAGGTCCTGCCAGAAACTAAATCACTGTTACTGTGATCATTAGTGCAATCAAAAATTTTGAAAATTCCTTAAAATAGTAGATATACACTCACCTAAAGGATTATTAGGAACACCTGTTCAATTTCTCATTAATGCAATTATCTAATCAACCAATCACATGGCAGTTGCTTCAATGCATTTAGGGGTGTGGTCCTGGTCAAGACAATCTCCTGAACTCCAAACTGAATGTCAGAATGGGAAAGAAAGGTGATTTAAGCAATTTTGAGCGTGGCATGGTTGTTGGTGCCAGACGGGCCGGTCTGAGTATTTCACAATCTGCTCAGTTACTGGGATTTTCACGCACAACCATTTCTAGAGTTTACAAAGAATGGTGTGAAAAGGGAAAAACATCCAGTATGCGGCAGTCCTGTGGGCGAAAATGCCTTGTTGATGCTAGAGGTCAGAGGAGAATGGGCCAACTGATTCAAGCTGATAGAAGAGCAACTTTGACTGAAATAACCACTCGTTACAACCGAGGTATGCAGTAAAGCATTTGTGAAGCCACAACACGCACAACCTTGAGGCGGATGGGCTACAACAGCAGAAGACCCCACCGGGTACCACTCATCTCCACTACAAATAGGAAAAAGAGGCTACAATTTGCACAAGCTCACCAAAATTGGACAGTTGAAGACTGGAAAAATTTTGCCTGGTCTGATGAGTCTCGATTTCTGTTGAGACATTCAGATGGTAGAGTCAGAATTTGGCGTAAACAGAATGAGAACATGGATCCATCATGCCTTGTTACCACTGTGCAGGCTGGTGGTGGTGGTGTAATGGTGTGGGGGATGTTTTCTTGGCACACTTTAGGCCCCTTAGTGCCAATTGGGCATCGTTTAAATGCCACGGCCTACCTGAGCATTGTTTCTGACCATGTCCATCCCTTTATGACCACCATGTACCCATCCTCTGATGGCTACTTCCAGCAGGATAATGCACCATGTCACAAAGCTCGAATCATTTCAAATTGGTTTCTTGAACATGACAATGAGTTCACTGTACTAAAATGGCCCCCACAGTCACCAGATCTCAACCCAATAGAGCATCTTTGGGATGTGGTGGAACGGGAGCTTCGTGCCCTGGATGTGCATCCCACAAATCTCCATCAACTGCAAGATGCTATCCTATCAATATGGGCCAACATTTCTAAAGAATGCTTTCAGCACCTTGTTGAATCAATGCCACGTAGAATTAAGGCAGTTCTGAAGGCGAAAGGGGGTCAAACACAGTATTAGTATGGTGTTCCTAATAATCCTTTAGGTGAGTATATATCCTCTAAGTAAATAAGTAAGTAAATAAAATAAAGATAATAAATAAATAAATAACAGGGTTTTTTTAGCCTAATTTTTTGTAAAAGAACAAAGAGAAAGGGGTTCAGGACATAACAGAGGCCTGATTTGAACTGTTCCATAATAACAGCAGCTCAATATATATCACGAGCATCATGCATGCTACCATCTGCTATATTGCTCTGATAATGACTTTACATCCTCAAGAGAATGTCATTCTAAATGTGACACATACACAACAACAAATATACTTTATAGGTATTAAAAGTTAAATCAAAATATATCAATTAAAATTTTACATATATTATCTTGCTTGCTGACAAGATAATACATTATAGAGGTGCTGCTTCACACTGAAAACCTCAAAACATAAACTGATACAACATACATTAATGACAAAGACTACAACTTCCTGCTCCTCTTCTATTTCTCTCTCAGGTTCATGTGTTCGACCTCAGTGTCAACAAATATGAGGCTCTCTGCCAACAAATAGTGGTGTCCAAAAAGAAAAGGCCTGTGAAAATCGAATTCAACCCTGTCGATCCCATCATCATCGTGGGCGATGACCGCGGCCATGTCATCAGCCTCAAGCTCTCACCCAACCTCCGCAAGAAGCCTAAGGTAAGTGATGCACTAATATTATGTATTGGCCTCTAATGAAATCACATGCTTAATCGATCAGTGCTGTTTCAATCACTGTGCTGCATATTTCATGTGCTAAATACTGATATCTGCATATTTGTGACTGCTTCAGACATGAATGTACAGCACATGCACAACCCACTGCAGCTCAGCCCGGTTACTGAACGCCTCAGTTTAGCTAAGTGACATCAGATGAGAATGTATCGGGAACACATTAACGTAGCGTATTGAGCGTAGTAATTCCCGGTATACAGTGCATCACTTATACAGCGCTTCACTTTTTCCACATTTTATTATGTTACAGCCTTATTCCAAAATGGATTAAATTCATTATTTTCCTCAAAATTCTACAAACAATACCCCATAATGACAACGTGAAATAAGTTTGTTTGAAATCTTTGCAAATGTATTAAAAATAAAAAACGAAAAAAAATTACATGTACATAAGTATTCACAGCCTTTGCTCAATACTTTTTTGAAGCACCAATTGCAGCCTCAAGTCTTTTTGTGTATGATGCTACAAGATTGTCACACCTATTTTTGGGCAGTTTCTCTCATTCTTCTTTGCAGGACCTCTCAAGCTCCATCAGGTTGGATGGGGAGTGTCGGTGCACAGCAATTTTCAGATCACTCCAGAGATGTTCAATCGGGTCCAAGTCTGGGCTCTGGCTGGGCCACTCAAGGGCATTCACAGAGTTGTCCTGTAGCCACTCCTTTGTTATCTTGGCTATGTGCTTAGGGTCATTGTCCTGTTGGAAGATGAACCTTTGCCCCAGTCTAAGGTCCAGAGTGCTCTGGAGCAGATTTTCATCAAGGATGTCTCTGTATATTGCTGCATTAATTTTCCCTCGATCCTGACTAGTCTCCCAGTTCCTGCCGCTGAAAAACATCCCCACAGCATGATGCTGCCACCACCATGCTTCACTGTAGGGATGGTATTGGCCAGGTGATGAGTGGTGCCTGGTTTCCTCCAGACATGACGTTTGCCATTCAGGTCAAAGAGTTCAATCTTTATTTCATCAAACCAGAGAATTTTGCTTCTCATGGTCTGAGAGTCCTTCAGGTGCTTAACTCCAGGCGGGCTGTCATGTGCCTTTTACTGAGGAGTGGCTTCTGTCTGGCCACTCTACCATACAGGCCTGATTGGTGGAGTGCTGCAGAGATGGTTGTTCTTCTGGAAGGTTCTCCTCTCTCCAAAGAGAAACGCTGGAGCTCTGTCAAAGGCCCTTCTCCCCCGATCGCTCAGTTTGGCCAGCTGCCAGCTCTAGGAAGAGTCCTGGTGGTTCCAAACTTCTTCCATTTACAGATAATGGAGGCCACTGTGCTCATTGGGACCTTCAATGCTGCAGAAATTTTTCTGTACCCGTCCCTAGATCTGTGCCTCGATGCAATCCTGTCTCTGATGTCTACAGACAATTCTTTGGACTTCATGGCTTGGCTTGTGCTCTGACATGCACTGTTAACTGTGGGACCTTATATATAGACAGGTGTGTGCCTTTCCAAATCATGTCCAATCAACTAAATTTACCACAGGTGGACTCCAGTCAAGTTGTAGAAACATCTCAAGGACGATCAGTGGAAACAGGATGCAGCTGAGCTCAATTTTGAGTGTCATGGTAAAGGCTGTGAATACTTATGTACATGTGATTTCTTTCCTCGTTTTTTATTTTTAATAAATTTGCAAAGATTTCAAACAAACTGTAACATAAGAAAATGTGGAAAAAGTGAAGCCCTGTGAATACTTTCCGGATGCACTGTAAACCAATTAGCCTGCACTGTGGGAAAAGGGCTTTCAGACCAAATAGATGCAAATAGACCAAATAGAATAAAAAAAAACTTGACTGAATGTCCTTAAAGTTTTGCAGTGATTCCAGAATTAACCAAGTCAAATGATATGAATAATTCAGGTTCCAATATTTTTTTTTTTTTGTAGAAGATGTTTTTTAAAAGGGCTCTTATGTTCACAATGGCTGCATTTATTTGATCAAAAATACAGTAAAAACGGAAATATTGTGAACTAAAAGTAGAATTTAAAATAACTGTTTTTCATTTTCAAATGTAATTTATGCCTGTGATGGCAAAGCTGAATATTCAGCATCCATTACTCCAGTCTTCAGTATCATATGATTCTAATATGCTGATTGAATGCTCAATAATTTCTTCTTCTTATCAATGTTGAAAGCAGTTGTGCTGCCTAATATGTTTGGGGAAACTGGTAAATTTTTTCAGGTTTCTTTTATTAAGTTCAAAAGAATAGCATTTCTTCTTTTATAACATTATAAATGTCTTTACTGTCACTTTTGATCAATTTATGCACCCTTTCTGAACAAAAGTATCAAGTATGTGTATACAGTATTTTTCAAGCTAATGATATCAATAAAGACAGCATGAAGGTCTTATTTTTCTCTATTGAATTCAAACAGAAACTAAGGCAAAGACTAGCATGAAGACTTCCTGTCTTTCCCTAAAAGCTCAAGTCCCTTTGATTGACATTTCTCACTCTCTCAATTTTTTCCCCTTGGTTAGGATTTGATGGATTCTATAATATGCTGCAACCTTGAGCTACTTATTAAGGCCAATTCACACCACACAGACAAACACCAACAAACACGTTTGTTGGGTTTTGTTGGATCAGTGTGTTACCCCAATCGGCGTCTGATTGAACGTGTTGGAATAACGTCTTGCTAATCAGCGCCCGATTGAACGTGTTGGAATAACGTCTTGCTAATGGAGATGAGCACACAGAATGCGACAACAGCACCGTTGCACTAAGAAATCCATTAAGTTTCCTCCTCTGCGCCACACAAAGACGGTTTGTTGCTGCGTCAACCAAAGCGCACGTGCGGCAGAGCGCACCATTGGCAAGCTTGCGTGCATGCCGCAGTCAAAGTTCAAAATATTTCAACTTTTGCCGCTGCGCTCTGTGACAATTACCTGTGCGGCCAATAGAAACTGTGCATCGAAACAAGCACGGAAAGCAAAATGGATGAACAGCTTGTACTGTGCGTGTCGGAATTTCCAGAACTATATAATACAAGAGCTCTTTCGCGAGCCTAAATTCACCAAACTGTTCCCTGGACCTGAGGGTTTCATGCACCCACAGCCTCTTCTTCCTTACTGCTCTCTTTCTTCTTCTTCTTCTTCTTCTTCTTCTTACTAGCAGGGCTAGTGCTATCACTCGCTTCTTAGCACGGGAGAGATACATATTTGCTGCTGACCGAAAGGTGGAACAACAATCAAATAAATAGACATATAGAACTCCCACTACAAGCTTGGAAAACTCTGTCTACTTTGCTCTGGCCAACGAAGCGCAAATCGCTTTGTATCTAAAGGGCTACGCTGAACCCAGCGGCCAGCACAGCACATTCCGCATCCTGTGTGAAAGCCCCATAACACCTCTCTCATTACCTCCGCCGAGCGAGAGAGAAACTTTTAAATGGGACTGGGAGCTTCATGCTGAGAAGTGTTTGTGATTGTTACTGGCACACCTGGGTCAGTCCTCTCACTACCAGCAGCTGACTCACCTCATTCTCTTCATTTCTCTCTCTGGCTCTGCAGGACAAGAAGGGTCAGGAGTTGCCGAATGGGCCGGAGGAAGAAATAGCAAAGATGGAGCAACTGTTGATGCCGCTGAGATAGACTGAAATTCACTAAAAACAGTAAAACAAAAATAAATAAATACACATATACACATATATATTCTGATGTTAAAAAAAGACCAAGACCGTTATTAAACATTCATGATCTCAATCTACTGTTAATTTTTTTTTTATATTCTCATATGCATTTTGTATTAAAATTCCTCTTTCAGACAAAAAGCAGCACAATTCAGCTCTTATTAAAATTTCATTCGCACATGCTAATTAACATAGCATGATTGCTAGCTGGTTAGCTGCAGGTGTGGGGTTTCACTGACGCTGTCAGGCACTACCGAATGACTCTAAAGAGGGCATTGAGAGTCTCTTTACTTTTATATAAAACACTCAGGCAGAGTGGGTCAGTATAAGAGAGCTCAGGTACAGTCCCAGGAGCCCACGCTCAGCCAACTCGCTCCTCATTCTCGAATGTTTTAACCAAGTGTGCCACACAAGTCCTGAAAAGTGAAGCCAAAGCGTCTCGATCGGCCCCAGGTGGCTGGATGCAGTATAGGTCATAAACCCCCTCCTCTTCATGAAATGTAATGGGACATAGACAAACTAAACAATCAAATTACACTTCAAATAAATTTTTTCCAGAGATGGTTTCTGTCATTTTAGGCAGTTATCATCACGCTGATGTTAGTTCAACTGTTCGTTCTTTAAATAAGTTTGGTTTTAGTTAGTTTTTTGATTATATAAAAACAGGGGAGTGACGTTATGATTGACAGCTGAGATTTACAGCTTCTCTGAGCGAAGTAATCACTGAGGCACCAACGGACATTTTTCGGGAACTTCGGGAGGAGATTGGAGCTTTAACTTTAATTTCTACATTTCCATAACTGTTTATTTCACAAAAGTTGTTGATTAGGTGGGAGTGTGGGCTGGACCTTGATATCGCGGCACCTTTATAGCTTGTGTATATGGACACAACTCTCGTGCATCCAATAGGGTAATGTTCTCTCATCTAGTGGATAAACTTCAAAAGTTACACAAAAAAATATATATAATAACGCTTATTTTATTTTGGGAGGAAATTTTAATGAATGTATGGATGATCACCTGGATAGATAACCCCCTAGACTTGATAGCAGGATGACTAATTATTTAATTTTTTCTCTTTGTGCTGATCTCTCCCTTACTGATGCATGCCGGTTCTTTAATCCATCTACCAAAGATTTTACCTGGTCCAATAGAAGCTTGTCTCTTAGATCTAGGATTTACTTTTTTCTAATTTCGTCTTCTATCCTTAACTATGTAAAATATACTTCTCACGTCACTGCCCCCTTATCAGATCATAAATTAGTTGAAATAAAATTGAGCGACATCAATGATAACCCTAGACTGAGGGGCTATTGAAAGCTTAATAATGCCTTATTGAAAGACAAAAAACTTAATGAGAGTATCATCAATCTTACCAGATAATTATTTACCGGATTAAGCAGAGATTATAAAAAAAAATTGGGAGTTCTTTAAATACAAAGCTAGATATATTGCAGTTAAAAGAAGTAAGGAACTTGAGGATATTAAACATCAAACTGACTCAGAGTTGATTAATAAACTTAATATATTACTATCTAAAGATAAGATTACAGAAGGATTTGGAAATAAAAAAATGTAATCTGGCATTTGACAGAGTTTATTTAGAGTTGGCTAAATGTGCATATATAAGATCTCGGGCCAAATGGCTCGAGGAGGGTGAGAAGAATTCTAGCTATTTTTTTGCCATGGAAAAAAGAAATGGCCAGAGGAAAGTTCTTTCAACACATAACATTGATGGAGTTATCTTTAAAGACCCCTCAAAAATATCGGAGTTTGTTACCAAATTTTTTTATATATAATTAAACGCCGTATTACAGTTATTGATCGTGATTACAGTCAAATTTGTGACGCTGATTTGTCAATAGATGAAATTAAGAAAGCTCTGCAATCAATGAAAAAAGGTAAATCCCCCTGGTATTGACGGCTTTCAGTAGAATTTTATCTCCACTTTTGGGAGATTATTAAACTGCCTTTATTTCATATGTATAAGGAATGCATCAGTCAGAGGAGATATGACCGCTACTATGAAACAGGGAGTTATCTCCCTTATACCTAAGCCAATCAAGGACCCTTTATTAATCGACAATTGGCGGCCTATTACTCTGTTAACATTAGATTATAAAATATTAGCCTCTGTTTACACTAATAGATTAAGTACTGGTCTAGATCTCAGAATCTCAGTCGGGATTCATGAATAACATTAGATTAGTATTAGATGTGCTAGATTATTCTGATCTGATCCATTCAGATGGTCTCATACTTTTTCTCGACTTTCACAAAGCTTTCGACTCCATATAACACAAATTTATTTTCTGCACTCTAGAGTTATTTGGATTTGAATCATTTATAGATAATGTAACCATGTTTTATAGAGGTATTAACATCTCAGTGATCGTTAACTTAGACACATCCAAAAGGTTTGACATCTATCGTGGAGTCAGACAGGGCTGTCCGATCTGTGAGATTATTCTCTGTGAGAATGTGAGATTATTTCAATTCATGATATAGATGAAACATCATTGGAAGGTATCCCAGTTAAAAATACTGTAAAATATCTAGGTATTCATATCACTAAAAACCCAGTTACCAGACATCAGTTAAATTTTTCTGATAAAATTATAAAAACTAAAAGCGTCTTTAACATTTGGCTTCAGAGAGATCTTTCTTTATACGGTAGAGTTCTTTTATCTAAGGTGGAAGGGCTCTCTCACTCTGTGTACCCTGCTCTCTCTCTCTGTTTATCAATGATAAACCTATAAAGGAAATTAACAAAATATATTTGGATTTCATTTGGACAAATAGGCCTCACAAATTAAAAAGAGAAGTACTCTCTAATTCCAGAGGTGAAGGTGGCCTTGACTTTTTGGACTTTGCAGATTCTATAAACACCTTTAAAGTAAACTGGTTGAAAAGATGCCAGTGTCATTATGGTTTTTCATTCCAAATAATATATTCAACAGACTTGGTGGTCTGTCTTTCCTATTAAAGTGTAACTTTTTGCCTGGCAAGTTACCCAATTCTAACTTTCATCAACAAATGCCTTCTCTCGTGGAAATTGTGTTTTGTCCATAGCTTTTCCCCACATAAAGTTCTCCTTTGGAACAACGCTGATATAACTGTTAGAAATAAGTCTCTTTTTTTCTCTAGATGGTTTAACAATAACTTTAATTGCATTCTATCTATTTTTGATGATTTTGGTAATATTCTAAATTGAGCAATTTTTGAATTTCCATAACTTTCCAGTTCTGCCAAAGGAATACAACACCTTGATAAAAGCAATCCCAGCAGGTTTAATCCAATTAATTAAAAATCACTTTAAGTTCAATAAAGGTAACAGTGTTTATCCGGCTTTACGCTTGGGTGGTATTGACATTTTAGATCGGAAATGTAACAACAAACATACGCAAAATCTTTCAAATGAAGAGAAAGATTACTCCAAGGGGTAAATTCTATTGGGGTTCTCTTGTAACAAATATAAATTGGAGAAAGGCCTGGCTTTTGCCAAGTAAATTTTGTGTATCCAACAAAGTTAAGGAAATTCATTATAAAATCCTTCATAAGATCTATCCTGTTAACTCATCTGTTTCTAAATATTCTGATATTGACAAAACATGTTCTTTTTGTGGTTTTGTTGAAGAAACAACAGGCCATTTATTTTGTGATTGTAATATAAGCAATCATTTTTGGACTGAATTAAGTTCTTTTATTTTTAGCCCTACAAATATCTTTTATCTTTTATTATGAAAACCCAAAACTGCTGTCCCTTGAATATGTTAATTTATTTTTCTTGTATGCAAAATTCTTCATCCACAAGCAAAAATGGCTTAAGTATCCTTTAAGCTTTCCTCTTTTTCTTGCTGAATTTAACTCTTTTATTTCATCCTTTAAACATATAAATAACAAAAAAAAGTGCAAAATTTCTGATGTATTATGACGATTTATTCAAAGATATGACTTAACCTTATTATTTTGCTTTTCTTTCTGTGTCTGGAATTATATATTGTGATGTATGCAAATCCAGAACATTCATGTTTTGTTCCTTGGTATTATGATTGTTCAATGTAAGATATACAACCTTACTTCTTTTCCCTGATCTTGTATGTATGTAGAAGTTCTGCAATAAAAAAAAATAAAAATAAAAAGAGCCATTGGAAGAGTTTTTAAACGGCTCTGAGATGGAGGAGTTCACGTATGCATTTGAATATTCATAAATATTGGTATTATTAGAAACTACAGTATTTATGAATGGTAGGCTAGTTGGCAATGACTGTTACATTCACATATTCTATTGTATGAATATGTAAACAAATTAAAAGTGTTGAGAAGCAGCTGAGACCTTTCGTTTTTTTATATTTTACTTCATTTACCTCAAGAATTTGTACTATGCAGGTGCACGTGGGAAAGAAAGCACACAAGATGAGATCGCTACAATTATTAAGACCATTGATTAAGAACACATTTATACATAGTTAACCAAATCAAAATGTATTTTCATATTGAATGACAGGTACAGCTTCAAATCTGTTAATAGTCAATTAAATATACAAGTATATGTAAACTAATAGACAATGTTTTGATAATATTTTTAGATACATACTCTATGTTTTGTAAATGTATATGCTCATTATATGGTTTTTAAATTGGAAAGTAAAGTAAATTACAATATTTATTTATTTATGTTTATCATAATCTGCGCGACCCCGTCGTTGCCTTTCTTTGATGACGTTGCAGGGCGTTCCAAATGAGCGATTATTGTCAGTGAAGTCCACTTCACCTGATATACCGTGCTCAGGGGCCCTGTCCCAAATGGCACCCTAAACCCTCATGGTCTTCCTCTGAGGCCCTGTCCCTCGTTCTTGTGGATTTACAATGGCCGCTGCGCGTGCGTGTCCGTTAAGTCCACAAGACCGTAGGGTGTCTTGTGGAAAGTGTGCCATTTGGGACAGGGCCAGGGAGTAGGGAGCAGTGAACACTGCGCAGGGACCCTGTCAAATGGAACGCACCTTTCGTTTCGCGTCCTTCATTCGGCCTGTTTTAAAGGATGCATCGGCTGTATCCTTTGTGGTCTTAAATCAATCCTTTGCACACATTTAAATTCACAAAAATAAACTGATGGAAAACGAGTCGGCACTGAGCTTGTCTGAGTTTATTATGAAATGTAAGACAAAATTTACTAACTTGACTAAACTTTTTTTTCCTTTACAGTAGATCTAAATTAGTTTAGTTAGTTTAGAACCTGGCCTGCATTTTAAAATGAATACATTTCATCTTTTGTAATGCATATATTCAAGGAAAGCAAATAAACATGTTTGATATATTAAAAAAAAAATTGTATCAATAATTTTAATTATTCAAGGAATAGGACACCTGTTTTGTTTAAGAAAAACATTAATTCCAATATGCACCATAGTGCCAAAAGTTTTGGGACGCCTGCCTTTACATGCACATGAACTTTAATGACATCCCATTCTTAATCCGTAGGGTTTAATATGGAGTTGGCCCACCCTTTGCAGCTATAACAGCTTCAACTCTTCTGGGAAGGCTTTCCACAAGGTTTAGGAGTGTGTTTATGGGAATTTTTGACCATTCTTCTAGAAACGCATTTGTGAGTTCAGGCACTGATGTTGGACTAGAACGCCTGGCTCGCAGTCTCCGCTCTAATTCATCCCAAAGGTGTTCTATCGGGTTGAGGTCAGGACTCTGTGCAGGCCAGTCAACCTCCTCCACAACAAACTCGCTCATCCATGTCTTTATGGACCTTGCTTTGTGCAATGGTGTGCATTGCACTTGGTGATGTAAGGCTTGGATGCAGCTGCTTGGCCATGGAAACCCATTCCATGAAGCTCTCTACGCACTGTTCTTGAGCTAATCTAAAGGCCACAAGAAGTTTGGAGGTCTGTAGCTATTAAAGTTGGCGACTTCTGCGCCTCGGCATGCACTGACCCCACTCTGTGATTTTATGTGGCCTACCGCTTCGTGGCTGAGTTGCTGTTGTTCCCAATTGCTTCCACTTTGATATAATACCACAAACAGCTGACTGTACAATATTTAGTAGCGAGGAAATTTCACGACTGGACTTATTGCACAGGTGGCACAGTACCACACTTAAGTTCACTGAGCTCCTGAGAGCGACCCACCTTCTTTCACAAAGGTTTAGCAGTCTGCATGCCTAGGTGCTTGATTTTATACACCTGTGGCCATGGAATTGATTGGAACACCTGAATTCAATGATTTGGAGGGATGTCCCAATACTTTTGGCAATAGTGTGGGTCATTTATACCCCTTTATGCATTCATGCAAGTTTTTCGGTTCATGCATTCTAGAGTTAAATTATGAGTAGCTCGCAGCTTGACAAATTACACTTAATAGAGAGGTCAAATAACAATAGACAAATAGAGAGGTCCACCTACTTGGAGAATTCTGGCCTCGCCATTGCCATG
The DNA here is from genome assembly GCA_039654625.1 of Rhinogobio ventralis. Classification (NCBI taxonomy): domain Eukaryota; kingdom Metazoa; phylum Chordata; class Actinopteri; order Cypriniformes; family Gobionidae; genus Rhinogobio; species Rhinogobio ventralis. The sequence continues at coordinate 14,963,307 of CM077208.1, read as the reverse complement.
TCACACTACACATTGTTGTGTAGTCAGCAAGTCATGATCGCAAAATAAACATTTCTGTTAACGGCAGTGTTTTCAAACCTAATGCACATTAGATAATTTAACTATATCAACTGTATAAATGCATGGACAACGCTGCACTGATAGAGGTAAAAAATCTTTATTGAGTCACAAGTCATGTCCAAAGTGACTAAATGCAATACAGATACAATTCCTCATGCGGCCCCTGTCATCACTGCAGTGCACTGGAAATCTGGCCAGAAACAATGGAACAGAGAGAGTCCAGAAGCAGAGGATGGGCTTATGACAAACCATCATCCACATCAAGCGGAGAAAAAATAATAAAACAGTCTTGAAGCACTATCAGCTACTTGAGACAGTTAAAAAGACCACAGAACAAAATGGAAACATACCAAAGAACAGAGAAGCTGCAAGTATGTACAAAGTTTCTGGTACACAAAACATCTCAAGGCTCTTAATACATCGAGACTGCTTTTGGTCACGAGATATAAGGTTATGGCATATTCAGATCACAGCAACACTCCTCCTTGCATATGATGTGTAATTGTAACCACATAACAATAGTTAGAAACTGTCTGTCTTTTACCAGATTGTGCAGATAGGTTTTTTTTTTTTTTTTTTTAGCTTAGAATGAATACTTAAAGTTTGTAAAACTTCAGTCTACTAGTAACTTTTCCTTTTAACTGATAATGCTTTCTCTGAAAGCTCTGAACAAACTGCTACTCCATCCTGATGTATTGTAGTTTTATTTATCAAAAGCACCAAAAACAGATATGAACAAAGGTTACGGGTAGTTACAGCTGTAGGAATAAAGTGAACTTTTGGCATACCTTATGTCTGTAACTGCAATAAGCTTTTATAACAAAAGAGAAAGGAGTTTTATTGTTAGCACTGCCTAGACGACACTGAAAGCCACTGAAAACCATAAACAATGTCTGACAATTAGCTTAGCAACTATAACACAATTAATTGATTTAATTGCCGTTTTAACATTTACAGAAATAAACATGAAATAGAGGATGTTCAAAACATCCTTCTGCCACACAACACATTTCGTACATGGAGGTTTGATTTGACATCAGCAAGTCAAGGTAAGTATTTCAGGTGTTCACAGATGAAGTTTATAAAACTTCTTTTTGGCCAAATAATGGAGTTAAGCTGCAAATCGCTCATCAGGCAGAGAAATGTAATACTCTAAACATTTCTGTTAAAATGGCCACTTAGGCGTTCTGCTGGCTTCAGAAAGTGTGCAAACCATCTCGATTCTACAAAACCTACAGAAAAAAAAAAACATATGAACGCTCTCTTTGTCCTAACAGGTCTGTGGATTTCAAACAAAGCTGCCTAGATTTACCGTCTGGTTAAAAGTTTTGCTGGATGCTTAAACTGATGAACGAGAGCTGGCGGCAAGGCAGAGAAAAAAAGTGATTGTTTTAGTGCACACAAGTGGAGAGAGGGGTGCTGTGTTAGGAGAGGGTATGTCGGGGTAGGGCACTTTCACCAATCCTCTTGCCGAGCCTTGATGTCAATGTGAACAGCGTTGTGTGACCTTTCAAATGAAAAACAAAAGTCTCACCCCCCCCCACAAAATGAATAGTACAAAATTAATTAAAAAAAATAACAAAATCATAATGTAAAATAAGCTTGAGGCTTAGCAGTCGCTCTTCCAAAGTTTGATGGTTTTGTCATTTTCTAGTGCTGCTGATGCGATGATATTTTCTGTGGGGTGACATGCGGTTGAGATCACCACATCTAAAAAGAAAAAAAAACAAGATGAGAGTATTTTCAATCTACATTAGAGGTGCAGCTATTAAAAAAAACACATGTAAATATTTGTATGAACAAAAAAGATTTATCAACTAAGCCATAAACTGATATTTGACAAAATTGGAATAACAAGTCCCTAAACAAAGGGGGTTAATATCAAAAGCAACAGTCAGTATCTGGTGTGGCACTAACTGCTTTAAGCATCTCATCCTCATGGATTGCACCAGATTTGCCAGTTCTTGCTGTGAGATGTTACTCCACTCTTCCAGCAAGGCATTTGCAAGTTCACAAACATGTCTCAGGGGAAATATGTTAACACGTGGTACGTGGCACTGCAAGGATGATCAGCTGTCCTTCCTGTCTCACTGTCTTAAGCCCTATTCGGACGGGATTCGTTTTACAAGGGTAGATGGAGTAATGTAATTTTACCACAGGACGTCTGTAATATTAATGGCCAATTCGCATGGGATAAGAAATATCAGTAAAACTAGCAGAAGTAGGAGGGGTAACTCGATTTACGCACCGCCGTCACCGCCCTGTCGTCATGTGCGTATTAAGGTTCTCCCTTATATCACATGCGCAAACACATTTAATCTATATATATAACCTAGCCTATATATATTACCTATATATAACAGTTAGGTCAGGTCGAACAATTTATTAATTAAATTCTGATTGGATTTTGTAGGCACTTACCTAAAGCTACAATAAGTTTCAAGCCTCTGACAAGTGCTTTCAACCTTTTTTTAATCTGAATGGTAAGCAGAAAACACCTAAGGTTTGCCACAGACTTGTCTCACCGCCTAGAATACAACTGAATGCTTTTTCCAAGCGTCTCCATACTTGACAAACCGTGGGAAAAAAACAACAACTTTTAAACAGGAAATGACGGAATTCTTACATGCATATTTACAGCAGGTCTATTCGCACAGGATTAGTATTACCTTAGGTCATTTTTCCGAACCTTTTTACAGAAGGTAAAAGTCGCCGTAATCTTTACTGACATTGCCCGTAGTGATTAAGGAGATGGCACATTCGGACAGAACTAAAATCACTTAGAAGCTCTGGTAATAATTACTTCACCCCACCTCATCTTGTTAAACTAATCCCGTCCGAATAGGGCTTTAGGCGTCTTACATTACGGACATTGCAGTTTTTTGCTCAGTCCTGCTGCAGGACGCATGAGGACTGCAGACATGAACAATGGCATGTTCATCTTTCTCCTGGTGCTTTCAGAGTCAGTAGAAATATCTCTTTAAATGTCATAAGTTATTGGAACTAAGGCCCCAATATACTCATGGCGAAGTTATTTTTCATTCTTCGTGTGAAACGAAGGGGTAAAACGAAGTTCAAAATACATGCCCAGCGATATATATTGCAAGCAAACATCCGACGCCGCCCACATTGCTGAGAGTAGAGGTCGACCGATTCATCAGTTTTGCCGATTAATCGGCACCGATAGCTGATTGGTGGCACAAAAAAAAAAGTTTTTGCCGATCGGTTATCGGCAAAAACTATTGGTATTGATTTTTCCCGGGTTGCGTCCTTTGCTTGAGCGGCTGAGAAGGGTGCACTCTCATTACACAGTATGAGAGCACCGAGAAGGGTCTGCTGGCATTATACAGCATGAGAGCGGCCTCTAGAGGCGAAATAAAAACTGACATTGTTTATATTCACACGTGAGGCTGCGTGCTGAACGGAGAGCGACGACACATCAGATGCGCGTTTGAAACACGACAGCGAAACAGTATGAATATAGAACACTTAAGTACGTTTCCAAATCATTATACAGTAATTAATTTGTTGACTAGATGCTGCATTAGCAGGGAAAGAACAGCAGTATGTATGCACTTTGTAGTCAAGGCTGAGAGGGCATTAGCATTAGGATTACTTTAGCAGAACCACAAACAGTTAAAACAATGTAACAACTCCTGACGTGAGAAAGCAAACTGTGTCGTCAAGCAGCCGACAGAAATATAAACAAATCAGAAACGCATTGGATTTATATTTTGATTAAATAATTGCCAAATGTTCTAAAAAAGCAGACTATTTGAATGTATATTAAATGTTAACACTTTACAATAATATTCCATTTTTAACATTAATAAGTATTGTTCATTGTTAATTGTATCTGTTAACCTTAGTTAATGCACTATGAACTAACATGAATGATCAAGGTACAACTGTACTGATCAAATATTATTCCATGCTGTAAAATGTATATTGCATAATTGCATTTAGTTCATGTAAGCTAGCTAAATAAGCTAATACATCCTTGTTGACAAATGGGTTACCTGACATTTACATACATGTTTCTAGGTTATAGCTAAAGAAACATTTATTTATAATATTTTAATGTTTAAATTATTTTCTGTAGAATTTGTTCTGTTAGAAAAATTTATATATCCATATTTACATATATAATTTAGCAATTTTCATGGTTCAGTACTGTTTTTTTAATCTCTTGTAATAAAGTTCAGCACTGTTTTACTTAGTGTTATTTTTATTTATTTATTTATTATTATACAGTATCCATTTTAAAAACTTGGTTGATTAATCGGTTATCGGCAAGTGTGGTCCAAGCTAGTTATCAGTATCGGTAAAATCTACTATCGGTCGACCTCTAGCTGAGAGCGATGGTTAGATGAATATGTAAATATGTGCTGCACGCTTTCCTCTCAATAACAAAATAAACAACAAAAATTAGAAAACAGCAAGCATTTTTAACAAAGCATAAGAAAAGCATCTGGTCATCATAGCAACATAGCAATTCGGCACTCTAGTAAAGTCACGTCACGTTTATTTATATAGCACTTTATACAATAGATTGCTTAAAATCAAGCAACTTTACCGTATTAAACGTGAAAAACAGTGTCAGTGTCTTGTTTCATCAGAAGTACGACTTAATTTTCTACTATAAAGCAGCGCTCCAGTGTGTTTGTTTTCACTCACAGACGTGGAATGAAACAGAAAAAATTCCTTTGTGAAAGAAGGCGGAGCCTCCGTGCACATCGACTTATTACGTTCTCGCAATGGACTAATGGAAGTACAAAGGGGTTAACCAGCCATAATCGAACTTTTCACTTTGTTCACTTTGGCAAGCTGTTTCGAACTCCCAAAACTGATTTTGTTCGAAATAACGTCACATCAGTTTGTTCTTCGATTTCGCTTTAAGTATATCGGGGCCTTAATTGTCTAACGCCTGTAAACTGCCGTATGTAAGTGTCTATAGTGGAATAAAGATCTGTAAAGCTTATTTAAAGCTTATTAAAATTATCTTTAAAATATATTGTCTTGAAAAAGGGACGTTTCTTTTTTTTGCTGAGTGTGTGTATATTATATTATATTATATAACACTTATATAACATATACACACACATATTAGGGCTGTCAAAATTAACGTGTTAACGCATGCAATTTTTTGTTTAACATGTTAAAAATATTTAACGCAATTAAAGCAGTTAATCATAATGCTTTTAAACCATTCAAGTGCCACGAGACAAACGAGAATGCACTGTCTGTGAATGTCGTGTCTGAGTGACATGTGTCCACATGTAACACAGTGTCCACAGAAAGACGCGCACCAGTATAGAGTTCTTTTTCACACTTGATCCGCGTCATGTTCGGCAGCGGCAGATCTTAAAGTCACAGTAGCCTAATAAACCAGTTGCTGTGATGTCTGTCATTAAAGTTAATCAAAGAACACAGGTAACAGAAAATTGTAGCTTTAATAAGGATTAATCTATATTTATTTTATAATTAATGCAGTTAAGACTGTAAAGTGTTTGATAATATACAGAAATTGAATAAAGTTATCAATTTCATAGAGACATCAGTAGCAGTATTGGTATCGGTGATACTGGCTTTCTTTCATTAAAAGATGCCATTTCAACAAATATTTAAAATATACTGCAAGTTGTTTCTACATTAATTTGGAGAGCAACTGTGAAATTATTACAATAAAAATATTAAAAACGTATCGTGATTAATAACAGAAAAAAACGTGCGATTAATTCTTTTTTTTTTTTTTATTGATTGACAGTACTAATATACATAAAGTCATGTGAAAATGTTAGGACACCCCATTGAATTCCATGGTTTTCTGTATCAGGACATAAAAAATTTAATTATCTAGTGCTTGGCAGGTCTTAATTTGGAAAATAAAACAACACATGACATATTACACTGTGTCATTATTTAAATAAGTCAAGATGGAAAAACCATGGGTGACAAAGTTAGGACACCCTTTCATTCAATTGCCTGTAGATCCACTTTTGGCAGCAATAACTTAGTAATCATTTTCTGCATGATTTATCAGTCCCTCACATCATTCTGGAGGAATTTTGGTCCACTCTTTACAACACTGCTTCAGTTTGTTGAGGTTTGTGGGCATTTGTTTATGCACAGCTCGTCACAGCATTTCAGTCAGGATGCGGTCTGGACTTCGACTGGGCCATTGCAACACCTTCATTCTTTTCTTTTTCAGCCATTCTGTAGTAGATTTGCTGATGATCTTCGGATCATTGTCCGGTTGCATGACCCAATTTGACTCTAGAATACTTTGGTATACAGAGGAGTTCATGGTCGACTCAATGACTGTGACGTGCCCAGGTCCTTTGGCTACAAAACAAGCCCAAATCACCCCTCTACCAGCATGCTTGACTTTTTGTATGTGGTGTTTGTGCTGATATGCTCTTTTGGCCAAACATCTCCACTTTGGTCTCATCTGTCCAAAGAACATTGTTCCCGAAGTCTTATGGTTTGTTCAGATGAAACTTTGCAAACTTAAGCTGTGCTGCCATGTTTAGTTTTTTTTTTAGAGAGAGAGAAGAGGCTTTCTCCTGGCAACCCTTCCAAAAATGCCATTCTTGACCCATCTTTTTCTAATTGTACTGTCATGAACTTTAACATTTAACATGTTAACTGAGGCCTGTAGAGTCTGAGGTGTAGTTCTTGGGTTGTCTGGGATTTTTCTGAGCATTGCACGGTCTCATCTTGGGGTGAATTTGCTGGGACGTCCACTCATGGGAAGATTGGTGTCTGTTTTGAATGTCTTCCACTTGTGAATAATCTTCCTCACTGTAGAATGATGGACTTCAAATTGTTTAGAAATAGCCTTGAAACCCTTTGCATTATGATGGCAGCAACAATTGCTTCTCTAAGATCATTGCTGATGTCTTTGCTCCTTGGCATGGTGTTGTGTTAACACACACCTGAATGCTCCAGACCAGCAAACCGCCAAAACTTCTGCTTTTATAGGAGGTCATCAGTTATTCAAAGGCATTTGATTAGCAGTGCCTGACCGTTACTTACCCTCTTAATTCCTATGTTAACAGTAAGGGTGTCCTAATTTTGTCACCCATGGCTTTTCCATTTTGGCTTTATTTTTGCTAAATAAATAATGACACGGTGTGATATGTCATTTGTTGTTGTTCAGCTGAGGTTTTATTTTCAAAATTAAGACCTGCCAAGGACCAGATGATTTTTTTTATTATGCCCTGATACAGAAAACCATGGAATTCAATAGGGTGTCCTAACATTTTCACACATTTCACAACTAAACGCCATTATATGGAATAAATTATTAAATATGACAATCCAAAAAAAAAAAACTAAATAAAGGAAGTGTTTAAACTGTTGGGCTTGAGCTTCTTTGTAAATTATCCACTGAACTTCTGCTCCTACCTGTGTGCCCCTGTAGTTTCTGTACAATCTCCTTGGTCTGAAGGTTCCAGATATAGACCATGTTGTCCTCTGAGCCGGAGACAATCCACTAAAAAAGGAGAAAAAAAAAACGCTTTCAAAATGTAAAATCACTTTTGGCAATAATAATTTAATGCCTCTGAACAAGACTAAATTCAGTATGCTGATTGCCTGTGTTAGTGTGATATGCTTAGCAACTGATTAGTATAGTGTAGAGCCTACATACCTTTCCACCAGTGACGGAGAAATTAGCAAATATGCAGTACTTCTCATTTTTATGACCAGTATAAGTTTTCAAACACTAAACAAGAGAAAAGGATATTGGTATACACAGATCAAGCATTATTTGTTTTAATTAAAACAATGCACCAACTAAACAGAAAAAAAAACTCTAACCTTTCCTTTGCTGTAGTCCCAAAGCTTCAAAGTGCTAAAAAACAAAGGGAATGCATGCGTCTTTTCAAAGGCCATAGATTCATATAAAAATAATAATAATAATAATAATAATAATAATAATAATAATAATAATAATAATGACTCACTTATCCAGAGTGGCAGCCAGGATGTATTTGCCATTGGGGGAGAACTTCACAAAAGACACAGGTGGGTTGTCATCATCTGTTGAATATTTGCGAATGTATACATTATTTATAATGCCTGTTTATGCTTCTTTTAATCACTTTCTTCTTAAGATGTTGTACATTTAGTTGTGTTATGCATGAATGTTTGATAAGAACAGAGTTTCATAAACACTAGATGTTTCCATCTATATGTATGCAAATTTTGGGTTAGTGCATTAAAAAAAAAGCTGGATGAAAACCCAAAGATGCACATAAATTCTAAAAATGTGCATTAAAAAAACGTATGCGCTCATTTGAGGTGTATAATTTATTCAATAAGACATGAGCATAAACTATAAACCGAATAAAACCCTTGATGCGCAACAAAAACGTTTGCCTCAACAGAGGATGTGATTGGATAACTGGACTAACCAGTTTCATTGCACAGCATCTCAAATTTTGGTTTGCTCACTCTGAAATGCCTGAGCCAAAGTCTGTCATCAAAATTGTTGGGTATAATGAATCCTCACAGAATTGTCTCAAACAGTTGTGTTCCCAAACACCAGGCATCCAGACGCAAGATAACATGACATCATTTGTTGCATTTTGTCTGCGAGCTCTGAGGCGCAAGTCATTTATGATGTAGGAAAAAGAGTTAAATTCTCAGCTTTGGATGGAAACGTAACTACTTTCAAGGAACAAACTGTTGCCTTTGAAACTAGTCTGAACAAGTGCTTTTGTGTAAAACATTGGTCAACTTACCGATAAGTGTTTTAAGGCACTGGCCTGATGCTGTGTCCCAGATCCGGCTGTTTAAAAGTCAAATAAGTGGGTATGGTTGTTAAATATGCATCTGACAAATTTTCAATTTTACAAATTTTCTGACTTTCACGGCCAAAGCTTACTTACCAAAGTCCATCATAACTGCTGGACACAATCAATGAACCATCTCTGTTGAAATGAACCTATAATAAAATAACAAATACACATTTACAATTAAAAAAAGTATATCACCCACCCACTGTACACAGTTGTGAATTAGACTATTTGATCATCATAGGTCAAGTAAAAAAAAAAAGCACGCACCGCAGAGACTGGGTCCGAGTGAGCTGGCAGCGTCTTCAGACATTTCCCCGTTTTAACATCCCAAATCCTCACGCTCTCATCAAACTGCCGTAGAGATAATAATTAGCATGCATGTATGTATGCCGTAATTAACAAAATTGTAAAATGACAAATGATTGTGAATGGACTTACAGATCCAGATACAATGAGATTGGATTGGGGGTTGAAGTTACAGCAAAATACATAGTTGCTGTGACCCTTCAGTGTCTTTAAACACTTTCCCTGGTGATATGAAAAAAACAGAAAGGGAAAAGGTCTTGAATATGATAAATTGTGCTCAAATGTGTAAATGTAATCTTTTTTTGTGGTCCGGTCTGTCTGAAAATAACTAGCAGGATGCACATAGCCTCTGTATATTCATTGAACTTGATTTCAACAGCTTAGATGCTTTAAATACTACAGTATAATGTTCAGCTTTGTGATGTTGACTTACAGAGCTCACATCCCAGATCTTCAGGGTCTTGTCATCGGAAGCTGAGACCAGGAGGTTGGAGTCAGAGGACCAGGCCACGTCTGAGATTCCCTGCAGATGAGAGAAAACCAGGTCACAGTCACCTTGTGCAGTAAAAGCTACTCTGAGATCATGGATTTTTTGAGATACTCACTAGTTTGTGTCCAGATATCGTCTTCTCAAACTTGCCATCATATGCACCCCATATTTTGATCAACTTATCAGCAGCTGGATGAATAGACAAAGAAAAAAAATCATTAAACAACATTCATTAAATCAAAAATTGTTGAATTAAAGTAAGAGAGCACAGAGATGATAGCAAATAAGTAATGCTAATGACAGTGGCCATGGCACTTAACGAGCAATCGTTATTGTAGTTCAAAAGGGCACACAGTCAAACTTATCTTATGCGAGTTGACTCGAGATACAAATAAAAAAAACAAAACTGCGAAGTCGCATTTCTCATCCGTCACCGTGACAGCAAGTGGACTTTTCAAGCTGTAATAATGAGTGGATTAAGCATGCTCTTTCAATCGGCAAGAGAGAAATAACATGGATGGAACTTTCTTGGCCAGGAAGATTGCATGCATCAAAGTTAGGTACAAGGGAGAAGGCTGCTAACTAGAGACAAGACAAAAAGTTGTATTTTCGCAACTTGTTTATGGACTTGTTAATAGCAAATTGCTGTGGAATACGTCCCGTTCGGGTCCAGTCGGGTCTGTGTCTTCCCGGCCAGCTTTCAAATAATATACAGGTCCACGTCTTTTCCGGGTAGTATATTTATGGCATTTCTTGGTTCTGCACGTGTCCGGGTACAACTTTCAAATAATAGACTTGTCCGGGTCAGTTGCGTGTAGCACATTTACGGGTCTCTTCGGGTTCGGGTACAAATTTTTGGACCTGTGAAGACCTCTATTTACAATGTGTTCTGGTGTTGTGTGGAATGGCTTGGTTCACAACACAATGTGCACCAGGACCAATTTATTTTCACATCTGCATATTTTCCAAAATTTTAACTAAACAGGTTAAAAGAAATACAAATAAAATCTCCCTGTAATTTTCTTGCAAAATAAATGCATGAATTACATACATACATACATACATATACATACACACACACACACACACATATACATACATACGGGATGGAACGATTACCGGTTTCACGATAAACCACGCTAAAATGTACATACGGTTAGTAATATCATTTAAAATTGAATTATCATTAAAACCATGTTTGATTATCACGATTTTGAAAACTCAGTCACAATAGCGCTGTATGACAGATGTATCGCTCTTTTTTTGTTTTTCCTTTTTTATTCAAAATATTCACAAACTTGTTGGCTATGTCATCAACTACCTAAAATTCCAAATCTCAAATACATGTAAGTGAACATGTTTTGTTGTTTAAAAACCTTTATAAGGTTCATGTTAGTTGATCTATAGAGTCTGATGGGCGTCTCCATGTTAGTTTGCGTTGCAGTTCAGAGAATCGGATCGGTCACATTTACAACACGTCAATTCATCCACTTCTCCCAAAAAACATGAAAGTAAGTGACCGGTGAAGTGGGAGAAGAATAGATTAAACAATATAGTTACCTACACAATGCGTATCTGATATGAATAAAACACCTCGTCACTTTATAACTGAAGGGTTTTTTATTGCCGGTTCCATAGACATCAGTGTGTATTTTACGAACTATAAATGTATTGTTTTGCTAGTACTTGTGTGTATTTAAATGTCTGGAACCTATATGATATATGACAAGAGCTGAGTGTGTCTGTCTCTGGGACAGCGCCAGCCAAAGCGCAAAGCGCAAAGCACTGATCACTGACATTAATAAAAACATCGGTTTGTTATATCGGCCTTTGTACATGCTATAGCCGACATGATGATGGTTGAAAATTGATAAAAAAATCATCCAATAAATATCGGAGGCCGATACATTGGTGCATCTCTAGTATTAATACAAGTACTTACATGAGCTGGCGAGCCACTCCCCACTTGGACTGAACTTGACAGAAGAGACTGCTTTTGTATGGCCAGCCAGTGTGAATTTCAAGGTGTAGTTTGGCTTCACAGGTGTTGACTGAGATAAAGCAGAATTCACATCATTAATGACACAATAAAGTGAAATGATAGTCACAAATCATAAGCACATTTCTGTAATAAGGCTGCCATACCATTTATAATTAAAGTATATCTGTTATACAACATACAAATTATTTATAACCAAGCAGAAAACTATTCCAAACTGTCACAGATGGGCGTTCTCAGTAATGTTTTTACCTTGCTCTGGCTGGCGGAGGCAGCTGATGCCGGCTGTGTTTTAGTAGCCTCTGTGTCTGGTTTTTTCTCCTCAGTTGCCATGGCGACCAAGTTAGAGAGAACAGGTTTACAGACGCAAGTTCAACGTCAACCTGACTGTCCAACAGAGAAGTACTGATAAGCATTTGTGTGATATTAATCTTCTAATTTGAATGACACACAATAAATGGAGGAATTTAAATTGGGTGTTCAGACGTCACATCAACATCTGTAAAATCGACCATCGGTTACAAAACAAATAGTAACTACATTTAATATACACTAATAATCCTGTTCAAATGTCTACATACTTAAAATTACAATTACATTTAAAATTACATTACAAATTACATCTCCGCATTATTGTCCCTGGTTTGTCCAGGGCTGTGAATCAATTTTACAATCTTTTAGATTCTGGAAGGAGTAAGACCCGTTTTAAAGGGTTAGCTTAGTTCACCCAAAAATTAAAATTCTGTCAGATTAATCACTCACCCTCATGTCGTTCCTAACCCATAAGACCTTCGTTCATCTTCAGAACACAAATTAAGATATTTTTGATGAAATCCTTGAGCTCTCTGACCCCTCCATAGACAACAATGCAATTACCACTTTCCAGGTCCAGAAAGGTAGTAAAGACATCAATAAAATTGTCCATGTGACTACAGTGGTTCAGCCTTAATATTATGAAGCGACGAGAATACTTTTTTTTGTGCGCAAAAAAACCCAAACAAAAATAATGACTTTATTTAACAATCTCTTCTCTTCTGTGCCAGTCTCCTACGCTGTTGACGTAGTGTAAACAGTGCAGCACTTCAGAGTTCTATGTCAGAACAGCGGCTCACCATTGGCTAGCTCCTGCCTCAGCATCACACACATGGGTTGTGGTGCTCACGTGAACAGCATCGACCAACGGTAAGCCAGCATTCTGACATAGCGCTTCACTGTATTTACTACCTTAACAGCGTAGAAGACTGGCACAGATGAGAAGAGAATGTTGAATAAAGTTGCTATTTTTGTTTTGATTTGCACACAAAAAATATTCTCTTCGCTTCATACAATTAAGGCTGAACCACTGTAGTCACATGGACTATTTTAACGATGTCTTTACTACCTTTCTGGACCTGGAAAGTGGTAATTAAAATGCTGTCTATGTAGGAGTCAGAAACCTGAGGGGAAGTAATTAATGACAGAATTTTCATTTTTGGGTGAACTAACCCTTTAAGCACACCTGTACATGTAAACACACTTTGCACACTGTATATAACCCATCTGAACACATAATTTGTTAATTGTATACTAATAATAAAATAAGTAGAAAACAGAGACTTACATAAAAATAATTATTTAATAATAAACAGTCTGATAAAACAGTGTTTCATCTCCACAATATGCATGGCGAGACTGTTGGAAATGGGACATTGACTAAGTCTAAAATCATTTGGATAAACAGCAAAGCAAAAACCTCGATATAAATTACAACGCTCGTGTCTGTATCAGGGGCAGACCAGTGAGAACACCATTACTGTTAGCTGCTAGGCTATCTGAGAGACAGAGGGCCTCAGAGAAACGATGGATCACCGGCAAAACACATTTTATCCATGTAATTTAAACGAATTTGTGTCTAAATTCGTGGTTTTACTACGATCATTTCAGTCGTCCGTCCCATCCCCCACGAAGTACAGATTGATGTATCTCTTCTCTGCACACATGCCTCTCTCTCTCCATACATTCAGACAACAAAAGCAGCGCGTAAAATCACTCACCGGCGGCTGCTGAAGAGATAATAGGAACTACTTTCGGCTTCTGGTATATATCCAATGCTGGGTTTGGATAAAGATTTGTTCATGAATCGCGCGCCAGGCCGTTTTGACCATGCAATAATCAAGTGGTCGTGCTGAATACGATGGTAGATGAGCGCTTCTCCACCGCAGGCTCAGGCGGTAATGTGGCAGTGACAACAACTCCGCATGCGCAATGCTCAACGGCAAATCAAGAGGGACAATTTTTCAAACGCCAAGCCAGGCCGTACCTTTATATATATATATATATATATATATATATATATATATATATATATATATATATATATATATATATATATATATATATATATATATATATTACTTTTATGTTTTATTACTTGACCTATCACATTATGTTGACAAAGAGGCATCAACATATGACACCCATTTTCCATTATATTAAGCGGAGACTTGTATAAATAAAATTAATTCTGATATACTTATTATACTCTCTCTTTCTCTCTCTCTCTCTCTCTCTCTCTCTCTATATATATATATATATATATATATATATATATATATATATATATATATATATTCATATTTCTGAATTAATTCATATATGGTCAAATATTACTTATAATATTACTGTGGTAATGCTAATGACACTATGATACAAAATAATCTAAGATTTAAGTTTTACAGAACCATTGTATTTTCCATAATAAAGTACTGGACAACACAAGGAATTTGTTGTTTAGGTCAGGGGTTTTGGGGTATAGTGAGTGCTATGGGGTGCTTTAAATAAATACATAAATAAATAGATAAAATAATACATATAACAGTACATGGCTTTAGTAAGTAGAAAAAAACAAAGTAATAATAATACAACTTTATGTATATGTAGGCCTATATGTATGTTTGTTTGCTTTGGTTATTTTGTATTTGTCACATTTAAATTAGTGTCACAATAGTGTTATGCTGGGAGAACTCAGAAATGAGGGTGAGCTGGATCCAAATGAAGTTGACAGGGTTTATTAACAAAATGACAAAAATGCACACAGCCAAGCACAAAAACCAAAACAGAAAAAATCCACCAACATACAACCACATAGGACAACACCAGACAAAGAACATGAGAAACACTGGGGTATTTATACACACGGGGTGATTGGCAAACAAGACACAAATGTGAACAATCAGGAACTAATCACCAAGGAAAAACTACAAAGGACTACACAATATGGCGCAAAATAGGAAATAAAACATAAAAGTCCACACAGGACCAGGGGAACACAAGCCTGGAATCATAACAGAGCCCCCCTTTAAGGAGTGGATTCCAGATGCTCCTCAACAAGTACAGGATGGAGGTGGAGCTGAGGTGGTGGAGGCATGTAGGGCCATGCCAGTGTGGTGGAACTGAAACACAGAGCATAGAGAGGTTATTTTTGGCCCCAGGTGCCCTGTCAAAACAGGCAGAGAGTGCCGTTATGGCCTCAGTGGCCATTACTGGGCAGGCAGGGTGTTTCAGGTTGCCCTTTGTGGTCATCTCAGTGCAAACAGAAAGTTCATGAACAACCTCTGTGGTCGTGTCTGGAAAGATAGGAAATTCGGGGACAACCTCTGGAGTCATGTCAGGGCAAACAGGAAGTTCATGGACGACCTCCGTGGTCAGGTCAGAGCAGACAGGAAGCTCAGGGACGACCTCCGTGATCATGTCGAAACAAACAGAAAGTTCATAGGCAGATGCCGCCGCCTGGGGCAAAACTGGATCAGGTGCTGTCGCCGCTGGAGAAACTAGAGACGCATACGTGGTCCAGACACACAGAATGGCCATCACAGTAACAGGGAGTACAACTGACGGTGGGAGAACCTCTGAGTACCCCTGACTTGCTACCACCACGGAGATGGCAGCAGCTCGCACAGACATTAGTTCACCAAACTGAAAGCCAGTCTCAAACGTCTAGTGACCACCTTGGTAGCTTCAGATGCAACATTCATGATGGTCGGAAACTCTGGCATGGCGTCCATGTCGGCCGGAGACTCTGGCGTGGCGGCCATGACGGCCGAAGACTCTGGCGTGGCGTCCATGTCAGATCCACAGGCGCATAGCCACCTCCCCCAAAAACAATTCTTTAGGCGAAGAGTCCTCCATCTTCCCCACAGTGAAGGGGGAGCCACATCTCATAAGAGAATAATCTCAGGGCTTGGATTGAAGTGAATAATTTTAGTGATGTGACGTTCAGCACTGAGGCTTTGAAGCTTGTATAAAAAAAAATTAAACATCTCACAGTGAAGCACTTCAACTGATCATTTCACAATAATCTTCATTTATTTTGATCATATATGCCTACATGAACCATGAGCAAACTCCTATGTTTAGGGCTAAGGCAAAAGCGTATATATAAATAAGGCTGCATGTGTTGATCAAAGCAGATTCTTACAAAATGCTACAGTACAACACTGATTTATTATATGAAACAATCAAAAAATGGTTGGGTCGTCTGGGATGCAAAGGAGGCTTTTCCACCTTTTGGTCACAAGATGTCGTTAGTGTGCACCATGTCGAAAAGCGATACGATACAGCTGAGGGGAGAGCATCGGTGCTTTGCAAAGCTTCATTACTAAATAATTGAGTCAGAAAAAGTCAATCAGAACACAGTCCGGGAGGTTGGTGAAATATGCATGAAATGTCTAAAAAGTCTCTGACGTGGTCCTCGAGCGAGCGTGTTCCCTTGCAAAGTCGGATCAATCTTACTGCTGGACCCATGTGTGGACCGGTGTAGGCTACTGTTATACTGGGAGATCTCAGAAATTAGGGAGAGCTGGATCCAAATGCAGCTGACGGGGTTTATTTAAAAAATGCCAAAAATGCACACAGCCAAGCACAAAAACCAAAACAGAATAAATCCACAGGAACAGAACCGAGTAAAGCCATAAGTCAACAGTCAATACAGATCCCCTTTTAATAGAAAATGGAACACAGAATTGGTGAAAACTGTTTAACGATCTAACTCCACAGTTCAGTATTACACAGTTCATAGTCTTTGTAATGTGTTTTAGCAATACATTTGTAACATTTATAATGTGTTTAGAAACAAATCTCAGAATTGCCTTTACAGGATCTTTATATTTATATGGAAGAACAAAACTCACTATATTAGAAAATTAGTAGCCTATAATAAAAGCGGCTTAATTTTTTTTTTTTTTTTTTTTGACTCCCTTAATAATACCCTAATAATTAATTGGCTTAAACGCTTCCTCCACAATCAATATTCTATTTGGAGTGTACTCCCATGATATGTCTTTTCTCAGTTAGGAGGTATACATTTCCTCGTGCAGTTATTCTATTAGTAAACTTCCTATAAAACTCTCCAATTATATTTCCTTATAAGCACATTCTTTTTGGGTTTTATATTAATGACAAGAATCTAACCAAAGCAAGTTTTTGTATGAACTTCCTTTTATTAATTGGAAAGTTTTATATCCATAAATATAAATATACAAAAAGTTAACAATGCTTTAACATCTTCAAACAAGAATTGAATTTGTTCTTAAATACAATTTCAATGTCTGTAAATAAGAAAGCTATAAAAATGTGTGCCAGAATTTGTGCTTTGTTTAATATTCTTTTGTAATAGGTCTATGCTTTATTTTTGTATTGCACTTTGCTTGCATAATAATAATAATAAAATAATATAACTTAATATAAACCAAATATTTTACAAATAATATTTTACAGATATTTATAAGTATAAAGTGGGTATTTTTATTGGAAAATATATAATAGCCTTTTAAATTTTTAGGATGGGGTCTGTGGCATCCAGGGGCATAGTCATCTTTTCAAAAGAGAGGGGACAAAATGTCAAGTGTAATACCAGTTTTTCTTAACTATGTCTAATTGAAGGGTTTTCTTTTTTCTTATCTCTTGCATTTAACTGGCTAAGAAATGCCACCTATAACCCATAATTTGTACATTTGATTTATGTACTACAAACACCTGTGCATTAAGGGATTCTATAAAAATCATTTACTTTATTGTGATTAAAACACCCTGAGATGGCTTGAAAAACACAAAAAAAATATGTTAAGGGATAAGGGAAATAATAAGGGATTTCCTGCAAGGTCATAAATTATTACTTTTATTTTGGACTGGAGAGAGCGCCCTCTGGCTTCCAGTATGAATGAAACTTATATTAGTATATATATATTTTAATATATTATACATCATAATAGTAACTAATAGAAAAGAAAGGTGAAGAAAAAGAAGAAGAAAAAAAGAGTTTAGTAGTACTACTAAACAGCAAATGGCTTGGCGTTGGACATAGCGCGCCAATGCGCATGCGCACAACGCTCCATGTACCTCATCTCTGTGCTGCTGCCCAGCCTCCAAACAAGCGACGAGCTACTAGGATCACCACACGCTAGCCCCTTTCCTAAAGCCCCTGAGTGAGTAATGTACTACTTTTTAATTAAACAAGATATATTAACATAGAAATTCGCATTCCATGTCAAATCTTTAATATAGTTCGCGTTCAATCAGTGAATCTCACGGGAAGCCGTTAGCAACTGGCTAGTTGTTTTCAACAAAGCGACAGTGCAACAAAGCCTCTCTGAAGTAACGACCAAATTAGCTCCTTCATTTGTTAAGCCGCTATATGCCTCTTTATTTAGCTATACTTTATCTGTGTGTATTACGGATGGGTGTGAATAAATAAAGGGGCTCGGGAAGGTGTTGAGGCGGTGAGCGTGGATGCTAACTCGGTTAGCCAGCTGTAGCTGCGCGCCATCTTTATATGTGTGACTGACTGTGTGCTAAAGCTAAAAAGCTAATCAGCTGCTGCGTTCTGCGAGCCGGTTCTATTTTCAATTCTGCAGATACACCAGGAGGCTGTTTATTTTATACACATGCTGGTTGATTGCTATATTTGTGATTGGAGGCTGGAGGAATTTAATATAAAGTGTGCGTTGGAAAAATACATTTTTGATTAAATGCTCTTCTAGTCGCGGCATGTGTCTGCAGCGGTTAGATGAGTTTTAATCTAGCCGTTTGGGTGTTGATACTCTTGTTTATTGGTAAACGTTTTTTAAAACAATTATTTTGAAAGGAAACGTTTAATTTTATTTGGAAACAGTAATGGGACCCAGTCCAGTGAGGCAGCATGATTGTTTACGCGGTAATGTTGTGACTACTGCTGTTGTTTCATACAAGTACACCGATATACACTCATTAAGATTATCTGATCAAAATAAATCGTAATAGTTCACACCATTCTGTCATATTTTTGTCATACCCAGGGCCAAGGGGAACTTTCTGTGTTCGGAAAAATCTCGGTCACTATTTACTCCCAATTTCATCTTTCTTCCATACCATAAAAGTGAATGGTGACTGAGACGTCATTCTGCCCCTTTTGTATTCCTTAGAAAAGTCATGCTGGCTTGAAACAGCTAAATAATTAAATCATTACAGAATTATCTTAAGTAAATGCTTTCAGGGAAGGATTAGAAAATTGGGTATTATTTTGATATGTAAACAACATAAACCGTCATAGCGTTTTAAGCTTGGAATGAATGTCAGTGTTATACATTCAGCATGTTGACAGGAATTAATAGCTCATTTTTTACACATGTATGGAATTCTTTACAAATTGAGTTATGGATGTGTGCCGGACTTCTCTAATCATTTAGTTCGCAAGCTCACATTCAGTTCTGCCTCCATTCAAATGACAACCGGTGGATAGATCTTGCTAGTTCTTGCTCTACATTTTTATTTCTTTCCTGAAAATGTTTCACTCGGAAGAAAAGATATTCCTTCCATTCACGATACGGAAGAAGAGATCTGTTGATACTTTTGTTTCATCGTGCCTAATAGTGTGAAATATTTTAATGAAATTGCAGTATTGTTTGTCTTCAGTTTTAACATCATAAAGCGTTTAAATGCATAGCATAGGTACGTTTTTGACTCATGTTATGTTTCTTGTTTTTTAGAGGTCAAAGGTCGGGTCCTGCAATGGGATGTGGTCTCTCTCAGATGACTGAAGAGCTAAAAGAGAGAGAAACTGAAAAGCATAAAGAGAAAGCACATTTAAAATTGAAAATAAGTCTGCCTGTGCAGAATAATTAAGACCCCTATCCCCCATTAAGCTGTTTTCCCTCTCTTTGCCGAAATGTCAACGGTCACTTCAGCAACCCCAGAGCCTCCCGCAGTTGCCAACCCTCCTCCGCCTGAAGTGACTAACGCTACCAAACCTGGCCGCAAGACTAATCAGCTGCAGTACATGCAAAATGTAGTTGTGAAGACACTGTGGAGGCATCAGTTTGCATGGCCTTTCTACCAGCCTGTTGATGCTATTAAGCTTGGTCTTCCGGTGAGTGGATATATGATATAGCTGTTTTAGCATCCATCATTTTGAATAATCATAAATCTAGGCTGTTTTCCCTTGAGAATGAGAGCTTGTCAATAATCCTTATTGGATTTATATTACCATGTGATGTTGAAAGACGTTCTGCTTCTTTGGTGTCCAGGACTATCACAAGATCATAAAGAACCCAATGGATATGGGCACCATCAAGAAAAGACTGGAGAATGTGTACTACTGGAGTGCAAGCGAGTGTATGCAGGACTTCAACACAATGTTCACAAACTGTTATATTTACAACAAGGTATGGCTTGGCTCAATCTGGTTTAAAACGCTTTAAAAGTTTCTGGGACGAGGCTGCTTTTGCAAATGCAATCCATGTTTATTTCTTGTTTGTTTTCTCAGCCAACAGATGACATTGTGTTGATGGCACAAGCATTAGAGAAGATCTTCCTTCAGAAAGTTGCCCTGATGCCTCAGGAGGAGGTTGAGCTCCTTCCTCCTGCTCCGAAGGGTAAAGGACGCAAACCAGCAGGACCCGGTAAAATTGAAATAGCCTGAATGATGAATTGATAATAACATTCTGTGTTCATGCTAGGGATGTTGATGATTAATCGATGATCGATTAATTGTCGATAATACATTTAATTGATAAAACTTATCGATCATCGATTAAGCAGGATCTTGCATGTGCGTGCTGCTCAACCGCGAAACATGTAAAGCAGACACGAGGAAAAATTAAGCGAGCACGCCAGAGTTATGTTTGGGACCATTGTACAGCTGGAGTTACACCTTCATCATGACTATAAGTTTGCGTGTGCATTTGCAGCCTTTTGTTTTGTGCAAATGTAAGTTGTAATGTTGTTTATTTTGTGTGGGCCTGTCTATATCTGATTTATCTCATAGGATGCATTTGGTTAAGAATTAACGTGGTAGTAAAGCATGCCGGTGATCAGCTTCAGTGCGCGCAACTCAAACAGCACTGCACAACTAATAATGACTATAATTGGGACTGTCATATTACATAACATTATAATGAGAAAACTATTGTAATAAAACATTGTGAATTATTTGGGTTTAGTTTGCGGTTTCATCGCGTTGCTACAGGAAGAGCATGTGCACAACATGAGTCATGCATTCTGAATAGCTTAATTCAAGTTCACTTGTGCATTTGCATCATTTTGTGCAGATATAATTTGTAATATTATGTTTATTTTGTATATATCTGATTAATCTCATATAGGATGCATTTCTTTGAGCTAAATATCGTGCTAGCAAAGAACTTAAGTGTACCGGTGTTCATTAAGCGTGCACAGCTCAAACAGTAACGCACAACTAATAATAACTTTGATTGGGACTGTCATATTACATAACATTGAGAACACTATTTTAATAAATCGTTGTGAATTCATTGGGTTTAGTTGCCATGTTCAGCCTGTTTTGTTTCAGGAAGAGCGCATTCATTCTGAATAACAGATATGAGGTAGCGTTGGTTATGCGCTGTATTAGAGGTTATATTTGATTATTAAATAAGTAATTTAATTAAATGATCAATCGCATTGACTCATTTTACAATCCTATTAGCCCTTTATTTAAACTAAAAACTCATTCATTTGGTGAGGAACATGGTGTTTTGAGCAGCATTTGCACACCATGTCATGTTGTCGGCTATAAGCCACTGATGTAGAGGCATATTGCAGTATTAGGGCTAACGATTAATCGATTAATTGATCATTAATTTAAACGATGATCGATCATGGGAATTTATGTAAATTTACATCCCTAGTTCATGCGCAAGTCGAAAACGAATCATTATTTTCCTAATCATACAAATGCAGGTCAGCCGGATGTGGCCGTTTCCTCTGGCTCGCCCACTTCTGTTTTCCCTGGTGCCACCTCACCGAGTTCACAGACAGCGGTTGTATCTCCAGCTCCAGCACCCACTATCACCCCTAGCTTGCCAGCTGTACAGAACACAACCGCTGCCGCCATTATACCCAGCATGCCTCCATCACAACCCGTGGTCAAAGTAAGTTGCAGGACCTCTTAAAATATCACGTCATAAATGCAGTGACAGTGCCTCACCTCTGGCTTTGTGTTGCCCCATGTGTGTGGTTGGTTCCGTTTCCTAGAAGAAGGGGGTAAAGAGGAAAGCAGACACAACCACCCCTACTACCTCTGCCATCACCGCGAGCAGGAGTCAGTCACCCACCCCTATTTTAGAAGGCAAACAGGGCAAGGTGGCATCCAGGCGAGAGAGCACCGGTCGCCCCATCAAACCACCTAAAAAGGATTTTGAAGAAGATGAACTAGGTGTGCAGGGAGGCAAAAAGGGCAGGCTTTCAGAGCAGCTGAAGTACTGCGAAGTCATCCTTAAAGAAATGCTTTCCAAAAAACACGCTGCATACGCTTGGCCCTTTTATAAGCCTGTCGATGCGGAGGCTCTTGAGCTACATGACTACCATGACATAATCAAACACCCCATGGACTTAAGCACAGTGAAAGTACGTTGAGTTTGCATAAAAGGCTGTTATTATGCTTTGATTTTTATTGTTACAAGGTATCATTTATTGCAGTTCAGTGCTAGTTTTTGAATTTATTTTTTCTGCTTGCAGAAAAAAATGGACAGTCGAGAGTACCAGGATGCACAGAGTTTTGCTGCAGATGTCAGATTAATGTTCTCAAATTGTTACAAGTACAACCCACCTGATCATGAGGTGGTTGCTATGGCCAGGAAGCTGCAGGTGAGTTATCCCCCCCCCACCCCAATTGACAGTCTCTCCTTTTAAACAATTTTAATTCCTTTATTTTAAAATAATTATTGCATAGTTTAGTGATATTTTTTTCTTTTCTCTCAGGATGTGTTTGAAATGCGTTTTGCAAAGATGCCTGATGAGCCAGTGGATGTGGCTGGGGCAGGCGGTGTAGGCGGGGCCGGTGTGGTCAGTAAGAGTACTGTCAGCAGTGAGAGCAGTGGCGACTCCTCCACCTCTGACAGCTCCGACTCCGAGGAGGAGAGGGCCACCCGGCTCGCCGAGCTGCAGGAACAGGTGGGTGCGGAACAGGTGGGTTTCAAAACAAGGACCAAGTACCCTTAATCTCTCCAGGCCCAGAGATATTCTCTCAGGCCTTCTGATATGTCAACCCTTCTGATTATCCTTTTCAAACTACACCCACATGACTGTTTCAATCAGTGCTTTTGCTCTGTAGGACCTAGAGGGGCTTCCACTTAAAATAACCCCATTTCACAGCAAGCTCCTCTCTGCTTTCAGTTTGGATTTTGTGTACTTAAACGTAGAGCTGCATTTTAGCCCTCTACCGCAACCAGCTGCATAAATTGCTTTGCATTAAATGCCTAAATGTAGATGTAGCATTTTTTGTGTGGCTTTGTTTCTGTCTTGCTGTAGCACTATATCATATTTTCTTCCCTTGCCATTTTTTTTACCAGTGTATCTCTTTGGAGCACCCCATTGGTAGCAGACAGGGGATAAAAAACGGGTGCACCAAGAATAATCAGGTGATTTTATTTTCCATTTCCCTGTCCCTACCTATGAACATTGTGTATTAGCTGCACAGTTGCTTTCATCATTTGTATTAGATGGTCAAGCGCATGATATGGATAGTGAGATCAGCGGTAGAGGGTTAAAAGCAGCAGAAAAATATTGACTTTGCTGGGTGGTGTTGGGAACCCAGCTGTGTGTGTGTTTAGGATGGAAGTGCTGAAAGTTTTGGGATTGAATAGATAAGTCAGTGTGTGTTGAACGTGTGTGTGAAATTTCTTTGTTCATGTTGGCTTGCTTTGCATTTAGACAAACTATTGCTAGTTCCAGAAAACTGTTAGAGGTTCTAACTGCCCTTTATCCACATTTATGCCTTTAAAGCATTTAATGTGACCTGGATTTATAAGGAATGTTTTCATAGGATGAGCCCCCGGTCTTGTTCTGTGTTTCAACACAGCATGGCTGTATGGTTAATAGAGGTGTAAAAGTCCCACAATTCAGTGTTTTGGTTTGTTCTGTAAATACCAGATACATTGCTTTGCATTGATTAGTTAATGTAATACAGATAACAATGATTGCTGGTATTAGTTTTTCAATGAGCCATAAGCGGTCAAAAATATGGCACATAAAATTACAGACATTTTGAAAAATGATGACTAGTAAACAGCAGAAGCATTGCTACACAAGCATGCCTGTTTTATTTTATTTTTTTTAAATTGAAAGTATGTATTTTTGTTTCACCTCTATTGGTAAAGGGCAGATTTGCTTCTAAAACCATGTCCTATTTCCTTTCACTTTTTCTGAAATGCATCATGTTCTTGTAATCGCAGATATCACCAGACATGAATGACTTTTGGTTGACCAGTGTTGTTGAAAATAATTTGGATGGAGAGTTTATTTATTTCTTTCAGTAATGACTACTGCACAATTTTTTTTGCATATGTTTTGTTCCATAATTGAATGTTTGATTCTTTGCCACTGGACAACCAAAAATGAAGTCTTTAGGTTTTTCATGAACAAATA
The DNA here is from genome assembly GCA_039654625.1 of Rhinogobio ventralis. Lineage (NCBI taxonomy): Eukaryota > Metazoa > Chordata > Actinopteri > Cypriniformes > Gobionidae > Rhinogobio > Rhinogobio ventralis. The sequence continues at coordinate 14,938,751 of CM077208.1, read as the reverse complement.
TAAATGTCATGTACAATAAGTGTTGTTTTTCCTGACTTAGAGCAGATCACTAACACCCCCTTCTTGGCTCTCCCCAGCTGAAAGCTGTCCACGAACAGCTAGCCGCTCTTTCTCAGGCCCCCGTAAGTAAACCAAAGAAAAAGAAAGAGAAGAAAGAAAAGGACAAAAAAAAGAAAGAGAACAAGCACAACAAATCCAAGCCAGAGGAGAAAGGCAAGCCAGGACAGCCACCGAAACCAGCCCAACAGAAAAAGGGTCCTGCTAGAAAGGCTAACAGCACTGTTCCAGGCAACAGGTTTGCTTCTTTTTGAGCTGTTCTGGTTTTGTATTATGGATTGAATCCGAAACAATCAATTAAGGTATAAAGCGTTTCTGCTCTATGGTTGGAACCTTTACAGGCAACCAAAGAAGGGTGGCAGAGGGCCAGGATATGAGTCTGACGAAGAGATGTCACTCCCCATGACATATGATGAAAAACGGCAATTGAGCCTTGACATCAACCGGCTGCCTGGGGAGAAGTTAGGTAGGGTGGTCCACATCATTCAGTCCAGAGAGCCTTCGCTGCGGGATTCCAACCCTGACGAAATCGAAATAGATTTTGAGACGCTCAAACCTTCTACTTTGCGTGAGCTGGAGCGATACGTCAAGTCCTGTTTACAGAAGAAACAGAGGAAACCTCCACGTAAGTGCACACTCTTGGCCTACACGCATATCTAAGTGACAGACGGCACTGTTGTCGCTTGTAGTGATTTATGTTTAAAATGGCACCATAAATGTAAAGGATTTGGTCTCTATAGCCACGTTTGCACCGCAGGAACTTTCCCTAGGGTCTTTGGGGTGGTACTTGGTGTGTTTGACCGCGGGGACCAGGGTCTAAATGATGTTCCGGGTAAAATTCCCCCCCTTAGAAAGTTCCTGCGCACAAGTTAGTATTTTTCAAAGATTAGGAGCTTTTGGGGGTGGGACTTGGGTGCTGAACATGCAGATTGGTTGAGTTCACACAGCATTTTGATTGGTTGACTCCACTCAGCATTTTATTTATAAAAGTCTGTTTTTAAAAGTCTTTTGTGTTGCGTGCAATAAGGGTTGTTTGCTATTCGAATCAACAATGGAGTTAAAAAAATACAAGCGATGGACCGACGACAAGGTTCAGGCTTTATTAAGTTTATATGCGGAGGATGAAATCCAGCGGGAACTGGAAAGTCGCGCGCTGTCCAACATCACCGGACTAATTTGCCTAATCTTAATGGTAGGGCTGGGCAATATTGACAATTGGCGATATTAAAAATTGACAGATTCACAATTTTTTATTTTTATTTTTTATATAAAGTTTTATAATGTTTAACCAGTCAACTTAATTTAACTACAATATGATTCAAGTAATATTCTCTTTATTAACCATCTGATTAAAAATAATTCTATTTCAAGTGCACCACACCTGAAGCAGGGCTCCAGACTAACTTCTTGCCTTGGTTGCACTTGTGCGCCTAACATTTTTTATTTTGGTGCACCAGTTCAAAATTTACGTGCACCCAAAAATTCCCCCGGCTCGCGTCGCCTTTAACGCCACAATTTCAAGGTCACCTTTTTATCACGCTCCACATTCATATATATTATGTAAATGACAACATAATATATGCATTTACACAGGAATTAAAATCAAGGGAAACAATGATTTGAACATTACTATTTTAAAACTACAGTTTTAACAAAGTGTTATAACTTAATTAAAAAAATAATGAAATAGTAAACAATGAAATACAATTCATAATAAATAAAAATACGGAATTTTTATTTTCCTCTGCCTGTGTATATATATATATATATATATATATATATATATATATACACTCACCTAAAGGATTATTAGGAACACCTGTTCAATTTCTCATTAATGCAATTATCTAATCAACCAATCACATGGCAGTTGCGTCAATGCATTTAGGGGTGTGGTCCTGGTCAAGACAATCTCCTGAACTCCAAACTGAATGTCAGAATGGGAAAGAAAGGTGATTTAAGCAATTTTGAGCGTGGCATGGTTGTTGGTGCCAGACGGGCCGGTCTGAGTATTTCACAATCTGCTGAGTTACTGGGATTTTCACGCACAACCATTTCTAGAGTTTACAAAGAATGGTGTGAAAAGGGAAAAACATCCAGTATGCGGCAGTTAGGTGCACCGGTGCGACCTAGGAAAAATTTTAGTCGCACCATTACAAATTTTGGTCGCATGTGCATGTCTAATTGTAGCGTTTGCTAACATTTTTATTCAAAACCGCGATTTCTCAATTTAAAAATAATAAAATTTTGGCAAAACATTACATTCAATTTAATCTGAAAAATCGCCCAGCTCTACTTCATGGTACTTTAGCCTCTTCTGCATTACACAAGGAAGTGTAATAAAATAAATGTTATTAACAAAAAGATAAACAAGAGTAAATCAACATAGCTACCAAATGAATACTATGAATGATAAAGTAATAGTGCATAGGATGCATAAAATACAAGTGATTATGTTCGGTGTAGCTATGGCAGAGTTACGTTATCTTAGGGAAAGATAAATTGTTGTTCCTCTGAAACTAAGGTGAAGACCTTTATTATACATCAAACAAATTAATGAATATGCTATAGGGTTCCAATTAAATACAGGAAAAGATATCTGAATGGGTATTAAAAAAAAATTTCATCCCTTTATCAGTGAATTCAGGATGTAGGGTGGGTTTGAAATGAGGGGCTGTGTTGTAGGTACTGAATGCGCTTATCTGCACTTGTTTCTGTGCTTGTTAATGCACTATAATTGTATGTAGACAAATTTTCCTAGGGCCAAATAAAGTAATCTTGAATCTTGAAAGATTATTCATTAAGTAGCATCAGTTATATTACCTCTAGTAAATTACAAAATCATATACTGATAATATACAACAATGCCAAGGTTTCTGAAAAGAGGTTTGGTTAAATATTTAGGGCTGCAGGAATAATCAAAATTAAACTGCACGTGATTTGGCAAAGGCTGAAGGTTTTTTTTCAATGCACAGCTTGTCAATGAAGCATGGCTCTGTGATCAGTAGTAAATACTGCTCCATCTGAAAGCCAGAGGGCGCTCTCGGGCAAAGGGTGCTCTCAGAACTTGTATGTGTCTTTTAGTGCCTTCCCTGTTATGGGATGGAGGCTGAGAACAAGGAGTGTCTGTACATTAATTACTTTCCAAGGAAGAGACTGCAATTTGGCGCATCTCCGTTCCACTGCTGTGATTGGCTACTGGCATCAGAGGGGACACACACTGGGTGGCCCATCCTTTTTTCCTCTGTGGGAACTCATTTGCATAACCTAAAGCACACAGTTAAAGTTTTATCAATGTATTTCTCACTTTCCAAACCACCACCAGAATACCTTTGGCAGTGTTCAAAACAAATAGTCCAAACATAGTTTACTTCCTTTTTAAGGTTTCCAAACATAGTTATGAATGGATCATTGTGGCCTCCGTTTGTTTCAGCCTTTACTGCTGTATCCAAAAGATCCTTAAGCAATTTTCACCTTGGGGATAAGTCTCAAGTTGGGTGCAGGGCAGAAACTGCCTGTGAACCAATGAGAAGTCCTGTCCTTCCCATGCTTGGTCTCTGTCAATTGTCCTAGCATCCTTATCTGGGGCCCGTACCATGATGGTAGTTGAACAAACTCAAGGTTACAGGATTCGTTTTGAGTTGACACAACCCAACCAATCCAATCAGGCTTTATTGGTACCATGATGCTGATCATCAACTTTCTCTGTCGACTCAGGCTTTGATCCTAAGTTTAGGTGTAACATCAGTAGCGACCAGCCAATCACATGCTGTCGAACAGTGAAACTCAGATTCACTTTTCACCGAGAGAAGCAGCGTGATTTACTTCTCTCTTTTGCAGAATATTACGAGATTGAAAAATATAAAAAAATGTAAACAAATTTACACAGCAAGAAGAAAAGAGCTGTCTATGAAAGAGGACAACTTAAAAAACTTGCTATATCAGTCCTAGTAAAAGTTGTGAAGTTAGTTTTATATAGTTGATATGTATAGACATTTTTTTTATAGCTTTATCTACTGATTCTAAAGCTTATTTATATTAATTTAACCTCACATTAAATTGAATTCACATTTATTTGTATAGCGCTTTTCACAATGCATATTGTTTCAAAGCAGCTTTGCAGAAAATGCATGCATCTACATTACAATTTAGAGTGATTTGTTATCAGGGGTGACTGTGTCCAAGTTATGGATTTCAGAAATGTACATATACAAATCAGAGTTAGCTAACAATGTATTAATAAACAATGTATTAATTTAAGGCAGAAACAATGAGCTCATTGAAGTAAAGAATACATGTTAACAAATTTTAACATTTGTTTGTGTCAGTCCACCATGATCCAATCGAAATGTAGCAAACCTTTCTCCACTTATGCAATAAGAGGGGCCCTGCCATAAAACTGGGCCCTGGAATGTGCCGTTCACAACACAATATATGGGTTATCAAAATATAGTAATTTTCTTAGTTTTCTACTATTTAAAATGGATGGTGTTTATAAGTATAAATGTTTTGTTTTGGTATGCAAATATGAACTTGGTTCAGTAACCGCTGTGTCTATGTCTTTGGTCTCAGAGAAAGGAGGCTCAGGCCCCTCTCGGCTCAGCGGCAGCAGCAGTTCCTCAGACTCGGGCAGCAGCAGCTCCAGTGGCTCCACTTCAGACAGCAGTGACTCCGACTGAACACTTTTTATTTACTTTTTTATTTTTTAAAAAACATTGTATGCAGTCAAGGTTATTTCTCCTCTGAGACTTTTTATAAGAAAAGAGACAATAAAAATGCGTCATGTCAGAACATTTTTTTTCTTTTGGAAATGTCATGAAGAAAATTGCAGATAAAAAAAGCAGAAAATTAATAAATTGCTTTTTATTTCCACTGACTCTGAAAGGGATGTCAATCTTCAAGGAGCGGAAGTCCTGAAGCATACTTTAGTTCCAATTCTCTTCCCTGGCGCCTTGGTAATGTTGTATGTTGCCATTGCAAACTTAAGCCATCCCATCTCACCAGAGAGTGCGGAAAATGGAAAGCTCACATTCTTCTTTTCTGATTTCATTTCTGCACCGATCTGTTGTATTTATTGTTTTTTTTTTTGCTTTTTTTTTTTGCTGTGGCCTCATATTTTCCCCATTGGGCACTGTGCCATTATTGATTTGTTTATTATTCGTTCCTTGTATTATTGTCCTCTCATAAACTATAAAACGTGTGTCTGAAAAGAATGCTTTCCAATAATATCACAGATCTTTTAAATAGTCTGGGGAACAGATTGCTTTAATTGGCATAACAAGCTCTTTAAAGTTAATTTGGCCATTACAGCTGTAGAACAATTATACAACAGAATCTCATATTCTCCAGCTAATATATGTATGGTAGAGGAAAATATTTTAATGGGAATCAAGTAGATTTGGTGGTTTTCTTCAGATGCTTTGCAATGATGTGAATCAATCAGCTAGATCACATGCGGACTTCCTGTCTTATCAAACATCTTGGTCAGCAATAAATATAGAGTTCCAAATAGTTTCACCTTTAACTGGCATTTGTACATCAGATAACTTTGAATGAGCCTGGATGTTTTGGTAATGTGGGTACTGAAGCAGTAAATGTGTAATCTGTATCTTGATCTTTACTGCCATATTGTGATAAAGCTATTGATGATGCATTTCTTATTGTTTGACAATGATAGTTAAATCACAGAGTCTTCCTCTTCTCACGCTCTTGCAAAATTGATTCATGAATGTAAGTCTACAGTAGATATTCTAGTTCCAATCATTTGGGTTTCGAATGAGTTGTTTTCCCTTAGAAGTTTTCCAGCCATTCCTCTTGTGGATTGCATTACTATCCAATATCTATTAGAATAAATATGCGTTTGATTATTTTCGGAAGTGTTTGTAAGATATTGTAATGTCCTCTCTGACTTTTTTTAAGCAGTTGTAAGTATTGTAAAGGGATCTGGTGTTTGTTTCATTTTCTGGCACATTTGGTTTATGGACAGCTGTTTTGAAGATGTTTAAAACAGTTGCAGAATCATTTAATTTTGTAATCATTTTGACCGAGCCAAAATTCATGAGGGACATGTATCTTTCAGAGTAATTAAAACACTAATAGATGTAGTCAAATCAATTATTTTTAAAAATGTAATCATGGTATTCATGGTTTTCTTGTTGTCTTTTATTTGGGGGCATATGACCACAACACTTCCCTACATCAATTCTGATTGTCTGATACAAATATTGATCAAGCCCTATCTGGTTTCTGTTAATGTTTTCTTTTAGAGACAGACTGAAAAAAATATGACTATAGATTAAAAAAAAACTATATATATATTCATGTTCACAACTTGATTTCATTTTAGGCCCTGATTTAAAAAAAGAAAGTTTTTATATTTAAAACAAAAAGTTTGCTTTTTATCTTTGACATGCATGCTGATTTATTGTATTTTTCTTATACATATTTTTGAGCTGTTTATAATTATACTTATGTAAATGTCAGTCAACAAAATCAAGAATTCAGTAAGTAGATTTAGGCTTGTTTATTGCAATAAGGGCCAGAGGTTTCAGAGGCAGTAGTAGAGGCTAACATTTGATGTAATTGGAATGTCTTGTACACCAGGTACATTTTTTTTTTTTTCATAAAATAAATGACAAAAAAGTTTTGATCATTTTGTTTTTGTGGACATGCCTTTTTTTGCAGTTTTATCAGTATGTTACTATAAAAATACTTGAATATCTTTTATGAAATATGAATAATTTAAGTTCTCATAACTTGATTAGTTTTAACAATTGGTAAAACTAGTCCTCTTTTTCAACGTCAAAAGTGTCACCATGTGAGGACAGGACCACTGAAGTACCGCGTTTGACCACTAGATGGGACCATTTGACCATTCTCCTGGAGTTGCTTATGTCTGGAATGGTTACAAGAGTCTTGTGATTTTACAAATTATGCTAACAGCAGTTTTATAATAATAATTAAAAAAGGTAATGGGGTAATTTTTTTTCTTCAGTTAAACATGCATACTATACATGTCTGGTTTATATTCACACTTTCTGAGGGGAGAAACATGTGACCTTGCTGCTGCAGTGTTTAGAACATGGTGCCCACTAACACAATATTGCAGAGACCAAGATGGATCAATGCTTTGAGTATTGTGACAGCTACTCACATCTGACTGAAAAAGCCATCTTTCATCCTGAATGTGCTTCAACCGATTTTCATATTGGACCACACTACACTCACACTACAGAAAGTTTCCATATAAGCAGAACATACATTTCTCATTTATGTAAATACTTTCACTGAGGTGAATAGAAGGGCCCTACGCAAATTGAGTGAGACTTTATGTTGATACTGTATTTTAAGTGGAAATGTATTTGGTACATGTACTATATAAATTACTTATTTATACATATCCCAAAAACTTGTCAAACCTGTCCATTGAAAAAGTAATCTGGATTGCATAGTAATAATAATAATATATACATTACCAACTGTTAAGATAATTTAATTTAATTATGTTTAAATATTTTAGCTTTAAGATAAACTACAAGTAAGATGATAAAATAATTTAAACTCAAATCAACATTTTAATTTAATAATGTACAGGCAGCCAGTAATTAAAAAAAAAAGTTGCTGCTCGCCCTGCCGGGGGGGCATTTTGTGATAATGGCCAGCTAAATATACATTTTCTTTACGTGCTTGTATTTATTGTGATGTCTCCAGAATTTCCTAAAATAAAAAAGGTGGCTAATTTAGTGAGACCGACCCTCTCCTCCTCCTCACACGTGGACGAGCGCGACCGGAACCCAGATGCGATCTCACCACCGCGCGCCCTTTCTCCTGCTGCTGCTGCGCGCGCGCTCACGCCTGCTGCTTAGCCGCCCGCACGCGCTCACGCCTCACGCGAGCGGAGAAATCAAAACACTCCAACCATCTACACTGAGATGAACTGAGAAACAATCGAGAAACCGTCGCTACTCAACGGACGAATGTCCAGCAGCAAGCCCTCGCGGCGTTCCGCTGTCCGTGGAAGCAAAAGGAGCGGGACGAACAACAGTTTTCGCGTTAAATACGCCAGAGTTTGTGCGTTTCACGGAGCGTTGTGATATTTTACCCAAGAAGTTTTAAAAACAAGTTCTTTCTGGAGCGAATTCTTTCTGGAGTTGGACGCTATTTAAATCACATCCCGCCTGGTGCGCGAGACCTTTTGAGGAGCTATCTACTGAAAACCATGGATTTATTGCTTAATTTAACGGTAGAACTTTGATAAACCGTCCGAAATTGAGCGTAGCAGCTGCTTTGCAGTCTTTTCCAGCATTTCTTGTTAAGGAAATATCTATTGTTGTCCTCAGAGACACATTTTCTTTGCTGTGACAGGACGCGTTTGCAGAGCCAAATATGTCAGTCATGATGAAGAAGAGGAAACTCGACTGATTCTCTGAGGGGAAAACGCATCCGAATCTTTACTTACTGTACGTCATTCATTTGAGTTTTCCTTTAATTTGGCTTCATAAGTAAAATAATTTCCTAATACAAAGTCTTATAGCCATAGCTCTATAGTGCAACATACCGAGATGTTAGTAGCACTCAATCTCAAACCAGCTGGATTTGATTCGTTAAAAAGTTGGTAAGCGTGTATCCTGGGGAAAACCATTCCCACAGAATTGACCTTAGGCAGTTTACTGCCCTTTGGACTGCAGAGAGGAACTGGGATAATTTCACGTCAGCTTGGCCCTTTTATTATTTACGTGCGTCAGGCTGCCAGATTTCCATCGTTTTTGCCATTATTCTGCTTCATTTCTTTAAATATGGAGGAGTGGAGGCAGTGTGGGCGCTGGTTAATAGACTGCAAGGTTTTGCCCCCGAACCACCGGGTTGTTTGGCCCTCAGCGGTCGTGTTCGACCTGGCCCAGGCGCTCAGAGATGGGGTGCTCCTATGCCAGATGCTGCACAATCTGTCTCCTGGATCCGTGGACCTAAAGCAGATCAACTTCAGGCCTCAGATGTCACAGGTAAGTTAATGTTCATGTCTGTGTTTTTAATGCTTGTCACCTTTGCAGGGATGACTGATGATAGTATTGACAGCAGGAGAATGGAGAATGTACAGTATTGTTCCCATAGGTTGTCACTCTGATTCTTACCAACAGGGGTCGTTGTCGAGCATTATTGTCGTGTCTGAGCAATTGCTAATAGAACTGTCATAATCGATTAATCGAAAATGTATGTACTGAGCTAAACATTTTGATATGTTTTATAGTGTCATTATCATTGTTTAAGATATTATGCCTATGCGTAAAATCTCAAGTATCTTTTAAGCAGTTGGATGCACATCACACCTGTGTCTTTTAAACTCTCCTTAGATAATGTCATGTAGTTATTTATAGTTATAGTAACAGCCTGTTGGAGCGCTGTGTATAAGCCTGACCATTTGAACGCAAGTATCTAAGACTGTGCAGGGTTTAAAGGTTAATGTTAAGGGAGGGCCAAGGCTCTTATCTCTGTAAACATAAACCAGGAAAAGCAGCAAGTTCTTCGTGGGTTTCAGGAATGTGGCTTTCAGCCAGTTCTCTTTGTGAAGGAATGTGTGGCAGTTCCTACCAGTAAATGTGACTATGCAGAGAAACATGATGTAGCCTATTGTAAGTGTTGACTGTTTTGAGAGGTTTTAAACATACGTCCCACTGTCTCCCACCCCTCATCAATATTACTGAATTGGGCTTATGTCCAGAAAATAAACCCTTTTGTCATATAGTTTACATGTGGTGTGATTTGAGATTTGCATTTGTGTCTATGGTTGTAAAATTTTGTAAATGGAAAAAAAACAAAACAAAAATAAGATGAAAGACGTGATTCTCATTTTATACATTGATTTTTCTAAATCCAGAATTCTGGACTGAATTTATCACCATGGTCTTGCAGCATTACTGCAGTGTTGTACAGATTTATGGTTAGCTGGCAAATGTGGTACTCACTGCAGAGTCAAATGATGTCCAGCTCCACCTCTTTGGACGTCTAATGGGGTGGAGTGATAAAGTTGTGGGTAGGGTTAGGGTGTGGTTGGATATTTTAGCTCCAACCATTAGGCTCAAATTTCATGCGCTCCTCCTTGCTCAATACTTTTGGGAAGTTAATGTGTCATGCAGTGTGACAAGCTATACTATTTTATTATTAAATCTATTTTAAACCGTATATTGCAGTTTTTTTTTTATTATGCTTGCAGCTTCTATGACCCCATATTAATTGAGAGACTATATGGAATATTTGTATTTTTAAAAATTTATTTGTCACAGGCTGCACGATTTGGGGGGAAAATATTTTCTGATAAAAAGTAGTTTGCTTTTTAAAATGCATAATTTTTTAAAATTGAGGTTTACAGTGCTTGTTTTTAGGGCTGCACAAATTGGCCAAAAATGTTCTAATACATTTGTGATAATAGATATAATAATAATAATAATAATAATAATAATAATCATCATCATCATCATCATCATCATAATATTATTAATTATCACTAAATAAAAATAATAAATATTACTATTGTAAATAATACTTATTTTTAGGGCTGTCACTAACAATTATTTTGGTAATCGAGTAATCAATGGATTATTTTTATGATTAATCGTAATTGGATATTTTTTGTGGTAATAAAAATAGCAAGTGAACAATAGCCATTAAAATTACCTAAATATAATAACAATAAGGCAATAATAATGGGTTAATCATTTGGTTTTATTGAACAAAAAGTTAAAATACATAATGTAATATACATAATATAAAAATTGTCAAATTATGTACATTACATATTTAAACAAATGTCTGCCGATGGTGTAAACTTTTGTTTCGAAATCAAGATGAACAACATTTGGCATATTTAGAAACATATTTATGTATTATCCTATGTTGGTGTAGGTTTATAAATTATTTATGTTACAAATTATGTGAAATGGTATGTTGTGTCCCCAGATTAGTACCGTTATAAGCAACCCAAACTCACAGCATATGCAGAGATTAATCGAGCTGCTGAGTGCGTGCTCCACGCATGTAAATGATAACACTTCGCATGAAACACTGAAAGCGCTTCAGACTTTATATGCGGCGTTTACAAATATGCATATATTTATTTGTCTGTGGTGGTATTTTGCCGGTTAATCAACAACAGGCAAAATGTAATCGAGGATTTTTAAAATCGAGCACTCAAATTTAATTTCAAACATTAAACCATCTAGTCCATAAAGCTTCTCTTTTGTTGACTTTTACCATGGCGTGATTTATACCTGTACATGTTGTCATATGACTGTATAGCCGTTTCACCCAGCACTTGTAGGCTTTTGTTTTAGCTGCTATTTTCTGAGGCAGACCTTTCATCCTCCCACAACAGTAGCTTCCCCAGCATGGAAGGGTTTTGTGTGGTATTACGTTGTGACAAATTGGTTGAAAGGGAGATCTGGCAGCACAATGGAAGCTGTGATTTATACCCAGCAAAGGTCACGGTGTGCTTTGATACACAGTGGTTGTTAATTTACTACCTCCATTAAATCAGGATGAAGTGATTATGTGGGCTGTTTGTGGTGGATGTCCATCGATACTGAAGCTTCTGCTGTTCTGCATGCCTCACATGTTCCTCATTTTAGTGCAGTAGGCCTTTTTCATAATCAGGTTCTTGTGTTCAAGCCTGCTGATTGACTGTCACTCATAAACACCCATTATAACGGTAAATTCTGGTAGGACAGCCTGAGGCATTAGTTAATAGATAAGTATTTCCGAAAAGAATGTTAGTGTGCAAGCAATGGGGCATTGTACATGCAAAGAATGTTGCAATAACAAGTAGGGCCCAAGTGCCAGTACTGGTGGTGTCAGCCACACAGAGAGATGCTTTTCCTCTCTCTCAAATCATAATTGCTTACATCGCATGCCCATGAATGTTTTATTTGTCTGTGGAATGCAAAGGATTTTCTCCCCTCTCAGTGGGATGAGTACTTTTGTATTTTGAGAAGATGAATGCTAGATTACTGCTGATGTCTGACCTGAAGGTTGTTTTATTAGATTAGTTCACCTAAAATTAAAATGTTGTTATTATTCATTACAACCATTATCTTTTACAGAAAACACAAAAGTGATTTTTTTTTAAAGAATCTTTTTGCAGAAGCCCACCATAAAAGTGTCATAAAATTGTCCATATTTGTGCAAATCGAACACCTTCTGAAGCTTTTCATGAGAACGAACTATTGTGCGAGAGACAGGCCCGAGTAACATCCTACTCAAAATCTTACAAACAGCATGTCAGTACCATTTTGCCATCAGTGATTTCAAAGCTTAATTTTGGAATCTGGATACAGATGCGGGCTGGATGTAGAATATTTTTTTCATAATATGTGTTTTACTTTTAGGGTGGTTTTTTTTATCCGTACATAGTCACTATAAACAGTCCTTGTTTTGAATTAAATTAATATAGGTACAGTATATAATGATCCAAATTAAATTGTTGGGTGAACTGTCCCTTTTTAAATAATTGTGAAGTTATATCATTATGAACTTATATTATGTAGATTGTGTGTTTCGCTATTTAGGCTTAATAATTTAATGATATTATAATGTTACATATTTTTGCCTTTTTGATAGCGTCTAAAGTCTGAGTTGCACACACAGGTTTGTCCATGAACACAATACGTTGAGGTGGATCAGAGGTCCCAGGAGGATGGGGCAGGTCATTTCCTCTGGCTCTGTCTGACAGACATAGCTCTGTTGATTTTGAATTTCTGAAGTCTGTTGTATTCTTACATTTTTTTTTTTCTACTTTTATTTACCTCAGGTGGTTGATAGCAACTAATACCTTAGAGATGATTCAGGCGCCAGTAGTGAGAATTTGTGTGTGTGTGTACTTGCTTGCAATACCTGTGTGTTTAGTTTCCATCACCTCCAGCTTGGCCTAGGGACTGTCTAGGGACTTCAGTCATAACAGCGAGGTCTGGCCCCTCTCTCTTCAGGGCTTTAGGGAGTTAGCAATGTCTGTTGTTTCCTCTTAGAAAATTCAGCCTGTCTTTCAGCATGTACGCAGGGAAGAGGGAAAGAGTGAGACGAGTCATTGCTCACTGTAGTACTTTTATGCATTTTATTGTACTCCCCATTTGCCTTTAACAGCCTATTCATTTTAGCTCTGTTTTTAGATGCGTTCATTCTCATAACTCTTGTATTTCTGCTGCAAGGATAATGGGTTTCATCTTTGAGATTCCGTTCTGATTTATTACTCATAACCCCCCCCCCCTCTCTCTCCCTCTCTCCCTTTTGCTAGCTCCTTCAGCCACAATATCATACAAGTTACTTCTGTTTTCAGACATTGACCACACTTCCTGGCATCTGACATCTGTTGGAGGTCTCTTTGTGCTGGATCCTGATTCTTTTTTATTGTGGATTTATTTGATGTGAATGGAGATGGTGAATGGAGATACGGCATAATGACAGAGTGAGCAACTGGAATGTTTGGATGTAGGCGTCATTGCTGTTAGCTCTTAATTGAAGGCTGAAAAGACCATCAGCATGTCAGGATTAATTTGGATTTAATTGTGATACTCATTTTATAAAACTGTACTACACCGAAAAGAGCCTGACATTTCAGAAGGGAAGTGCCAAAATACAGACTCAGTACCAACCTTTCTGAGGTAGAGAGGTGGGTGTGTTGTGAGGTCAGCCTTTCTCTCTTACTAGGTTAATTTAATCTATAAGCATGGCCTTTCTCTGAACTTTGACCCCTGGCAGATGGGTGCAGGTAATTTCATCAATAGAGCTTGTTAGGGACACTTCCTGCATCATGCAGCTGTGACCAGCTGTTTCAAAGAAAGTGAATGGGATTGTAAAAGGTTCAGAAATATGAGACTACTCAATTAAATTGCAATATGCTCAAATCTATTTTATTTGCAGACAAAAGATGGAGGTTAGAGAAACACAGTGCTGGTCTGTGGTTGTCAGGGCTTGATCTTTCATGTCTCTGTGCTTTTGTGATCCGTCTGGTCTGTTGGAATGCATGGAACCGTTTACTCGCTGGTTCCTGTTCATTCTTCAGGGAGACCCTTTATTAAGCAACAGAGAAAGCAGTGAGTTCACAAGGATTAAGCAAGACCTCACACCATGACAGGACATGTTTAGGAGCCTAGGCTTCACCCGTATATTTCAGCTTGATGGATTAATCTCATGTCGCCCAAGCTCATGAGAGGATATTATTGCAATTCACAGTAGCTCTGCTAGGCCAAATTGCTGTTGTTTAGAGGGAGGATCATGTTGAAAGGTACAAGATATATGAAACCTTTCAGATTAATTTGTATCCAAGAGAATGGCAGGAGGAAATCTGAGAGCATGGCATGCAATCAACAGGATGTCTGCATAAGATTTATTTATTTGTTTTGTTTGTTGGACCATTCTTGATACGGCAGTAATAAAATTCCACAACAATGATATACATAAGCAATGGCTTATCTTAAGAGTGACTCTTAATAGCTATAAAAGTGGGACCCAGGGAAGGGAAATGATAATTGAGAGACTGAACAGTGGCATTATGTTTTAAATTCTCTCACAGCAAATTATTTACCATTTTAACATCAAGATCATTTAGTGGCCTTCGAACTCAACACAGCCAGGAGGAGACAGAGTCCCTGCAGGGTTTTGAGACGGCAACTCCATCACAAGTGATGAGATATGAAGTAAAGAGGAACCCACACAGGGAGCTTATGTTCATAAATGCCCCATCTGTGAGCAGTTTGTATGTGGAATATTAACACAGATGAGCCGGGGAATCAGTCCTGACTTTCAGAGCGCATTGAGCCGGGCATGGGCACACTGCACCCAGAAGAGTGGAAGGGCAGTAATGCACAACCAACAGATGGCTGTTTTTTTTTTTTTTTTTTTTTGACAGACAGCGTCTTTATACACCATCGTCTTCTGTATGTCTTTTCTTATTGTCTCATCTTCTGATGAAGTCTCCACCTCCTAAGTGTGTCTGATTTCTGGCATAGAATAAGACTCTTTTTCACATTCCCACATTTCTCTCTTGTAGGGCTGGAACAACCTATCGAAGTAATCGATTACCTAAATTAGTCGATTTGCGTGGAATGCATCGGTTTGCCACATTATATTCATCCACAATGATGGTGGCTCCGACTCCCAGGCATGCTGAAAATCAGTCGTTATTACAAAAATATTGAGCGCAATCTAAAGTGTGGACATTTTTTAAACTGAGGCCAAATAAAACTGAAATGACATACCACAGCAGCACAACTTCTATGCAGGGGCATCTGAAAAAAATCCTGGTGCTCTCCTACCTCAAAACGACAAGATGGCAGTGCAAGTATTTGGACTATTACAGAGAATTTTTACAGAGCTAAAATATGTTTATTTCGCGATTCTGCAATTGTTGAATACAACGCAAAATGTTTTTTTGTTTTTTTTGCGATCCTGCATAATTCGCCATTTCACTGCAAAATAATCGCAAAAATGACATGTGACATGAACATTTTTTAATTATCTAATCTCGCCTGCAGTCTCACAAGTGCCAAGGACTGGACGAAGCGATTAAGAAACATTTGATAGTACTAGCATACTGCAAAAGATACCTCAATTTGGTACTGACATAGTGACTGATATCAGACTGGCTGCCGATTTCTTTGCATGCGCATGCCACCTGTCACCGTGCGAGTACCGAATTGTGGTCTCTTTCTAGGCTTATTGTGCTCCAGCAGTCAAATACATACACAAGTTTGTTAAAATGTCCTGTCTTGTCCTTTAAGAAAACGAGCCAAAAAACAGTTTGGGATGTGTGTCAGTATTGGATCCGTGCATTACTGTAGGTCTTCAACGTGAAAGCAACCTAATATAGCCTACCCACTGCTGTCTGTTATTAACGTTAATCAAACAACATACAACAGGAGAAAAAAACAGTAGGCTACTTAAACTTAAAGCACTGTTTCTATCTGTATTTTATCTGTATTCTATATGTAATTCTATCTGTAATGTTATTTTTATTGTTATTATTATTTCAGATTTATGAAGACTTGTATATTAAGGCTGTGGACCACACTCAATATCCCCCTTTCCAAGGCTGAAAGGTTGTTTTAAAAAATAAAATGTATCAGAATTTGGTAAGAGACCAAAATAAACAAGATTTATTAATTTTGTTTGTCTTTTGTGCTATGCATGACTATTGTGCATCTAACATTATACATAATCTGCAAATATTAAGCAAATTTCTGGAAATTGCCACTACAAAATCAGTCATTTTGATAGCAAAAAAAAAAAAATCACAAAACTAACCGCAAAATCCTGGTGGGACTGACTCTTGTGCTGTTTTTAAAATTTTTTTTTTTTTTATGCAGTCTACTCACTCACTACTCACGTATTTGCTGCTGATTGATTTTAGTTTCTGACTAGGGTGGAGATAACCATCAGTATGGTGTGGTGAGGAGAAGCAAACAGTCCTCTCTTTCTTCTATAAACACACTCTCTCCCATCACTTCCTCCTGCCAGCACCTCTGTGTATGGTGATAAGCTTCTTAATATTTTCTAATATCTCTACCAACAACATCAGAGATGTAATTGTCTCCAGAGACATGGTTCCTTTGCAATGCCTATTTAGTAACATTTTAGGATTCACTGAATGTTTTCCCCCACCAACACAATGCTAACTAATATCCCATTACTGACCAGAATTGATCATATCTCATAAATGGCTTTGGAACAGTAGGAGCGGTGCAGAGGTAGAAATTGCAACATTAGAGAGTCCTGTAAAAGGCTGCTGTGTATTGATCTTATCCCCAACTGGCACGCTCGTTAATCATGCAAACAGGAAGCTGTGTATCGTTTCCACCCTTCCCCTTGTTGCTTTCCTCTGAGCAGACTCTGGATTAGTTGCAAACTGAGCTCAAAATAGAGCTGGGCATTAAAAAAAAACACTGTTATGTCAGCTAACAAATTCTATATATTTATTGCTCTCACTTAATTTAAATTAAATTGAATTTGTTTAGTGCTTTTTTGGAATATGTTGTTGTTGTTTTTCAGAAAATAGAAAAAGGAATAAAGTAAAAGGGAAAGAATAGGAAGTTTACTAAGCAGGAACTATTAGTAAACAGTTTTCTGAAAGACAACTTTTCTTATGGTTTGCCAGTAATGCATTTGTAAGTAATAAAACATTACAGCCCATGCTGCGGTTATTAAAGCATTTTCTTGTTAACTGAAAATTACATGGAGGGTCCTATTAATGGGATATGACTATAATATTGGGATGATTTGCAAAAGTTATGTTTTTTTGTTAAATAATTATTTAAAGTTCTGTATGCATTTTAGCAAGTTTATGGATGTCAAAATAAAATTATATATTGGTGGTTTAATTATTCTGTTCAGTTCCAGATAATGTTTGATCCTGTACAATGATGTTTAGTAGAGATTTTTAATAATCAGTCAGTAAAGATTAATCAGTGTTAGCGGTCAACTGATTGATCATCATTGATAGAAGATTGCTGGAACGAAAAATTCATACCGATTGGTTTTTTCCCTGTTGCGTCTATTGCTGGATTGGCTGAGAAAGGTAAAGGTTTTTAGGCACAGACCGAATTGCCTCAATACCATCGAGTATCGTAAAAGGTCCAAATTTCGATACCTAAGGGGTTAATCTCGTCAATGTCAGTGAGCCAGTAAGCATGCAGCATGATTGGCTGTGGCGGAAAAACACTAGTTTATACCGGTTACGTCCAGAGACGCGGCCTCGTACGTGAGGCTGTAGTGTGTAACCCAGTCTGCGGCGCATTACGGCTCTGACGTGGCCACCGGAGCTGATCGCAGCCACTCTAGTCAATGCTTCGCTTTATACTAGCTGCTCCGCGGCAAGAGGACGGAACAAAACCTCGTCAGCGCCCTGATGCACCGCAGACGTGTGCAGTGTAAATAGGGGGTAAGCGTCCCAACCCACATATATGTAAAAGCTGTGAAAAAGATCAAAAGTGTGGCTACATTTCACCAGGCTTGATGCCAACAGTGTTAATTGCAAGACCGGCAACACAACAAATCTGAAGCACTTGACAGTGCACGGAATAACTTAAATTTAAGAGCATAAAGTTGTTCCGTAATCGACCTCAAGAAGAACTGCAGTGCGTCACATAAATTAACTGAAACTCAGCATATAGGCTACTTGCCTCACAGACATGGAAAAAAAGGCCTATAGAAAGTCTACTTCGAACCAATTCGAATCGAAAACAAATACTTTATGTAATCCAAATGAAAGATGCATTTCCCTATATAGGCGCACATGTGCATTCACTACTGCGGAGATGATGAGTCGGCATCGTCAACTTCATCTTTGCAGCCAACACAGACTCAGAAAACACTAGTTTATTATTAAACAATTAAAATGTGTCCTCGCTATTTTTACATTTATAATCGCTAGGCTTCTTTTGCCAATGCTTTGCGGCATGCTTAATGCGTGCGCTTGAGCGTGAGGAATATATTCTGCCCCCTTTGAGTCTGTAAAAAAATATAAAAAATAAAACCAAAGATTTTTTTTAGGTAATGTAATCTTGTTTAAACAGAAAAATAAAATTGGTATTGAAAAAAGTATTGTTCAGGAACCGGTATCGGTATCGATATCTAACTTTTTTGAACGGTATCCAGCCCTAGAGATAGATCTTCTGTCATTGTACAGTATGATAGTGGCCTCTAGAAGCGAAATCACTGAGGCCTTGTGTAGTTTGTTTTGATACGTAAGACTGCGTGCTGCACAGAGCGCCCTTCAAATATGGATTTAAAACAGACAACATTGTGTATACATATATGTATATAACGTGTATACAGTAAGCTACAGTATATGCTTTCATATCACTATAAAGTAATACATTTATTGACTAGATGCTGCATTAGTGGAAAACAGCACTATGTTTGCCATCAAGGCTGAGAGGACTCTAACATTATTATCTCAAGCAATGCGACAAAAATACACAAACCCAAATGTTTAATATACATCTACACTATGCTTTACTGGTGATTCCATATGATTCCTTTACTCTCTGCTTACAGTTACCCTACTCGTGTTCCTCAGCAGGCTCTATTTAAAACAATCATCACGGAAGCTAGTGCCTAGATTTTCTCCCCCAGAAAAGGCCACGCAGCCCAGCACGAGATAATCACCTCTCTCCACAGTGCATGATGGGTTATCTGATCATGTAATCATGCACAGCGTCCGGTTTGATAGGCACTGTGTTCATTTCACTAGCAAATTGGATTCCCTGTAGAAAAACTAAGGTAGCGACTTACTACACAGAGCATGGTTAGTCACAGTTGTTCAATACTGATGTCTATCATTTTACAACATTTTGTGATGAATTAATAATGAATGAAAGAAGTTTTCCCAAACATGTTCATGGTTGTTAAAAGAGACCATGTGTCCAGTCTTGATGGATCACACCTGGAAAAGCAATTTCCTGGGTGCTGGAAGAAGACATTGTAACAGCGGGTATGATTATGGAGAGGCTGTTTCTATTAAGGAGGAGAAAAGTTGAGAAATGTGGCAGCAATAAGGCAGGCTGGTAATGAAACCGATCGGCTGTGAAAGGATTAGAGCTGAAACAATTGAGAATCCTGCAGGAAGCGACTTGAATGGGAAAACAACAATAAAAAACAAAGTGCTAGTGAAGATCTGATGGAATCTGCGGCGAAGCCATCTCCGTGAAACAGAGCATTCTGAAGGAAACTAACCCTTCCTCCATAATAATTTTGTCTTGAGGAGGGGGTTTTCCGAGGATGTCATTGGTTTAGTAAAAAACAAAAAGCCTCTGTGAACTTCCTTAGGCCTTTTCTTCATCTTCCGGCTTTTCTCTGCACTTAGGGAAAGGAGTTAGGGTTGTATAACCTCTCCTCCCTCCTCATCTAGACAACAAGAAACATCTGGAAGAAGAACAGAGAGTTCAGAACACACCCATCCCCACCCCTGAGGAGCTCCAAGATGAAGAATACTCTGAAAAACTGGACACCATTGTGTCTGGAGGCCACTCTCTCCCTTCTATTTTTGGTCGAATCTGTCATAATAACTTTTTGTAGCCAGGGGGATTTATTCTTCTAATTCAAGATTGTCTTTCTGCCACTATCTCCCTTTTACGTCAGATTTCCAGGCTTAGTGCAAGGACAAACGTTTGAAAAGGATGTTTGAAGCATTCTGTGAAATGTTTTTTTTTTTTTGCTGTGTATTATGATCTTTAAAGCTTATGACATGGCTCATAAACTCTATACACTCCATATCTCTGTTATTGCTTCTGTCTCCCATCTTAATCTTGTTTAAATGTTTACTAATTTTGCTGTGTAATTCAAACTGTCCCACATTTGTAGAGAAGATTGATTGAACAAATTAATTTGAATTAGCAGACAGTTGCAGGAAGCAACATAATATATTACTGTGTGTTTGAAATGGATTACTAGCATAGTACTGAATACTCCACAGTATAAACTGTATGTTGCATACTATTTTAAAAATAAAAACTATGCCAAAAAGAATGCATAATGATAAAAATTTTAAACTGTATTATTCTATATTAATTTGTCACATGACCCTGCTGAGTTGCATGTTTAATTTAGTGAGTGGTTCATCATCTTGAAAATCATTACATTTGAAAATACTTTTGTGTAAAAATGTCTTGGCAGTCAGATTAGATTAAGAAATGATATATTATATAATATAATGTAATTTTGTGAAAAAAATCTAACTCCTTGTCCATGTGTAAATGGAGGGTCAAGTCAGTGAGCGTATTGCATTATGGGATTTCCTGTGCAGTATTTTGACAAGTCTACTTATCTATGATAAATGTGTGTATACTAAGCACAATATTAATACTTCAGAAATGAGCAGCAATATGGTAGTATACAATACTGAACACACCCACTAACAGTATTATACACTCACCTAAAGGATTATTAGGAACACCATACTAATACTGTGTTTGACCCCCTTTCGCCTTCAGAACTGCCTTAATTCTACGTGGCATTGATTCAACAAGGTGCTAAAAGCATTCTTTAGAAATGTTGGCCCATATTGATAGGATAGCATCTTGCAGTTGATGGAGATTTGTGGGATGCACATCCAGGGAACGAAGCTCCCGTTCCACCACATCCCAAAGATGCTCTATTAGGTTGAGATGTGGTGACTGTGGGGGCCATTTTAGTACAGTGAACTCATTGTCATGTTCAAGAAACCAATTTGAAATGATTCGAGCTTTGTGACATGGTGCATTATCCTGCTGGAAGTAGCCATCAGAGGATGGGTACATGGTGGTCATAAAGGGATGGACATGGTCAGAAACAATGCTCAGGTAGGCCGTGGCATTTAAACGATGCCCAATTGGCACTAAGGGGCCTAAAGTGTGCCAAGAAAACATCCCCCACACCATTACACCACCACCACCAGCCTGCACAGTGGTAACAAGGCATGATGGATCCATGTTCTCATTCTGTTTATGCCAAATTCTGACTCTACCATCTGAATGTCTCAACAGAAATCGAGACTCATCAGACCAGGCAACATTTTTCCAGTCTTCACCTGTCCAATTTTGGTGAGCTTGTGCAAATTGTAGCCTCTTTTTCCTATTTGTAGTGGAGATGAGTGGTACCAGGTGGGGTCTTCTGCTGTTGTAGCCCATCCGCCTCAAGGTTGTGCGTGTTGTGGCTTCACAAATGCTTTGCTGCATACCTCGGTTGTAACGAGTGGTTATTCCAGTCAAAGTTGCTCTTCTATCAGCTTGAATCAGTCGGCCCATTCTCCTCTGACCTCTAGCATCAACAAGGCATTTTCGCCCACAGGACTGCCGCATACTGGATGTTTTTCCCTTTTCACACCATTCTTTGTAAACTCTAGAAATGGTTGTGCGTGAAAATCCCAGTAACTGAGCAGATTGTGAAATACTCAGACCGGCCCGTCTGGCACCAACAACCATGCCACGCTCAAAATTGCTTAAATCACCTTTCTTTCCCATTCTGACATTCAGTTTGGAGTTCAGGAGATTGTCTTGACCAGGACCACACCCCTAAATGCATTGAAGCAACTGCCATGTGATTGGTTGATTAGATAATTGTTAATAATAATTAATGAGAAATTGAACAGGTGTTCCTAATAATCCTTTAGGTGAGTGTATATGAAACTTTTAAGACTTTAAACATTGTCTTTAAGGGCTGAGTTTTCATGGCATTTTTCTAATACAAGTTTGTGTTAAAGCCAAGTGCATGTTTTTGCAGGTGCAACAGCTTAAAATAGTTTTCTGAGAGTAAGATAATCGCTTCTGCTTTTAGTGTATGAAACTTGTGTTTCCATCTTCAGTCACGTTTTGCTGCTTTGAGCACGAAACCTGCTACAGTGACTAAAATTATGCACAATACGAGATAGGGCTGCACGATATTGGAAAAAACTTACATTGTGATATTTTGTTTTTCTGCGATATATATTGCGATATAGAAACAAGTTCACCAGATGATTTGAATAGCTCTATTTGAAAAGAATTAATCATTCTAGAATAATTGGGCTGATTACGTGACACGCATCCGTTTTCTTTAATTGTTTACAACGCATAACCGAATGTGTTTACGAGGATACTTGCTAAGATGGGCATTTTGACTTCATTTTGCGTGAACATGTCCGTTTAAGCTCAAAAGACAGTTCGCAAAGACCCGCCCTCTTCAGTTACTGTTGCTATGTCCGACAAGGCATAGCACTCTCACATCACACATCATATTCTCATGCAGGAAAAATACATCTCAGAGCAAGTAGGACAGAAAGTCTCAACTCTCAACTTTCAATTTTTTTTAATTTAAACAATAAATGCTGTTTTATGGCTCTTTAATGTGTCTTGACAGATCGCTGTAACGCCTCAGTAAAAGCTGCTCGTGAACTGATAATCTCTTACTTCTAGTTAATTTAATAGCATCAAATAAACATGAATAAACACCAGAATAAATGTTGTTTCAACCACGGAAAGACAGTACACACGTTTTTTTTTCAAGTTCAAGTCGACCAACGTTAATCTATTAACTCTCCTGACTGCTTTTTCGGACAAAACGGCGTATTTGGTGTTATGATTGGTCACATCGCCTGTCAATCAAACTTGCGGCAAAGGGTGAATTCAGCGTTCACTTGATGTGTGAGCGGCTATGTGTGTGTGCACAGAAAACAGTGCGCGAGTTACAATCCCCCTAGCGCTTGATGCCTGACTCGACTTAAAAGCAAATGATAAACTTCACGGATCAACTACGATCCCTATACTTGTGGGGTTGACTATCGCAGATGCGCCCATCGCGATGTCGATGCTAAAACGATATATCGTGCAGCCCTAATACAAGAACTATTCAACCAGAGCAAATGAGACGAGTGAGTGAAAGGAGGCCGGTGTGTCAATTTGCCGTCAGAGAGAGCGAGAATGCGTAGCTGTGTATTGATACTGCAGAAAAGCAGTATTTAAACCATTTCAGATATTTCAGTATCGATACATATCAAAATATAGATATTTTTGACAACACTAATGTATTTTTGTGTCTTCCTTTTATGAAAAAATTATAAAGGTTTTGTTTTGGACATAAAGCACTCATCTGGGAGGCTAGAGATTTAGACTTAGTGTATTTCTCCAAGTGAGAACAAAAGCATTTTATTTCCCTCCTTTTATTAGTGCTGGATAGTACCCAGTGGAGTATATTCCTGGTGTGTTTCTGCTATGCTATGTATTGTCCTTGGCAGTACACACCAATCTTTTCCCCGTAAAGATTTTCTGTGCTGAGGAAGATCTGTTTTCATTTCGAAGGATTAGGTTGTTTCTCAACCCCCTCTTATGTTACACCAAGTCCTATTTTTATATGGATAATATTCAGCTCTCGTTGTCCAAAGGAAGAGTTTGACACCCACATAAAGAGTCGAAATAACAGGATAAGTGTCTTCCTTCAAGGATGGGCTGCAGCTAGTCTGCAAACAAATTTTTACTGAATTATCAGTTATGGTGTTCAATTTTTCTTGATACGAAGGAGTTGTTAATTTAGATGGAAAAGAGTTTTATCTTTTGAATGGAATGCAAATTTTGAAAATGCCTTTTGTGGCTACTTCTGTGTCCTTTTTTGCATGTTGCTTTTATGAAATACAGTAGGCTATTTTAAGTGCAAATGATATATATTAAGATATATGATTAAGAGCATTTGAGTTTGTCCTTTCAGTGTTTGCTCTCAGTCATTTGCCCCATTAAAGGCAAGCTATTTCGTCTATGTTTATTGTCAAACTAACACAACCCAATTTTTAGCTCTTAACTGGCACGTCATAACTTTAACATTTCATTGTCAGCCAAAGTTCCTTTGCTACTGGAACTAATTTGAATTTCTAACCGTAATCCGTTGAGCAGTTTTTTGTAAACCTTTGTGTTTGTACATGATTGTCCTTGTCTCTCTGTCTGGTTTCATTTCATCGCTCTGGTCAGATTTCACCCTATCATCTTTACGCTTCTCTTCTGTGACCTTGGCGGCGGAGCGTTGTTGGAGTATGGAATAGCATTTAGCCCGACCAGTACTTCCAGACGGACTCCCGAGATGATGAACTGCGGAGCCTGGGCACATTAATCTTCCTCCCAACGCTTCATCTTTCTGCTAGACCTCACCCAGGCCTACTGCTGCATGGCATTACAAACAGACACACATGGCTAAACCAACCATCAGCGATTCCTGCTCACTTAAGGACTTAAAATAGTCTAGAAAATCTGAAAAATATTTGTTGCAGAATGTTGAACACATTTATAATTTATTATTAATTCAGTGTATATTAGGGTTGGGCCGATAGATGATGCCATCACTCATTGCTGATGGCTGACAGACATCACAATGTTGAGCTGGCATTGTGATTTTTCCTGCCCCCACGCAAATAATGAAGTTGTTCCCAATCACAATACAAATTACATTCAAAAAGTTCAATGAATACAATTTAAACACTAAAGATTTTATTGTGTAATAAACACCAAACGGATTATAGGCTACTAGATGTTTTACATGAACTAAACCAATGATATTCAAATGGAGGATCTGGACCGCGAGACAGGAAAATGGTGCTATCGTTCTGTTTCCAGTTGAAGTGAGCAGAGCGTCAAAACAGCGGTGCGGATCACACCACAAACAATTTGATAGACATCGCCCAACCCTAATGTATATAGAGGTCTATATGTTTGGATAAATGTTTTGGTGGGTGAATATTTTCGGCCGAGCCCCGGCTTATTTTTAACATAATTAACCTGATTATTTTTCATATCTTCTTTAATGGAATCTGTTGACTTGTAATCAGTGTTTCTCTCATTGTGTCTGCCATCTTGGTTTTAGTTAATCACTGAGCTGCATAAAAGATATGTGCAGTCTTAGAATTTGGCTTAAATGTGGCAACGTAATTATATTGCCTACGTGTTATGCCTTAAAATGCTGCTTTGATATGCAGCTCCACTATGTTTTGGAACACTGCAATTGTGGCTGCCTAACGGTACATAAAAAAATCATATCCATCTTAGCGCAAGGAGTCATTAGCTGTGGCGAAATGTGACGGTTTCCCTTTATTCAAATGCTTTTTCCTGCATTTGTATGCATGTTATTGCGTGCATGGAAATGAGGATTCGACATTCTCCGACACTAATGTCACTTTGTGCCAGTGCTTCACAGGGACGTTTGCCATATCTCACCGATGTTTGATATGTTTGTTTAAATGTCAAGCTCAAATGCCATGATGAGGTGGAACTATTGACCGTTTCACACTGCTGCTCTGTTTCCATGCAAAGGCCAAATTTAGGTTTTGATTTAACCCAAACATCTAGTTTGAGCCTGAAACGGAGCATGTTGATTAACTTTTGCTGCTTAAATTAGTCTGTAATCAACAGAACCTTTACAGGTCATTTAGCATCACCTGTACTTAACTGCAGAAGAAAAAAGGATAAGCATCCATATCCAAATCCCTCCTCACCTGGTTTAATGAAATTCATTTGGCCTGTGATGCATATCTCTCTAGGCCCCCTATTAAGAGTTCATTTCCCTACTGTGTGCATGTCCTTATTAATGACTAGAATGAGTCTAGTCCCCAGGCTAGAATTAGTCTTGTCGGTTCATTAAATCAGTGTGGTCTTTGTTAGCATACCATTTTTTTACTGATTATGCTCTTGTGTTTTATTTTGTGCAGGCACACTGGCCTGATACCATGCAGACAGTTTTGTCTGCAGGGTGGCGGGATTTTCGGGGCTCTGGTTGTCGCCTAATGTCTTTGCAAGTTCATGTAATGGAACGGGCACGTTGTCTGGCCTCTCAGACACTTAGCCTCCATACAAGCTGACATCCAGATGTTAGAGGCGCCTGACCCCCAAACCTTTGCCGACACCCTGTCTCTTTCACTTCCACTTTCAGTACACAAAACTGATGGTACGGTTCGGTACAGCAGGGGTGAGAAAACTAAACCTAAAATTGCTTTTTTTTATTAAACAGTGGTTTATGGAACAAATTGTGTCTCAGTCTTTAAATGAATTCAATTATAATTAAAAGTTCCTTAAGGATAAAATATTATCTCTGCTAATGCTGTAAACAAGCCTATATAGGCAGCCCTTACTTGCCCAAACTATGAGCTTAAATTAAATTCAGTTGCTATTTATTTTTAGATATAATATTCATCACTCAAATAACAAATTGTATGCAAACATGTAAACTTCACAGCGGCGAACCGGTCTTTTGTGACATTTGAATTCTCTGCTGTAATGCGCTCTAATGCATAATGCAGCACAGTGATTTGAATGAAAAGAGTTTATTCTCAATGAATAATGTGGAGAAACTGATGACGTAGACGCGTACTCCCCAGCCACAGCAGCCAATCATCACTCCGAAGTAATGCATATACCTCACTTTTTTAAAACGGAAGAACGAAATGGCCCAGAAAAAAAACAAAACACTTTTCCCTTAATAATAAACATAATGAGTGCTGCTGTTGTTCTCATTGATGTGCAACCAGTACATGTCTGTTAACATCTGAAAAAATGTGTTTTAGGGTTTCGTGAACCTTTAAGGCATTCACAGGATTTGTATCTGTTTTGGTGTGCTGCTCAACACCGAGCTTGGCCAAGTTAATTAGGTAATTTTGATTTGTTATACTTGTTTTTAAAGGAAATCCAGTCTCTCCTTAGAATAAAAAAGGCAAACAATGGTGGGAAAATATATATCTTTTAGTACAGTACCTTGTAAAAGCTGATTAAAACAATGCCCACAGGGCTCTTTTGAGAAAATATCTGAAAATGTACAGCTGATCAAAACAAGGTGAAGACAAAACCTTTTTGTTTCTCCAATTAAAGCATTTCCTAGCTTAGGGAAGAGCGGTAAGGAAGAGATTAAAATTAATGTTTCAACAAAGTTTTTGATAGAAAGTTGGAAAGAATTGTTCCTGGTTGCCCTATAAGCTGAATGGAGATATTAAACTGATGCTTCTGCCAATTAGCTTGTCAAAATATTTAGCTGTAAGAATTGGAGAACCTGCAGCATATGATCACAGTGAAACAAATTTCCTAAAGGTTGAAACACTTAAAGTTTATTCATCGCAGATAGTTTGACTAACTGATTTGACTGGCTGCAAGTCCAAATCCGATTTGTGTGCATGTCCGATTGAAATCTGATCAGATTCAGTGTGAAAGTGTGAAAGGCAAAAAATCACGTGAAATGCTACATTCATATGTTGTTAGAAATTTTATTTAAATCGCATTTCTGGAAACCCGTTTCAGTCTGACAGCTCTGATCAGATTTTGCGTGGTTTATGTGACTTTCTCACGCCACATAAAACGTAAATGTCAGGCGTTGTTATAGGAAACATACTGAAAGAAGGGTGTGTTGTTACAAAGTGCTGGATGAGCAGAAAATGACAATATAACAGAGACATGTTTTGAAACCGGCGGAGACGACGGCAGATTTACGATGGACTAAGGCAGATTTACAATGGACTACTAAGATTTAGTAGTCCATCGTGGCAACTAGACATTGTCATCTTGTAAATAAGACAACATCTGTATTAAACCTCAATGTTGTTGTTTTTGGCATATGCCTACCAACGCAACGTCATTTCCATAGAAACTAATGCAGATATTTCAGAAAACGAAAGAACGGCATGGACACACAAATCGGATCTGAACAGTTGTAACACACAATGTGGACGTAAATAATTTTAGATTACATTCCAATCGGATACACAAATAATCAGATTTAGACTGACAGTGTGAAAAAAGCAGCAAAGAAGAAAATCTTGATATTGAGTACTTATATTTGCATAAACCCCTGTTGTATTTCCTGCCAGACAAACATCCCTCAGGTTCGACCTAAGACTTATGAGTCGTTGGGAAAAAACCCAGAAGTGAGAGTATGATTAAATTTTCCCTTGTCAATATGTGGCTTGTGCTTTGTACAGGCAGAGAAGGTAGACTTTTTGTCCTGTGTTTATTGACGTCTGTTGAACAGAAAAACATGCATGAAGGTTTGATTTGATCAAATATATCAGTCAGATTAGATTATGGTTATACGCTCTGATTATTTCTTTAAAATGTATTTGCATTCAAATAAACTATATATACACCCCCCCCCCCCCCCCCCACACACACACAAGGTCTGTTTGTGCTTGCACAAGGGATTGAGGTTTTCATTTGGTGAGTATTACACCCATCTGTTAGTCTATGTCTCCCTCAGGAAGCATCAATGCTTTGTCTTGTTCATTGTGTTGTGTGTTTTCCAGTCATTAAAAATCATGTTAAGCAGCAAAGAGCCTTATTAGATTAGTTCTGGAGGCACACATGGAAACGTGCATCCAGTGAAGCCAGAGTAGTCTCTCTTACTCTCCATAATCATCCACATCTAATTTAAAACCATTTTACATGTACATAAGTCCTTGGAGATTTACAAGTCTTATTATTAAAGTACAAGGTGAAGTAACTTTCTTGTAAACTATTTAACCCTTTCAAATGATTTGTATTAATGCTTCAGTGCACATCTGTGTCACTTGGAAAACATCTTCGAAAAGCATTGAAGATTTAATGGTAGGGAAAAAAGTGGTATATTTATGTGTACACCAAACGATATCTTTATGCATATGTGATTATTTGTCTCTCTCTGTTTTTCTCTATCAATCATTGTATTGTTTTAGTGAACATGATGCCCCAGATGTTGTCACACTCAATATTGATACAGGATCTGTCTCTTTTCCATTTGTGTGGGCGTATTTGTGTTTGTGTTCACAGCACAAGGAAGCTTGATTTTTCAAATTCATTAACTTCTGCGACCTTTTTTCCTGCTGGTGTGACTAAATTGTGTTAGTGTTTGCACCAGTGCCACTTTTTGCCTATCTGATAAGCATTGCCATTTCTGTTGTGTATGAGAAACATTAAACGGCAAACACACCAAAAGCGTGACGAAACAGGGCTACTCAATTGAACCGTGCCACACAGACCATTTATCAGTTCAACTCAAAAGACAGCGCAGCGCTAGCTTAGAGCAAATGCATTTACTTGTTTGCCGGTCTCGATCACGCAACCACTAAAGAGTACTGTGAGATCCAGTGAGAAGTGTTTGAGTTCGGCACTGATACTTCTCTGGATTTTAAACAAATTTAAAGCCAGATGAAATAGCACTGACATTCTTAACAACACTGATGTGGAAAACATAAGAGACATTGTTCCACAACGACCCAGTTAGAAGGCTTTTTAATCCACAAATCACCGATATTTACCATGGATTTTCTGTAGTAATACTGTAGCATTTACTGCAGTAACTTTAACCATGGTATTGTGACAGAAATTTTGGATATTCATATAAAATTGTATTATATTATTAACGCAGACATGTATTAAAGGAGTAATGGAATATAATTTCAGTATTTTTATTATTAAGCTATAGCAGTTTTTGTGAATTTGTATTTATTCTAAATGTCTTTAGGCTACTGTTTTGCACACATAAAATCCATATCGTTTTGATCATGTTAGTGAGGTGCTAACCAGTGGTTATCATGATCTACAAAAATAGATACTATAGATATATGATGATGGATACAATTTTTTTAAATTAAGAATATCGTTTATTTTATTAAGAATGGAGTCCTTACTTAAAAAAAATTGCCCCCAAAAAATATTAATATTACATGTGCAGTGCAACCAAATCAGGTGCTGGTGCCATCATCTGTAGAACTTGGATGCCACAGCTCTCAAATGATAGTCTGGAGGCCTGTATTTCTTACTATTTACATGTATGGATTAGTGAATGTTGGCATGAATCATGTGAAAGGACCTTACAAAAATTTTACTTTTTGGTTTTGACAGATTTTTGAGACTATGCACCTTATAGATTAATCCCTAAAAGGAAAATAAGTAATTTCATTTACTTTAAACTTGCCTTGCTGCAACCGTTTTGGTTGGTTGTCTAGTAATGACTGATGGCTTCTAGACCAATGACTGTGATTGGTTACTGCTGCAGGGGTGGAATGTTAGGAGACTGATCAAACAGTAATTATGGTGAGGGATTGATCAGGATCTGTCAGTTTGGCAGATGGGCTGTTGAGCAAAAGGCATTTAGAAAATATATAATACATCATTTATGAGTAGATGATGATTCAGCACAAACCACTGGTTCTGCTTCAAATCTTCCAAAGAATAAGAAATTGTGATATTGACTCCTCATTGAACTCTCTGTCTCTTTGTGAAACTTGATACTTTTCTCATAGAAATCAGATGATGAATTGCAAATACTTCTGTTCAGACAGCAGAGTGTTCACAGTGGTGTGATTTCACTGGTATGTTTAGGCTGGAATGCCTTGTAGAATACAGTCCTAGACATTTTGAGTTGCATGATTGCCTCCTCGCCAAGACAACAGCTTACATAACGTCTGGTTTTATTTTGTGAAACAGTCCCTTCCCTACAAAATCAGAAGTGTCCACATTTCTTAAATCTTGCCTAACAAGCCATACACCCATTCCTGACTCACAATAGCTGCGTTTCCACTGTCAGGCCAAAAGCAAGTGCTAGTGTGTGCCAGAGCTTTGTGTTTCCACTGTTACTTCCGGGGCTTTATCGGGCCTCCTCAGGGCCAATGGCCAGGGTTTTTTGGCCTGCCAAATATCTTGGTCCAAATCGGCCAACTTGGGTTTGAGGAGTGGTCATGAACAAAGGCGGAGTTTATCTGAGTCAGGAAAGGTTCAACACCGCTGCTCATTTCCGTTGTTATCATTAAAAAACATTTAAAACAATTTTCAGCTCAACTTACTTTCAGACACCACCGAGTGTTACTTCTGATTGTGATCCGATGGGGATTCTGAACATTGTATAAAGCACAAATATATTAATATGCATTGCTAAAAGCTTATGCTAACCATTGTGATAATAAATGCACATATAATTATGGAAAATACCAGAGACTGCTTGACAAATCGATTGACAAATTTCTTCTCGTGAGCCCCCTTTGTTGCTCTGACTGAAAGGATAACAGTATAGTCAGATGGGAGATTTTTTTCAAACCTCCTCAGATTGCATAATTCTGTGCAAAATGAATATAAATACTCATCTTTCTAAAGAAATGTGATGTAAACATTTGATATTTTATCTTTTATTTTTCTAAATGTGTAAGCCTTTGGACTTAAAAACCTTACTGGAGTTTTTGTGCAGTTCTGTGATTGCAAATAAATAGAAGCAGACGCGGCCGAATAAGTATGTTTGTTCTCTTTTTATGTGAGATAATGAGAAATACCAGTTGATTCAGAATTATTGATGTACACTCCTGGCAGAAATTAATAAATTACTGCAACTGTAACTGGCATTTTTTATTGTAATCATTGATCAAATATCGATGGGTTGTGTGACATTTGTTCCAGAGAGACGAAGGGCAAATAACAAGAGGAAAGGTGGCTCTTCTCCTGCCCCTCTTAACTGTCATACCACTCTCATTATGAGATGAATAATTTCCCACAGACCGCCATGCTTGCCTGGATCTCCAACTTTTTTGTGAGCTTATATATTCTATTAAGCACAATGAATTATGGATCCCCCGCAATTCCTGGCTTTTGCGGAACTGGCTGTTAGTGCTTTCCCCTCTCTCTTTACTGCTGGCTCAGACATCTAATGGATACGGAAAGCCTTGCACCAGGTCCTGTTAATGGTCCAGCGCTCCTAATTTAAAGCTAAAAATACTCAGAGATATGGAGAGAAGGAAATTGGTGGGGGAAGGCAGGGCGGAGAGCAGTGGACAGCAGGACAGTTGTTGGGTTCAGGGTAGTTGTTGCGAAGAACTAACAGCTGAGCCCAATGGTAGCTTTGAGTCCACAGGGAGGGAAGGAAGTGCACTGATTGGGATGATTGCCAAGAATTCTTGTGTCTAAATTCTGCATGAAATACAGGATGTTAAAAGGTTTATTGTATTTCATACAAGGGAAGTTACTTGTTTTTTTTATTTTTATTTGTGCAATAGACTGGGGGATACTAGGATCTTGTGGACAATCCAAGTCTGTCCCCATAGTTCTGCAGTGCGCACACAGTGTTCTTCAGTCCAGAGACACGATAACACAGAGCGGATCATATGTGCAAGTCTGCGTGGACCACGAAATGTTTCTGAAGCATCTGATTTCTATACAGAATGCTGTATTTTAAAACCAAACATTGCAAATGGTTAACCATGTTTAATGTCATCAATGCCATTGTGTCATCATCGTACATATGTGGAAAAACTAAATTCACTTTCCTTTTCAAGACAGACGTTATCTTTATATATATTTGTGTTCTCATTCCAAGTTGGAATATTTTATATCATTTACAGACTTTTGAGGGACAAGCATATATTCCAAATATCTCAAATTTTTTGGGGCCGATACCGATATTTGTCACTTGCCCTCTTAATTGAAATTTTGTCATTAAAATAGAGTGTTTTGATCATGTTTTAAATCAGCAAAGTAAAAAAAAACATACATTAACTTATAGCCTACTAGCTAGTTTATTGCTGCATTATCAAATAATTTCTAATGAACGTAGACTGGATTAATTTAACATTCAGAAGGCTAACATATATAAATACAACAGAACAAGATACATATGAAATAAACAGTGCTTTTTAAGTAGGTTTAATGTTAAATAACACTGCATATTCTTCACTGTATAAATTAAATGCATATAATATTATTACATTGAGACATAGCTAAATTCTACTGTACAACATTAATCCTGTCACAATTACTTTGTTAAACTGAACTTTTATTTTGACAGGTTGCCGTGAAGACCTTCGAGTTCCTGTGTGTGTGTTTATGATATGACGATAGATTTTGTCGAATGAAACGGTAAAATGCTGGAGATGCATTCATGTCCTCATATATTGAGGCAGCAGAGGCTGAAAAACACAGCGAGTTTCAGTGTGTGTGTGTGTGTGTGTGTGTGTGTGTGTGTGTGTGTGTGTGTGTGAGAGGTAAATGA
Organism: Rhinogobio ventralis; assembly: GCA_039654625.1. NCBI lineage: Eukaryota > Metazoa > Chordata > Actinopteri > Cypriniformes > Gobionidae > Rhinogobio > Rhinogobio ventralis. The sequence goes on along the minus strand of CM077208.1, from coordinate 14,905,238 downwards.
AACCGCGCGTCTGCGGCATTCATTCAGTCAGAGACTGGCATAAAGTTGGTTTGACTTGGACGTTCAATATTCGCAAATTTAGGGACCGTCTCTAAAGTTACATACGACATTGGTATACACATTTCTAACTTCAATAGCATTTGAACGGAATGACTTAGTCATAAAACCAACTGTAAAGTGTCCATCCAAGTGTCAGCTATGATGCACACCTTTTACGTTTTTGATAATTTGTCAAATAAACTGTCAAATCATGTCTAAATATTGATGCTTTTCACTACTGTACAGGATCATATACAAAATATGCCATAATTTAAAGCTTAATAGCATTTGAACGGAATGACTTACGGTATCGAAACCAACTGTAAAGTGTTCATCTAAGTGTCAGCACCTGCACATGATGCACATCTTTTTTGTATATTTATTCAAATAAACTGTCAAATCATGTGCAAAAATTGCTATGTTTTTCACTTTAAAAAGACAGGATCATAGAAGAAGAATTATAAAGTGCTTACTGTGACTTTAAAATATAAGAACTGGTGTCATGTGACCTTTTGGAGGGAAATTCTTACTGTGTTCTGAGTTCTAGACAACAGGGGAGGGGCTCAAGAGTCAAATAAGAGCTGCTTGCTGTTAGCAGCCTGCAGTAGGCATCATGGCCAGATATAAAAAAGGGAAACGCAAAAGAGAACATGACCTATGGGCAAAGGCTGGTGGCAGAAAAAAAATCATTCAGGCATTTCTTAGACATGGCATAGGAAAAGGACAGGCAAGGTGGTCCACTCTCGCTGTATCCATTTTCACACAGAAACATGATTCACATGATTCACGATTCATATTCAAACTGTCTTTTTGCGGCTTAATATTCAAAGACACTAGTATATATCGCGATTTGATTGAAGTGTACTGACCTACGTTTTATTTATTCATCAAAACTTTGACAAATTAGTGACATTCCGTGTTATGCAGTAAAATCCTTTTTTATGACTGGATTCCGTCTGCGTTTTCCGAAAAACGAATCCTTATGAAAGTTATTTAGTCAAGAGTAGTGAGCGATTCTTTTGTTGTTTGATTAATATTAAAACGCAGACAGCAGTGCGGCAGGAATATTACATTATACTATTAGATTATGCAGCAGACATTATACAGCTCAGTGCCTTCACGCAGTTAATTAAGAAACCAGCTGTAAATTGATCAAAAATCAGCCGATAAATATCGGCGGCTGATACATCGGTGCATCTCTAATCTCAAATGCTTCTCTTAACAATCAATTATAAACAGTGCTGGAGTGCTATGATGCAAGAGAACCATGCACCTAATCTGTAAGCATTACTCAGAATCCATTACAGCTATGTAGGAAACCATTGCATCTCTACCAATGACTATTTTCTCTGGCTTGTATGGAATTCACATTCATTTTTACAATAATATGGCTTATTCTGCAGTGGTTTGACTAATAGAGCTTGGCAGGTTGTACCCATGTTTGCTAGTAAAGTGCTTAGGTGAGCAGTCTCATTTCTCATATTCTTACAGTTAACATGATTTTCCTATGTAAGTGTGGTGCAGTTAATGTTCCTTAGTTACAAAGCCTGTCAAAAAGACTCTTGGGATAGGGTAAAATTCATTGGCAGTTTAGGATTAAAATATAAAACCCCTCCCCCTGCCAGTTTTAAATCTGTCAATGCCCTCCATACAGTAGATGTATATCTCTTAGGGAAAGAAATGGACTGCCCCCCACTTGGTGTGGTATAAAGAAACTGATGTAAAGGACATTGCCTCGTGTTACAGATTTAACACCAGTTGAGCGATTACTGTAAAAGTGGTTAAGATTAGGATTTACGTCAGAAATCAGTTTAGAATAGAAGTCTTCATTCTGACTCAGCTGCCACATGGAGAAGCTATTATTTGAAAACCTGTACAACTGCTTCTCACTTCAGGTTCTGTCACAGTTCTGCACACTCTTAGCAGCTGTTTTGCTCTGCATCCCCATGCTGATCTTCAGTTCTGCAGTCTCGCTTTTTATCAATTATTTTAATCATCAGACATTTTATTCCCCTTAGTGATATTGTTCTTTTTCTTCAACACCCTTCTGGTACAACAAACTTTAAACTTATGAATAAGGCTTGCCAGCTGTGTCTTTAGGTTTTTAGTGTTTTGGCTGAATAATTTTGATTGCAACTGTATATGCTATATAGCGAAACCACTTGCATTTCCCTCCGTAAAATAATATAAAAAAATAAGATAAATATCGCAATGGCCCAGTGAAACATTTTTACAGCAAACTTGACTCGTTCAACCTTCCTTAGCTGGTTTGCATTTAGGTGAGTCTCTTTGCCCTCGTTTTACTGGTGAGCTTTAGGATTCTCCCAAACATCAATTTGGGATGAGAAGCAAGTGTAATGTGTGTTTAAAAAGTGAGTTGAGCCGCAAAGAGCAAGTTCAGGCCTGAAACAACTCAAAATACTAATTCTAGAGTTGATCAATAGACTATTGATCGTAGAGCTAGGTTCTAGTCTTAGAGTCCTCGGGTGAGTTATTGATAACAGAATGTTCCGGCTGTGTTTAAAATGTTCGTCTAATTGTTGGTTAAATAATTAAGGGCTCTGGTGGTTAACCTCTCTTCTGTTAGTTTTGCATTTAATTCCTGGTGTGTTTAAGACTCGCTGTTGATTGTGAAAGCACTTTGCCAGCATGCATTTAAAGCTTCGAGCCTCAGAGTGGGTGCAGTTGAGTCATCGCTTTCCTGCTTGGAGGATTTGGGATGTTTTAAGAGCTTATTAATGTAGTCTGTCATATTTCTGTCAATAGTTTTTAACCGGTGAACAGACACTAAACTTCCAGACAGCTTTTTTTATTTTTAAATGTGTCTGAAAACTGGATGAAAAAAAGCTAATTTAACCCCACAACTAAGGTCAGTTCACCTTATTTTTTATTAGTGTTCAGGCACGTAGACATGCGAGACAGGCTGTGGTGGGGCTGATGGGACTCTTTGTGTGACCACACTAACTCACATCCTCCCATGCTGTACACATATAGATACCTGGCTTTCGCTGCATTAGAAACCAGACCATTTGAAAAAGAGAGAGGGTGGTAAAAATTGTGAGTGTCATGGCCATGCACACAGCAATTTAAATTTTAATTGCCTAGATTTATCTTCTCAGAGCAGTGTGACGCACTGATAACTGAAGCTGATAACTGTTTGTAAAGCGCTGCCACCAGCCAGTTACATGAGCTCAGAGAGGGAGGAAAGCACACATTAGCTGCTTTTCTACTGTTGGGCTGAACAGTTCTAAGAACGGTAAGGAACAGTTCCAGTTACATTTCCACTTGAGCCTGGTTTGGTACGCCATGATTACAAAACCGTTCTTGGCCTGGAATTTTCTGTGCTGGTAGAATGCATATAGTGACGTTGCAACTCAGAATTGGTCACTTGTCTGTTGCCAGGCTATCAATTTCTCTGTAGCTGGGTAAGCGCCCTGTAAATACAAATTAATAATACAGTTAACAGAAATATCTGACTCATCAATATCTCTATCTTATCTATAGCGTTATCAAGGCAACGACTGACGCATTTGTATTACATTCCAAAGAGCTTGTTATCAGCCCCACAGTGGAAAATGAAACGTCTGTAATATCCGTACTTGCTGGGCAGGTCGGCACGGAATGAAACAGTTAAGCAAAGAGAGCGGTTTGGCCCGATGGTGGAAAAGTGGCTATTGTTACTGTGCTCTACTTGCACCCGCAACAGCTGTAAAAAAATCCCAAACTTGCTGTCTGACTGGAACATGTGCAAAGAATGCACTGTGATACGTACGTAAAACTATACAGAACTGAACTTTACAAACGTAAATGTCTTGAGTAGGGCTGAAACATTTAGTCGACATCAACAACATCAACAATAAAAAAATGTTGACGAATATTTTTGTTGTCGAATGGTCTTTTGATCTCATATGATGCATTTTAATGGCCTGCAATATCGTGGTTTGACCAGTGAGGTGCTGTTGCGCAATACTATAAAGGTCCTGATATACTTTAAGCGAAATCAAAGAACGAACTGATGTGATGTCATTTCAAACAAAATCAGCTCAAAACATACTTTGTTTGGAGTTCGTTTTGGGAGTTCGAAACAGCTTGCCAAAGTGAACTTTCCTTAAAAGTTCACTCTGGCTGGTAAACCCCTTTGTACTTCCATTGGTCTGTGGCGAGTACGTAATAGGCAGGTGTGTGCGGAGGCTCCACCTTTTTTTACGTGGAAACTAGGTATGTTGACGATTAATCGATGATCGATTAATTGTCGATAATACATTTAATTGATAAAACGTATCGATCATCGATTAAGCAGGATCATGCGCGTGCGTGCTGCTTAACCGCGAAACATGTAAGCAGACACGAGGAAAAATTAAGCGAGTATGCCAGAGTTCTGTTTGGGACCATTTTACAGCTGGAGTTACACCTTCATCATGTATGGCGTCAAAAGGTGGACAAAACAGTTATATTTTTACTCTTATTAAAATTTATTTTTTATAACATTATTATTATAGAACTGCATTATATGCAATTGTATACAAATACGTTGTAATTTGAACCTTTAATATTATAGTAATGTACCAGCTGACTGGGTTCCCTGTAGTGTTGTCAAAAATATTGATATTTTGATACATATTGATACGGAAATATCTTAAACGATTCCAATACTCCTTTTCTGCAATATCAATACACCGATACCAGCTGCACATTCTCATTGCTTTAGTTAAATAGTGTTGGGTGTTAGGTCCTGAATTTCGGCGCGGGGTTGTGGGTATTGCGCATAATTTTACTAATTCCCACAGGTTTCGCGTGCACACCACTGATCTATATAATATCTCTTTTTTGTGGCTTATTGCGCTTAAACATTTAAATACACACAACACAAAATGCTGACAAAATGCCCTTCTTGGCAAAAATTCAGGTGAACACAATCAGTTTTGGAACGTAAATAGTTGAAAAAGAAATCGCATGTTGTGAAACAATATATTGGATCTGTGCATACACTCTTAAAGTGACAGCAGCCTAATAAACCTGCTGTTGTCTCATCTTTGCAAAGACAAAGAGAAAATGCATTAATCACTGCATTAATCTGTATTAAATTTTTACAATGACTATCCAGTGTTATTTTACATTTGATTACTTTAATTTCTGTAGTATTTCTTACCTGAATACTGCTGTTAGACCCACTGTTATTTATTTGTACTATTATTTATAATTTGTTTATTTGTTCTTATTTTATTACTGATGGTTTACTTTGGTTCAAAGTTTCAAATAAAGCCTCCCTGTGCTGTGTGTATTCTGTTGCAACGAAATTACCCAAATTATCAAAGAATTATGAGATAATAATAAAAATATCTATTTAGAAGTTTTCCTTGTGGTATCAAATTTAAAAACAAATCGCAATCTTGTGAATCAAAATTTAATCTCATTGTGAAATTTGTGTCAACGCCCAGCCCTAAAATTAATGGTAAAAATGATGAGATCTCATTTTTGATCTACATAAACCCCACACTACAGATATTCATTAAAAAATTAAAACGGTCAAGTTTTAAAGTGTACCAAATGTCTCCTGCCTAAATGACTATGCCTTCCAACTGTATGGTTGCTGAGATAATATTTTAGTTATCATCTGCCTCTCATGCTATGTGCATGTTTCCTGTGAATACATGGACTGCTCTGGCCTTCTATTAGCTTAGCACTGTGATGATGTTAAATGAATATTAAGTGTGACAAAGCACTAGAGAGAGTGCTTTCACTCTCCTTCTTCATCTTGTGATAGCTGTAACTAGATTTCTTACTTTCTCTCACTCACTCCCTTACCCTCTCTGTCTACCAGTCAATACATCAGTACAGGATACAGAATAGATTTTTCTTTTTCAAAGTCTGGGCTGTGTTCCCACACTTCCTATTTTATTCACTGAGCTTCACTCAGCAGGCACTAAACCTCACACACCTCTAATGAGAAAACCACAATGCAGCCTCTCAAACACGTGCTTCTAAAGTGCTAATTGAACGTTACACTTTTGGGATGCAACCTGGAATGTCAGCATCGGAATACACAGAATTTCCCGTTTCCTTTCCCCATTGTGTTGCACGTCAGCCGTCGTCTCTCTCAGATGCCAGCGTGTTCCCTCCTTGCCTCATTAGTGTAATATTCACCGGCAGAGTGATGGTGATGAATAGTTACAGTAAGATTCATTGTTTACCCCCTTTTCATTTTTTCGACTTGTCACACGAATAAAAATTAATCTAGAGAAATGTACTTAATTAACCAGTACAATAAGAGCTTAACTATCTGTTATTGGATGGTAAATGAAGCATGCTTGGGTGCCAAAACCCAACAAAAACTGACTACCACATCAATTATCTTCACACTCTGCTCATAGGAAGAACAGATATGGGTAGGAAATGTTTAATGATAGAAGACTTCACATTCTTCTCCTGATTGCAGCTTTTTTTGATGGTTAAGTTGTTATATAGCCAGTAGCAGGGAATTATTTGATCATTTAATGTGACGATACCTGCCGTTCTGCAGTACAGGTGACCGCTGGTATCCGGCTGCTTTAAAACTCTCCCCTGAGTGTTTGTGTTAGTGTTCTGTAAAGAGCGTCAAAGGTTTCTATCTACAACGTTGAGCTTTGTAGTCAAACACAGACATATCTGTTGCGTGGTGCAGTGGTAGGGCACTATGATTTCCGCGATACGGAATTTGTAATTTTTTTTTTATGAAAGCAGGTCATCACACTTAAATCAAATTGCGATTATATATTAGTGTCTGTGAAATATTAAACCACAAAAAGAGCTAAAGATTATTCCTGCATGTTCTGCATATCTCTGTGTGAATGAATGACGCAGACATGCGGTTTCATTTACCACGCACACTGAAGCATGCATGACGCTCGCAGTGTTTTCAGCCTCTCTGCCGTCTCACTATATGAGGACATAAACACATGAACTTGGTCTCCAGAGCCAGCAGTTCTGTTGTACAATAGAATTTAGCTACGTCTCAATGTAATAAATACTAACACTAATAATAATGCTAATAAATTAACTTTTTTTTTGTGCAGCACTTTGTTTGATAAAGTTTAATTTCATATGATTAAAAGATAATGTTATTAAATTAATGTTTTATGCCTTCATTTGATTGCCAGAAAAATTTAAATACACAACACAGAATTTCTGAAAAACTTTTCTTAGAAATGAAATATTTTTTATTTTTTAATTAATAAATTGTTGTTTTTATGAATCTAATTAATTAGATATATGTTTTAATTATTAAGTTGTTGTTACATTAAATGTAATTAAACCATTAAAATTAAATTCGAATTAATCTGAATTAGGGAAAAAATAAAACAGATTTTATAGGGCCCTACATGGCCAGTCAGGTGTTTAAGTTAGCCAGAATCCACTCAACACGGCTCAAAACGGTTTGTTCAATGCACGTTCTGCATGCAGGCAAATATTAACAGAGTATAAACACAATGTCAATAAGAGATCATTGCATAAACAGCTTCATTTATTATAACGGAAGTTTTACATCGGGCTGTAATTAACTGCTTTAGTGAATGGCAGCAATCTTTGCTCGCTTTCTGTATTTTTATATATATATATATATATATATATATATATATATATATATATATATATATATATATATATATATATATATATATATATATATATATATATATATATATATATATATATTTTGACCCAGAAAAAACCCTGGGTGTGGTGTCTGTGTGTGATTATTCAGATTGCCATGAGTAATAAATCGACTGAGATAAATGTTTTCCACTTATCAGACTGTAATTAGATAGTTATGTCATGTATGTTATTTTTACTAACATTATTTCTGACACTAGCTGACCGCACAGGCCGTTAGACAAATGGTTATGCATCCTATTTAGTCTTCGCTTTGCTTATATGTACAATACATGTTGTCTGGTTATTTAAAAAACTAATTCTACTGCATAATTACAATTAATTACAATTAATAATGGTCACTTTATTGTGAATTTTGTATTTATAATTCAAGCCCACACACAGATGGGTTTAGCAGGTTTTTGACTTTATTTTTCTCTAATAAAAGGAAACCTGTTCTTTTAATAGCTTGGAAGTGCTTTTTAAATGTATGTCCACCTCTCCAGATTGATTTGACGGACAGACGGATGGATTGATGTGCATTCTGCTCGCAGCTACCCCCCCACCCCCACCCCACATAATTATCTCTCTATATTAATGGCCATATATTATAGCCTGCTGCCATTCCTGTCTCTTTGAAATGCAGACCAGCAAAAAGTCACTTGGATAGCCTTTGAAATGGTATACAGCTTTGCTGAAAGTCACTCACTGTATTATTCATGTCCAGTAAATGTCAGGACACTTCAGAAGGGTTGTCTATGCTCTTGTCACCTTGCCATGCTGTGCTTGGTTCCCATACGGACCCATTTCAAGTGTATACAGTACTGAGATCTGAGTAACTAGCATTAGGTGTGGATTGGTTGTTGGTTAAAGAGTTCGGCAGGGGCCTGTGGAGTAGGGATGGGCGATATCACAATATTTTCTAGTATTTATTGCGATAACGATATCAATGACGATATAAATTTAGTACCATTCCCCATGTTTTTGGCTACAAGTGAAAGCTGCATGCATTCTAGAGAGCCTCAGAAAAACAAACTTTGATCTAAAGTAAAAAATACCCATCATCAATAGGCTCCTATAATAAACAAATTACATAAAAGAATAAAAAAAAAAAAACGTACAAATCCAAACACCAGCCTTTTCAGAAATGGAAAAGCAGATATATTTTTCTTCTGTAAAAGTGCAGGTAATGTTTAAATAGTCCAACTGTGCTGAAAAACATCACACAATACAAACAATAATAATTCAAATCAATGACAAGTTTGAAATGTAAACATAGATTCTATATTTATTCATATTCTCATGGTGCAAACACTGGCAAAAATAGTGCAAACAGCAACAGTAATAATCCCAACCTTGTCTTCAGATTACAAAAAAAAATTATTTAGTGATAGAACTGCTGGGTTTATGAATATTAACCACGTTGTCAGCGTTCGTTCTAACTGATTTGCTGAAATCAAAACAGGGACAGTAATTGTGCTTTACGGCTTGCTTGACAAAGAGCGAATCTCTCAAGTGCTCATACCAAGTGCTCAGCGAGTGGAAATATATCTGTGTGTACAGGTTCCAGATTGTAGAGGTAGCTCCTTGTTTAGCGATAAACTCTTCCACAGCTTCCGCCATAGCTGTTTTCGCTCTGCACATGAGCTGCGAATGGGTCGCGTCATCAACTAGGCTTTATTGTTATTATCGTGGTATATTGCAAACTATAAGATAGCACCCATCCCTACTGTAGAGTAGTTCAAATATGGCTAGTTTCCACCAAGTGGTACAATACAGTACAGTACAGTCGGGCTTGTGTTTCCACCGCCAACAATACCCTTGAATAGGTCACTTGATAGGCGTGGTGTATGCCGGAAAGTAGCGATCATATAATACATATAATCAGTCATGATATACAGGTGTTGGTCATATAATTAGAATATCATCAAAAAGTTGATTTATTTCACTAATTCCATTCAAAAAGTGAAACTTATATATTATATTCATTCATTATACACAGACTGATATATTGTTTATTTCTTTTAATTTTGATGATTATAACTGACAACTAAGGAAAATCCCAAATTCAGTATCTCAGAAAATTTGAATATTGTGAAAAGGTTCAATACTGAAGACACCTGATGCCACACTCTAATCAGCTAATTAACTCAAAACACCTGCAAAGGCCTTTAAATGGTCTCTCAGTCTAGTTTTGTAGGCTACACAATCATGGGGAAGACTGCTGACTTGACAGTTGTCCAAAAGACGACCATTGACACCTTGCACAAGGAGGGCAAGACACAAAAGGTCATTGCAAAAGAGTACATTAATAGAGAGGCGAAGGGAAGGAAAAGATGTGGTAGAAAAGTGTACAAGCAATAGGGATAACCGCACCCTGGAGAGGATTGTGAAACAAAACCCATTCAAAAATGTGGGGGAGATTCACAAAGAGTGGACTGCAGCTGACGTATGCAAGACATGGGTTTCAGCTGTCGCATTCCTTGTGTCAAGCCACTCTTGAACAACAGACAGCGTCAGAAGCGTCTCGCCTGGGCTAAAGACAAAAAGGACTGGACTGCTGCTGAGTGGTCCAAAGTTATGTTCTCTGATGAAAGTAAATTTTGCATTTCCTTTTGGAAATCAGGGTCCCAGAGTCTGGAGGAAGAGAGGAGAGGCACACAATCCACGTTGCTTGAGGTTTAGTGTAAAGTTTCCACAGTCAGTGATGGTTTGGGGTGCCATGTCATCTGCTGGTGTTGGTCCACTGTGTTTTCTGAGGTCCAAGGTCAATGCAGCCGTATACCAGGAAGTTTTAGAGCACTTCATGCTTCCTGCTGCTGACCAACTTTATGGAGATGCAGATTTCCTTTTCCAACAGGACTTGGCACCTGCACACAGTACCTGGTTTAAGGACCATGGTATTCCTGTTCTTAATTGGCCAGCAAACTCGCCTGACCTTAACCCCATAGAAAATCTATGGGGTATTGTGAAGAGGAAGATGCAATATGCCAGACCCAACAATGCAGAAGAGCTGAAGGCCACTATCAGAGCAACCTGGGCTCTTATAACACCTGAGCAGTGCCACAGACTGATCGACTCCATGCCACGCCGCATTGCTGCAGTAATTCAGGCAAAAGGAGCCCCAACTAAGTATTGAGTGCTGTACATGCTCATACTTTTCATGTTCATACTTTTCAGTTGGCCAAGAATTCTAAAAATCCTTTCTTTGTATTGGTCTTAAGTAATATTCAAATTTTCTGAGATACTGAATTTGGGATTTTCCTTAGTTGTCAGTTATAATCATCAAAATTAAAAGAAATAAACATACAAGTTTCACTTTTTGAATGGAATTAGTGAAATAAATCAACTTTTTGATGATATTCTAATTATATGACCAGCACCTGTATATCAGCTACAGTACATGGCACATTTTTTCTCAAGGAAAAACAGTCTCTCAGCTAATGCTGTAAACTACAGTGAGTCAGTTGGTACATTACTATAATATAGAAGGTTAAAATTAAATGAGTTGTATACAAACAGTAAATTACACACAAGGAAGCTTTTATAAATACATAATTATGTTTCTACTCCAAATTTTTTGAAATATAAACATTTAAATGGTGGCTGTCGTAAAAAAACGAATAAGAGATGATCAGTTCATGTGTGCTCCATGCTGCCACGTGATCTGAGGCGGCTACAGCAATCTGTCATGCCACAATAAAATGGACTTTTCAAAGTCTTTTCAAATGGAGAATTTGAAAAGACTTATTTTCATATCAAAAGTAACAAAGCACAAAATTAATTGCAATTTATTGAATGAGACGTGCGCTAAAAATATCAACTAAAAACAGCATAGACTAAAAGATTGATTCTTGGAATTTAAGAATCGATATCGATGTGAGAATCTATTAAAATATTAAACATTTTTACCCAGGCCTACTATTTTCTTTGTGTCAGTGTAAAGATAAATTATATAAACATGCTTATAAAAAAATCCATTCATGATTTGTTTTGTGCCATTTATGCTGGGATGATGTCATCAGACAGAGACAATCTGTAAAATATCACAACACTTTGGTAACACATGGTAAATCTTCAGATGCTTTTTTGACTAATAAATATTACACAAATTGCATTTATATTTTACCTCAAAGGAAAGACCGCAAACCAGTGAAGGTGAGTTTTCTAGCACAGCCCAGTGTATTTATAGGTTCTCCTGGGGCATTCCCACATACACTGGAATAAAACAGGTCAATTATATGATGAGCAATATCAGCTCCTTTCACTTGCTAGATGGCAGGGAGAGAAACCTATTTTTTTGTTTATAATTTAAAGGGAAACAACACTATATTTGCCATCAGCTATATTGTTCGGTCCTAAATGGATGGGGTTTCCCAGCAACAGGATTACCTCAGGGTGTGAATCTTTCATAGTTTATTGTCAAACCTAAAGGGTGAGCAATGGCAGCAACCCAAAATAATGGATATAGAGGTATAGGAGATTAGATCATCCAAGACTCTGGATAATACTGCACTATGCAGTGATTTTATTGGCGGTGGTGTGTTTGCTTTGTTGGAAGAATCCCCACAAGTTCAGGCTGGAATAATATAGGAAGAGGTCTGTGGATTGTTGGGATTCTTAATGTCCTCTCTGTTCACATTTAAAAGTGTAGGTTGAAATATGAATAGGATATGCAACATCTCACAAGCATGCACATTTATGTGAATTACTCTGCAGTAGAGATAAGAGATAATAAACTGAGTAATTTTTTCACATGCTCTTTGTTCACATTGTTCAAATGTTTCATTAAATTGCACACCAGCGTGTTATGAGTACAAGATAATACATGTTCAAATACGTTCCTAGTTATGGTCCAAATAAATGACACGCTCCCTGGCCCCTAATAGCTGGTGATGGATTTGAGAGGAAAGAACAGGGACACACTGTAATCCTACTTTGCGAATCACTGGCACAGTCAATTCTTTTGTCACACCAGTTGAATTTGAGTATAATAGAATCTTTATTTATCGCCACACGACCAGGACTGGTGGAATTAGTTTCCATGACTTTCAAATGGGAAGATTTTTAGCAAATAAAAATTTGCCTAAATTTTGGTAAGTTCCTCACACTATTGTCTGGTTTCAAAAGACTTAGGAAAATAATGCACTTTGCATTTTTAGAGCTTGATAGTGTCAGTCTCCATTTTCTCTCCATTTATTGTATTTAGAAAAATACTTCTTTGTCTTCTGCAGAAGAAAGAAAGTCACATGGTTTGGGATCAACATGAGGTTAAATGACGAATGATTTTTCATTTTTGGATGAATTAACCCTTTAAATGAAAATGTGTTCCATTGTGAAAGAAAATGACTAGAATGGCCACTGTTTCCTTCAAAATAGCTAAAACTTGAAATGCTTGTTGCTGTTTTGTTCAGCATTTTGTCTCATTAGGATCATTCTCTGGCTTAAACTCTTAAATATCCCTGAGGGATGGCCTGAAATGCACTAATTGTGCCTCTGGCATGAAGGAAGCTGCATTTAGCGATGAAAAACACTGCTGAAAGTGGAAAAGCTTGGCAGATGCTGGAAAACCTGCCTGATATTTACAAATTATAGGATGTGTAGATGAGAAAAGATTTCCTTCTTTATCTTGTATGTCATAGTTCCAGCTGTCTCTGGCGTGATCTCATTCTTGAGGGTAAGATAGGAGAGCTCACTTGGCTTGCCTGGGCTAGTTAAAATGTGTGCCAATTTTCTCCTATTTTTTCTCTCATCATCATACTCTCTTTCCCTTTCTGGCCTATGAGGTTCCTCCCATGATCCTTCATTCCCTGTAATCAAGCTTGTTATGGTAGCATGCAATATCCACTCACCAGTAACAATGTAGCCTTGCTCATGGTCATCATAAACTGATTTAGCCCTAAACCGTATCAGCAAAGCTAAAATGTCATTCAGCACTGATCACATTTTTTCTCTCTTCATCTAAAGCTCACGTTTGCTTGTTTGGTGCACAGCTCTGGCTTACTCTGGCTTAGGCAAAGCTTTTTTTCCCCCCTCTCTTTCTTTTTTTAACATCTGCTTTGAAATTAATGGGCATGTTGGAAACTAGGTTAAATCTAGACTGACATCTTTTTCTTTTTTCCCTTTTTCTCTCCTCCATGCCCTTCCTCTTTCTTTTTTTTAAATGCACACCAGGGTAAGGGTGCTCTGATCAGGATTTTTGGGGCAGATTACCGATAACTGGAAGCAGTATTGGCCACTACCGATCACCAAAATAAATAATAGGCCAACTATTCTTAACAACAGTATTTTTGTGTATTTTAAGTAAAAAAATAAGAGATGAGAAAGTATCATGAATTGACAAGGTATAGCTTAGAGCTTAACAAATATAGCATTCCTGTGAAATAAAAAAAAAAACTCAACAGAGAGTAAACTAATGTAAAACAACACTGCATAGTCTTCACTGTATAAATTAAATATGGATTAATCCTACTATTTTTCACCTAGTGATGTAAGTCAATGAGGGAGAATTCGATTTGGATGTTATGTTTGAGCTTTTAGGGAGGAAGGAAAGAGATGCGCTAAAATCGCACAGCCCTAGTTTCTTGCTGTCACTGCAATGTCTTCGCTTGCTGCAAAGACGTTGCAAATGAATTGTCCTTTTCAGACAACTGGTAGAACTGTCAGACTGGTGAATGTAGTGAAGCAATTTTAGCTGCGCATAGAACAATTGTCCTGCAAATCTTATCGGCTCTTCTGATCAGCCTTTATAGAAACTACCGCTCAAACTATATAAAGCAATTATCGGCTGATAACGATCGGCGCCCAATCAATTGGAGCACCCTTATGCCAGGGTGCTGCTGGCTTTGTCCATCTAGTGACTGTCCCTGCTCATCGCAGATAAATTCATGCACCCCATCTCAAAGAACGACTGTCTTGGACTTAATCATGTGTCCCCAGTGTCATCGTAAGATCAACATGGATTAGCTTTATTAAACCTAGTTTGTTCATCTCATCTCACATTTTGAGTTAATGTGTTTTGCTACCATGTTGCATTTTTTTTTTTTTTCACAGGGTGGGGTGCCTATTTTAAGTAAGTCACTTTGGATGTAATATGTCTACTGTGGTCTCTCATTTCTATTGTAGGATCACAACTAAAGGATTTGCACTTCAGTTTAACATTGCGTCTCCAAAGAATTTACATCCCTACCATCACAGCCTTTAACATTAAAACATTCTCTTTTAGTCTGGCTGCTTGTCCTAATTGAGCTAAGGTGTTAGAAGAGCAAAACACTCCCCTCTCTGGCTCCAGGCTCTCTGTCTGGATCTGTATGTGTGGCTGCAGCTCTGATCCTCCTCACCAGCCCCTGGCTGGATCTGCTGCCTTCTGATGAAAGCACAAACGCATCCGGTGAGCAGCAGAAACCAAAGCGAGACTGTGATCCCTACTCTCCCCCACCTCCTGCCTTCCTCAAGTGAGATCAGTGATAGGTAGCGCCTTTTTGATCTTGCTAGCTCATGCTCCTCTCTACCATATCCCCCTGACAAAGCCTTCTCTCTCCTACTGGTTTTCTTTCCAGTGTCGATCACTTTCAGTTGCATGTGTGCTGTGCTCCAGACTCGTCACAGATTTGCTTGTCATTACTGAAGAATGTCAATTTATCGGGAGTTAATTAAATTACATTGTACCGTAATGAAAAAGGAGTGGAGGAGAGATGATGGGTTTTATTTTGGCATCTTTTTAGAAGAGATTGTTTGTTACACAGAGAGAAGATAAACCTGCAGCACTAAAAGGTGTCTCAGCCTATTGTGAAGACTTTCCCTTAGCTGCTGTTATTTCCTGCTGTTAAATCCAGTGGAGCCTGCTGCAAAAAAACCCCTCTTAAAACAAATTCCAATAGATGTGTAAACACAAAGTATGCCTTAAACAGGACATCGAGACCGTCTTTTGAAATAGTGAGGATAATATTTTTTTATTTAAATAAGCTGATCATTATACTACTACTTCTTAGAGGTGGGTATTGTTAAGGTTTTAACTGTATTACTACTCTTACCGATACTGCTTATCGATCCGGTACTTTTAACAATATTCTTATCGGCTTATCTTAAGAAACTAATTAAGAACATAATTAACATTGCTTTATATTCTGAAATGTAAAATAAATTTCTATAGCAAAAGAAACAGCAATGTTTGAAAAAAACAAAACAAATATAAAACATCTATTTGTAAATGGGCAAGTGTGCAGGCAATTTTCTCTTTGCCTTTTGTTGTTTGATTCACATTAATGGCGCAATTGTCAACAGGTTCATTAGACTGCTGCCACTTTAAAACCGAATGCAGATCTAATAATACACTTATTTTCTCCCAACTATTTACACCCATTTAAGACTGTTTAAGGCTGTGTTCATACTTGACGCCTTTTTTGACAAGAAAAAGTTGACGAGCGCTCTTTTAGTAAAAAAAAAAAGAAAAAGCTGGCAGCGTTTGGTTCCAAATAGCAGCCGAGGGCATCTTTTGTTGCTATAACAACAGCTGTAACAAGAGTGCTGTGTGGTGCAGAGATACAAAATGTAGAGAAAGAGAAAGTTGGCTTTTGAAGTTAACGGGAAGGAGAATGTCGGTTCACAACAACAACAACCCACAACAACTTACAATAATTTAGTCCAGGAGCTCCGGTTGGATGATGCACGGTTTGCTCCGACACTAGCACAATTAGTCGATCTACTGGCACCTTCTCCATTTTTCTTCTTGTTATGGAAACGAGTCAGGTCTTGCTACTCGCTTGTCATTGGTCAGCTGTCAAAAAGGCGCTTGACGTAGGGTGTTTTTATCAGAAAATTTTAACTTTTTCAACTTGAAAAGACGCTCTGAGCTGCAGAAAAAGACGTGAGCATTGGCATTTAAAACCGCGCTCACGACTTTTTTGAAAACACGGTTTACTCCATAGGATTATAATGTAAAACAGACGCTGCAGCTTCAAAAAATACGTCAAGTGTGAACAATGCCCTAAGTAAATACCTGGTCATTTTGATATGTTTTTGTGTGTATTTGATCATTTATATGTGCACATGAAGCCTAAAGTCAGAGCTGGCCCTCCCTATAAGCAAACTAAGCAGCTGCTTAGGGCCCCGTCGCCATTTTTACAGCGCACATTCTATTAGTTGCAGTTCTGGCGCCTCCGTCCCAATACTGTACAACTTAACATACATTCACATCACATGTTGACGCAGCAGTAGAGTTACACTCACTGCACTTATTCATAATCACAAAAGGTCATTTTTTGCATGTGCTTTAAAGCTTTACCGGTTAAACTTTTATTTTGCGTGCTATTTTGACGTGCGCTTTTTCTGAGCTTGTACACCCGACGTGCGCACACACGCAGGCCAAAAAGCGCCTGATAACTGGACTTTATTTTTCGCGTCTGATTGTGCTAATACTGTTGGTTATGTGTAAAGTAAAAGTACACAGTTGAGAGAAAATCAGATTTGTGTTCAGCACAAGAAATAAATTAATACAGGTTTGGAACAACATGAGAGTGAGTAAATAAATGACACTTTAAGACCTGCACCACGCAGGTCTTAAAGTGACCTTGTCCCTTGAAAGGGATAGTTCACCCCAAATTTTTGTCATTTATTTACTTACTCTCATGTTGTTCCAAACCTGTATTAATTTATTTCTTGTGCTGAACACAAAAGAAGATTTTTTTTTTTGGAAGAATGGGGTTAACCAGCAACTGTTGTTACATAACATAACATAACTTTTATGTTCAACAGAAGAAAGAAACTCATTTAAGTTTAATTAATTATTTTTGGCTGAACTATCCCTTTAATGTTAATAAATGTATTATTATTTTGTTACACGTCCATCTGATCTGTTCACTTCGTCATTATTTAAGTATTTAATTTAATATTGTCCGTTTTGTACATTTACATGTATTTTTTTTTTTATATAAGATAATGTTTATCTTAAGTTATTTGTAGTTGATTGTTTTGCGCTTTTGCTTGTTGCTAATTTTTTTTTTTTTTTTACCAAAAGCAATTAAAGTGGTTAACTTGTTTACCGTAAATGCATAGTCTGCTGGTTTATTTAGCTATTTCTTAGCACACCACATTAAGTATGCCACTTAATAGGCTACAGTAATATTTTTAATATTAAAGTGCAAATGCACACCTGACCACTCTTATGGGTTTGCTACTGGTACAATTAAAACCCATAAAAGGGTAAAATCATGCCAGGCAGACATTGGTATGATGTAAGCAACACAGCTACAACTAATAAAATTGATAATGGGTCTGTTAGATTTATAGAGTCAGAATAATCAAGCATTGACAATAGTCAATCATATTGGTGGCACTGAAAGGGCCCCCAAATAAAATTCTGCTTGGGGCCCCATAAAGGCTTGGACCGGCCCTGCCTAAAGTATAATTTGCTAATTTGCTCCATTTCAGAACACACACACAGAAAGCCGGCGTGAAGTTGGAAACAGCGTCTTTTGCGGATTGCGGATTGTGCGTTTAATACCTCTTTGTATCAAACACGTCCTGCAATTTAGCAACAGTAGCAACTGCATTTTACAACAATCACCAATTGTGCTGATTCTGACATTAAGTTTGGGTTTTAGGGAGAAATGACAGCGCACCGCTATGAAGGGAAGGAAGTTGGCTAGACAGAACGCAGCTAGTTTTTTTTTATCTTCTTTTTATAATCCTTAGAAGCCAAAATCTAAAATAAAATTAGATTAATATCACAGGCCTAAAGTGTTACCAGACGTTTGAATGTGTAGTTCTCAATGCCATCGTCACTAATTAAGCAAGGACTTTCGGTACCCATCTCTACTACTACTGCTACTACTACTACTAATAATAATAAATATAGCTGCGAGCAGCAATTAACGGGGACAAGCGCAAAGAAGCCAATAAGACATGCCAACATGGCTGGGAGTGTTAGACCAACTGCAACAATGAGCAAAATTGCATTTTAAGATGATTTTAGGCAAAATGGCTGAAAAATTATATATATAGTCACTAATAATATGATTTAATGGTTTATCACTTTTGACCAATAGGTGGTGCAGTTACAAAGTGGTGTGGTCAGAGTGAGGTGACAATGATACAGGCAAAGTTTGGTGTCATTATGTCAAAGCATTGCAGAGCTACAGCCTCACTTTTGAAATTCCCATTGACTCAAGTTATTTTGGCATCATGCATCAACTTCGAAGCTGCGGTATATAAAAACGGTTTTGCCTGTTGACACGAAATTAATAACTTTTTGCTGTCATGGTCTGAAGATGTTACAATTCGATTTTGGTGAAAATCCGAAAAATGGTCTAGGAGGAGTTCGAAAAAGTAGGTTTGTAAAGGAAATCAAAATTGCAAACAGGAAGTTTGGCCAAATATGGTAAAATTGGGATCTATGTTCTTGACATGACCCAAGGAATCTATTAAAATCAGTTTTATGACAGTAGTCAAATTTAATCAACAGTTATTAGCATTTTTGGAAAATTCATTATAACTTTTGTCCACAAGGTGGCGCTTCTCCGAAACTTTTTGAGTACTGTCAGGGCTTGGTGCCAAAGACACATGCCGAGTTTCGTGATGATACGCCAATGCGTTCGTAAAATATAGCACCTTTTGACAAAATTCGAAATGGTCGACGCCCAAAATGGTTGATATGGGAAAATTGGGTATGGTATGATGCTCGGCGTGATGCCCCGAATCTAAAGAGACCAGGTTTGTGATTTATTTTTTTTATTTTTTTGGCTAAAGCATTCTGAAGTTATAATTAAAAATATCCAATTTTTGTATCTCTGGAGCACTACATGGCACTGCGCCGAAATGCTGCACGCAGCCTCAGGTCATGGTTGGCATAACACACACCAAGTTTGGTTAGAATATGCTAAAGCGTTTCGGAGATATAGCCTGACTTTCATTTTTGTGGGCACTTTGTTGAATTCATTTGTGCGTTATTCGAGAACAGTTTAACTAATCATCTTGAATCTAATATCGTTTTGTCAGAAGATGATCTGGTTCAATTTTTGTGAAAATATTCGTGCTCGTGGAGCAACGGCCTAGGAGGAGTTCGAAAAAGTAGTTTTTTCGGAAAATTATGACGGAAAATGACGTTATAGGGTGCAATCAAATAATTTTGTTTCTAAACCATATGGTTCAAAAGTTATTAGCATAAACATGAGTGAAACTTTGGACAGGTGGTGGCGCTAGAGGGATTGAGTTAGAGACTTCAAATTTGTTATGGTGACAGATCAGACTGTCCTCTATGAGTGTGCCAAATTTCACAACTTTCCCGCAAGCGGTTCTAAGGGCTGCCAGACAGAATAATAATAATAAGAACGCTTACGATTTCAATAGGTGCTTGGCCCATAATAATTAGGGGTTCAAGCACTTAGTGCTGAAACCCTATTGTAATTGTTAATTTTCCCATGATGCAGCATTCTCCGTCTAAAGCCGTAAGTCGTAGAGATATATATAATATAAAATGAAGAAAGTGATACAGGTGAACAATTCCTGTAAAATTTTAAATAACATTTATCTCTCATCCAGAGATTCTTTGGACATTTTTCACATATGTGGTTCTCGTCTCTTGTTTTCCTTTTGTCTTACCTATAAACTAACTGATTGTCAGATTGTGTAGATGTTGTCTCGGGTGATTGAGTGATGACTTAGCTGGGGTGTGAAGATTATTATTTAAATGATGACATGCACAGAAGCCATGGAATCAACGGAGTGATTAAGAGGCCATTTTCTATGTTAATGACATTAGCTAGCTCTGAGATAATGGCAGCTAAGTGCTGAGAGCCAGCAGCTGCACCCAGAACCAGACATGAGCTGTCAAACACTGCTCACACTGCTCTGCTGAACTGCTGGATTTATTAGTGTAAAATAAAATAAAAAAACGACTCGCAGTTAGATTTGGTTCAGCATTTTTTTCTTTTTACAGTATATGTACTTGCATTACATTTCTTGGAATAAATGCAATAAAAAGCTTGCAATGCAAGTTATTGTGTGAAGAATTTTCTGCTCGGTTCCAAAAGCTAGTGAGCTGCCAACCTAGGCAGTATATTTAGGCATTTTTAGGTGCACGGACTATTATGCTTGGGAACTAAGAAAGAACCACTTTGTATTTACAGGGTCCCTTGTTTTATTTGATGAATTAGATTTCAGTACCAGCTCTTGAAGTATGACAATGTGTAGGTAGAAATACATATTACATGTTTTGATTTAATCAGTGGTCAGATTTTTTTGAGGAATTTATATTTAAAATATACAGATGAGACCTTGTATTGCATTGCATTTAATGCCTCTAAAATGTCTTTAAAGTCATACTTAAAAAAAAAAAAAAAAGGGTTTTAAATATATAATTTCCCCCAAAATAATTTTGTCTCAGATTACGAACTGTTTTAAGGTTTCATTTTTGGTAAGGATATTGCCAGATTAGGCAAAGACCACAAAGCAACTTGCTAGGTTTTAGACCAGAGTTATAGTTTTGTAAATATAGAATAAGGACTGCCTATTGTCTGTCATTGTCATCACAGATAACCCATATTTTTAGCTAACATCAACCTGGCATGCCTCCTCAAACCATTTCATGGTTGTAGAAGATTTTGCCACTGTAATTGGATTGGCTGTTTCTAAAGAGGCTTCTGTCG
Source organism: Rhinogobio ventralis (assembly GCA_039654625.1). Classification (NCBI taxonomy): domain Eukaryota; kingdom Metazoa; phylum Chordata; class Actinopteri; order Cypriniformes; family Gobionidae; genus Rhinogobio; species Rhinogobio ventralis. The sequence continues at coordinate 14,883,927 of CM077208.1, read as the reverse complement.
CTGATGGCTTAGATGCGGTGGAGTGATGCTTTCTCTTTATGCGTGCCCTTCGGTTATGCATTTTTAAGGCATGTATTAGGCAATGGACTGCACAGCAAGGGGAGTACAAGATGATATTTACAGAACACTTGCTCTGTTAAAACATTTGGCTGTGCTACTTTGTATAATTATTTAAAATGAGTGTGTCCAATGATAATGTCACTTTGCATTTGTATAAACAGAAGCACCTGTTTCTCAAGTAAACAACACAAGAAAGGCAGCCCAGCTTCTCAGGATGCATCTGAGATGTCTTCTGGAAGAACAATAAGAACATAAAGCAGGGTCTAAATCACAGATATGAGGAACCACTCCCGAAAGAGAGAAATGGTCTGCAGAAAATGGATGCAGCCCCCAGTTCCCCTCCCTGGCATCATAAATAACCTCACCATTGATCGGCTGTAGTCTGTGATTCTCCACAGCCGTTCTTTCCACATTCATCAGCCCTGCGTCTGATGTGTTTGCCGGCTACTTAATCCACCGATTACTCAGTTGGCCTTTGCCCAGTGTCTACAACTCTACTTCTGTGTGATTTGCTGGGTGCCCAGAATAAAGCATGTTATGGTGCTCATCTGTAATAAATCTAAAGTTATTCAAAAATGAACAGCCCTGAAGTCATACAGGATCTCCAATTTAGGGATCAAATTAAACTTCAAGAATGTCATGCTCCAAAAGAACAAAAGTGCTGAATGTGGAATAAAAAAAAGAGTTGAGATCCTCTGGCAAGACAGTTTCATCCTAGTTTTACAGTCTCTGAGGATGATCAGTGTATTTCTACAGTGTGAGAATTGAACTGATTTGAAGGGACTACTTAGGCAGCAAAATGTGTAGCCTGGCAACAACATGAGTATATAAGAAAACAAACAGAAACAGCAGTATAACACTTTCTCTGGTGCTTCAGCATACATTTTTTTATAAATGTTCAAGAGACTAAAAAGAAAAGATTTATGATTCTGGAATTTGGGAGCAAAGTTTAACAGAAATGGGTAATCAGGTCAGATGGTGATAATAAAAGATTTTGACTTCCTTTTGTTTTTGTCACCCCGTCTTCCACCAGATCAGACCGTCGGGCATCTATTCATTTTCTTGACTCAGTTGAAGTGAATTTGGACAGATGAATCCAGATAGTGCTCTGGGGTACTGAAGAGCTCCCATTGTCTTCACACAGTGCTGTACCAAGGCTTGACAGTAGACATGTTGATGCACTGTTCCCTTTATCTGGCCAGGTTGAGGCCATTTGTTTTGTGACTGCTTTTGAATTTAAAGGGCTTGCCATTTTCCATTATCTGTGAGAGTCTAGTCTTTGTTTCTCAGTGGATGAATCTTCTGTTTCAGATGGAAGTGGATCTTTTCATGACGAGGGACATGCCTCCCTTTGGTCTGGTTCTTGGCTTTTTTTTTCTTGATTGACATTAGTTTTTCACAATTTTCACAATTTGAAATAAATATTTGATATTTGTGTAATGATTCTTTCATCTCACGATTCGATACATATCTCTATACTGAACTCCAAGACATATGGTAAAAGGTTAACAAAAAATGTACTGTACTGTTGAATAGGCTTAGACTTGGTAACCCAATGCACAGGACAGGTCCAGAATAAAAATATGCTTGATTCTAAAGCTGAAAATACAGAATTATTTTAGACGAATATGCTTGCACTCTGTCACTGACTAGATCTATTTAATATAATGTAGGCCACTTTTTACTGGTAACATAAGACATTTGGTATTATCAGGACCCACAAACATTCCCCTATTGCATTATTATACATTATATTCAACATTACATATAGTAGTTTAATGTAGTGCTCACACTAAAAATATTTTGTAATAGTTTTTTATTTTTATATACACTCACCTAAAGGATTATTAGGAACACCATACTAATACTGTGTTTGACCCCCTTTCGCCTTCAGAACTGCCTTAATTCTACGTAGCATTAATTCAACAAGGTGCTGAAAGCATTCTTTAGAAATGTTGGCCCATATTGATAGGATAGCATCTTGCAGTTGATGGAGATTTGTGGGATGCACATCCAGGGCACAAAGCTCCCGTTCCACCACATCCCAAAGATGCTCTATTGGGTTGAGATCTGGTGACTGTGGGGGCCATTTTAGTACAGTGAACTCATTGTCATGTTCAAGAAACCAATTTGAAATGATTCGAGCTTTGTGACATGGTGCATTATCCTGCTGGAAGTAGCCAATTGAGGATGGGTACATGGTGGTCATAAAGGGATGGACATGGTCAGAAACAATGCTCAGGTAGGCCGTGGCATTTAAACGATGCCCAATTGGCACTAAGGGGCCTAAAGTGTGCCAAGAAAACATCCCCCACACCATTACACCACCACCACCAGCCTGCACAGTGGTAACAAGGCATGATGGATCCATGTTCTCATTCTGTTTACGCCAAATTCTGACTCTACCATCTGAATGTCTCAACAGAAATCGAGACTCATCAGACCAGGCAACATTTTTCCAGTCTTCAACTGTCCAATTTTGGTGAGCTCGTGCAAACTGTAGCCTCTTTTTCCTATTTGTAGTGGAGATGAGTGGTACCAGGTGGGGTCTTCTGCTGTTGTAGCCCATCCGCCTCAAGGTTGTGCGTGTTGTGGCTTCACAAATGCTTTGCTGCATACCTCGGTTGTAACGAGTGGTTATTTCAGTCAAAGTTGCTCTTCTATCAGCTTGAATCAGTCGGCCCATTCTCCTCTGACCTCTAGCATCAACAAGGCATTTTCGCCCACAGGACTGCCACATACTGGATGTTTTTCCTTTTTCACACCATTCTTTGTAAACTCTAGGAATGGTTGTGCGTGAAAATCCCAGTAACTGAGCAGATTGTGAAATACTCAGACCGGCCCGTCTGGCACCAACAACCACGCCACGCTCAAAATTGCTTAAATCACCTTTCTTTCCCATTCTGACATTCAGTTTGGAGTTCAGGAGATTGTCTTGACCAGGACCACACCCCTAAATGCATTGAAGCAACTGCCATGTGATTGGTTGATTAGATAATTGCATTAATGAGAAATTGAACAGGTGTTCCTAATAATCCTTTAGGTGAGTGTATGTGTGTGTGTGTGTGTGTGTGTGTGTGTGTGTGTGTGTGTATATTTATTTATTTATTTATTTAAAGACAACTACAGTTTTCTGCATTCTTATTTGTCTTTTATACAGGCAAATGGAGTTCCTATGAGGTATACTTTATTTGATTCGATCATGACTTAGAGGGGTTTCTGTGATAAAGTGGGCCTTTTGGATAATCCTATCAGATTAGCATTTGCATACCAGCATACATTATTCATTTAGTGTCTGCCTCTCCAATTAGTTGAAGTCAGGTTTTTCTCCAGAGAGGTTTCAACATCTGTGCGACCCCGGAAATTCTGCAGAAGATTAGAGCTGTGTTTACTGTTTTTGCCTTTCATTCTCCCTCACTCTGTCTTGACCTGTCCTGGACGCCATGCTCTAGTGGGAGCTTCCTCTCTGTGAGCGAGATAAAGGATCAGAGCGCTGACAAAATGCCACTGTCATGCCTGTCAATGAGGGCTGCACCCTCTCACTTCCCCACTCGGCTCAGTATTGACCCTTTGCCAGGTTCTTTTTGAAGGTATTTTTCCAAACGGTGGCCTCATAACTGGATTCTTTGCACTTATCATCCTAGCCTGGGCTCAGTGCCATCTGTTGAAAACCGTTTGTCCATTTATGTGGTTTGTTGTTTGCTTGTTCTTTGCATGCAGTAGATACAACAGATTCTCTGATGGCTGCCTGACTACGTCTCGCCACAGTCTAGACTCGATGCTTCACCCACTGACTCGCTGTCTGATTCTGTGCTTGCCTTCTTCTTGACTGACTGTCTTTTTGAGTCCCTGCTTCAAGGCTTACTTGACAGATTGTTTGAATCTTTGACTTCAGTCATGTTTTTGAAGTGAATCATTGGCTGGATTGATCTGTGCTCCTCGTGCCCCTATGGGGAGCGATACTCCCTTGCCCCGGTCTCACTTTTATCTACGGAGCCCGGGAAAAAATGAAAGTATTAGAATATAAAAAAATAAATAGTTGGACAAGATTATGATCAGGGCTGGGTAAAAAATATAGATTTCTCGATTTTAATCTATTCTCATTTTTACGAACCGATTCTTAAATCCTAAAAATCGATTAGTCATCCTGTTTTCAGTTGACGAATAACGGAACATTGTAGCGCTCCTCACATCCAATAAATCGCTGTAATCTTTGTGCTTTGTTACTATTGATATGAAACATAGTCTTAGTTTTTAAATTACGTCCATTTTATTACGAAATTCAAAAACATAGATAATGTTTTGGCACTGTGGCGTAAGATTGCTCTGGTGCAGCTCAGCTCGAGAAGTGGCAACACGGAGCGCACGTGAACTGATCTTCTCTTCCGCCTTAATACCAGTTACAGCGCAAAATAAACCTGAATGAGCATCTGTAAGTGTGTTAAAAGATTAAAACTTACCAAAATCCGTATCATGTCACATGGAATCGCTCTCAACCGTGGAAAGACGTCAGTAAAACAGCTTGTAACGTCACATTTACCTCAGAAAAACCATATCCAGTGTCCATAAACTCGTTAGTCAGCTAGAAAAAATAACTCTACAGGGAGTGCAGAATTATTAGGCAAGTTGTATTTTTGAGGATTAATTTTATTATTGAACAACAACCATGTTCTCAATGAACACAAAAAACTCATTAATATCAAAGCTGAATATTTTTGTATCAATATTTTAAGTAGTTTTTAGTTTTAGCTATTTTAGGGGGATATCTGTGCGTGCAGGTGACTATTACTGTGCATAATTATTAGGCAACTTAACAAAAAACAAATTTATACCCATTTCAATTATTTATTTTTACCAGTGAAACCAATATAACATCTCAACATTCACAAATATACATTTCTGACATTCAAAAACCAAACAAAAACAAATCAGTGACCAATATAGCCACCTTTCTTTGCAAGGACACTCAAAAGCCTGCCATCCATGGATTCTGTCAGTGTTTTGATCTGTTTACCATCAACATTGCGTGCAGCAGCAACCACAGCCTCCCAGACACTGTTCAGAGAGGTGTACTGTTTTCCCTCCTTGTAAATCGCACATTTGATGATGGACCACAGGTTCTCAATGGGGTTCAGATCAGGTGAACAAGGAGGCCATATCATTAGATTTTCTTCTTTTATACCCTTTCTTGCCAGCCACGCTGTGGAGTACTTGGACGCGTGTGATGGAGCATTGTCCTGCATGAAAATCATGTTTTTCTTGAAGGATGCAGACTTCTTCCTGTACCACTGCCTGAAGAAGGTGTCTTCCAGAAACTGGCAGTAGGACTGGGAGTTGAGCTTGACTCCATCCTCAACCCGAAAAGGCCCCACAAGCTCATCTTTGATGATACCAGCCCAAACCAGTACTCCACCTCCACCTTGCTGGCGTCTGAGTCGGACTGGAGCTCTCTGCCCTTTACCAATCCAGCCACGGGCCCATCCATCTGGCCCATCAAGACTCACTCTCATTTCATCAGTCCATAAAACCTTAGAAAAATCAGTCTTGAGATATTTCTTGGCCCAGTCTTGACGTTTCAGCTTGTGTGTCTTGTTCAGTGGTGGTCGACTTTCTGCCTTTCTTACCTTGGCCATGTCTCTGAGTATTGCACACCTTGTGCTTTTGGGCACTCCAGTGATGTTGCAGCTCTGAAATATGGCCAAACTGGTGGCAAGTGGCATCTTGGCAGCTGCACGCTTGACTTTTCTCAGTTCACGGCAGTTATTTTGCGCCTTGGTTTTTCCACACGCTTCTTGCGACCCTGTTGACTATTTTGAATGAAACGCTTGATTGTTCGATGATCACGCTTCAGAAGCTTGGCTATTTTAAGACTGCTGCATCCCTCTGCAATATCTCACTATTTTTGACTTTTCTGAGCCTGTCAAGTCCTTCTTTTGACCCATTTTGCCAAAGGAAAGGAAGTTGCCTAATAATTATGCACACCTGATATAGGGTGTTGATGTCATTAGACCACACCCCTTCTCATTACAGAGATGCACATCACCTAATATGCTTAATTGGTAGTAGGCTTTCCAGCCTATACAGCTTGGAGTAAGACAACATGCATAACGAGGATGATGTGGTCAAAATACTCATTTGCCTAATAATTCTGCACTCCCTGTAGAGAGGAGCATTTTGCTAAATATATGCATCATATTACATATTCATTATAATTTGTAATGTTCTTCGATATTTAATGCATGTATGAATAAATCTGGCAAGTTTTTATGACAGCCACCATTTAAATGTTTATATTTAAAAAAAAAAATGAATTGGAGTAAAAAGTGTATGTAAGTTAATATTATAACTTTATTATTATTAAAAAAACATAATTGAGTGTAATTTGAGTGTTTGAATACAAATACTTTTTACCTTCAATATTATAGTAGACTAATGTAGCCTAGTAGGCTACAACTGACTCCCATACAGCATTAGTTAAGATTTGTTTTCCTTGAGAAAATTTGCTATGTATTGTACCTGGTATATATCCAAAATAATCAATATTGAATCGAATCGAAACTAAATCGAAATCGAATTGTGAAATTTGTGTCAATAATAGCCAGCCCTAATTATGATGCACATAGTTCTTAATAAATCATTGTCTATTTTACCTAATCCCCAAATTATAGCCTAGAATTTAAGTGTTGGTAGACTTGAGGCTAGATTTACTAACAGCTTGCGCCAGCTCAAACCCTCTTTTGGCTTTAAAAAACTACTGTCAGGATTTACTAAAGACACTCGCTGAAAAGGCGTGGTCAATTATTTTTGCGGCTGACCTTATTGCATATGCAATAGAATAGAAGACATATCCTAGAAGGGTGGTGCACCTCTGGCGGAAAGGGTAATTTATTATTCCCTGTGTGTATATCTGTTCCTGAGTGATGCGAGTGTTGGGAATGACAGCTCTTTGTAACCTGGTTTCTTCCTGGTTTCTAGCTGTTTATCCATGTCTGCTTCTCTTCATAACCGTCTTTCCTTCTCCTATTTGGTCTTCATTGAAAAAGGCAAAATTTTGAGTGCTTGTGCTGAATAAGACAGGTGGTGCTCTGATCTTTCCATGTAGTCATCACTAAAATCTTAATGCAAAGAGAGCAACAGCCACATAAACATAGCCTGGGGTTGAGGGGCGCACTCTGAGCAACAGATTTGCTCAAACCCCCGCTATGACACCGCACAGCCAAAAGTGATACCTTTCCAGTAAGCAATCAGGAGACTAAAGGGAGGTGTGATTAGCATGAAGAAACAGTAGCTTATTTATTTGAGCTGAATGTAGCTAAACAGGGTGAAAAAATGCATACCTCTAGTACTTCAGAGTATGTTTTTAATGCTTAGTGGGTTCAGAACAAACTAAACTTCTGGGTTCGAAGAGAGAAAAAAGGTTGAGAAAGAAGTTACTGAAGCATCTATTTTAAGAGAACACTGTCTGCTCCAAAATCAGGTTACTGCCAGAATGTCTAGTATTGAGGACATATTCAGTATAATCTGAGAATTCAAAATGAGAACAATAAATTACCCACTTTTTTTGTTTGTATGCTATTTTAGTGGTGCTTGCTAAGGCCAGGTGATTATATATTTTTTTTTTTTTTGTGATGTTTCTGTGTTTTGATGGAAAATATTAATTGAATTTAGTAAACATTTTGTCACCTCATATTCATAATTTTTTTCCTACAAATTTTAATCTACAAAAATAACAATTTAGTTAACTGAACTGCAAAATAAAAAAAAATATTTTATTACTTACAGCTCTCATTAAAGGGATAGTTCACCCAAAAATGAAAATTAGTTCATGATTTACTCACCCTCAAGTCATCCTAGGGTGTATATGACATTCTTCTTTCCGACGAATAAAATCTGAGTTATATTAAAAAAAAGTCCTGGCTCTTCCAAGCAATAAAGGCCTTCTGAAGCGAAGTGGCGCATTTATGTAAGAAAAATATCTATATTTAAAACTTTATAGACTAAAATAACTAGCTTCCAGCGGTCAGCGGTACGCAGGTCGACTTATGGCAAAAGAGTAACCCCTGACGCGATGTATAGGAGCATCGCAAACTTTGACGCCTCGCGGTTAGTGCTGGGCAAAAAACTCAAGCCCCTCTTCTCTTATATCGAAATTCTCTGCCATTTCTCTTTAAAAATTCTCATTTTAGACTTCTAATTCATGACCGGTGATTTGTTTTGCTCTATCCTCTGCGCTTCTGCGTTCGTCAATACGCATGCATCAAGGGTTCAAGGGTCAAGGGTTACTCTTTCACCGTAAGTCGACTTGTGTACTGCTGACCGCTGGAAGTTAGTTATTTTAGTTTATAAAGTTTTAAATATGGATATTTTTCTTACACAAACGCGCCACTTTGCTTCAGAAGGCCTGTGTGGAGCAGTTATATGATGGATAGATGCACTTTTATGGACTTCAAAAACGAACCTACAAGTCACTGCCATTATAAAGCTTGGAAGAGCCAGAACTTTATTAATATAACTTCGATTTTATTCGTCTGAATGAAGAATGTCATATACACCTAGGATGACTTGAGGGTGAGTAAATCATGGGCTAATTTTCATTTTTGAGACTGGACTGGTTTTAAAAGTGGCATCATGGCTGTAAGAATTTCATCCAGCTTGTGTTCTAAGGGTGGTTATCTCCATTGTACTGGCTTTAATGTGACAAATAGACCTCCGTTGTCCCACTTTACAAAAGAAACAGAGCTGCTAGTGGTGCGTTCACAATAGGGGTTGTGATTCCTGCTGAATAATAGCTTGCAATATCTCTGGTTTACAGCCCCCTTCATTCCTGAATCATTACTAGTATGGAACACAACGCACTATTCGCCTTAAGTGTGTTGCGAACACAGCTACCAGTATTTGTGGAGTTTATTTCCACCGCTGTCTCCATAGAAATGTGAACCCATGCACATAATTGAATTATATCTGCATGAATTAAACATGATACATGATTCATTGACATTTGGTGGGTAGAAATAAACAATGACAAAGTTATTATTGTTTTGTCCCTGTTTGTTTGGTTGTATTGGTTTCATTCCGCTCAAGTCAATTATATTAGACAAATTCTCATTACAAGGAACATTTATGCATGAATTCTCTGAAACAAATAAGGAGCAGAAGCCAACACTGTGTCATACTGGCATCAGTGTTACGAACGGTAATAATTGTTCAATGAGAGAAGGATCCAGTCTGCTTTAGAGATCCTAAGGACAGAAGGGATGTTAGATTCATAGGCTGGTTAGTGAACAGCGACCGGGTAGATCATGCCAGAGGCAATCCGTCAGAGGCTCGTAGGCTTATCTGAACCAAGCCTGGGCCTGGGGATCCAAATCCGTGTGCGATAACTGTTTGCTTAATCACTGGTACAGGAAGAAGGAAATGAGCTGACTGTCAATAGGCTCCAGGAAATTAAATATGCTCCACACACTGCAGAAATGAGAGGGTGTCAGAGTTCTTCATGCCTGTGAAGTGACACTGTTTTAATGCTGTTAAATATGGAAATATTCCCATAGGTTTGCAATTTGCAGAAAGACTTTTCCTTTTTCTTTTAGAAATGTTTCAGTTGTTTATTCCTTTTTTTACAGTCAGGTTGAAAACATAATCTTAATAAAACAATCTGACGTTCTTTATTTGACTCCCTCTTTTCCAGTTTCTGTGTCTGAAGAACATCCGAACATTCCTGAAAGTGTGCCATGATAAGTTCGGCCTGAGGAACAGCGAGCTGTTTGATCCCTTCGATCTGTTTGACGTGAGGGACTTTGGGAAGGTGAGAAACTGGTTTTGCTGAGCATGCAGGCTGTCTGGGACTATTAATCATTTTACACCATCATGTCTCCACAGCTGAATGACAGTAATGTTTTGTGCACTTTTATGAGAGATTATCCCAAAAGTGGGGCTATTGTGCATCAGCTTTGTTCCACTCTCTTACACACAATCCATTAATGCCGGGGATAATATAAAAGTGTGTGCAATGCTTAATCGGCCCTGTGTGTATTTCTTCCCCCTAGTCTTATCTCCTACACTGTGCATTTGAATATTCACATGCACATTTGATCACACACCTCGGGGTCACAAGTGTTCCAGTGTGTGCCAGTGCATATCTGTGTTGCGACCCATATGGTTTGTGTGTGTTTATGCATGTTACCAAGGATTTTAACAGTACTTGTTTGATGTGACTGATGATTTTGGTGATTCAGTGGTGAGTTAGAAGGATCTGGTAACTATTCACAAATCATAATACCTTCTAGCCCAGTTTTGCAGCCCGTTGGGAATCTCTGGACCTCAGTTTGAAAACCCCCTTTGAAGCAGGCAAATGTGGATCAATGAAAATTTCAGGCAGGCTTCACCCATTATGGTTTTTGTTATATTCCTGCTCAATTTCAAGCTGTCCCAGCTATTTCCACATCCTTAAAAGGCATCTTACACATGTCAAATGCTGTCAGAGCTAAGCGCCCTTATGCTGACTTTGCTCTGACGGTCATCCAAGTATTGGAGAAAATGTGATTTCCTTAAGAACAACTGAACCCTGATCCTTATATCACTATGGCAGTTTAGTCAATTCACTGACCTCCATGATAGAAGCTCATTGTTAATTCTGTGTCTTCATGCTAAGTCAGCTTGATGTCTACTGTTTATATTGGATATGGGTTCTTCTTCATTATTAGTATGATTTCAATATTGAATACTGTATAGAATATTAGTGGAAAAAGTCCTGTGAAAGCGAATTACTAAAAGTAAAGAGAGGGCAACCCTCTTAATATTGATCATTTGAGTTGTATGAATTGATTGGACTTCATGGAGTATTTACAAGTGCAAAGCACTTATTCGACCATTGAAACGTTTGGTTCCGGTTAACTACAGCTCAGCAAGCGTGTCTGGACATTTCCAGTGTGTGCGGTCAGAAAAGAAAGGAACGACAAGACAGAGAGAGCGTTTTGAAGTCTCAAAGGAAGGGGCGTAGACAGCGAGATTAAGCCTTTGCCAGACTGTGAGCTTTAATGGATAATGTGGAAAACGGTGAGTGAGAGTCAATGAGTGCACGGAAAACAATATTAAAACCCTCGAGCAGTCGGAATCAATCACACACACCCTCCACATGTCAATGTGTAAATTGCGTTTGCGTCGACTCGAAGGTGACGGGCTTGTCCCGTCATTGATTCTCCATTAAGGGCAAGCAGCGCATTATAATATATTGAAGTAGACAGCTCGATGTCATTGCGCCATACATGCAAATCGTCCACCTCCATTTAAATGAAGAGAGATGGATGCTTCTCAAGCTTTAGAGCTGAAGGATAGAAAGCATTTTTAATCTTTCAATAGCACATACATTGTTGAACTTTCACCTCGGGCATTAATATATCTCCCTGTCCTGTCAAGCTCTGGGTGTCTTTAATTGGAGTGTAGAGTCTCAGTCCTTTGTGTCCTTGCAGTTGGTGGGACGTGTCTGTGGCCTTTTAAGGGATGGCAATTAGTGGTCGACCGATATTGATTTTTTTTTTTTGATTGCCGATATATAGCCAATATATTTATTTTACTTAATATTTAATACATTTAGGAATAAATAATTTGAATAATTAGATAGCTAATTAGATAATTAGATAGAATAATTAGACTTCTTAATTATGTAATCCTATTGTGGTATTTTCACTAATAAAGACATTCTTAAAAAAATATGAATAAAAAGGCAGTAAACCCTCAGATGGGGTGGGTCCTGACCCCCCCAAAAAATCTCTCTGTTTAGTGTGAATATTTCGTCTCCCCATGCTCTCTATTCATCAACACGTCATTAATTTTTCCTGGGTGGAGCAGCTAAGGAGACACCTGTCCCTCCTGATGCTTTAGGTAATTGCCTCACATCCCTTTCTCCATCTCATTGCTTTTAGGCCTTTTAAACAGATGGCTCACCCCCACATCTCTTGCTAAACTTGCCAGAGCGCTCCTGTCAGCGCTGATGTTTCATGCCCTCCTCTATCCTAACAGCCCATGGGACGCATCCTTACGACAATCACAGATGGACCCAGATTCTTCTTAACGTTCTATATTCATCATTACTCATAAACGCAAAGCTCTTTGGGGTTCACTTTTGGTTTAATATGGCATTCAAACCGAACTGCTTCTGTCTTTCCCTCCCTAATTGGATCTGAATATGCAGTTGTTATCTAAATGAACACCACAATCATTTTGGTTCACATCTTTGTGGCAATTAGCATGATGACACTCCACCTGTACGCAGCCTATTTATAGCTTTGTGATTTTGTAGTGTGAATCAGACAGGTTCAAGATGGTTTTGATTATTTGGCACTAGATCATACTCAATTGACCTGCTGCAGGCCAGTTCTGACATGGCTGTTCTACAAAATCTTATTGTTTAGTGTTGTCATAATTATACCTCTTCTTTATTCAAAGACAGAACGACCTCCCAATGGGCTCATGTGGGCGTGCTTTAAATTAGCATCTGGGGGCAGGATCAGTAAAATAGCTTCTTGATTGACACCACTTGGGGCCCTTTGGAGACCTCTGTGAGTCAAATCTTTTTTTCCATAAGATTAAATAAGAACAAAGGGTGGGACTTTTTTTGCACAGATTCAGTGACTTTTTTTTGACGGTAGTTTTTTGTGGTCTGTAAAAGAAAAGAAAATTTTTGTTAACGTCACTAGAATTGATCATATCTTAGTGCTGTCAAATCGATAAATCGCGATTAATCACATCCAAAATTAATGTTTGTGATTACGTAATATATGTATCTACTGTGTATAACTATTATGTATATATATATATATATAAATACACACACATGCATGTATATTTTGATAAAAAATTTATATTTATAATATAAATGATATAAATATATACACAGTATATACATGCAAATTTTTCTTAAATCTATACATGTATGTGTGTGTATTGAAATGTACATAATACTTTTACACAGTAGACACATATATGATGTAAACACAAACTTTAAATTTGGATGTGATTAATCGATTTGACAGTCCTACGATCATGTTTAATTATATTCAATAAACAGACAGAATAACATCATATTAATTTAAAGAATATTTGTATGTAATCATTTTGTTATTTTTGTTTAATATTACAAAGCACATGACCTTTATTTGACCTGCAATAAAACTACAATTATTTTATTATATAAAATATCAGCATTTAAGGCTAAAAATGTGATTTAATACTTTTTTTGTGCAGAACATTTATTATGAATTATTTGTTGACTACCCCTCCCTTTTTCTGTCTATTCTTACTGCAGGTTTCCTCTTTTGTTTCTCAGTATTGTGCTAAAACAGTCTACCATACAAATGCTTTTCTTTTGAATGCACAATTACAATTTAGTGTCCTATTGTGCTTGTTCTCTCCATGTGCATCATTTTTCTCCTCTCCTCTCCTCTCCTCTCCTCTCCTCTCCTCTCCTCTCCTCTCCTCTCCTCTCCTCTCCTCTCCTCTCCTCTCCTCTCCTCTCCTCTCCTCTCCTCTCCTCTCCTCTCCTCTCCTCTCCTCTCCTCTCCTCTCCTCTCCTCTCCTCTCCTCTTAAACGTTGTCTCAAAAATAGCTAGTTGCCAGGCACTCTGTGCTGCAGCAGAGTGCTGCTCAAATACCTGTAACACCCTGCTTTGAAAAAGTTGCTAAAGAACAATGGTGACATTAAAGAATAGAGTCTCTGTAAAGGTTATTGCAGTGGTTTAAATTGCAATTCAACTGCACTGACACATTTGAGAGTTGCCTGAGGTTATGTCAGGCTGGCTTGCTTTTATTTTTCATCAGTGGTGAGGTCAGTGCCCCTTTGACCTGAAGAAGTGTGATACATATCGAACAAAAAAAAAAACATCTGCTAAAGTGCATGTCTCTTGATGTTAAATGACTAGAAAAGTATAAGGAGGTTGTTTTTGTTGCTAGCTAAGAACATGATTCCTTTGCATTCATTTGATATATTTAAACAGTGAAAATGTTGTCTCTTTAGACAAACTGCTTCAACTTAGTTTGGGATTAGCCCTAAGTACCATCAGTAGCAAATTACTTTATCGGAAATAAATCTGGTTCTGAAAGTTCCATCTCCAAAGGCATCCTGTTGTGAATTAAATGATATTGAGACAATAAAATTTATAGGCTACGTTTGCCATTGTTGTGGGAAGCCATTCCGCCCAACTCAGATCATTAAAGTAAATGTTCATGAATGCAAGGAGCTCTCCTCCTCAACCAAGTGACATGTGCCTCTGTATCCCTGTCACATGCCTTTCCCCAGTGACTCCTGTCCATCAGGAGCAAGGCTGCATGTTTTAACATAAAGCTGCTAACACAATCAATTATTCATTCAAAATGCCTCACTCTTGATGATAATTCTCCTGCTATGAATAATTGAAGGGAAGTACCTGCTTTACTTTGGACCTTCCCCTTGCCTCTCTCTCCCTCAAAATGCCTCATTAGCTCTTACCTCATTATTGAGGTACCTGCTGAAACAGGTGGTTTTCAGCCGTGATTCGTCTACTGACAGCCGTACTAATCGACTGTGGTATTCTCTTGTTCTCTCTTATAACAATTAACATTCCCATCGTAAGTTTATCAAAGATGTATCTCAGAATATCCCATTAATCGTTAAAAGATTGCAATCTCGATTCAAACACCCACACAATCTTATTCTTAAATGACAGCGATTTGCCTGTGTCAATTAAACCTGGCTTTCACAAGTACGATCACAGCGGAACAGTCAAATCTGCATTGCCGCTGCTGCTAATCCAGAGAAAGCAATGAAACTGCTTCACAAACAGTCTTTTCAACCACACAGTATCATATTTCTGTCTTACAATAATTCTAATGATCACGAAGTACTGGGATAAATGTTTATAGTTGGGATATAAACTCTGATGTCTATGGTAGTGATCAAAACACTGTATATACATACACTGATCAGGCATAACATTATGACAGGTGAAGTGAATAACACTTAATTATCCCTTCATCACGGCACCTGCTAGTGGGTGGGATATATTAGGCAGCAAGTGATAATTTTGTCCTCAAAGTTGATGTGTTAAAAGAAGCAGGAAAAATGGACAAGCGTAAGGATTTGAGCGAGTTTGACAAGGGCCAAATTGTGATGGCTAGACAACTACTGGGTCAGAACATCTCCAAAACTGCAGCTCTTGTGGGGTGTTTCCGGTATGCAGTGGTCAGTATCTTTCAAAAACGGTCCAAGGAAGGAAACAGTGGTGAACAGGCGACAGGGTCATGGGCGGCCAAGTCTCATTGATGCACGTGGGGAGTGAAGGCTGGCCTGTGTGGTCCGATCAAACAGACGAGCTACTGTAGCTCAAATTGCTCAAGAAGTTAATACTGGTTCTGATAGAAAGGTGTCAGAATACACAGGGAATCGCAGTTTGTTGCGTATGTGGCTGCATAGCTGCAGACCAGTCAGGGTGCCCATGCTGACCCCTGTTCACCACCCAAAGCAGCAACAGTGAAAGTTGAGCTTCAGACATGAGCTTCAGAACTGGACCACGGAGCAATGGAAGAAGGTGGCCTGGTCTGGGGAATCACGTTTTCATTTACATCCCGTGGATGGCCGGGTGCATGTGCGTTGCTTACCTGGGGAACACATGGCACCAGGATGCACTATGAGAAGAAGGCAAGCCGGCGTAGGCAGTGTGATGCTTTGGGCAATGTTCTGCTGGGAAAGCTCGGTTCCTGCCATGCATGTGGATGTTACTTTGACACGTACCACCTACCTAAGCATTGTTGCAGACCATGTACACTCTTTCATGGAAACGGTATTCCCTGGTGGCTGTGGCCTCTTTCAGCAGGATAATGCGCCCTGCCACAAATCAAAAATGGTTCAGGAATGGTTTGAGGAGCACAACAATGAGTTTGAGGTGTTGACTTGGCTTCCAAATTCCCCAGATCTCAATCCAATCGATCATCCGTGGGATGTGCTGAACAAACAAGTCTGATCCATGGAGGCCCCAACTCTGCTACAACTCACACCTTCAGGGGGTCCATGCCTCGATGGTCATAATGTTATGCCTAATTGGTGTATATACACAGTACCTGTCGAAAGTTTGGAAACATTTTATATATTGTTTGTATTATCTTTTACCTTTAATTTTTAATCCATATTCTTTTAAAAATATATATTTTTGATTAATATTGCTTAATATTTGCTATATTTTTAAATTGAGGATTGTTGAAGAGAGAGGAACACAATCAGGAACTGTTCCAAGTCACACTTGTAAACTTGCAATGTCATAGAGCATGTGCACTTGGCCCATTTGTGCACATGCTCTTTTTCTTTTTCTCTCCAGTAAAGTCAGAACTATCCCTACTACATCTTTTTTTTTTTTTTTTTACTGCTAGCTATTATGTCAACAATAAGTACAACATCCAGTTTTAGTCAGCACCTGAGCTGCACACATGTAATAAGCTCCGCTGTGTTTCCAGCACAAAAGCAAAACGGGAGCAATATTTCATAAATCTGCCGAGACTGTTTTTCCAGAATCAGCTCTTTGTTTTTCTGGTGATCTTGTTCTCTGACAGGTGATGACAGGCAGCAGCATTTAATTCTGCAGGAAGGAAAGTGATGAACTGCTGAACACATTACACATAGAGACGGAAAGTGCCCTGCACAATAAAATCTACATTGTGGAAATAATTGCTGCTCTTTTGTCTTCCCTTTGAGAGTGTAACACTGTGGCAGAATCGCACAATGGCCTCTGCTGGGTTTCTGTTTGAACATTCTCTGCACATTGTCTCGCCACTGAGTCCATCCAAAACGCAGTCAGATGTGGTGCAAAGAGAGAGAAAAGAGAAAGCAAGGGAGTTTTTAATGTGCTGGCTGGTCTACGTGAAGCACTTGGGGTGTCTCCGGTGTGCCATGGCAGTGAAGAGGAGTCATCCAGGAAGAGCAGCTTCCCTCCAGGAAGTACTTCCACATTCAGCTCCAGCCGTGAGCAGCTTGCAGAGCACTCTCATTATTTTTCTTTCTCCTTCTGTCCTGCTCCGTTTCTTTCGCCCTTTAGTTTGCTGCAAACCTAAAGGAATTCCTTTGACAGACAGGTACATTTTTTTGAGTTCGTGATCATGAATAAGTAAACCTTGAAAGTGCATGTAGAGTATTTGTCCTTCTCCATAAACTCCAAAGTACAGTATGAGATTCTATAGCCTAGGTATATGTGGGTAATAAGTTGTGTTCAAGCTGACCTCTCTGCCCTAAAGCTCAACGAAGGTGTAAACAGGAACACTGCGATCCGTGTTAGTCTTTTGGGCAGAGAATAGCCTGACAATGACCCCACCACAGACGGATTTTAGAGCTTGGGATGCTACGTATTAAAATCTCAGAGATCAGGTGAAACATTCTTTAGGTGAAATATACTCTAGGCTTATCCAACGTTGTTACTAAATAAACAAAATATGCATCATGATTCAAGATTTGATTGACAGAGCAATTAATTTCAAGGTCATGAAAAGTCTGATTTTATGGTGCATCATCTAATTCAGTTAACCCAACCAAACGTATGCTAAACCTAGTCCATATTTGCAGGCAAAATAACAAATACACAGCACTGAATCTGACTATTCAGGAGTTTGCTCTTAACACTCTCTTTGGTAAAACTCTAGCATAGCAACCCAAGAAGTTGTGCTTGGAAAATAATCAACTTGTGTAAATGTCAGTGGGTGTACATCCTCTGGTGCCCATTAAAAGGCACTCTCTCTCTCTCTCTCTCTCTCTCTCTCTCTCTCTCTCTCTCTCTCTCTCTCTCTCTCTCTCTCTCTCTCTCTCTCTCTCTCTCTCTCTCTCTCTCTCTCTCTCTCTCTCTCTCTCTCTCTCTCTCTCTCTCTCTCTCTCTCTCTCTCTCTCTCTCCCCCTTTTGCAGTCAAACTAATCAGGAACTCTGCTGTATAAAGCCTGCTGTGCCACTCTGGGTTTCAGGCTACTAAAAGCCATAAAAGTCGACCACAAGTGGATCTAATCTGCTCTCATATTCCCTATCAAAGACTTGTGATATGTAAATTGGAACTAATGCATTACATATATATCTATTACTCCTTTGCATGTTTATTACAAGACGACAGAAGCCTGGGTTCTTTTTTGCTGGAGTCATAGTGCCTCTTAATGTAGAGAATCCATTAATATGACATTGTCTGCGTGGGGTTTTAACCATGAATTTCTCTGTGCCTTTTGTTCATTTTCAACATTTCTTTATGCTTTATCACAGCCTAAAGGTTCAACAGCGACCACCCATTCCCATAAAGCAGGGGTCGGGAACCTTTTTTGACCAAAACGCCATTTTTTTTCTTTAGTTAATGCATTTTTACAAACAAGCCACAGTAGAGAGAGAGAGAGAGAGAGAGAGACTCTCGACTTGACATTTTGATATATTTCTGTGTTTAGGCGCACAACTAAAGACAAAGGCTGTCAGTGGTGGATTCAGTTCTCTTTTGCGGCTTATCACACTTTTAATATTTCTTTACAATATAAAGCACATCCCTCTCTTTTCTTTCTCATTCATTCATGTTTCGTTATTAATAATGTCAAACAGTGTCGTCAACTGAAATTTGCGGATTATCATAAATACAACACAATTATAGGACATAAAAATTCTCTGCGGCAAAAACGAAAGTAACCTTGGGTTAAATGTTTCGAAATGTGTCTTTGCACAGCAAAGCACCAGTTTCAATAAAAGGATATGTTAAAGTTTATATAGCCTACTTTTACATTTACATTTGCTGTTCTAAAAATTATTTTGCCATTATCTCAAACAAGCTACACAGCTTCTTGAATCTGAGTGCAGGAGCTGTAGGTTTACCACAGAAATGTAAGTGGCTTGCAGTTGATTTTTGTCTTGAAACTCACCAATAGCAATGAACATGCACTTTGGCTGGTACAACTTGAATATTATTATTATTATTATTATTATTATTATTATTATTATTATCATCATAAACTCATTAACTTCGGTAGGCTGTACAACAAAGGAATTGTAATTGGCTGCTTTTTCTGCAGAGAGTGGATCTCTGTTGATGCGTCTAATTTTTTTTTTTATCTATCATTTGATGGTAAAGGGTGAGAGACCTGGCTGTTCCTGACCGCTGCCATAAAGCATTGTGATCTTATGAAGTCCTCAGTAAAGCATAAGGCTTAAAGATCTAGGTTTTGATGCGACCCGGGCTCGAATCCGCCTCGCTCTTCTCTCTTTTCCCATCACATATCACATCGGAAAGGCATTTACTTTCAATAAAAATTAAGAAAATGTTCTAAAAATGGAAATTAAGTGCCTAACGAAATGTTTAATAATAATAAAAGCATTTATTGGGTAGGGTTAGGGATAGGTGTAGGGAGGGCTTTTATTGTCCCATTAAGGCAGCATCCATTTTTAATAATTTTAATAAATATAATCATTTACTCTCTATGTTATTATTGCATCCTGTTTATGTACAACAGTACCGAGGTGCAAATAGTATGTATCTGTCAAAGTATAAATAGCATCTATCACTATTTACACTTGGTGTAAATAGCATCTATTGCTATTTGCACTTAGTGAAAATAGCCGCTGCCAAACATTATATCGAACATTTATAGAACTCTTGTTATCGTTTTATCCAGGAAAATTCTATCACAAATAATTATCATTATCATTTTATTGCCCAGCCCTAGGTGGGAGCTAAGGTGTTTTTTGGCATGATTTGCATGTAGCGGTTCTCTGATTGGTTGAGATTTCTTTGCAGAATTATGGGTTATGTAGTTGGAAAATTTAGTTTTTCATCAGGAATTCTGACATTGAGATATACATTGATATACATTAAGTGAGATGTATATTTGTATATACATACAAATATACATTGAAATAATGCTGGCTAATGTCTTTAACAAAAGCATATAACATCGATTAACAACCTTGCAGCTCACAATAGGTCTGTCTTTAAAGATTTCTAAGTTCCACTATGGATGGAGAAAATAAATGGGATTTTTTTTGCATGTGTTTGAATATGTAGGCTTATACATATTTGCGATTAAACTTAAACAACATATGATATTTTATACTTAAGTTGTATACAGCAGTAGTTTTATATTGTAGCATTATTTTTTATTTGATTATATCACAGTTACTAGTGTGCTCTCTTCAGGGCATTTTTGAGGTTTCTCTCAAGATTTTCTCTACATGGCACAAGGTAATTTGATATGGATGATAAATGTTAGTCTTCTCTTTGACTTATTGAATCTTGAAGATTCCCTGCCAGGTGGTGCGAGACCTCATGCTGTGGGTGCTAAACTATGTCCTCTGTTCATTTCTCACCCGTAGGTTTGCCCCTGCTAGGTAGCAATAATAACCACTGACTGCTATGCTGTGTTAGCGAAAGATGGCACAAAGAACCTTGTAAGCACCTGAGTCCCACAGCGCTCTGCACTAACTCTCTTAACTGCATACTCAAGTCCTGTAGGTCAACAAACTCAAAGAAAACTAGTGTTTGATTTTTGTTGTTGTTGGTTTGTTTTTTGTTTTGGATCTCAGTTAAGCTTCAGATTTTGAATATAGACAAATATTATAATTCTAACAGATGAGATAAGCGGATAATTATTTTTATGGTAAGGCTGATATTATTTCCAATAAATGACCAATATTCTACATTAAAGTACCCACTAAAACCAAAAACCAATCAATTTAAATTGATTACATTTAACTGTTATTAAATTATTCGTGTTTTTAAAGATTTTTAAAGACAATATGGACATACCGATAAATAAAAAAATCTCTAATATTGGCAGATAACCAGTGTGGTATGGATTATGTGCAGTCCCTTCGCATTGTCGCAGTTTAACAAAAAAAGTATCTGATGGCTGCAAAATCTCAAAAAAGGTATCTATGCTATTGTCAGAATCCAGGGCCAATATTTTGACAGGAAGCTAGGTGTTGGGTTGCAGACCTTCACTTTGCAAGTGGCAAGGCAGAATTGTAGTTTGTTCTGTTCATTTCTTTCTGCCCATTTTTGGATGGTAAAAGATCCAGAATAATTGGTTGTTACCAGGCTAACTTTTGATTACTGCTGTTTTCTTGTCACACTGATTTTTTTCCCCATTTATTTTTGTTCTTTGGTTGTAGATTACAGGGAGACAGAAAGAGCAGTGGTACCACAGAAGGAAATATAGACAGCAATGCAGATTCAACAACACGAAAGATTACTTTCACAGCTTCCGATTTGGACATGTTATGACTCCCTACTCTTTCATCAAAGAGAGTGGTCTTGGCCAAGGAGGTCTGTGTGCATTGATGCCAGTGTATTGAGTAGTGAGGACCTGACGGTTTGTCTCTGAACTCTCAATTACCTCAGCATGAGAATGAATGGACTGCCTCTTTTTACAGTGTGTGAGCAACATCAAAGACCATTGGAAAGTGGCGGGTGGCCATTGTGCCGTTTGAGGAGCTTGTTGTCCGTCAGAATGCTGGTGTAGCCAGAGGCACTGCAGAGTTTCTTTTTAATGCTTCATGATTCTTTTCTCTTTTTGTGGATGTTAACCCTTCACAGGGCTCTTGAGACCAGTCACCACTTTGTGATGCCCTTCTTAATCAAGCATACAGGCACCAATACCCTGTCCAAATGGTCAGCCCAGACGGTTTGCTTTTAAATTATTTGAATCTTGTAGAGTCGTAGCTGAATCTGGTAATAATTAAATGATTATTTTTGTAAGGTTCCAGGTTTGTCAAAATGAAACTGAGATGTTAAACAAAAAAACAAAAAATCCTTTAGGGCAAATTAGATCACTCAACGGGCATCTGATGTCTTTGCAGCCCTCTTCTGCTTGACTGGGCATTTTCTAATTTGTTTGCCAAGTTTACATTTCAATATGAGATCTAAGGCTGGGTCATATATACAAAATATACTATATTGTGAATGAAAAACATACACTGTAACCAGTGTTGTCTGATTCATGAACAAATGAACCCTCTGAGCCTGAATTATTCAAAAAGACTCAAACTCAGTTGTTGATTGAGTATATTCAGTGATTAAATATTTTAGTAAATTACAGGATTGATTGGTGGGATATTTTATACTTACATTTTGTGTAATATTTTGTTTTGTGTTCATTTATTATATCTGTTAAATACATAGCAATTGTTTCATTTTAAAATTAATATTTTCCATAATGCAAAAAGCTCCTGATAGAATCTACAGCATTACGCAGTGTAAGCAAAATCGGACATTGTAACTAAAATAAATAAATTGAATAAAATAGAGCTTGTGAATCAGAATAGAGTTGAATTGAGTATTGATTCCCAGACCTAATTAAATCACCAGTAAAATAGTATAACGATGTTGCTGCTTCACCTCAAATCTGGTTAGTTTAGGTATTTTGCAAGTGCATTGAGGAACGATGAATTGACCAATAAGATCATTTGCTCTTTTTACTAAAAGGTTTAACTTTATATTGAGCATTGCAATGACAACACAAGTTTATTGTAAAACACCCTCCCTTTTGTACTACACATTAAGCTAGAGCTCAGGGAGACTTGCTTCCTCTGAAACTCCATTCATGTGCACATTGTGTTGTAAATAGTGTTGTGGTATGGCAAATGTACTTTCTTATAGACACTTACTTAGTGTATCTGCTTTTTTTATACTTTCCTATCCTTATTTTTTTTCTTAGATGTCTTAAGTAATTTTCTTTTTGATTTGCCCTAATTAAGTTAGTACCCCTCAGCCAAACATGTTCTGGTTGGTGAGCACATCCCTAAGATCATCTTTCTTGTGTGGGTGGTTTGGAATTAGTGGTGTGGGATTTAATAACCCATTTCTGGACTGCATTATTAGTATGTAGTCCAGATCAAATTCTGCTGTGGATGCATTATTTCCTGTTTTATATTTCCTGTTTCTATACTGCTATACTCTGTCCCACATATTTATGTTTAAACACTGTCTTCATGTTCCTGTCTGCCCTAAGGATGCATGCTCTTTTCTTAGATTTCCCCACTTCTTTGACCTTCGTGGGCAGACGAGGCCTTCGACTGCGAGTGGTGTTATGCAAGCTCTGTGGCGGTCTTTGCTCAGACTCTGTCCTTGCTTGACTCTCTGGGGCCGCAGGAGGAGAGAAAGTTCAACTGCTTTGAGAAACGTCCAAGAAATCCTCCAGAAAGATCAAAATGCTCGCTGTGAATGCTGATATTTTTGGAGAGGGAAGCCAGTAGGATGGAATCAGCCATCAGAAATGCAGATGGTAAACTTTTTCACCAAAAGACCCACACTGCGATCTTAGGGTTCCTGTAATCACCACTAAAGACCATCAGATTTGGAGAGCTCCTCTGGTACCCCTTTTCCACTGACACGGTTCTGGTACGGGTTCCTGGTCTGTGTCAGTTTGCGAACTGTTCCGTGCATTTCCACTACAGAAAAGTTAGTTCTGGGACGGAAATATCGGTTCAGCTCCAGCCCTAAAAACTTGCTGGTCTCGAATGGAGCCGGGGAGTGGGGGGTGGAGAAATGCTGTCGCTCTTAATGACAATCTCGTTGAGCAATGTAATAACTTTGCACTACATTGCTCTTTATATATAAAAATATAAAACTGTGCACATGGGAGAGACCAAGCGTGTGATATATTGAAACTGAATCTGTTGATCTCCAAAAAGGACTGATGAGAGTACCAGAACTTGCAAGCTGCCGGTACACTAGAATCACTACCGATACTGTGAACAACAAAACCACAAGTGCTGCACTGCCTGCACAAACACTGGGATGTGCACTGTTTGTTTTTAATCTGGATATAGTCAGGTAAACATCTTGCAGTGTTACATCATCATTCGTTTCTTAAGTCTGTTGAAACACATAACCAGTTCACAACAGGCTTCAGTTCACCCAGCTGAGAACTGACCGAGAGCCGGGTTCAGCACAAGAAACGCGAATCACGTCAGTGGAAAATGGAGCCTTAAAATCAAGGAAGGCGCTTATTCAAAGCTGTTTTTACCAAAGAACAACAGTAACTGCATCACTTCAGTAGCATTACTCGGCTCTCTGATGTGAGGGTCATCTTGTTTTTGTTTTGGCTCTTGCCAGCAAGACACTGGGGTAAGAAAGTAAAGAGATTTCTGCTGCCAGAGGTAACAGAAAACTTTAGAGTAAAGTTTTAATGTCCTGTTTCAATTGGATCAAAAGTCTCTTCATGATGGATTTATTTGAATCTGCTTTGAGCCCCATCATTGTGCTCCCCCACGTTTAGTTTCGTCTCTTGCCAAAAAGCCAGGATTATTTATTTGTCCTCATGTGGCACAGGTGGATAATTGTGTAAAGTGTGCATTGTTTGACCCAGACGCCAGCCCTTGCATGTTTGCACAGCCGTCTGCTCACAAACACGTATCTCACTGTCATTAATGCTGGCATCTGAACGATTCATTATGCAGTTTGATTGCGGCTGCCAGATCTCAGCCACTAATGCTACATAATCTGCAGGCTCCTCCTGGGAAGCGGCCTGGGTTGCAGACCCTGCACACCTGCTGAAGGTCAACCCTGGATGGGGTCTGGAAAGTGCTGAGCTACCTTGTGTGGAGGATGTGAGCACCTGGCCGAGGCTCTCACCTGTGGTGATGCAAACAGCTCTGTCAGCTGCTTGATTCTGTCACTCAATGTTAATGCCACCCGAGGGGGGTATATTTACAGAAATTGACATTTCCAAACCATATATTTTTATACACATGTTATTCTTGCAGCACAGATAATCACTTATTTGTTCTCTCTGGCTTTTTATTATGATCAGTTTGTGTTTTCTGATTGTATTCTGTTTGATTTGTTTATATTTTGTTCTTCTTTAACGCTTTATTTTTATATGCTCAACTTTTTATTGTACAGCACTTTGGTGCAACTCTTTTAAATGTGCTTTTAAATGTGCTATAGAAATAAATTTTGACTTGACTTGAGGCAATGCGAAACACAAAGACTCTTTAATGAAGAGTGGCTTGATTAAGTGGTGGAAATAAACCGGTGACACAACTCTTGAGACATTTACAATTATCAGTTGAAATAGATTTGTGTGTGTGTGGTGTAGGTTTCAGGGATGTTTAGATAACTATAAAACTATAAAAGAGTTCACATGTTCACTTTTCTTAAATATTTAGCTATTATTTTTATTTAAATTATAATAATATTAAAACAAATCGAAGCATTTAAACGGATATAATATGTCAGTTTAAAAATACTTAAATTAGTTTTTATTTTGATGGTTTAATGCTGCCTGCAGCCAATACTTGACTGT
Organism: Rhinogobio ventralis; assembly: GCA_039654625.1. Lineage (NCBI taxonomy): Eukaryota > Metazoa > Chordata > Actinopteri > Cypriniformes > Gobionidae > Rhinogobio > Rhinogobio ventralis. Next base: position 14,858,597 of record CM077208.1, on the reverse strand, counting down.
ACAAAAACATCTCAGTGTAACTGCTTTTTTTTTCATATTATATTATATTATTATAAAGAATTGAACTGTCCTGTGGGAGATTTTTTTTTAAATGATTTTTTAAATAGAATTTCTTGCTAAAGACTAGTACAGTTAACACAGCACTGTAAACAAATTCTCAGGTACATGTGCTTGAAAAAAAATAATTTAGTAACTTCTGAATTAACTGTTTGTTTTCAAAAATATGATTTAATATCACTAAGTTACATTAAGGGTCAAATAAAAGAAAATGGCACATTTAAAGTTAAATGTTACAACTGCATGTTGAAACCATTTTTTGTGTTTACGTACACTGTACAGGTCTGGCATAAAGAATGTTTTTGCTCAGGTGGCCAGAATGTCTGCCCAATAGAGAAAAGTTTTGCTCAGCAAGAGAAAAAACAAATAGATGGAACATTGGTGCAGAATGATGTGATTAAATCAACAGAGTCACATTCTGTATTCAAAAGTTCAGGGCACAAAGAGAAAAGAGATATTGTGAACTAATTCTGAGCATTGAGCATTTTTTCACAGGTTTTAAATTTCAGTCACTGTGTGCTTGATGCCAATTCATAGTGCTCTCCAGAGTTGTGATCTAACAGACATCCAGTACAGAGTACCACATCATTTTGAAACGGCAATAAGCAAGATAAAGTCATTTTATGCAAATCCACAGAACTTTATCTACATATCGAGTATAATAAGAATATTGAATCATCTCTGAAAGAGTTTCTGTCGTAACCGAACCCAACACGCTGTTTGAATTCCGAATGGAGCGTGACTGACAGCTGCAGAGGAAGAGTTTCCGTGAACTTTGATTTAACGATGTAAATATTTATCTGTCCTTCACATTAAGCTGTCGAATGGCTTCAGAAGACATGGAAAATAACGCACAAAAACATTTATTGTGCTTTATGATGCGTTTTTGCCTTTTGTGGAGCTTAACATAACTGTGAGTACGCACAGTATAGGATTTGGATCGGTCCCATCTGACAGATCTCATTTCCGAGATATAGAGAACGATATCATTTCCGGTATGCAATTTTTTCTGCCATTTTGAATTTTGTACAAAAAAATAAATGAATAAAAAATACTTTTGCGAACTAGTTATATAATATATAATATAATGTATTATTATAATAATATAACAAGAAATGTATTAAATTATAATAATAATATAATAATATTGTTATTATTTGTATTACTTCAAATTAAATCCATTGGTGATATTATTATTTTTTTTGTTTATTCTATGCAGTTCTTTAACAGAGTTTCTCTTTATGGCAGAGGCTTTTCCAGCATGTTAGCATCAAGAACCCGATCTCTGCCTCTCTGCCTCTTGTTTCACTTTATGCATTTGTGAAATGGCACTTTACAGACATGCATTTCCTCTTTTGATCTTCACTCAGCTCACTGGAAGTGAATTAATGGCTAAATGGCCAAATGTGACTTATTGCAGACTTAATATTTTAATTTGAAATGGAAATTCGGTCACAGTCTGGGTGTTTCTCTTTGTGTGTTTGGCGTTGTAAAAAAATGGTTTCTTAACCCCCCCCCCCCCCCCCCCCCCCCCATGCTTGTCGCACAACAGAACATAGACACAAAGCTCTTGAAACCCACTAGATCTCTCCCACCTTCAGATAGTCTCTTGTGCTTTGTAAGTGACACAAATGTATTCAAAGTCAACCGAATACAGAACAGGTGTTTTCTAGTAATGATGCTGCTCTCGACATGTATGTTGGCAGTTTTGTTTCCCTCTTTCTTTATTACTAACTCTACTCTCGCTGACAGTACTCTGTAGTATTCTCATTATGTTTGAGTTCACCCACGTCTAGACAATTTTTTTTTTGTGTACATTCTTGCTGAGTCTGTGCTTCATCACTACAAAATTCTGCCCGACAGTCGCTAAAAAAATCATCCTCAGCATGTTTGCTGGAGAGCACGATGGTGTTTGTGGTTTTGTTTTGCCAAATCACCACAGTGGGCCACATCGGAAAAAAAAAACTCCACTCAGAGGTAGGCACGACCGGCTCTCAGCTAATAGACATCACAAATGATATGTTTACGGCCCTCCAATCATCGTACACATGATTTGCCCAATTGGTCCTAATCTGCTGTGAATAGACCCGGTCCTCATGGGAGCTGAAGCAGGCAGACCGTGGTGCCTGGTTGTAAATTGCAATGCTAATAGAGGGACTCAAAGCAGCCTGCTTCCCTGATAGAGGCCCATTTAATGGAGATATTCGGGGGATGAGCATTTATCAGACGTTGACAGACGGACAGCTTTCATCCAGATGAAAGAGGGGTGAGGACCCACCCCCACAAGCTCAGAGGAAGTGAGGCGTGTCTACAGGATCTGTTCAGAGCAGGCCTAAACAATCACATGCTGTATGCTACAGAATTGGCCACAAAATAATGAGTATGGCAACGTTTCCTCAAGATAACTCATTTTATTTGCATGTGCTTCCGCCCATGGCAACTCAACCTTTACATCTGTTAGCATACAGCTGCTTTGTTACGCTGTGGGATGTCAGGTTGTCTCTCAAAAAGTGAAGCTCAAATAGAGGGAGGATTTGTTGACACATCCTCTTTATGCTGAAAACAAATGTCTAGTTTGTCTCCTTGTTTGTCCTTTGACCCAGCTCGACCCATAAGAGCGTGTTGCCTCCTCTGGTCTGTCTTTCATTTTATAGCCATCCCTCGAGGTTCCATATTCACATCCGTCTTTCCTCTCCCCCTCTTTCTCTTCTCCGGGAACTGCTGATTTAATGAAGGCCCCTGTGGTCAACATTACAGTCATCTGTAACAGGAGCCCCTGGCTCCATTCGGAGCCTGATAACTATGATCCATGTTTTCTTCACACATGTGTTCATGTTGAAATAAGTGTACTGATTTATTTCAGTCTGTTGCCTTTTTGACCACAGGCTTATTACAAACCTCCTCAACTTGATCCCTAACTCTGAGCTTCCTCTCACCGGACAAATACTAAGAAACAGAAGCTGCGGGAGCATTTTTATAGGCTTGAGCCGAGCAGCCTGTGGAGTGCCTCATTAAAAGAGAAAACAGCTCTTTTTGCATTGCGTCAATCTATGTCTTTACACAAATCACATCATAATTCCTCATAACTGTCAGTTATTTCAGGAAATCCTACTATTGATTCATAAACGGCGATTTTCTTCAAAGGTTTTTCTCAGCAGAGCAGATTTTATCACTAGAGGGCTGGGTTGTCATGGCACCAGTGGCCAATTTTAGTCTCTGAACATTGTCCACAGAATCACCTCTGTTCTATTGTTTTATCTTAATAATGTCCTGCTTTGGTTTTCTCTAGCTGGTTCAGTCCTGCTGTTTGGGTAATGCTGTAATTATTTGAGCAGTGCGACATGCTAATGAGGTTCTCAGTGTTCGGAGAGGCAGGGCAGAGCAGATGCATTTACCTTTGTGCCCATTTGACTCAGCGTATTAATTACCACCGTACTGGCGCATCAGACGCTCCTCTTTAAAGCTGCTGGTTGCAGAGGCCCTGCCCTTCAGCGGAATGTGGGAAGGGGCTTGGCGACTGGATCTTATTAGCATTAGCTTTCTGTTATAGACCCATCATAAAAGCTTATGTAAACAGAAGTTTATTTTGACAAACTACTTTTTATCACTCAGAAGTTCTACTTTATAGTACTAGGGATGCACAGTGAATTGGTGGTCATGTCTGTGTTGGCCGACAAAGTGTTTTTTTTTTCAGTATCGATCCAATAAGTAAAATATATTTTACTAGTTTATATATTTATATATTTAAGCTGATAAATTAGGGCAAATGATCATGAACCCTATGTTTAAACACAGATAAAAGAGCTTGTAATATTTTTTTCTAATCCATATCACACAGGCATTTGTTTCTTTATTCTTTGTTGTATTTGTGGAAATAATATTTTCTTTAATGATTTTATTTTATTTTTTATATAAAGTTGGCATAGGAGCAATTTTTTATTATTCCAGTGGTTCATAGTAGGCCTGCATGATGTCTAGATGTATAGTGTTATTTGGAGCACATAGAGATCTTAATTTTTTTTGTAATCAATCAAAATGTAGATTGATTTAGGCTAAAAAGATATTGAAGACGTTATTGTATTGAGCAAAATTTCCATATTTTTCAAAATGCCCCTTGATGTAGGGCTGAACGATTAATTGCATTTGCGATAGTATCGCGGTATCATAAAACACGATTTTCTAACCGCAAAGGCAGCGATTACACTCTGGTCACGTGACACGCGAGAGTAAACCAGTCTGCAGAAGAAGCATCAACTTGGAAAGTTACGCCTACAGGCCTGGCCTAAAGGAAAGAACATTTTGTGTTTAATAGATCTAATATTGTGTTGGTCATACTATACAATAGAGGTGGGAGAAAAGATTCTCTCTCCAATGATTCTGGACCAATTCTGAGCTTAGAGTTTAACTGCAGGTGCGCAATGGTGCTGCGTTTGTAAACACCCGTATTTTGCTTGCTTCCATTTCCTCTCTCACACACACCATAAAATAATATTTCATAACGTTCGGAAAGGTTGAAGCGAATTACAATGACATTCGCAGGCTTTATTGCACAGGATATGTGCTGTGAGAACCTTCGCTTGATGTTACGCTTACAGTGTGTGTTCTCGCTTGCCGGTATTTTCCTTACAAATGCTCTACAAAGGCTTCATTTATGTCGTTTGGAATGCAGTGGGTTTAAAACTAGGAAACTCACTAAAAGAAGGCTTTCGGTTTCAAATGCTCGCGCCATGCTTTGTGAAGAGTGCGCGCGCCTGCGGCTGTGCACGTCTCAAAATGCTTTTATGACGCAAAATTAATGTAAACAGTCAGTAATGTCTTAAGGAATTAAACAGACAGGACAAACCACATCTTATATTTTAAAAGAGATCTGTGCATTAGTGTGAGTGCAGATCTCCCACTGTCTATGATGTCGTCATTAATAATCAATTTTAAGTTTTATTAATAAGATTAATTAATAAGAAAAAAGTTCAAGAATTGTTTTGGAATTGGATCGTAAGGTGCCTAAAGATTCCCACCATTACTGTACAATTTATTGCTCGTCTTTGTTGAATAATACAGAAGATAAAGAGCTTAAAAAATAATCGCATATTAAATCGCAATTGTAATATTGGTTAAAAAAAATCGCAATTAGATTATTTTCCAAAATCATTCAGCCCTAGCTTGATAATTCACGCAGGGTTAATATATTTTAGATTTTTTTTTTCTCAATTTCTCTTAAATTTAGTTTCATTTTCACTAGTTTTTACTCTGTTTTTTTGTTTGTTTTATTTTTAAAATTTTTTAATGCTATAATTTAGTAGAGTTTTCTAGTTTTGTTTATGTAGTTTTTGCTCTGGTTTTATAGTTATAACTGCCAGTTATAGTTAATGTGCTAATTGGCATCTCTAAAAATAGTGTAGTGTTATTGCTGCCAGCCATTTTAATACTGCATGCATTTATGTTTAGGAGTGTTATAAAGGTTTCAAGTTTTATTCTATACCTTGTATCCAAAACTATTAACTATAGTTCATTTTGGTAACACTTTATTTTACAGTGTCCTTGTTACATATGTTACATGTACATACCATAGTAATAACAGTAAATTATGCATAATTACATGCAACTAACCCTCAACCAAACCCTAATCCTACCCTAACCCTATAGTAAGTACAATTAATATTACTCAGTACTTAAATATACACTCACCTAAAGGATTATTAGGAACACCTGTTCACTTTCTCATTAATGCAATTATCTAATCAACCAATCACATGGCAGTTGCTTCAATGCATTTAGGGGTGTGGTCCTGGTCAAGACAATCTCCTGAACTCCAAACTGAATGTCAGAATGGGAAAGAAAGGTGATTTAAGCAATTTTGAGAGTGGCATGGTTGTTGGTGCCAGACAGGCCGGTCTGAGTATTTCACAATCTGCTCAGTTACTGGGATTTTCACGCACAACCATTTCTAGAGTTTACAAAAAATGGTGTGAAAAGGGAAAAACATCCAGTATGCGGCAGTCCTGTGGGCGAAAATGCCTTGTTGATGCTAGAGGTCAGAGGAGAATGGGCCGACTGATTCAAGCTGATAGAAGAGCAACTTTGACTGAAATAACCACTCGTTACAACCGAGGTATGCAGCAAAGCATTTGTGAAGCCACAACACGCACAACCTTGAGGCGGATGGGCTACAACAGCAGAAGACCCCACCTGGTACCACTCATCTCCACTACAAATAGGAAAAAGAGGCTACAATTTGCACGAGCTCACCAAAATTGGACAGTTGAAGACTGGAAAAATGTTGCCTGGTCTGATGAGTCTCGATTTCTGTTGAGACATTCAGATGGTAGAGTCAGAATTTGGCATAAACAGAATGAGAACATGGATCCATCATGCCTTGTTACCACTGTGCAGGCTGGTGGTGGTGGTGTAATGGTGTGGGGGATGTTTTCTTGGCACACTTTAGGCCCCTTAGTGCCAATTGGGCATCGTTTAAATGCCACAACCTACCTGAGCATTGTTTCTGACCATGTCCATCCCTTTATGACCACCATGTACCCATCCTCTGATGGCTACTTCCAGCAGGATAATGCACCATGTCACAAAGCTCGAATCATTTCAAATTGGTTTCTTGAACATGACAATGAGTTCACTGTACTAAAATGGCCCCCACAGTCACCAGATCTCAACCCAATAGAGCATCTTTGGGATGTGGTGGAACGGGAGCTTCGTGCCCTGGATGTGCATCCCACAAATCTCCATCAACTGCAAGATGCTATCCTATCAATATGGGCCAACATTTCTAAAGAATGCTTTCAGCACCTTGTTGAATCAATGCCACGTAGAATTAAGGCAGTTCTGTGGGCGAAAGGGGGTCAAACACAGTATTAGTATGGTGTTCCTAATAATCCTTTAGGTGAGTGTATAATTACACAGTAACAACGACACCTTAAAATAGTGTAACATTAATTTGTAGCGTTTTTTATTTTAGGTATTTGTTTAATTTGTGTGTTGTATTGAAAAAACAGCTAAGGATTCAATCATTGCTAATTTATGATTTGTCAACATGTTACCCCTTCCCACCCATTAAATTCGAAATGTCATGTCCTACAGTTTATAAGTGGCAAGATATGCTGTCACTTGTCCCAGCATGCACATCATTGGCTATATTTGTCATTTGACCTGTCATTTCTGGCCCATTCTTGTGGAAAACAACATTTTCCATGTGAAGCCAGCAGTGCTTGGTCGTCATCATGAAGGCTTCAGGCTCTCCCAATAAGCCTCACACCCATTTTTTACTTTGCTAAATGCTCCAGGAATGTTGTCCTAACTGCATCCTCTGACAATCCATATTTTAAAACATCTCTTCTCATTGGCCAGTCTGATTGACAATACCCTTTAAAGTGCCCATTATTTTCCCCCTTCCCCCTCTTACACAGCTGGCATTATTGCCTTAGAGGTACCCGCCAGTGCCTTGACTCTTTTGCAGACAGACTGGGTGACAACGCAGTCGTGTCAGCCAATCATGGCTAATGCCCACAGGCTGAGAACTATGACTGCTGCCATTGGCCCTAGTGCTTTAGTCACAGCTTTCAGACAGGGAGTGTCTTTCCAGCCAAAATTGCTGTAGGTCAGCACTCAAGCCAGATGTGTACAGCTGTGAATCTTGTCACTAATCTGGCATACGATCCATCCTGCATGCAATCTCACGCACATAAAACTAAGGCTGTAGAGTGTAGATTTTGTGACCATGTGACAATACAATCATAACAGCATGTCTCAAGAACGAGTTTTCATGCTTCTTGCACATGCTAACAGCATGCCACATGGCCAAAGTCATGTTTTTCATACAAAATGTAATTCATTTTTAAAGAAGTCAGTCAGTTTATTGGTGCTGTGCTATTAGCGGTGTGTGAAACATGTATGCCCAAGTCGGGTCAGATCACGTCAAGCATATTGAATCTTGTGTTTCTCCTTTCCTAGCCTCTCACATGCAAGGTTCTAGCATAACCTTGTATGTGTAACTGCACAGTGCATATTAAGTCCATCATTTAGATACCCAGAATTGCACAGACTGAGGCACTAAGGTAGGCATTGAGCATTGATAGGGATAAGGGAAAAAAAGTAAAAAGAATGAGAATAAGATACTAATACCCCTCAGCAGGGTTTTCCCTCTCACAGAACAGAAGGCCAGATTGTTACACCTCAAAAAAGGAAGCAATTGTTTCCACAGTGACTATTGAGCGGAAATCAATATCAGCTTCTAATTTGTTGCATTTAGAAAAGATACGCATGAAATTGATTCTCCTGTCGTTGAGAGCTGTGGTTAAACTAGTGGGCTATTGTGTGTGACCAGGCATAGCATTCAGCCACTTTCACCGGCACAGCTGTGAGACTAATAAAACATTATGCACATCCCATTTTCCCCCACTATATTGTCGTAGGTATTGTTAAAATTAGTAGTTGGGTCTCAAACCCACATCCCAGATGTTTCCATGTCCATCCAGATGATGCTTTCAGTTCGAGTCTTATTGGTCTTTGGGTTCTTTTGGGTTTGCGTTTGGACCATGAGCCTTGTGGCATCTTTAGAACAGGTCTGTGGACAGGGAGCTCTCTAACTCAAACTGTTTTAAAGCTTTTACTATCTTTCTCCTGCTGAGAACGGATCAGGCCGAGGCTCTCATATGTCACACCATAGCCCGAGTGCAGTAATACAAATGCATGCACAATGAGTCTGACTAACGCTGCATTCACACGGGGCATAATAATTCTAAGTATATAATAATTATGAAGTATTAAGTATAAAATATATGTTGGATCATTAGAAATTTCAACCATATATTAAGTGTATGCACATACATCAACAAACAAAGCCTTACAACTATAAAGTATACGTAAGTATCCACACATATAATCACTCACTCCTGAACAGATTCAAGCCATGATCATAATGACATCTTAATGCTTAGGTTGACACCCTACACTAATACAAGAAGTGCAAATGGTTTTATTTCATAAATCTTTAATTCAGCATTGTGGTCTGAACTGTACCAGCATATGCTGAATTAAAGATAGATTGCTGTCTAATCATGCACACATTGCATGGTCTCTTGTTGATGAGTTGGGGACTGGAAGAATTTCCCCTCGGGGATCAATGAAGTACTATCTGCTAATCACCTCATTGCATGAATTCACATAGCTCACTAATCTCATTAATTTGTGCCATTCAAGTGATGTAGTCGGTGTGCGGCTGAACACCGTGTAATACTGGTAACACCGACTATCACAGCAAGCCTAGTATTAAGTGAAATGTAAACAACTAAAATAGATCATATATTGGATCTGTTACTCCCAATCAGGCCAGAGCTGCATCGTCACAAAAGTTTATCATTTGTGCATGTTTTAAGCCTTGCCAATTTAAACATTCAAGCGCAAGAAGACGCCTAATAGAACTTGTACGCGGTGTGTGAGAAGTTTTGTCAAATTCACACAAAAATGATGTCAACATGCCCGTCTTGGCGAGTATCCTAGCAAACATAGTAGATTATGTCTTAAGTGAATGTAAACAGTCGATAAAGACAAAACGTGTATCAGTATTAGAATTTTGGATCCGTGCATTATCTTATAGTGACAGCAGCCTAATATTCCTGCTGTCTGTGTTTTTAATGTTTCTCACACAATAAAAGACAAAGAAATCCCTCACTGCTCTAGACTGAATAGCATTTGTAACTTTAATAATGATTCATCTTTATTTAATTTATACAGTGAAGATTATATACAATGCTATTTTAGATTTTGATTACTTTATTAAATTTCTGTACCTGAAAACTACTGTTAGAAACCTAAATACCCTGAAAAGCACTGTTTATTTTACTTGTATCTTTGCTCTATTGTATTTATTTGTGCTGTTGCTTGTAGTTTGATTATTTGTTCTTATTTTCTTTATTATTATTTAATTTTTTCGCTGAACCTAGCACATACCAAAACCGTGACCCTAAAACCATGATAAAAACCGAACAGAGTAATTAGTGTGTGTGTGTGTGTGTGTGTGTGTGTGTGTGTGTGTGTGTGTGTGTGTGTGTGTGTGTGTGTGTATATACAGTATGTATGCGTGTAGAGGCTTAATGTATTGTTACACAAGCTTACATTTTGATGCCAAATCACATGTCCTGTCACACACAAATATCCCTTTAATTTCTCCTCAGTATTACACAGTGGTGCAGCCAGTCAATGAGCCTCTCCACACTGCTACATTAATGGATCTTCTGAATGTGACAACATGCTCACAACTAATGAGAGAGAGAGAGAGAGAGAGAGAGAGAGAGAGATGGGGGTGGCCATCTATAGATGTGCAGATGGTTTGGTAAGAGGGAAAGACCAAGGGGGTCTGGCACTTAACTGATGGCTATCATGGAATCCAGAACTTCAAAGCTATTAATAGAGCTGCAACAAATGGCTTTTTGATTAATTTGTCAATTATTCTTGGATTCAATCCCTGATTAATCTGATTTTAAAAAGCTACATTTTATTTCCACTATTAGCAGAATGTGTGGCTAATGCCATGTGTTTTTTTTTTTTTTGTTGTTTTTTTTATAAATCTATGGATGTAGGAATTTTGGTTACTACTATAAAATGACTAATTGAAAAATAAATGTCAAGTATCTACAATATTAGTTATTAAAAATGGTTCTTTATCAATATTGTTTATGTACTGTACATATGCTGTAAGCTGTAATAAATTGTCAACTTTATCATTTTCACATTTCATTGTAGTTTTTTGCCTCTTTTTCTCTCTCTCTTTCTTCCCTCTTTCAGCTCTCATCAAAGTGAGGTTCATTGTAGATCAAGTGCTTTCAAATATAACATCAAACTCTTCTCTGCCCTTCATGTGTAATTAGCTGTGAGGTTAATTGAACAAATTGTACTTTTTTTGTTCTGGATCAACAACTCAGCTGGAGTTGAGTGCACTAACTGGTGTCAGTACTAGCAGATTGTGTTTGTGTGTGGGTGGACTCCCTCCTGTGTTTGCCTTGGAGCAGAAATCTAAAGTTGTTCTTTGTGGCATGTTTTACTATGTTTTAAGGTTTATGTGCAAAAATCTATCTATATATCTTATAATTCCCTTATCTATCTAAGGGAAAACTAGTTCCAGGCTTCATTACAATAACCTGCAGGATCACTTGCCCTTTTTTTTTTTGACCTCAGCAGCTTTGGCCTCCACAGTCACCATGGACACCTGTAGGCGACCCTCCCATTAGAGTAGATAAGTTTACTGTGCCTTGTGGAACCGCTGCATTACTGGACGTAAATTAGCTGTTATCGGCCAGAGTACTACAGTCTGTTATCGAATGTGCTTGCTTATTTTCCATTTGCTGTGGGCGCATGCCAGCGTTGGATGAGCTCATTCATCTTCCTCTCTCAGGTGAAAGAAAAGATAACAGAATAAGACGGAAAGGGGGTTGTAGACACGGAAGACAGCTGGGATGTGTAACGAGAAAATAAGAGGAGCAGAGAAGAAATGAAGGTAAACTTTGAGGTGAGATTGAGAGTACTTCAGCCACACCACACGCCACTGCTAATACATGCTGTTTGTTGCCTGCCTCCACCTGTGACGACCTTCAGTTCTTCATTCCAGCTAACAGCTAAAGAACTGTATTTGAAAACATTGCAGAATACAAAGAGATAGTTTACCTAAAATTAATAATTTGCTCAGTGCTTGCAAAATGCTGCTCCTTTGCAGACAAAAATGGATGGTGACCTTTGCAACAAAGCTCCAAAAAGTACCAAGAACCATAAGGCCATATAGTTTTTTGTTGTTGTTGTTGTTGTTGTTTTTTTTTTTGTTGTTTTTTTTTTTTACAATTATCTCTATTTATTAATTAATGATAAGTGAGGTCTCAGTAGTCATGCTATATTGTGAGTACATTACCGTTCAAAAGTTTGGGGTTTTAAAATATTTAAAAAAATAAAACATTTAAGCAAGGACGAATTAAATTTATCAAAAGTAACAGTTTTTATTTTATTCAATTTCTATTTAAAATAAATGTTCTTTTGCACTTTATATTAATCACACAATCCTGACAAAAACAATCCTCAAAATAAATTAGGCAGCTGTGTTTTTATTCATAATGATGAAATGTTTTCAAGCACCAAATCAGCATATTAAAATATATTAGAATAGAAAAACGTTATTTCAAAATGTAACAATAATATTTTACAATATTACAGTTTTGTCTGTATTTTGATCAAATAAATGCAGCCTTAGTAAAAATAATAGACTTCTTTAAAAACATTTAAAACATATTAATTTTTTTTAGTACTGTCTATGTAGAAATTAACCAAAATTAATAAATTATGTAAGAGTATTGTTCATTGTTATGTTAGCTGTTGCATTAACAAATGTTAATGTATATAACCATAATAAATATTAGCAGAGTACTTTTTTTAAGTTTCTTTCAGAGTGTTTAAATGGTTCTGGTGGAAATTCAAAGCTCATCTCTCTGTTCTTTTCCTCCCACAGCCCTCCTCCCACTCTCCTTATTTTTTTCCCTCTTTATCTCTATGTCTCTCACCTTGTTCTGTAACACCTACTGTAAATGCATCGATCCATATGAACGTGTGAGGTGCAGTGAGTGCAGTCCTGCCAGTCTATGTTTGAGAGATGAATTTAAATCAATATCATCTGTGGTCATGGGACAAGTTAGAACCTGCTGCGTCATCCACCTTTTGGCGGTGCTGCTCCGCCAGTCCGTGAAACCCTCTGCTGCTCTCTACACTGAGCAATGATGACCAACAATTTGTCACTGTGGCTCTGGTGGTTTGAGCTAATAGGATCGGATTAGTGATGCTGGCTTTTCTTTCGATACAGTTCTATCAATTTGATCAAGGCTTCAACTCTTGATTTCCCATGACTAACTGGATTTCTGACAAGGCAAGGTGTTAAAAAAAAAAAACCTTGGATGGCACAGTCCCCAGGTGTCTAGGCAGTGTAGCCCACCTGGAGGTCCGCTGTTGGTGTCAGGGATGCCAAATTCAGTTTTACTCACTACACATTTCTGACTGATTCACTCATGGTTTGACAAAGCAATGTTTCACACCAAAGAAAGTTTAATTATTTGGAAAGAACTGTGTGGACACCAAGTGAAAATGACAACAAGGTTTTCCCAGGAGATTTCTTTGAAAGGCTTCTTTAGCTTCCACTGTTTCAGTATTTAATCTTAAGAAAGGGAATTTAAAATTTTGGAGTGATCTGATTTCAAAGGAGAGATGAGACACGTGAAAGTCATTACACAAATTGAACCAAGCTCCTCGCTTCACAGCCAGTGCCTCACTCATATTTTTCTTATTAAAGCAATTAATGGGAAATGAAGGGCATTTAATGAAATCATTTCAACGGATGATTTAACATCTGAAAAATTGGGGCTTGTAAAATCTAACATCATTCCTCACTCCTGTCTTTGTCACCAAGGCTTGAAATGTGCGCTCTTCACCTTCACTTCCATTTTAATATTGAAGTTCTTTACAATGTCATTAAGAGATTATTTTGGCATTTCATCCAACATTTGCAGCAGATATCTGCCCTTCAGTCATGGTACAATGCCTCGTGTTACATCCAATGGCTTTTCAGCTGCTGTCAGTCTTATGTATCTTTCTGTCTGTCATTTTTACCATCTATTTTTCACTTTGTCAGTCTGTCTTTCTATCCATCTGTTGTTCTAAAGTTCTAACATTCTATCTATTATTTTCTGTTTGTCTGTCATTCTAATGTTCTAGCATTATGTATTTTTTCTGTCTGTCGTTCTAACGTTCATTCGATCTATCGTTCTATGATTCTATCTTGCAGTTCAAATTCAGGTACAGAATTAATTGGAATTTAAAGGGGACCTGATGTGTGCTGGAATTTTACTGTCTCTTTTTGTGTGCACTTCCTACTCTTTTCATCTCTGTTATAGCCTCTATTGTTTTGAACTTGGAAATTTGTGTTATAGCACTTTTAAACCGTTTTAAACTAAATGACCAATCACTTTGTTAAAGTTGCTTTAGATAAATGTGTAAAAATATTCTGTTAATGTTCTAAGCTCATACACATTTCTCTTATTTTAACCTTCTTACCTAGAACCCTTGTGAAGTTGCCTGTTTGTGACATCTGCAATACTTTTCATGTAGTTGTAGTAGTAGTAGTAGTAGTAGTAGTAGTAGTACTACCAGTACCAGTACCAGTACCAGTACCATATTTGTACTGCAGTCAATAATATCAGGGAGGTTATTTTATGGATTGTCAAACTGTACTATTCTCTGTCTCTCTTTCCCCCACCCCCCATTATGTATCTGATTATACAAAGGTCATGTCCCACTTTTCAGCTGGGATGGAGTGAAGGGCAGACATGAGAGGCTTGTGAGTAAGTAGCAGCTCCACAGGGCTGTTATGCCAAACAGTATCAACTGGGAACCAGAGGTGTAAAGAGTACCTGAAAACCATACTTGAGTAAAAGTACAGATTCCTTACAGCGAAAATGACTTCATTACAAGTTACAAGTCATCAATTCCAATACAACTTGAGTAAAAGTCTTAAAGTATCTGATTTTAACAGTACTTAAGTATTTTACTCGTACTAAATATAGGCTCAACGATGCACTAGTCCTTGACAACTGAGAAACATACCATGAAAATAAGAAACAATTGATTTGTAAGATGAGAAATCATGTTTATTTTCTAAAATCAAAATAAAACTGAACACCTCAGTGTTGCAATAAATCAAGGTCGAAAGGTCAAAGTCTCAGTTAAGCTCAAGTGCACAAAAAGGCCATAAGTAAACCAATATCCTTCAGAAAGGTCTCGTCAATATAGCGGATAAATAAAATAATGTTAAGTAAAATTAAATAGTCAAAGCCTTCTTGCACTGGATGTACTGGTTTCAGCCTCATCACCGGCTGCAGTCATGTCCTCATCTCATAAATCAAGCACTTGGGATTCATCAACTACCTGCTAATGCACTCACATTCACGTAAAGTAGCCTTGTTGACATGTTTGGGTGAGTAAAGGCAAAATGCACAAGATATAGTCGGTGATTTGATTTCGCCCTGCAGCTCAGGCTGGAAACCTGTACATTTTTCTATCCTGCCTCAAGTTACATATTTGCGCTATTGGCGGCTTTAAGACGATGACGATAGAGAAGCGACGGCAAGCAGCTTTTTGATTCGATTCTCTGACGACGAAGGGATAGGATTGTTTTTTATTTTTAATTTTTTTTTCTCCAGATGGCTGTAATATCATATCAGATGACTGGATTGATTGGCATCCCAGCGGTGGATGGAAAAAGGGACAGTTATAGAAAAAGGGAGGAGGTTGCAGATAGTTGACCAAGATAACATGTAGTTTTGTATACCTATGCAGCTCCATGATTCTCCTCTCTTGTTTTCCTGGTTTGTCTTGAGATGAGAGGTGTTTTTGCAGGTCCATGCTGTGAAATTTCTCTGACTTTTGCCAAATGACAGTTATTTAATGTAACTCTTAAAGAAAAAGGATTGTTATTTGTTCAATAATATTTCATAAACCAAATTTCCTTTGCAATTCTTGACCCGAAAACCCTCAAAACATTGGTGCATCAGTGTCGCAGTATTGTGCACAATTCAGAGTTGAGGATGGCTTTTAAGTTCCAATTCAGTTTCTGAATTTCCTTTGAATTGAGAGTTAATAGGATGCAGAATTGCAATTCAAATTGAATGTCTGGTCATAGAAATAACATTAGCTAAAATTCAAAGAAATTTGTATACTGTAACATCTCGGTTACGTATGGTAACCCTCGTTCCCTGAAGGAGGGAACGGAGACGTACGTCGGACGTCACCGACGAATTGGGATAACTTCTGGGAGCCCCTATCAGCTTTGAGATATAGAGAACGGGCCAATGGCCATTGGCCTGCGAGATTTGCATCTCGTGCTCCGCCCCGCAGGTATAAAGCGGAAGGAGATGCAGTGCACCTTTGTTTTTCACTGAGGAGCCAAACTAGTGACTCGGCCATGCAGTGATGGTACAGCAATTGTTGTGCTGTACCATCTAGGGGAACTCCTGCCCGTAGAAACGAAGGGTCCGACCACGGACTGAAGGTTTAGCGGCACCTCGGTGTAACTGAGACACGGAGTGAGCCGCTCTGCCACGCCCATCTCGGGACTCGGTCGTGAAGCCAGTGTTGAAGCGGCCTCATATGAAGCAATCTGAGCGGCGTTGCTGCGGATGCCATATGCCCCAGGAGCCTCTGAAAATATTTCAGTGGTACCGCTGTCCTGCGTTTGAACGAATTCAAGCAGTTCAACACCGACTGGACGCGCTCCTCTGGGAGTCGTGCTGTCAGATTGACCAAGTCCATCTCCATACCGAGAAAAGAGATCCTCTGCACGGGTAGAGTTTGCTCTTTTCCCAGTTGACCCGAAGTCCCAACTGGCTGAGGTGACTGAGCACCATGTCCCTGTGTTCGCACAATTGCTCCCGCGACTGCGCAAGAATCAGCCAGTCGTCGAGATAGTTGAGGATGCGAACCCCACGCTCCCTCATGGGAGCAATGGCCGCCTCCGCGACTTTCGTGAAGACACGGGGCGACAGGGACAGCCCGAAGGGTAAGACCCTGTACTGATATGCCCGTCCCTCGAACGCAAAGCGTAGAAAAGGTCTGTGTCGAGGGAGAATCAAGACATGAAAGTACGCGTCCTTTAGGTCGATCGCTGCAAACCAATCTTGGGGACGGATGCACCTGAAGGGCACCGATTCCACTGTACCCGTACCCGCAGACGTACCCGCAGCGGCATGCAGGGACCCAACTCGGACGGCATAGCGCCCCGCTGCTTCCGCTGCTTCCGAGGAGGCCTCTTGTGTGCGTCCTGAGCACAGCCAGCACCTCCTGCTGGCGATTGGAGAGGCACCGGAGAGTGACAAGGCATGGGAGCTTCGTACACCGCCAAGCGCGCTCTCTTGGCACCCAGAGATTTTGGAAACTGCTCTTTTGGTGAAAATTTGGGTACCAACAGAAATTAAACGACAACTAAGGATTCTCTCCCGGCCCTCTTCCGGGAGAAGGAGTGGTGCTGCTACCACCTCCTGAAGAGCAGTTCCTCCATCTCTGGGCCTGAGAGCCAGCCCGACCCACCCTGAGAAACCAATCATCTAAACTAGAAGGCTCGGGACACGGTGGAGGGTTCCACATGAGCCCGACCTCTTCGGCGGCCCGGGAAAGTATAGCCTTCAACTCAGGGTCCGACTCGGCCGTCGCAACTCTCCCAGAGGGAGGCAGCGCAGCCGGGTCTTCATCCTCTGAGGACTGGAACTCCCCCTCTGATGCAACGATCGACATCTGTTCGTCTGCTGGAGCCCCAAAGGTCACCACTGGACACCCATGGGCGGGGCCAGCGATTTCCTCCGGAAGCTCTACCGGCTGCAGCGCTTCAGAGGGAATAGGAGCCTGCGGAGGCTGGCTCGGCGGGTTTGCCCTAAACGTGATCCTCCGGTCACCCTGGCTATTCGTCAAAGTAGGTCTATTCTGCTGGGCAGGAATAGCACTAGATCGAGGCATAGGTAAGGGGACTCCACCCTCCCGAAGGTAGGCGAGTCTCGACCTAAGAGGAAACCGCTCTTTTAATAGTGCTGAAGCACCCAGGGAAAACCGCGGCAGAATCACAGGAAATAGTGCAGCCTGTGTCTGCTCTCACTGTGTGGAACGCCCTCACCGAACCAACAGGAAATGCTGTGAAAACAGCAGTTTTTCCGAACCCGGAAGTGAGCATGCGGTCGCGCTGCAGTGTGCCTTTTCCCCAGCACAAGGCGATCTCTCTCTCTCTCTCTCTCTCTCTCTCTCTCTCTCTCTCTCTCTCTCTCTCTCTCTCTCTCTCTCTCTCTCTCTCTCTCTCTCTCTCTCTCTCTCTCTCTCTCTCTCTCTCTCTCTCTCTCTCTCTCTCTCTGATAGACGCAGGAACAGTCTGTCTTCATCAACGCCGTTCGGCTCCAAAGTGAATGACAAAGGTGCGCTGCATCTTCTTCCACTTTATACCCGCGGTGCGGGGCGGAGCGCGAGATGCAAATTCGCCATTGGCCCGTTCTCTATATCTCGAAGCTGATAGGGGCTCACAGAAGTGATCCAAATTTGTCGGTGACGATCCAATACGTCGAACGTGACCGACTGTAAGGGAACTGTAATTTTTAACTAAAACAGCAAAGTTTGACAGGAAATTTTAAGGTTTATAGCCTTTATTGTAAGGTAGATTTTTTAGAATGCATTTACTGAATTGCAATTTAGCAATTTGCTCTTTCTGTCATTACCATCTTCGCCGCATCTGCACTGTTGGAATCGCATGGGGGCTCTTATGGGTACGAGAGGTGTTTGCTAGCAAAAAAGACTTGCTGCCTCTTTTATAAAGAGGTTAATGTGATGAGAAGATGCTTCCAGCGTTTTCTTCTGGTTGGTTGGTTTAACTCTGACGAACAGCTTTAACATGTGGCACAATTACAGTCAGGCCAAACTGCTCATACAGAGACCTGAAATATGAAAAAGTGTCAGGAAATTATGGCTGCATATCGATAAAGAATTAATAATTTAATTGGATTTGATTTCAGATTCATAAGCTCTCAAAATGTCCAGTTTACTCACATATGAAATAAGTTCTCTGCCTGCTTATGCTGTAAAGTATACAGGGCAGAGTTCCAGACTTATTCAAACTGGTAATATCATTTAATAATTGGTAATGCCATTTAGTACCATTCACTAAAAAGAACCAGTTCATTAATCAGACTACACGTATTGCACTGTATGTTTTTGATTCACTAAAAAGAACCAGTTCATTAGTCAATTGTTTGTAACTAGAATTATGCAGTTGAGTGAGTTAGTTTAGCAGAGAGCAAAAATCTGCATCTGAAAATAGGAGGAGAGTAAAAGATCCCTCTTGATTTGTTCAAATGAAGATTAATCATAAAATGTGTTTTTCCTAGAGGAAATGTCTGAAGTAAGACATTCCTCTAGGCCTTAGATCCATACAGTTATTCAGAGAAACATGCTGTGCTGAGTACCACCCTAAGTACCTAACTGGGCCTTGAAGTACTTTCAAATCTTTAGAAGCACTGACATAAAAAAGACATAAGCGAGTCCTTCATAATCAGAGAAGATGATTCTTTCTGAGGTTGTGATTGTAGTCATCTATCTGCTCTCTGCTATCCTTTTGGCTTTTTATGTTCAGCAGGAAATATTAAAAGGGTGCTATGTCAATGTTCTCAACCCATCAGTGGAATTATACAGTGGCAGTGCGCGACCTGCGATGACAGTTTGAGAGATGCATTAACATTCACCACAGGTTTGGAGAAAGCACTCGCCTCAGGGCTACACTTTTTCTGCCGTGTGTAGCAGAGGCAGAGAGAGAGAGAGAGAGAGGGAGAGATGAAGAGAGATATGCTCGGCAGGGTGGAGTCCTCGAAGAGGGCCTCTAATCATTGCTCTGTACCCGCTTAGGGCCTGCTGGTTCTCTCTGAGCAGATCTGTTGGGAGAGTTCAAGGGTTTAATGCCTTTGGGCAAATGACAGCTCCAAATGGCAATCTGTAGATTCAGTTTAGGCTCAAATGGCCTCTGGCATCCTCATCTGTACTCTGTCCCTCCAGACTGCTTACTTTGTTACCATTAGATTAATGGATAATTAATACTAGCTTTGACACAATGATTATCTTGCAGACTAAGCAGGAAAAAGCAGTTTCTGACACTTTAAGGAACAACATCTGTCTGCTGTTTCTCACTTCATTTCTCTTGCAACCCTTTTCTTATCCTTATTTCTTATTTGCGAAGGCTAGACTCACTTTTGATATTGCTCGTACTTTAGATTATGGATTTGAACAAACCCCTTTAACCCTCAGTGTTAAACTTCTACACATTGAGTATCCTTTGTTGAGTGATGCCTGAGATTGTGTGGTTTGTTGAATGGAGGTGTGCTAATACATTTCAACGCTAGCAGACTTAAGTTTTTCACCTGGCAAGTGGCAAGATGATTCACTATTTATTTTATGTTGGATATTTGGGTCAATATTATATATTTTATCATGGATGCTAATTCTTGCCTATTATATTTCAGTTTTTGCAATTATTTAGTGCTACCTCAAAAGCACCTTTTTTAAGAGTGCTTTACTATAGAGACATTTTTATCTTGAGTAATCAACTCTCTCATCAAAATGTTACCCATAGCTTATACTGTACATTATTTTGTTCATTATAAAAATCTATTTGAGCATCACAACATTAAATTGGCATTAAAAAATGGAAACATATACCCTATAGCAACCTCAAAGCAAAGTGCTTAAAACCACTTATACAATTGTATTATTTATTTTGCTACATATGAGGTCTGGTTGAGTAGCATAGATTATCAGTTGTCAGGAAAAAAAGAAAAACATTTTGTCATTTTTATTTTAAATGTAATCATTCTTAATCCTGATGTGTTGATGGCTAAATAACAGTAGATATTAGGACATGTGCAAATCATACGAGACGCTGAAGCTATTGGCTTCTATTGGTTGTTGGAGACAGTAGCGCAATACACCGATCAATCAGCACTCTGGTTGAAAGCCCAGCTGTTCCAAGACATATTGTTGGCTCAAACTGAGATCATAGTACATTGCCATGGGATCATATTTAATCAAATTGACCCCATCAGATTAAACCGCAGTTAGGCACAATTGCTTTTTCCTGGGCATGCCGTAAGGTTTGGGTCAATGAGATTATGGATTGATTGATCAATGTCTTTATGCATTAAATCTGTAATTTCTGTGAAAACTGTGCCCTTGAGCAAAGACAGCACTGTGGGTCATGGCTGCGTGCCATGCTGCTATAGACGCATCTGTAATGGTATGTTGACCTTCTTTCACAGAGAGTGAATTAGAAGACCTCTCAACTGTCTGTGTACTATTGTGATATTAACTTAAGTAATTATATTTTTTTGTACTTTTTTCTTTTCTTTATTTAGTGTTTCATGAGCATTTTCCAACCTTTTCATGACACTTACAATTTAATGCCTTTTTTTTTCTTCTGCTGCTGTACCTTTCAGACCTGTATGTGTGTCTTATTTTTGCATGTGAAATGAGTTAGCCAAAGGATGCTGTTTTTTTTTTGTTTTTTTTGTATTTTTAAAAAAAAATTAATTAATACTTTTATTCAGCATGGGACTTCTTTAAGAAACATCAAAAATCTTACCTCAAACATTTGAATGGTAGTGTAAATGCAGCCCATCACAGGCAGTCATACAGGTGATGTTTTACATTTCTGTGACGGCATGTATCAATGTTTCATGTTGCATACAGTATTAATATACAGTATTATCACAATAATCTGAATAATTCGTAATAAATAATTATTCACTGTATTTTGAAGTGCCCACGATAACAATATTGTGCATGTTAATTATCGTGATATGTCGTATTACCATATGCCAGCACGTCTACTTCTCTCCATTCATGCCAAATGTTGTATTCTTTTTCTCTATTTCCCACAATATGTCTTTGTTTCTCTTTCTTTTCCACTCTCTCCCCTCTGATTGTATCTTTGTACTCTCTCTTTATACTGTGGCCTGTGTTTGTCTTTGTCCAGTGTGATGTAAGTGCACTGCTCCTTATAGGTAAAGTCACCTAAACCTTCTCTGACAAGACTGAAATGCCAAAAATGACGGTCTTACATGGCTCCTCATGTTGTTCTGAAAACTACCTGATTAATCCATTCACTTCCTTGCAAGTCCCAATCCAATGCCACCCCTTCGTAATAAAATACCCAGCCATTGTTATCAGACGAGGAGCAGATCCACAGAATCAATGAGCTCTAGTCCTCCACACTGGCTAATCACTGCTCCGCACAGTGGAAGGAGCTTGGCTCTGCGCTCAACCACCATCGATCAGAGCCTGATCTGAGCCCACCAGCACTCAGAGCCCATCATCACACATACCGCCCTCCCATGGGCTGTCCTTCTCGACTCCTCATCGCCTAATGAGGAATCTCATTTAAATCAGAGAAGCTGTGAATACATAATAAGGCTCAAGCCTGCTTTCAGCTGACTGTAGCACTGCTACCAGAGTGGCGTATTGATCTGTTTACTCTGTGCTCTGTGTCCCGTCCTTAAATATCAGTGTTCAGGAGGAGGGCTGAACTCTGATGTAAATGGCTTCAACAGGGAGTTGAGTCTATAGGATCAATGATTAAGTGCTCTGCCCAATGTTGTTCCAGTGTTGTGTTTACCGATGTAATAATGCAACCCCACAATAAACGGTCTAAAGGGTTTTATACAAATTTTAAATATTTAAAATAAAAGTTTGTTTTTTATCTTTTAAAGGTGCACTATGTAACTTTTCCGTCCACTAGAGGTCGCCTATTCAAAACAAAGGCGTAGTTTGATAACGCCTAGTTTGAGCGCAGAATCTTGGGACATGTGGTCTTCACTTCACAGCCAGTGGAAAAGAATCTGGATAGGACTCGGGCAGAAATCACTCGCGAGCAGCGGGACTTTTTTATGCCACAGTCGCTGGCGCTGGCGCTGCTTTTCCGGTCATGAGTATGAGGTAACACAGCTCTGTTTATCATATTAGATATATTTGAGTGTGTTGAAAATGATGTTATGATGCACGTTACTCTGTGCGTTCGCTCGGTGGCTGCTATGACACTTGCTGCACACTGCAGTAAGAGTAAAGCGTTTCTGCAAAATAAAATCGTAGTAATTATTATAAAACCGGGTAACGCAGATATGACGCAATTGACAGGCAACTCCCTCACACGTCCCGGTTCCTTGGTTAAAATATAAATTTTCTCACGATTTACAAATAGTTGGAAACATTTGGGATAAGCTGATATAAGTACTCAGCTGAACAAAATGTATAACACTGGCCTAGTGGTTTTTGGATATTTTACTGAAAAAATGTTACATAGTGCACCTTTAAGATTTTAAAGATGCCATAATTTGTGTAATGTATTTATTGTATTCATTGTATATATAGTATTCCTTATTAACTATTGATGAATTATCTTGTACACATGAGCACATTTATTTATATAGTTTGTTTACTTTTTTTACTTTTAATTTTATTTATTTTCCTATTTGTTTTCTAATAAATTGCTTTCTAGAATGAGAAGATCCTGTCTTGAAAATTATAAATACCTTAGAGTGTTCTACATTTTTTCAATAGTATGTGGCAAAATATAAGTTGTGCTTTTGATTTCCTTTTCAAAATGTTATTTGGTTGTGAAGAAAGTGCTGGATATTTTTTTAGGTTGTAATATGCACTAAAGGCTATTGGCTATTTAAAAAAGGACTCGCATTGACATTTATTTCTTATTACGATAACAATTATGTCAAAAAATGCTTGTCAAACCAGCAAACAGTACACTGGGTTAGAAGAAAGTATTTTATCATCTAAAAAAACACCTTTGATTATATTGTGTATTATTGTATTATTCCTGAATCCTTTTCATTCGTCATATTAATGTTATTATTATGTAATGCAATTGATGTTCTGTATGTGTCAGATGAGCTTCTGAATGTGTACAGTGTCACAGCTGTGGGTTTGAGGGCTGGAGCGGCAGCCTTGTTAATGAAGTTTGTTGTGTTAATGTAATTAATTAGAGTAGTTACCTTCCCAGACAACAGCTTGCCTAATGGATCGAAATTCAAAAGCTATTTCCTCGTCCCTTGTGGGGGCACACTAAATCAATCTCCACTTGCATGCATACAAATATACAGCTTTAAGCTTTAAACCTAATCTGCATGCTTTTAGTTACAGCTAGATATTGCTAGATAGGGGTCATGAATTGAGAAATCAACTTTTCATTCAGCCTTTGATATATAAAAGTTCATTATGATATAAGAATATCCTGTAAGTTTCGGAGCTAAAAACTTCCTTGTTAGTCAAAGAAAAGCTTTTATTGACACCATGCCCAGCAAACACTCGATCTCAGAATATGCCAACCCTTGACGTCATTGTGTGGTTAAACGGCGCCTCAACATAAGAATAAGTATGCCTGATTCTGTAGCCCCGCCCACCGACTCGTGGAGCTAAACAGATCGCGCTACAGAGCAATAAACATGCTGAAGATAGCAAGATATTGCGCTGTGCCTGGTTGTGGAAGAACACAGTCGCTGCATAAGCTTCCTTCGGATTCTAATATTAGGAATGTGTGGTTGAACTTTATTTTTAATGAAGTTCCAGCTCACGTGGGGAAGACATTGCATGTTTGTTCGCTTCATTTCACCATGGATTCGTTTGTAAACAAGACTGGATTTACAGACAGGATGAGATTACATGAATGAATGAAGCAACACACTTATGTGAGTAAAATTTTTTATCTGTGATAGTATTGCATTGTTACAGATCGTTTGATTATCTATTGATTATGTGTACGTGTCTAACTGAACATAACTTCCACGCTGTCACAGGCTGGAGAATCCTTTATTTGAGGTGTTATTGGTTCATTGTATGATCAGACTCGGACATGTATGGGCCAGGGTTCGCAAAGCCCAACGTCCCGGGGCTAACTTATGTGTTTTCCAGACGGGCTACCAAAATGTTGGCAGGCCGGTGAATCTTAAATAGTGAAATAACATTCCTTTCTTGATGTGCGTTGTTCACTCTCTTGACTTGATATTTCATGCTCATCTGCAGTGAGGCTTGTGCGTACGCGTGTGTGTGCTTGTGTTAGTGATGCACGGTTCGCGGTTATATCCACCGATCGGGCGGGCCAAGTAATAAAAAATAACATTCCAATTAATTGCAGGTGGATAAGAGATAAATCATTGTGTTTGTTTAAGACATTTTGCGAGCACTGTGGGCGAATCATCTTTCGTGTTGCCGTTTTTCCACACGCTTTCAATGCACGGGGGGGGGGTGCATGCTATTTCATGCATTCTGACTTATTTACATTGTTAGAGTTGGATTCTCATGCTAAACATGGCCAAAATTTCAAAAAAAACTATTTGGACATATGACTCCTTCAGGATTCGTATAAGTTTTGGAAAGTTTTTTTCGAGTATGACCCTGTATGACGTCATAAAGGGCGGAATTGCTTGTATGGGCACTTCTTTCGGCTGAGTATGAGCACATCAACCAAAGGGAGAGGAAGAGCACGTCCATCAACGAGCTTTGTTTGGGTTATGGAAGCCGTCGGCAGTGCTGTCATTTCTGGTTGTGAGGGAAAGATAACCTTGTTCAGCTTCCCAACAACGGAGTTCTGCAAGTGTGTTTGTTTGTTCCCGGTCATAAGTCAAAACCACAGGCGATGAGTAAAACTGCATCAAATGTCTGTGTTTTGTTGGCAATCGGCACGCAAGTGCATATAATGTAAACAACACAAACATATAGTGGATTGAAAGTTATCCAGGGATAATGCCATGATGTATTGTGTGTGTGTGTGTGTGTGTGTGTGTGTGTGTGTGTGTGTGTGCTCGTGAATCTTTAACTCCGCCCACTGCACAAGTTCATCTGTTTTCGGAAAGAATCGGTACAGTGTATCTGTCTTTTATAAATCTGATAAAACTAAAGACTCTTCAGAGCTATGAAGGATGCAATACTACTCTATATGTACTTAATATTAACATGAGATTGGCATAAACTGTGTGTGTTATGACCCCTTTAAACAAGTTGTTTTTGAAATGAGGAGTAAGCTATACAAATTTTTTATAATTTTCGCAGCGCGTCAGTTATGTGGTGATGAGCTATGAAATTATTGCTTGGCAAATTTATTTTTTAAATTAATTTAATAATAAAAGTAGTCTAATATAATAATAATAATTTAATAAATTCATTTTAATTAATTTAATTAAGTGCGTGCCTGCCTGCTACACCACTGGCTTGAGCTTGAGTAAATAGGATGTTTTAACTGTCAGCTAATGTTTGATAGCCTCAGTGCAGCTTGTATGTTTGATTAATATTTGCTCTAAACATGCTGCATGTTGTGACAGATGTTTTTTTAAAAGGCTTTTTGGAATATTCTCTCTGGCCAGCATTATATAGTCCATCTAAACTGCAGATGAGCTTCTGTCATACCTAGCTACCCCATAATTCCTCTCTGCCCTAGAATGTAGAAAAGGAAATGTCTTTATCTTCCTCCCGGCCTATGCGTGTTGTATTTCTTCACTAAATTACTTTTTTTTTGTCTGTGATGGAAGAGTAAAAAAAAAAAAAAAAACGATACAGATGAGTGAAATGTAGAAATGATAGGTCCACAGGAAGTCTTTTCTCAAAGGAGACTTCAGAGAAAAAGAAGCAGCCCTATAAAAAGTCTGAGCGTTATGAGATTGATTGGACTGGATAAGGATTTTATTTCTCATAGCCTATAATTCAGTCATTCATTTCTAAACCTGAACGTTTTCTCTCCAGGCTGCATTTAGATGGATCCTGGTTTCATTCACACTAGCATGAGCAAATGTCACTGACTCACAGTGGCTAGAAACTGCACAGATTTACATTTTACTTGGTTTTATTTATCTTAGACATGGACGAGTTTCCCTTAACTGCAGCTTGGTCAGAAAAAAATATCAGAATGCAAAAGAGTTTATGCCAGTTTATCCAATTATGGATGCTTGTTTGTGTTTTGTCCTATTTATGAAATGGTTATCAATAGAATAATGCTTTGGAGAGTGAATAGAGAGACACATGGAGGTTTAAACTGAACAGAAATGGTAATATAAACATGATTTGTGTCTGCAGCTTGCCTTGTCATACTTGATTTGGATGAACTGACCAAGCGGAAAAACTTTTGCAATGCCAAAGGGGCCCAACACTCTAACTTGGAGATCCTCACGTTGAATTATTTTATTAGATTTTTGTGCTGGTAAAAACAACACTTATACACATGCACAAACCAACACACTTTGGTCCCTGAGGTGAAAGTGAAACATAACAGCTTTCTTCCTAAGTTCTCTTGAGCTTTGCTGTTGTCCAAGCTTGTTAGGGGGTGATAATGGCCTCTCACATTCAGGTGGGATGTTGGAGAAGAGAAGCAGGATCTCAAATAAATGCCAGCCAATACATCTTGACAAGCTCACCTCTGCAATAGGGACCAAAGCAGAACCACTAGTAGGATTACTAGAGTATTGGTTGGAAACCAGACTTTTGGTATACAGGGTGTGATGCCTACTTTTTTCCCAAAGAGCACACTCCTGTATAAAATGTGTTTTTCCTTAATAAAAGGGATACAAGGAGACATTTACAAGCAAAATTAATTCAATTTATTAGAATGCAAAAGGTACACTAGGTTTTTAAATATTTCTGCTCTTAGGCTGTATTTAATAATTTATTTATTTTGCTTGATTCGCTCACATGCTCCTAAGTAAGTGTAACAGTTCACACACATTTGTTACATTATACAGATTTAACAGACTGTTCATTTGAATTAAAATATTTAGAAATGTCTGTTTTCACATATTCACATGCACTACTAATTAGAATTAGCATGATGTTTGATTATTTTACATTATTTGATTTATTAGTTATTTGAGAGTGACACCATATTTTATATATTATATTATTATAAAAGATAGGCAGGAGGCCTGTATAGTTTGTTTAGTTATAGTTTTTAATGTTTGACAGATTTATTAATGTTAGTTTCACTGAAATGGCATCAACATTTTAGTTGATGATAATATAATACATTTCCCAAATGTGTATATTTGGGAAATATATAATGTGAAAATCTGAGCTTCTGAAATTATAGCATATAATACCTATACTGAATTATTAGCTAAGTTGCATTGTTAATATCTTACAGTGTTACTTTTTCTCATTATATTTCCATTAATAATTTTGTTAGTGATGGTCAGCATGTAACCTGTCTGATTTCATCATAAGCTGGCAAACTTAATACTGGACTCACAGAAGAGCTGATGCACAAACAAATGGCAGATGCTCAATTTTGTTTAGTTCTGCTGTGAGTTTAGCCTGTGGCCTGTCTAGCTGCTATCCCACAGTCCCTAGGCAGTGTACGTGCGGGGCAAGTGAGCACATCCAGCAGGGTTTATGTCTTCCCTTCCCCTAGCTGGACCATGAAGCCAGTGTATTCAAGCAGCGCTCAGGGCTGGCTTAGATTAACAGCTCCAACTCAGCCCCAGGCTATTTCAGCCACAGTTAGTGGGCTTAATTGCTTTTTGACGCAAAGAGAGATGATGTGCATTTCACGTTCCCCCAAGACACTTAGGGTGTACTCACACTAGGCCACCTGAACCGTGCCAGAGAATGTTTGACCCCAAAGTTTGGTTTGTTTGTCTAGTGTGATCGCTCCGTACCGTGTCCGGGTGCGCCAGAGCACATAACTGCTACTACACTGTAAAATACATGGACTTAAAAAATTATGGTAACAGTATTACACATGATATTTTAAGTAGTTTTTAAGGAATTAAATTTACCTGAAAAAATCATGTAAAATTTAGTCTAGAACACAATGAATTCAATATTTTTAGTAAAAATTTAGTGCTTTTTTATTTTAAGTTTTAGAGTTAATGGAAATTACCTGTTTGTATTTGAGTTTGAGTTATGTTGTAAAATTAAAAGACTGTATGCTGTTAGCACAGCACAAGTAGAAACAAACTTATGCACTGGCATTTGCAAAGCTATTGCTCATTGAACAAAGCAACATGCTTTATATTATTAGTATATGCAGTTATTCACAACCTAACCCTAAGCTCTACTCTTCTGCACAATGGTGAGGATAAGAGTCTTCTTACAAAAACAACCTAAAATTTTGAACTGTAGTTGTAATTGTGGCTTTAAATCTCTATTGTGACTTTATATTTCATAATCTGGCTTTAAATCTTATAATGTGACATTCTTATTTTAAAAAACTTTATCTTATGATTACCTCTTTTATTTTTGCGAAAACCCAGTGGATTCCTGTACCACTTCTAGTTGAGATTTAATCATGAACTGAGAGATAAGAGTTGGAAGCATATGTGCTGCTGAATCGAATACAGAGGAGAGGTCGTTCAAAGGTTCATTTCAAATTTTTAGCAATGTTGTAGTCAATTTTTTTTAAGCAGCAGATAAACCTGGGGCCTGCTTTGGTGGAGCACCTAGTCAAAATGGTTTATCGTCATAATGTCGACACACAGCCCCACTCTCCCTGTGTGTAGAGAGGAACATGAGATGTGTCAGTGGCCAAACAGAGGTCAGATCTATTACAGCTCATCAGCACACTCGCCCTGTTCTACCAGAGATGTTTGATTACTTTGATTCGTTGAAACAACATAGCAATCTTTGTTTACCGTGTCTCCTCTTCTGCTTCTCTTAGAACACTGTTCATTTATATTTAATGGAGCCCCATTGCGGTGGTGGCCACAAACACTTCCTGCTGCAGCTATGCAGGCCAGAATATGAGGAAGAGGTTTAACATTGGCCTCTCTAGAGCTTATTGGCCAGCAGTGCCAGCAGTGTGCCTCCAAAGGGCTACAGAACCACGATAAGTGTGGTAACTGTCAAACCAAAGAGGCTTATGACTGTGAACTAGGCGACAGGTCTGGAAAGAATCTGGACACACAGTCCTCTGTCATCTGTTCCAGAGAGCTGCTCTTGCCACTGCTGCCCACTCACTATAGACAAAGCAGCTTCTGTGTTTGATTGAAAATGAAAGAGAGACGGAGGGAGACCGTTACAGCTCTATTAAAGACTCAGAACATCTTAGTCACTCAGTTTAGCACTGCTTAACATTATACATTAAGTTTTATTGTGTGTCCGTCCTACTGACACACACATGCACACATATCAGGGTTTTTCCTATATATATATATATATATATATATATATATGTATACCAAATTGGCATCAGACTATGTCTGCAGTGAAACATCGCGATGGACGATGACATCAGGGGGTTGCACTTGAGTGTTAAACTCTGTTAATGTGGTGCACGTCTGGAGAAAAGAGAACGTGCACGGAGTTGAAAGGGCTTGAATGAAGCGCATTTGGCTTTAGATAAAACTACTAGAGGATAGAGCGCTGAAATATCATTAGCACAAACGAGTGCTTGTGGTGTGATCCGTGCCACTGTTTTGACAAAATCTTTAGTGTTTAAATTGTGTTCATTGAACCGTTTTGAATGTAATTTGTATTGTGATCGGGAACAAATTCATTATTTGCGTGGGGGGAATCACGTGCTGGCACAACATTGTGATGTCTGTCAGCCCAACCCTAATATATAAATGATCAATTTCAAATGTATTTGTTTGTGTGTGTGTTTCATTTTTGTATTTTGAATATATATTTCAACATTAGGGACAAGGTGTTTTTTTTATGAATCCAGTGGCAAATAAATTGCACATTGCAGCTTTAGTAATTGCAGCTATTGATTTGAAAAGGTCCACATCTTATTAAACAAATTTATAACAGCTGTGAGTGAAAGCTTGTAGCAGTTGTTTTATGACTACTGAATATGTATCCATATTTATTATTTCTCTTCCTCACAGGTTCTGAATAGAGATTGTAATTATGCATGGACTTTTGCTTGCAATGTATTTGACAACCTCAGATTCACCTCAGAGTAATTGTATTCTGACCGTTTCAGAACTCCAGTGACCTTTTAAGTAGGTAATCACAGTTTCAACATTTCATCAAAGTTATTGAGTGTTCAAGCGCTGTTGTTCAAGTCCATCAATTTGGAGCTGTAATTCTTCCAGTTCTAATAAATTTCTTAGAGCAGTTGAAAGAGAGAAAGGGAGGGGGGAAATGGCCTTATAAATGAATAAACCGTCTGCAACAGATTAATGTGGTAATAAAATATGGGGAGTCTCATCTTTGCAGAGAAATCTGAACATTAGATTCAGTGCCATTGGTGTGCTCTTTCGCTGAGATAAAGCTTCTCTGTAAAGAACTCCTTCTCTGTAATCCTCTGCAGATGGAGATGAGGTCTCTTTGACCTGGTCACTGTCAACAGTGTAGTCTGATGGTGATCCGAAACCATAGACCAGAAACTTTTTAGAGTGGCATTCCCCCAGAGGCAGTTAACATCCTTCTGCGTACTTAGGCTTCAGTCACACCTTTTGCATTAAGGGGCAATATTTGCTCCCCTTATATTGATTTCCAGGTGCATTGTCTTTTACCTTTATAAAGGCAAAGTTTTTCTAATCCTATTAAATGTATGTCATGTTTTGTCATATTCTGAAAATTCAACAAAAGCCTTCTTTGCACTGCAGTGGCACAAGCTGCATCTAGATGTATTTACACACTGTTTAATGCTGCTCAGAGGTGACATGAATGCAATTACAATGGCATAAATAATGTTATGAGATAATGTTTTGAATAAAAAATGTTCAATAAAAAAAATGAAATAATGGTAAAAACAAAGTGATACTTTTAAATGTTAAAATTAAACCAGCAAGTCACTGTCTTAAAAAGTGAGTCATCGAGTAATGAAGTGGCTGTTTTTATGAATGGATCATTGAATCATTGACTCTCCCGATTCATTGAAACACTGATGTGTGTTAGGGAAGCACAACAGTTCTGCTGTGGCTTTCATTGGAACTATAATTTAGTTGCAAATAGAGCAAACAATATTGACAATACTGTTTAAAATATTACCTTTTTGTTTGTTGAAGTGTTATACTTTTATATACTTGTATAACATCATCACATTTGCAATCGTGTGGGTATTCGGAAAAATTGCATTCTTGCTTGTATAATATATGATCTACATTAAAAACAAGAACTACTCACACAGGGTATGTTTCTGTATCGAAGAGAGTTTGAGTCTTAAATCAATCTCTATGCACTCTCTGCGTCACAAAGAACAGAGCTTCATGCTAGTAAGTGCTAAATCCCCACTTTTAAGTATATTATTGAGAACGGCAGTAATGTAGCGCGATTTGCTATGGATGCAGTCAGTTTTGAACGCAAAAGATGAGGTGATTTGATTGATTGATTTGATTTTTACGCTAATTGCCTGTTAGAAATACATGCTCGGTTTTAATGTTATTTTAAGGTGGGGTTTAATTAAATGAACGGCAAAACTCAGCATTTTGTTCACGTACCCCCTCTGTCACCTCACGTTCCCCCAGGGGTACACATACTCCAGTTTGGGAACCACTGCCATGGATGTGTTAATTTTGGATGTTAATTTTTGTAATGCCAAAACCAAAAACAAGTTCACGTAATTGAAACTGAGACGGCAGAAAGCGCATCCTGTTTGTTTTCTGTATTTTACGAAAGCACTTTTTTTTCTTTTTTTTTTTTACTGTGAGCGTACACAAATAAAAGTAAACCCTTTACAGTTTGTAATGTCTTAGGCCTTGTTTTCACCTGGTATTAAAGCTGCAGTCTGTAACCTTTTTTGGTAAAAAAAAATTCCAAAATAAATTTTTGAGCAAGTACATAACCAGCCAGTTTGATCCATCCGACTGCTGCATTCTGTCAGATTTCCTTTTGTGCGTTGAGCATTATAACCAATCACACTCGTTTCTGTCGAGCGTGATGGCCAATCAGAAGCATTCAGATTAGTCATCGCAGAAAGAGTTTTGTTCAGTGTGTTGCTGAAACTCGTGAATTCTCCCGTCATCATAAACAATACAGTGCAGATTGGATGTAAGAGATTCATGTCGCAGTGTCGTCAGCTTCCGTGATTTTAACGAGAGTGTTTGTGAGAGCGCTTAAACTTGCGCTAGCCCCAAGTTATGGACAGCCTCACGATCGGTCACATTCTCTGCTCACTTTCTGTATAGTTTATTCTGGTTAATATAATTTATTCATCATGATGGTAAGATCATATGAGGTCTTCATTTTGTAAAATAATTTATAAATGTTTGTAAGATTGTTTTATCTGCGTAGTCAGAATATGACGTGCAGTTTCCCCAAACACAAAAACATGTGTCTATTAATCGACGACATAAATATACTGATATTGATATTACAATATCAAGAGCATTAACTGACAATAATGACTCTGTAAAGAGTGTTAATTTTATAATTTGAGTAATATTGAACAGTCTGTGTAAATAAAAAAATTAATTAGTTAAATTTAAGTATTTGACAAACGACAACACAGGTAATCATAAAAAATGCACTTATAAATAAATAAAAATGCTCCTGGAAATCAATTGCAAGGAGCCCCTTAATGGAAAAGTTCATTCCTGACCCCTGGCATGGGGGAACGTCTGGCAGTTGCAGTTTGTATAGGTGAAAATTGCAGAAATTAAAAAATAAACGTGGCTGTTTTTGTAGAATTCAAATAAGGACTTTATCTTGTTAATGACTGATGGTTTTCCAATGAGATAAATGGTATAGGAAGCAAAGCTGTTTTAAAATCTTCTTGGTTACCCAATTTTGTATTCCAAAAGTTTGTCTCTGGCACTACCAACTTGTAATGTTACTGTCAGTGTTACTGGACACTTTGATTTACTTATTTATCATTGTTGCCTCCCGTTGATGTTTGTTAATCTATTGCTAGGGTCAGACAGTATTTTATCTAACCGTCTTACTGGTGTGTCAGCGTTTATTTTGTATTAAACCACATAGCTTGTTGTTAATTAGTTAAGATATGCTGTGATTTGAACATGGATTTTTATTGTTATTTTACATGTATACACAGACGTTTCATGGAAGGTTAGGTCATGTATATTTGCCTAAAAGTCATGAAAAAATCATGGAAAAGTCATGGAAATGTATTGGTAGAAATGCGTATGAACCCCTATGAAAAATGACTTTATGAATTACTTAAATTACCTTTAAACTGTTTAACCGAACAAAATTCAAAATTCTTACAGTGTCGGTTAACGGTTAAATGGTTGATTATAAGCATCCCTAATGCAGATGTTCTGTGGTTGCACATAAATGTATATTGACAATACGCAAATAAAAATGCTGTATCACTCCACATATGTATCACTTGTATCACTTGTACAGACTGTCTACAGAAATAACCGATGGAGGTTTGCATCTCTGACGTTCCAAAGCAAAAGTTGAGTAACAGGAAACTCGACCAACTCTGAACAGGCTGGCGGGTACTAAAAGATCGACACTGGGAAAGAAATGTCAGTGTGAATAAAATGAGGAAACATAAAAGCAATAGTCCAGAGGGTAAAGCTGAACACTGAAGGGAGGCAGACAGGAACAGCAAATAATGTCAATTTTTTTTTTTTTTTGGACTCTAGGCTATCTTTTATAGACTGCCGAAACTCTGTCTCTCTGTAGTCATGGTTACAAAGCAGTGGACAAATTCCGTTCCAGCAATTGGCACTGCAGTTTACATTCGTGTAATGTCATTTAAATCTGATATTTTGCCTCCAGCACTTATTCAGTAATGTAGTGCACTTTATGTAATGTTTATATGGTTGTTTTGGCAGTGGCCTTAATCTAGAGAGCTGGAAGTACTATACATGCCTATAATACTCAAATGCAGGCTTGTGCTGATCTCCACGTTTCAGAGCAGTTTCACACCACCAGTACGTCATATTAGCAAAAACTGGCATTCCAAACCTTCATTTCAGGGGCAGCTTTTAACAGATATATTAATGTTCTGCTGACATGTGTTCACTGCATTTTATTTAACACTAACATATAACTGAAATCCCAGCCTGAACTATTCTGGGTTCAAACCAGGGTTATTGTCGTTTTGGATGTTTAATTAATGTCAAATTGTCTTTTCAGTTTTTCCTTTGGTGGACATTTGCAACGCCTCCGGGTAGCTATTTTTAAGTCCTATCTACTTGAATGGGGGAATCTCTGTTTGCCGACTCGCATCTAAATAACATATTTCAAATCAGCAACAAAATGTGACATGAAGTGTCATATAAATGCTGTTTCTTATGCTCAAATAGCGTTAAAAAGCTTATTTTTCAGGCTAGACCAGCTATTGCTTAAGCGTGCATCTCAGAACCCTGACTGTTTCTATAGCAACCAGAGCTTCTAACGAAAGCTGCGGTGACATGATGACTTTACCAATCGCGATTGGCTCTTTTATTTCGAAGGCAAGACTTATTCCGCCATATTGCGTGTTGCTCTTTCTCCCATTCGTAAGTAATATGAGTGCACCATCTTTGTATTTCTAAAGTATTTGGTTTAATTTAGTTTTTGTTAGTTTTCATTCATTGTTCCTCAGATACCTCCCTCACTCCTTCATGTTTGTCAAATCCCATTTCCTCGAGTAGACTTGGCTGATCTGGATGCAGGGGCTCAATTTCCAGAGATGTATGAAAAACAAGCACCAACCAACTTTATTTTTTCTTTCCAGCAAAAAAGGAAATGGAGAAAGAGAGAGACAGAGGGAAAAAAAGTAATTTAACCAACATGTAGGTCAGTGATCTAGAAACTGTAATATTGCTTTTATGTTTGGTCCCATCTGCCGTATCTCCTATGGCGGTGCCGTGTTCCTCCCTATTCTCTCCCTTTCTGCCTCTCTTCTCATTCTCTCTCTGTTCCTATTGTCTCTCGATTGCATTTAGGCTAATGTACCGTTATATGGACCAAACGGCAAACCTGTTTTAGTGCAAGAATCTAAATTAGTACGCCAAGTTAGCCCCTTCTCCTCATTAAAAAGGCAGTTTGTAAGGGTTAAGTCATCTCTGTCACATGTGACCTGAGCTGGCATTCTGGATGTGTATGTCTGAATGTGTGTGTGTATGTCATCAGACTGAGATGCGATCTTCAGAGCAGAGAGAAGCAACGCCAGGGGCATGCAGAAGGTCAGTCTCCCTGCATAGCCAAACACAGCGCTGTAGGTCTGGTGGAACAAAAGAGTGAAGAGATGCATTAAGTTAATGGCTTTCTCTGCTTCACAGAGAAACATTAAACAAATTACAACACCATCTCGCTAATGTGAAGTTGCAACAAGTGTACATGAGTTTGGACATTTTTACTCCAAAGGCAGCTCTAGCTCTTCTGGAGCCCTGCCCTCCAATACAAACCGCCATGTTGCTGCTTAAACATTGCGCAAACTCAGTTACTTTTACTCTGTTTCCACTTAATGATGTAATGTCTCGTTCGAAAAAGTGATTGATAAACTAGTTAAATGCTGTGACAAGCGCAATGGAATGAGAGATGAAGTCGAGCCAAGAGCTTTTATTCCATCAGATGAGATGAGGCTCAGATCCTCTTTATGAATCAAATGTGTTTGGATTAATGGGTGTCCAGAGATGCTGAGGTCAGCGAGGTGGTGACAGGGAACAGCGACACAAATCCGATCCCAAAAATACCAGCTCTGCGATGTGTCAGGATGCATCTCTGCTCCAAGGCTTTGTGGTTTGAGCAATAATGGGGGATTTCTGGCAAGAATTAAGGGTCTTGAACGTGATCATTTGCTAGAGAGAATCATGGGGGTAAAAACACGGTACTGTTTTGTGGTTTCTGCCTCTCTCTGCTCTTATTTTAGCAGTGGTTTTGGAGACAGTCCGCCCATGTTCCTGTGTTCCCAGGCGGGTTATGTCAAGCGAATGGTGGTTGTGGTCGACTAGCGCTGCAAATGCTTCTTCAATCAGCAGTATTCTGGCCCAGAGCACTCCAGCACACAGGCGCAGCGTCACAGCTTGGCATGTGAAACTGCAGTGCGTAAACATAAACCAGCTGGAACCAAGCCCGTGCGTGGATTGGCTCTCACTGCTGCTTGTGGCATGCTTCCATTCTCACACTCCACGGTCAGAAAGTTCACATCTCACTTTTTTTTTTTTTTTGAGTCTTTTTGATTAGCTTGTTTGGATTGCTGTGCTCCAGTAATGGTTTACTGAGAATCTTGTGGGAGAATCAGGAAAGGAAGTTTTCTTCTAGTGGACAGATGGTAAATAGCAGCTGTAAACCAGTTACTCTCTCCTCAGATGCACAGCTGATGAGCTGAACTTGACCCCAGCTTGAAATGCCAGCCACTGTGTGCCGTCCCAGCTTGGCATCGTTTCAGGCCTCCCAGCTGAGATTGGCATGGCCTCTTTCTTTGTAGAGGTTGAGCTGCATTTCCTCCAGGCGCACAGAGGTTTGCGTGTCTGGCTTCTTTTCCAGCAAGTGAACAGCAGGCCGAGCAGAACGTACTGAGAGTGCTGCATTCAGAGATTTGAATGTATCACATCAGGCATGCAACATGCCTGCTCTGTTATCTAAACAAAATTATCTCCCACAATGCCTCTCAGGTTTGTGATTAGAAAACAGGGTATTTACGTTTTTTTTGTGGTTTATATTGGATATATATAATTTAGTATTTACCTATGCCTGCTCATTTCCACTATTTTCTGTGTGTTTACTACTCAAAAGGTTGGGATCAGTTTGTATTTGCTTAATTTTTTTGTTGACACAATGATACATTTTTTCAGGATTTATTGATAAATAGAAATGTAAAAAGAACAGTATTCCTTAACATATTTTGTAGCATTATCAACGTCTTTACTGTCACTTCACTGTTGTGTGACTAAATTTACTTTTAGCATTTAAAAAGCTTTTTTTTTATTTTATTTTTTTTATTTATTGTATTTATTTTAGGGCTGTCTAAATTAGTGTTAACGCATGCACATTTTTTTTTTCAGTTTAACGCTTTAAAAATATTTAATGCAATTAATGCAGCATCCGTTTTTCTGTCATCGTTGGGCTTGCGTTACATTTTATATGATCACGCTCTTATTAATGCAAATGCTTTTAAACCATTCAAGCGCGACAAGACAAAAGAGAATGCGCTGTCTGTGAATGTCATATGAGTTAAATAATGTCTTAAATAAACTTAAAGAGTTGTGATAAAATGAGATGTGTGTGACAGCGCGTCAGATTTGTGTCATGTTCGGCAGCGGCAGATCTTAAAGTGACAGCAGCCTAATAAACCAGTTGCTGGGATGTCTGTCGTTGTTATATAATTTATTTATACAGTGCAGACTGTTTGAGAACATTATTCAATTTCTGTATGTTAGATATCATATTATTTATCATTTATAATGTATAATTTCTGTATACTGTTGTAGAAAGGACACAGGTAAAAATTACATTTATTATAATAATAATATTATAATAATAATATATTATATATAATAATAATTTAAGTAAAGATTGTTTTAAGTTCACCTAATATGTTGAAATTGATTATAGTTTTCAATTATACTGTAATGGTGAATGTCTATCATTAATGTTTAAAAAAAAAATCTATTTCATAGAGACCTCAGTAGCAGTATTAGTATCAGTGATACTGGCATTCATTCATAAAAAAGATTCAACAATTATTTAAAATATACTGTATTTAAGCTGTTTCTACATTAATTTGTAGAGTAACTGTGAAATTATTGCAGTATAAAAATACTAAAAACTTACAGAAAAAAAAATGTAATCGATTGACAGCACTAATTTATTTAGATAAAATACTATAGACTGATTCAGTTGTCGGCTGTAACATAGTTATCGTCTCAATGGTATTGGCCAGAATTTCGGTGCGTATTATCTACTACAAATGTAATGTACAAACCAACATCAATGCATGCCATGTTTATACTATTTAGTCTACTCATCTATCTTTATTTTTTAAACTTGCAGTCTATATGCAGGTTGTTGAGGGCACTTAAAGTTGAAAGTTGTTAAAGGGTGATGAAAGGAGTGGTAATTTAAACTGATATGACTTGCCCTCAGCCTGTGGGCATCTTTTGTCTATGTGTGTTTCCGTGGTGTGTCTCTTCTCTAGGTTGCTGTTATTTCTGTTAGCATAGAGTGATCGAGGTCAACATTGTCCTGAGAGGAAGACATCACACTGATATTAAAAGCGTCCGTCAAATTGCGTTGTATCAGAGGGAGAGGAGCATTGCTCTAGTGAGAGGACAAAGGCCTGCGTCCCCATCGTGACCACTGAGCTGAGGTTTCGTGAGCTTCACAGGAAATTGCCTTTTTGGGGATGGGCGTGATTGTTTTGAGAGTGTATATAGCCATATTTAATTTAATAAGCTTTTTGTCTTTAAAAAAGACATTGTGTTAGCTGTGGCCTAGCCTTTGAGAAATGGTGTCCATGTTGGCGACAAGTTCAAGTCCAGATCACATAATTTCCTGGTCCTGTTTTACTGTGCCCCCTCTTCATTTCCTGTCTTATCTATTGTATAAAATTGGCAAAAAGGCCACCAGTAAAATTAGCCTTTTTTGCCCAGTACATGTTTTGACCCCAAAAATCTTTTTCATTTAAGAGTTAAAAAACAAGTATTTATCATTTCTCAGCCTGTGCTCTTCAAATGGTGTGTATGAGAAATTTAAAGGGATAGTTCACCCAAAAATGAAAATGATCCCATGATTTACTCACCCTTCCAAGCTTTATAATGGGAGTGAATGGCGGTCCTGATTTTGAAGCTCAAAAAAGTGCATCCATCCATCATAAAAGATATCTACACGGCTCCAGGGGGTTAATAAAGGCCTTCTAAAGCAAAGCGATGGGTTTTTGTAAGAAAAATATCCATATTTAAAACTTTTTAAACGAAAATAACTAGCTTCCAACAGACAACCTTACATGTCAATTTACGGCTAAAGAGTATAAAGTTTTAAATATTTATTAAGGCCTTTAGTGGATATCTTTTATGATGGATGGATGCACTTTTTTGGGCTTCAAAAAATCGACCCCCATTCACTGCCATTATAAAGCTTGGAAGAACCAGGACATTTTTTATTAAAATTCTGATTGTATTCTGAAAGAAGAAAGTCATATACACCTATGATGGCTTAAGGGTGAGTAAATCATGGGATCATTTTCATTTTTGGGTAAACTATCCCTTTAAAAGGGTAATAGTAGTACACTGGTCATGCATTTTTTTGGTTCACTAAAAAGTACCTCTCATAAGAGTCATTTGTGTGATAGAAAAGAGGAATAAAAAGCAACAGAGAGCATTTTGTCAGGCAGGCTGGCTCATCCTTAAGGGCACCTGCTGTGGAAAAGATGACCGTATCTCAGCACTTCCATCAGACAATTTAGCCTTGTCCCTTTCCTTTCAGCAATTGACATCTTAATGGATTTCCCTAGTTGAGGGTTGACTAAAAACACCTAACGAGGCAAAGAGGGAAGCGGGGATAGGGAAATGGTGTCAGAGACATCACTTTTTTACCAAGTGAATGAGGCCAAGTCTAAACGGCAATTCCTGATTTTTGCAGTGTCATGGTATTTTATTCTCCCATCTGTGATGGAAGTGGCAATGTTTCCATCTGCGGAGTGCTGCGATGCTGCCACATCAGGTCAATTTAGCCGCAAGGCAATATCCCTAAAACCACCAGTTTCCCATTAAACACTGCGGCGGTGAATCCACATGAATTTGATAGCTGCTCTGACCATAAATCTGTCTGGCTGGAACGTACGCTCTGTAAGGTTTATAATTGAATAGCCAAAAGGGCTTGCATTAGTTTCGGATGTCATTCAAGGGTGTTTTTTTATCAGTAGTAACATTTTAAATTTTTTTTGTTTTTGTTTTTTAATTTAATTGTTTTGTTTATTTGTTATATTAAAGTAAGTAGTGTTACTGTGGCATCTGCTGTATTTTGCCACTGACATTTAAAGGAATATTTTAACTGATGATCACAGGAAGACACGAACAGTATTGAAGTTCAGATGTCTGACAGGCTCAAATATGTCCATTGCTCTGGCTGTATGCTGTGCAGCACACTTTCATGAGCAGGGATTGAGAGGTTTCCCTAAAGACTGCATAATCATTCCAGCCAGCTCATTAGGCCCCGGAGCAGTCCAGTGGCCCTGCTGAGCGTGCGCGTCAAGCTGGCACTCAGCCCACATGTTCAAGGCCAATCAACCCACTCCAGAAGGAAAGATGGGGGAAAGAGATGCAGAAAGGGAGAGATAACAAGATACAGAGAAAGAAGAATGGAGATCTACGCAGAGGGGGAATAATCAAGCTTGATCAAGCTATTTCATAGTACCTCTGACAGCGCAGACATGCTCACAAAAACTATGGCAGCTTTCATCAGTGTAAACAGGATCTACTCATCATCCAGATGGGTACAAGTATGACTGTGACTGGGGCAAAGAACTAGCTCCAGAATCTTCCTGTATGAGATCAATCCACTGTTGCATTTTTAAAAAACATTTTTTTTAGAAATAGTATATATCAAAATAAATATACATGTATTACATAATGTTATAATGCCTAAAATCACTTGTAGCATTGAAAAAAGACTATTTTTAGTGTATTTATTTGTACAAAATAATTTCCATGCTTTTGACCATAACATAAAAATAATTATCAGTTTGTCATTATCAGAAGGAATTTTTATATTTGTACATCTCTAAAGGATTCAGATATGTAGACATAAGCCTGTTAAACTAATCTACATGTTTTTGTTGATACAGAGCAGGAGTGTGCTGAGATTATGGCAGATATAATATGATTAATATGGCAGAACCTGCTTCCTGTCTCAATTTGTCCCTCCTCGTTGATTTGCTCACAGAGCTACTTCAGTTCTTTACAGTAAATGTATGTATAAACTTAGATTCTTTTTTAATTATTTTTTTACATTTTTCTTTTTTTTTGGTCTGAATTTTTGTAATGTGTGACAGAAATCCTGAAACTGAAAGTAATGCATATTGATGGCCAGAACTGTGGATGTCTCAGATAGTTATTCCCTTGCTGAAGAACGTGCAAGCCTCTCACAGAGCATTTGAGCTTGGACAGGTCAATTGTGATAGCCCAACAATAGAGACTGTGAGCATAGTAGAGCCCTGAATCACAACCGAGAAATGAGAATGAACCGTCTTCTATGTTGTATCATCTCCATTACAAAAGAGCTGGACGGATACACTACTGTATCTACAGACAGAAAAGACTCCACATGCACTGAATGCTTTCTTGAATGGCTCTGTCTGGATATGTTCTTAGCCAGGGGCTCATTCATCAGTGACTCCAGTGTGAATAAGTGACTGTGTGTGTGAGAGACTCTAGCAGACTGTGACAAGCTGAAGAGATGAGTACAGGAGATTTATGACCCTGATCTGAGATCCATGATGGACTGAATGTGGAACTCAAACCCCTTTGAAACTTTCTTTCTCCCAACTTCCTTTTTTGGAGTTTGACGTCAAAGAAGCTGAGAGTGATTTACAGGCATATTCTGTCTGATAGCCTTTTTGTTTTTTTCTCTGGACTACAATTTTGTAAACCAGAAAAAAAGATAATACAATTATGACTTTATATCTCACAATGTAACTTTTTATCTTGCAATTGTATTTTTGTTTCTTATTGCAACTTCATATATCCCAGTGCGACTTTTGGGGTCGCAAGATTTTTAAATGTTGTCTAAAAAGTCTCTTATGCTTACCAAAGCTGTATTTAGTTTAAAATACAGAAAAACAATATTTTGAAATATTATTACCATTTAAAATAACTTTTTTTCTATTTGAATAGATTTTAAAATGGAATTTATTCCAGAGATGGCAAAGCTGAATTTTCAGCATGCTGATTTGGTACCCAATAAACATTGTTTATCTCAAAATATGAATTTAAGTCTTATTTTAAAACTTATCTTATAATTACCTTAATTTGTATTTTGAGGTGGAACATGTTTCGTAACCAACAGTTCTGTGTGTGTTTGTGTTTTTTTTGTGTCTAAGAAACAAGGTAAAATACAGAATAGCCACACATTAATCACATGTGACTGTTATAAAACCACTAAAATTTATTGTACAAATTTCACATTTCGCCACATTTAGAAACAAATGCACAGACAAACCCATAAGTCTGCTTGGAATTTCCACACAGCGATGATCGTGACAGAGAATGTTATTTGTATGGAATGGTTGATTTGACAGATCTCAGCGATGAGGAGCCTGTTTACATTTGTCATAAGAGAGAATTATTAACCATCTATGCCTCGGCCACCAAACTTTGATTTTCACTCTCATTAGCAATATTCAGCAGTTGGTCTGTCGTTCTGAGGTGGTAATCCTGCCTGCGGGAGAAACCATCACAGCATGCAAGCCTGAATTTTTGCTTTCAAAAAAAAAAAAGGGAAGTGCCATATCGCCCCACATCAGGGTGTGTATGTTGCCTGGGAAGTATTCTAACACCCTGTGATGTGTTTGGCTATCTCCAAAGGTTAACTGCTGAATAAGTCACCAGCCCAATTTGACATGACATCTCCCCCAAGAGGAGTTTTTGGAGGGTGTTTGGTAGCACCCTCAGATTCTCTCAGACAGTATTATAATGTTGTGATGCCTACATTTACTTGAAGCATTTAAAATAATTGTTTTTTTTTTTTTAGTGTTTAATTTTT
Organism: Rhinogobio ventralis; assembly: GCA_039654625.1. Classification (NCBI taxonomy): domain Eukaryota; kingdom Metazoa; phylum Chordata; class Actinopteri; order Cypriniformes; family Gobionidae; genus Rhinogobio; species Rhinogobio ventralis. The sequence goes on along the minus strand of CM077208.1, from coordinate 14,815,397 downwards.
ATTTGTTTGCTGACTCTACAGACAGAAAGTATGCATTTGGTGAACTTCACAGAAGAGGCCATGACCTGTTAAGAACAGTAGCAGCGAAATATCCCTGTGAAGTCAGGCTGTTTTTAATGAAGACGTAAGCCTGTGCTTTTGATCTCATTCCTGGAGAGGTTGGCAGCACTCCTTTCTTCAGTCACATCAGAGCAAGTTACGGGGGTTATGTCTCATTGGGGTGATTCCAAATCTTTGTGTGTTTTTTTTCTCTGGACTACAATCTTTGTGTGTGTGTGTGTGTGTGTGTGTATATATATATATATATATATATATATATATATACATATACATATACATATACATACATATATATATATATATATATATATATATATATATATATATATATATATATATATATATATATATATATACATATACATATACATATATATATATATATATATATATATATATATATATATATATATATATATATATATATATATATATACATATATACATACACACACACACACACACACACACACACACACACACAATTGGAATCACCCCAATGAGACAAAATCCCTGTATATTAATTTTTTTTCTTCTCCCCCTGGGCTCCAATCCCACCTTGTTATTTTGAATCCCCCCAGCTGGGAGAGATTAATGCAACCTGACAATCTTGTCACAATCCCTTCCACCACCTCTGTCGCACAGACACCCACACACACTTGTTCTTCTGCACCCCAACCCCGCGTACTGAAGATCAAAGAATAGAGTGGATGAATCAGTCAGTTAGTAACACGACTCTCTCTGTCAGGACTGAGTGTCAGCTTTGATGAGAAACTAGCAGTGTCGGTTCTTTGTTTAATCACCATCTTCATTCTCAGAGGCATTATGTTTTGAAAAACATAATGCCTTACAATGCTCACGGCAAATTCTTAAATTAGTTGTTTGAAGGACATAGAGCTGTACTGGCATTCTCTAATACACTACCCTAAATTGGATTGGTATAGCACTGCTCTCTGTGTATATGTGTGAGGATTTTTGAATCTGTTAGATGTGTAGAAATATCACATGCTTTTCTTTTATCAGCCCATAACCAAATTCAACCCCCAGTGGTAAAAGATGATCTTCTGGTTTGGGCGGCTGAGATTGGCTCTTTTACACCATGCTCTCAAACATGTTTTTCAGTCCCACAGTTTTATCATCCTCCTTTGTGGTTTTTCTGGCGATGAATCCTCTTTATTTTTGTCCACCGGGGACATTTCTGTTCTTTTGTAAAAGTGCATGCATAGAAGTTATCATAATACTTGAACCCTCAAAAGCACAAAGTTAATTTTATTCCTAAGAGAATTAACTTTGTTAGACTGTTATACTGAAGCAGCCATTTTTTAGCAAACTCAAGAGTCCCAGTTTTCACAGACTCAAGACACACATCTACACCAGATGCGAGCGGCACAATGTAACAAAAGCAGGTAAATAGTGATACTTCACGTGCTTGCGCTGCTTCTGACACAAAGAACAAATGGATTTGTAACCGTTGCTTTGTTGCGTCCAGTGTAGACATGGTGTAATGCTATTTTTATTGAATCTTGTTGTTTGAAATGGGTGAAATGATTCATATGCAGTATGATACACACTGACACTGTATGTTTTTATAGTTATAAATAGTGATGCACATGGAAACCTATTTTCAAATTTAAAAAAAGAGAAAGTTTAGGCTACTGTAAGAAATAGTAACATTATGATAAAAAAATAATAATAATAATCAAATTACTAAGCAACCACTGACTTGAATAACACAAAATAGGTGTGCTTTTAAAGCTTAACTCTTTTTTTTTAAATTTTCTTTTAAAATTTGTGAAATACTTTTTTTGTACTATGTACTGTAATATGTCAAAAACATCATACAGCTCAGATAGTCATGTGTCATATGTCATTCGAAAGGTCTCACGGAGTAGAGCAAGCATAATTGTTTTGGCACATCATTGTTTACAGCAGATTCCCATGATTAAAATGAGTCCAAAATCAACATAATCCATTGCATTGATCACAAGATATTTGTCACGGAGTTACGACACATAAAACTCCACAGGCACACATGTAGCTAAGTAAAATCAAATGTAGCTTTCACCTGGTGTTTCCACTTGTAACTTACAAGTGGTGGGAAAACATTTTTTATAATATATTATATATATAATAATTCACAGAAAACGCAACATGAGTCTATATTTTCTCTGCCATCTCTGAGCCTGGTTTTCTTTACATTAGCGCTGTTATGAACTGATAGTTTCACTGTATAACTTTCCCAGAGTTTAACATGATCTGATCGTAAACAGAGAAGCTTGCGCCATTGTAGATGCTCAGTTTGATAAACTCCCAACTTCCAAGATCATCTAACTGCATGACGTAAATTACGTTAATGAAGCAATTTCGCATTCTTCTGTAATAAGTTATACTTATTATACTCTTATTATATAAGATATACTAAGTTTAGTGTAACGACGGGAAAATTGGTCGCCGCCCGGCACATGGTCTAAAAGGGTTGTCCCTATTCTCTTGAATATAAGTCATGGGTGTGTTTTAGGCATAACGTGCAATAAACCAATCAGAGTCTCATCTCCCATTCCATTTAAAAGCCAGTTGTGCTCGCACCATGGCGGATTCGCTATTTACATGGTGGAATATAGACACCCTCAACCTGACGAGTCAGTTTAAATACATGTATTGTGTACATGTGTATTGCCACGATAGGTTAAATAAGTAGCCAATTTCATTCATCATCACTGCAAATAGGTAATTTTGATACATGCAATGACTATACATTATGACATATAGGCATGTACACAATAATAATCTTTTGCATTTGTAATCCTTATATTGTATATTTGTATATCCTAATATGTGGCATGTTTGTGTGATGCTGCGCATCCCTGTGTGTGTAATAAGCAGTGTACGGACGTTGTGCACACGCCTATAGGCGCATATTACTAACGCGCTCTTTAAATAACACAAAAAATACTACGGTTTTTGTTGGTCTATTTCAGTTGCCTTCGTCGGGCTGAAACTAACAAAAAACACTTGCGTCTGGCTCCGCATTGTGCCGGGCGTATGATAGGACACTCTATCTAGCATTTGTTATCGAGTCATAGCCAGTACTGTCTTAAATAGCCTGTGAGTAGCACTTTAGATACGGTTGTTTTAGACACAAAATTCTTCCGAAATATGCTGGTCAAAAACCTTGTATCTCAATTTGAGCTTGATTTTGGTCATTTGTTAATAGTATAATCACACATGCAAGTGTCAGACCATATATAAAGCCACAATATAAACTTTGACAACGCAATATTTCATTATTTAAAGAATACAGTGTTTTTTCCATTTCCTAAAAAGCAGTGTTTTTTGAGATGATGTATAGATATCTGCTTCTATATGCTGATTCAGTAATTAAAAAAATACTGATATTATGACAAATATACAGTACAGTATTGTGCATCCTTAAATATAAACAAATTTTTAATTCCAGTGGCTCCAAACCGATATTTCATCTCAGTGGGTGATAATCCATTGTAGCCTCTGCATTCTGTGACCCTTATTGGCAAAATCGGCAAAATCTGAAAAATCATGTGACTCTGCCCTCAGGTGTCCATCATAGTTGTCGTGGCGACACAGAGCAGTGTTGCCAATTAGGCCAGTTCTCCAAATGGAAGGCTTTTGTCCTGTTGTCACGTCAACTGCCACTGGAGAGACCTCCTGCAGGCCTTGATTTGACTCCCACAGACACCCCTGTGCTGTAACAGAGAGAGCAGCAGGAGATCAGAATAAGATCATTCATTGTGTTTATTTTCCCTCTTTCACTGTACTTCACTTTAGCCAACAGAAAGGATCACTTCTCACAGCAAAAGCAGGTCACCACAAATGTCTGAATTCTCTGTAAGTCAGTAGTTGTTCAGTAGACATCAAAAGAAAAAATATTATTAGTATTTTTTATTAGTTTTCATAACCACACTCATCTTACTAATAGACATGATCTCTTGTAGTATAATTTTGATAAATATATGACAAATCCATAGAGCTGTGGTTTAATTTAATATTTTTTTCTGTGCCTTGACCAGTGGGTGCTTCGCTTAAGTAGCCACTCTGTACTTGACCGCTGTGGGCCTTGTTTGAACATGATAGAGAAGCTCTGCATGGCTGACCTGCCACATTAGAGCTCTCTTATCCTGCAACTGTGAGATTGGATATGGAATAAATTCATCTGCTTTACAGAGAGAGAGTATCAGCGCTCTCCATCTGACTGAGATGGATGAAGAAATGCTGCTTCTCTGATGCTCTGCATTTTCTTTGGCTTGCTAAAAAGAGGCTTGGGGAAGAGGATCCGCACATCCTCGCCAGACACAACAGTCAATGTCCTGGGACGGTCTGAAGGACCGATTCAGAGGGAACATCCGCCCATTTATTCTTCCCCCACTTGCCTTTATCTCCTGCAGCGCAGAGCTTCAGCCCTGGCCTTGCTCACCCACCCCTGGACACTCAGATTAAACCCAAACTAATCCCATCCACTCGCACATGCTCAGGCATGAGAGCCTGCCCAACAGCTGCCTTAATCTACCCAGCATCCCCTGATGTGTGTCCCTGCAGGTGCCCCCGCTGATAAAACCGTATGTGGAGGAATTTGTTTAAACTTCTAAAACATGGTGATCTCTGAAGACACACCCAACCAGCAGAGGAGGTACAGAGAGAGAAAGAAACATGGATACAGTTTCTAGGGAGTAAAAGGACGCTAAACTCATATTTTTGTCCCATAATCCCTTTATGTTCTCAGATTCCTTGGATTCCAAGAGTGAAATCCCTCCTTCGCTCTGTCTTACACAATACATTGTTGTCATAACAGACACACTCACAGTGATCTTTTACAGCTGAACATTTCTCTGCCCTTGTGTTTTTTTACTAAACCCTTCATGACCTTGACCTATATTCGGCACCAGTATGAAATTATTACAGTCGTTGCAAGGCAGCATTGTGTTGAATTGTGTTTCTTTTTTAATTATTAATTGTTGGCTATAGGGTTGCACATTATTATTAGTACAACATTGGAATCAGCTGATAAAGGCTTTAAATGTATTATAAAACGGTTAGTTCCAGTCATTGATTCTGATTGGTCAATAGCTATGTTTAATTTACAATAAAACAATGCTATGATCGCCTCACCCAACAGTTCTCTGTATCACTGCACAACACCCTTAGCAACCACTCTTAGTAACGTAACATATGTTTGTTCTCATTGATATTGTTTATTGAAGCTTATATTATTGTGAGAGAGAGAGACCGAGTGTATTACGGCATTCAGATTTAGCATATTCCTTAAAGGAACACTCCACTTTTTTGAAAATAGGCTTATTTTTCAACTATCGTTTTCCAATCCATTCAGCTGATCTCCGGATCTGGCGGTAGAACTTTTAGCATAGCTTAGCATAGATCATTGAGTCTGATTAGACTGTTAGCATCTCGCTCAAAAATGACCAAAGACTTTCAATATTTTTCCTATTTAAAACTTGACTCTTCTGTAGTTACATTGTGTACTAAGACAGATGGAAAATGAAAAGTTGCGATTTTCTAGGCTGATATGGCTAGGAACTATACTCTCATTCTTGCGTAATAATCAAGGAACTTTGCTGCCGTACCATGGGTGCACCAGGGGTAGAATGTACAGGTTGAAAAGCAACGGTCCTAGCACTGAGCCTTGCGGTACTCCATACTAGGGCTGCACGATATTGGAAAAAAATTACATTGCGATATTTTTTTTCCCAATGATATATATTGCGATATTGAGAGCCATCAATCCAGGCTAAAGTCAATAATTACCATTCCATGATATTAATAATTTCACTAATAAGCAAGCTTCATTACAAGTGACAAAAAGGTCACTTAATATTTTATTCCAAAATTAGAACATTTCTGTAAACACAAAAGCAGAACACATTTTTAAATAAAACAGCAGCTTTACACCAACCCCCCTGATTGGTTTACAACAATATAACTTAAAATAAATATATTTTTTATAAAACAACTTATAAGCATTTTGGTTCACGATCTTTTAAGTCAACTTTTCTTAGCCAAAGTGCCAAAGTAAAACAGTGTTGGTGTTGGTCATCATAATCATGGCTATTTAAGTGATCAGACAAATTGGTGGTGTTTCCTTGTTTTGTGGCCACAACTTTGACACTCCATGCAAAGTACCTCTTTTTGGTCAACATCCTCCTTTTTGTAGCTGAAATAGTCCCAAATAGATGATTTCGACTTTCTTTTTGGTACAAAATCATTTTTTTGCGGTGGATCCTCTTCGTTGCGCATTTTTAGCAGTGAATGTTGGCTGTGAGCGGTGAGCGGTGAGCGGTGAGCAGAGGCACAGTGAACCAATCACTGTGCAGGCACGCGGAATGTGCATGTCACCCCAGCAACAAGCCATACAACAAACTTGTGTTTACTGTGTGTGGTGTGTGCTACCCTGGTGCTACCGTTCTCTTAATACACCATGGGCTACTACCCTTCACATCGCATGTTCCGGCAATGTGACTATCGCTCACGCGCACATCGCGATGTCGATGTTAAAACAGAATATCGTTCAGCCCTACTCCATACTGAACTTGTGATCGGTGTGACATCTCTTCATTTACTGCTACAAACTGATAACGGTCAGATAAGTATGATTTAAACCATGCCAATGCAATTCCACTAATGCCAACATAATTTTCGAGTCTATTCAAAAGAATGTTGTGGTCGATTATTATCGAATGCAGCGTTAAGATACAGTAACACTAATAGAGAGATAAAACCATGATCGGATGATAAAAGCAAATTATTTGTAACTCTGATGAAAGCAGTCTCAGTACTATGAAACGGTCTAAATCCTGACTGGAAATCCTCACAGATACCATTTCTTTCTAAAAAGGAGCATAGTTGTAAGGACACTGCCTTTTCTAGTATTTTTGACAGAAAGGGTAGATTTGAGATTGGCCTGTAATTGACTAATTCTGTAGGATCAAGTTGCGTTTTTTTAAATAAGTGGTTTAATAATAGCCAACTTACAATAGTTTTCAGTACATATCCTAATGACAAGAATTAATTAATGATATTAAGAAGAGGATCTATGACCTCTGGAAGCATTTCTTTTAGTAGCTTAGTTGGTATAGGGTCGAGCTTACATGTTGATTTAGATGATTTAATGAGTTTAAATAGCAGTAAATGAATGGAATTTTTCCTCAGTGACACTACAATGCACTGTCTGATGCGATACTGTAGTAGATGGTTGCATAGTTATAATTTTCTTTCCTAATATGATCAATCTTGTACATAAAGAAGTTCATAAAGTCATTACAGCTGTGCAGTTTGCCAACATCAGAAGTTGAAGCTTTATTTCTTGTTAATTTAGCCACTGTATCAAATGAATACCTAGGGTTGTGTTTGTTTTATTCTAAGAGAGTCGAGAAATAAGCAGATCTAGCCGTTTTTACGGCCTTTCTGTACATAATCATGCTCTCTTTCCATGAAATACGAAAAACCTCCAATTTTGTTTTCTTCCAGCTGCGCTCCATTTTTCTGGCTGCTGTTTTAAGGGCCTGAGTGTGCTTGTTGTACCACGGCGTTGGACTATTTTCTTTAATCTTCTTTAAGCGCAGAGCAGCAACTGTGTCTAAAGTGCTGGAAAAGAGAGAGTCAATAGTTTCTGTTGCAACATCGAGTTCCTCTAGGCTATCTGGGATGCTGAGGAGATGAAACTGATGAGGAAGATTTTTTACAAAGCAGTCTTTAGTGGCAGTGGTGATAGTCCTGCCATATTTGAAACGAGGGGATGGCTTTGCAGCCTTTGCTAAATTAAGTATACACGATACTTCAAAATAATTATATTTGAAACTAGACTTCTGAGTAATACTGAAGATATTATTATAAATTACAGCAACCCCTCCCCCTTTGCCTTTCAGATGCAGCTTGTGTTTATAACAATAATCTTGAGGGGTGGACTCATTTAGGCGGGGCCGGTTCTAGGCATGGGCAGGGGTGGGCTGAGCCCACCCAAACGTCTGCCTTGCCCACCCAATCAGAATTTAGGAACTGATAGTATTCATTTGTTTTTACGATTTGTGCATTGATTAAAACAATCTGAGGTGGGCTATGTGTTGAAAGTTTTGATGAAGAGCTATAGAATGCCCCAAACAATCACAAAATTTGCAAACACATTTGCAGTATTTTTTCCGTAGCAGAAAAGCAGAGGCTGCAGTCACACGAACGAAAACGGGCAGAAATATTGGCGCGCTATTAAGGCAATTACGAAGAGTTGTATGTATCTTTGTAAATATTTATATAGGCTACAGCTCTGATTTGATCTTTGATTCATGCCGTTAAAATTAGCTAAAAAAAAAACCTTGCTCATTTAAGAATGTGCATTTATTTTATTGCATGGACAGGGCTAGAACATAATGTAGCTAAGTGTTTTAATGCATAAGTGTTTAAAATGCAAACGCATAGTTCAGTTGAAACCTTGCCCTCTAAGGCTTGCTGTTGATGCTGTAAACTGAATGTACGAGGCAAACTGACTGTTTAAATAACAGCACTGAAATGCAAATGTTTGAGGGTTTTTTGTATTTACTAATTCGGGGAACAGACGCAGTCTCTATGTGATAATATCTAGGTGCGAGAGTCTCTGTGTTGGGATTTATCTGACTTCTGTGACGCGAGACAGCTAGCAGACGGTCGGTTAAGCCAGTCCGTCTGCTTCCTGACCTGGGCCTCAGTAAGTCAAAGTTCAAATCTAAGACTATGTGCCAAATTACTAGAGAGAAGAGCAGCACCATCCAGTTGTCTGCAAGAAGTGCTAGCGATAAGATTAGATTCTCTGTTTTGGATTGCCGCTTTGAACTTGAACATGAGAGTACAGTAGGATGGATGCGTCCGGTGTGCGATACCCATCAACAGTCACACTCTAGTGTGTGCAGCAGCAGCCTCCTCCAGGTCCTAGTGCCTGCCTGGTAAGAGGTTTATTTATTATGGGAGGTGCTGTTGGTAGACTAATACAATGAAAAGTAAAATACAAAAATAACATTGTTACTTATTTTTATGAATAAATAAAGCAGTGATTGATGTCATAAAATCACGCTTCATGTGTTGATGACTCCATCTCTGTAGATCATCTACAGATGTTAAATCCACAAATAAATATTTTGGCTACAACTGCATCTATCTAAAAAAAACAAAAAAACAGTATAATGGCTTTTCTTATTTTCAAAGCGTTCAATGCACTCTTATTTTAAAAAAACTAAAAAAACTTTTGTCTCTAACAAGTAACCTTTTTGTAATACTAGCTGAAATTAAAAGAATTCATTTGTAAAAAAAAAAAAAAAAAAAAAAAAGTATATCGATATTGGCATCAGCTATTGGCCAAAATGAGTTGAAAAATATTGGATATTTGCAAAAAATCCAATATCGTTCATCCCTAGTTTGCTAAGACACTCTTTATTACTGTTATTGTTTGTGCCAAAGGTTAGTGATATTATATAGATGCTATATTTTAACAAATTACTTAACATAAATGCGTTTGACAGATGCTTTTATCCACATTGCAGTCAAGGTACACATTTTCCTTGCATTCCCTGATAATCAAACCCATGACTTTGACATTGCTAGTGTCATGCATTACTGAATGTGCTGTAGTGTGTAATTTTTCAATGATAGAATACTCTGATCTTAGTTTAGTTCTGTATCCTATTGTAATATACTCTGTATCCGCTTAATATGCAGAGACACTTATAAGTATATATGTATGAGACAGACAGAACTTTTGCTCAACTGATATTAATAATTTTCACAGAATAAATATTAAAATGGTTTGAGTTCTTTTTTTATTTAGATTTATTTTCATAGTTTAAAACTATGTTAGAACCACCTTTACACTGTGAAGATGGTGCCACCTTATTTGTAGATGTCGACAGAAAACAAGATGTACTCATAACTCATTGTACTTCTTCTGGAAATGCAAATGCAGTTTGAAGTTCTGCCTTGTGCTGTATTTTCAAAACAGGACAAGCTGTTTGGAGATCTGAGCCTTAAACTCAGTGGGTTTGGGCACATATCGCCTTGGACCATTCAGCTTAAACAGCTCCAACAATTTATAAACAAGCATCACATGTGGTTTTCACTGTGGCGTCTGGCGCTGAGAGCAAGAGATGGTAGGGTATGCTTGGCAGAACACACCTCTCATTTCCTTTGTTAGCTTACGAAACAAACCATAGGTCTTTTGTCTGTGTTTTTGGCCTGTAATTATTCAATATGACTCAGAGCATAAAAAGTTTTAGTCTTCTCATTAAGATCATAAACTGTTTTAAAGCTGTGTATGAGGCAGCAACAGGCTCAGCTAGCATAAACAGTGCACTGTATATATTGCGCTTTCTATGCATGTTTTTCTCCCCTTAAAGCAGAATGCATTACAGCATGTTACATCTGTAATCACAGTTATTATAGCTGTTAAACCTTTTTAGCAAGGCCTATACCGAAACATCACTGTTCACGTTGTGGTAATTTGGCAGTTTTCCCAGTGGAAATGCAGGTACGAGACAGGCGGGCGTTCACAAGTGTCTGCGGTCTAAGTAAATAGCCTTTTGCTTTGCTAGCACCATTGCTTGGTGGATTTGTAAACACAGGGAGCCAAGCCAAGACCACAAGAGCTCTCCATCTGATAAGAGCTGTGTAATGGTTTTCAAATGGGAATTTACCTTCCACATTATTTGAGAGCCACGTTAGCCTGGTTATACACCCATAGAAAAAAAGATATGATTATCTGACTTTATTTACTTTATTTACTTAATCATTTAAATGATTATACTATATATATATATATATATATATATTAGTATGAATATATACTTTTATTATATAATTATCAAAAGGGGTAATGTAATAAAGACCATTCCACATTTCTTGTGTTCTTTACTAACAGCCTACACTTTTTGTAATAGGCCTGTAGGTGGCACATAGACTTCATTTAACCAACTATTATAGCTTCATCAAATACAAAATCAATTAAAGCTGCAAGCAGCGATGAAAGGGCCCTCGCACCCGGGAGCACCGCCACCCGGTGGCCTCAGGAAAACAGTGAATAGTGGGCGACATGCATTTAAACATCGAACTTTGTGAGGCCGCCACGTACACTCCCTCCAGGGAAAACTCAAGATCTTCGCAATTTAACGTCGCAAATGCCTTTAGATTAGACTGTGCAAATATGATGTTGATCTGATTAAATCTCTAGGAGGAGTTAGTTAAAGTACAACGTCTGGAAATGGCAAAATTTGCAACAATTTTGCAAAGAAAATTCAAAATATCTCACTTCCTGTTGGTTTTAAGATTTCGTACCAGGATACTTTTTTGTAGGTATTGGGCTGTTACATGTGTCTACCGAATTTCATACCTGTACGTGAAACGTAGCGGGAGGGGCACTTCGTTAAAATGTTATAGGTGGCGCTATCAAGCCATTTTGCCACGCCTAATTCTGAAACCCATATCAGACGTAAATTGTTTGTTTGTAAAGTTTTTTGAGTTTTCGAGCATGTTTAGGCCCCCAAAAATGCGATTCATTTGGGAGAAGAATAATAATAGGCTGAGCAATTCCAATAGGGTCCTCACATCATCGGTGCTCGGGCCCTAATAAAATGTTTTTTTATTGTGCAGCCCTACTATGAATGCACACATAAATACTGTGAATAAATAAATCTAAAGTTCCTATATTAGACATTCGTCTATGTATTAATTAATGTTATTTCTTGTAGTTCAATTAGAAGCAGGTGTCTAAATAAGCACAAACTTTAATACTTTCTTAGTGCCAGGTGTCCTAATGGACAGAAATGTCCACTTTTGGCAGACACTGGTGTGGTGGCGTGGTTAGTTTATGTGATATTATTAGATATTAGTTGGATCTGTTTGTTGGCACAGAAGGTAGTCATATTTTGTGTGAAAATGACCACTGATAGCCATTTTCCTTGAGCTGAAGTCTTTCACATTCTTCCCCGTCTTCAGACAGAAGCATATGTCATCCTTTCATGCTCAGAAGCAGGACTGGGTCTTTGGGGCAGCGCCATAGACATTTGGGTCACGGCCCGAGTCCCCCTCCCTTGTGCTGAAGGGCTGACTGTGGAAAATCCCTGCTAAACACGCAGCAGCTGGAGACCACTGAGAGGATTCGGCTCCCACTCAAACTCTATTGCCAGCATGTTCGTCATGTCACCACGTCAGCTGATATCCCATACTGCACACTGATCACTCTTCGGTTGATGTGAAACAGAAGGGTTGTGTTGGTGATTGTGTTTGTTTGTTCTTTGTTTGGTGGTATTTGATTGTTGCTTTGATTTTTGCATGATTTGTTTGCCAGTGTAGTTTGCTCAGAAGTCAGAAACGGACTTAACCAACATAACAAAGATCAAATCAATTTATACTAACATACACTAATCCACTAATATTGGCACCCTTGGTAAATATGAGCAAAGGCGGCTATGAAACTAAATCTGCATTGTTTATCCTTTTGATCTTTCACAAAATTCTAACCTTTCATTGAAGTAAAACAATTGAAAGTGGGGGAAAACTCTTATTATAAAATAAATGTTTTTCTCCAATGCATGTTGGCCACAATTATTGGCACCCCTAGAAATTCTTATGAGTAAAATATCTCTGAAGTATATTCCCATTTATATTTACGTTTTTAGCACACCAGAGTGACTAGGAGCATGAAATTGTCCAGCAATGACTTCTTCCACAGAAGTATAAATATGAGGAAACGCAAATGCCGAATACCCTTAATCATTCATCACAATGAGTAAAGCCAAAGAATATAGTTCTGATGTGCAGCAAAAGATTGTTAAGATTTACAAAATGGAAAGTAAATGGCTGTAAGAAAATGGCTAAAGCATTAAGCACCAGGGCAATCATTAAGAAATTCCAATCAACTAAAGATGTTACAAATCTGCCTGGAAGAGGACGTGTCTATATCGTCCTAACGCACGGCAAGGAGGAGAGTTTGAGTGGCCAACGACTCTCAAAGGATCACAGATTAAGAATTGCAGAGATTAGTTGAGTCTTGGGGTCAGAAAGCCTAAGAAAAATCAAACATCACCACAAGTTGTTTGGGAGGGTTTCACGAAAATCTTCCTCGCTCATCCAGAAACAAACTCCAGCATATTCAGTTGTCAGACACAACTAGAACTTCAAAAGGGACCTGGTTCTGTGGTCAGATGAAACTAAAAAAAAGAGCTTTTCGACAGCAAACCCACCAGATGTGTTTGGTGCAAACAGGGATAGAAAGTACCCCATGCACGGTTAAATATACTGCTGGATCTTTAATGTTGTGGGCCTATTTTTTTTGCTGGAGGTACAGGACATCTTGTTTATATACGTTATCATGGATTCTAGCAAATACCAACAGATAAAATATCAAAACCTGACCGCTTCTGCTACAAATCTTATAATGGGACGTGGTTGGATCTTCCATCAGGACAACGATCCAAAACACACCAAAAACACTTACGAAAAAAGCGTACCTGGCACAACATATGATGTTGGACGTAGCGTATGCGTTTTGAACTGCAAATATATTTAGTTATATTTGTCTTTACAAAAAAGTAAATAAATAAATAATTAAAAAAAGAATAGTTTTTTTAAAGTCATACATTTTTCATGAATTCAGTTGTGTATCCAACCTTTTGACTTGTTTATTGCATTTTTTCAATATTTTTTTTTTTGCATTCAATACTTTAAATGTATTTGTTTGTGCATTTATATTGCTCACACATGTAGTGCTACTTCAGTCATGATTAAGTTAGATACCATGATGCATTGTGATGTATTGAATTGTGACTATGACAATGTGTATTATATTGTGAGATTTGTGATACCCTAGCTTAACAGAGAGAATCTGCAGACTATTGGATGTGAATCGTGTGTGTCCAAGTTTATTTTGAGTTGTAGGAGTTTGTGCTGGTTGGTGTCCTGTGCTGCTGAGCTCTCAGGTCCATTTCAGATGAGTGCCAGGACTCAGTCTTACTCATTGCCATCTGTTCACACATCTCCTACCACTCTCAGTTCCCTGCTGAAACTCAGGCGCTGGCTTAAACTCTCATTTAGAGCACATTAGTGTAGAATATCACATTTGAACATTTGCTTATATGGCTGTTTTCCCTCATCAGGTTTATTTAGAATCACTTATGCATAAGGTTGATTCCGAGCAGCATGATATACAGCACTGACGCTTTCCATTATGTCACTGTAATCATCTGTTGTTTGTAATTGTGCAGCTATGGCATTGTGATCTTCATCTTCCCTTCCCTTTCTGTCTACTTCTAACCTTCATATCTTCATATGTTTTTTTTTCTTCTACTTTTTTTGTCTGGTCTCATCCTATCTCACCTCTTCTTGTCTATTCTTTTGTCTTACTACATCTCTTCTAGTTTTGTCTCATCTTATTTCCCCTTTCTTTTCTTGTGTTTTCTGTACTCTCAAGATTCATGCTGTGTCTGTGGCCACATATGTTGTTCTGGTGGATTTGCCATGTTTGGAAACCCTAGACACATTACAGCTGATGTAGACACAATGCTAGTGTATCTTTACCTCAGATAAGCAACTATATAACATTAGCGAACAATCTACGATTCTCTCTTTCTGTCTGTCGCTGCTATTGTGAGGTGATGGACAGTATTGTGTTGTTTTCACGAGGTGATGTGTGTTGTGTCTTGACTCTGATCTGATGCTCGTCATACACACTGAAGCACTGAGATGAGGGGAAAATCAATATTATGAGACAACATAGCGAAAGCTGTTGACCTGACCTGAGGGAGAGATGAAGAATGAGACACAGAGCAATGAAAGTGACTGAGTACAAGAATGAAGCACCACACTAAAAACACCATACAGAGAAGAAAAAGCCACAGCTTTGATGGATGAGTCACACATCGTCCCTGCACACATCGTCCCCGCAGGTGTTGTTGTGTTGAAGCTCCATGAATATTTAGACACATTAGCAGATGAACACAGGAGCAATACGCCTAACAGCCTAACACATAGACTAATTTAGCTGTATTGATCCCTCAATCATCTGTCCTCCTACCTGGACTGATTCTGCTTGATGCAAGCCAGAAAATTGGTGGTAGAATATCAGATGTAATGCATTATGGTCTGTCATTAGGTTATTAATCCAGAGTATCTGCAGTAAGAGACATCCCTTGATTATATACAGTATTTGTGCAGATATACACAGTCCCAGATGCATAATGTAAAATTTTTATATTGCGATAATTGCTGAAGCTTTTATCACGGTATACAGTATTATCACGATCTTCAAATAAGTTGCAAAAAAAGTGTTGTCATACTAACAGGTTAAATTTTTTTCTTATAACATTTAAATACAATAAAGCAATACACAAAAATCTATAAAGAATGTTTCAAACAGATTAAAGTGCAAAAGAATTACAAAGAACAATAGGTAACACTTTATAATAAGGTCTCATTAGTTAACGTTAGTTAACTATTGATTTTAATAATGTGTTATTAAATGTTGAAATTAACTATGATTAATGCTATAGAAGTATTTTTTCATTGTCAGTTTATGTTAACTAATGAATTAATTAATGGAGCTGTAGCGAATTAGCTCAAAGGGGGAATATTAATAATTATTCATAACTCATTATGATTATTCATTGATTAATTATGAATCAGTTAATGAGATTAACTTGATGTAGCTACATTAACATTACAATCAATCACTCAGTTCATCCTATGAACACTCAGTATTGATTATTAATTCCTTCTATGAGAAGGGTATTTTTCATGGCCACAGAAAAATAATTCTTCCTTTGCATTTACAGCGCTTGGAGCGTGTAACAAGATCGATCATTTAAGGGACAATTTGTTTGCAGGCAGGGAGTCAGAACCAAATATGTATTGTGCACAAATATTATTAAATAAATCACGAACATGACTAAACTAACATAAATGCATGCATACAAATCACACACACATGGGTAAGATGAGAAGTGACAGAATGAAGAACCAGATCAGAACAGAGGAATGAAACACCTGGGAGAACCATCAGTGACTCAAGCTCCTTCGTCTGAACAAATGGGTTTACAGCTTTTACTAACTACACAGTGATTTGTATATCGTACGTTAATTGCACTTAGCCTGAGCTGCTGAAGAGCGTCTGATGTAAAATCACAGGAGAAAGTCTTGATAGTTCGGTCCGATGGTGTTGAAGTTGCAATCGATTTCTTCTGCGTTGACTGAAGAAGATATGATGAACTTGCAGTTATTTCAACTCCGTCAAAGAAGTTGCACACGACTTGAGGTGTTGGGCCTGTAGGTCCGCAACCATGTGCTCAGGATTTCCTGTCCCACACACACATGGCTTGATGTGTGTATAGGCCTCACCAGCCTGGCCTGCTTGGCCAGCTGAGAGACAGCCTAGGTGACGCAAGTCCAAGTTGTCGGTCCAGAGAGAGAAGAGAGGGAGACTTAATCGCCTATTAAGTCTAAGTATTCAAGTATTCGGTGTGCTGAGAAAATGTTGAAAATACTGTTCAGAAACCGAAAGCAGTACAGTTTGTTTGCGGGGTTACCGGGGTAACGGCTGCATGTCTGCTGTTACATCAGCGCCATCTGCTGTCAGAGAGTGAATGTGCATTTTCATTCAGCGCGTCTCCTTCACTCATTCCGCTATGCACTTCTCATCCGTGTTGGGCTTGTTTACATCAGAGTGCGCATGCCTCTTTGACACAGTATACAGCGGTGTTGTGCATTTTAAGCAGTTGATGGGGAAAGTGTTCTTAAAATGCATTCAAAAAATCTGAATAATACGTAATAAATAATTATTCAGTGTATTTTAAAGTACCCACGATAACAATTTTGTGCATGTTCATTATCGTTATATATCGTATTACCATATACGCCACATGTCTATTCATGACAGCCATTTCAATTCTGCAGTAATGTTTTGCAGCCACAGATTCTGTGTGGGTCTGTGTTTAAGGAAGTTTAGCTTGAACATTTTGGCTTGTATAAAATGTGTGTGATAAAAGTGCTGCTACAAATGTCCGTTTGTTTATAAAGAGCTTAAACATCTTTTACTAAAGCTCATCGTCAAACTCATGACAAAAGCTACATTGTTTTTTTTTTATGGAAAAAATAAATACTGAGCAGGTATATAAAAAAGTATTTATTAATTATTTATTCATTGATAGTTGTTATGCTGTCATTACCTAGAAGCTCCACACATCTGCACTTAGTGTTTTGCTCTGACTGAGGAACAGCTAGTATCACCATGGCAGCAGGCAAGGCAAGCGGAAACACGCCCATAAGCATGTAATGAGGCGAAACAGCACCATCTTCACTTTTGCATATGCACATGTGCTTTCGTGTGAGTGTGCGTGTGAGTGTGAGTATGTGTGGCTTCTGCATTACACACTCAAGACCCTCTAGCACACCATCTGGAAGCCTCTAGAAGGGCCACCAATAAGCCTACTCACATGTGACTCATGACTGGCATTAAATCAGTGTAAATACCGCACATTTAACCCTGTTACCCGGCACAAATGCAGCTGGGGAGAGGAGGAGCCTTCACAAATCTGTGAAAAGCGATTCACGTCTATGATTTCATTAGGGCGTTTCATGCCACATGTCCTTTAATGTCGTCATTAATGGGATAGCGTGATCCATGTGTGCACACAAGCTGCGCCACCAAAGCTCATCATAAAACAAGCCAAAAAACAAGACACTTTATTACTGGAATCACTGTTTTTTTACAACCCTTAAGCCCAAAGTATACTTCGGCTGTCCGCGTTCCGCAACAGTCCATGCACTGTCCATGTGACATCATTTCGCAGCCCAATTTTTCTGTCTGCGTGGATGGTGCTTAAAAACAAAGTTCACTAGATAGTGCACATGACGCTAACGCTATCATAACGCTTCTTTCTGCGCTTTCAGAAAGAAAGCTTCTTTCTGCGCTCCTTTGAAAGTACACTTTCAAAGGAGTGTACTTTGAAAGGCTTGCACACTCAACTGTGCATAAGATGGAGTGGAATGTGGAAAATGAATTATATTTAAGTGTTAAACTTTTGGTAACTTGTCTTGCAAAATTATGCTACAAAATGTATGCTACAATGCTATGGAAAAAAAACTTTGTTGTATCTTGCAATTCTGTACAGTTCATTGCTGTCAATGCAAACATTTTTTTGTTGCTTTTTCGTTATAGTTCTCCCACCACAAAAAAAAATCTAAATTAAAAGAATTGAAAAAAATGACTTGCTGTCTATGTACAATTTGTATTGTATTTAAAAATACGGATCAGCTATGTTTGCGAGTCATATAAAGTTATTTGATTTAGCTTTTTCTGAAGAAAAAAAAAAAAAGAAGAGAAATAGTTGGGCTTTTGTCTCAACCACCTAGATAATTTTAGCAAAAAGATAACTTAATTAAAAACACCTGGCAACTACCTAAACACCTTAACATTGTGGTGCCATGTTTTGCACCTTTCAGAAAATTAAGTTGTGATTTTGCTGTAATTTGCATTAAGTGAAGTTTCTTTGGCTAACCCAAACCTTCTCTTGTTCCACAGGTGATCTCTGCGCTGTCCAGAATCTCCCACAACAGCATTGCACAGATCAAAGGCATCAGGTAATTCACTTCCTCCACACTCTGGTTGTGTTTCCTTTCAGTAGTGATGTGTCTCATGTCTTGAGGGATCTTTCACATCGCTCTCTTGGGTTGCACCTTTTATGTGGCTCCATTCAGTGGGCCTGGAAGGTAGAAGCAGTTGGCACAGACCACCGCATATGTACGAAACCTGTGGTCCAAAACCCATGAAGTGAGTGGTTGTCGCTCCCCTCAGGTGTTTTAACAGGGTGGAACCTGCCTCGCTGCTTTATAGGCGACTGGGATCACTTCCTGTCTCATTATTTGGCCAGTCTGTTCACCCTGATTCGCAAATAAAGCCTTTTATCCAACGGGGTAACGAGTTGATGGGGCGAGCCATTAGGCGTTTTGCCAGAGCGGGGCGGAGGCCAGACAGGTCTGCCATTAGTCAGTGCAGACTGAGGGGTACCTAAATCACTTCCTGTCTTCACCGGGCACGCTGCCGCACAGGGATGGCCAAAATACTGCCCATTGATTTGTCAAATGTCAGGAATTAGTCTTTTTGTATTAGAAAAATATAATGATTCTCCATTGTAAAAGTTGTCTGAAGTAATTAAAGGAAAGATCTGAAGATGATCGTGACAGCAGACGAATCTACTGTGACTAATGCAAGTCAAATTTTCACCCTGAGCAAGTCTTTTACACTCAAGGTTTTAAGTGCACTGGATTTTGCGAGTTAGAGTCGCATAATTTCCTGGCTGTATACAGCAAGCAATGAAAGGCAGCTTTGTTTTCATCGATACCACGACGTGTGTCACAGCTTTGAGGGCATGTGCTTTAGTTCTTAGGCCGACGTAACCCACATTTCTTTAAAAAGACCTTTATTTTAGTCTATTTTTGATGGTGTTTTTTATTTATTTTATTTTATGTAGAATTTAAGGCTGAATAAAATTAGCTGTCTGTTTTATTTCCCCTTCATGCATCTCAAAAAGCAAGAAATGTCTCAGTCTTGTTTGGGAACATTCCTCGCACACCCTTTTGGATTTGGTTTAAAGATGTTTTTCCTGACAGGGCTTAAAATTCAGCCACATTCTGGCATGCAAAATACTAATCAATATTCACAAGACAGGATTTCACCGTTACAGTTAGCACAGTTTGGTTGCATTGTTTCATTAAAGAAAGACCCTAGGGAGAGATTCCATAGCATCTTTTTGCTCTTTGACTGCCTTGGGTAATGGTTATTCTGAATGCCTGTTAATTAATTAGCCATCACAAGATACAGAGTGCCACTTCATGGAGGGACACTGTGACATTACACACAATAAAAACCTTGTTTACAGGCTGTTTTTTCAGCTGTGACCACATCCTCTTCCTTTGAGCTTTCCTGCCTACACAATCAAACCAGAAATGTGTTTTTCTGTATTTATTGTTTGTGAACTTTGTTTGTTATTATACATCTAGCCTGTTTTAAGTCACTCACACCTTTAGATGTAAACCACCGCTTTTACATATGGAGGTCCTGCTTCAATAATAAGGTCTTTTACTGAGTAGCAGGAACAAGGAAGGGCAAAGTGTAAGTCATTAGTGCAGCACCTGTTAACGTGATCTCTGGTTTCCCCCTTCTCAACATGAACCGCTGCTCTCTTAAATTCCACTCAGATTATATTTATCAATAAATGGTTTGTTATGTGCAGATGGTGGTTATGTTTCTCCCAGTATATGAGATCAAATCATCCTCTTTTTACTGTATTTGTGTGCTGTATTGTTCAGTACCAGGAACTCAGTAGCTCTTATCCAAAATCGAATTTGGAACATTCGGTGGATGCGGTCAAAACACACAGAGTACCACCCCAAAGTCCCTAGTTCCTGGGGAAAGTTTCTGTGGTGGAAATGCGGCTAAAGGTCGTCACCCATGGTGATTTGGATTTAACATCAACCTGAATGGTAATAAAACTATTAAAGATTAGTAATAGTTTACTGGAGACATGGGCAAGGTCTCTCTCTTACACACACACACACACTTACTTCCCATAGACTACATGTGCTTTTATCTCTCACATGTACAGAATGTCACCCACTCACATGTGAACAATGACCTTTCATGAATAATGCCATACTGTACACTTTAAATATGCAATAGCTACATCAACCAATGTACATAACAGTCATTCATGCACAGAGCCACTGTATGCTTTAAACATGCACAATTCACCTTCATCCATACACACATGATTGCTATGCATTATGGGTGCATGCACACGTCACATGCAAGATAATGTTGTCATGTCTTATACAGACACAAGCATAACAAAAGAATGACAAAGCATAATGTGCAGTACATGAATGGTTTTGTTCCTGCCGTTTGATAGAAGACCGAGATTGCGGAGCAGATTGAAGCTTTTTGTAAGCATCAGATAATCCCCCGCATCTACTTAGCTTTCTGCTTTATTGATTCCTGTGGTGATGGACACTGCTCTTCTTTGCAATGTGAAAGTGCTGTATCTCACTCACATGTTTATCAAGTCCTGAGAGAAAACCAGAGTCTGCTGGTGGAGTTATCAGATAGATGCTCTACTCTGATCATCCTTCCAGTGATATTCCAGTATGAGCCAGACAGGATCAGGGGCTCTGAGCTGCTTTGGATACTGAGGGATTACTGGACTCCTGCTTTTTATAAAACGGCAATATAATCGTTACTTTTGCTTGCAGTTTTACTCTGATGATGAGAAATCAAAGACATTACTATTGAGAGTAAAGAAATAAGAGGTATCAGGAGGGATTTTAGTCTTGAATTTAGAATTAAATGTTACATTATAAAATGTTATAATATTAAAACGTAGGGTTTTATTTTTTATTAAATTAATATTAAAATTATTTTCTAAATACATATTTCTAGTTTTATTTTACAACAGGCCACATTATTTAAAGAAAGTCTGTCTTCATAATCTTGTCAAAATGTAACTTGCTCCGGCCTTTATACATCGTAGCAAGACTGAAAGTGTAATTATTGCTTTTAATAAACAAGACATTCATATTTGTGACCCTGGATCATCAATTTTTATACTGAATAAATAAGCTTTCCGTTGATGTATTGTTTGTTAGGATAGGACAATATTTGGCCGAGATGCAACTATTTGAAAATCTGGAATCTGAAAAAATCGAAAGGACAAAATCGCTTTTAAAGTTGTCCAAATTAAGTCCTTAGCAAAGCATATTACTACTAATAATACATTTTTGATATATTTACAGTAGTACATTTACAAAATATCTTCATGGAACATGATCTTTACTTAATATCCTAATGATTTTTGGCATAAAAGAAAAATCAATAATTTTGCCCCATACAATGTATTGTTGGCTATTTCCACAAATATACTTGTGCGACTTATGACTGGTTTTGTGGTCCAGGGTCACATTTAGTAACTTGCATTTTGGACACATACACCGATCAGGCATAACATTATGACCTAATATTGTGTGGTCCCCCTTTTACTGCCAAAACAGCCCTGACCTGTCGAGGCATGTACTCCACTAGACCCCTGAAGGTGTGCAGATCCTTTAAGTCCTGTAAGTTGCGAGGTGGGGCCTCCATGGATCGGACTTGTTTGTTCAGCACATCCCACAGATGCTCGATTGGATTGAGATCTGGGGAATTTGGAGGCCAAGTCAACACCTCAAACTTGTTGTCAATGCTCAAAACATTTCTGAACTATTTTTGCTTTGTGGCAGGGCGCATTATCCTGCTGAAAGAGGCCACAGCCACCAGGGAATACCGTTTCCATGAAAGGGTGTACATGGTCTGCAACAATGCTTAGGTAGGTGGTACGTGTCAAAGTAACATCCACATGGATGGCAGGACCCAAGGTTTCCCAGAACATTGCCCAAAGCATCACACTGCCTCCGCCGGCTTGCCTTCTTCCCATAGTGCATCCTGGTGCCATGTGTTCCCCAGGTAAGTGACGCACACGCACCCGGCCTTCCACGTGATGTAAAAGAAAACGTGATTCATCGGGCCAGGCCACCTTCATCCATTGCTCCGTGGTCCAGTTCTGATGCTCACATGGTGCTTTTGGTGGTGGACGGGTCAGCATGGGCACCCTGACTGGTCTGCGGCTATGCAGTCACATACACAACAAACTGTGATGCACTGTGTATTCTGACACCTTTCTATCAGAACCAGCATTAACTTCTTGAGCAATTTAAGCTACAGTAGCTCGTCTGTTTGATCGGACCACACGGGCCAGCCTTTGCTACCAACGTGCATCAATGACATGCCTTTCTTGGACCACTTTTGATAGATACTGACCACTGCAGACCGGAAACACCCCACAAGAGCTGCAGATTTGGAGATGCTCTGACCCAGTCGCCTGGCCATCACAATTTGGCCCTTGTCAAACTTGCTCAAATCCTTACACTAGCCATTTTTCATGCTTCTAACACATCAACTTTGAGGACAACATGTGCCTAATATACTTGCTGCCTAATATATCCAATCCACTAACAGGTGCCATGATGAAAAAATAATCAGTGTTTTTCACTTCACCTGTCATGTTATTGTCATGTTATACCTGATTGGTATATCCAGTTACTCCAGTTACTTTGTGTATTTGTGTACTTTTTTTTGTTCCTAAATTAATTAGTGTTTTTGAACAAATCAGTTCGGTTGAATGAATGAATGACTGTCACTTGTGTCCTTACTGAATGAATCACTGGTTTTGAACAAACTGTTTTAATGATTCAGTGACTCTTTCATAAAGGCAGTCATTTGTCACCACCTACTGGAGTAGCAATGTAACCTGCAGAAAGAATCACTGAATTTTTGTGTGTTTTATTAGAATGACAAAAAGGTGTCCATTTTTATTGCTAAAGCATTTACAGCAAAGGATCATTTAAAAACTATGCAAAATTAAGAAAATACACTAGTACAAAAATAATAACTGTTTATTATGCAATATTTAAGAATAAGGACAAGCACATTTGTTTATTTGGTAACACTTTACAATAAGGTTTCATTAGTTAACATTAGTAAATGTATTAACTAACATGAACTAACCATGAACAGTACATTTGTTACTGTATTTGTTCATCTTTGATAACTTTAGTTAAAAAAAATACAGCTGTTCATGGTTTGTTCATGTTAGTTCACAGTGCATTAACTAATGTTAACAAGATTTTAATAAAGTATTAGTAAATGTTGAAATTAACATTAACAAAGATAAATAAATGCTTTATAAGTGCAATTCATTATTAGTTCATGGTAACTAATGTAGTTAACTAATGTTAACTAATGAACCTTATTGTAAAGTGTTACCGTTTATTGTATAATTTATTACAAAAAGCAAGTGCAAAATGGGATCTTAACAACATGTTGTCATATCATATGAACAGTAGAGATCAAAAAAACTTCCTAAATGGCTGGAATGCTGCTGCTTCTGTGTGAATGTTATGTATTGTTGCATAGACACTTTCAGCATGAATGAGGAGCTTTAGCTGGTTTTGTAATCATACTGCGGTATGTTTTCTAATCTTGTGTAACCTAATAGAAAATGAATCAGTTTTACTTTTTTCCCCTTCACTTCATGGAGCGAACTACTGAACGCTTCAGATGTTTCAATATTCTTCAAGCTCTTCTGAGCCGTCGCTCTCAGAAAAGAGAGCAAATATCTGTTCCTGTGAGATAAAAACCCAGGCATACTGTTTTCTTGGACATAAATGGAATTGAAAATAGTTTGATGTGTCTGCAAAGTCATTTAAAGCGAGTATTGGTCTGATGTGTTTCAGGCTGTAATCACTGAGGGATGGGAGTATAGTGTTTTTGTGTGGGTGAGTATAGACATTCAATGTACGCATTTGCGACTAAAAATAGATGAAAATGTAAAATGTATTTAGTACCATGTTTGCGAATAAAATGAACGAATTCATTGGAATTTGCGAGCGGAAAGACTGAACGCTTCTCCAGAGAGGAAACCTTTTATTTTTAATATTTAAAAATGTGCGTCCCTGTGTGTGTAATAAGCAGAGTGTACGCATGTTGTGCACACACCTATAGGCGCATATTACTAACGTGCCCTTTTAAATAACACAAAAAATACTGCGCTATTGACTTTAGACCAGGTTTTTGTTTGTTAATGGTGCGCAGTCGTTTTCAGTTGTCTCAAAAAAGCAACGCGCCAACACTGCGCCTGAACACACCTCGTTTTCAGACCAGCATGTCCATGGGCGAACAGATGTGTGCGAGTGCATTTGCTATTTAAACAATGTGGCGCTAAATGTGAAAATAACTGCATCTGGCTGAAACTAGCAAAAAACACTTGTGTCGAGCATGGCGTTGCATTGTGCCGGGTGTACGATAGGGCCCCTAAAGTTTTCAGCTTATGAGCACATGTGCTTCTTGGGAAAAAATATTAATATAAAAAGTATTGTGTTTGTTCATGTTTATGTGCCTGTACATTAGTGTGTGGGTATGCTTTTTAATGTACAGTGTGTATGTAGGCTGCTAACGATGCCTGATGGTTTATTAAGAAGTGAAAGACTCTTAATTGGTCCTATGTGAATGTTTGATGAACGAGTGAGTGAGTAATCTGTTTGCTTTGCAATTGGTCACAGCATTTAACAGTTATAGCAGAACTACAAAGGTGTGTTTAGATGAATGTGAAATGATCCATAATTTAAAAAAAAATTCCAGTTAGATCCATGCAAAATGTTATTTGAGTTAAATGTTACTTGCAGACAGTTCAGATGAGCAAATAATGGTATTTATTTAACTGTAATTAATTACATCTCAAAACACTCATACATGCTGGAAAAACCACAGAAACCGTAACTAGAGAACCTGGTTTACCTATGCTTTGACAGGAGATGCAGGAAGCAGTGTTTAATTCACGTAATTAATTAGCATGACATTTGTGAGCAGGTTTAACCTTCTTTTATTATAAACGCATCTGAAGCAGATGAGGAGGAAGTCCTTTTGAACCAAGATGTTTAATTAGCGATTCATTTGATGAAGCCTTGTAAGCAGGCTAATTATTTTGCTATCAGCAATTATTCCATCATGCGATACAGCATCTTTGTGTTATGAGTTCAGAATGGTTGTAGTCTCTCATCACAAAGCCTTGTTTTAATAAAATACACCTGAGTGAAACATTTATATTTTCACCTCAAAGACGTAATGCATCCATTTGGAGGTTGTTTTCCTCCTGACAATGACTGTGATGCATCATAATGAGGAGAAAATGAATGTTGTGGATGCCATCTACAATTGAGCTTGTCATGGTGACACTTTAAAAATCTTTTTACCTTTGATTGTAAGTGTTTTAGAGTCCTTAGGTGGTCACAACCCCCACAGTTAAGCACTCTATTCATGTCTATTTTTATACATATACAAATTGTATGTGCGTTGATTTGATGTATACATTGCCATATGGTCTATATCCGTCTATTGGGCTGACTGGCAGCAGCTTTAATGTTAAAGCTAATGGTGCTGTGTGTTGTTAGCTGTCAGAGAGCATCTCTCTCTCTCTCTCTCTGTCCATCAGAAAGGATAGCATCCTCGAGTGTCGGGAGGTGCGAGGTGAGGAGTTGGTCACATTGTCAGACTGTATGTGTGTTTGTTAGCCTGCTACTGTGTGGGTGAGGATGTCCGATGTCAGTATTGGTTAAGAAGGGGGGCTGTTTTTGCATCTGACCTCAAAATAAAAAAAAAACAAGTGACAGTTTGCTTAGATAATGCGATAAAGCCCTCTAGTAATATGACTCAAGGTCAGTCTCTTTCCTACCCTATAGCTCTATATTTCTCTCCCGCTCTCTCTCCTTTTCTCTCTCCATCACTGCTGTTTGACAGCTCCGTAGAGACAGTAATACAGCATAGTTATGATTGAAGAGATGGCCCTCTGTCAACATGAGGTTGAACTTTATTCTTACATTTTCGGAAGAAAATGGCATGATCTATGCCTGTGCATAACTATAATAATAACTATAACATAATGGTAACACTTTGCAATAAGGTTTCATTAGTTAACATTAGTTAACTACTTTAGTAAACATGAACTAATAATGAACTGCACTTATACAGCATTTATTAATCTTATTTAATGTTAATTTCAACATTATTAAAATCAAATGTTGTATTTGTTAACATTAGTTAATACACTGTGACCTACCTAACATGAACAAACAAAGAACAACTGGATTTTCATTAACTAACATTATAAAGATTAATAAATACTTTAACAAATGTATTGCCCATGGTTAGTTCATGTTAGTTAATACATTAACCAATGTTAACAAATGCGACCTTATTGTAAAGTGTTACCAACATAATAGTCATGATGCAAGGGTGTTGTGGGTAATTTTTAGGGTATTACTTTTCGGTTGTTGAAGTATTCTGAGTGTTTTTAGCATAGACAGATTAATACGTAGATAGCGCTTTCGGATGCTCTAAATATTTGAGCCAACTTGGAACAGTCAACAAGAAGACCTTAGTGAATGGAAGTATATAACTTTCTTTGTCAGCGAGTCATTAAATCATTGATTTAAACGATTTGGTCAAAAACACTGGTTCTTTCATGAACAAAACAACTGTGTCCATCCTTATGAGTGAGTCATTGAGTCATTCACTCAACCGAATTGATTTGTTCAAAAAAAGATGATTCTTTCAGAAACAAACAAGCGACTTTATGCATGAGTCATTAAAAACATTAAATAATTAGAAACAAAATATGTTTCAGTGATTATGCTGTGGGTTTGTTTGAATCTTTTTTTCTTGACAGCGCAAAAACAGACAAACTATCTGGCAATGTTCTGTCTAAAATAAGTAAGTTGCTTTATAGGTTGCGTTCTTGCCTGTGGTGTGATATGGCCATAACACACTGTTGCTCGTGTGATATTTTATGTAATTGTATATAATATATGGCTCTTTCCAAAGATGATGTGAAGAGCTCCATAAAGCCATGATGTTTTGTATTGTATGGAAAGAATGCATAATTAAAATGTGTGAATCAGCTCTATTAAATGTTGTGACTTTGAGGCGTACCCTATACACGCTAAAACGACAGTGACACGGCTTGCCTCAAAATCACTTTATTTTCCATGCCTCATGTTTTTTGCATGCCGCATAGCACCTTTTGCCCCACATAATGTGCGAGATTAAGTGATTTGATGAGATCTCTAGAGGAAGAGCCATGTCATTAATCGAATAATTGATCGGTACTCCATTTGCAGCTTTCTAATTGGCTGGTGAATGTTCATGAGCCCTGGATTTAAAACCCCAGCAGGTCAGCTCTCTGAGGAGTCTTACACGCAGTTATTGAGAAAGGGGCTGAGGTGTTTGCGTTTAGGTGTTCCTGTCAAACTGCAAGAGCCTGTGTCATTCAGTCCTGCCATGGCCTTTTCACTGTTCCAACCGTATTCTGTCAGAAATCAGATAAGTGCCTTTGAAACATCTGTCATATTGTTAAAATGTCAATCATGGAGGAGGTGTTCATGAATAAACCCACCTGTTGAATTATTGATGTTGAGGAGTGAATCATGCTATGTCCTTTCCTTCTCTGTGCGTGCGTTGGTTAATGCTCTCTTCTCTCTCTCTCCCAGGCCTTTTCCATCAGAGGACACTGCACTGAATGAAGATGATGTGTACCGGAGCTTGGAGGAGTTGGCAGAGTAAGTGTTTTAAATCATAGAAAAAGAATATATGGCAATAAGCATAAAACAAGGTGGGCTTTAACCCATGTTGTCTGTAAAAAGTCCAAGGTCTACATAAATATTTCTCACATTTTTACTGTTCATGGTTTATTTTCAGTAGGGCTGGGTATTGACATACATTTCGCAATTTGATTCAATTCTGATTCACAAGCTTGCGATTTGATTCTATTTTGATCCAATTCGATATTTATTATTTCGGATATATATCAGGTACAGTACAGATGTAATGCTTGTATATAGCTGTCACTGTAATGCTTCTAAGTTCTGAAACATCACTGTCCTTCCACTGACTACCTTTAGCAACTGTCTTGATAACTTTGGGTATGCAAAATCTTTGAAGTGACTCCCATTTGTGCTGATCACACTGTCATGAAAAAAACAGATCTGAGTCACATCGCAAAAAATCGGATTTGGGCCACATTTACCTGGAGTGAATGTAGCCCATGTAACCTGCATTAAAGGAACACGCCGACTTTTTGGGACTTTAGCTTATTCACCGTATCCCCCAGAGTTAGATAAGTTTATACATACCATTTTTATCTCCGTGCGTGCCATAACTCTGTCTGACGCACCCACCGCTAGCCTAGCTTAGCACAAAGACTGGAGGTAAATGGCTCCATCTAGCCTACTGCTCAATAAGTGACAAAATAACGCCAACATTTTCCTATTTACATGTTGTGATGTGTATAGTTACATCATGTACTAAGACCGACAGAAAATGAAAAGTTGCAATTTTCTAGACCGATATGGCTAGGGACTATACTCTCATTCCTGCGTAATAATCCTTTGCTGATAAAAATGGTATGTATGGATTTATCTAACTCTGGGGGATACGGTGAATAAGCTGAAGTCCCAAAAAGTCGGCGTGTTCCTTTAAAGTTGTTGATAAACCCCCATAAGTTTCTCAATACCAAGTATGCCAACATTATAATATAAAATATTATTTATTGAACAATAATAGCCATTATAAACTTTGTATTTAATATACACTGTATTGCCAAAATATTTTGGGACGTCTGCCTTTACATGCACATGAACTTTAATGACATCCCATTCTTAATCTGTAGGGTTTAATATGGAGTTGGCCAACCCTTTGCAGCTATAACAGCTTTAACTCTTCTGGTAAGGCTTACCACAAGGATTAGGAGTGTGTTTATGGGAATTTTTGATCATTCTTCTAGAAGTGCATTTGTGAGGTCAGGCACTGATGTTGGACGAGAAGGCCTGCCAAAGGTGTTCTATCGGGTTGAGGTCAAGTTCCTCCACACCAAACTTGCTCATCCATGTCTTTATGGACCTTGCTTTGTGCACTGGTGCGCAGTCATGTTGGAACAAAAAGGGGCCATCCCCAAACTGTTCCCACAAAGTTGGGAGCATGAAATTGTCCAAAATGTCTTGGTATGCTGAAGCATTAAGAGTTCCTTTCACTGGAACCAAGGGGCATAGCCCAACCCCTGAAAAACAACCCCACACCATAATCCCCCCTCCACCAAACTTTACACTTGGCACAATGCAGTCAGGCAAGTACCGTTCTCCTGGCAACCGCCAAACCCAGACCTGTCCATCGAATTGCCAGACAGAGAAGCGTGATTCGTCACTCCTGAGAACACGTCTCCACTGCTCTAGAGTCCAGTGGCGGCGTGCTTTATACCACTACATCTGACATTTGCATTGCACTTGGTGATGTAAGGCTTGGATGCAGCTGCTCGGCCACGGAAACTCATTCCATGAAGCTCTCTATGCACTGTTCTTGAACTAATCTGAAGGCCACATGAAGTTTGAAGGTCTGTAGCTATTGACTCTGCAGAAAGCTGCCGACTTCTGCGCACTGTGTGCCTCAGCATGCGCTGACCCCGCTCTGTGATTTTACATGGCGTTGTCCCAATACTTTTGGTAATATATTATAAAATAAGTTATAAGTTGTATTTTGGGTACCTTATATCTGTAATTTGAGTTTAAAAAATCCTTAAAAAATAAACAATATTTTTAGTGCGAACAAGTCATTAGATTGCTATAAAATTATTTTGTATTTATTTACAATGATATCCATTACATTTTACAGATGAAATCCTTTGTTTTCTTCTGTTGTTATATCTTTTAATAAGAATCGTAAAAAAAAATGTATGCCCTCTTTCTATTTGCTCTTCTATGCACTGAAAGTTATAGGGCTTTGTTAATGTTTGTTAATAATAAAGTTATTGTTTTGATTAGCGAGATCTCTGATTGTAGATCGTGAAAACCAAAAAAATTGTTACAAACCCTGGTACTGAGATTTGTATGCATGTGCATAATGAATACTTTCGTTTTCCAAGCTCTTGTGTGCAAACTTGAGGAAGACTGCTTTGTGTTTCATAGGAAGTTTATTATGCCACTTTCGAGACAAAGTCGAAGGTAGCAATAGTCAAGTTTAAATTTCCTGCTTCCAACCTCATTCAAGTAGAATTCCAGGCATGCTACTTGAAATTCTCTTACCTCAGCCAGACAATACCAAATGGACCATTTCTTTAGTCGTTGCCATCTTGGAAATTGTCATGAAGAAGTCAGTTGTTCTCAGACTGTCTTAAAGTCGGGTGTTCTAGTGCTCTGTTACAGTGGTCATTTTCAACTGGGAGATGGGAGAATTCCAAGTTCTGATTTTTATGGAATGCAGCATTAATTAGTAGCATTTAAATGTAATTGGAATGGAATGTAGTTTTATTTATCTATTTATTCACATAGTCACATCTACAGTGTCCGGCTGGTGCAGTCACCCTCGCACAAAGGTAGGCGTTAAACGCTTTTCTTGATACCATGGCAATGCCATGCCCGAAGCATGGCAGGCTGGCAGTGTGGGCGTTAAGAAGAGTGAGGGAGAATGAGGGAGGGGGTTGTGTGGTGACAGGCACGATTCTTGGCTGATTAATTGTGAATAATTAGGTAGCAGGGCAGGTAGGTGTCATTCATCTGCAGAGGACGGCTTGACAAAGACGTGTTAGTGCAGACTGCATACATTACACTTCTCACAATGCCTGTAAGAAACTTCTGTAGAGCTGTAAATGGAGATGAGCCTCTGTCACAGCTCAAATGGTC
This sequence comes from Rhinogobio ventralis, assembly GCA_039654625.1. Lineage (NCBI taxonomy): Eukaryota > Metazoa > Chordata > Actinopteri > Cypriniformes > Gobionidae > Rhinogobio > Rhinogobio ventralis. The sequence continues at coordinate 14,783,981 of CM077208.1, read as the reverse complement.
TCAATTTAATAGCCCAAAGAAACCTAGCTTGTGGACATGCTTTTTTTAGCCAATATGAAGTGAGGGTAGCCACTGTTTAATTCAGAGCAAACAAAAACAAGGCACTTATTGCACTTTTAATAACTCTTTTTAATGTCAACCACATCCTGCTCTATATCTTCTCATTCACCCATGTTTAGGGATGTAACGATTCACTCAACTCACGATGCCATGCGATTCACGATACGATTTTCTCACGTTTTTTTTAACAAAATGAGATTTAAGACAAATTATAAAATAAGTGTCCTTTTATTTCTCAGACAAAATTCTGCATATTTCTTTGTAAAATGTAAATATATATTTGATGTCAAATAATAACTCAATTGAAATTTTAAAACAAATCCTTAAAAAGTCCCTTCAAGGAGATCTTCCAATGTTTTCTTGGGAGGAGGTTTCCTCATCCTGCACTGAGGAATAGCAGAAATAAAAAGACAAGGTCAAATTTAAGTACAACAGTGACAAGGGTTTCACACTGTTATAAAGGCAAGATTTCAATTATAATTTGTATCATTACACTTGCAAGAGTTAGAAAAAAAGAAAACATTTAGATAAATATGCCATAATAATCAATTATTGAATTATTGAAAAAAAAAAATCCATGTACACATTTAGAAAAAGAGATAGTAAAATAATCCTCGTGCTGGTCTTTCTCTTGATGAGAAATGGCCTGGAATTAATTTACTACGGCACAAATCCAAGTCAAACAGAAAACACTGACGCACCTTGTGATCTCCATGGCAATCGCCCTCGACGCCACGAGTGGGGTTGCAAATCTGCTGGTCAGTGTGGTTTGGCCTATTATCTTTGTACATGCAGACGGAGGTGATTGGAGCCTCTCACTGTGGTGATTATTAGTCTTCGGAAAGTCAAAATGCCGCCACACCTCCGATTTGAATGAGTCAACGTAAACTACGCGCTTGCCGTCGCCATGCTTCTGTTTGACGGCGCATGCACACGGATGCGCTCGCGCCCAACTTCCATATTTGTAGATTAGATTGCCCACTCTGCCCACCATGCATTATTTTTTACAACCTTGTTTTGATAGAGGGTTTTTATAGGGCATTAGAAAGAGACATGGTTGGAGAGGGACAGGATCAGGATCAGGATGTGACACAGGCTGGATTTGAACCTGGGAACCAAACCAGAGATTTGCTGTAACATGTATCTTGCTGTAAATGTATGTGGTGGCTCTCAGTGGACAGGACGGTTTTGTTTTTTATACATGAGAGCAACAAAGAAACATGCAAAATGATTGTACCGTCTGCTCTATTTCAGAGAGTTTTGGGCCAGTTATGCTGCAATTCCACTGAAAATCTTACATTCATTGATCTTGTACATCTGTACTAAAATATTTTCTTTTCTTTTATTTGATTTTACAGTGTTATGCAAGGTTTGCTGATTTGTCACCAAGATAATGTTATCTAGATGAGGTTTTATTGATAATTGAAAAACGACTTGACATTCAAGTGACAGTCTTGAAAGCACCAATTCAGTAATTCCATTTTCAAAACAATAAGGCTATTCAACTAATGTAGGAATTCCATCAACTAGCCCAAAACTCTCTGCCACTGGCCCCGGGGCATTGGGCCATCTTTACTGTCTATGTGAGGCCATATGTGAGCCTTTGACATTTCCACTGTGTGCGGCCTCTTGCACTGATCCGTATCGACTTTAGACGCTGTCTGATATGGCCTCAAGTGATTGCTGACCTCTTTCAAAGTTCTTGATATCCCTCTGCCATGTGACCCCACTTTACATGCAGATTCATGTTAAAACACATCTCAGTGCCAAATCTAATAGAGGTTAAACCCACAGCCAGAGCACAAGCTCTCACTGCACTGCCAGTGATGGAACAGTGAATCTGAGCAAATTAATGAAACTACCCAACCATGTGCACCCATGACCTTTCACAGCCATAAATATGGTTCAATTCCAGCACAACACTGCCGTCTGATTAATGGAAAGGTCCCTGATATGATGCGCTGGGACACAGTTTAACAAGCTCTTTCATCAGGCTGCTCAGAGCTCTCTTAATTGGACTGTGATATCATTGTCTGCTTTAATGGAAATATGCATGAAACGGTTTTCTGCAGTGCTTATTCATATAAACCCTGTGTCTGTTTCTATTAGATTGGAGATGTTTCTCAATCTCAACATTGTGCCATATGTGGGGCCAAACAGAGTGGGAATGAGAAGACTGCTGATTGTCCTCAATAATATTGTCATGTGTTTCAGCTATTGAAATAAAGAGTGTGCTTCATTTGAAGAGATAAAAAGTAGAAAGTGCTAATTAAGATGCTTTTGTGAAAGGTTAATGATGTTAAAGAAGCTCATTTGTAGGGTTTACTCTTGAATGTGAGATATGACTGTGACTCTCCTCTTCAAAAGAGTATTAAAAAAGAGACCGCATTCACTTAAGGCCAGCAGTTTTAGATTAAACCGTGAGGAAAGTAAGTACAGTACAGTCAGGGCTGTTTTCTTTTTTTTAAATTAAAATTTTGTGAACACAGGGACTGACAAACAGTGCAGTTGTCTGAAGGACTATGCTTAGCAGTCTCTGGATTAAAATTTTAAACATAAATTTTTTTTTTATATAGGTGCATGTTTTTTCTTTGTGTTCTGCGCCTTGCACATGATGGGCCGATGTGTTTCTGCAATTACGTAAGGGTGGTTCAGAAGGGGAGCGCCATCACAAACTATTGTTTATTTTATACACACCTCTGTATTTTGACATGTTAACGGGTCCTGAGCCAGCGACTGTGGTCTTGAGCGCTGTTAGGGTTAGTGTATTCAGGTATGTACTGATCCGAACTGACTACTGTTGGTAATTGAGTGGTATAAATATGGCAGAGTTGTTAATTCTGGGTTATTATAATCTGTGAGTTCATATCCAATCCAGCCCTACTGGATTTCCCAGCATTACCGTCACTTTCTACCATATTTAATGTGTTCATCCAAAAACTGACAAAGCATGAAATTGTTCAATTTTCGCAAGCAGACTGTGTCTCTTTTTCCATCAAATAGCAATCAGATGTTTGGATGTACATCATGTCAGCAATGATTTACTTCATCCTAACTGGTTGCTACTATGTTACATTCTCACCTGAGGCATTGTGGGTAGTGGAGCCTCAGGCCAAAGCACTCTGAGCCTTTAGGAGGGACAAACTACTGCCATTGGCACCTGTCTCTCCTGGTACCTCAGATTGAACTCTGCAGCCAGCGACCTTTTCAGTCAAGATGATGGACGGGTTTGGAAATTTAACTAACATTCAGTAGAATCCTCAAATAATGTATAGAACATCTCAACCAAGTAGTTTGGTGCTCCAAGAATCTACATGTATCCATCAACATGCCACATTACTGTTTATTCAGCCTTCACAAACCATTCTATAGGTAGCATATGACAAGGATTTAATTAAAATGTTTCTTTACACTGAAAAAATATGGCTTTTTGATTTTACTCATTTTTTAGAGCAAGTCGTTACACAAAATTATTTATCTTCATTTAAAACATTGGTCCCACTTTATATTAGGTGGCCTTAACTACTATGTACTTACATCAAAAATAAGTACAATGTACTTATTGTGTTCATATTGTATTGCAAAGCACTTTTGCTGATATTGAGGTGGGATACGGGTAATGTTAGTACATAGTAGTTAAGGACACCTAATATAAAGTGGGTCCAAAACATTTTATTTGACCTCAGCCAATATTTTTTAGTTATTTCAGCTAAATTATATTAAGTAGACTCGTATATATTATTAATAAGTCTGTGGTTTTGAGTAAATGGAAAAGACATGTTAGTGTTTGACTTTCATTTTATTACATTTATTTCGTACATCTAAAAGACTTTCTGCAGCCAACACAGTGCAAGTAGGTAGTTACTTGTAACTGCACTAGCATTAGCACAGCTATTGCTCATTGAGTGAAGCAACATATAATATAGTCCTAACAACACATGCAGCCACCCACCATTAGTTCTACTCTTCAGCACTGTGCTAACCACAAACATTTAAAAATAACTGAAACTATTTAAATGCCATAACTTAACATTAAACATTACCAGGCCTTTCCCTTGACTCAAAAACACATAAACCTTTTAGTTTTGAATACATTAAAAGAAAGGACAAAAGTGGGTGTCACATCATTGACACATTGACCAATCTGTTTTGTAATTTTTGTGAGCTAAAGGAATTTTAAGTAAATATTGTGTAAAATAAGTGATAATTTAATCGATTAATTTAATTAAATTCTCTGCAAATCTGAATGTACATTTCATTATTCATTATTTATTACACTGTTATATATGACTTTTATATTAGCCACCCTGCTGTCATGAAATGTAGCACAGCCACTGAAAACCCCATCTGAGTCAATTACTAAGCCTTGCCACTATGCCTGTTGTCTTCAGAGAAGCTTTAGGATCCAAGTCTAAGACTTGAGGTCACATCTCCTCACAGATATGCAAAATGTTGTCTGTCTGATAACATATGTACAGAACTTTACACTATGTTGGTCTCTTCTAGTACACAGGGTCAGTGTGGCTAGGTGAGTGTGACAGGCATGAAGCTGCAGAATGTGGTCCTCATTTCTTGCCATGCCCTGAGTCCATATGTAGCATGTTATGCCAGTGTTCTCAACTGTTCCCCTTATCATCCCTCTTATTACTTCATCTTGAGTTACTGTGATCAGTTCTAGTATGACACTGTGCAGTGAAGTTAACCTTTATTGACATACTCTTATGAGTTTGGGACGGATCCTTTGCTCTGCTCTAAACATGGTTTTCCCTTTCTGGGTTTGTGGTTGGCTAAGTGAAGGAAACATTCAAGAACGCTGTAACACAAGTGAAATCAGCACTTTTGAGGTCATGATGGCTAAGACAGCATGAAACCACAAAATATTTCATGATTTAAATGAATTCTTGTTTGTGGCCTAAATGGAGAATCTTTCCACACTTTCGATTATACAGATTTGTGTCAATTTACACTATATTGAATCAAACCAGATTTTTTCATTGGCACTCATAGATGTATATGTATAATTCACACCCATCAGAACCACAAGTTGGATCAGCATTAATGACATTAATTTGACAGCAGAGCTGGTCTTTTGATTGTTGTATTCTTGTAAAAAGAAGCATTTTGTGCTCTTTCCATCTGCTCATACTGATTTAACATAATGCCACTTAATGGGGTCATGTCATTGCATACTAGAGGTTAAACAGATCGTAGTTGATACGTGATCCGTACACACCAGGCCCCATGGTTCGGCACGCATGTGATTCACAGATTATTTGCTAGTTTAACCACTATAGTTTTATAATTTGCACGTTTTGTCTTGCCAGTTTACACATTCAATAGATTTTAAACCATTCCAGCGTTTCAGATTGATTCTTCTTTCGTGTCTCCTTGCACTTGGATGGACACAATTATGTCAAAATACTTGTTTCGGCAAGTATTCTTGTAAACACAGTGAGTTATGTCTTAAGAACGTATAAACATTAACAGTTAATTGTAATTTGCTTATAATTAGATAGTCTTGCTTTTGCACTTGCCTTTAAATTTTTTTTAACTTTATTAGTTAGTGAAGTGATGTGTGGCCAAGTATGGTGACCCATACTTGAAATTTGTTCTCTGTATTTAACCCATCCAAGTGCACATGCACAGTAGTGAACACACACACACCGTGAACACACACGCAGAGCAGTGGGCAGCCATATTGCTGCAGCGCCCGGGGAGCAGTTGGGGGTCCTGCCGGACCTGAGACTCGAACCCGCAACCTTCCGGTTACAAGTCTGACTCTGTAACCATTAGGTCACGACCGCCACTAAGTAGTTCTTGCTGTGTCTGAGTATCGGGGTACTTAGTGTGCTTTGAGTAATAAATGGAAAGCAAAGATACCCACCCCCAAAATATTTTTTTCTTGCTGATACGAAAAACGATCCGATCCGTGACTCAAAAACCGTAATATGATTCGAACCATGAGTTTTGTGATCCACTATTGCATACAAAAGTGGACAACCTATTTTTGCCAACCATATTTAAACCACAGTGAGAAAAAAAACCTGTTCCTTTTTTTTGACAGATTCTGCCTTCATTTATTCTACCCAAAACACACAGAACCTCACAATCCACTGTACAGATCACTGCATCTCACATAGTGCAGTTAATGCTTGTCCTCAGGGACTTGAGATCACACAATAGACGCCATTAGAAATCTTTTTTGCCTCAGTTCTTTTGCAGTTTGGGACCAGTATGATTCAGAGGAATAATGTTTTTTTCCCTCAGTCCACGTTGCTCTGACAGACAGCAGCTCTGCGAGTGGGGAAAGTCAACTCAGCTAATGAGGGAGGGCAGCAAGCCATCCGTACTTTAGGGTGAACTGTACAACCTCAATTAATACTTCAAACAGTTCCTTCTCCATGTGGACACAGTGCTGAATGTTAGATTGAGGCCAGCACTTTTTTTTTTATTAGCTTGTCCATTCCTACCTACTGTTCAAACATACGCATGCATGTCATGTTTTGTCATTTTGAAAAAGGAACGACATTCAAATCATGTTCAAAAAGGTAATTATTTTGAATTCAGCAATTTCACAGTTCTCTCATAGGGTTTTAAAAGTGAATGTAGTCTTATCCATGTACTGCTCCTGTTGTAAAACTCTGTTTTAATGAAAGACAGTTCAATAAGCTTTCTCCATTTGAGCATTTCATCTATCCTTATTTTAAATGGTCCTTTAAAGGGGATGTATTGATTGACAGGACAGTTCTCCTCAGAACCTTCTAGTGGCTTTACAGGAATTACTGTACTTTAACTACATTTTATGTGTATGTATGTATGTGTATATATATATGCGCATGACGTCCCCGTCGGCCAGAGGGACTGCGGTTACGCCCACTGAGTGGCAAAAAGACTAAATGGCAGCATTGGTTTTTAACGTGAATGCCGCTAAAAACACACAAAACACATCTAAAACTGGAAAGAGCTTTGCAATTTGACTATACAATTAGATTTGACAAGAAATCTGAGGTATATTTTTAGACTGCCGAAAGCTACACAAAAGAGAATCAAATGGATCGCTGCAATTCACAGAAACAACTGGTCTCCAGGCAACGAAACGATGGATTTGCAGTTATCATTTTGTGCCAATATGTTGAATTTTGAGGTAAATTCATACACTATATATTGTATTGACAACTCATAATTTAAATATTTATCATCTTATATTCTGCATAATTGGATGTTTTTAAATAAAACTGAAAAAAACCAACAATTGGCAACTCACTCTGGCTGGCTTCCATCTATCTATGCCAGTCTTTTGCCATGATTTAGTGAAACTGCTTTGTTTATAAAATAACATGGTGATGGCTTAGAAATTTATGTAATAGGTGTGGGAGTTAGCTGTGCATTGAGCGGCTAGCTTGGTATCTCATAGCCCTGTTGAAAACTCCCTACTTAAACCAGCCTGGTTTGCTGGTTTTGGCTAATTTAAGCTAATGTTTTTATGCTCTCAGCAAAAAAAGAAACGTCCCTTTTTCAGGACTGTGTATTTCAACAATAATGTTGTAAAAATCCAAATAACTTTACAGGTCTTCATTGTAAAGGGTTTAAACAATGTTTTCCATGCATGTTCAATTAACCATAATCAATTAATTAACATGCACCTGTGGAATGGTTGTTAAGACCTTAACAGCTTACAGAGAGTAGGTCACATTTAAGGTCACAGTTCTAAAAACGCAGGACACTAAAGAGACTTGTCTACCGACTGTGAAAAACACCCAAAGAAAGATGCCCAGGGTCCCTGCTCATCTGCGTGAACGTGCATTAGGCATGCTGCAGGGAGGCATGAGGACTGCTGTTGTGGCTAGGGCAATAAATTGCCATGTCCGCACTGTGAGACGCCTAAGACAGCGCTAGAGGGAGACAGGAAGGACAGCTGATCATCCTCGCAGTGGAAGACCACGTGTAACAACACCTGCACAGGATCGGTACATCCGAATAGCACACCTGCGTGACAGGTACAGGATGGCCACAACAACTGCCCGAGTCACACCAGGAACACACAATCCCTCCATCAGTGCTCAGACTGTCCGCAATAGGCTGAGAGAGGCTGGACTGAGGGCTTGTAGGCCTGTTTTAAGGCAGGTCCTTACCAGACATCACCAGCAACAATGCCGCCTATGGACACAAACCCACCTTCGCTGGACCAGACCGGAGTGGCAAAAAGTGCTCTTCACTGATGAGTCACGGTTTTGTCTCACCAGGGGTGATGGACGGATTCGTGTTTATCGTCGAAGGAATGAGCGTTACACCGAGGCCTGTACCCTGGAGCGGGATCGATTTGGAGGTAGGGGGTCCGTCATGGTCTGGGGCGGTATATCACATCACCATCGGACTGAGCTTGTTGTCATTGCAGGCAATCTCAATGCCTTGCGGTACAGGGAAGACATCCTCCTCCCTCATGTGGTACCCTTTATGCATGCTCATCCGGACATGATCCTCCAGCAGGACAATGCCACCAGCCATACTGCTTGTTCTGTGTGTGAGTTTCTGCATGACAGCAATGTCAGTGTTCTGCCATGGCCAGCGAAGAGCCCGGATCTCAATCCCATTGAGCACGTCTGGGACCTGTTGGATCGCAGGGTGAGGGCTAGGGCCATTCCCCCCAGAAATGTCCAGGAACTTGCAAGTGTTTTGTTGGAAGAGTGGGGTAACATCTCACAGCAAGAACTGACAAATTTGGTCCAGTCCATGAGGAGGAGATGCACTGCAGTACTTCAAGCAGCTGGTGGCCACACCAGATACTGACTGGTACTTTTGATTTTGAGCCTCCCTTCATTCAGGGACACATTATTCTATTTCTGTTAGTCACATGTCTGTAAAACATTTTTAGTTTATGTCTTATGGTGTTGACTCTTTTAGTGTTCATACAAATATTTACACACATTAAGTTTACTGAAAGTAAAAACAGTTAAAAGTCAGAGGACGTTTCTTTTTTTGCTGAGTTTAGTTTTAGCTAGTTTAAAAGGGTCTCCCTGCCTTGCCAAGTAGGTGTTTAGCTGGACAGCCAGTTTGTCTCCCAGCATGACCAGCTGAAAAGTTTCCCAAATCTCTCTAAAACCAGCCAAAAGATCAGCAAACCCGGTTTGGCTGTTTGTTTTTGTTTTTCAGCAGGAAAATATTGTGTTCTGCGAAATAAATTTACCAGATATTACATTTCAGTTTTTCACAAATAAATAGATTTGGCAGGGCATTGCTGCATAAAATCAAATCATTTCTTCTACTTTTTGTTCCTAGCAAAACATTTATTTAGTATTAGCTTATATTTGCATTGAAATAAACATGTATTCTGCTAAAAAGCGTGTACTGTTAGATAATATCAGTCATGGTATATTATAGCATGCAAGTAATCTTCTTACTGACTAATTAAAATGCTTTAATGGCTTTTCAGAGCATCCTAGCACACTCAGACAGGTTGCTAAATGCTAATTAGGATCTCTACAGCAAACCGAAATTCTTTGTTGTCTGTTAGACATATATGTAAATATACTGTTGCATTTCATTATAAAAGCAAGTGTTAATTTTGTTATCACTTCTTTTGGAGGGGAGAGCAAAAAGAAGGACTGAGGAATGTGTTTGTATGTCAGTTCTCCATGAGCCGATGAGGCAGTGAGCTAATCTCCTGGGCAGGCATTTGATTCAAGCCGCATTAGCTTTTCACACTTGTTTTAGCCTGCAATTGGACACATCAGCAGAAGTGAGGAAGGAACTTGTTGCTGTCTGGTTGCAAAGCTGTCTGGTGTGTGTGTTTGAGAGAGTGAGTTCTTTCTTAGAGAGGAATGGATGACTGATTTGATTGTTGCTGTGAGAGCACAGCTGGGACCAGGACACCTTCTGTGATGTCAGCCCATTTTATTTCGGCCATTCCCCTTTTCCCCCCCCGGAGAGAACGGCGGCAGAGTGTGCAGTGATGGATAGGTTCGCTGCAGTCTCAGGGCTCTTTCGATATCTGATAAACACATACACAAGCTAATCAGGGTCACAAACTATATGACTATCTCTCACATAATTTTGTTTCAGACACTTTGCAATGTGTAACCCGGAGCGATATGATAAATCATCTCCTTCATGTCATTTTGAGTGTTGCTTTTTGACATGTAGTGCTGGATATTTCATTGCATTCATTTGTCTCAGTATTTTGCTTCAAGTGATGACAATAAAAGTAACTTGACACTGCAGACCTAGTGCATTGCGTCTGGTTAGGACACAGTATGTTCTAATTTTTTATGTTTTTTTATTCTCACCAAGGCACATTTGTTTACAGTAAATATAGAAATATTGTGAAATATTATTTCAATTTAAAATAACTCTTTTATACTTCAATATATTTTAAAATGTGATTTATTCTTTTGATGGTAAAGCTGAATTTTCAGCAGCCATTACTCCAGTCTTCAGTCTGGTTTAAGACATGCTTTTTTGGGGGGGCGGTAAATAATGGCACAAATACCAGTAAATTGAAGAGCACAAATCTTAGTAAATCACCTTGCATGATTGATTTAAATACCCTTCTTCTATATATTCTGTGTCTGAAAGGGAAACTCCTACAAATGCATATGCAATAATGTCGGCCACAAAAATAACCCTGTCCACGCCTTTTCAGTGCTAATTTTTCACTGCGTGTCTTTAGTAAATCCTGACAGTAGTTTTTTAATGCCCAAAGGGGGTTTGCGCTGATGCAAGCTGTTAGTAAATCTGGCCCTAAATGTCTTTACTGTGACTTTTGATCAATTTAATTAATCCTTGCTGAATAAAAGTGTTAATTTCTTTTTTCTTTTTTTTTTTTCCTTATTGACCCCAACCTTTTGAACAGTAGTGTACCTCCTTGGTGTTCAAATGCTTGCTGCTTTCCCAGAGACAACTATAAGTAAATCCATTTGTATGTCTTTTTTAATATATGTTAACCCACTGCTTCCTTTGTGCCCTTTTTTTTGCACAGTGAGCACGATGTGGGAGAGGACGACATATATGACTGCGTCCCCTGCGAGGATGATGGGGACGACATCTACGAGGACATCATCAAGGTGGAGGTTAGACAGCCCATGGTGAGTGAGACACCATACGGACAACGCTCATTGGTGCGTGTGTGAGAGAGGATATAGATGGATTGTTTCCTGTCATTTCCCACGGCTGTGCGCGTGTTCACTTGCTCTGCTTACATTTGCTGCTTTGCCTCCTTAATGCTGCAGATCAGATACATGCAGGTAAGTTTCACGCTGTACCGCACATGATTCTCTCTTACGATCCTTCAGTGCTCCTCTTTCCTTTCCTTTAAATGTGTCAACACAAGCCATTGAGCCTTTTACACACATATATGAAGAACCTGTTAAGCAGGCCCAGTTTCCCACTAACATTGACAGATCACTGAAGTTCCAGCTATTTTTTTAAAGAATAGGCAGACAAAAAATAAAAATTTTGTCATCATGTATTTACCCTCAAGATGTTTTGAAGAATAATTAGGCTGCAATTTTCCATACAGTGACCAAATAAGATCTTGATAACTCCTCAGATCTCATTTGTGCATGTTCATAATCATAATCACGATTATTTTGGTCAATATTGAAATCACGATTATTTAACACTGTTGTTTGTGGGTGATATGATCAGGATTCGAGTAATTTTAAATATCAGTGAAATTTTACAATTATCGATACTTCCACAAAAACTAATACTAGGTTCATGTAAGTAAAAAGTCCTCAAAGCGGTTTCAGAAGACAAGTAAACAGTCAGCAATAAAATAAGAACAAAGAAACTAATTACAAATAAAACTGACAGAAAATACAACAGAACAAAAATATAAATTAAATAAACAGTGCTTTAGGTTTTTCAGGAAGATAACAGTATTCAGATAAATAATATAGCCTAAAACAGAAAATGAATAAAGTAATCAAATGTAAAATAACACTGCGGTATACATTAAATATAGACTAATCCTTATTTAAAACAAAAGTTATTCAATCAAGAGCAGTGAGTGATTCCGTCTTTGTCTTTTGTTGTTTGATTAACAGTAATGACTGCAGCAGATTTATTAGGCTGCTGTCACTTTAAGAGCTGCACTGATCCAATATACGGTTACACGCATTGTTTTCCACAAACAAAACTATAGTTGACATCAGAAGACTTGAAATACAGATCAGAAATTATTAAATTAATTAATATTTGGACTACTTCTATGGTACTTTTATAGTACTTTTTGTCCTTTTTGGAGCTGTACAACATTTGGTCTCTGTATATGTTAATTGTATGGAAAAGAGAAGCATGAACATTATGCAATAATTTGTGTTCCAATGGTTAAAAGAAAGTCATACAGGTTTGGAACAACATGAGGGTGAGTAAGTAATGCCAGACTTATTATTACTGGGGTATTTTATTATCCTTTAAGGGGGAAAATGCTTTATTTCATGCGAGGTGTTGAGTTGGGTATTGTTTGAGTTTTATTGATTCTGATTCTTATTAATTCCCAGTTTCAATTCCATTAAGGTAAAAACAAAAAGAAGTCAAACATTTAGATATCAAACATATTTATTTTGTGTCTTTTTGCAAAACATTCTGTTGCAGCTGAATACCTTGAACAGCAGACTACAGAACACTCAAGGAAATGTTGCCTATGGTTTTAACAAAAATACCACAGCAAAAATAACTAGACTAACTTATATAAATTTAAAACATTATTAAAGACAAGTAAACCGTCAGTAATAAAATAAGAACAAATAAACAAACACACTTTTTTGTGCTCACTCTTTGGATGTGTGCACAGCACAGAAAACAGTGTGCGAGTGTCAAATTGAGTTCTCTTGCACATCTTATTGTGTTTGAATAGTTTAAAATCACACTGAAATTGAGATGTGCCCACTGGCCTCTGTATATCATCATGGCCTCCTTATCATCCTCATATACTAATTAGCTTAATCACTCTGTCTCCTCTCCACCAATAAGCTGGTTTGGGGTGGGTGTTCTGGCGCAATATGGCTGCCATTGTATCATTCAGGTGGATGCTGCACATTGGTGGTGGTTGAGGAGATTCCCCTCTTCCATATGTAAAGCGCTTTGAGTGCTGAGAAAAGTGCTATATAAATGTATCAAATTATTATTATTATTATTCAATTTGGAACCAATGCTAAAATAAAACTCAATACCCAACACTAGCGTCTTTCTTCCTTTGCTAGAAATGAGAAGGAGGGGAGGCTGACTCAGTGCTGATGTCCATCTGAGTTTAAAGTGTGTGCTGTCTCACAGAGTGAGCTAATGTTAGGTTATTTTAAACCCACGAGGGAGGAAATATCTTCTGCAGACAGAGAAAACTGCTGGGTCCCACCCTAACAGAGATACACACATGCACACACTCAGAATAAGACTCAAAATCTGTGTCATCAGACAGATGTTGCAACAAGGACACATTAGACTCTCAGTGGGGCAAATACAGCAACATAAATGAGGGAGAGAAGAAAAACATGGTGAAAAATGTGTGTCAGAGACCAAGATTCTGAACTGTTTTGTGGATTTTTCGCAAATGATATCTTCTGTATTTTTGTGTGGGTCCTAACTTTCCCAGTATAGTGATCTTATACTGTCAACAAGCACCGTCCTTCGGATGAGACGTTAAACTGAGGGAGTGGATAGGCACTGGCGTTTCACATAAGTCAGTGAAAGTCACATATATTTGCCTTTCCCAATACTGGTTGCTTTCATTGTTGCTAGGCAGCCCTTTGGAAAGATTTTTACCTTTTTCTTTTTTTGTCCATCTTGCTCTCCAATGAAACAATTGTTTGTGATCTTGAATTTCTCTGGATGTGGGCAAGTTTGCTTTGGCCTCATGCACCACCAGGCCCAGATGTTCAAATGTGGTGTGATGTTCATTCCAGCTCTGACCTCCAGCTGGTGTGCCTTCCCTAGGCTCCAGTGTTTTCACCATATTCTTAAGCTCACAAACCTGCTCGCATTACACCAAGACCCAGTGATTATGTTTAATCAAATGCATCGTGTTCTATTAGATCATTTTCTGTTGTTATTGTTTTGTAAATTGACCTAATTTAATTCCTCAGTCCTCATCAAAACCACATTTATGACTTTCCTAAAGTTTTTTTCTGTTTTAGACTTAGAGGTGTATGTTGTTTTGAATGAATGAAAGACTAAACTCTTGCTCTTGCTTCCTTGTCAACGTTACCCTTGAGGTTTTGTTGTGAAATACTCTGTCCACCTTTGTCTTTTATTGTAGTTTGCTTTGGCCATCCTGATTGTGACCTGAATTCCTTTGAACAGTTCGGTACCTTGTGCAGGTGTTTAACGGTGCTGAGCTGGCATCCTGCAGGATGATACCAACATGGTTTGTGTGTCTTTTTCTTCTTCCCATAACAGAAAATGGGTATGACAGAAGATGATAAGAGAAACTGCTGCTTGGTGGAGATTCAGGAGACCGAGGCAAAGTACTACAAGACACTGGAGGACATTGAGAAGGTGAGTGGGAGAGGGTAGCGAGTCTTAGAGCTGGAGAGAGTGGAAATGAAGGCCTGGAACTGGGTCAAGGTTTTGCTAGGGTTCTCTGAGGACAGTTAGGTAACTTAAAATAGATGGAGTGAGAGGACAAAATATGAGAACTGAGCCATAGGTGACAAGTGTATTAAAATATCTGCCATTTCTCAGTTATTGGCCATAACATAGTAATTATTGGCTAATCAGTATCAGCCAGATTTTTTAAAAATGCCTTCATTAACATCATAAAGATTAACATCTGAAACAACTTTACTTTTTGGCTGATGTCATGTAGACCATGTTGGCAGGGAAATAATGCAAATTGTATAGCATTGTTTTAGGCTACAGCATAAAACTGGGCTTTTTTGATGTGTGTCATCCCTTTGCCCAGACTCAGGGGTCAGTCACAGGGCAGAAATGCCATGCACTGATCACAATGTAAGAAAATGTGTCCATTTAGTAAACCAATACTGTTGACAAGAGACTGAATCTTGCCCTGGGGTTATTGCATGCATATTTGCTTGTATGTACAAATCGTAGAAACTTGAATGTATGATGTTTTTTCTTGCCCTTTTTTTCAGTTGTACTGTCACACACAACACACAGAATATAAAGCATGACACAAAATAAGCCAGGGTTTAGTAGAGGTGATGAATCCCTGTCAAAACAGTAAGGGGTCATGCAGATTTCATATTCCAGACAGAGGCTTTGTTTACTGTTGTTTGATTAATTTCTTCCTAATTAAGACAAACGTGTCAGTTTTGCACTGAAATAAAACAAATAGATGCATTTGCTAGGATTTCACAGGGTTTATTATGTTTGAACAGCCTGCCCATAGCCACACTTGACATAGTAATTGACTTTTCTTTGTCAAAGACAATTACCAAACCACAACAATCTTAATAAAGTATGTTATGTAAATGTTATTACACACGTTTGATTGTATGCTTTTACTTCGAATGAATTTCCATTTCTGAAATTGGCTTTTGGCATTTGTGTCATTTTCTTCTATTTTAATTCTTTTTTAGAATTACATGACCCCCCTGAAGCAAGTCTTATTGCCACAGGAAATGGAGGCCATATTTGTGAATTTAGAGGTGAGTGGTAATTTACTGTACTTTACATTTACAACCTAAAATATTTTTTAGGTATTTTCTGTTTTTTATTTTTTCAGAATATATTTCTTAACAAGGGTTGTCAGTGGGGTAAAATAATTATTCAAAATCTCATATTTTTGTAGTTAACTTGTTGAATTTACTAAATATTTGTTGGGATTTGCTGATAGAACCCAACCGCAGAACAGCCAGGGAAGCTCAAAAAGATAAATCAATAACCATAGTTAGTAATCAGGTAACAAGAGGGCAGGGCCAAGACTACAGACTGACAGAATAGCACATGGCACACAGAAACGAACAAAAGCCATGTGCGCACACAAACACTCAAGACAAGGCAGAGGAGCACATGGCAACCAAACATGACAGAAGCCATGTGCGCACACAAACACCCAAAACATAAGACATAAGAGCGCCCGGCCCAGAGAACAACACCAAAGCCGTATGCTCACACAAAAAATAAGACCAACCAAGGTGACAGGACCCTGACACTATAACCTCAAGTTATTTATTTGTCTGTTTTTAAAAAAATGTTTTTACAAGCTATAATGTAAAAAAGGTGTATAAAATAAAAGCATCATATTACACAAATAGCTGATATTACATATACTTTCAGATGCATCAGAACATTGATAATACATTTTTATTTTAGTCTGCTACTGACATTATATAAATAATATCCAATAATGTCCATTTGGATTTGACATTGTTTGCCACAAAGAGCGCTACATGGAATGTATTGACAGGGGACACCTATTAAACATCATTAACCAATGCATTGATCTCCTATGAAGTGAAACATCAGCTTTAGCGTTGTCCTACAGACGTGTTACTTCTCGTTGAGTGTAAGGTGGTGTTCAAATCACAGCTCCTTTGTTTCATTCCTGAATGAATCAGCGTTTTTAAATGAATTGGTTCAATGAACGGTTGAATGCCTCGTACATAAAGACAGTCACTTGCCGTCACCTACTATCATAACAAGGTAACCTGCACTGAAGTTGCTAAAAAAACTGCTAGCTTGCCAGGTTGAGCTCTTAAATTAACATTTGGCAGACCAGACAGATGGGCAAAAACTTGTGTCTGACAGCAAGTGAATGATTATGAAGAGACAAAAGTATGGCACAACAAACAGATAAATAATGCTTGGATGGATGTTAGCAATTCTTTGTTTACACAGGACATTATCAAGGTCCATTTTGCGCTGCTGAGGGCCATTGACCTAACCATGGTGAGCGGGGGCAACGGCCTGGGAAAGATCTTTCTGGACTTCAAGGAGAGGTCAGTACCTTGGCAGAGTATGTAGGTTTATCACTGTCAGTTCTGTTAAACATTTCACCATTTTGTCAACACCTTAAGCCTTTGTTGAGCTAAAATGACCTCAAGTGAAGGGGCACCCTGTCGACCACCCCAAAAAAATCCATCACACCAGCAAGGCCTGACCGCAGCAGCCCAGCTATTTTAAAATAAATCCTCATCAGAGCCCACAGGGCTTAGAAAGAAAATAGACCTGTTTGCAAGAGTCTGCTGCATTAGAGCTGAACACTTCCTGTTTTGAGTGCTCTTTTTGTCTCTTGTAGCTGCTGTATCAAAAATCAATAACCAGATAATAGAGAATGTTTTAGCTACTTCATCCACAATGGATGACAGATCCCCAGGGGATCTAGTAAAAATCGTAACACCATTTCATCTGTATCTACCAAAGATGGAGGATTTAGCCAGCTGTTATACAGTCTTCTTTTTACAGTATTTTTGTTTTGTTTTTGTTTTGTTAAACTTTTATGACTTCCTTTCTTCTGTGGATCACAAATGAATGTATTTTGAAAGATGTTTCAACTGTTTTAGTCCATACATTAAAAGTCAATGGGTTCCAAAACAACATTGAACCCCACAGACTTTCATTGTATTCTACAACATTAGGGTGAGTAAATGATGACTGAATTTTCATGTTTGGGTGAACTCTCCCTTTAATACTGTACTTTGATATACACAGCGAACGATATAAAGATGCAAATGAGCCACTCATATTCTCTCTGAAGTTTGAATGTGAGCAGCTGTACCTGGTGTGCCCCAGGTCATTGGTCTGGGACCACTGCTGATTCAGCTCAGTAATGTGCAATTTCCCTGCAGTTCCCTTTGGTTTGAGAAACACTAAGGCCTTACTAAATGACAGGCCCTGTAACAGTCAGCTTATTCTAGTAATGCTACACTACATTAAACTCTGCGTTATCAGGCATTACTGAGACCCTCCGAATCGGTATAAGAATTCTGTTCTTGCTGTACTAAGCACAATTGCTGTATTTTTTTTAATCCCAACTGGGACCTATTTAATAAAACCAAGTAGGTGTAACACAAAATTATGACCTCACTGCAATTAGAGTCTGTGTGTCCTCAGAGATGAGAACTTTGGTCTAGTTTTCTGGTTTATTAAGCAGCCAGATGACCTTGCAGTAAGATCTTTGGAATTAACGTTGCTGAAATTCTTAGATCATGATCTTTATGGATGCAACCTTATCAAACACAAGGGTTATAAAAATCCTCTTTGTTATACGTGCAGATTATGAGGAAGTCAACGTCAACAAACTTAATGCAGCAACTTTGCATGTAACCCTAGTCAGGTTTTGAGCCTTTCAGAATCACAAAGATGATTTTAGGCATCATGTGGCAGACAGCAAGCTTCCAAAATATCCTTGTATTTGACCGACAGTTCACCTCATCTGTCATCTTTTACTCACCCTCATGTCATTCAAATCATGTATGACACTAAAGAAGATATTGTGAAAATAAAATGACCCAAAACATCTTTGGACCCATCATTAAAATATCTTTGTGTTCCAAAAAAAAAATTATGTCAAACAGGTTTGAAATGACATGGATGAGAAAATTAGGTTACACTTTATTTTAAGGTGTCATTGTTACAGTGTAATTATGTATTTAAGGACTGAGTAGTAATTAGTAACTACATGTACTTACTATAGGGTTAGGGTAGGATTAGGGTTTGGTTTAGGGTTCGTTTTGTAATTATGCATAATTTACTGTTATTGCTATATTAAGTACATGTAGCATATGTAACAAGGACACTGTAAAATAAAGTGTTACCGAAAATTATGAAATTAACTTTTTGGATGAACTATCCCTTTAAGGGCACAGAGTATGGTTTCTTTCTATTTTTCAGTTTTTCATAGTCAGATCTATATTTTTTTGCATTTTATATATTTTTTTGCTGTTATTGCTATAACTTCATTACATTAATGTGTCAATATCAAGTCATTAGCATTAGTATGCTCTTTAAAGCAGCCACTTGTTCTAATGCACATTAAAGACTTCGTTCCTCTTTTATCTTCTTCCCTGCTGTAGACCGCTAATTTAACCTCCGCTTGAGTGCATCCATAGATATCTTATATCTTAGGTGGGTAAATGACTTCTCCAATTGAGAATTGCTGTTTAGGCTCTTGAGAGAGGAACTGAGACTTTGTTCTGCATCAGATTCATTGAATACAGCAGCTGCGGAGGGCATTTGCATTCTCACAGGGAGAGCCTGATCTCTACATTACTGTGATGTAGGTAATGATAATCACAGGTTCATTTTCAGTAATGACAGCATGCTGTGACGGAAACCAATCTCAAAATGTTCTGTAAGATTCAAACTTTTTTTGTACTCCCATTAACTGAAGAATGTGTTTATATGCCATTTACAGTTGTTTAAGTTGGTGACAGGGATTGATCTATTAAAAAAAGCAAGGAAAAGAATAGGGATGGAGGAGACAGCCCTATTGTTTCCATTTGTCAGTTTGCATAGGTAATTGGCCCATTACAAGGCTCTTCCCCGAGCCCAGCAGGCAGCATCACGCAGAGTCGGCGTGACAGCACCGCCTCTCTTGCTCGCACTCTTTTGTTTATGTAATTCCGAGCCTGTCATCTCTTTGAGTTAGTCTTCCGTGGGTGCTCCCACTAACATGCACTTTGGCACGACATAACAGCAGTGTGGCCCCATTCTGACACGCATGGCCGTCTCTCTGTGCCTTATCACTGCATTTTCTTCCTTTTTGCTTGATTTCTTTCTTACTTTCTTCACCTGTTTGCATGCATATATAGTCCATCACCACCAATAATCTTATCCCATGCTCACTTACTGTGTCAGTTCTCTTTGAACTATATAATTCTTAGACTATGAGTATTAAACACATTGAAATGCAAATGCTAAATATCAAACATATTGAAATATGTTTGATACTTTGCAGGAAAGCCAGTTTTACAGCTTTAATTTTAGGATTTGTTTCTCTTTCAAAAGAGAATAAAAAGAAAATACATTTGCACAAGCGAGTGGGCGGCTTTTATAAAAGTTTTTTCTTTGCAATGAAATCTGACAGAATATATTTACATTTGGTGACATTAAGCATTAAACAACACTGAGTATTTTTGGCAAATTATTCATTTAATTAAAGCAGGGCTGCGTCATTCGCCTTTGCCATTTTTCATCTGATTGGCATGTTTCTCTTTTTCATTATGGGATGCACGGTCCCTCTCCCTTTCCTCTCAACAAAGAGAGAAATGTCCAAGGGATTTGGCTGTTGTGTGGCTGCTATCTTCCACACCTCCGTCCATTGCTCCAAAAGCCCAGCTGCCTTTAATTAATTTTGTTATCTCCTCTTGTAAGTCCCAGTGACCTTTTGCGGCGCTGCGTTCCATAGAATGAAATAATTGAGAAGCTTTTCAGAAGTTGTTGACACTGTGAAGGGCATATTGAAGAGCGAAATACCATCTTGTTTCAAACTAAATTGGCATGCTGCTTTCTAAGATTCTGCCTTGAGGGTGCAAGGCAAATCACAGCTTTTAGACCACAGTAGAGGTTGTTAAACTGAAATTTTTTAGAGAGTTACTTCCAAATGAATTTAAGTTATATTGCTGGAATGAGCTCAGAGTTTCTGAGGAACATTATTAGTTGGTTTACGTTGAGATTGAGCCACTATTCCCTCTGTGCAGGCTGTGTTAGAGTGAAGGTGAGGGGTCTTCAATGCCTCATGTCAGAGACTATTACTTCTCTCACCGGCCTGTCACTTCCACTTTGCGTTGCGTTTTCTTCACCGGTCCCGGTCTTTTCCAATGGACAGATGGAAGCTGGAAGGAGAGCGTCTATACCAAATTGTATTTTCTGTGAAATAACATGCATGACAGCTTTGCCATAATGAGAAAGCCGGTGCGGTGGGCGATAGCACCGGAAGAGAGATGAATTCAAAGAGCATGTGTTTATACAGCGATGGCAAAGGCTTTTACCCTAGGGGATATTCACACTTAAGCAACCCTGGGCTTTTTTGCCACTCTCTCTCTTTCCATCTCAGTCACATCCCACTCTCACAGTCTGAAGTGCCAAAGGAGGAGGAAACCAGGATGAACTTCTGGAGAAGAGCCTGAATAGCCTTGACTGTTTTGCCATTGCTGTTGTCAGGATGTTGCATGTCTAAGCTTGGCTTGCATCACAAAGCCGGTGGCAACACGAATAGTAACATTTTTTTTTATTTCAGCACCTTTATCTTACAACTCTGATGCCTTTGGGGAAGTGGAGGTTAAGTGTTTAGCACTCCAAGCTGGATCAGTCAACAGAATTATCTTCATAAAGAGCATATTTTTTGAGGTTGCACTGCTTGATGTTCATTGCTTCTGGTTGTTAACATGTTTCACTTCTACTCCAATTGCATTTAAACACATAATTACTGGGTCATTAAAGAGTGATGTCCATTGCACACTAATGTATGTCTTGAGTACAACCCTGAATGAAAGAGCATTTTGAAAGAGCATAGCTTCCTAATCAAATCTGCTTGCTTAATGTGTATGCCACACTTCACAACATTATTTTTAGGGCTTGTTAGAGTTTTTTTTTTTACTTGTTAATGTTTTTTCATCATTAATGTGATGTTCGCTAATTTAGTACCATTAGATGCTTGGCACAGATGGACAAAGCATGGCCTGAGTGCTTGTATGAAAGGACATCTATTAGAGCAGTGTGAATGAAGAAAAAAATCACAGCTATCCTTTTTTAAATATAATAGTACCTAGTAGACATGGTTGAATAGTTTTACTCCTTTACTCATATATATAGTTTTTCACCGATCAGGCATAACATTATGACCGGTGAAGTGAATAACACTGATTATCTCGTCATCACGGCACGTGTTAGTGGGTGGGATATAATATTTTGTCCTCAAAGTTGATGTGTTAGAAGCAGGAAAAATGGGCAGGCGTAAGGATTTGAGCAAGTTTGACAAGGGCCAAATTGTGATGGCTAGACAACTGGGTCAGAGCATCTCCAAAACTGGCTGCATAGTCGCAGACCAGTCACAGTGCCCATACTGACTCCTGTTCACTGGCGAAAGAGCCAACAGTGGGCACATGAGCATCAGAACTGGACCACGGAGCAATGGCCTCCAAATTTCCCAGATCTCAATCCAATCGAGCATCTGTGGGATGTGCTGAACAAACAAGTCCGATCCATGGAGGCCCCACCTCGCAACTTACAGGACTTAAAGGATCTGGGCTAACATCTTGGTGCCAGATACCACAGCACACCTTCAGGGGTCTAGTGGAGTCCATGCCTTGATGGGTCAGAGCTGTTTTGGCAGCAAAAGGGGGACCAACACAATATTAGAATCATAATGTTATGCCTGATTGGTGTATATATATTTTGAGGATAATATATAAATACTAAGGCATTGCAGTCTGTTCTTGACTTAAATGAAGATTCCTTTTCCATTATTCTTGCTTTGTTTCAAGTGTCCTACATTGAGCACAGTCTCTCCCTTGCAGTCCTTTTTACGAGGCACCTGAAACATTTAATCCGGAAATTGCCTTGTAAAGAAGACCTTCATGTTCAATTATGTCTGTGACATCTGTTATTACAGCTAATTCCCGACACCTGCTCCCACATTTTCAATATGCTGTTGAATGTGCTTTTCAGCTCATAATTGAGCGAGGCCACCATTAATCTCCATCAGTCCATTTCCATGAGGAACCAAGCCGTCTCTCTTGTTCCAGATTAGCCTTTAATCAGGCCTGCTTAGCCCAAGGGCACAAAGGCCCAGACATTGAGCAGAGCAGCAAGGGAGCCCCCTTTTCAGTTTAAGACCGTTTCAGTTAGCTTTGCACTCCTTACAGTAGCGGGTTGCTCACATCAACGTATAGAGGTGAGACTTAGAGACTGTCCTGGATTGTAGACCATCAAGGTTATAACACTTCATAGACCACACTTAATGATCTGAATTTGAGTTGAGCATCATCCATTGATTCATTCGACCCCATCCAGATGCATTTTGCCCTCATAAGTGGATAATCCTGTTTGGATTTAGATAAAATATATATCTTGCTTTGATCAGACCACTTATCTTTCCAGATTGTATTTTTTTCTTCTTTGTGATTCTGGCAATTTATGGGAAAAATGGGATTACAGGCAATTTATTCTTCTGATCAAGGATAACTAAGCGATGATTATATCTTATAAAGTGAAACTAGCTTAACCAAGACCACAATTAAGAGTCAGGCAAGCCGAAAGTATCCAAGGGTTTGAGCTTGCCAACTGTGCCAGTGCCCTACTTAAATCAGAGGCAGAAATCTGTGCCACACGTGGTGCCATCATCTAGGCGAGATTACTTTGAGCTGCTTCCAGAATGTGTTGATCACTATCAGGAGTCTATTGTGCAATCTAATAAATGTGTCTTGATGTTCTCAGTGGCCCAAATTAACTTGTGCCCAATCCAATATCAAAATGCTTCACTCAGATTCATTCGATAAAGATAGAACAACAGACGTAGCTCTATTATATCATGTGACACTGACTGTTATCACTTGTAGCATAGACTTTGTTTCTTTTTAATGGTTTCAAAGATTCAAGTAAAAATTAACATTAACCCAAATATGGATGAAAATTCTGTCATCATTCTGACATGATGACAGACTGTTGTTCCACCCCAAATTAATTTATTTATACGCATCTGTTGTTTTCCATATAATGTAACTATTTAATTAATATGTTGAGTCAGAGTACTTAGGTTGTTTCTCAATTCTAAAAATGCAAAGAACTGACTTGCATTCTCATGGAGACCGGTCTTGCCAGGCTAACTTGGAAGAATGAGCTCTGAAGGACACGAGCACACAAAACGCATCTTTGTGAGAATTAAGATGTGCCGTGATCTTGTTGCTTAACTGAGCGTTCAGCACAAATTAGGCAGTGGGATAGCACTATCCAATGCACAATAAACATGACATCACAGATGTCATAACCTATTAGAATATTTATTACATGATTGATTTTATTTGATATATTTTTATTTTACATGAGTATTTGTGTAAATGAATGTGTATATTTAATGTTACGCTTTTCTAATGTTAAGATTCTTTTAAATCTGGCAATTAAAAAGTACAACAGGCTTTCTCCAGGTATTAGAACTTTAATCAAATTATGCCAAACAAAATGACAAATGCTTACTCTTGCACGTATCTACAAGCTTTCAGCGGGAATCTCTTAAGTGAAAAGAAAACCTTTAAAACTTACAAGCTTCTGTACATCCTCCGACCACGATGACCGGTTTTTAATGGTTTGATTCTCACAAGTCTGCACTCGATGCATCCTTGATATCAAGAACACATCCGAATACTTTCATGCATTCTCTGTACTTGAGTATTGGAACCGGACTTTGATAGTTGATGATGATGCAGGACAAAAACACAAAGACGCAAGATCGCTTAAGAACAAATATTGATTCTTTTGTAGACTGCTCATCTACGGCCAGTACTGCAGCCATATGGAGAATGCTCAGAAGACACTGGATGAGCTGATTGCCACACGGGAAGATGTCAAGTGTAAAGTGGAGGTAGGCTCTTACTATAATCTTACCCCTCATATATAATTATATATTTATATATTGTATGGTAGTACACATGCTATTTAGTTGTGTTAATCAGTAGAACTGTTTGATGTCTGAATAGATTAGATGGTGAGCAAACAATCAGTTCTCGTAATCAGCGTGGATTGAGAGCAGGAGAAATGGGCAGGAATAAAGAGGAGTTTGCCAAATTGTTATGGCAAGGCGACATTATTTGTTTTTCTATTGTGTTTCAAGGAAGAGTGATTAAATAATGACTTCTGGGGTGAACTATCACTTTAAGTAAAAGAAAAAAAAAATTGTCATGCTCAATACCTACTAAACAACGTGCAGGTTTCACTCTCTCAGTTAAAATATATTTCTCATCAGCCAGTGCAGTGCACTGAGGCAGAGACACTGCCTCAAAGAGACTCTTTTAACAGCTCTTTCTGCTAGAGACTGCTCCAGTGGTCAGCCTTACCACAGCGTTTGCTCTCAACAGACTGCTGTTGACAGTTTTGGGACATGCTCAGGATGCAAAGACTACAGGGCTATTTTTGTGCCTGCCAGTCT
Organism: Rhinogobio ventralis; assembly: GCA_039654625.1. NCBI lineage: Eukaryota > Metazoa > Chordata > Actinopteri > Cypriniformes > Gobionidae > Rhinogobio > Rhinogobio ventralis. The sequence goes on along the minus strand of CM077208.1, from coordinate 14,758,882 downwards.
GAGGCAGTGTGGATTACTTTAAGGACTTCAAAAATAAATATTGAGAGAAGCCATTATTAGAGGAGGCGGGATTAGAAGAGATTACAGATGAAATCACAGCAACCACAATTGTGAACACGCTTGTTGATAAATTCACATAATTATTGTCCTGTTATCTCACAAACAAGAAGGGCTCTGTAATCTGGTACAGTCCATTCAGAGCGCAGTTACGAGACCTCTTGGAAAGAGACGAGAGCCTCTTGTAGTGGATTAGTCACAGATCCTTCATCAGGAGGGAAATGGAGTCACTTATAGTCATAGAGATGATGAACCTCTTCCTCAGTCCATTCTGAATGTCAAGCGTGACTTTTGAGTAGTCCATCCTCCTTGCTTACTTCACATGAGAACAGGGAGATTCAAAATGAAGAGATTAACACAAGTGAAGACGACAAATCCAATGTGCAGAGGATAAAATAACGTCTGTTTTACAGTTTATACACTGTAGATAATGAAATGTTTTTGAATGTTAAATTAATGTTTTTCTTATTTAAAAGATTACTGTTTCTGATCTTATTGTGCATGATTATGTACTATTGAATCCTGTTTACACCTCAGAGTAGGAAAAAAAGATAGTTGTGTTTAATAAATGAAATAGTCACATTGTGAGATATAAAGTTGCAATTATGAAAATGTAATGTTGCAGTTGTGAGAGATAAATTCAAATTTTTAAATGTATTATTTGTGAGTGAAAAAAAGTTTCCATAGTTTACACTATTTCAAAGAAAAATTTTTGGGGGAAATATTATTAACCAATAATCGTATTGTCTAACATGTTTCACGTCCAATGATTTTTTCACAATCCAATAAAATCCTAATCGATAAAATCAAGTCCTGCTTTATTTTTTTTATTTTTTATTTCACCTTACAATTTTGTTCTGCCCTAAATTATGCCACATTCCTGAAGGCCATCTTCAGTGATTGTCATTTTTAAATACCACTTATTTATTTAGTGTGTTCTGTATTTGTTCTGAGTTTCCTTTTAAAAACTGCTCACCTGTTGCAATAATCCTCCTTTACAGGAGTGTACCATGAAGGTCCAGGAGGGGAAGTTCAAACTGCAGGATCTTCTGGTTGTCCCCATGCAGAGGGTCCTTAAATACCACCTTCTGCTTAAGGTGAGACCCACTACTCATCAACAATATTATGAGCTTGTCTGTCACTTAGAGTTTTTAAGAAAAATTAAGGAACCTGTTCAACTTCCATTTGTTCTGGTTTGAAGTTTGAAAGCAGCAGAACAACAGCACCCCCAAAACCTTATAAAACATTAAGATCGTTTTACCTCATCCAACAAGACCCATGTGGCTCTCCACTCTGCCCAGCCACTGCTAATAGAGATCATGTATAAAACAGGATGCCCTGCATGATACAAACCATCATTAATTCACAACACACATTAATAATGGATACAGAGAGAAAGAGTGTGACGTAACAGACGGGCAGGATATAGGGAAGTGAGCATTGGGAGGTGGATACAGTGACACTCTTTAAATCAGCCATGCTTAAATCATATTATCCGCACCCCATTTCATACACTCCAATCCAGGGAGTGTTGCTGTGTGTGAGTTGTGTTTGAGATGGCACATGCTAGTTCCTAAAAAGTTTGCTAAATCTAAGTTTGCTAGACCTCAATAATTATATATTCTAAATATGTATATACAAATTATATATTATATAGAAAAGTTTCTTTGCTCATCTATGTTTTGTGTGCATATGTGCATGTACAGTATGTGTGCGTACAGAGAGAGAGAGGAAGAAAGAAAGTGTGCTTTCCATTGATAATAAAAGGTAATTTAGTGGGGAAAACATGGAAGTAGTAATTTTTTGCCATATTTGTTTGCTTGGTCAGTGTCTTTGCTTTTACTGGAATTATTGCACACCTTAGAACGTCAACCAATCAGAATTAAACATTCGACAGCTCGTTTTGTATATATAGACTGTGCTCAATTTAGGACACTTGAAACAAAGCAAGAATAATGAAAAAGGAATCTTCATTTAAGTCAAGAACAGACTGCAATGCCTTAGTACTTATATATTATCCTCAAAATATATATACACCGATCAGGCATAACATTATGATTCTAATATTGTGTTGGTCCCCCTTTTGCTGCCAAAACAGCTCTGACTCGTCAAGGCATGGACTCCACTAGACCCCTGAAGGTGTGCTGTGGTATCTGGCACCAAGATGTTAGCACCAGATCCTTTAAGTCCTGTAAGTTGCGAGGTGGGGCCTCCATGGATCGGACTTGTTTGTTCAGCACATCCCACAGATGCTCGATTGGATTGAGAACTGGGGAATTTGGAGGCCATGTCAACACCTCAAACTCGTTGTGCTCCTCAAACCATTCCCGAAACATTTTTGAAGAAAATGTGATTCATCAGACCAGGCCACTTTCTTCCATTGCTCCGTGGTCCAGTTCTGATGCTCACGTGCCCACTGTTGGCGCTTTCGGTGGTGGACAGGTCAGCATGGGCACCCTGACTGGTCTGCGACTATGCAGCCCCATACGCAACAAACTGCGATTCCCTGTGTATTCTGACACCTTTCTATCAGAACCAGCATTAACTTCTTGAGCAATTTGAGCTACAGTAGCTCCCCACGTGCATCAGTGAGCCTTGGCCACCCATGACCCTGTCGCTGGTTCACCACTGTTCCTTCCTTGGACCACTTTTGATAGATACTGACCACTGCAGACCGGGAGCTGCAGTTTTGGAGATGCTCTGAACCAGTCGTCTAGCCATCACAATTTGGCCCTTGTCAAACTTGCTCAAATCCTCCATTTTTCATGCTTCTAACACATCAACTTTGAGGACAAAATGTTCACTTGCTGTCTAATATATCCCACCCACTCACAGGTGCCGTGATGAAGAAATAATCAGTGTTTTTCACTTCACCTGTCAGTGGTCATAATGTTATGCCTGATCGGTGTATGTGTATATATATATATATATATATATATATATATATATATATATATATATATATATATATATATATATATATATATATATATATATGGAAGCTTTGGAAGAAAATTACCATTAAAATAATGTCTTTTGGAGTAAAATATTACCTGGATATGTCATTATAAGATTCTATGAGATTCACTCCTTTTACCATAAACTGACTGTATGCGTGACTTATTATTATGTTTTGTGTCTGCAGGAGTTAGTAAGTCACTCTATGGACCGACCGGAGAGGCAGCAGCTTAAAGAAGCACTAGAAGCCATGCAGGTGTGAACTCTAATACTATGGAAGCTTATGTGTAGCAATATTCAATTTGCAATGCAATATGTAAAATGGCAATGCATTTCTGTATTTAAATTTTACATACCATGTGTGCAACATTTGGAGCAAAATGATAATTCAAATTGAATAATATAATTTACATTTCCTATTTCCTACACTAGTTTTAACATATAATTTAAACATGTATTTTAATGCTTTATAAGTTGCAAAATGAAAATGAAAATGTATTACAGAAATGATTAGATGTGTTTAACATGTTCAAGCAAAAATTGTAGCAAAATGATCATTTAAATGTTATTTTTCTTAATTGCATTTACACTTACAGTTAAGATACTTGCGATTGCATTTTCATTATATGTCCCACAATGAATGTAGCAAAATTCAATGTGGAATTGAAAATGCAATCCGAGCCGATCAAGTCTCCGCCCCGCCCTGTCAATCACTGCATCAAGGCGGGGCCAGGTGTTGGAAACATGGCTCAGGCAGAGCTATTAGAGCGAGGCATTTACTGGCAGATGAAGTGGAGCAAGAACACAGAAATGATAACGCGCGTCTGTCAGTGACTGTTCTGTGCGACCAGTACGTTATTAGAACCATAGATATTTATGGTTAGAACGTCTCGCAGAGAACGCACCTGGTGCTCGTGCACCTTGACAAGCGCGGTCGCGTGTCTGCTGAAGTGAGCGGTGGTTTACAACAGGTTATTTTACTTTCAAATAATCTTACACAAGCTGTCCAAGATTATTGTTTGCTATATCAGTATGGTTGTATTTTTTCTCTCTTTTTACCATTAGGATTGTTGTTTCATGCATCAATCATTAATAAAACGGCTCGGTTCAGATTGCATTTTCAATTCCACATTGAATTTTGCTACATTCATTGCAGGACATACACTCACCTAAAGGATTATTAGGAACACCATACTAATACTGTGTTAGACCCCCTTTCGCCTTCAGAACTGCCTTAATTCTACGTGGCATTGATTCAACAAGGTGCTGAAAGCATTCTTTAGAAATGTTGGCCCATATTGATAGGATAGCATCTTGCAGTTGATGGAAATTTGTGGGATGCACATCCAGGGCACGAAGCTCCCGTTCCACCACATCCCAAAGATGCTCTATTGGGTTGAGATCTGGTGACTGTGGGGGCCATTTTAGTACAGTGAACTCATTGTCATGTTCAAGAAACCAATTTGAAATGATTCGAGCTTTGTGACATGGTGCATTATCCTGCTGGAAGTAGCCATCAGAGGATGGGTACATGGTGGTCATAAAGGGATGGACATGGTCAGAAACAATGCTCAGGTAGGCCGTGGCATTTAAACGATGCCCAATTGGCACTAAGGGGCCTAAAGTGTGCCAAGAAAACATCCCCCACACCATTACACCACCACCACCAGCCTGCACAGTGGTAACAAGGCATGATGGATCCATGTTCTCATTCTGTTTACGCCAAATTCTGACTCTACCATCTGAATGTCTCAACAGAAATCGAGACTCATCAGACCAGGCAACATTTTTCCAGTCTTCAACTGTCCAATTTTGGTGAGCTTGTGCAAATTGTAGCCTCTTTTTCATATTTGTAGTGGAGATGAGTGGTACCAGGTGGGGTCTTCTGCTGTTGTAGCCCATCCGCCTCAAGGTTGTGCGTGTTGTGGCTTCACAAATGCTTTGCTGCATACCTCGGTTGTAACGAGTGGTTATTTCAGTCAAAGTTGCTCTTCTATCAGCTTGAATCAGTCGGCCCATTCTCCTCTGACCTCTAGCATCAACAAGGCATTTTCGCCCACAGGACTGCTGCCTACTGGATGTTTTTCCCTTTTCACACCATTCTTTGTAAACACTAGAAATGGTTGTGCGTGAAAATCCCAGTAACTGAGCAGATTGTGAAATACTCAGACTGGCCCGTCTGGCACCAACAACCATGCCACGCTCAAAATTGCTTAAATCACCTTTCTTTCCCATTCTGACATTCAGTTTGGAGTTCAGGAGATTGTCTTGACCAGGACCACACCCCTAAATGCATTGAAGCAACTGCCATGTGATTGGTTGATTAGATAATTGCATTAATGAGAAATTGAACAGGTGTTCCTAATAATCCTTTAGGTGAGTGTATAATGAAAATGCAGTCGCAAGTATCTTAACTGTAAGTGTAAATGCAATTAAGAAAAATAACATTTAAATGATCATTTTGCTACAATTTTTGCTTGAACATGTTAAACACATCTAATCATTTCTGTAATACATTTTCATTTTAATTTTGCAACTTATAAAGCATTAAAATATATGTTTAAATTATATGTTAAAACTAGTGTAGGAAATAAGAAATGTAAATTATATTATTTAATTAGAATTATCATTTTGCTCCAAATGTTGCACACATGTATGTAAAATGTAAATTTAAATACTGAAATGCATTGCCATTTTACATATTGCATTGCAAATTGAATATTGCTACACATAAGCTTCCATATAATACAACCCTCATATACACCTTAATATCCTAATACAGTGTTTGATGTCAACAGTTGGTTTGTAATATAATTATCCCTTGTTTTATTATATAAGGATCTCTGGAACTTTGTATTTTGGGGGACGAGTGGCTTAGAGTTTTCATCTGAGTGTTTTGCCTTTGTCTATTTATCTGTCTTTGAAGGACCTGGCCATGTACATCAACGAGGTGAAGAGAGACAATGAAACCCTGAAAAAAATAAGTGAATTTCAGAGCTCAATAGAAAATCTAGTAAGTGTTCATGAAACTGTGCGATACACTGGCATAATCAATGCAGAAAGAGTGCATACCTTAAAGCTTAGCCAGTAATAATTTGTTTGATTAAAAGATGGGCCTTATTTGCCTGTACATTACCTTTTTTTATGTGTATTTCTTTCCAGTTAAATGCTATGCTAATATATCATGCATATTCAATGGCCAACCTACTGTCTGTTCTGTTGAGGTACCTCAAGGTGCATGTAATATCGATACAGAGAATATCACAGCTGGTATCAGAACTTTGGTATTGATTTAAAGCTAGTTCATAGTGCCTTCACAGTTAGCTTTTATGAGGATTGCAAAAATCAGGTTGGACCCCTCTATTGTGTCATTTGAAAGACTTATGTTGTCTGAGCTCGTGCACATTTCAGCATGCTGGCCAATTCCTCTTTATCCCCAAACATTTAGTTGTTTACAAGCCTCCACCTGCCCCTATCTGTCACTTCTGTTCAGTAAAATAAATCCTGAAAGCCTCCAAGCCACAAGCACGGAACATGTTTAGGACTGTGTTTAAAGGGAATGAAATCAGTGTATCCTCTCCCAGTAGCTAATGTAGGAGTTAGTGTATCAGCTCTGGTTTATTTATGTGAGGGTCTGTGCTGCAGATGATGCCTGCAGCTAAACATCAATGAGCCAATGAGGCATGCTACTTACGGACAAAAGACATTCACTGTGGGCTTTGCCATGCCTTTAATAGCTCCTAATATAGCAACAACTGTAGCATTACCTAATTTAGCAGTATTACTGTAGTACCTTTTTCTTTTAAGTTTTTAAGATACTCTTTATACTCTTGATTTTTTTTTTTCATTAAACATATTTTGAAAACGTACACAGATTGAAAGAACAAGCACTGTCGTTCCAGTTGAAACAGACAGATAGAAATGTTTTACATTCATCAGTGACTGATTCACAAAAAATAATCTGCCAATAAAACTGACATGCAAAATATTGCTAAACCAAAACTATTTCTAAACTTTTGTGAAAAGTTTTTAGAACTATCCGTAGAACTATCCGTTTTCGCAGACAGACAGTATTTGAGAAATATGTCATTATTTTTTGCATATCTGATGCAATAAGATACTGAATGAATTTGCCTTAACTTTTATTTAACCTGTAATATTCCAGATTGCATACAGGAACAAGTGATGCTTGGATGTGTCACAAAGTAATGTTTGAAATTCCTCAAGCCTTTATGTCAATATAAATGTATTAACTGTGTGTCTGTGTCTGTGTCTGTGTCTGTGTCTGTGTCTGTGTCTGTGATTCACAGCAGGTGAAGCTAGAGGAGTATGGTAGGCCAAAGATAGACGGAGAGCTTAAAGTGTGCTCTATAGTTAACCGGACCAAACAAGACAGGTACGACAGCACCTTCATGTTTCATGCCATGTTTTCATATTCAGAAAAAATGGTCCTTGACCTATTCTGCTACAAAACAGATTTTTTTTGTTTTCTGTACCTAGATACATCTTCCTATTTGATAAAGTTGTGATTGTTTGCAAGAGAAAAGGCTATAACTATGAGTTAAAAGAGATCATCGAACTTCACTTTTACAAGATGTCCGATGACCCCATGAATAACCGTGACATGAAAAAGGTGAGAGGCCTTTGATGCGCCAGCCATCGGGACTGTTTCAGAATAAATTTACCTGATTTTACTGCTTCTTTCAGATTGATTACTGCAGTGATCTTTATATATTGTGTTTTAATCTTGCAAAGGCAAATGGGATGTTCTGATTGTTTGCTTGGTGAATAGCACAGATGGATTGCGTTCATTATACACTTGTCTTTGAGTGTTAAAGCATGATGCTCATCATTTCAACCAATCAGAGATGGTGCACTGCCCTCTTCAGTACTCTAGCTTGTGTGTAAATGCAGAGAAGCCGATGCATTCTCCATGAATCTAACAATCAGGAATTTTTGCATGTATGTGAGAATGCATGTGTAACAGGGTGTCTCTCTCTTTCTCTCCTGTTCTCTCTCTGCCTTCAATCTCTTTGCATGCCTACCAGTCGAGTGGGAAAATGGTAAGCTGAATGCTCATGTTCTCTAAGCATTGAGGTGCTGTGATTGTGCCTTTCACTTCTGTGATGTTGTGATCTGTTTCCTGTCATCTCAAGAGATCCACAGCAGCTTTAAGCTGCCAGAATTGAATCAGCTGTTTTTACAAATCTATTTGGTTAAGATGTTTCCAAAGATGTGCTGCAGAATCCATTGAAATGCATTTTTCAAAGTTCAAGTTTTTTTTTTTACTTGACACAGCATCTAAAAGACCCCATGAAGTCAAAATTAGTCCACATCTATTGGCTTTATAGCTAATTTATTAGCTCTAGTTTATTTATGCTCTGCTCTGGCTTTATAGACATCCACTGGAGTAATGGCTGCTGAAAATTCTGCTTTGCAAAATTACGTTTTAAAATATATTAAAATGAGGGCTGTCAAGCGATTACTTTTTTTACCTAATTAATTACACAATGTGGCATGTATTTAATTAATCAAATTAATTGCAGATTAATCTCACCTCAAATTTAGCTGAGAAATTACCCCGAAAATATAAACAAATAGTTAAACAATATAACAAAAAGTAGCTTTAGAAAAAAACATTTGATTCAAATTGAATTTATTACACATAAACTTTTAGGCTTCAACGGCCATGAGGGTGAGTAAATCATGACAGAATTTTTGGGTAAACTATACCTTTAATAGATTTTTTTATTAATATATATACTTTTTTTTACGAAATTATACTCTAAATAAGAAACTAAAACTGTGAGTAGCTGGTGGTAAATGTCTAAATGAGTAAGATCTCTGAGTCATTCATTCATTCGATTCGTTCATTCAGGAATTAAGTAAATGGCTCTCATTATGAATGGGCCATTGAATCATTGGTTCACCCAATTGATTCGCTCAAAACGCGGATTCATCCAGAAATTAAACACCGCTGTGTGTTGCTTGGAGCTGCACAACAGTTCTGCTCTGGCTTTATAGGTAATATTTTAGTTGGCAAAATTGAACAAAAGCAGACCATATTATGTCTAAAATATAACACAATATTAACTTATTTATTGAACTGTTGTATAAAATCAAAATGACATTTGCACTCATGCTATTCAGGACAAAAACATCACTCGTGTGATATTGCATTTAAAATAACTGATGACTCACCCTGCACTACAAAGATTTTTATCCAAAGAAATTCTTTCTAGAATGAGAATGTGGGTCCCAATAATGCTACAGACTACCCTAGTGAAAAATAAATATACTAAAATGTATTTGAAATACAATTATTTTATGCTAAGTATGCTACAAATACATTTACATGTTTATGTACTAAATATAAATACCCTGCAATTGTTATTTTAGTATACTAAATCTGTATACTTAGTCTGCTAAATTGGAACAACTAATGTTGTACTTAATGTACTTTAGTTATCTAGAAATAGTGCTGAGGTCCAACTAAAGATATACTTAAGTATATTTGATTGTGCAAAAGTGGAACTATTGCAAGTATACTTCAGATACACGTTAAATATCTTGCATTTAAAGACTGATATTATACAGTGATTATACTATTCTTAATAATAGTGATATTAACTATTAACTAAAACACATTATAGGCTTAATATTAAGAAATGTGTATTGTGTAATAAAGAAGTACTCCAAATAAAGTTTAATTATAATATTTATATCAAGTCTCAAGTGAATGTGAGTAAATATGTTAATGGGTTTGTAGTATACTTAGTATGAAATAAATGTATTTCAAATACATTTTGGTGTAGGTTTTGTTGATGGTTGATGTAGCTAAAGGCTTTTGGCTATTTTCATTCAAAAAAGTGACAAGCAAAAATGTCCTGCCCAAACATCCTGTTTCAATAGGAAACTTCAATACTTATCAATACAGAAAGAAAACATTGAGTGAATTCATGGAGCCTTTAATAAAGCGGTGTTAATTGCATGAGATTCAATGGAACAGCCAAAGGCACTTGTACATAGACAATTAAAATGACTCAATTAAAAAAAACAGTGCAGATGGATATGTGAACAACCCGAAAACATTTTCAATCCAATGCTGCAATCTCTCTCCACCATCCATCCCTCCTACCATCAACCATCTTCTTTCCACCCATAGTGGTCCTATGGCTTCTACCTGATCCATCTGCAGGGGAAACAGGGCTTCCAGTTCTTCTGCAAGACAGAAGACACCAAGCGCAAGTGGATGGAGCAGTTTGAGATGGCCATGTACGTTAGACCCGCACCAGTGTCAAATGTACACAGTATTTTGCTCTTTGATCACCGTATCACATGTGCGATTATTTATCCACACAGGTCAAACATCAAACCCGAAAGAGCCACTGCCAACCAGCACAACTTCCAAATGCACACATTTGAAAAGAACACCAACTGCAGAGCCTGTAAAATGCTGCTGAGGTGAGGGCTCTCGCACACAACCGCCACTTCTTGCTGAATCACAGAGGCGGCACAGTGGGCTTTGACCCATGTTACTAGGCTACTGGTCTGACCTCAATTACATGAGCTGCTTCACTGATTGGCTGTATTGACTCATTTGAAATCATACTGCGCTGACCTAAATTTGCCACCCTGCAGCGCAGGTCAGTGTGTACATTGGCTGCTAATTATATCGGCTCCGTGTTTCAATCTGTGTGCAAACTGGCCTGGGATTTGTTTGGATGTTGAATGTTGCCGCTTAGTTGTACCGACATATGGAGTCACATTGGGTGATTGTTGGGGCTGTAATGCATAAGTTGGCTTCCAAAGCCAAGCATCACTAGTACAATGCTCATGCCTAGAATTCAAACAAACTTTTAAGTATTACATTTCAGTGTGTATCTTGTGGCACACTGTTTGTGCTACAGACATTAACAATATCTCAAATTGTGCAGCTTGTTGAATCATAAGCAATCAAATTTGTGACTTTGGCCCTACGGATGATAAAATTGCAAAATAGCATATGAAGTCGGCACCAGAACATCATAGACTTTAGATACTATAGACACATTTGGTTTTCAAATATGTTATTTACTGTAGGACTGATTGTCCGTACTATCAAGTGATATACACTCACCTAAAGGATTATTAGGAACACCTGTTCAATTTCTCATTAATGCAATTATCTAATCAACCAATCACATGGCAGTTGCTTCAATGCATTTAGGGGTGTGGTCCTGGTCAAGACAATCTCCTGAACTCCAAACTGAATGTCAGAATGGGAAAGAAAGGTGATTTAAGCAATTTTGAGCGTGGCATGGTTGTTGGTGCCAGACAGGCCAGTCTGAGTATTTCACAATCTGCTCAGTTACTGGGATTTTCACGCACAACCATTTCTAGAGTTTACAAAGAATGGTGTGAAAAGGGAAAAACATCCAGTATGCGGCAGTCCTGTGGGCGAAAATGCCTTGTTGATGCTAGAGGTCAGAGGAGAATGGGCCGACTGATTCAAGCTGATAGAAGAGCAACTTTGACTGAAATAACCACTCGTTACAACCGAGGTATGCAGCAAAGCATTTGTGAAGCCACAACACGCACAACCTTGAGGCGAATGGGCTACAACAGCAGAAGACCCAACCGGGTACCACTCATCTCCACTACAAATAGGAAAAAGAGGCTACAATTTGCACGAGCTCACCAAAATTGGACAGTTGAAGACTGGAAAAATGTTGCCTGGTCTGATGAGTCTCGATTTCTGTTGAGACATTCAGATGGTAGTCAGAATTTGGCGTAAACAGCATGAGAACATGGATCCATCATGCCTTGTTACCACTGTGCAGGCTGGTGGTGGTGGTGTAATGGTGTGGGGGATGTTTTCTTGGCACACTTTAGGCCCCTTAGTGCCAATTGGGCATCGTTTAAATGCCACGGCCTACCTGAGCATTGTTTCTGACCATGTCCATCCCTTAATGACCACCATGTACCCATCCTCTGATGGCTACTTCCAGCAGGATAATGCACCATGTCACAAAGCTCGAATCATTTCAAATTGGTTTCTTGAACATGACAATGAGTTCACTGTACTAAAATGGCCCCCACAGTCACCAGATCTCAACCCAATAGAGCATCTTTGGGATGTGGTGGAACGGGAGCTTCGTGCCCTGGATGTGCATCCCACAAATCTCCATCAACTGCAAGATGCTATCCTATCAATATGGGCCAACATTTCTAAAGAATGCTTTCAGCACCTTGTTGAATCAATGCCACGTAGAATTAAGGCAGTTCTGAAGGCGAAAGGGGGTCAAACACAGTATTAGTATGGTGTTCCTAATAATCCTTTAGGTGAGTGTATCTGTTTCAGACAGTGTCTTAAATATCTGGTATATCTACATCATTTGCTATAGCAATTATGTAAGCATCAGCACAGAGCCAAGATACTTTATCAGAAAACAACTTAAGCCCTATTGGGACGGGACTTGTTTTCTAAACGTTTGAGTTACAGTTCTTATCACCTGATGTCTGTGATTTTTGATGTGTTTATTACATTGGTGGGAGTGTGTGTTTGCTAGATGGGGGATGTCACTTGCTGTATTTGTGTGCATTATGTATGACGCATATGTCTTTTAATGAACTATTTATTGATACAATTTTAATTATAAAAACCCTAATTAAATAATCTTCACATGAGCTTATAGAAGTTGATGTTTATAAAAAACCCACATAAGTGAGCTAAGAAATCTAGACAAGTGTCTTACCTGACACTCCTGGCCGTAAATTTAGGTAGGGCAGCTTCTGGGTCTTAGAACTGGTTTATGATAAACATTTTGTAGTCATATTTACTCTCAGAACAAACATAAAATAAACACAACAGAACTATATAAAGGCTATTCACATGACCAGGATTTATACTTGGTCAGACATGCCAACATTTATAACAGACATGCCAAATAGTTACTGCCCTGATGCAGACTAAAGCCCTATTCGGACGGTAATTGTTTCTCATGTGGACATTCGTAAAAATAAATTTGCATGCCACCTCAGTGATAAAACTCGTGCATTCGGATGGCGATTTATTCACGGTGGAGGAGCAAGTTTTGTGATCCTATGAACCCGGGAACGTACTGTTCGGCAGGGGATTTTTACGTGGGTGGTGGATAAAAAAACTGACATTCTGGATTCGGATGGCAATAAAATGATGAAAATACCTAACGACCCCATGAGAAACAATTACCATCCGAATAGGGCTTAATATACACATAGCTGAAGTGGATCTATATTATCTTGTTTTGGAGCAAGGTTTATGTACGGTAACGTGAAAATAAGCAGGCCGTCTGAAATCTGTCCCAAAAGCTCTCCATTAGAGCATGCTGCAGTTCCATTTTTCACGACAGATTTACATTGGGAAAATTGTGGGGCGCTGTAGAGCTGGGGTGTGCTAAGGCACCCTCTGCCCCCCTTAGTATCATAATACATGCTTGCAGAGTCATATGTTAAAAATGTTATATATCCTGCTCCCTTTAAGACTTAAAATAGTCTGAACTAAATATATTTGTTGCAGAATGCTGAACATATTTACAATTTATTATTGATTCTATGTTTTGGAAGAATATTTTGGTGAGACACTGCCCCACCTTGCCCTTACAGACGAGCCGCAACTGCTAATGCTGATCTTAAAGTGGGCAGTCTTAGCAGTTTCTACGATTTGGATCTATTTATTAATTATTTATTTTTTGTTAGATACCATGCATATTGAAGTTAAATTAAAGCATACAAAAGACTGCAAACTCAGGTAGGTCAAAAAAACACGAGGAGAAATGTTAGGATAATACAACACCAGCCATCACAGACATTCGCATTCAGATGGTATTGGATTCCTCAGAGGACCTTTGAATTTACTATGGAATTTTTACAGTGCTTGTGTGAGAAAAACACAGACATGGCAGATTCGGATAGGATTAAAATCACAAAGTACATCTGAGTCCTATTCAGACGGTAATTGTTTCTCATGGGGTCGTAAGGTATTTTCAACATTTAAAGGGGCTTGTCTGTGATTTTATTGCTGTCCAATTCCAGAATGTCAGTGTTTTTCTCCCACCACCTGTGTAAAAATATCTACTGTTTTTTTTTGACAAACACCAAGGTTGTGTGGTAATTTAATTGCTTTCTGAATCCACATCTCTGACTTTACAAGAAGAGATCAATTCAAAATTCACTGTTTGAATCTTTTTTGGACACTATGGAGCACCGTACGATATCTGTTGCGCTTCACTGTAATTTGCATGCATTTTAAAGATGTACACTTTCATTACCGAAATGCTGGAAAGTATTTACAAGAACAAAATTTCATTGCCGCTCCACCTCAGAGTCGAAGCTGTTAAGAACAAAAAGAAGAAAGAGAAGAAAAGCACATAAACATTCTGAAATGGGCCATTATTGTGGTAGAAAATTGTATCCAATACAATTTTAAAATATAATATACATAAAAAATATAAACAAAGCAGCTTTATGTTTACCGCATATAAATAAAAGAGTGCATTAACGTATTTCTGCTTTTTTAAAATGACATGCATCAATTTGAGATAAAATGCAAGACAGTAAACCATTTCAACTGTAGCATGTCTATCTTCCTATTTTTAAACTGGTGATTTAGATAATCAAATAATAAATAGGATATTATTTAACTATTATTAAATGAAATATGAATTTATTATTATCATTCAAAACATATGACATTTTATTTACAACAGACAACCATGCAACTGACCATGCGAGCAGTGCGTTCCCGGGTTCGTAGGCTTTAGGAAACGTGAATTTCTCTAACGTCTTCCGGGAAAACTAGTCCTGTCCAAATAGGGCTTTGGTCAGTGTGGACTAAAGCCCTATTCGGACAGTAATTGTTTCTTGTGTGGACAAAAACAAAGTGGTATTTTTTGCTGCCTGTCTTAATATAGAGACTTGGTGGTGGGCTCTTTTGACTTGGGCCAGTAAGCAACAACCCAGCAACCACCCAGAACAACTTAGCAATTGCTAAGCAATGCCTTGGTAACTACTCACAACATCCTAGCAACATGGTTCTAAGTTATGCATGGGTGAGCATGACTCAAAATCAAAATGAAATCTAGTTGTTGTGTTTGGATGGGTTTGAACTTCAGCAGGACCTCAAGAAATTGACATTGTTTTATATTGACATTTCTCATTTGTCAGGGCACTAGCTGCTTTTAGACCCTTAAAACGTGAGCATCGGTATGTGTCTCTCACTTTTGTTCTATCATTCTTTCTTTAGGGGTATTTTCTATCAGGGATACTACTGTCCACACTGTGGGACCGGTGCCCATAAGGAGTGTCTGGAGGTCATTACCATCTGCAAAATAAGTGAGGCTCTCACAGAAAACTGCTTCTTAAAGAACCACATATACATTACATCTGCCCTAATTAAAGAGATCCAACCACTGACCATGCTCTCTCTCTCTCTCTCTCTCTCTCTCTCTCACTCTCTCACTCTCTCACTCTCATATTATTATTTCAGGTCCCCATGATTCGGTGAGTTTTTAGTGGCCTAAACTTCCATCTCTCAGATTGCTCCACACTAATGTCTAATGAATTAATCATCTTCTCTCACAACTTATACCAAACTTCACTACTTTATTTAATCTTAAAGTTTGTCCTCAATTTTGAAAAACACTTTAGAGATGCCTAATATGCTTATATAAAAACTATGTTACACTCTGAAGTTCATTAAATCATAAATTTCTTTCTGTCTATTACAGGAGCCGGGGCTTCCACAATCAGGTAAAAATATAAGTAAAATGTGATTTTTATCTATCTTCTGAGATACTAATGCAGTTATGTCAATATGAAAAATTTAGATACTGCGCACTGCTTCAGGCTCTTAAAACGAAATGCACCACATTCAGCACACATGCTCTAAAAGAAATTATATTTCAGCTCTCTGCTGACATCTAGTGTATAGTACATGCATGCAATAAACACAGTATGGGTGTGTTCTAAGAATATAAATTATAAGGGTCCATGTACATTTTTCTTGCAGTTCTGATAAGATTTTTTTTTCAATGTGTTTTTAAGGTCCAAAGATGGTGGCCATCAGAAATTACCATGGTACCCCTGCACCGCCAGGCAAGATGCCACTCTGTTTCCAGACAGGAGAAGTCATTGAGCTCCTGAAGGGAGATCCAGACACATCATGGTGGGAGGTATGACACTATACATTTTTGGTTTTATGGTTCAGATTTAATATCAGGTATAATATAAGCACCTAGCCATGCAGTCTGCATTTACAAACATTTGTGAAAAAATTGTCATACTGTTAATGGCATTATTGAAAAGTGTAAGCATTTAGAAACAGCAGCAGCTCTGTCATTAAGCGGAAGACCGCATAAAGTCACAGAGCGGGGTCACCGTGCTGAGGCTCATGATGCGTAAAGTTGCCAACGCTCTGTTGATTCCATTGCTGAAGAGTTCCAAACTTACACTGGCATGAATATCAGCACAAAAACTGTGTAGCGGAAGCTTCATAGAATGGATTTCAGTAGCCGAGCAGCTGCATTCACGCCTCATATCGCCGAGTGCAATGCCATGTGTCGGATGGAGTGGTGTAAATCGTGCTTCTCTGTTTGGCAGTCTGATGGGCAAGTCTGGGTTTGGCAGATACCTGGAGAATGTTACCTGTCTGACTGCATTGTGCCAACTGTAAAGTTTGGTGGAGGAGGGCTGTGCTTTCAACTTTTGGGGAAGGCTTAGTGCACAAAGCAAGGTCCATAAAGACATGGTTGGATGAGTTTGTTGTCTGACACCAGTGTCTAACGTCACAAATGCTCTGCTGGATGAATGGGCAAAAATTCCCCCCTAAAAACACTCCAAAATCTTGTGCAAACCCTTCCCAGAAGAGTGGAAGCTGTTGTAGCTGCAAAGAGGGTGACCAACTCCATATTAAAGTCTATGTATTTAAAATGCGTTGTCATTACAGTCCCTGTTGGTGTAATGGTCAGGTGTCCTGACCATGTGTATTTATGGCCAGTAAAAAAAAAAAATTCACTTCACACACCATTGGCATTAATTTTGGACCCTGGTCATACCTAATACAGTTTGATTTCTATAACCTTACAGCCCTTAATTAATTCATCTTTACCTGTCAATCGTTGCATTTTTCTCTAAGGGCAAGATCATCCAAACCCAAAAGACTGGCTTCTTCCCCAGTTCCAGTGTGAAACCATGTCTAGACCCTAAGGTACAGGTTGATAAAAGCAAAATCAAATCATTTTAACATTTACATTTTCACAATGTTCTATTCTATACTATTAGAAATGAAACCATGGTCTCTATTTTTTGATGGTTTTCCTCTCTACAGCCTTTCCAGTCATTTTCCAGCCGTCAGTCTTCCAGAGAAACAGATTACTACGTTTATCCCTGGTATTTCATCCTGTTTGAGAACACATTGATTTTTCCTTTTTTACTCTTTATAATACCAAGATACTACAAGATTTGTTTTGTTTATAATGCACTGTTCACAGTATATTATATATTACATTAATAATAATAATATAATTACAGTTATAAATCTTTGCAGCTATGCTACTGTCCTTTGATCCAGTGAAATTTGAATGGAATTATATATGTCATAACTAGAATCATTGATGATGATTGATTAACTTTAGGCTAATTGTGAGGCATGTTGTCTTTATTGTGTTTTAATGAGGTAAAGACCTCTGTGAGAGCTGCTGTAATGATGTACTGGGTATTGAACAGGCTTGTGAATGAGTAGTGTTTTCCCTATGGGCTTTAGGTTTGCAGGAAATATGGAGCGGCAGCAGGCCGACAACCTGCTCAAGTCTCACAGCAGTGGCACCTATCTGATCCGAGAGAGAACAGCAGAGGCTGAAAGATTCGCAATCAGCATCAAGTGGGTGTTACATGTATTCATGTCCAGAATAGAACAATCTGTCCATCTGCTTTTAGTATTTTGCCAGTCATTAGCTATGTTTCCATCCACCTATTTTTATGCACATTTTGGGATATCGAATAAAAAAACGCTGGATGGAAACGTCACATAAACGATGCGCATAAATTCTAAAAATGAGCGTGAAAATCTTGTGCGCTCAATTGAGGTGGATAATTTTTTTTATCCAATAAGACGACTAAATTACATAAACTACAATAAAACACATTTACCAAATAAACAAACAAAAAACTCATGTGACTTTGCCTCAACAATGGATGTGATTGGATAACAGGATTAACCAGTGGACCAATTTCATTGTACATCATCTTTAATGTTGGTTGGATCATTCTGAAATGCCTGAGCCAAAGTCTGTCATAAAAATGGATTTGGTTTAATTCCCTCCAAGAAGCGTCTCTCATGATTGCATGTCCAAACACCAGGAATCCAAACGCCAGATAACATGACAGCGTTTATTGTGTTTCGTCATTTATGATGTAGGAAAAAAGAGCCACAGTGGATTCCCCGATTGCAGCAGCTTCCATTTTTATTTCAGATATTTTGCACCAATTTCCCAGGAAGTGATGATTTTGTTCTTTTGAACACATGGGATGGAAACAGTGCTTTATTCCCAAATGTTTTATATGATATTCCAATTTTGCACACAAGTTACATTTGCAACTTTGGGTGGGAACATAAGCTTTCCGTTTCTACCGAAATTACCCGGAACAATTTGTCCCAGGAACTTTTTTACCCCCAGACCTGCTACTGTCTGCGTTTCAATCGCGGTCTAAAGTACGGTGAAGTTTAGTCCGGTGACGTAGGACTGCCTGCGACTTTCCAGAGCCCACTGTATTTCGTCCTCCGCAAATAAATTTAATAAAGCCTGAACCTCATCGTCAGTTCATCAGTCGTATTTTTAAACTCCATTGTTGATTCGAATAGCAAACAACTCTTACTGCACACACCGCAATAGACTTTTAGGTTGAAATAAAATGCTGCGTGAACTCAACCAATCAGCATGTTCAGCGCTCAAGTCCCACCCCTTAAATTCCTGAACTTTGAAAAAGTTCTACCTCACAAGCAGGGCCGTTTTGAGGGGGAAATTTTTGCTATATGCCTTCCATATATAGTATGAAAGGCAATATTTTTGGAAAACGTTCCGAGTTTCATGAATGATGGAAATATTTCTCTCCTTTTAATAGGTTTAATGACGAAGTGAAACATATTAAAGTTATTGAGAAAGACAACTGGATTCACATCACAGAGGCAAAGAAGTTTGAAAGTCTTCTGGTAAGAGAAATGTCTTGCAGTATTACTATGCTTGTATGGTGAAGACTTCATTGAAATACTTTTTCTGCAGTTTTACACAATTAATTCACTCGAAGCACATAACACATAGATTTCATTCCAGGTTTCACTTTGTAGATATTTTCTTTTAGTCTCTATACATATACACACTAACGTTTAAGGGTCAAGATTTATTTAAAAAAAAGAACATTCTTTTGTTCAGCATGGATACATTAATTTGATAAAAAATAACAGTAACAAAAAAAAACCCAGTAAATTTTTTTTTTAAATAAATGCAGCCTTGGTGAACATAAGAGACAAAAACATTAAAAAATACTACTGACCCAAAACTTTTGAATGGTAATACAATAGTGTATAAATCAAAATCTATTTCATGCCACTGAATTGTGATTGGTCTTCTTTCTTGCATCCATTTTGTTAGTCTATAGCCATATGTTGCACAGCTGCCAAAAAAACAAGATGTGATGATGTTGCACCAAAAGTCTAAACTAAGCCTACTCAAATCTTCTAACATTTTTTCCCCTTGCAAGTACTGGTGTTTCTTCTGGAAATGCAGTTCCAGTTTCTTATCTGGAACAAGAAATTTCTGTAAGTAACTTTAGATATGTTTCTTTGTTACAGGAGCTTGTGGAGTATTATCAGAGTCATTCACTGAAAGAGAGCTTTAAGCTATTGGACACGACATTACGGTACCCTTACAAATCCCGGGAACGCTCAAGCTCTCGCACCAATACCCGCTCACCAGGTAAACATTCACCACCATAATTCTCTATCTTTTTTTAATTCTTCTGCTCCCTTACTCTCTTCTTTTTTTATTTTCACTCTTCTGCTTTTTTGCATTTTTTGGCACACATTTATTATTGAGCCCCCTCCAGTCTGGCCAACAGCCTTCCACAATCTTTGGACACACTCTGGAAGTCTGAACAAACAAACCCTGCCAGCTGGTCTCGCCCTCACATTCTGTATGCTCCGCCTCCTGGTATTTCAACTGTCAATCATCTTAGGCTTGGTTGTTAAGGAACCACCCACTCTGGCTGAGCTGAATAGGTTCTAATAAACAGATGCTTCATTAGATGTATTATAAATGATCCGCCTTTGTTCACCTTCCAGCCAAGCTTAACTGGTATTCACTGGTATTCAGACAGTGCCCGTTTCTGAGAATGTGGAAGGCTTAAAGGGCATATTGCAGGTTAGAGTGAGTCAATGTATAGAAAAATAATGTAGGAACTAGATTTTCTTTGAAATATACTTATAAATACGCTACTAAGGCTTTTGGAGTCGTTTTTGTGAGAACATTTTACTTCTGCATCTAAAAATGGCAAAACCGGAAGTGACGTAACGGGAGGGAGTGCGGTGAATTTCAACGATAGGACAACAATGGGACGCAATGACGAATCGAACGCTAAGGAAATTATAAATGTTTATTAATACTCATATGGCAGACCACAGCCATACAATTATGACACACAATTAGGAACAGTCCAGGATTAAACAGAACATCGATTAGAGGAGACAAATTGAGTTGTGTGAGGAGAAAAAGTGGAGAACAGAGCAGGTGTTTGGGTGAGAGACCAGTGTTAGGAAAAACAAGATGGTGCACAGTTCACGTTTTCTTCGAGCTGCATCTCTGATGGATCCGTGACCATCACCTCTCCCGCCGGCGGCCGAACCACAGACTTATTGTGTGTTTCATGTTATCTTTTATTCATTAATTCTGTGTTATGGGTTTATTTCCTGCCGATTCACAGATAGTGTGAGGATGTATATGGCGCCATGAGTATGTATTTGAGTGAACTTGAATGTACATACATGGCATGAATAAAATATTTACATTACCAGCACATAATTCCAAACTTTTTTGAAAAGTGTAAGACTGTATGCATTTGTGTTAATGTACATCATTTGTATTCATCAATGTTGAAATTGATTCACCGAAAACAACGGCGAAGAAGCATCGCGTGTGGATGTTTATTCATTTAATATCAATCCTTTACATGAGTATTACAATGTTGAACTCGATCATATCGCCGGGATGATAATCCTCCGGTCTAAAGTGAACACTATAGGAAACCTGTGGACTCTATGTCCTGACAGGATGGACACAATAATTTACCATGACAATGATAACTTGAAATAGAAAAACTACCGAAAATACAGACTCGTACTGAATACCAACCTATTCTGCACTGAGCCAACGCAGAGCCTGGCAAACAACTCCCTCTCGTGACGTAATATGACGCGATGTTGAAAAAAATCATTTTTTACAAACAGCCAAGGAAACGGCCACTTTATCTACTAAATTTGTGCTCTTACGTCTTTTTAAAACATTTGAAAACCTGCATTACCTTTTCATATGGTATTTTCATACAAGGTTATATATTCATTTTGAAAAAAATGTAACCTGCAATATTCCCTTTAAATATCTCCATATCCAAAACACAAGATCTTAAAAGAGTCATTCACCCAAAAATTTTAATTTTGTCATTTACTCAGCCTCATTTTGTTTCAAAACACTATGACTTTCTTCCATGGAACAAAAAATAGAAGCAGAATGTTTACTGTGTTCTTTTCCATACAGCAAATGTACAGTGAATGGAGGCTGATACACACACACTACTGTTCAAAAGTTTGGGGTCGTCACAATTTTTTAATGTTTTGAAACAAGTATTTTTGCTCATCAAGGCTGCATTTATTTGATTTAAAAACAGTGATATTGTGAAATATTATTACAATTTACTTATTTAACCCTAAAATGGGTAGCGTATCCTGGGTGACATTTGAGACAGGCAGGGAAAGTGTAGGTCTCATTTCTTGGTTTCATGTTGAAAGGGTGTTTGTTGTGAATATTTTAATATTTATTCATTAAACTTTACTTGATTAAAACTGTCAGTGGACAGAACACATGAAAGTAGATTGTGTAAGTTTATCAGTTTTTTCAGCAAATTTTTGGTCATATTGAGAATTTATAAGCTCTAGAAATGTGTGTATTAAATATAATACAGTAGTGAATTTTTATCAGCCATTACTCCAGTCTTCGGTGTCATATGATCTGTCAGAAATCATTCCAATATGCTGATTTGTTGCTCAAGAAATTTTTCATATTATTATCAATGTTGAAAAAGTTCAACAATTCAAAAAAAAAATTTTCAGGATTTGTTTGTAACAATGTAAAAGTCTTTATTATCATTTTTGATCAATGTGTTCTTGCCAAATAAAAGTATCAAATTACTCTCTTTCAAAAAAGGCAGTGTATAGATAGATTGCAGAAGAAATTGCATGAAATCTGCATCTATAAGATTTAACACCTTACTGACACTGTGACCTTAGTTTGGTAAGGAAACTATGCCCTTGAACTTTCTTCACCCTTGTGTTATGCAACTCTGCTGTGCCTTCCTTATTTATTTATTTGCGCTCTCTTTCTCTCTCTCTCTCTCTCTCTCTCTCTCTCTCTCTCTCTCTCTCTCTCTCTCTCTCTCTCTCTCCATTCTGTCTCAGCAGCCACCTGTGCTTCCTACAACTTCTCCTTCCTCAGTCCTCAGGGCCTCAATTTCTCCTCTCAAAGCTCTGCTCCCTTCTGGTCAGGTACTGCGCTTCTTGCTCATGCTCTTGCATCATCCATGCCGCCTCCCCCAATTCCTCTTTAATTTCAGTCGCTCATCCACATCCCTCCCCTGGTTGTGTTTTCAGCATCCTCTTGTTAGGGCTCCAGACATTCATAAAATTCTTGTAAAAATACCCTGTTAGTTGACCAGTAGTCACTAGCTTTCATTCATTTACGTCTCACTCACCAATGTCAGAAAGTGTCCACTCATCTGTTGTATAAGCATTCAATGGCGCTCTTCAGCATTTTACATGCACTAATCTCTGGATGTTGTTGGCCAGTATTCACACCCAGGGTAGTCAGCACAGCTGTGGCGCGATACAACTTTGCTGCTCGAGACATGAGAGAGCTGTCTCTGCGAGAAGGGGACATCGTCAAAATCTACAGCAAGATTGGTGGAGACCAAGGCTGGTGGAAAGGAGAGGCCAATGGCAGGGTAATAAAGCAGCAAACGTTATGAGCAAATAAAAAATTGGCCAGTTAGTTAATTTTTATAGCAACTTTTATAGTAGAAAATAATTTATTGTTTGTAAAACATCCTATTGGAATGCATTGGCCAATCACATTAGAAGACCTGAATTAACTGATTGAACAAAATTTGAACATTTAGTCTGAATGTGCGAGTTTCAGGTTGTATATTCTCACATTCTGTCTGTTTTCCATTCAGATTGGATGGTTCCCCTCTACCTACGTCGATGAGGAGGGGGTGCAGTGAAAATTTGGGATCACAAATCGTCCAATCAGATTGCGTTCTGATCCGCAGCTCTCTGAGAGGACTCTTTGGTTTCCATGGCAACACCTCATGGAAGTCTTTTCGCTGGAAACATATTTTACAATGAATATTTGTACTTCTGTCTCCTTTCATCATGTACGAATATGCTTTTTCCCTTTCTCGGAATGTCTGTGTGATCTCTGTGGAGAAAACTGCTCAGAGTCTGTTCGTTCTCAGCGTGGGGAGGAGGAATCTGTGAACAGAGCAGAACTTGAAGTAGCCAAAGGACAAGCATGGCTTTAAGTTTGTACAGTAGTACCTGTAACGTGCGCTGCCGGCCACAGGGGTATAATGGGGGGTGGGGACATATAAATATATATATATGCATATATATATATATATATAAATATAATTTATTAAAGAGATGTATCTATGATTAGAATGCAGTGTTGAACATTTGTTCAACAGCAGCAGTGCAAAGAATATATAAGAGCAGAGAAGATGCACTTTGCATTTCTTTACAGAGAGAATTTGCCTTAGTAAATGGTAATGCCTTTAGATGTGGAGGTAAAGAGATGGATTCAGACTCATCTTGCACATACAAATTCGTACATCTGCCCTGTCCAGAAATACGGTGCCTTTTCATACATGTCTTCACTCCCAACCGAGTCTGGTTTATATAGCTGCAGCATTAACGCCCTGTTCTGTAGTGGTGCATTCTCACGACCCTATCCGCCCATTCAGCTGGACTCTGCTCAACCAGAAGACCATAAAAGAAACTTAACATTTCTTGGACTGAAATGAGCAGATGGCCAGATCTGCTCATCATCTCACTGGAACAAGGGGCAGCTAACCGAAAGCATTCGGTCATGGCTGGAATTGCTTTGCTTGGATAAGACAGAAGATAGAACCACCATCATGTCTTCCTCTTCCTTCAAGAGGATGGCAAAAGTGCAATGGCGTATCAGGAAGAGGTTCCTTAAACACTGTTATCTGTGATTAGCATTTATTTCCATGTTCTTAGTGGTCCAGGTTTGGACTGAAAAGGGAAAATGTAATGCTGTTCTGTGCACTGATTTTCATGAGTACCCAGAGGTTTTTGCGAGATTTTTTTTTTTGTCGCCTTCTACAAGCACATATGTATGGCCATTCCACGTTTATCATCTGCAGCCTGCCGTATTACAGTATCTTGCCTTACTGTTGGACACTTGGTGCTACAGTTCTACATATTGAAATCCCTGAGTTAGGGCAGAATTTTCTTTTTTGCTTTTTCTGTGGACGAGGAGACCCACTGCTGAAGAACCTCAGCCATCAAGTGCACTTTATCTGTCCAGAGACCTTTTAACACAGGACACCACACTGCAGACCAGGACATTAAAATGTCATATTATTAAAAAAAAAAAAAAATCAATGTCCTTATTTTTACCTCTGGAAGAAAAAAAAGTATAAAATCCTTGACGCAATGATCAGCGGTCCCTCAAAGTCGGATATTGAACATACTGTAAACTCCATAAGTGCATAGATGTGTCCCTCATACAGTCCTTGGAGAAAACCTTTTGCTGTCGGCCATCAGAAATCAAACCCATAAATTGAGGTGGGATGCTGGACTCTAATAAAGCATCGGACATGTTTTTAGCCACGCTCCAGACTTGAGTACAGCTGTCAGCAGTGGTGGAAGAGTGCAACTCATATCAAGGTAGCGCTGGCTTAGGGGCTTATTACCCGTTTGTGTAGTGGACAAAAAAACCATTGCATGTGGTCTTAGATATTACAACTGCTGTCCGTGGATCCTGAAATGTTTTTTTTTTTTTTTTATGTGTAATTTTTTTTTTGAATGGTCAGTTATTTGGAAACTGAGTTCTATCATGAAATAAATATTTCTTTTTTGCCTATTTGTGGTGTACTCATTGTTATGATCAATGGATGGATAGATAGATAGTTCACAGTGGGTTGCAAGACATTGCTCACTCCAACAGTACATTCTCTGATGTATGTGTTTAGGATCGCCACTAGGGGGAGACAAGTTACTTGCCTTTTTCCATGACATTGAAAGAACCTGACATGATTTTGAGGTAAATATTTTTCATTTAGCCTGTGAAAGAGTCAGGCTGGTCATATGCCATGGTTACAGCTGTTCATACCATTTTCTCAAATACTAGCTAGGATCTAAGCATGTGTGACCATCTGTGTGTGATCTCACATCTCTGTTCTGCCCATCATTATCAGTTCCACCATAATAAATCTTTTCACCAACTGACAGGGCTCCCTCTGTCAACATGAACATTGTCACGTCCAACTAGCTTTCATTTTCTAATTACCTTAAAGCTAATCACTAACAAACAGTACCTTTGTACCAACGTTTTCATGGAAATAATATGTTGGGGTATGAGTGTAGTAATCAATACCATGGTATAATCTGTTACCAACATTGTACCATGTTGCCACAGTAGCCTACTTGTTTATGTAAAAACCTTGAGATTGTATATGGCTTAAAAATGTATTTTGTGATGTGGCAACTGCAGCAGAGGCATAGAAATGAAATGAAGTCAGGACAAAGCCAAAAGTTCAGTTTATTCCAAGAGGTGAAAAAATGGAGCTATCCCAATGATGTGCAAATGGTATATATTTACATTGAAAGTCTGAGAATATATAAAAAAAACATTTAAAAAAAAAAAAACATTTCAAACGTTCAATATATACAAACAAACCTACTTGGCTATGCCAATAAACTGACTCAAAATACAGCAATTATACTCCCAACTCCACATGCTACGCCACGAGCAAACAAACAGCAAAGAAGGCCAGCCCCCTCCTACTTGGACTAAACCATTTAAAAATTAAAGCTAATAAAGAAATTTAAGATAGTCAAATAAATGTTTTAACAGTAACAAAGGTAAACTGGTATAATTATGCAAAAATACATAAGCACTTGGAACAAAACATAATCAATTAATTAATAATGTTTAATCATGTTCACCCAAGAATTAAACAGAACACTGATCTCCCCTTAATACATGAGAACAACGAACTGTGCTTTCTATTGGTAAGAATGAGATATTCAAAATGGTGGTTTAGGCCAAAGTCCCTTTAAGACAAGTCATTTCACTTGGCAGCCATCTCTGAAACGCCTCTCGGGCTTGCAAGTGCAGCTCCTATCTCTTTGAATGGGGAAACATCAAATTCTCCAAAACTGTTCACCAAGCTTACGATTAAATTTCATATTTGAAATCAAAATGAAATTTGACAACAACTGTCTCATAAATTTTGTTTATAAACGCTCGAATCATGACAAAAAAGGAGCTTCTAACGGAAGCTGCAGTGACTAAGTGGGATTTATTCCGCCATATTTGCGCATTGCATTTTCAATTTTCACAATTTTCAAATCTTAACCGATTGAAACTGTGGGAGACCACAGACTTAAGGACAGTTTTGACCGACATTTAACATTCCTGCGAACACACACACTACACAATTCAGACTGCGAGATAATGATGGGAGAAACAAAGCTTTTCAAAATAAATGTTGACTAAAAGGTTTATCTATAGTATTTTTTGACTTGAGTGGTCCTGACTGAACTACTATTTTTCATTTTAATTATAGTAATGTCTAATTAAAACATGTACAAATGTTGGGGGACCCTATTTTTCACTACACCGGTATCCAGTCAGAGGCATCTAGATCAAGATTTGTAAATATCAAACATTTGACATTTATGATTTGAGATCAGGGATGCTCTGACTCAATCGGGAGCAGTTAAATAATCGCAATGACACCACACAATTAAGGATTTTTTTGGACAAAAAGTCGTTTGCAACAAGCCTCAAATCGGATCGCTTGGGGGTGCAAATTGGGCTCAAAATTGGGCTTAAAATCTTTAAGTGTGTGGCTAGCCTTAGTTTAACACCATCTCTTGTCTCGAGTCGTGACGCTTTGCAAACTGCTGTGTGTGTTCATGTGTTTTCAAGGAGGCATGGCTTTGGAGACACTCTGCGGGGAGGATGGGATCTCTTGCTTTCCAAGCTAACTTGCTATTATAGAAAACGTGATTTTCTATAATGATACACTATATTGCCAAAAGTATTCGGACACACCTCCAAATCATTGAATTCAGGTGTTCCAATCACTTCCATGGACAAAAGTGTATAAAATCAAGCACCTAGGCATGCAGACTGCTTCTACAAACATTTATGAAAGAATGGGTCGCTCTTAGGAGCTCAGTGAATTTAAGAGTGGTACCGTGATAGGTTGCCACCTGTGCAATAAGTCCATTCGTGAAATTTCCTCACTACTAAATATTCTACGGTCAACTGTTAGTGGTATTATAACAAAGTGGAAGCAAACAACAGCAACTCAGCCACGAAGTGGTAGGCCATGTAAAATCACAGTGTGGTCAGCGCATGCTGAGGCGCACAGTGTGCAGAAGTCGGCAACTTTCAGCAGAGTCAGTAGCTACAGACCTTCAAACTTCATGTGGCCTTCAGATTAGCTCAAGAACAGTGTGTAGAGAGCTTCATGGAATGGGTTTCCATGGCCGAGCAGCTGCATCCAAGCCTTACATCACCAAGTGCAATGCAAAGCGTCGGATGCAGTGGTGTAAAGCACGCCACCACTGGACTCTAGAGCAGTGGAGACGTGTTCTCTGGAGTGACAAATCACGTTTCTCTGTCTGGCAATCCGATGGACGAGTCTGGGTTTGGCGGTTGCCAGGAGAACGGTACTTGCCTAGGGGATTATGGTGTGGTAGCCTGACGTCGTCATACTCAATTCTAGTCAGAATATGAGTCTGATACTGCTCCATTGGGCTCTGATTATGGAGCGTTTCAAACGAACCAGGAAAGAAAATTCCTCTGCACTCAACTGGATAGACCTACAACCAATCAGAGCAACGGAGTAAGTGACGTATGTTGAGCGACGCATAAGCTGTGTCTCATTTCGAAGGCTGCGTCCTCCAGAGGTCGCATTCGGAGGCTGCATGCATCATCAAGGCTGTCTCATTTCAGAAAAGTAAGTAGGACACTCTGAATGCGACCTTCAAATGCGCCCTTCTTTCGCAGGAATTTGGAGGATGCATGAGGTGTATCCTTAGTTGCTGCAGATAACGTCTCGGCTACATATGGTAACCCTCGTTCCCTGAAGGAGGGAACGGAGACGTACGTCGGATGTCACTGACAAATTGGGATCACTTCAGGGAGCCCCTATCAGCTTCGAGATATAGAGAACCGGCCAATGATTATTGGCATGCGAGATTTGCATCTTGCGCTCCGCCCCGCAGCGTGGGTATAAAGCGGAAGCGAATGCAGCGCACTGTTGTTTTTCACTAAGGAGCCGAACTAGTGACTCGGCCAGGTCACTAGTTCGCTGTAGAACTGCTCTGAGGTCCTGAAGCTTTGCGTTCTGTCCACGTAAATATCCGCAAAGCGCGGATGGGACAGAGAAAAGCTAGGGCTGGATCTGCCTCCTCCGAAGGCAGCGCTTGCAAGTTCACCACCTGGTCCCGGAAGGGAGTGATGGGAACCTTGGGCACATATCCGGGTCGGAGTCTCAGGATTACATGAGAGTTACCGGGCCCAAATTCCAGGCACGATTCGTTGAACGAAAATGCCTGCAGGTCCCCTACCCTCTTGATAGAGGCCAATGCAGTCAGGAGTACTGTCTTCAGAGACAGAATTTTTAACTCAGCTGACTGCAAAGGTTCAAAGGGCGCTCTCTGCAGTGCGGTTAGCACCAGAGTTAAGTCCCAAGAGGGTATAGAGGGAGGGCGAGGCGGATTTAGTCTCCTCGCCCCCCTCAGGAACCTGACGATCAGATCGTGCTTCCCTAGAGACTTACCATCTACCATGTCATGATTAGTGGCGATAGCGGCAACATAGACTTTGAGGGTGGAGGGAGACAGCCTTCGCTCCAACCCATCTTGTAGGAAAGAAAGCACAGAACTGATCGAACCTCTCCGGGGGTCTTCTCGGTGAGAAGAACACCAGTCAACGAACAGGTTCCACTTAGAGGCGCCTTGTAGAGGGAGCTCTAGCGGAAGTGATGGTGTCTACCACAGCCTGTGGTAGGCCACCTAGAACCTCCGCGTCCCATCCAGGGACCAGACCCTTCGGGCTGGCCCTGTCGCTCTGTGTCTTCACGAAAGTCACGGAGGCGGCCATTGCTCCCATGAGAGAGCGTGGAGTTTGCATCCTCAACTATTGGGCCAGCGGCGGAACAAAAACCAATTGGGAACAAAAGATTCTCCCCCGGCCCTCCTCCGGGGGAAGGAGTGGTGCTGCAGCCATCTCCTGAAGAGCAGTCCCCTCCATCTCTGGGTGGCCCGTCTCAGGGTCTCTTGCGACGGCGCTTGCCACCTGGCTTGGCAGCGGCCTGAGCGGGCTGGACGTCCTTCCCACGACCGGCTCCACGCCGACACCCGGGTGGAGGCTGCTGCTGGGCTGGGGCGGGCGGACGTCCTCGGCAACGGGCAGAGGGAGGCAGCAGCTGGCCGCCGGGGCAGGATGTGCTTAATGGCCTCCGTCTGCTTTTAGGCGGCCGAGAACTGCTGGGCAAAGCTCTCGACCGCGTCGCCGAACAACCCGGCCGAGGAGTTGGGGGAGTCCAGGAACCGATATTTATCGTCTCCCTCATGTCGGCCAGGTTGAGCCAGAGATGTCGTTCCTGGACCACTAAGGTGGACATCGCCTGGCCAAGAGAACGGGCGGTGACTTTCGTCGCCCTAAGGGCGAGGTCCATTGTCGTCCGGAGCTCCTGGAGGAGCTCTGGGTCAGGCCTACCCTCGTGCATGTCCATGAGTGCCTGGGTCTGGTGCACCTGGAGCAACGCCATGGCATGCAAGGTGGACGCAGCCTGGCCACAAGACCTGTAAGCCTTCGCAGTTAGACTGGAAGAGAACTTACAGGCCTTGGACGGGAGTCGCGGGTCACCGCGCCAGTTGGAAGCGGTCACCGGACACAGTTGCATCGCGACGGCCCGCTCCACTGGAGGGATTCCCATGTACCCCTTGGCTTGCCCGCCGTCAAGGGTAGTGAGGAGGGAGGAGCCACTAGGTCTGTTTCTGGCACTAAAAGGTGTCATCCACGACCTGGTGAGCTCCTCATGCACCTCCGGGAAGAAAGGCACAGGGGCGGGACGCTGAGAACCAGTGCGACCCGCCCCGAGAAACCAATCGTCCAACCTAGAAGGTTCGGGACGTGGTGGAGGGTTCCACTCAAGTCCGACCTTTTCGGCGGCCCGGGAAAGCATAGCCATCAACTCAGGGTCCGACTCGACCGCTGCCACTCTCCCAGAGGGAGGCAGTGCAGCCGAATCTTCATCTCCTGAGGACTGGAACTCCCCCTCCGATGCAGCAATCGACATCTGTTCATCTGCAGGACCCCCGAAGGTCACCACTGGCCGCCCGTGGGCGGGGTCAGCGGTTTCCTCCGGAAGCTCTACAGGTAGTGGCGCTTGTGAGGGATTAGGGGCCTGCGGAGGCTGGCTCGGTGGGTTTGCCCTAAACGTAATCCTCAGGTCACCCCGGCCATCCATCGAAGTAGGTCTATTCTGCTGGGCAGGAATAGCACTAGATCGAGGTATGGGTAGGGGGACTCCGCCTTCCCGAAGGTAGGTGAGTCTCGACCTAAGCGCCGTGATAGTCATGTTCCCGCAGTGGGAACATGAACTATCCATAAAAGCTGCCTCAACGTGCTGAATGCCCAGGCACGTGATACAGTGATTGTGACCGTCAGCGGGTGACGGGGAACGACCACATCCAGAAACGCACGGGTGGAATGACATCTTGAAAAAGACGCAGTGTCACAGCCGTGTTGCTCTTTTTGTGAGGAAACGCTCTTTTAGTGCTGAAGCACCCAGGGAAAACCGCGGCAGAATACAGGGAGAAGTGCAGCCTGTATCTGCACTCACAAGGAAACGCCCTCACGAACCAACAGGAAACACAACTGTTTTGCTGTGAGAACAGCAGTTGGTTTCTTCTGTGCAGCGGTGAGCACGCGGTCGCGCTGTTTTGTGCCGTCTGACCAGCACAAGAACGATCCTCTTCTCGACGAGCTCTCTATCTCTCTCTCTATGCTGAGTGTAAGCAATCTGATGCTTCATCAACGCCGTTCGACTCCGAAGTGAATGACAACAGTGCGCTGCATTCGCTTCCGCTTTATACCCGCGCTGCGGGGCGGAGCGCGAGATGCAAATCTCGCACGCCAATAATCATTGGCCGGTTCTCTACATCTTGAAGCTGATAGGGGCTCCCTAAAGTGATCCCAATTCGTCGGTGACATCCGACGTACGTCGAACGTGACCGACTGAAAGGGAACCCACAATTCTTTGCGTCGCCATTAACAACCGTCATTTTTTTTATATATTATTTGAAAAAATGGCGGCGCCGGCAGATATACATGCAAGCAAAGATGTGGTGTTTAAATTTAAGTAGTTTCAAGCTTGTTTTTGTTTTTTAAGCTGTATTAGGCCTACCTCAAATAGATAGCTGTGGTAAACAGGATTACAAGTGTTCAGTGATTTTTTCACTACGTTTAGAACAGTACTTTGCTGTCAAGGCAAGAAACATTTCATAGTCATTTTCAGGTTATAAATAATTTTCATTCATATAACTTATGTGAGAGCCCGTGCTGGCATAGCAATGTGATACTTCCTGTTTCCTTTTCCGCCTGTGTGTCCTACGAAGGACGTCTCGTTTAATTCTGATTGAGGACACTCCGCATACCGCATTCCTTCACAGGATGTGTCCTCCGGAGGACGCAGCCTTCGAAATTAAATGAAATGAGACACCGCAATAGTAGTAGTAGGAAGTTCGGATCATTTTACGGACTCGGATCTTTGAATCTCGTTCAGCAAAATGAACAAATCTTTTTTTAAGTAATTTCGTTCATTTCAGCAGAATATAATTAAAATGTCACATGTTAAATTCCCCAACACATCTAATAGTTATGCAAACGTTGATCACATTTGGAATAAAAAATTATAAGCTAATGCAGCCAAGGCCAAACTTTAAGAAAGAAATTATTCATTAATTGCTTAGCTGGGTCTTCAGCCTATGCAGTCTGTTAGTTCACCTCACCTCCGAATCTGAGTCGTTCGTTCTTTTGTCACTTCACATTTAATCACATCTGTTCCCTGGAAAGATTAGTACACCTCTCCTGTCTTCGGGTTCGAGTTGTTAGTTCCGTCATCAGTGTCTGATCTGGGCTGTGACAGCCCCATGCAATGCATGCAGTCCCAAAAACAGAATTGTAACCTCTCGAGTCTTCGGGTTCGAGTCATTCGTTCACCAACTCACAGCCCCATAGGCTGAATGCAGAAGATCCTGTACAGAACCGATGGCATGTAGTGCATGCACGGTCAACACAAAATGAACGAATCGCTCTCTGAGACAACTCGTTGTTCCTGAGTCATATTTAAGATTAGTTCAAAAAGAACGAATCGTTCATGAACGACACATCACTAACACAGTTGTCAACAGATCTCAACTGCACACACGCTGGAAGAAGATGAGTGTAAACGATCTTTGCCGGTGTTGTAAAAATAATTTAAGGCTACACAGAGTATTTACCAACCCAATCATAATTTTTGAGAGAAATAGTAAAGGTGAATGCATATACGAACAAGTTTAGTTTAGGATTAGAATGAATTCAACCCAAGCGCTCTTTGGTGACGTGAATGCTTACGTTACTGTTGATCATCTGTCCATCATCGTATAAAGCCCACCCTGACAATTTGATTGGTCCGAACAGCTACTGTTCGGGCATAGTTGCTCCACAACGGATCAAGTCCAGACCGAACTGCCCGACCTCAATGTTGTGGGCGGGGCTAAATTCGGCTGGCATCCAGGCTAATGGTGTGGGGTTGTTTTTCAGGGATTGGGTTTGGCCCCTTAATGCTTCAGCATATTAAGACGTTTTGGACAATTTCATGCTCCCAACTTTGTGGAAACAGTTTGGGGATGGACCCTTCCTGTTCCAACATGACTGCGCACCAGTGCACAAAGCAAGGTGACATGCAGGGAAAAAACTAGTAGGCTAAATCGTGTAAATCACGATTTACTAATTCGTTCCCTCGATTTATAAATTGTGCGCACGATTTATAAATCGAGGGAACAAATTAATAAATCGTGTGGACGGTTTAGCAAATCGAGGGAACGAATTAGTAAATCGTGCTTTTCGTTCTTGCTCGTCATGGGCGGGGCTCCATAGATGTCATTAAAGTTCATGTGCATGTAAAGGCAGGCGTGGGAGTGGGAAGTACGAAATTTCCGATGGCACGTGAAGGCAGCATTAAAAAACGCTGGCGGAGAAAGAGTTAAAGGGAGGTTCACGCGTCATTAAGAAACAAACAAATAAGTAGCTTTATTTAGCTTCGTCTGCTGTCTTTGAGCACTATTATATCAAATGAATGTCTCATTACACTTTAATGTATAGTTTGTTAATGCAGTCATTTCTATTAATGACTGTTTTTTTATCGATCCATCATTGTGCTCAGTTTACCAATCGTTTCCGCCGCATATCCTCATGCGTCCTGTGTGTGGGGATTCGCGCGTCACTGGAGTGGAGTTCAGTTCAGCTCAGCTCAGCTCAATCTGCGGCTGCTGTCTCACACGCATGGACCATAACGTCCTGACAGGTACTGTGAATGCTGTAGCCTACCCCTCTGAAGCCATGTCAACATCGCGCTTGCATTTGTCGGGTAAGTGTAAAAAGTGCTTATTTGCACCGTTATGAACGGAGTGTTAAAGTGAACTGAGGGATGTCTCGAATGTTTCGAGCTGCTACATTATTTTGAAATTCTGTTATGTTTAATATGTTTTTTGCCTATTATTTTCTGATAATTTGTCTTCAATGATACCGCTTTTAAACAGGTTCATTGTGATTGTAGGTAGGCGGCGTTTTACAGGTGATCTTTTTATTCAATCGATTTACACAACACGTAAAAAGTAAGTGTAACCGACATGCGTTACGAATAAGCTCAGGAAATTAAACCAGAAAAAAGTGGCAGTTTTTTAAAACCCAGTGAGCTGTCTAGGGGCATTCACAGAGGACACGCTGTCTGCGCTACTCGCGTCTCGCCGTTGCGTCGCGTCGCGTCGCGTCTCCCTCTCGCTCCTCAAGCGTGCCTTTGAAAGTCGTTCAAGTTTCAAAAACGGTTCTTGAGATGCGGTCATTTCCATTAGATTACGCCATGTAAGTACGTCTATCTGTCCTGTCTGAACGGTTCTCAGACAGCATATTTGAGCATCATAGGCACGGCCCAAAATTCCGTCTAGATAAATTAGATAAACATTATTTACTCTAAGTTGTTCCAAACCTGTAGGCTATTACTTAACTTTCTGAGAATCGCAAACATACATTATATGTAATAGTTTAATAGAATAGTATTTAACTGTTATTTTACATACAACGAAAGTCAGTGGGGTGTAAAACCTTGACATACAATATGGACCTTTTTTTTTTTTTTAAATAAACTCTTCAGTTTTTCAAAATAGCTTTTGTGTTCCACAAATAAGTCACACAAAATCTCATTGCCAACCCTCATTGACAGTATTCTTACTGTTAGTCATATTATTAATATTATACATTGACTTAACTGGTCCTTGGACCCCAAGGGTATGCTAATCATTAGATTAATAGTTTATTTTCTTCTTTCGACAGTTAAAATTATTTCTGAAAAAAATTTAATTCAATGCAAATAAATAATATAATTCCTGATCATATTGTAATAATCTTTGTCTTCATGACAGTAATATCATAAAAGCCAAATGTTTAATTTGGAAAACATGAACGTCACAGGTTGCCATCTCATAATTACGACAGTTACGACATGGCGTGAAAGCAGCATAAGCTTGTTCTGTTTCAGGAGGAACTGTAATAGATAACTGCTGTTTGTTTATGGTGCCCGGCGAGGTGACTGTCTAAAACACGCTGATGACGTGTGATGTCTGCAGGTGCATGGAGGAATGGAAATACATATGTTGACAGGCAGGTCGGACATCGTATAGGAATGAATGCAATGATTGGACGAACATTTTTTGGTAGAGGTCGACCAAAAGTGGATTTTACCGATACCGATAACTAGGTTGGACCACATTTGACAATAATTTGGCCATTTCTAATTATTAGGGGGGACTTGTCCCCCTCAATGTCTATGGTGGTTACGGCCCTGTTTCTAGGTTATAGCTAAACAAACATTTATTTATAATATTATTTTAATGTTTAAATTATTTTTTGTAGAATTAGTTCTGTTTTAATATATCCATATTTACTTATAATTTAGCAATTTTCATGGTTCAGTACTGGGTTTTTTTTTATTTCTTGTAATAAAGTTCAGCACTGTTTTACTTAGTGTTATTTTTATTTATTTATTTTTATCCAGGGGAACAATCCAGTGCTGCACTTCATTATGCAGCGCTCTGTATGTTGTTGTTAGGATGACAAAGGGGTTTAAAAGTTACATTTTAGTCTGTTTTGCCTCAGTGGTCTAACAGCGCTCGTCAATGTCAAAATGACTGAGATGGCCAATCAAATCAAAGTAGGCGGGGTTTACGTTCTCTTTTGGCTCGTGCAGTCTTCACATACAGACGAGCGCGTCAATCTATCGTTTAATGCCGTTGCGGAGAGAGACTATTATTTCCGGTTAAATCACAAAACAAAATGCACACAAACGTGTCCCTGCTCTTAATATGCAATCATTGATGAATAGCTTTGATTTTAATGAAGTAGAAAAAAAAAACTATATGAGAGTGGATTAGAATACGAATTAGAACACGGTTTGGAACTTTGACACGGTTTACAAAACTTCTACCACCAGACCACTAGGGAATTTGAATTCAATTTGCAGATCTATGTATTCATTCACTAATACGAAGAATCTCTGGACTAATAATATGTGACGCAAATTAATGCAAATATTGTTTGCAAATAGTCCCAAAAGGATTATTTCCCAACTAGAATTAGACCTACAATTTCGTTCACTGTTCTGTTTCTTTATGCTTTATAAAAAAAATAAATAAAAAAAATTGGTCCCCCCCCCAATGATCAAGACATGGTTACGGCCTTGCCTAGAAACATGTATGTAAATGTCATAGGTAACCCATTTGTTAACAATGATGTATTAGCTTATTTAGCTAGCTTACATGAACTAAATGCATTATGCAATATACATTTTACAGCATGGATTAATAGGCTATTTGATCAATACAATTGTACCTTGATCATTCATGTTAGTTCATAGTGCATTAACTAAGGTTAACAGATACAACTAACAATGAACAATACTTATTAATGTTAAAAATGGAATATTATTGTAAAGTGTTACCATTTCATATAAATCCAAACAGTCTGCTTTTTTTTAGAACATTTGGCAATTATCTAGTCAAAATATATAAATAAATATGTATTGAAATCCAATGCGTTTCTGATTTGTTTATATTTCTGTCGGCTGCTTGACGACACAGTTTGCTTTCTCACGTCAGGAGTTGTTACATTGTTTTAACTGTTTGTGGTTCTGCTAAAGTAATCCTAATGCTAATGCCCTCTCAGCCTTGACTACAAAGTGCATACATACTGCTGTTCTTTCCCTGCTAATGCAGCATCTAGTCAACAAATTAATTACTGTATAATGATTTGGAAACGTACTTAAGTGTTCTATATTCATACTGTTTCGCTGTCGTGTTTCAAACGCGCATCTGATGTGTCGTCGCTCTCCGTTCAGCGCGCAGCCTCACGTGTGAATATAAACAACGTCAGTGATAGTTTATTTTTATTTTTTATATTCAGCGCTCTCGTACTGTGTAATGAGAGCGCACCCTTCTCCGCCGCTCAAGCAACGGACGCAACCTGGAAAAACTACTGGTATTGATTTTTGCCTATAACCGTTTCACCAATGAGCTATCGGTGCCGATTAATCCGCAATTCCGCAAGAACCAGTGAGGTTCATTCTCGTGTAACGCAGTACGTTTGAGCTTCCTCAAGAACCAATGAGGTTCATTCTCGTGTAACACAGTACGTTTGAGCTTCCGCAGGAACCAATGAGGTTCATACTTGTATTACGCAGATGTTAAATTCAATTTGTTCATCATATAAGGTGATCAAGTCTTTTCAGAAAATTTTGACTAAACTGCTTGATTCATATAGATTAGTTTTACAATCTCTTTATTAACTTTTTTAAGCATCAAAGTGTCAGTTGCTTAGCTGCCAATGGAGGGACAGAAAGCTCTCAGAATTCATCAAAAAGGTCTTCATTTGCGAAATGCATGAACCGATGCATGAACCCAACTCATTAAATAAACAAAACAAATCACCTCACCAACACCATTCCAGAGCATTCAATGTCAATTCCATCATAACATCCAGACCGCTGAGTTTTAACACTGCCATCAAATTCAGCCATGAGGGAGAGCCAGAGTGGCACAGAGCTCATTCAGATCTCAATGCATGACTGGGTAGACATCCGAGATGATTTTCAATGAGTCAGTCACCCTGCACTGGGCCTACTCCTCTCACATCTCAGGCATGGGATTAGCAGGAAGCACCCACATTCAAGGACTCTGGGCATATGAGAAGTTCAGAAACGTCAGCATCTACCCTGCAGCCATGCTCGACCATCTGAGCAAGAAAGCTTTGTCCAGCACTGTACAGTGTGACATATATGAATTTCACACATATTTAAAAAATAGTTCCCTCTTAAATGCACTGCAGCTTTCATGGTGACAAAATAATAGTTATATTATATATTAGAAACTAAAACTACTAGTAGGTGGCGACAAGTCTTAATAACTGTACATGGTCATATCGCCCACCCCTAAACGACAGGTTAATACATGATTTGCTTACATTAGGCTAATGCATTCACATAGAAGTCAAACACAAGTGGTTTATTTTGTGACAGGCAAACCTTTTTCTTTTTTCAAACTGTATTAAACATGAATGCCCTTTGCCAGTCAAATGCCTGTTTTAGAAAGAACTGCACTACTTATGGTAGTTTTCAGAGATGGTAACAGACATTTTATACTTGTGCTACAATTGTGTGGCCTGTGCTAATAAACTTTTAACTTCTGTAACACCAGTGCTATGTGTAAAAAAAGTTTACATACTGCCCTGCTGTCACTATTTTGAGAATGAATGAACCTCATTGGTTCTTGCGGAATTTTCCTTTTTGGGTGAACTATCCCTTTAAGTAGGAAGGGTTCCATTTATTTGCACTGATGCAAAGGAGTCCAGTAAATCATGTTTCCCTCTAACACTGAATTTATAACCCTTAATTCAGCAAAATTGAAAATGTCTGGAGCTCTTTTTTTGCCCTAAGCAGTTAAATGGAAGATTTTTGATAATGATGAGCAACACACAAGCTCATTTAAACAAAGCGCTTATGAGACGAACGTGGTGTTAAAATGTCAGGATGACTTAAATTTTTTTCCCAGCATGACCTAATTCAGTGCAGGAGAAATTGTTAGAATAGCTCTCAGATTTACAACAGACAACCCCCATCCCATATCCTACTGCCATTACTATAAGCTATAATAACAATCAAGGAGAAACACGCCTCGTGAGGTGCAAAAATACTCACGTTTATATTATACACCATGGATATGCTGTATGTCAGAGTAAAAACAGGGTCCATGCGAATAGCTACAGTACAGACAGTAGGAAGCTGTTGCATGCTAAATGTGTAGAAATCAAAGCAAGTTCATTGCAATGTAAGGCATTATGAAGCCTTATTTGATTACTCACGCACACCACTATGCCTTTGACAATTTCAATCTGGCTTTGGAGAGCTGGCGTTCTGGGTAGCAATCTGTGTGCATTTGTGCTCCCCCACAATGAAAGGGACATCTACTTTCTGTTCTGCAGCTTGACAATGAATTGAGTTGGGATGTTATTAAGGGCTCCAGACTGTGCCTTAAATGGTCACAAATGCGACAATAGTTCAAAATGTAGGCACTATTAGCGAAAGAGTGGAAAACTTTGCATGCATCCATGAGCAGTTTTGTCAGATATCATGCGCGCCAGTTACCTACAAGCAGCAACGAACACAATGTGAGCTGTGATGTCCAATTCGCAAGTAAATGACTCTTATGGACCAGTTCTTTTAATGAGTCAAACATATTCACATTCTCAGATTCACTTGAGTGTTATGCCACATTCAAGATGAGGTCGGAAGTGGGAATATCCACATAATGTCGCCATGACACATAAAATGCTTGTGCTCATCAGATTAATGAAAAAATACATGTGTAAGGAAAGCCATGTTTTATCCATTTCACTTCCCAGCATCTCATGCAGTGCTGCCCCTTTTGCATTGTAAAGTAGCACCGTGCTTATTTTGTTTGATTTCAACAACAACAGAAATGTATTTGATAAGAGTGCAAAAGGAGGTTAGGAATAAAGGTGAAGTACCCTTTCAGTGGCTTGAGGAAATTTTAGTTAATAAATGAGATCACATCAGCCAGGAGACCCTCGGGAGGTTTGCACAATAATTGTGGAAGCCACCCACCACTTCCAGAAAGAAATTAGTTCAGGATAACACACTGGCAGCACAGACACATACACACTTCCGCTCAAATGACACCTAGAAAAATACTGCTATTCTCTCAAAGCATCTTGGTTTTAATATGCTGGCTGGGTTTTGGCTAAAAGTCATTGTGTATGGCTGACAAGCACTTTTGTAACAGACTCTTTATGGGGCCTATGTAATTACACACTGTATGTTACACTCGCCCCTGACAGCTTTTTAGCTTGACTCCTCCTTCCCTTTCCTTCCTCCTCGACTGGAAACGAGACCTCCGGCATCCCACCATTATTTCCCTACAGAGAGGCAGCAAAGCCTCTTCCTAGCATTGTAAACACACACACAGCCCTTTACAGGGAATAAAAAAGCTACACATGTTGAAAACTTCTGAGATTTTGTTGTCAATAACAGTAGATATTGGTGAGTCTGCACCCCTGCTGTTGGGACCTTGCTGTTATTCTCCTTCCTTGTGTGAGTCGTGACTGGATGAAACGTTTAGAGACCCTTTCATCTGAGATGGGTTTGCTGGGTCATGAAGGGACGCATGACCTGTGTCAGTCTTGTGTGCCTCTAAAGGGATAGTTCATCCCAAACTTCCCCTTATGTCACTTCATATTTGTATGACTTTCTTCCGTCAAACACAAGGATATTTTGAAGAAGGCTCGCTATGCTTTTCCCCCATACAATGAAAGTATACAGTGACCAGGGGATCCAAACATAAGGATGCAGCGTATATTGGTACCATTATACGGTGGCCGAGAGAGCTCAACGCAC
Organism: Rhinogobio ventralis; assembly: GCA_039654625.1. Taxonomy (NCBI): domain Eukaryota; kingdom Metazoa; phylum Chordata; class Actinopteri; order Cypriniformes; family Gobionidae; genus Rhinogobio; species Rhinogobio ventralis. The sequence goes on along the minus strand of CM077208.1, from coordinate 14,718,028 downwards.
TGCAACTGAAGAAAACACATGCAAATAGAAAAAAACGCCAGCAAATAAAGAAAACATCTTCATCAGTTTGACAACACATGCGCTGCAAAAGTTCACAACACAACCAAATACAGAAATGCGCTGCAAATACGTCTCAGGTTACTGGTGTAACCTATGTTCTCTGAATAGGGAACGAGACGCTGCGTAGCTATGATGCAATGGGAACGCCCTCTGGGTGTGCCGATTGTCTGAAGCCCTTATAGAATCACGCCAATTCATTGGCTGATGGCGCGGGCCCCCTACGCTCTTAAGTCGTCATATTATACTGGCGCGCGCGCCATCCGCTCCTCAGATTTCTCTGCCGAAAAGGGGGGCCTGTCGGCAGTGCGAGAAGCTTGGCAGCGAACGCAGTGTCTCGTTCCCTATTCAGAGAACATAGGTTACACCAGTAACCTGAGACGTTCTCTTTAATAGGTTCACTCAACGCTGCGTAGCTATGACGCAATGGGAACGATATACCACACACGCCAAGCTAAGCGCTGCCCTATCTGGCTCAAAGAACACCAGATAACATGCATGGCCGGATCAAGCAGATAGAACAGGCGAACCCGGAGCCATGTCGAGATCCAAACTATAGAATCTGACAAAAGTGTGCGGGGAGGACCAGACTGCCTCTACACAAATGTCCTCCAGAAGAGCCCCTCTAAAAAGCGCTTGAGAGGAAGCCACACTTCGGGTAGAATGTGCCCGAATGCTAAGAGGTGAAGGTAGACCACGCACCTCGTATGCCAGCGAAATAGCCTCCGTCACCCAATGGGAAATCCTCTGTTTTGATGCGGCAAGCCCGCGGCGGCCAACACCAAAACATACCAAGAGCTGGCTTGATTTCCTCCAACCACCAGACCGATCTACATAAAACTTCAATGCTCGGACAGGGCAGAGCAAATTAAGCTTTTCATCCTCTTCTGATGCGAAAGGAGGAGGGTGGAAAGAGTGAAGGGTGATAACTTGAGAACGAAACGATGTGGACAGAACTTTGGGCACATACCCTGGCCTAGGTTTTAGGGTTACCTTAACTAGACCAGGAGCAAAATCCATACATGTCTCATTAACAGAGAGAGCTTGTAGGTCGCCCACTCGCTTCAAAGAGGTTAAGGCTAACAAAAGAGCAACCTTGAGAGTCAGAATCCGCCCTGGAGCTGACTCTAAGGGCTCAAAGGGAGCCTTCGTTAGCCCCTCCAGGACAACTGAAAGGTCCCAAGAGGGAATACCAGGGGAGCGTGCCGGTCTCAGGCGCCTAACCCCTCGCATAAACGACGAAACTAACCTATGTTTGCCCAGAGGGACTTCATCCAACTCCCTGCGAGCAGCAATGGCAGCGATGTAAACTCTAAGGGTGGTAGCTGCTGCTTCAGCGGCAAACTTCTCCTGCAGGAACTCCAGTACTGAACCCACCAGGCAGCTAACTGGGTCCACCGCATGGAATGAGCACCATGACTCGAAAACCTTCCACTTGGAGGAGTAGAGTCTCCTAGTGGAAGGAGCTCTCGCACTTGCAATGGTCTCCTGAACATCGGCAGGAAGACCAGCACTTAGAGCTAATGGCCCTTGATGGGCCATACCCACAGCTTCCAAATCTCGGGATGAGGATGCCAAATCCTGCCCTGAAGCTGAGACAGTAGGTCCTCTCTGACTGGAATCTACCAAGGGGGGGAGTCCAGAAGAAGAACCATCTCCGAGAACCAGGTCTGGGACGGCCAGAATGGGGCTACGAGTAGGAGACTGACTCCGCTCTCCCTCACCCTGCACAGAACCGCCGGAATCAGTTTGATGGGTGGGAATGCATAGAGCTTTAGTCTGGACCACGGATGCATGAACGCATTTATCCCCAACGGCGCTGGAGAACTCAGAGAGAACCAGAGCTGGCACTGGGGCGGCTCTTTCGAGGCAAAGAGGTCCACCTCCGCTCTGCCAAACACTTCCCAAATCTGGGATACTGTTTGAGGGTTCAACATCCATTCCCCTGACCTGAGTTTCTGCCTCGACAGAAAATCTGCTGCGAGGTTCAAAATCCTGGGTACATAGACTGCTCTCAGGGACAGGAGTTTGTCCTGAGCCCACAGGAGGAGACTGTGCGCATGCCTGTTCAGGGTGTGTGACCGTGAGCCCCCTTGGCGATTCACATGAGACACCACCGCCATGTTGTCCGTCCTGACGATGACGTGGTGTCCCTTGAGAGAGGGGAGAAAGTACCAAAGGGCCAGGGAGACAGCCCTCAGCTCCAGGCAGTTTATGTGCCACGAGAGAACCTCCCCTTCCCAGACTCTGAATGCTGGTCTGCCCTCGAAAACCGCGCCCCAGCCGGTCAAAGAGGCGTCCGTCGTAATCATTTGGCGACGGAAAACAGCCCCCATGTTGACCCCCCTCTGAAGAAAGAGAGGGTCCCGCCATACTGATAGGGTGCGGGAACAACCGCGTGACACCTTCAGTAGGCGAAGAGCTGATCCTGTTGATCGGGCGCCTAAGAGCTTCATCCACCAGAGGAAGGGCCTCATATGAAGCAGCCCCAGGGGAAGCACCGGGGAAGCTGCGGCCATGAGACCCAGGAGCCTGCGACAAGTACCCACAGAAACATGATGGCCGAGCCTGAAGCGGGCCAAACATGAAGCGAGACTGGAAATTCGGGCAGGAGCCAGACGGGCCTGCATCAGAACGGAATCCAGACGGACTCCTAAGAAGGTGGTCTGCTGAGCTGGGGTGAGAACACTCTTGTCGGTGTTCACTCTCAAGCCAAGAGACTGAATGTGCTGAAGAGCAATTTCCACCCGTGAGAGAAATGAGACAGAGGAAGTGGAGTGCTGAGGTGCAGTGGACATACCTGAGATAGGGTGTCGAGCTGATCCTTGAGAGGAGGTGTGTTCAGCCGCGAAGGAGAGCGCTTGGCGTCCTGATGCGGAGTGGGAGATGTCACGGTCTGAGTGGAAAAAGTAGGTTCTACCAGCTCCTGGAGAAAACCGAACGTGTCTCCGTCTAAGCGAGCGGCGGATAGCAAGCCAATCGGATGTGAGGGGAGAGAGCAAGACGCGTCTCCTTCCTTCAGCGCCGGAGGAGGCGTGGGTCGAGCCAGCTCTGCCCTTCGAGACACGCTGGGCGGCGAAAGTGACGGGGCTGGATAAGGAGAGCCGTTGAGAGGTGGGCAGAAACGCTTGTGCGGTCTGACCCAACCTCGAACGTAAGGCGGGGCTCTCCTTTTTCTGACCTGAGGGTCAGGAGCGACTCGAAGGAACCGAAGCGGAGGGTTTGCCGGGCCGCTTCGGATCAATGCGCCTATGAGGTCGTTGGCGAGGAAATGGGCGACCACGAGCTCCCCAAATCGTGGTGGGTGGGGGATGACCCTGGTCGCTCCTCCTACCAGGAAACTCCTTCCTGTGAACGGGACGCTCTCTGGACTGAGAGGGGGAGGGGTTGGGGGAGTCCCTAGCCCTCCTAGGCATAAACTGCTAGGCGCACGTGCTCGGGGGAGGGAGGGAGAGAAAGGGCGAGGCCCGTCTGTTCGCACTCCACATCCTCGAGCTCTACATCCGAACCCCAGGTCGCGGATCCGAGAGAGGCCTGCGTGGCTTCGGGAGCGTGACGGGGAAAAACGGATGACTCCTTCTCAAAAACCGCGAGCCTAGAGCGAAGGGTTTTGAGAAGGAGATTATCGCAGAATTCGCATTTAGAAGAGCCCTGAACCGCCTCGCGTGCGTGTGAAAACCCCAAGCATTTAACACACTTACTGTGATGGTCGTCATTCGCGATAAAGCGAGTGCATTGCGGCAGGCAGCGACGAAACTCCATGACACTTCACCGCAAGGAGAACAAAGTTCCACTATCCGTAGTCGCTGAAGTGCTGGTAATGAAAGTTGTACAAATTTCAATGTATTTGGGCCAGAAAAACCGAAGGGATAGAATGGCCGCTTCGTGAAGGCAGAGAAATCTGAGGAGCGGATGGCGCGCGCGCCAATATAATATGACGACGTAAGAGCGTAGGGGCGGCGCCCGCGCCATCAGCCAATGAATTGCCATGATTCTATAAGGGCTTCAGACAATCGGCACACCCAGAGGGCGTTCCCATTGCGTCACAGCTACGCAGCGTTGAGTGAACCTATGAAAGAGAACTCACAACACAACCAAATACAGAAATGCGCTGCAAACGTTCACAACACAACCAAATACAGAAACGCGCTGCAAAAGTTCACAACACAACCAAATACAGAAACGCACTGCAAATACTCACAATGAAACTATACAGTGACCAGGGGATCCAAACATAAGGATGCAGAGTATATTGGTACCATAGTATGGTGGCGAGAGAGCTCAACGCGCTGCAACTGAAGAAAACACATGCAAATAGAAAAAAACACCAGCAAATAAAGAAAACATCTTCATCAGTTTGACAACACATGCGCTGCAAATACTCACAACACAACCAAATACAGAAACGCGCTGCAATCGTTCACAACACAACCAAATACAGAAACGCGCTGCAAACGTTCACAACACAACCAAATACAGAAACGCGCTGCAAAAGTTCACAACACAACCAAATACAGAAACGCACTGCAAATACTCACAACGCAAGTACACATAAGATCAGGATGTTAAAATAAACAAAAAAACTCACCATCGACCACCACACCACTGAAAAGTAAACATTGAACAAGCGGTCCCAGCCATTTTATTAACCATTTTACAATTCTCAGGGGGAGGGCTTGCATGAAATAATTATTTAATAATTTACTTGATTTTATTATCACGGGATATGATGAGCGCTGTGAATCGTTGTTCATCATTTTGCGAGCAATTGTTGATAAGACAAATCACGTCACAATTGAAAATGTTTGCATTTTAAACCACGAAAGCAAGTCAATGGATATCACACAAGCAATGTGCAAACTTTGCGCTAGTTATGCTGGTAAATAAGAAGTCTGAAATCCCAGTCAATTATTCACTGCAGAAAGTGAAACTAAAAGCAATGAGAGATGAATATGTTCTGTTTTTATTTATTTTCTTAATATTTCTCTTGTGGCCCATACGTAGCCTATTACTATACTATAGCCTAGTGAAAGAGAAAAAAATAGAAGAGATGTAACTTAGGCTATTTCGTGTTAAGTTGTTAGCTCACTTTGGTCATGCGGTGATGCGCTATGAAATTATTGCGGGGCATGAATTTAAATTAATAGAATTAATTTCATTATAAAAGTAGCCTTAATAATCATCATCATCATCATCGTTCAGATAATCGCAGAGGGGGGGCTTGAGATCGCCGGGCCTGGTTCCCTTTCGAAAGTACTCTCGTATTGCGTAGCTAGCTACGCTATGGGAAATCTTTTTCTCGAGAATATGAAGCCAAAAAGTATACTTATAGTTTTATATAATGTAAAACGCAGTGCAGCTGCACAGCTGACCCAGGCAGAGCGTACTAGCGCGCTGATTGGCTGTGATGCGGCAACTGCACAAACCTATGGCGAGGTGGCTGAGGCGTGCACTAAGCTATAAAAGCCCATGTTACGCCATAGGATTCAGTTTTAATCTCCTTCAGCGGACTCACCCTTCGCTGACCTCCGGATTGTGAAGTCACCGCCGTCGACAAGCCTTCAGTGGAACTAGCTCCTGCCCTGCAGCTCTGAGGACCCTTGCTGTTCCAGCTGCGCCATCCGGCGTGTTCAATATTCTTTTATATCCTTACAAGCTGTGTGTGTGCTCGGCTGCAACACACACACACACTCACAAAAGAGCAGAGGCGTTGTTTCAAATGCCTCGTATATCCTGTCAGAGGCCCTCTCTTCGGGCAGGGATTGTCATGCTTAGGCCGTGACCACACCGAAGCTGCACTCACTAAGGGCGGCAGCCCGGAGTGCGACAAAATGATGCTGTCGACTCTGCGGGCTCGACTCGTCAGCTTCAATAAGGACGCCGTTCCCTCCGCTCTCATTCTTCTCTGGCTCGGGCCGCGCAGAAAGAAGCGCAGCAGACAGAGAATGCCAGAGCAGATGACCGAGCCCACGCCGGAGCTCTCCACGCATGTCTCACTCTCAGAATCCTCTTCGGAATAACACTGACTCCCTTCTACTCAAGCCGCCAGTGGTGTCAGCGCTGTCTCCCAGCCAGAATATTTATTTCTGGGAACAGTCATAGCTTACGTCACAGCACACACTCCCTGTCCAGCGCCTAGCGGCGTCGTAAAATGCCGGCCATGTTATGACTGCAGGCATTGTGCCCACTATACAGTATGCACCCCTGCACATAAGCACTTAACACATTGCAGAGTGCGTCACTAGCCTTGCGCCATTTCACTCTCTTTATACTTCTCCCAGTCCCCTCTATTCAGGCGGCTGGAGACGTCTAGAGCGCGGCTTACGTCACAGCGCGGCTTACGTCACAGCGCGGCTTACGTCACAGCGCGTGCTCGCTGTCCAGCTCCTAGCGCCGTCGTAAAATGGCGGCCATGTTATGACTGCAGGCATTGTGCCCACTATACAGTATGCACCCTTGCACATAAGCACTTCACACAGCTCCGAGTGCTTCACCGAAGCACAGAGGGAGTCACAAGCCTTGCGCCATTTTCACTCTCTTTACACTTCTCCCAGTCCCCTCTATTCAGGCGGCAGGAAATGTCGAGAGTGCGGATTACGTCACAGCGTGTGCTCACTGTCTATCGCCTAGCGGCGTCGTAAAATGGTGGCCAAGCCTTGCACCATTTTCACTCTCTTTACACTTCTCCCAGTCCCCTCTTCAGGCAGCTGAAGATGTCAACATCGCAGTTAAGTAGCCTGTGATAAAGCATGCACACCTGCACACAAATGCTGTATTAACGGCGACCCCAATGAGCCAGTAAAATATTTTTTTCCTCTGTTCTGACTGTAAGCAGTGCGCCCACTATACAGTATGCACCCCTGCACATAAGCACTGTTAATTCAGCACCACAAAATCACACAAAAGTCCCACTGCGGCCGGATTACCACCACAGACTTCATTTACATTTCTCCCAGTCCCTTCTATTCAGGCGGCTGGGGATATAAATATTGCAGTCAGCTAGCCTGTTATCAAACACGCACGCCTGCAAACAAACGCTGTTTTAACAACGACCCTACTAAAATACATGCAGGCAGTGTGCCCACTATACAGGGAGTGCAGAATTATTAGGCAAGTTGTATTTTTGAGGATTAATTTTATTATTGAACAGCAACCATGTTCTCAATGAACACAAAAAACTCATTAATATCAAAGCTGAATATTTTTGTATCAATATTTTAAGTAGTTTTTAGTTTTAGCTATTTTAGGGGGATATCTGTGTGTGCAGGTGACTATTACTGTGCATAATTATTAGGCAACTTAACAAAAAACAAATTTATACCCATTTCAATTATTTATTTTTACCAGTGAAACCAATATAACATCTCAACATTCACAAATATACATTTCTGACATTCAAAAACCAAACAAAAACAAATCAGTGACCAATATAGCCACCTTTCTTTGCAAGGACACTCAAAAGCCTGCCATCCATGGATTCTGTCAGTGTTTTGATCTGTTCACCATCAACATTGCGTGCAGCAGCAACCACAGCCTCCCAGACACTGTTCAGAGAGGTGTACTGTTTTCCCTCCTTGTAAATCGCACATTTGATGATGGACCACAGGTTCTCAATGGGGTTCAGATCAGGTGAACAAGGAGGCCATATCATTAGATTTTCTTCTTTTATACCCTTTCTTGCCAGCCACGCTGTGGAGTACTTGGACGCGTGTGATGGAGCATTGTCCTGCATGAAAATCATGTTTTTCTTGAAGGATGCAGACTTCTTCCTGTACCACTGCCTGAAGAAGGTGTCTTCCAGAAACTGGCAGTAGGACTGGGAGTTGAGCTTGACTCCATCCTCAACCCGAAAAGGCCCCACAAGCTCATCTTTGATGATACCAGCCCAAACCAGTACTCCACCTCCACCTTGCTGGCGTCTGAGTCGGACTGGAGCTCTCTGCCCTTTACCAATCCAGCCACGGGCCCATCCATCTGGCCCATCAAGACTCACTCTCATTTCATCAGTCCATAAAACCTTAGAAAAATCAGTCTTGAGATATTTCTTGGCCCAGTCTTGACGTTTCAGCTTGTGTGTCTTGTTCAGTGGTGGTCGACTTTCTGCCTTTCTTACCTTGGCCATGTCTCTGAGTATTGCACACCTTGTGCTTTTGGGCACTCCAGTGATGTTGCAGCTCTGAAATATGGCCAAACTGGTGGCAAGTGGCATCTTGGCAGCTGCACGCTTGACTTTTCTCAGTTCACGGGCAGTTATTTTGCGCCTTGGTTTTTCCACACGCTTCTTGCGACCCTGTTGACTATTTTGAATGAAACGCTTGATTGTTCAATGATCACGCTTCAGAAGCTTGGCTATTTTAAGACTGCTGCATCCCTCTGCAATATATCTCACTATTTTTGACTTTTCTGAGCCTGTCAAGTCCTTCTTTTGACCCATTTTGCCAAAGGAAAGGAAGTTGCCTAATAATTATGCACACCTGATATAGGGTGTTGATGTCATTAGACCACACCCCTTCTCATTACAAAGATGCACATCACCTAATATGCTTAATTGGTAGTAGGCTTTCCAGCCTATACAGCTTGGAGTAAGACAACATGCATAACGAGGATGATGTGGTCAAAATACTCATTTGCCTAATAATTCTGCACTCCCTGTACAGTATGCAACCCTGCACATGAGTACTGTTCACACAGATTATCCCGTTGACTTGCTCTCCAGCTCGCGCCTAGAGCGTGCAGCCACTACAAAGTGCGCGCCACTACACATACGCGCTGTCCCCACAGTGTCACAAGCACAGCCAGCCGGGCGACCGGGTCCCTATTATAGAGCGGTCTCCAAACTTAATTTAACCCCTTGCTATGCGGGCTGAGGCCTTGGAGGCCGTCCCTGGTATATCAGAATGGGTGTTGAACATAGTAATAAAACAAGGTTACTCGCTACAGTTTGCTCACAGACCCCTGCACTTTCGCGCCGTGGTACAGACATCGGTGAATAACGATGTGAGTCACAAGCTTCGCACCTAAGTATTGAAACTGTTAGAAAAGGGAGCTGTGGAAACTGTTTCCCCAGCGATAAGCGAGTCAGGCTTTTACAGTCGCTACTTCCTCGTTCCGAAAAAGGATGGTGGTCTCAGACCCATCCTAGATCTCAGACATCTGAACAAAGCTCTTATGATGTGCTTGTTCAGAATGTTGATGGTGAAACATATCCTCTCGCAAATTCAGCCGCGGGACTGGTTTTTCACAGTGGATCTGAAAGATGCTTACTTTCACATTCAGTTAGCACCCCGTCACAGGCCATTCTTGAGATTCGCCTTCAAGGGGCAGGCTTATCAATACAAAGTCCTACCATTCTGTCTATCCCTAGCACCCCGCACATTTACGAAGTGTATGGATGCAGCCCTTGCCCCCCTGAGACTACGGGGAGTGTGAATACTCAACTACCTCGACGACTGGCTCATTATAGCCCAATCAGAGACACAGTTGATAACCCACAGGTCCTAGCTCCTCAGCCATCTAGAATGTCTGGGTCTCAGGATCAACACTGCCAAGAGCGTGCTGTCTCCCACCCAAAACATTGCTTTTCTGGGAACAGTTATAGACTCAATACGGATGAGAGTGTGGCTTACGTCACAGCGCGTGCTCACCATCCAGCGCAAAGCTGGCACTTACACTCCTCTCAAACGGTTTCAGAGGATGTTAGGTCTTATGAGCCTCAGCATCTGCAGTGCTCAAACTGGGTCTATTATACATGCGTCCCCTCTAACGCTGGTTAAGACCTCGCGCTCCAGCTGTGCGTGTGGTGATCGGGGACCAGTTACGCATCAAAGTGAACCACGACTGTATCAAAGCCCTGGCTCCTTGGAAAGCAGCCGACTGGTTCCAGTCAGGTGTGAGTATGGGCATGGCCTCGAAATGGAAAGTGATCTCAACAGACGTGTCCAACCTAGGTTGGGGCACCACACACAAGACTCAGACAAATGGCTGCACATAAACTGTCTAGAGATGAAAGTGGTCGATCTATCGCTAAAAGCTTTCCTCCCATACATAAAGGATCTCCACGTCCTGGTCCGAACATACAATATGTCGGTGGTATCCTATATAAATCGCCAGGGTGGTCAAACAACCTGCACACCATGGCGAAACATCTCCTTTTATGGACTCGCTAAGGGCAGTGCATGTGCCAGGCATTCTGAACCAGGGTCCGATATGCTATTCAGAGGCAACATTCCCCCAGGGGAATGGTCTCTTCACCCACAGACGATTCAGCTGATTTGGAGCATCTTCGGCAAAGCGGAGATCAAACTTTTCGTCTCAGAAGACAATGCTCATTGCCCAACATTCTTCTCCAAACACAGGGATGCGCTGGCCCACGACTGGCCCAGCCGCCCGCCTTATGCTTTCCCTCCGATTGCGATATTACCTCAGGTCATCAAATGGATCAGCGAGAACAAGTGCGCAGTGCTTTTAATAGCCCCACTATGGAAGATCCAGCTTCCATATGGTTGTCCCTTCATGTGTTGCCCATCAACGAATACCCGGGAACCTCCCTAAAAGGGTGCTGAATAGTATTTCTGAAGCTAGAGCGCCCTCAACCAGGCAGCTTTACGTGCTGAAATGGTCAGTGTTCTCAGGCTGGTGTACAGCACGGAACCTGGACCCACACTTCTGTGAAGTGAAACAAGTGCTCTCCTTCCTTCAAGAGCTGATGGACGCGGGTCGTTCCCCCTCCACGCTCAAAGTATATGTGGCGGCCATAGCAGCGTCTCACGCTCACATGCCGCTTCAGTCTGTGAGCTTGAAGCACCCATCGCTAAAAACTGTTTTTTTATCTTGCTGGCACTAGCTTCAGTCAAGCAAGTTGATGCTCTCTATGAGCGCTTCCTGTCTCGAGTTTGGGCCTAACGACTCCAGAATCGTCCTCAAGCCAAGACATGGTTATATACCCAAAGTGCTCTCCACTCCATTCAGAGCACAGGTTATTTCACTATCAGCCCTTCCCTCGTCTCAAGACGAAAAAGACGTGAATCTGCTCCATCAATTGTCACGATGGATAGTAGACGCTATCTTGCTGGCTTATGAGTCAAAAGGCCTCTGCTGCCTTATAGGCATCAGAGGTCATCCCACTAGGGGCATGGCCTCATCATGGGCCTGGTCCAGTGGAATACCACTTGAAGATATCTGTGCGGCGGCAGGCTGGGCCTCTTTGTCCACTTTTATTAGATTCTATAACTTGGAGGTCCCTGCTTTGCAAGCTAGGATTCTTTCCATATAAACACATGTATAAATCATTTGCAATAACTATAGGCCCAACTCTGTCCGGTCTAGTTTTTATCTATACCCCATATAAACAAATGTTTACATTTGCAATACTTTATGAATTTCTTTCCGGTCTGGGGTTATATCTCAACTCATAATAAGCTATGTGTAACACAAGTGAATGTTCATCACATCACATACTATAGGCCTGACTCTGTCCGGTCTAGTCAAAATCCCATATAACAAATGTATACACATTTCAATATTAATAAGGCCCGACTTTGTCTGGTCTAGTTCTTATATGGATTTATTACATAAGAATATTCTTTCCTATATATACCCTTATATGAGGCTCACTATTGTTGGCCTCTTTTTGGGTCTAATACTTTTTCTCTTTTATGAGCCTCGGGCTCTCTCCCCAGGCCATAAATATGGGACAAAGTTTTCAAAGCACGCACAGCATTTTAAATTGGGTTCCCATAGCGTAGCTAGCTACGCAATACGTGAGTACACTTGAAAGGGAACTACTCGGTTACTAACGTAACCTCGGTTCCCTGAGAGAAGGGAACGAGTATTGCGTAACCCGCTGTGCTATTGTGCTTGGATCAGGTGAACGCGGCTCAGTCGATTTAACCTGATTCCTATGGCGCAACATGGGCTTTTATAGCTTAGATATGCAAATTTAGGCAGTGTTTGACGTGCTATTGGGCGCGAAGCGACCCGATTGGTGCACGCCTCAGCCATCTCGCCATAGGTTTGTGCAGTTGCCGCAGCACAAACTGATGAAGATGTTTTCTTAATTTGCTGGTTATTTTTTCTATTTGCATGTGTTTTCTTCAGTTGCAGCGCGTTGAGCTCTCTCGGCCACCGTACCGTATAGTGATTATCAGACTTTATTACAGATTTTTTCATTTATAGATATTTAGTTTATACTGGATATTTAATTGTGCATGCTCATTTCCCTTATTTTACATTTATAATACCTTTGTTAGCATGTAAAGCTCACTTAATCTCATTAATATTTAATAACACTGTTAAATAGGTCTAGATATTGACCCAAATTTCATGATTCGATGTGATTCACAAGCTTGTGATTTGATTCATTTCAGATCTTTATCTTGATTTGATTCAATTCTGATCTTTTATTTTGATATATTTCAGGTAAAGTATACATGTCAGTTTTCTTAAAGAAAAAAAAAGTCTCTTTACTAATGCTGTAAAAATGTATTGATTTGTATACAAACATTTAAATTGCACATGTGGCACATGTTTTATAATAACTTTATAATAACATTTAAAAAAGATATTATTGGTTCACATGCACTCCCACTTGAACTGAGGTGCTACAGCGATCTGTCGCTCCACATTAAGCTGCGCCACTAGTTATAGCACAAAATATACATGAATGAACATGAATGAATACTGAAATGTATCATGTCTCATGTAATCACTCAGTGTTTAAACTATGGAAAAACGTCCATACAACAGATTGTAAACATTGTCATGTACACTCTCAGAAAAAATGTGCAACAAATTGTAGGGGTACAACAGCTTGTCACTGGGGCAGTACCCTTAAAAGGACATATTTGTACCTTTTTTTTTTTTTTTTTTTACCCCTAAAAGGTTCATAGTAGTACCTTAAGGTACACATTGCTACTCTAAGATATCAATATGCATCTTTAAGGGTGAAAAGGGTACAATTATGTCATTTTAAGGGTACTGCCCCAGTGACAACCCCTAAAGGTACAATTTTTGCAATTTTTTTCTTAGTGTATCACTGCATTTACCTCAGAAAAGCAATTCAGTGACCATAGCTTGAAACGTTTCTTGTCTCATCACAGTTATGAATTACATGAATAGCATATTTTAAATTCAATATGGCGAAGTAGTTTGTATTACTGGATATTTACTGTTGTTGTAGTTTAACATTTCTATTGTAAAACAGTTGTCAAATAATGTTTAGCTACTTTACTTTAAAGGGCCACTTTAGTAAGGCCCGTCTTATTTGATTTGATTGGCCGTCTTAATGATTTTAACAATGATGAGTCAATGATTGACAACAGGCAGACTGATTGAATGATTAAACAGGCAGACCAGCCTAAAAATGCAACAAATATTTATTGTTGACCAGCTAGAGCACCCGATACCCTAGCAAAACATATTTTCTGTTCCACAAAAGGAAAAAAAGTGTTTAGAAGAATGACATGAGGGTGAGTAAATGATGACAGAATTTTTATAACTTTGACCATCATGTTATTCTGATATAATACTTAATTTTCCTGTGAGTTTAAAGCGAAGGGAATGAATTATTCATGTAAATGTATGTGCGTAATTGTGGCTGTGGAGGAGGAGCCCCTCTTCAGAGACACGCACTGGATTAGTGCACAGTTCTGTGCCCCTCTCTACATTGCTGAACTGTGGAGGAGTGGGCCTGCTAGGACTTCCCACTACAATCTATGAGCAACACAGAAGAGAAATCATTTACAGGCTCAACACATCCTCTAATATGTTGTTATTTTACCAGGATTGACTTTCAGGTATAGCATAAGCATGTAGTCTTCTTTGTGTGTGTGTGTGTGTGTGTGTGTGTGTGTGTGTGTGTGTGTGTGTGTGTGTGTGTGTGTTTGTCTAAAAGCAATCCATTGTGCATTCAGACAGGATTTTCAGAGACAGACAGTAACCACACAGAGGCTCGTGAAGGCTTCATTGAGCACACCAGGAAAGGAATAAGGTTTTAAGGCAGTTGTTTTCTCACGCTGCTGACTCCTCTGTGAATAATGTTACCTTTAACTCTTTCCCCACAAGCCTTTTTGAAAAATTGCCAGCCAGCATTTTTGATCATTTTCACAAAAGTTTTATGGCCCCCAGAATATTTTGTTGTATGAATATCTGAACATATCAAAAGAAAGAACAGACCTCTGCTTTTAAACAAAAAAATACATGTTTTATTCTAGCTACATGTATTTTTATATCAACACTTGAATGTGGGTAATTTTCATTAAAAAGTAATTGAGCAAAAAGCTGAGAAAATCACGTTTTCGTCAAAGACTACATCTGGATGGGATTCAGAATGATGATCAAAACATAATGTAGAAGATCGAGTCTGATCGAGTCCATCAACACCAACAAAGCTTGCACAGTCCTATATAGCTTGTCCTGGGTCGACATTTCATTCGGTAACATTAGGCAGTTTTGATTTATATGCTGTTTATTGTTGATGATTGTGAAATTTTACATATGCATATGCTTACATATGCTAACGCTTGTTTCTGCTTCTTCTTCACCTTCTGCTTTCAGAAGATGCATAACAGCGTCCCCTATACCGTATAACAGTGAAAACACAGAAAGCCAGAAAATTCCAGTAGTCCCTCACTGCAGAATACGAGATCCAGGGGCGGAGATGGGTGGGTTTAGGGATATGTAAATTGGGAGGAGTTGGACCCAGATCCAGGGGGTGGAGATGGGTATGTTTAGGGTCCAGGGATGGAGATGAGTAGATTTAGGGATATGTAAAGTGGATATGCAAAGAGTTGGATCTGGATAAAACAAATAAAACCTTATCCTTAATAGAACAAAATCAAAAAGCTGACGGCATCAGTGTGTGGTGCACAATGCAGTTTCATCCTGCAGATGAAATACAGTATTGTGATAATGTTTAAATGTCCTTGTTCTCTCTTTCAGATAGGAAAGAAAGCCTAAGATGAATGATGGTGATGACATTCAAGATCTCATCCAAGAGAAAACCACTCTGCTTTCCATTGTCAATACTTCTTGAGGCCAATGAAAGAACAAAAGAACAAGAAGTCCATGAGTGAATAACAGTTGTACTGCACTGTTGTACAGCTGTTTAAAATAAGAGCTCTTCAGACTGAAAACCACCTTCAGGCTTCACTCTTCATCCATCGTCAGACCAGTTTCAAAGTCTTACTCCAACACTGAAACAGTCTGTCCTTGATCTGTGAACATAAGAAATGTGAAAAGTAGGACGCACTTGTTCACACAGGATCAGACGATCAGGAGGACCCCTGGGTGACAAATAATGACAGCAGAGTGATGGTGACATCAACAAGTAGGGCTTTGAAGCTCTGAGCTTCACAGGTCACAGATCAGAGCAGTGTCTTCTGGGGCTGACAGCTGATCCGAGGCAGGCTGTCTCTGTGTCAGCGATGCAGCTATGTGACCATGAAGACTCCATCTCTGCTACGGGACTGTCCACCGCCGCAGTGGTGGCTATTGTGTGTAACATCCTGGTAGCTTTGCTCATACTGGTTCTGATATTGATCCTCTACAAAGCATGCCAGGTTCCCTCCAGCCAAGAGAGCGTCCCGGTGCTGACTCTAGAGAACGCTCATCAGAGGAACGAACAGAGGTACTTGCTGACGGCATGAGGGAAAAAATTGGAAACAGATTGCTTTTTACATTTCGTACTCTCTGCAACAATCAATTGTGGATTAGGCGACATGGATTCTCATGAATTAGTAGTGTTTTCAAAACATGATTTCACAGTCAGTCGTGTTTCTTTACTATTCATAGAGGCCTGCATAATTAGGGCGACATGTTAAAACACGCGAGAATGAGGAGCGAGTTGGCTGAGCGTGGGCTGCTGGGACTGTACCTGAGCTCTCTTATACTGACCCACTCTGCCTGAGTGTTTTATATAAAAGTAAAGAGACTCTCAATGCCCTCTTTAGAGTCATTCGGTAGTGCCTGACAGTGTCAGTGAAACCCCACACCTGCAGCTAGTTAGCATAGGCAAACAAATAAAAGCTTAAGTGCGAGAATACAATTGTAATAAGAGCTGAATTGTGCTGCTTTTTGTCTGAAAGAGGAATTTTAATACTAAATACATGTTTATTGTGGTTGTTTGTTTATGCAACAAGCCTGAGGGATCGATAAACTATCATCTTTTCCTGAGAACAGTGGCATGCACAGACCTCCGCTGGGGGAGGGGTGAAATTGCGTTTTGTGGGTTTCCGGGGGGGCAATACGCAATACGACCCCCCTCCCTGTCAGCCACTGGCAGCCACTGCCTGAGAATATCAGAGAAAATGAAATGCTATAGATTAAGATCATGAATGTTTAATAAATACATTGAAATATCCATTCAAAATCTTGGTCTTTTTTAACATTTGTAAAGTTATGACCTACCTTATAGGCATACTGTAAGACTACTTTGGGTACGCTCACATTTCTAGACAGTAGTTTAAATACAGAATCAGAGGAACATATATATATTTGCAGTTGTCCTGATCTTACTTTGCCTCAGTTCTAATGACTCTGGCCAGGTTATCTCAGCGAGCTCAACAGTTGCTCCATCTTTGCTAATTCCACCTCCGGTCCCTTCGGCAGCTCCTGACCCTTTTTCTCCTGCAGAGCCAAAGAGAGAAATGAAGAGAACGAGATGAGTCAGTTGCTGGTAGTGAGAGGTCTGACCCATGGGTGCCAGTAACAATCAAAAACACTTCTTAGTGTGAAGCTCTCATTTAACGTTTTCATCTCGACTGGTGGAGGTAATGAGAGAGGTGTTAGCAAGGTGTTATTTCCTCTGTGTCCTGTGGCGGAAAAACGCCACCATCAAAGACTCGCTCTAATCTCGCATGACATTTGTCCGAGACGAATACAGTGACACATTGTTTCCTCGGGGGTGGGGATAATCAAAGATCACTATGTATGCTGATCATACCAACATCGCAATGAACTAAACCAAACCAGGGGTGCATTTCCCAAAAGCATCGTTAGCCAACTATTATCAACATTCAACGAGTCGGTGTTTCCCGAAACCATCGTTCCAACGACAGCTCTCGACCTGTGGTTAGAAGCATAGTTTCTTGTTTGCAAGACATGTGAACTTAATAAATCCTTACCTGAAGCAAAATAAGCAAGCTGACATTTAGTACAATCTATATCTTTTATTTCGAATACATACACATGACATTTATGTATTTTAGTTTGTCAAGAGATTTAAAGCACCGTTTTTGAAGAGTGCGCATGTGCGTACGTGCTCTAGTACGTAAGAACGATCCTGTGATTGAATCTGGAAATAAAGCAAAATAACTGAGAAAAATAAGAATTAGTCCTCAGATGCCATGTTCATAATTTATAGCAAAAAATCTAGCATGAATTCAATCCCAAACTAATTCATTAAAAGCAGTTATTAATCCACCACCTGCGTGACATCATTAACCAATGTGGTTGAACGACAGATTTGCGACAATACGGTTTCGGGAAACAGTCGTGACTAGCTCAACGATGCATCGTATTATGGTAGTTAAGCAGTGAGTAACGTTGTTGTATGGGAAACGCACCCCAGACCGGCTTCTCAACAGAGAAATTCACTTAAACACTCTCCAGTTCCTGTCAATCATTTCAGCAATTATGAGTCTGGATATCACTCTGAGAACATCTGCTAAATTTGCTTCGCAGAATGCTAATGTTCAGATATCTACAGAGCTGTAGTGGAGGGATCTTCAATGAGCTCTAGTAAGTAGCTCAAGGTTACAGCTATTCATGGAATCCTTCAAATCCAGGGAGCGCAGTCAGAGAAATACATTTAAGAGAGTGAGAAATGTCAATCAAAAGGACTTTAGGGACAGATTGTTTTTTTTGCTTCATGATAGTCTTTACCTTAGTTTCTTTTTTATTTCAACAGAACAAAAAACAAACAAGACCTTCAGACCATCTTTGTTGACCTCATTAGCTTAGAAAATGTTTAGCCTTGTGGTGAAAAAATATGTATAAAATAATTTCACAGACATTTGACAAAAGGGAATGGATTAATGGGGGGGGGGGTGTCAATATCAAAAGTAGCAGTCAGTATCTGGTGTAGTTACCAGCTGCTCTCTGGCGACCCCAAAATGAACTTGCTGAAATACTGATAATGAAATAATGAAATGCTGAAATAATAAATAAAAAAATGGTCCCTTACTCTAAATGGCATTACACTTAATGACTTTGTTGACACTTGCTAACTCTACAAACAAAAAAATAAATTGGAATAATATCTGGTTGCATGTTACTGTGTAAAAGTCCCACTCAGGATGTTCGAGGTCTCCCCAGACCCAAAATTGGAAATTAGGGAAGCGAAAAATTTATACTTTTCCACTAAATCCGACGCAGAAATTAAGTGGCAATGCTTTAACAAATCCACAATGCGGAACGCTGATGCTCACACACTGCCTCACACCCCCCACAAACACCCCCACCTGCAAAAATCACCCATAGAAATCAATGGGAGACTATAAAAAAATGCTTTCAGTTACATAAATTGTCAGTTACAATGCATAAAGCACACTAAAATTAAGGGGTGAAACCACAACACATTCATGATGTAGTAAACATGAATGAAAGTTAGAAATGTGGATCTTTTATTTATTTAGGTGCATGTGCAATAATTGTTCATGGTTCACTGAACAAGCATGAAAAGGATTTTGTTCAAACCCTTCCCAGTAAAGATCTATTTGGATTTTACAATATTATCTTTAAAATACACTCTGAGGTCGGCAAAGTCGTCGGTGACTTAACCTCGTAATTTTTCTTATCGGTGCGAAAGTGACTCAAAATACACCGTAGATTCTGGTCATTCAAGCAAGTGTTTTTTCATCATTATAATCTGTTAAGTGTCTACTTTTATTTGTGTACACTCACAATATAAACAAAATGTTGTGCTTTTTTGCAAAATAAAGAGAACAAACATGATGCGCGATCCGCAGCCTCTCTGTCAATGAAGTCCATTGATTCTCTTCAGAAAATGAACTGTAACTTAGTGAATACTTGTCACACAAACATGAGGCACATGTCTAAAGAAACGTTGACATTTCAGGTTTTAAATAATGTAAATAACATCGAAAACAAATATTCTCTGTTTATGTAATCTGTTTGAAAAGAGAGATGTCAGTCGTATGCCAGCCTCTTCATTAGTGTAAATGCAGCCACACCCACGGAGCGCGAAAGTCAAACTCGACATCAACATCAACTCGAAAAAACACTTCAAGTTTAAAAGCATGTACTTTACATCGGTGAGGAATAATCCTGGAATAATTTACCTCAGAAGAAAAGATGTTTATTACTAAGAGAAACGGATCCAGCCGAGGATTGTGAGGTAAGTTTATTCTGTTAGTGTCTGTGAATATTAAACCGCAAAAAAGACTGTTTAAATGTGAATCCTGCATGTGTCTGTGTGACATATTAAACTGCAGATTAACATTTATAGGCTCTATAACAAATATGCTACATAAAATGTCAGACATAAGACTGTTTAGACAAGATTTATTTGGCCTGTTTTGGACAGATTATGAAGTGTTTGCTGTAAAATAGCCTAGTGTCACATCAATAAAGCTTTTGTTAGCAAATTTCTGCTCAGATGCTATAAACCAGCCTACCAGTCAAAAGTTTTGTGTTCAATACTTCTTGTAGCCATTAAAAACGTATTTAGTTTCATATTGATGTTTAAATATTATATCTTTAAACATTAAATGTTATTTTTTTTTATTTCATCTATGTTGATTATGAAAAGTGCACAGCATGAGTAAGAAAGGACACATCATAAGATGCACAATATGTCGGGAGAACCGAAACTTTTTGAGTATTGTGTGTATCGGATAGTTTACTAAATAAAATGATTCAGAAAATCTTTGCCATTGAAATGACTGGGAAAAATGTGTCCCAATTAACCTGAATTCTATACTCTTTGAAATCATAATTGCATTGCATTATGTTGTTTTAAATCCCATCATTACCAATTAAGTTATTTGTATTTACTGAATACTAAATTGTGTTCAATGTCACAATATTACTGTTTTTTTTTTAGCATGAGACTTCTTTCAAAAACAATAAAAATAGTAATGTCAAATCTTTTGATAATTTAAAATATAGTAGGCCTTTGTAATGTGCTTTTGGCTCTCACTTTATATTAACTATATTCTAAATAAACTACAAAAAATATATATTTCTTTTGTAAATTTTGTAAAGAGTTCCCCTCTGTCACATACCTGACTCAAAGGCTC
Source organism: Rhinogobio ventralis (assembly GCA_039654625.1). Lineage (NCBI taxonomy): Eukaryota > Metazoa > Chordata > Actinopteri > Cypriniformes > Gobionidae > Rhinogobio > Rhinogobio ventralis. Next base: position 14,697,713 of record CM077208.1, on the reverse strand, counting down.
ATTCATTATGCAGCTCATTATGTGGGTCCTGTGGGTCCTCTCAGGTGTAAATCACAGCATTATTCATGATCGTTCATGCCTCTTCGCATATGGGCTTTGTAAAGAAAAAGTGTCTTACAAAATTTAAATCAATATATTGTTTTATGTGAGTGAGTAGGCTCAATGATTCTCACATCAGTTTGAAGCGAAAACTCTTGGCAACAACACCCATTAGTCAAAAATCTTGTGGACATATCTGTTGTGTGTTTTGTGGGCTTATTTGAGTGTCTTAAATGTTTTGTTTTTTCAAAAAACACACATAAACGTTATTCTCTAAAAAATACAAGCATGTACATACATGTTGCTCCATTATTATGGTAGCCCAGTTTGTGCTGAATACAGTATAATGACACTTTTGCCACTTGTGTTTATAAGCAACTGAAAAAAGCACAAATGTCAGAGCATGTCAAAACTTCTAAAGGGCCCCAAAACTGTGCAATTCTCTAGGGCAGTGGTTCCCAACCTGTGGGCCGCGGCCCAATAGGGGGGGCTCAGTGATCCTCCGGGGGGCCGCGAGATAATTAATTTTAATATATTAATATAATTCATTAATTTTATTATTGATACGTTAAATTATAAAAGATAAATTATATAAATAAATAAAAATATTACAATAAAAAAACACCTCTCTCATACGTATTCTGTGATTGTTTTGGATTCGGAGCAACCCAAGGCGTTTCTAATTGCGCTGTGTGAAATACAGACTGACCAGCAGCTCAAAACACCCAACCGCTTCTTGAGCACAGGATACGCAAACTACACATTTCAGTTGGATAAAGAAAACCAGTGTCGCTAAAATGTTTTGATGGATGACGCTTGTAATGAAGGTAAAGACGATTGCAGTGACATACATTAGGCACGCGCAAGTAGGCCTACGTTATTATTGATGCCCAAACAAACCGTGTATATGTGCTTTCGGCTCACTGGTCGCTATAACATCATATTTCTGCATTAATGCAGTTCAATATATTCATGTAGTTGTCAAAATGAATGGACTGTGACTGTTTTATAATGGATGCTCACCGAAGAAGCGTGTTTTGGAAAAGTTAGTGAGGGTCAGTGGTGTTTATGTACACACGGGCATCAGCTCAAAACATAGACATGACTGCTTGTTCTGACAGAGGAACTGTTCACTGATGACATCGACATCAGGTCGCTAAGTTTCCACACATTCAGAATTATTTTATTTTTCATTTGTATTTTAGTGTGTTTATTAATTATGAATGGATCCGTATAGTAGTTATATGCGGTCCTTTGGCATCTCCCTGTGGTCTTGTTTGGTATGGCAGGGTGACTTGCGCTTATTTGTACTTATTGTACTGTATAACTGAGCAGAGTAAGTCCTTTTAAGTTGTAAAGAATGTCTGCAAAGTATGTTTGCAAAAAAGAACACTGAAGGTTAATATATCTTGCATTTCTTTTGTTTAAAAAAATAATAATACCTTGAGTTGAAAAGTAATAACACTAGCAAGGGTTGGTGTCCTTGCAGTATTGATTCAGAGAGGAGGGGGGCCTTCGAGTAAAAAAGCTTGGGAACCACTGCTCTAGGGCAGTGTTTCCCAACCACATTCCTGGAGCCCCCCAACACTGCACATTTTGCATGTCTCCTTTATCTGACATGCCCATTTCAGGTCTTGGAGTCTCCACTAATAAGATGATAATTTGAATCAGGTGTGTTTGATTGTGGGAGACATGCAAAATGTGCAGTGTTGGGGGAAACACTGCTCTAGGGGTTAAAATACAGTATGCTGAAAAAGGGATGTTTCTTTTTATTTTTCCCCTTAGTTTATATGCAGCCTAGATTTTTTTTTTTACTTACTGAGCCCAAATGGTTGTGTGTGTATACAGTACTGTATATAAACAGCACTTAATTCATTCTGATACAGAATAGAAATTACTTCTGTAGTTGCAGAAATTAGTCTCATTTTCTAATGACTGTGTCATCTGAAGCAGATTACTGCGAATCAGCAGAGAGTTCTTATGTAAGTGAAGAGTAAGATTTTACTGCTATTAAGTGACTCTATTGCCAAGGGGACTTCTAATGTGTATTGTAATTGTGGTCAATGTTGTGCAATTCAATTTTATTCAGTGACCCTGTTATTGCAAAACTGCAGAGTTTTCTAAAAAAGTGGCTGACTGTTGAGACTGTTGTGGAAAAAATAGATTAGAAAATAAATCAGCAGCTGAGACAGCAAACTGACCCGGCTGTACATGCAGTGAATCTAAAACAGTCTGTAAATAGAGAACTTACTACAGGAGTAATATGGATGCTCTGATTGATAAGTCACAGACACAGAGAGACATAGTGGAAGAAAGCATTTTGAAGGCTCATGGGAGGTGAGATATGTTTGTGTTGGTATAGTGTCCTGACCTGGAAAACAGCTGACTGATTCTATTGAGTTTGGAACATGCTGTTTTCAGTCACCGTTTCAGACACCACCCCATGGGTCCTACAACCATTGCTTTAACATGTAGACAGGTATGCATGTCTGGCTTCAGCATTGACCAATACTCACATTAGCACAACTGGAAACCTGCAAAGGTCAAGCACTTTATCCAAATAATCAATATCATCACAGTCCTTCATAAAGGTCTGTATTACAGAAGTTGTTTTTGTTTCCTTTTTTTTGTGATACTATTTGAAGTATTTGATTTGTATTACCCTTACGAAAAAGTATACTTAAAAATATCCTTGAACTTTACTTAAGTATACTTTGGATAGTAAGTGTACTAATATCAATGTACTAGTTGTAAAGTTGTAAGTGTACTATTTCAATACTACTTGGGACTAAATTGTTAATTATACTATAAGTATATAAAAGTGTACCATAAGTCACCTTCATTTATATAGCGCTTTTTACAACACAGTTTGCTTCAAAGCAGCTTTATAGTGATAATAGGAAATTAATTTTAGTAGGTTTTTGATAGTTTTTACAACAGAAATTAATCAGATTAGTTATTTAATTTGGTGCCACTTAAACAACACCATCCTCAACTAAAATAGAAAACCATTAATGCATTCTGGACACCCATCCGCACGGCAACAGCACTTGGTGGCCGGAGAACAAAATAGGTTTTGAAATAGTTTTGAGGTAAACGTACCTATTAAGCTCAAGTACCCATTAAGCACACTACTATCTTTGAGCTCAGATTATAAAAAGAAAAATCTAATTTATCATCCTATTTGATGTCTTAACCAATTGATGTGTTTGTTACTATATACCTCCTGTAATTTCAAGCTAAGCAGATTTGATGATCGCGTTGTTTTACATTTGTGTAAACAATCTTCTATCACTTGTTTCTGCTTCTTCTTCGTCTGTGTTTTGATCCAGAGATTCAGTACTCTTTCAGAAGATGTGTTATAGCGCCCCTACCGTATAACAGTGAGAACATGGATAGTCGGAAAATTCCGTCAGTGGCGGGGAAAGAGTAAAGTAGATTTGAAGTAAATTCCTATGTACACTACCAGTGAACTAGCTTACACAAAAATTCAGATACTCAGAAATAGGAACATATCTGTTTTCTTTATAAATCAATATTTTCAACGATGAAAGTTTATAAGACTGTATGTAAAACTATGTGGGAAAAGTATTTAATAGGCTACTCAATCAGAAGATTAAACACAAATACAAAGTTATGTCATGAAACTCTAGATGCCACAGGCTAAAAGGTCCTTTAACTACCTGCTCGTAATCACATCGTCATCTTTAGGGCACAGCGTATTGGTTCCTGCTGTATCAGTGATCAGCCAATGAGCTTGCATGCTCAACCTTCAAATACAGAGGGTACAGAGATGGACAGTAACTAAGTAAATTTACTTGAGTACTGTAATTAAGTACACTGTACTTTACTTGAGTATTATTTTTTCGGGAAACTTTTACTTTAACTTCACTACATTTGAAAGACAAATATTGTACTTTTTACTCCACTACATTTCTATCAAGGTCCTCAAAGTCGAAAGTTGTTTCTGAAGCAGCTTTGAAAGTCAGAGGATTGTTTTCTTATTTAAAAGTTTTTTTTTGCAGACAGCCTATCAGTAATCACTCTTGTAGGGTCATGTGAAGTTTCCCAATTTTTTTGAACACTGATCAGTTTATCAGAAGACAGTTCCTCTGCACAGTGTGTGCACCCATGGCCATAATTAGAAAGTATGTTTCAGTTTTCTGAAAAGATTAAAGATTAGTTTAGTTGGCATACACTTGATGCATGTCTCATAAAATGTTAAAAAAATTTAATGTCTGGGAGAAAGAGAAGAGTAAACAGTTGGAAGAATATCAGATGTGTATCAGTGTATAGGGTCCGTGCATTCGGCCTTAAAGTGACAGCAGCTTTGTAAAGAACTTAAGTGTTTAAATATAAGGTAGTCATATGCTAGCATGTCGGATGAAGCATCACTGACTGGCTTAAACCACCATGATGGCATAGTGTGCATTTATACAATAATGCAACAGTAATAAAATAATGCATTGACATAAAAAAGGAAATTTACTTTTGATACTTAAGTACTTTTAAAAACAAATACTTCTGTACTTTTACTTAAGTAAAAATCCGTTTTTAGAACTTTCACTTGTAACGGAGTAATATTTGACCAGTATTACTTTTACTCAAGTAATAGAGTTGTGTACTTTGTCCACCTCTGCTCAGGTAGCATTTGCCTTAGCAGTGCAGCGCGCTTTCAGAAACTCTCCACCTTCCCCAGCTCCACCTGTATAGATGTGCTATGAGTAATTCATGTACGCTCTATTGTACAGCAGCAGCATGTCTTACTTGCTCACAGCAACGCGTCGTGTATGTATTGGAAGTAGCAAGTCCTGTACTTGCTCTGCAGCAGCAATAACCTACAGCAGCAGGAGCAGCTATAAAAGCAGCAGCAGCAGCAGCGTAACAGATCTATTCCGCCAAGATCAAACATATCAACATTGTCATACCCATTACCATGAAAAACACTCAGAGTTTGTCATGACAGAACTACAAGCCAATTA